>OY751342.1:25262113-26663269 GCA_963564715.1 Catocala sponsa
AAATAAATAAAATTAAATTGTCTGTATGTAATGTCAAAATAACAGCTTTTTATCTAATGCATATGAAAGTATATAAGGTACCTATACGAAAACATCTATTTTAAAATTTTTGTCTGTCTGTCTGTCTGTTTGTTCCGGCTAATCTCCGAAACGGCTAAACCGATTTTGACGGGAACTTCACTGGCAGATAGCTGATGTTATAAGGAGTAGCTTAGGCTACTTTGATTGATTTTAGAAAAAAATAGGGTTCCGCGGAGACAAACACTTTTTAGTTAAAATCTACGCGGACGAAGTAGCAGGTAACAGCTAGTATAATAATATATCTCTGTCTATATTATCCGTGAATACATTGAATATTACCATTAAAAAACGGCAAATAACTCTCGCCCTCGGAACCACTCATGAAATCAAGTATCTTTTTCTTTCACACCTTAATATTAGGGGTTAAAGTATGAAATTGCCGATTTGTACTGAAAAATTGAAACTCGTTTTTTCTAAGATGTACACAATTATTTCACAGAGTACGGACACGACGGCTAGCATATATAATAGGGATACCGTGAGTATAGTTTGTGACGGTACATGGACAAACAAAAATATGCCAAAAGTGAGGGTGAATCAAGATTCTTCTGCCTCAAAACGGAGACATGACATCGCAGCACCAGTCAGCTTGTGACCACGGCCGGTGTAACCTGGTCGAAAGGTCAAGCCTAAAAACGGTAAACATTATGCATGATCGCGTTAATACCCGTTACGTATTATATATATGTACCATATTTATTTAATCGAAATATTTACCCTCATTATCTATACATTGCTGCCATCTAAACGGAAGTTCATTTATGCCTTTACGATAGAGCTCCGGGATCTAGATTCGACAAACTGTGTGAAAGCATTTTGTACTGCCACCTGAGAAAAAAAAAATTTATCATGTAGAAAATTGTCCGAATCATGAAAAATATGGTAGTCCGTTGGAGCAAGGTCTGGCGAGTACGGAGGATGACGTATGGTTTCTAACTGAATGTATATATAAATATATTACAGTAATACCCTGGACTTACGCGATAGGTGGACTGAGCGATAACCGCGTAAGTCGACTTCGCGTAAGTCGGGGTAGGTATAGTGTAGCATATAAATACATATTGGATTTTATAAATATAAAATCGCCAGCTGTCGTTATTGTGATGTAGAAGCCTTCGTAAAATCTAAGAAAATAGTTTGACGACGCATTATCCCCTCAATTCCTGAACTATTGTGCAGGAACAGGGCCAAAATTGATATTTGAGAGTTGTGCGATGATCAAACAAAATACGAATCTAAGAGATTTGAAAATCGGGTAACTCCAAGTTCGCGTATGTCGGGGTAGCGTAAGTCGAGGTATTACTGTATTTCTAACTATTCTAATACTTGGCATCCTAATCCTAATCCTAATCCTAACTTCGTAACTAATATTATAAAAGCGAAAATGAGTTTGTTTGTTTGTTACCTTTTCACGCCTAAACCACTGAACCGATCATGCTGAAATTTTGCATATACGTTGTCAGGAGTACAGAAACGGACATAGGCTACGTTTCATCCCGAAAAAAATTACTGTTCCCGAGGAAAACAACAAAAACGTTCTTATGGTAATAGATGGCGCCACGTTTCTTTCGAATCATGATTGAATTATATTATTACAAGCAGAGTACAACCCGAATTGATTGTCAAATTCTAAATTGACGCGAGCGAAGCCGCGGGCAAAAGCTAGTTAAAATATAAATCTCAACAGGGCAACAAAAAGCTATTCCAAATATTATAATTAGTATCTAACAATAAATAATACTAGTATGAACGGATTCCCACGAGGCTATCGCTGCTTATAGCTAACATTACTCTTGTTATAACTAGAATGTCTATCATAATAACGCACATTTGGTAAATTAACACCATATTACCACACTAATTATGTCATGTCCAAGTTTCAGTAGTCCTTTGGCACTTATAATTCCCTAATTACACTATCAAGTAGTGATAATAGGTGTGCTGTAAAATTTTAATATGTTTACAGATGACATAATATTGTACCTATTTTCTTTTGTAAAGGTCAACGTACATACTGGCTCATAGCCAGTTGCACTCACTGATCGGTAAACGATTAGCAAGGTTAAGCTACGTTGGGTGCGGTCAGTCTATAGATGGGTGACCGCTTAGTGGTATTTCATCTGAGTGTCTCGTGCTTCGGAGGGCACGTAAAAAGTCGGCCCCGCTTGTTGCAAAATTGACAGCAGTCGTTAAGCCATAGAGGCCTCCGGGCTTGAACAACTCTTGACAACAGGTTGACCACTAACCATACGAAAAGAAGAAGACATACATAGTTTTACGCCTATATCTAAGGTCTAGGAGGCATAGGCATGAAGGTTTATCACACTTAAAAGCCAATTATGTTTTAGGTTCCTATGTAATAGGAGATTTACCTATTGTTTACCGGGCACGTTTCCAGGCTCCGTGCGGCGACTGAGAATTTCTTTACAGAAAATACCGAATAGCACTTTGCCTGACCAAGGAATCGTATTCAAGACTTCATGTACAACATCTGCCTACACTACGGCAGACTTTACAGATATTATTAAAGACACAAAAAACACTCAGACTCGAAACAAGTATTTGTGGATCACACAATTTTCCCCTGTCCAATGTCCCTTATGGCGACCGAACCCACACTATACATGCAGTAGTAGTGGCGAGTTTACTTCAACTACTGCGCCATTTATGCAATTAAATAAGACAGCCTCCGCAGAGCAACGGTTTTGTAAGCGAAATTGTTTTTTTTTTATACCTCGAAGGTGGCAAACAAGCATACGGCCCAAACGGAACGAAACACAACAGTAAGAAAACTGCTATTTCAGGTCGATACTCTGTCAGAGGGTAGTCCTTCCCCGGTCGAGCCGGCCCATTCATGCTGAAATCAGCGAGGCTCTACTACTCCAAAAATATTTTCCTATAGGATTCCCACGGGCGAAGCTGCAAGCAAAAAATAATATACAATTAAAATAAATATCGCCAGGTTCGTAAAGAAAATGGCGCGATGAAATTGGCATGACCCTTCTCAATAATGTTCGCGGCAAACTGAGAAAGTCGGCCAAAACCAAGTAAGTGCCTATAGGTATTACTTAAAATGGTCAACTTAGTAGACGGCACTAATTAATAGTTGTCATTAAAATACTAAGAATAAGACTTTATATTGTAACTTAAATCTAGATTTACGCTTAAATAAAGGAGGAAACATTTTTAAGCTTGGATGTGGGCAGTCAACTCTGACACTGAATGTCCGTCTCCATAATGTTCTCGAAGATATATGAAGTGGCATATCTAGGAACTGGCCTACCTGAAATTCTCTCTCGAAAACGTTGCTAGCTCTTAGACTAATAGCACTATACTGTTTTGCAGTGTATTCTTACAGTGAATATATAATAATTGCAAGTATTGAGTATTGAAACTTTTAGTATGCAAGAAGAAACGAATCTCATCATAAATTAAATAGCTCTTAAGTAATCATGTCATATCATTATGTACCATCTGTAATTCTTTTAAACGGAAATAAATTATTATTATTATTATTATTATTATCATAAGTGAAATGAAAAGATGTGTTCTAAAATTATTATGTAAGTTAAAGAAAAAATGAAGTCTGCTTAGCGATTGCCTAGTGGGAAACTGTTGGACTGCCACGCCTCTAGAGGTCTCGAGTTCGAGTCCAAGGCGCGCATCTCTGACTTTTCGAAGTTATGTGCGTATTATCGCTCACTTTAACGGTGAAGGAACATCATGAAGAAACCTGCATGTCTGAGAGTTCTCCATAATGTTCTCGAAGATATATGAAGTCCGCCAACCCACACTGAGCCAACCCACGCCTCTTCTAAGTATGAGAAATGTTAGACCATAGTCCTCCACAGGACTATGGTCTAACATTTCTCATACTTAGAAGAGGCCCGTGCCCAGCAGTGGGACAGTTTAATACAGGGCTGATATTATTATTATCTGATACGTACATAATGCCAAGTGTAAATCTTATGACAGCTTTTCCTATGTCATCGTCAATTTAGCCGAAAATGTTCTCTGCTGAACATATACCTTTAAGGATTTTCAGACAGACCGATACCTCATATATATTACAGTGGCGGGAGTGTTGGTGGGACTAGGGCCAAAAAAGGTAATATTAATTCAAATGAACATAGCCTGTAAATTATCATTTATCACTCGCTATACTTTTACTCTACAGTAGCATTAAAAGAAAAATTAAAAAGAGTTTATTTTCATTTACTTACGAGCTAGTTCACAGTGAATGGAGGTACTCCTTTTAAGTAACAAAATACTTATGTTAGGAGCCCCCACTCTTAACGTAACAGAAAAATAAAACTAGACAGACTCATTTCAACCATCCCTTGAAGCTGTGAAAAATGAAACGCAATCAAAAGATACGGTCGTTTATGCTGCATATTAACACTCGTAAGGGAATCAAAACCTATGGGTATCTTGCGTTATGAAATATAGCAAGAAGCCTTGTCTTATAACCCAAGTAAAGAAAAATCAAAAAGCCTTAGAAATTTTCGAGTAGTAGAGCCTCGCTGATTTCAGCATGAATGGGCCGGCTCGACCGGGGAAGGACTACCCTCTCACAGAATATCGACGTGAAATAGCAGTATTCCTACTGTTGTGTTTCATTCGGTGAGTGAAAGTGCCGGAGGCCCAATCATCCCTTTTCCACCATCCCGCTCCTTCTCCTTTCCACTTCCTTTCCTAAAGGGTCGGCAACGCGCAAGTGATGCCTCTGGTGTCGCAGGCGTCCATAGGCTACGGTGACCACTTACCATCAGGTGAGTCGTATGCTTGTTTGCCACCTTAATTGTATAAAAAAGAATATAAAAAAATTATATCACAAAAATAATCAAGTTTGTACGGATCCCGCGGTGCGCAAGTTGGACTCGCAGTAAGTCAGTTTTCCTTTTATAATTAGTATTATTTGAAAACATTACCTAACTAAAACAAGTAATAAGTCTAATTAAATATAATTCGGTGTAACGCACCACACATCTCACATACCCCTTTCAGTGATATAGTTCTAAATAATAGCTACCATAACATAATTTACCTTCCAACAAACTAAAGGAAACCTAAACAATAAATAGCAAGAATAACCGCCAACATGCACTACGCATATGGGTGCAGATAGTTCGTGGAACATCGGAACAAAGACGCACGCTTATTGTCTCGGAACAATGGAACAAGTCCATTACGTGCTTTATTTGTACCGTCACTGTGAAGGCGAGCACTGTTCATACTTGTTGGTATTTTCTTCGACGCTATAATTAACTAAGTATTTTGATGGATTGTCATTGTATTTGAAAATTAGCGCAGTAGAGGGAAAATTACTGGAGCAGGTGTCTAATGTGTCACTTATGATAAGAATAGATTTTCTATTGTGTATCAGTGTCGGTGGAAGGATTAATGGCGGCTACGTACAGTCTTTGTAGTATAATATGGGATTAAATAGGTGTTATACCTATATATATAATTTAAATAAGAAAACAGCGCTGTTATATAACTTTGCAATCTAATTTCAGTTTAATCAACGTGTATGTTTGTATTTTTAAATGGGATTAAATATAATGACCACCAAAAATAGTAATTGCGCAGCAAAATATGCTTACTAAAATATATCGTAACGAGCACCTATACGCCTCAAATTATTCCGTCTCGGAAGGGCTAGGTTATGTTAGGTTCCTTCTTACACCCCTAAAAATAGTCGACTTATTTTGATCTCTTTAAATGTATTTTGCTGTGCAATTTGGTGATCTATTACTATTTTTGACTGTTATATTTTACTATATCTGGTGATAAGTTAAACATAAGCTGTATAATATTGCTGTGATCGTTGACATAACTTGTTTAAAGGCTAGATCCTGAATAGTATTTATAAGCGTAACAATTATTAAAGACAACGTCTGCACTAGGAATAATTCATGTGTTGCGGGGGACTTTACAAACACACAGACACACAGAACATCCAGGCTCGGAACAAACATTTGTAGATCACAAAAATGTTTGTCCTGTGCGGGATTTGAACCCAAAACACTTAGCGCAGTACTAGCGGCGCGGCGACCACTTGAACCTCAACGCCATCCGTGCAGTCACTGTCGTGGGCAGTAATGGAACAGTTAATATATAAGCCTCATATTGTTTTAATAATAATAATCATTTATTTCAGATTTACATCCATATATTATTAATAGTAGTACAACTTAGCCTAATGTTAGTATTAAATTAAATTTACAATAATAAACAATCAGTGTGCCATTGAACTGTTCGTTCAATGGCACACTGGTATATTTGGATAAGTGTGTCGAACACTTATCCACCTTCGTAAGAGGGGAGAGTCCCACCGGTCTGCAAACACATTCAGGATGCCATTGGAGGTGGAGCGCAAGCGCGCCATCATATGTTATATATTATAGTTAAAAAGTGAGAAACGGCAATGAATTGTCATGCAGTTAGAATTCGAAAAAATTGTATCACGTGACCTTGAGTTCAAAGATCAAAAGTCAGAGTCATTTCGGGGGTATATCGACTATGCTGACTCGAATGGCGTTGACCGCGAGCCTCGAGCTCTTACGGTTCTTGAGTTGAAAGTTGTATAACAGACAGACGGACGGACAAAGCTGTCGTATAAGAGATTTTTCGAACTCTAAAAAGTCTACTACTTACCTCTTTTAAAGAAATGGAGGACACAACGAGTAAGGAAGTAATGCGAACATTAGAATAAAGAATTGGGATGTTTTAGATTTAAAATAAAGAGCCGTTAAAAGCTTTCAAGAATAATCTTTTAAGTTGTTCGCAATCACCCAATAAACATTACCTTTTTTCACCGCTTCGATAAAACAGTGGATATATTCCACTGTTTTAAAGGATACATTTTAAAATGTAAATAAAATTTGTTGTTAATTTATTTCCGGTTGTTGATGGGTAAGATTTAATAATGAGCAGTGATACATATTGAGCTAAGACTGACAGCAGATCACCTACTAAGAGGTTTAGAAAAAACAAGACAACACAAGATTTTATCTTCCAAAAAACGGTACTTTCATACTATAGTAGTATGAAAGTATCGCTTCCATATTTAATTAGTTAAGTAAATAACCACAGCAGAAGCATAATTTACTTTTCTTTTAATTAATTTATAGCTTATTTTAGTTCTCTTCTGAGACCTAAAATAAGGTAAAAATTAATTTAAAGAAAAATAAATTAAAACACAATGTCAGTAAATCCTGCTCAGATTGTACTTCTTAGGAGTCAAGGGCTTACTTAGCGGTAGGTCGCTGCAACTTTACATGTACCTCGCATAACTTAAAGGTACCCATTGAAAAGTTACTACAACACTGTATTGTCTTACACGACAATACCTAGAAGCGGCAAAATCCTTACTTATCCTTACTTATTTCTTACTTTAATATTATAAATTCGAAAGTAACTCTGTCTGTCTATCTGTCTGTCTGTTATCTTTTCACGGCTAAACCACTCAACCGATTTAGATGAAATTTGGTACAGATATAGTTTAAAACCTGGGAAAGGACATAGGCTACTTTTTATTCATGTAAGTACCACGCGGGCGGAGCCGCGCGCAGAATATAGTTAGATATATTTCAGTGCACAATGATTGATTTATTGGTTACCCAATTTTCAGAAATCGGGATATCACTGCGGTGTTGATACCGTGGCACGTTTAAAAATCAAGTTTTGTTAGCGATCTAAATAAATAAATAAGAAAAGATGAGTCAACGTGAGTGAGCGTAGAGTCAGAAGAAGAACCAAGCATTCGAGATCTTTATGTTAAAACACCAGATCGACACCCAGAACTCTTCTGTCAACATCGCGTAGCTCGACTTCGATTTGCCAAAAAATTGTCAAGTTTAACACATGAGCAATGGTGTTAAAATCTGTGGACGAATGAATACAGAATATCCTTTAGAGCTTTAAACAGCAGTGAGTATGAGTAGAAAAAGTATGGTCAGAGGTTTCTTACAATAAAAAGCAGGCAAACTGTTAATTTCCATAGAACTCTCTATGGAAATTAAGTTTGCCTTTTCATGGTTTGGGAGGGGTCTGTTCAGGAGCACATATTGTGTTAGTGAAGGTTAAGAGTCATCTAATGGCAGATCGATATACTGAAGAGATCTCGCAGGACCATGTTTAGCATATCAAATGTTTATCGCCAGAGAGAAATTTATTTTACTGCAAGACAATACCCGAAAACACAGCTCATCCCGTAGTAAGTATATTTATTTTTTTGTACAACTAAGGAGGCAAACAAGCATACGGACCACCTGATGGTAAGTGGTCACCGTAGCCTATGGACGCCTGCAACACCAGAGGCATCACTTGCGCGTTGGCGACCCTTTAGGAAAGGACGTGGGAAGGTAAGGGAGCGGGATGGGGGAAAGGAGGTGATTGGGCCTCCGGTACTCTCACTCACCGAACGAAACACAACAGTAGGACTACTGCTATTCCATGTCGATATTCTGTGAGAGGGTAGTCCTTCCCCGGTCGAGCCGGCCCATTCATGCTGAAATCAGCGAGGCTCTACTAGTCAAGGTCAAATTGCGGAAATTTTTTTAGTAACCAGCAAGAAGTCTTGCAATAAATACCATAGAGCATGTCTAAAATATGCTAAAGGGCACTTAAGACTAACTGCTAGCTCGTCGCAGGGCATCCATGAGTTAAAACCTGTATTGGAGGCTTTTAATCTCTACCTAGGAAGAAATTCCTCAAGTAGAGATTTCAAACCATTGTCCAGGGCATGCCAGATCTCATGCACGCAGGTTTTACTTCTGACCCAGAGGTAAAAATACAAGTTTTTTGTGATTATAATTCAACAAATGTGTTTGGACCACGTTCCGTGCCAGATAGCGTTTGCCTTTTATGAGACGTATGTACGTATTCGTAGGTTTTCATTTCAACATGTGATTTATAGATCACCTTTTTCATTAACAAATCATATAGCACCTTTTTCATTATTAATTTGATAGCTCTTGAAACTACAGGTGCGAAATGAGTGCGGAGTACATCTTTGTCTACACTTTCGTGGATATAAGCATATGTATGTATATACCTATGTATGAAGTAATAGTACCAATTTTTTTTTTCAATATTTAACTGTTTCTCTTTGTATGAAATAAATGTAATCAGAGTTAACTTTTTAAGTCACTGCGGCACACGGGCGTACAGACACAATAGCTTTTTAATTATGGCTGATTTATTAAGACTTCAAAGGTTAAAGTTCTTCCTGATTATAGGCATAAATTATAAATTTCTAGAATTTAGGAGATATGTAACCCTGACTTTGTGGACCTTTTACAGCTTCTAGTCCTGGAGTGGCTGAAGTTAGTAGTACAGGGCATAGCACTGGTTTACATAAGATTAAAGAAGGGTCACCAAGTTCAAAAATACATACATACATACATACATAGATTCACGCCTGTTTCCCAGAGGGGTAGGCAGAGACTACGGATTTCCATTTGCTACGATCCTGACACACTTCTCTGGCTTCATTCACTTTCATCACATTCCTCATACACGCCCGTCGGTTCAAGGAGCTCTTAACCTGGCCTTTGTCCAGGACGCCTCCGATCTGGTCGAGAAACGTTCGCCTAGGTTTTCCTCTTGCGACTGTTCCATTCACACTAGCCTTATAAACTTTCTTAGTCAGTCTTTCCTCGTCCATTCTTTCTACATGTCCAAACCAGCTTAACATACCCTTTTCTATTCTTGTAACTATATCCACTTTCATGCCGCATCTCTCTCTAATCACACTATTTCTTATTCTATCTTTCAGAGTCACACCACATATGCTTCTCAACGCTCTCATTTCTACAGCATTTATTCTGCTCTCATGCTTCTTTTGCCATACCCAACTTTCACTTCCATACATAAGTGTGGGCACTAATAGTCCTCTATGAACAGCCAAACGTGCCTTTTCGGATACATTTCGACTGTTCATAAAAGCGCGTAGGGCTCCATTCACTTTGTTGCCAGCAATCGTTCTCCTTTCAATATCTCCGTCATGTTTACCATCCCTTGTAAACAAAGTACCCAAATATACAAACTCTTTCACTTGCTCCACTTTTTCTCCATCAATCATAATATTACACATCGTCACGCACTCTTCCTTTTCAAATACCATTACTTTCGTCTTGCTTACATTTATTTTCATTCCTTTACTCTCAAAAGCACCATGCATAATAGTTACCATCGCCTGCAACTCTTCCGCCGATGACGCAAGTATTACTTGGTCATCGGCATAAAGAAGACATTTGACAAGTAACTCATTCATTCTTAATCCCCATTCACAATCTTTTAAATCTTTCAAACAATTGTCCATGTATAGGTTAAACAGCCAAGGTGACGCTACACATCCTTGTCTAACACCTTTATCGATGCTAAACCACTCTGTGTAGGTCCCATTTATCCTAACACAAGCTCTGGAATCATCATAAAGAGATTTCAGAGCTCGCGTGAGGTTGCTATTCACTCCATACATGGACAATGCCGACCAAAGTTCATTCCTCACCACTTTATCATAAGCCTTTTCCAGATCCACGAATGCGCAATAGACCTTTTGACCTTTGGCCAAAACTTTTTCGGCTATGCTCCGTAAGGAAAAGACCTGATCCGTACATCCCATACCCTTTCGAAATCCCGTTTGTGCATCCCATATTTTCTTGTCGGTTACTTTCACAATCCTTTCAATTAACACTTTTGCATACAATTTACCGACGACGCTGAGCAAGCTAATGCCTCTATAGCTTTTGCACTCTTGCTGTGAGCCTTTTCCCTTGTATAAAGGTACTATGACGGCCTTGCACCAATCACTTGGTACACGGCCGGTATTCCAGCACAAGTTAAAAAGGCGGCACAACTGAGTTGCTATAAGACCCTGTCCAGCTGTCAGCATTTCGACTGTAATCCTATCATACCCACCAGCCTTTCCTGATTTCATGCTTTTCAATGCTTTCATTATTTCAAAAATAATGTAGCAGTAAAAACCATCTTTAATTTGTTTAAAGAAATGTTTAACGCCACTAAAATGTATATTAAATTTAAATGTTTGTCGGCTTTCCTAACCGCAGTATAATTGTAGAAAAGCTAATAATATATATAATAATATAATATTCTACCACATACACACAACACCATCTAGCCCAAACTAAGCAGACCTTGTACTATGGGTACTAGACAATGGATAAACATACATATTATATGTAGAAACACCCAGACCAAGACAAACATCCATGTTCATGCACACATATGTTTGACTTGTGCGGAAATCGAACCCGCGATCTCAGGCGTGGCAGTCGGTTACACTAACCATTACGCCATCGAGGCCGATGTATGTAGTATGATTGATTTACATCTTGATAAAAAGCACAATAAAATTGCCGCACTTTTGGAATATCTTAAGTCGGTCCCGGCTGCCATGAACATCTATGGCAGTCGTTATTGGGAAGTCAGTGCCATCTAATATCCTGGCACTGGTCTAGCCTTAGGGTATCGTTAGCCTTCGGGTTGCGGAGGTCAGGTGGCAGCCGCTCCATGTAAAAACTGATATCCAGTCAAATCTGGTTAGACTAGAAAGCCGACCCCTAGTGACTTGGGAATAATAAAGGCTAGGGAGAAGAAGAAGCACTTTTGGAATATCTTGTTTTTTCAGTAACCAATATAGGATGTTACATTAAGGCAAATTTTACTTGTGTTTTTTGTCAAGACGAAAAGCATAACAAAAATCTGGCTCACCCATGTATCAAACCCGAGTGAGGTATCATAATTGATGCATGGGCTACTAACGTTTTATATTTTCGGTGAGAAATCCAGTATCAAAGGTTAGTAAACTCACTCTGTTTTGCTGGAGGCATAAAACTACGAAAGCCTTTATTAAAACATAAACATTTGACATCAAAGAAAAATCTCAATGCTAAATTAAGAATATTTTTTTTAGTTGTACATGGAAATAGACTGGATTATTATTAAGATATTTTTTGCCAACTTTATACCTACAATGCTCAGCAATAAATAAGGAAGTTTTATTTTAACTGAATAGGTATTCAGCTAAAATAAAACTGAATAAAATGTCAGCCATGATAAATAGGCAAGCTTCGAAAGAGTTATACTTTTATTAGTTTTACCACAGTGAAACCGCGGTTAGGCAAGCCAAACGTATATTAAAATAAAAAATGGATATTCGCAAAGTAACAAAAAATAGCTGGTGTGACATTTGTTTAAATAGAATACCTGTTCTTTTACTTTTATTATTGGAAAATATATTTTCACCCTACCGAGGTCAAAGATTTACATTTAGATATGTATTCAGCATACTCAGATCGCATGGAAAAGTGACCACACTAAGAAAAGCGAGGTCACACATTACATTAACATGATATAGAACGATACATACATACACACATACATACATAGATTCAAGCCTGTTTCCCAGAGGGGTAGGCAGAGACTACGGATTTCCATTTGCTACGATCCTGACACACTTCTCTGGCTTCATTCACTTTCATCACATTTCTCATACACGCCCGTAGGTTCAAGGAGCTCTTAACCTGGCCTTTGTCCAGAACGCCTCCGATCTGATCGAGAAACGTTTGCCTAGGTTTTCCTCTTGCGACTGTTCCATTCACACTAGCCTTATAAACTTTCTTAGAACGATAGTGTGTCAGATGACAACTTATCACCCATAAAGGTGACCAGTAGTTCCTGAGATTAGCGCATTCAAACAAACAAACAAACTCTTCAGCTTTATAGTATTTTTCGGGAGCTACACTTTTAGGTCTTTATTACTCTTTTGTTTTTACTTAGGGGAATGCTTTGACGTATACCTCTCCGCGGGGTGACGGAGAGAATATGTCGGGCTCATCGGGGGAAAGATACCCCGGTATTACCGACTAAACCTACCACGGTGTTCCTCGATATAACCGGGGCCGCGCGAATCGCTTTCACATGCAATCACAACCCCGCCGAGATTTCGGCTCGCCGTGTGAATCGGCAGGCCACTACATAAAAAAGACTCCCGAATCGAACTCAAGACCGTAACGTTAAATCACGTAGCTCAGGCACTCAGGAGTCTGGAACCTCAGTCTAATATTAAGGATATTAATACGTGAAGCAAAAACTTTGTATCCCTTTTTACAAAAATTGCGCGAACGGAGGAGTATAAAATTTGGCACAGTTAAAGTTTATATGGAGAAGGAGGGGCGAATCCTAAAATTTTTATAAAATATGCATTAGAAATACATTAATGAAAAAGCACTACACGCACACAACCATGCATTTGACACACGCAGACGAATCGCGTTCGAAGTATTTCCGCATTGTTCGTCTGACGTCGTACAAGCGCATAGTATTAAGGAAAAAGCCAGACAATCAATTAACTTATTGTGTAGCAGCGGCACACCGGTGCCCAGACACAATATTTTAACCAGATTCTTAATAATTATGTCTAATATTCTAAGACTTGACAGATTAATCAAGAAATTAAATTCACATTTGTCTTTACACATTTTTTGAAGTGAAACTTCTTTATCGACGTATGGGAGAAATTTTGTAGCAGTGTAAAAAAAAATCGTCACGTTTTTCGGTTACGCGCCATGTTGCTTTTTTATCAAAGTTTAGTATAGTGACGTAAAGAATATAATGTAATATATTATAATAATAACAACAATATATTAGTTTTGAAGTTTGGTTTGAAATAAGAATAACAATATATTAATTTGAAAGTGATAAAATAAAAAGACTTATTCAAATTTAAGTGAATTTACAAGAAAAGTGAGAGTGATTATGTATTTCGTTTTATAAATTCAACACGTATGAGCATGATTTTAATATTTATTTGAGGTTAACCTCACTTTTTGATTGTAAGTATCAGTGAATGTATATAAATCTGTTAAAATTAGCAAGTATTAATAAATATGACTGTAAATCTAGTGAACATTATTAATTCTAAAAACAAAAGAAAATATAAATTAAATAATAATTTAAAAATAAAACAAAACACGATTAGAAAATAAAAATATGTATACGTACATCTTTTTTAATTATTCGTTTTTAATGATTTATTTATTCATTTTTAATTTTATAAAATCGTTGCATTTCTACAAGATTAACTGTCATCATATAATTGTATTACTTTGAAAAGATAATTCCAATTATTTATTCATAACTTGTGTAATTGATTAAGTCATTAAATATCTGCTTTGAATTATTTTTATTAAGTTATGAAATAAATATTAATATTAAAGTTAGTTAAATAATTTAAAATGATATGTCGTAAAGAAGTATCACTTCTTACCTGTGTACTCTGGTACACACACACATTTTTTTTTATACAACTAAGGTGGCAAACAAGCATACGGCCCACCTGATGGTAAGTGGTCACCGTAGCCTATGGACGCCTGCAACACCAGAGGCATAACCTTTTGTAGACCGTTGTCGACCCTTTAGGAAAGTAAGTGGGAAGGAGAAGGAGCGGGAAGGGGGAAAGGGTGTTATTGGGCCTCCGGCACTCTCACTCACCGAACGAAACACAACAGTAGGAATACTGGTAGGTATTTCACGTCGATAATATAATAAAAGATCAGCATAATATGTCAAAGTATTGCGTCGTATAATGACATTTCAAAGAATTTCAGCTGCTCTTTATTTATAAGGCAGCCACCCACGGAATTTGCTCCTAATTATATTTTACCTTGTCTGCTTTACGTTTCATTAATTTGTTATTAAATAAAACAACGGGTTGCCCTCCGGGAATGCCGGCAGAAGTGAAAACTTGAATATTAACGTTGTGCATTTTTGACATTTTGGAATGGTTAGGGAATAATTTTGCACGAATTGCTTTAATTAATCAGTGTAAAAGTATTATATAATACATTTATTTGGTAAAATACAATATTCATTTATCGCGCTATCGTATACAAACATGACAATTCTCCTTCCGTCTTACGAATTTTCGATCAGGTCACGTGTCCTGACGCGAGTTTAACATTTTTTACCCATCACAAAAAAAGTGCACAACGCCGCTAAAGAAGTTTTCACTTCAAAAATATTTAAGCACAGATATGTATATGTAAGCCTGTGTGAAGTATTTCCTAGGGTTGTTGTCTAAGGCTCAATTTACACCGCCGCGGAATGGAATGGAAGCGTCAATTTCGCCTCATGACGCTAGAAGGCGCGCGAATTCGTGGGAATGCTCGAGAATTCCCGCGCATTCCAATGCGCGGGAATTCTTGGAATTGTTGACCTGGATCTTATTTTTATATCGCTCATTTGTGAGGCAGAAGAAAAAGAACGTCCCAACCGACTCCCTGTTCGCGCCACTTCCCGCGGATTCCACAGATGGCGCCGACAGTAGCTAGGGGAATTCTCGAGAATGCACGAGGATTCCCCGGAAGATGCGCGACCTTTTTTGGCTCGTATTTAGTTTGTACTTTATACAATTGATATAAAGTTCATTATGCTATGTACAATTTCGCTGCAAAAAGTCGCTTCCATTCCATTCCGCGGCGGTGTAAATTGAGCCTAAGTATTGTTGCGCAGTTCGGCCTTATACCTTTTGAGTGACGGTACGGAGTACGGTCTTTGGTTGGGCTGATCAAATAACAACAACTACAAGAACTCTTGTACACGGAACTTTAAGATATCGGTTTCAATTTCACAGACAGTACAAGCAAAATGTGTATATATCACAGGATTATTATAGGAAACATATGTTTACAGTAGTATAATAAGACTAGTCAAATTGTTATCTGAAAAATGTTTGTGAACGGACCCTTTGCTTCGACTGCGTGAATCCTACGGGAATATTGGAATCCGACGTTTTTATGTTGTTAGATTATGAAGCAATATTCAATACTGACCAATCATTGCCCTTTAAAGTTGCTGACATAGCTCTCCGGATAGCCAAGTTAAAGTGGCAGTGGGCAGGACACATAGCGCGCAGAACCGACGGTCGTTGGGGCAGAAAGGTTCTGGAGAGGCGGCCACGCACCGGAAGACGCAGCAGGGGTAAGCCTCCCACAAGGTGGAACGACGTCCTGATAAGGGTCGCAGAAAGCGGTTGGATGCGGGTGGCCCAAGACCGGAACCTGTGTAGAAAACCTTGGGGGAGGTCTATGTCCAGCAGTGGACGTCTTTCGGCTGAAATGATGATGATGATAATGATTGCAGTTTTACAATCTTACGAGTTTTGGGATACTATATCAGGTGTTAAATTGTTCACTTTAATCTCAATAGCCAGTATTCCCATACAAAGCATGTTGCCATATAAACACTCCTAAATATCTAAGTATATGAAAATACAAATTGAATATTTTGTGAACGACCTACCTGATATATATTTATTTTTATTTTTTTGTATGCTACTTAGGTGGCAAACAAGCATACGGCCCACCTGATGGTAAGTGGTCACCGTAGCCTATGGACGCCTGCAACACCAGAGGCATCACTAGCGCGTTGCCAACCCTTTAGGAAAGGACGTGGGAAGGAGAAGGAGCGGGAAGGGGGGTTTCCGGTACTCCCACTCACCGAACGAAACACAACAGTAGGAATACTGGTATTTCACGTCGATATTCTGTGAGAGGGTAGTCCTTCCCCGGTCGAGCCGATTTGATGGTAAGCGGTTACTACTACGGCAAATATCTAAACAAGAAAACTAGAACACTTTACTAACTCGGAATCCAACCCTTCGACTATCCAAATTCATGCCATGGTAATAACACGACATCTAAAATCCGTCTTAATATTTGAACAAGTATTTTAAGATCCAATATATCGTGAATCCCCATCGGCGATTAATAAGACCCACATACACGATTGTTTCGGATCCATATTAGTCATCTTACGGTTTCAATCTGTGTACTCAGCATCCGCAATAGTAGAGATTGCGGCACTTTGGTGGCGGCGCGGTTTATGTATGAATAGATGTTGGATGTTCTGCGTCCAATATTATTATATTGTTCATCTCACAAGACAAAACTTACTCAGTAAACATACCCTCTCGATTTCAAGATGAGGATAGAGTATTTTTGGAAGTACTGGTTGACTATGTGGTTTATTAGATTCTGCCCGCGAATTTGTGCGCATGGAATTTAAAAGTAGTACATATCTACACACATAAAACATGTCTTGGTAGCTATATAAGAAATATTTATTAATCTCTGACTCTTCTTCAGGGGCTAATGAACACTATGTGGGTCTGTGTGTCTGTCTGTTAGTGACAGGCATAACTCCGGAACCACTGGACCGATTGACTTGTAACTTGGTGTGCAGATGCCTTGGGAACATACTTTGGTCGAGTTTGAATATGGGCCCTGTAGGTCAAAAGACCCCCGAGATATAGGGGTCACAAGGTCACATGTATTTTAAATGGTAAAATTTTGACTTGTAACTTGGTGTGCAGACACCTTGGGGTCATACCTCGGTGGTTGAGTTTGAATATGGCCCTGTGGGTCAAAAGACCCATGAAATATGGGGTTATTTCTTTTCATTACTTTTACATTTAAGACGAAGAGGTTGAATCCTGGGTTTTTACACCCATCTCGTTTATGTATAAGAAATGTTGGTACATTCCTTTTTATGAATACTCATCTCTACTAGGCAGCGCGTCAGGATAAAATATGTATCTAACAAACTTTAAGTTAGAACTCCAGCAATACAACTGTGAAAACCGTATTAAATTTCGTGCAATAGTTTTTGCGTAATGCGCATACAAACATACAGACAGACAGACACTAATTCTAAAAATAATTGCTTTGGCTTCTATAGCACTTATAAAGACCCCTTACTTTATTTTTCTATACATACATACATACAAATAAATACATAAATACAAATAAATAAATTTGAAGTGTCTGTTTGTAATGTCAAAGTAACATCTTTTTATCTAATGCATATGAAAGTATATAAGATACCTAAACGAAAACATCTATTTTTAAAATGTTTGTCTGTCTGTCTGTTTGTTCCGGCTAATCTCCGAAACGCCTGAACCGATTTTGACGGGACTTTCATTAGCAGATAGCTGATGTTATAAGGAGTAACTTATGCTATTTCGATTTTAGAAAAAAAATAGGGTTCCGCGGAGACAAACACTTTTTAGTTACAATCTACGCGGATGAAGTCGCAGGTAACAGCTAGTCTTGAATATATGTTATATAGAGTCATTGACCAGACAATAACGCCGCCTAGTATTAAGGAGTATGAAAGTAAAATATAAATAGATACCTAATTTATAACGAGTAAAGTATTGATATTTTGTTAACCGACTTCAAAAAAGGAGGAGGTACTCAATTCGTCTGTATTTTTTTTTTATGTTTGTTACCTCGTTACCTTCGACTGGGTGAACCGATTTTGATGATTCTTTTTTTATTTGAAAGCTGGTGCTTCCCGTGTGGTCCCATTTAATTTTGATCAAGATTTGACCATTCGTTTTCGAGTTATACTTAATAATGCGTATTTGGCTACATTGATGATGTTCTCATATTTGGCAAAGTTCACTAAAAACCGAGTAATAAACAAAATTTTAACAAAAAAGAAAACCGACTTCAAAAAAGAATATTCTAAAACTTAAAATGCACTAAAAAGTTAATAAATAATTGCATATTCTTGTAAATAATTAAATTATTGTTATTATTGGTGTCGGTGTCAGCCAAGGTAGGTTTGTAACTAATTAAACATGAGATGTCTAACTATAATCATAACATAACATTGGCATGCACAATTACACACATAGACGCAGCACGCGGCGCGGGCGGCTGACACCGACTCCAAAAATAACAATAATTTAATTATTCACAAGAATATGCAATTATTTATTAACTTGTTAGTGCATTTTAAGTTTGAGAATATTCTTTTTTGAAGTCGGTTTTCTTTTTTGTTAAAATTTTGTTTTTTGTTTATTAGTTTGTTTGTTTGTTTGTTTATAATAATAATAATAACATTTATTTCTCTACCACAAAGGCAACTTATATCTAACAAATATACATATTACAGAATATAAGCTGATCCTTTGTGGGAGACTGGTATCTGCACTAGGAAACCCTGTCACGCAGATTACCAGGCCCCCTCTTAAAATTGTTATGTATAACAATGACATAAGTTATGTAAAATAAAACCGTTGTTGAGAGAAGGTTGTCTAAAAATTAACTAAAATAAACAAGTACATATTTTAACTATTAATGTGTGTGTGTGTGAGAGGGAGTTTGTAAGGATTGGAACTGTATAATGTGAACTATTGTAAAATACCTTTATGCTAAAATTAATTATTATTATTATTAAATAAAATATTAAATATTATTATTTAACTCAAAAACTACACAAGAGATTTAAAAAATATTTCGCCTTTAGAAAGCTTTATTATCACCAAGTAACATGAGTTACATTTTATTTAAAAAGAAAAGTAAAATACGCCAGCGAAGCCGCGGGCAAAAGCTAGTAAATTATAAAATTTAATCTATATAAAACTGAAAAAATAATACTGAAAAAAAAAGAAAAGGGAAATTGATTTTAAAACAAGTAATTTTTCGTTCAGTAATCGTACGGTATGCGAGCCTTTTAATTTGCCCGTGCCTTAGGGACAGTTCTTTTTATTTTATTAATAGATACCTGTAGGTAGGCGTTCTTTGTAGCCCACTCATATGTTCATTATTTATACCTTGCACTTTAATAATCAAATGTACATACATACATATACTACCGTCCAAAAGTTTGGAATCACCCTAATTTTCGTCGACAGAAAAACTATACCGCAATAAATCCATCAAAAAACGTATTGTTATTGGTGATTAGTATTTTTACGACCGTACTAACAATAACATTTAACAAAAACACTAATTTCTTATCAACTGTCCATTGTTTTAAAAAAAGAGCGACACACGTGTTTTATGGCCACTCAAGTAGCGACACCGCCGTTTGAAGATTTCTTATAATTGGCGCTTTTAAGCATTGTTGTAGTAATGAGTAGTGTCTAATCTTTGGAATATGGGTGTATTATTGCAAAAATTATCAGTTTAGAGTTCAGTGTAATTTGTGACGTTCATGTGATAGTTACAAAAGTTCGCAAGCTCATAAAATGGCAAAAAGGAAACAGATTTCGCTTGAACAGCGGAGTGCTATCTGTACTTTGAGCGAAGAAGGCTAAGGATAGGAAAGGGGAGGGCGGGATAAGGTGGAATAACTCTTCAGAGCACTCCCCGTGGTATATTATGTAGAAACATGCCAATGAGGCAATGTCCCTACGGAGTTGCAGAGGTTCCAGTGAACTCGTGACCTCTGGATCTCGGTTAATACGGACAGCCCGCCGCTGTAACCGGTCGAGAGGGTCCAGTAAGTACTGCGCGGAGCCATCCCAAAGATGAGAACAGTACTCCAAGCAAGGGCGCACTTGTGCCTTATACAACAGGCACAGTTGCCCAGGCGTGAAGAACCGCCTCACCCTGTTCAGAACTCCGAGTTTTCGCGAAGCTTGCTTAATGACGCTCTCGATGTAGGTTTTCTGATTAAGGGAGCGGCAAAGATCCATACCTAACATGGAGAGGCTGTCACCAGTGGAGTGTTCTTCAGAGAAGGGAGGGGAAGGAACGGAGACTTTTTTGTTGAGAACGCGCATGCCTGGGTCTTCTTGGCGTTGAACTCGACCAAGTTCTTGGCACCCCATTCATAGATGCGGTCCAAGGTCTGGTCAAGTTCAACGACAAGATTCTGCCTTTTCCCCTCAACCTCAGCCTGTTTGGCCCCAGGATGTCCGAGATATCGCCCATGCACGGTACTGTCGTCCGCATAACAATGTATGTTGCCGAGATTCAACATATCATTGATATGCAGAAGAAAGAGCGTAGGGGATAAGACAGACCCCTGAGGCACTCCTGCATTGACTTGCATAAATTTGGAAGCGCGACCGTCGCAAAGGACCCGAATACGACGCTTCTGCAGGAAATTTGCAATCCAGGTGCACAGTTGAGGGGGCAAGCCATAGGCCGGAAGCTTGGAAAGAAGAGACCGGTGCCAGACTCTGTCGAAAGCTTTGGCTATGTCAAGACTGATAGCCAAAGACTCGCCGTGCTTGTCCATAGCCTCACCCCAGAGATGCGTGAAGAACGCTAGAAGATCACCCGTTGATTGTTTAGACCGAAAGCCGTATTGGCGATCATTGATCAACGATTGATCCTCCAGGTAGCGGACAATTTGGGTGTTTATAATCCGCTCGAACACCTTGGAGAGCACCGAGGTGATAGCTATGGGTCGATAGTTGCTTGGCTCGGAACGGTCCCCCTTTTTGGGTATCGGTTGAACGTTCGCCTCCTTCCAAGCCTCAGGCACAATGCCTGCGGCGTAAGACGTCCGGTATAGGCGCGTAAGCGTGGGAGATAACTCCGCTGCACATTTTTTAAGGACCACAGCTGGGATGCCGTCAGGTCCACTGGCTTTCCGAACATCGAGAGACTGCAGTATCGCACGAACGGTTCGTTGCCTGATACATATATCAGGCATGGTGTAGCCGCAATTGGCAATGTTAGGCGGCTGCAAACCGCAGTCATCGATTCGGGAGTTGGCCGCAAAGAGATTTGCAAGCAGATCTGCTTTCTCCTGCGGATTTGAATGGTCGTTGAGATATTTTGAGAATTATTGAGATTAATGACTATAATAGCTGTTCATGACAGTCGGAACTAAACAATTAACGTGGTCTTCGATGCTCTTGGAAACATCAGTCAAGCCAGTCCAGTATTTATAATAGCAATATGTTAATTGGCCTCTTTCCAGTTAACATATTGCTTACGAAAATAGTAATATCTCTGGCGAAATGAAAACAATAATATTTTGCATACAATACCGCTAAGGTCTTCACGATCAGCAATTTTGCATGTCCTCATGCCTAGACGAAGGAGTCATAAAAACAACGTTAAAATCTACCACAGTTGTCCAATTTACACATGACATTTTAGCAATCCAAGTTTCATATAATTAAACTAGATTTTTTGAGGTGATCATAGCCAGTTGCACTTACTGATCGATAAACGATTAGCGTGGTTAAGCAACGTTGGGTGCGGTCAGTCTATAGATCGCTTAGTGGTATTTCATCTGAGCGTTTCCGTGCTTCGGTGGGCACGTAAAAAGTCGGTCCCAGTTGTTGTCAAATTGACAGCAGTCGTTAAGCCATGTCAGAGGCCTACAAGCGGCTTGAACAACTCTTAACAACAGGTTGGCCACTAAACACAAGAAAAAAAGAAAATAGAAAATCTAGATTTTGATACGCGACTGCAATCGCGTTAATTCAGGTTATGTCAAAAGACTATCCCTCGGGAACAGTACTCTTTTTTCCTGTATGAAAGTACCCTATGTACTTTTCTTAACCCCTGTCAACGTGTCAAACAAACAAACATACATCCGCATTTATAATATTAGTCAGACTACTTGCCATTTAACATCGTTTGCACACATACGTCACTGCAAACCACATAACATTTCTCTTCTATTATCGAGCATTGAAATTCCATCAAGATAAGAAAATATCGTCAGACTCGTTAGTTGGAAGCACGGAAACCTATAAAAATGATGTATGCTTTTAATATACGAGCATAAGTCATAGGGATCTGTTGCCTTGTTGGTTCCAATATTATCAGACAACCACCGGTGTTCCGTAGTTTGAAACATGCAATCAACTTGAAAATTATTAAACGATTACCTTATTATTATAATACTACTTTTTAACTGCGGCTTCACTTGCGATAATCTAAAATTTTACAATAAATTGCTATCCATCGGAAACAATACTTTTTTTCTGGTTTAAAGGTACCGTATGTCTTTTTTGTACCCATAACAACGTGTATAATGATCTGTCGAGTAATTTAGGCGTCAAAGTGTTATAAACAAACTCACATTCGCATTTATAATATTAGTTAGGATTCTGTGAAAGAATAGTACTTCTAGAAACCAGCAAGGCTCGCCTTTCTTGAATAGTACCCTCAAATATTTTCAAATCTTGTCTAACCTAATAATATCATTGTTATGGCAGTAAGTCGATTAAAAAAGGGATTTAGAGTAGATCTATTGGACTGCCACGCTGAAGTCTCGACTTCGAGCGCGAGGCGCGCGTCTCTGACTTATCAAAGTTCTGTGCGTATTAAATACTAGCATTTGCCCGCGGCTTCGCTCGCTTTAATTTAGAATTTGACAATCAATTTGTACTCTGCTTGTAATAATATAATTCAATCATGATTAGAAAGACACGTGGCGTCTATTATCATAAGAAACGTTATTATTGTTTTTTCTCGGGAACAGTCATTTTTTTCGGGATGAAAGGTAGCCTATGTCCGTTTCTGTAAACCTGTCAACGTATATGCAAAATTTCAGAATGATCGGTTCAGTGGTTTAGGCGTGAAAAGGTAACAAACAAACAAACAAACTCATTTTCACTTTTATAATATTAGTTAGGATTTAATTATCTCCACTTTGAAGGCAAAAGAAAACATCGTGAGACAACCTGCATGTCTTCATAATATAATAATAATATTCTATTCTACCACATACACACAACACCATCTAGCCCAAACTAAGCAGAGCTTGTAGTAAGGGTAAAAAGACAATCGATAAACACACATATATACTTTTTTTTTGTACATACGTATATATTATATTATACGTAGAAACACCCAGACCAAGACAAACATCTCTGTTCATGCACACAAATACTTGACTTTTGCGGGAATCGAACTCGCGAGCTCAGGCGTGGTAGTCAGTTACACTAACCACTACGCCATTGAGCTATATACAGAGCTAATTTTATTATTATTACATAAGTCTACCTAGTCTCTCCTATTCAATAGGGAATAAAGGAACCAAGAAGAATGCTCGTGACAAAATTAATGCGATCTAATAATAAGTTATGAGTATTATAATATGATGTCGTCACATTGTGTTACTTGTTCAATCAGAAACAAACTTATTCAATAAGTACATAACAAAGAGCTCCTAGAGATATATTAATAATTAATGTCGTTTCATTATGTCTTGTGTAATATCATTTCTGTTATCTATACTAATAAATAAAATTGAAGTGTCTGTGTGTAATGTCAAAATAACAGCTTTTTAAGTTTTACGAAAACATATATTTTTAAAATTTTTGTCTGTCTGTCTGTTTGTTCCGGGTAAGCTCCGAAACGGCTGGACCGATTTTGACAGGACTTCCACTGGCAGATAGCTGGTGTTATAAGGAGTAACTTAGGCTACATTGATTTTAGAAAAAGAATAGGGTTCCGCGGAGACAAACACTCTTTAGTTAAAATCTACGCGGACGAAATTGCAGATAACAGCTAGTCTATACTAATATTATAAAGCTGAAGAGTTTGTTTGTTTGTTTGAACGCGCTAATCTTAGGAACTACAAGTTCGATTTGAAAAATTATTTTAGTGTTAGATAGCCTATTTATCGAGGAAGGCTATAGGCTATATGACATCACGCTACGACCCACGGGGGCGGCGCAGTAACCATAAACGCGGGTGAAACCGCGGGAACATCTAGTAAATTATAATAATAATATTCTATCACATACACACAACACCATCTATTTATAACAAGTGGTTATGAATGTAGTAATCCTAATCTTAACTAATACTTACTAATATTATAAATACGAAAGTAACTGTCTGTCTGTCCGTTAACTCTTTACGGCTAAACCACTCAACCGATTTAGATGAAAGTTGGTATAGATATAGTTTAAAACCTGGGGAAGAACATTGGTTTTTTATTGATGTAGGTACTACGCGGGCGAAGCACTGCGCAAAAACTAGTATTATAAATGCGAAAGTGAGTTTATTTGTTTGTCACGCTTACACGCCTTAACTACTTGACCGATAACCATGTAATTTAGCACTTCGTTAGGAGTACAGAAAAGGTCATAGGGGGAACCTTATGACCTTTTCTATACTTTTTTCAGGATGAAAGGAATTTCATCCTGAAAAAGCACTGTTCCCAAAGTACATAAGTTTACTGACGAAATTTTGATTATAGCGAAGCCGCGGACTAAATCTAGCAGGTCAATAATTAGTACATTGATTGCACTAGTTATTAACCTGTCAATCGTTAAAATACCAGACATATAATAAATAGTATAGTAATAGTATAAATAGTTTTAATAGTTTCAATAATTTCATTAGCTCAAAAATTTGTAAAGTTTAATAGTAATAGTAGTGTAACAGTTTTCAAATAAATATTGTTATAAAGTGTCAAATAAATAACGCGATAAAATCCGTATATACCTAGTAGTTTAATTTCAATACCAGACATAATTAAAAAATAATGTTGCTGGCCTCCAGGGTGCCGCTGCCACTTAATAGATTTACAGCTGTATAAGTAGCGCGTAGCACCTATTGGTATACCTTGTTAGAGGTCTCAAACTTTAGGCACGCATTTTAGAATTCTCAGCATTAAATTCGTATTTAGTTTAATAAATTGACATTCAGCTTGTTACCTACATATACATAATTATTTTTTTTTAAGTACAATTCTTGCACTAGGAATAAATCCTATGTCGCATCGGACTTTGCAAACATTCAAACAACGGACACCAAACGCACTCAGACTCAGAACAACTATTTGTGGATCACACAACGTTTTGTTCTGTGTGAGGATCGAACCTACAACACTCGGCGCAGTGCCAGCGACGAGGTGACCATTTAAACCACTACGCTTAAGAACAGTGCTCTCAGATATTTCTGTAGTCCACCAATCTACAAGGCTAGCATATTCGATTATATTGACTTTTGGATAGGTATCCCTTTTCATTATAAAATACCGCACCACTAGGATAAAATTTAATGCGTTTTGAATTTTAGTTCGGAAAATCTCTTATACAACAGCTTTGTCCGTCCGTCTGTCTGTTATACAACTTTCAACTCAAGAACCGTAAGAGCTTCGCTTTGAGCTGACTCGCGGTCAGCGCCATTCAACTCAGCATAGTCGATATACCTAATGACTATGACCTTTGACCTCTGACCTCAAGGTCACCTGGTATCACGTGACCTTTCCATATTATTATTACTTGAATCATTTTTTCGAACTCTAAGATTTACGGCAGTTCATTGCCGTTTCTCACTTGTTTTTTATTGAGTACGTCATTTTCATTTCAGGAGACTTCATTTTAGAAAACTTTTTTTATATTTTCTTAGTAAAATACAGTCCAGAATCCAGCAATGCCACCACTTGGGCGGCTTCTGTGGGCGAAGTATCCATATGTTTTAGAAAAAAAACGTTTTAGACATCCCAAAGTCACAGAACACAGAAAAAAAAGTTTTAATATAAGCGCTAATTTTTAGTTTTCAAATGTGAAATGTACTCCAACTCTAAACACACATTTGTCTCAAAACAGTGAATCATTTCATTTATAGGATAAACAAATGAAATTCTAATTTTGAATTTTGTATTTTCGCTTATCACTGTAATGGTCAAACAGCCAGCTATACAATCATGCGATATTTTTCATGGAATGAAAACTCTTTTGTGTTAAATTAGGACAGAAACCATGAAAACGGAAGTGTGCCGATTTTTCTGACGAGAAGTGTATTTTAGATGTCCTATGCTTTTCGTGGATGTTTTACATACTTTAAGTGTCCAGGATGTTGAACAAAGCAAGGGAGCAGTATATTTAACCGCGAAACTATTAAAATTCGCTTGACAGACAAAAAGAACAATGAAAAATATTTAATGCTCGTATCATATGCATGCAGGCTCGCGCATTTCGTGTGCACACAACCGCCATATCAATAATATGCAAGCTTGAAAAAAATTATATTTATAAACATTTTTCTTCTGCAAGAATTGCCTAGTGATCTTTATTCGTTAGTAATTAGTGCTACACTAGCAAGAGCGGTAAGGTAGGTTGTTTTCTAAGATCGCAATTCGTGTGATATCAGATAGTTTCATTTTAAGGCTACTCCCGCTTTATAAAAGCCTATAATAATAATAATAATATTCTATCACATACACACAACACCATCTAGCCCAAACTAAGCAGAGCTTGTACTATGGGTACTAGACAATGGATATACATACTTATATACTTTTTTTTTGTAAATACATACATATTATACATAGAAACATCCAGACCAAGACAAACATCGATGTTCATGCACACAAATGTTTGAGTTGTGCGGGAATCGAACCCGCGACCTCAGGCGTGTCAGTCGGTTACACTAACCACTACACCATCGAGGCCGACATGTTACGCGAACTTACCACAGCCTACACAGGACCTACCACAGCACCGAGTGATGTGAGTCCGAATCAGGCAGACTCAATGCCGTGCTACCTCTTAAAATTCCCAAAGAGTACAGCTCGATACCAATTTGCATGGCCTGGGTATCGAGCCCGGCAACTTCACAATCAATAGTTCATCTTATGGCGAAGGATCAATCATAATTTATATTTCACGATTTTCTTCCAGTAAACGCAAGAAAAATAAAATGTTTTATTTTAATTTGAGAGCCAATTGGATGTAGCGAATTAATGGAGCTTGTTAAGAACTTTATAAGGAAGAAACGTTTCAGATCATTTAACACGAAGGAGATAATTAAGTAAAAAAGTATATTCAAAACAAATTAAGGGGCAATTTATGTCTTCGCAACTTTACTTTGTTGGTTTTTATATAATTATTTTCTATTATAATTTCATCTCACAAAAAATAGTGTTTTTTATTTATTTTTTATGTCATAGGAGGCAAACGAGCAGACGGATCGCCTGATGGTAAGCGATTACCGCCGCCCATGGACACCCACAACACCAGAGGAGTCACAAGTGTGTTGCCAGCCTTTTAAATTTGCCCCTCTCCCAGGAGAGGAGAAGGTTGGGCCTCCGGTACCCTCACTCACCCGACGAAACACAACGCAAGCGCAATTTCACACCAGTTTTCTGTGAGGCCGTGGTATCACTCCGGTCGAGCCGGCCCATTCGTGCCGAAGCGTGACTCTCCCACGGTGAAGTTTTGTTTATATAAATAATATTAATTTCTCAACAGAAAAGTCCTCTCCAGGTATAAAGGCACTACGAATGTATCTTAGCTGGTTCTTTGTCAGGCACCTTTATAAAATTATTTAGGTCGACCATCAATCCTTAGCTGTTCCAATACGTAGTTCTAAGCTTTTACTACTTTCCATATCACGTGGACACAAGAGATCTAGGATTTACGAGCTGCAACTGTGTTTCAACTGTCCAGATAAGAATGAGCGCAGAGTTTTGTTGATTATGTCTTTATTTAAATTTGTTTTTGTTGTCCCGTGATAAGTAAAGAAATGTCTGAAATATTATTGAAAACGTTATAGTAAAAATAATAACAACTGTCTCGGGTGTGTCAAAAAAAAACATACAAGATTATATCCCCGTTTTGAGTATTTAAGATACAGTCGGCCATGATCTACCACCCTCTTTTTTACGTGGTGGAATGCTGTTACGCTTACCTCTCCGCGGGGGCGGGCGGAGGGGTTATGTCGGGCTCACCCGGGGAAAGATAGAAAGTCCCGAGTCCTACCGACTAAACCTACCACGGTGTTCCTTCACACGGTCTATGGCCGGGGCGCAGGGATCTTCGCATTCATCCTGCAGCCTCGGCAGATCTTGGCCGCCACTGCATCGTAGCGGCTTCCTCCAGTCAACTTTCTTTCGCCTGGAAAGGCGCGCGCGGAACACGACGCGCCGCCGTCTCAGGCTTGGTACTGCGTGGGCAACAGCCTGCCCTAGGTCTGTCGCCCCAGGCTAGAGCTCATGTGGGCCGGAGATCGTGCTGCGCCCTACGGCGCCCAGTGCGTCGTCTGCGGGCCGGGAGATTGGTGTTCTTCTCCCGTTCCCTTTCCGCCATCTCCTTAGCAAGCCGTCGCGTATTGCGAGGTAGTAATACTTCGCAATAAGAGGCGACGGCTACCCATGCGCTCTCACTCGCAACCATAGATTCAACCATGGCCGGTAGCGAGAGATGTGGTTTACCACTCTACGATTCAGGTTCGTTTGAATGTCATGAAACGACAAGGTCGATTTCCCCTCGCAATAATATTAAGACATTGACCATTGTTCTGTTTACGTCATGCCGTTTGTCAAAGTAGAAAAGTCAACCTTAGCGATAATTAGATTTTACAGAAACTTTTGTCAAAACTGATAGAACACTTTCTTGGCCGACCGTACTCAAAAATCGACACAAAAGTCAGTTAGCTTTGGTACAACTATTTGCGGATCTAACAGTGGATTTTTCTTTTGTGGATTGAATCCACATCATAAACCAAAAGCAGTGGTATGGTGACTATTTAAACGATTCCACCATTTTTGCAGTCAAGGGTTAATATCCTTGACTAATTAACCCTTGAATAAATTTACAGTAAAGTTAATAACTATACTGTAAACTTATTTTACCGCATCGATGTTGGTTTCAAGAGCTGTCTTGCCTTCTAGTGCGCAGAATGTTTTGTATTCGATCGTGACATATCACAAAAAAAAAAAGATTTCAGCTCTAATGTTCAAAGAGATAACCGACCACCCTTATGTTGGTCATCTACGCATAATGTCTTTATTGCATAGCCTACCCCAGGTTTTTAGAGGCTAATCAATGACATGTCAAAATCAAACTTAACTCAATCAATTTGATTGGCTATAACTAATTCATTCAGCAAAAGCAGTTACAATAACAATCACAATAATATCAGTTAATAATAATTTTTTAATTTAATCTATTTTTGTAATTCTTATTTACTAATTTTAATATTTTATTGTAATCCTTATTTATTAATTTTAATCTATTATTGTCACTTTATCCTAGAGATGAAAGGGTTAATAATTTAAATTTTTATTAAGTAGTATTTATTTAAGTCTCTATTAGTTTATAGCTGATGAGACAAACTAAAAAAAAGAATTATTTGTAATACACCATTGTATCAGTATGTATAATATTATCTACCTACATATCTCATTTTATGATAATTAATAATAATAATAATAATGTTTACAAACTTTTTACATCCATTTTGAGAACAAAATTATCACATCACATAAATACTAACCATATCATGTCCATATCTCAAAATGGATGTAGAAATGGGGCTCGTGGTACCAAAGAGCTACTCCTTATTGATATGACCATTTGCCAACAGGTACGTCGTCACCGAAGGGATTTGGCGACATGTTGGATAGATTATAAGAAGGCCTATGACTCTGTGCCCCATACATGGCTCTTGAAGGTGCTGGAGTTGTACAAAATAGATACAACTTTATGCACTTTCTTGAAGACGTGTATGGGGCAATGGAGGACTGTCCTTCGCTATCCGGGATGTCGGCAGATCCAGAGTGATGGTATGCCTATAATGATCAAGCGGGGTATATTCCAGGGTGACAGTTTGAGTCTACTGTGGTTTTGCCTGGCTCTAAACCCTCTTAGTACTTTACTGGAGAATTTGGAGCTAGGCTACCGGTTGCAGAGTAGAGGCCAGGTCATATCTCACCTTTTTTACATGGATGACCTTAAATTATTTGCCCCCACCCATCTTCAGCTGACAGAGTTACTAAAGGTAACTGAAAACTTTAGTAATTCTATCAGAATGGAGTTTGGTGTGGACAAGTGTGCGGTAATGTATGTAAAGCGAGGTGGGATTGTGGAATCTGATGGGATGGAACTATCGGATTCCTCAAGACTTAGGACTCTCTCTGCAAACGAAACATACAAATATCTGGGTATGTCGCAGGCGTTGGGCATTTCAGAGACTGGCATGAAACAGACATTGCGGGATCGCTTCTTTGGCCGCCTGACAAAGATACTCAAAAGTTATTTGTCGGGCGGTCATAGGGTGCGTGCTTATAATGGCTAGGCCATGCCGGTCTTAATGTACTCCTTCGGCATACTCAGATGGACTCAGACTGAACTGGAGGCCCTGGATAGTAAGGTCCGTACACTGTTGACCGCATACCGGATGCATCACCCGCGCTCGTCTGTAATGAGGCTGTACATCCCGCGGAAATGCGGGGGTCGTGGCTTTCTAAGTGCCAAGACCCTCCATAATCGTGAGGTGTGCAGTCTTAGAGAATATTTTCTCCAGACCGGCTCGGGTGTGCATCGGGCTGTAGTCTCAGTGGACAATGGTCTTACCCCGCTGGCTCTGGCTAAGGAGAACTGGCGCAAACCTGTGGTACTCAGTACTGATGACCGCAGGGATGTATGGAAAAGTAAAGAGCTGCATGGACGCTTCTATCGGGCCTTACACGGGCCCGATATTGATTTAATATCTTCTGTGGCCTGGCTACGTTTCGGCGATATTTTTGCCGAAACAGAAGGTTTTGTCTTTGCAATAATGGACGAAGTTGTTATAACGAATAACTACCGGCGGCATATCCTGAAGGATGGGACGGTCGACATATGTCGGGCGTGTCACCAGCCCGGTGAATCTCTCAGGCATATTGTCTCTGGGTGTTCCCGTCTTGCCAACGGCGAATATTTGCACAGACACAACCAAGTGGCCAGGATAATCCATCAGCAACTTGCCTTAAAGTACAATCTTGTGGATTCAGAGATACCGTACTACAGGTATGTGCCCGATCCAGTTCTCTAGAAAGGTCGTGTCACTATGTACTGGGATCGATCTATCATCACTGATAGAACCGTTGTGGCTAACAAGCCAGATATTGTGGTGATAGATCGATTAGAGCGCCTTGCAATGATCATCGATGTCACCATCCCTCATGACGAGAACCTCGTGAAAGCTGAAAAAGATAAACAAATTAAATATCTGGACTTGGCTCGCGAGGTTGTCGACATGTGGGATGTAGGCTCGGCGATCATTGTACCGATAGTCGTTTCGGTAAACGGGTTAATTGCCAAGAGCCTCGACCACCATCTTAAGAGGCTCGCGTTGAATAGCTGGGTCAAGTCCTCGATTCAGAAGGCAGTATTGCTCGACACGGCGCGCATAGTGCGGAGGTTCCTTTCTCTGGAGCCCTAACCACCGATAGCTTGGTCCCTGCACCCGATATCGGTGGGTCATTTCAGTTTTTATATTTTTAAATATATATAATTTTTATATTTATATTTAAAAATGTAATTATTAGAGAAAATAAGTAATAAAGAGAATAATAATAATAATAATATTAATAATATAATATTCTACCACATTCACACAACACCATCTAGCCCAAACTAAGCAGAGCTTGTACTATGGGTACTAGACAATGGATAAACATACATATACTACGTTTTTTTTGTAAATACATACATATTATACATAGAAACACCCAGACCAAGACAAACATCCATGTTCATGCACACAAATGTTTGACTTGTGCGGGAATCGAACCCGCGACCTCAGGCGTGGCAGTCGGTTACACTAACCACTACGCCATCGAGGCCGACAATAAAAATAATTATATAAATGGAATCTTTATAGTCATTTTATAAAGTTTACCATATTATGTTTAATGTAAACTCATTTTTATATTTTTTATATTGTATACAGATGTATTGTTTTGTGATTGTATACATAATAGATTAAATTATCTAAGGTTGTGAGTTGGTTGGTTTTAGGTTACTGTTATATTCGTGATATGTGGGTGGTTGCATCCACCACTAATACTTGTCTAGATATATCGTGTCGCTTGACAAATAAAGACAGTGCGTATCCAGCTATCGGTCGTGTCACTAGTTCCTGCTCGCATACATGTCAGTTACCTAATTCACAAGATGGAAAATATAAATGTATTGCATTTCATACATTTTCTGCGGCTTTTCTTAGGAATTCTTCTCAGGTTAAGCATTTAACCAAATGCTTGTAAATAGCATTAGCAGGGAACTTAGGAGCTATTATCACTTTTATCATCATGCACGAATGAAGTAATCTCATACAACGTTCACAATACACACTTCACAGATCTCTCAATCTTATAATTATGTATGATGCAAAGACTACAATATAATATACAGGTATGATGTATCTGCATTTTAGACAAATAAATACCTATATAGTGCCAGAAACATCTTTTCAGACATGAGGCCATCTTATGACGCTCATTACGTCATGAGCGTCGTTTCTATTTTTTTTTTACACAGTTACAAAGGTACATATTCATAACTAATATTTATTTACTTTATACTTACTTACCTAGTACCTACTTTTTCAATGTACTCTTTTAATAAAATAGTATATATTATGCCATATTTTTTCTCGTGGCTATCTATTGTATTATTTATTTCTTTATTTTGAGTGCACTATTGGCGGACCAAACGTCAATAATTGTGGTGTTCGCTGAAAATCAGCGCTGTGTAGTGCTTGCAGCAATGCAAGTGCCACAGCATTATGCTGAGCGCATCACTGTTGTTTTTGTGCCGACGGATGGGACGTGCATCTGCACATAAACATTTTATTGTTTTTAAAATTTCTTTATATTTCCATATTTTTATTTACTTTTTGTTATACCCGCATTCTATAATAATTGATGATGCATGTCATGATGGTACAAAAATAAAAATCTTTTCATTTCATATATATTTTTCATTTCACATGTCTGTAAACAATATGTGTGTATATCTCTCTTTCAGAAACCGAAACGATACGCTTAATTGCCTAACTACCTCACAAATTGTACTTGGAAATAAATTTCCTCGTTTCCGATACCAAAACAGTATGAAACTCAAAGGTGGATTAAGTTTAAACGGTTTTATATTGGTTCTGCCTACGGTTGTTGTAGAGTACAGCCTTTATTACCTTCGCCGGTGAACCATGCTTTGTAAAAAAACTCTTTTCACATGACCCGGATACTAAAATATGCACATAAAATGGAAGTGGTTGGATGTTGTGCGTATCATATATTGCTGCTTGTATTTTTTGGAATTAAACTACTGGATTGATGTGGCTTATGTTGTTAGTCGTTCGTGATGTCGTCTGATTGAGATATAATTTATTAGTTGGAGATTTAAAACTCCCTAAAATATGGCGAAATTGCGCCTTTTATTTTTATCAATAACTATACTGCTTCGTTGGGGTGGTGATGAATAGAACTGTGGTACTCTGAGCTACTAATAGCGGCATGGAGTCTAAATATTTGTACCGTAGACGGCATTAGGCTGATGAGTAAGATATACGTTATTTCCTGCAAGTATAAATTTATATTTAATTGAACTGTTTAATTAAGTAATTTTTAAATTGTTGTGTATATATTTTCTGGATGGTTTTCTATAATTAAGAATGCATGAGTCTTAAACACTGTTATAAATTTATTACTTTTCAAAACTGCTGTAGATTATTTAAGCTTGGATGCAATGCAAGGTTGGTCTACATATTATTATACTTAACTTTTAAAAGTCATCTCATGCCGTCAGGGTCCGTCCTTGTATCGCAAAGAGCTTTGCACACATACAATTAAGGGCACCGTGATTCAAAGCAATCATTTAATTTTCTGGATCACCTAATAATTGTCTCGACTGGGCTTTGAAACCACAACACTTGCGCGAGCGCGAGGCGACCACTTGCCCGTTGCACCATCCTAAAATATCCGTAATTTTGTCTCTGATATGATATAACTGACGCCCTTCTCACACGTGTTACCAAGAGATACGCATAGGATTGATACACCAAATATCGCTAGTTATGTTTTAGGTCGACATAGTTGCCTATTACGTGGGTAATAACTTTTATCGAGCACATCTCTAGACAATGGAGATTTGTAATTGAAACCGCACCGGGCCTTTTCGTGTTTTAAGAGATAGGTCGCATATGGTTTAGCTACAATAACCTGTGTTTCTAATTAAAATTTAACAAATATGCATATTTTTTATACCACTATGGTGGGAAACATGCATACGGTCCACCTGATGGTAAGTGGTCACCGTAGCATATAGACGCCTGCAACACCACAGCCATCATTTGCGCGTTGCCGACCCTTTAGGTAAGGAAGAAGAGAAAAAGGAAGTGGGAAATCGAAGGAGCGGAATGGAGGAAAGAGGTTGATTGGGCCTCCGGCACTCTCACTCACCGAACGAAACACAACAGTAGGAATACTGCTGTTTCACGTCGATATTCTGTGAGAGGTTAGTCCTTTCTCGGTCGAGCCGGCCCATTCATGCTGAAATCAGCGAGGCTCTATTACCTACTAGTACATGTATAACAGAAGAACTCAATAACTCTTTACCCGACCAAGGAATCGAACTTATTTCTCACAATCAAGGAGTTGTGAGATTCTAAATTCGATTCCATCGCCAACATAATAAACGAAGCAATCTGTAGTTGTTCCCAAGGAAAATGCGTTTAGCTTTCAAAGTAGTTTGACATTTCTAAATCTGAACATCATTTCCTGCACGATGAAGACGTTTACTTGCAATAAAGCCACCGGCGCATTGATACGAAGTCTTTTACTGTCTCATCGTCGATATTACAATGTGTCTATCCTTTAGAGACTGGTGAATATTCCAGTGTCTACAATTTTATATTTTCCGGAAAGCATGATCGATGTGTTATTCACACAGCAATATAGTTTTATATTTAAACAGAAATTGTTCAAATATTTGTTTTAATTGATTTTTATCGCTAAACAATGTAATGGAATGCTGACTTTGTAAATAACGTGCACAATGCCGGTATTTAACCCATTCTGTTTTTTTTTTTAAATTTCCGCGTTTGAATACTAGTTTGTTCAGAAATTTAAAAAAAAATCAGTCCTAACATGATCAACATTAATTATGCAACCTGTGCTCCTTTATTTCATCTTTAAGCATTTACTCTAACGCATCTTACAAACAATTTAGTTGAGTTGTCTCCTTCACGATTTACATACGTATACTACACTAATATCGTAAGGAATAAAAACCGGCCAAGTGCGAGTCGGACTCGCGCACTAAGGGTGCCATACCGTTATCTATGAAAACCGCAATAAAATCATGACTGTTATATGGTAACCCCCTTAATTATTTGTTTTATTTTAATTTAATTGTTTATTTTTAAAGTGAATATATAACTAAATATTCTGTGAATATTTCAAGCGTCTACCTGTTGCCGTTATCAATATCGAGCAAAAACGAGCAAAAAAATCACGTTTGTTGCATGGGAGCCCTCTTAAATATTTATTTTATTCTGTTTTTTACTATTTGTTGTTATAGCGGCAATATAAATACATCATCTGTGAAAATTTCAATTGTCTAACTATCACGGTTCATGAGATACAGCCTGGTGAAAGACGGACAGACAGACGGACAGCGGAGTCTTAGTAATAGGGTCCCGTTTTACCCTTTGGGTACGGAACTCTAAAAAAGATTACTTTTTGTTTATAGTGAATAAAGGCAAAAACTACAACACCGATTTAAAAACATTTCTTACCTGTAAAAAGCTACTGTATGCAGTCGTAACATCGGCTATATAACTTCACGCTACAAGTCACAGGAGCGTAGCAGTAAACTAAAACTAATATTATAAAAGCGAAAATGAGTTTGTTCGTTTGTTAACTTTTCACGCCTAAACCACTGAACCGATCATCCTGAAATTTTGCATATACGTTGACAGGTGTACAGAAACGGATATAGGTTACCTTTCATCCCGAAACAATTACTGTTCCTGAGGAAAACAATAATAACGTTCTTATGATAATAGATGGCGCCACGTTTCTTTCGAATCATGATTGAATTATATTATTACAAGCAGAGTACAACCCGAAATGATTGTCAAATTCTAAATTAACGCGAGCGAAGCCGCGGGCAAAAGCTAGTACATAATATATTAACTAAATGCCAACGTTCAATATTACTAATTTAGTGTTATCCATTTAAAGAGCTGTAATAAAAAATGTTATACTAATCTGTTTGACCTCATAATCCCAACGTAGGTAGGCACATGTTTGTAAAAATAAACGAAAAGAAACACTGGTACTTTATATTTTTATTAGCTTTATGAACTCGTCTATGTAAATAACCTTTTTAATAACTAAATATCGCGAGGCTTACGTTTTGAGAGGATTACCACTCGACCTAAGATTCAAGTTTTATTTATAACTAGCTGAATCGCGCAACTTCGCTCCGTTACATTAAAAAAAATTCTCCGTTATTGCAACATTTTTCATAGACGCTCCGCTCCGATTAGTCATAGCGTGATAGCTTATAGCCTTCCTCGATAAATGGGCTATCCAACACTTAAAGATTTTTTCAATTCGAACCAGTAGTTCCTGAGATTAGCCCGTTGAACCAAACAAACTCTTCAACTTTATAATATTAGTTGAAGAGTTTGGGTTCAACGCGCTTATTTCAGTTGTAGATGTTAACAAGAAGAATTTTTTTGTCTGGTTTGTTTCACATTTGCCCCTACATTACATCCCACATTCCAAAATGTTCCTCAATCGCCCTTCTTTTTATATTATTCCATTTTCGTCCTACATTTTTGAGGATATTATGGTTAGCAAATCAAAACATGTTTAAAATTATTTTAAATATTTTTGGTGTCGGGCTCGTGATATCATGCTATCATATGCCTAGTTTCGCCGAGAGATCAACGAGGTATTTTAAAATATTTTTCGGTTGACGGTACAACAAAAACTTACAAACAAAAAAAAAACAGGGACAGAAAAGGACCATAATTTGGGACGAAATAGGAATTAAATTAAGAAATTAATATTTATCCGAATTTATGGAACAATTTTTGGGACGAATGCGTATTTTTACGTTAGGGACAAAACATGAGGGGCGAATGCGGAACAAGCCCATTGGCAGTTTCGTTGGTACTGCAGTATAAGGTTGTGTTCAATTTATGGACTTTCAGCTTTGATTCCTATTTTAAGTGTTATACAGTTTTTCTGTAAGGCAAATCCCAGCAACAGTACTGAGTTTTCTTGTCGTGAATGGTAATAACTTAATAATAACTTTATTAACCATTCACTAATAAACAAGTTCATACATGATTACAAATGCATGATCAGACAGTTAGGAAGACTTTTGAATACTAATTACTTTTCTCTAATTAACAATATTTGAACATTGAAATTAATCTACTTTAAACGGATTTTATCGCGTTGTTTAATTTCGACTTTATTACATAATTTAGAAACTGTTACATTACTACTACAGCGATAGCAATGCAGAGGGTCTCGGGTTCGAACCCACGTCGCGCACCTCTGACTTTCGGAAGTTATATGACTTTTCGACATTATGTATTGATTGACAATAATTATCGCCTGCTCCGTGCTTCGGAGAGCACGTTAAGCCGTCGGTCCCGGCTGCCATGAACATCTATGGCAGTCGTTATTGGGAAGTCATAACCCTCTAATATAAGATATCCTGACGCTGGTCTAGCCTTAGGATATCGTTAGCCTTCGGGTTGCGAAGGTCAGATGGCAGTCGCTCCGTGTAAAAACTGATATCCAGTCAAATCCGGTTACACTACAAAGCCGACCCCAAGTCACTTGGGAAATAAAGGCTAGGGAGAAGAAGAAGACACTACTACTACTATTAAACTTTACTATTCTTTAAGCTAATTAAATTATTAAAACTATTTAAGTTTAAGATTATGCTTTCCCCGACGTTTGGGTTGCTTTTCAGCGGCCATGGTCACGGGGAGTACAGTGTAATAAAAAGTTGTAGATAGTCCTTATACTATAAACAAAAGTAGTCATTTTAATTTTCTTAAATACAAAGATGCAGTATACGATAATAATATGATAATATGGCGAAATTAATAATAATAACAGTAACGTAGGTTTATACATACATAGATTCACGCCTGTTTCCCAGAGGGGTAGGCAGAGACTACGGATTTCCATTTGCTACGATCCTGACACACGTAGGTTTATATTATTATTATAAACATGCAAAATAAACTTACAAGAAATAAATTAAAAGCTTGTATATTAGAGCTTTTAGAAAGTACTCGTCGTAATAACGAAACAAGTATGTTTACATTGTTGTAGGTTTTGGCAATACATATGTACATAGTCTCATGATGACCCTGAAGATATGTATATGCAGAGGTGCACTATGGTCTTAGGTACCATGAAATAGCAGACGAGCCTATTGCAGTCTACCAGCCGCACTACAAGTTTTTTTTTATAAAACTAGAGTGGCAAACAAGCTTATGGCCCTGATGGTAAGTGGTCACAGTAGCCTATAGACGCCTGCAACACCAGAGGCATCACTTGCGCGTTGTCGACCCTTTAGGAAAGGAAGTGGGAGGGAGAAGGAATGGGAAAGGGGAAAGGGGTGATTGTGCCTCCGGCACTCGCACTCCCCGAACGAAACACAACAGTAGGAATACTGCTATTTCACGTCGATATTCTGTGAGAGGGTAGTCCTTCCCCGGTCGAGCCGGCCCATTCATGCTGAAATCGCGTTGCTACTGAAAATTACTGCACAGAAAACCCAATTGCATTTTTCCCAGACTCGGGACTAGAAGACAAGACCTCTTGCAATTATTGAGAACGTAATTAAGAAGTTGAAATGAAACTGCTTTATACGGATGAGCAGCGATAGCTTAGTGGGAAACCGTTGGACTGCCATGCAGAGGTCTCGAGTTCGAACCCAAGGCCCATCTCAGACTTTTCGAAGTTATTTGCGTATTAAATAAATATTTAATTATCGCTGGCTTTAACGGTGAAGGAAAACATCGTGAGGAAACCTGCATGTCTGAGAGTTACGTACGACGATTCCCTTTGATGCGTGTCCGAAAAACCGATAATTGACGGGTCGCAGGCGATCATAGACGATGATCGGCGAGTATAGCCGAGTACGTCCTCTACACGATCGTGCTCGCGCGTAATCGTCTGTAATCGCCGATAATGTAGAGGAGCCATTACATTCGCGTAAACGTAATACAATATTGTGTCATTACAATCCAAAAAAAATCTCGTCAGAACACTTACACAAATTACGCAATTCCAATATTTTAGACTAACTGTTGTTTCTTATTGTTTATGTAACTGCCTTAACTGCCTCCGTGGCGCAACGGTTGTTAATGCGACTGCTGTGCATGAGATCTCGGGTTCGAAACCTGGGTCGGGCCAAGAAAAAGTTATTGCGATTTTCTGTTAAAAAAATCTCAATAGATCTCTTCCCGGAGTTAGGAAGTTGGCGGTGTTAGACATCCTCGAAATCCCATCTCGGAAAGCATATAAAGCCGTTGGTCCTGCGCCTGATCTCTCTCCGGTCGTGTCGGATTACCGTCCCATCGGATCTTGAGAGTGAACAGAGAGTGCACTTATGTTTGCGCACACGCTTGTGTACTATAATATCTCCTGCACTGATGACCAGTCTCCTTTAAGATTGGCCGCCGTGACCGAAATTCGGTCTGGAGAGCATTATTATTTTTGTTAGAGAGTAATTAATAGCGCCAAATTTAGTTCAGTTCCGTTACCTGGGAGACTGAGAATAACTGTTTCAAGTGTTTACACTTGAAACTAAAGCTCTTAAAATTCAGACAAAATAATTGACTGTTTACTTAAAGTTAATTTGTTTGTAAGTAATAGTTTCCTAACTATTAATTGCGTGAGTTATTTGCTGTAATTATTAATAGTTTAAATCCTGATGAATTTTAATCTAAGAGATTTAAATTCATCAGGATTTAAACTAACTAAATGTTTGTATGCCTATTCAAGGTAGATTGTATAAGGATCATAAAAATTATTAACATCTATATTTCATGTACCTACATCAATGCAAATAAAATGTATTCTATTCTATTCTCAGCCGTACACAATAAACACGGAAATCTGTGACTGCATGGATCTCACACTGAAAAGAGGCCCGTGCCCAGCAGTAGGACAGCTTAATACAGGGCTGATTTATATATGGATGGCGTAGTGGTTTAAGTGGTCGCCTCGCGACTGCCGCCGCGCCGAGTGTTATGGGTTCGATTCCCACACGGGACATACATTTGTGTGATCCACTAATAGTTGTCCCGAGTCTGCGTATTCTTTGTGTCCGTTGTTTGAATGGTTGTAAAGTCCCCCGCGACACAGGAATTATTCCTGGTGTGGGAGCTGTCTTTTTAAGAACAAAAATGAAAGAAAGGAAGTCTCTATTTACTATTCATTTTGGCTTGACACTTATGAACGTTAGAATTAGGTACTCCTGCTAACCTGTATTCTACCATGTTCTGATACCATGTTCAGCAAAGTAAGGGCTTGGCTTATGATAAAAACTGGCAAGAAACTCACGTCCCCTTATTTTAAGACTGCGCCGAGCGTAAGACAGATAATGACAGAGCTCGTGCGGCGCATATTGAAATCGGCGCGCGGCCGCCAAAATAAAATTGTATGGAGGATTTGAAGCGCTTTTTTGATATATATTTATCTTTATTGTCACCCAATTACTTAAATATTTGGGACGGACAAATTGTAATATAACTATTTATGTTTCGTTTAAGCTGTAAAATAGGATAGATTTCTACTGTTATAATCTAAAAATCACGTAACACGAGCTTACGTTTTTGCAAATTTACGTAATTTTGTAGGCGAAAATATCATTTATTTTAAGTTTTTTACACGGAGTAATTGTAAACACATTCGTTGTTATGGTAAATGTATATTTTATATTTGTATTAAACAAAAAGTGTTGATTCACTTAACTGTGACCGCCTGTTTTGGCACATTTCGCTCGGCGCAGTCTTAATCGCCACAAGAAATTACTTATTTCCCATAAAATATTTCTTAGCAGTGGCAATTAGGTACATGCCTAATGCCTATTCACCTACTTTATTAAATAAATATATAATTATGAGACAGTCAGACAACAACATTTAAGAGGTGCCAGCTAATAATAACCACCATACTCATAAAGTATGGTATATTATATAGTACAAATGTTTGACTTGTGCGGGAATCGAACCCGCGACCTCAGGCGTGGCAGTCGGTTACACTAACCACTACGCCATCGAAGCCGACAAAAATTCAAAATGTGAGAAGGGTAATATATATATATATAGTCCATCAGTCCACCATCACTATAGTCCAGCACGCTGACCCAGAGCGGTCTGGCAGACTGCACATATCTTGAAGGACATTATGTAGAACTCTCAGAGATGTAGGTTTGTTCACGATGGTTTCCTTCACCGTAAAAGCGATCATATACATAACTTCGAACCCGAGACCTCATGCACAAGCTCATGCATCCCGGTTCGGGCCAACAAACAGTTATTGGGTTTTTCAGTTAAGAAATCTCAATAGCAGCCCAGAGTTAGGAAGTTGGCGGCGTAAGACACCCCCGTGCCTAGGAAAGCACGTAAAGCCGTCCTGCCACTCACCGGTCGTGTCGTATTACCGTCCCATCGGATCATGAGAGTTAGGGAACAGAGATTGTGTTTGCGCTCATACTTGTGCACTATAATATCTCCTGCGTAGTTGGCCAGTCTCCGTTAAGACTGGCCGCCGCGGCCGAAATTGGTCTGGAGGATATTATTATACATAACTTCGAAAAGTCAAAGTTGCCTTAGGATCAAACTCTAGACTTCTGCGTGGTAATCCAATAGCTTCCCACTACGTTATCACCCCTTTACACGGTCTATTGCTACAATCTATTTACCAGGTTTCACGTTCACTCCTACGCTTACTTGAACTATTTCCAATTTGAGATTGAAATCTCGATGTTTGAAACTCGTTTTCTATGCATAGTCGGCACTTTGGCTTAGCGGTAACAAGCATTGAAAGGAAAGCAAACGACCACGTCGTTGGAACAGATGCATCAATTTCAATCACATGTGGGATTTTAAATCCGTGCTTGACTCAACAGCCTTACAGCTTCTGAAATCAAAATTAGATTTTGTCAGTGGTGGGGTGACATATGATTGAGCTTAAGCTTGTGTCTGATTGCGAGGTACTGTGTTCGTTTCCGATGTCATCAATGTATTATTAGTAGATTGTTGATGCTCTTTCTGAGTTTGTGTGGTAATAAGCTCAATAGATGTAAGGCGATTATCACACGGCACCGCCCCTCCGCGCGGACGGCGGTGGCGGTAAAGCGAAAGAGTACCGCTCGACCGCGCGGTTGGACGGTGTACGTGTGTTAGGCATCAACAGATTTAGTAGAAGCCAATGCACCATGAGATCCGCTTCACCGCATACCGCAGCGGTGCGCGAGGCCGTGTGTTAATCGCCTAAGTATCCTCGCTGTCTATTATGTAGGCTTGTTTCTGTCAAAAAGTAGGTATTTAATACTCATCGGTTAATTTCTTTGGTTATTACCATATACGTTTTGTTACTGCCCTTGTTGAAGTAACTAATATAAAAAAGCTTATGTTTAACTTATCACCAGGTATAGTAAAATATAACAGTCAAAAATAGTAAATGATCACCAAATTGCACAGCAAAATATATTTAAAGAGATCAAAACAAGTCGACAGAGCCCCGCTTCGCGGGGCTCCTATTTTTGGGTGGGTTTAAGAAGGAACTTAACTTATGTTAAGTTCCTTCTTAAACCCACCCAAAAATCACTGCATTCCGTCTCAGAAAGGTTAGGTTATCCTAACCTTTCCGAGACGGAATGCAGTGATTTGAGGCATATAGGTGCTCGTTATGATATATTTCAGTAAGCATATTTTGCTGCGCAATTAGTATTTTTGGTGGTCATTAAATTTAATCCCATATAAAAATACTAAAGCTAGTTGAATAAATTTCATGTATTGATTTGTTGCGAGGTTGGTCGATTTAGGAGAGGAATCAAACTCAAGACAGCTAAATATAGACTGAGTGTTTATTGGAATAATCTTATATAACTACTAAAGAATACATGTCTCCCGATTACATCACCACAATGATATAGTGTTACAATCTTTTTCTCCCTAGCCTTTATTATTCCCAAATCACTTGGGGTCGGCTTTTTAGTCTAACCGGATTTGACCGGATATCAGTTTTTTACACGGAGCGACTGCCATCTGACCTCCGCAACCCGAAGGCTAATGATAACCTAAGGCTAGACTAGTGTTAGGATATTAGAGGGCACTAACTTCCCAATAACGACTGCCATAGATGTTCATGGCAGCCGGGACCGACGCCTTAACGTGCTCTCCGAGGCAAGGAGCAGGCGATAATTGTCAATCAACACGCACATAATTTCGAAAACTCATATAACTTACGAAAGTCAGAGGTGCGCGACGTGGGTTCGAACCCGAGACCCTTTGCATTGCAGTCTGTTGGTCTCCCCACTGAGCTATCGCTGTATCTATGTATGTATTTTCTCTAAATCCTGTAACGCAACTAGCCCAAGCCAGGTCGTCAGTCCATCAGACGAAGTTAAAAATATAAGGTCCATTTGTCCCTGAACCCCTCATGGCTCGCGATATACAAACGTCAGCGCAACACGATACGGCTTTTAGTTCAGAAAGTTGCAATTTTAAGGGCAAAGCTACACGATTTCACTTTCGACCTCGCGGCCATCAAATTGTTGTTTATCTGTTACATTAAGGACCACAATCTGTGGTGTCTGAAGGTCCACATATTGGAAGATATACCATAGACAAAAAATGTTGTGCCTCAGATGCGACTGTTGTGCAGGTCTCGGATTCACGAGTCGAGCAAAGTGTTTTGTTAGTCTGACAAGACATCCTAACTAATCCTAATCCTAACTAATATTATAAAAGCGAACATGAGTTTGTTTGTTACCTTTTCACGCCTAAACCACTGAACCGATCATCCTGAAATTTTGCATATACGTTGACAGGTGTACAGAAACGGACATAGGCTATCTTTCATCCCGAAAAAAATTACTGTTGAGGTAAATAATAATAACATTCTTATGATAATAGATGGCGCCACGTGTCTTTCGAATCATGATTGAATTATATTATTACAAGCAGAGTACAACCTGAATTGTTTGTCAAATTCTAAATTAACGCGAGCGAAGCCGCGGGCAAAAGCTAGTTAATTATACATGCGAATATAACTTTATTTGTTTGTCATGCTTTCACACCTTATCTACTCGACTGATAATCATACAATTTTGTATACACGTTGTCAGAGGTTTAAAAAAAAGGACATAGGGTACCTTTTATTCAGAAAAAAGTGATGCACCTAAGTGAATCCGGGGGCAAAGGCTAGTTAAATAACAAATAGAATGAGTTGCCGAACGTATTTTATTTATTGAAATTAAACTATTATATCCGGATTTTATTCCGATATTTATTTTAAAAACACAATTATTACATAATTTTATAATAATACAATGATAAAATTGGGGATAGTAGTTTGTATTCGCGTAAACATACATACAAATATACATAGGTTCATGCCTATTTCCCAGAGGGGTAGGCAGAGACTACGGATTTCCATTTGCTACGATCCTGACACAAATTATTATTATCCTGATTTATTCGCGTAAATGGAAGACAATATTATAGATTACTAGATTTTGCCCGCGGCTTCGCTCGCTTTTAGTAACATTACTTTTTCCTATATCCTTTTCTGTTCCCCTGACAATATGCATGCGAAATTTCATGATGATCGGTCAAGTAGTTGCGTCATAAAAGTGTTACAAGCAAACAAACTCACATTCGCATTTATAATGTTAGTAAGGATTATTTATTTCACATAAAAATATTAGAACATTCTTATGAATTCTTACAGAACATTTTATTACCCTCTCATGGAGAAATAAATATTTAGCCAAGTACTCGTCAGATTACGTAAGTTGTACGCTTCCGCGGTAATACAATTTCCAGTATTACTTGAACTCTGCCAACATCATTTTAATAAGAGGCTAAAACTCACACTGTAACGATGTTTTAACTTTTAACTCTATTATCAAAAGTTAACCATGCTTTTTAACCCTGCATGATGTAATATAATAACTTTTCAACTTTTGCTTTAAAACTGATGTATGTATATAGTATACATAATTCTAATGGGATTTATGCGATTATACATAAGTATAATGATCGTAGCGATAACTTGTTTTTTTTTTATGCAACTATGGTGGCAAACAAGCATACCTGATGGTAAGTGGTCACCGTAGCCTATGGACGCCTGCAACACCAGCGGCATCACTTACGCGTTGCCGACCATTTAAGAAAGGAAGTAGGAAGGAGAAGGAGCGGGAATGGGGGAAACGGGATGATTGGGCCTCCGGCATTCTCACTCACCGAACGAAACGCAACAGTAGCAATACTGGTATTTCACGTCGATATTCTGTGAGAGGGTAGTCCTTCCCCAGTCGAGGTGGCCGATTCATGCTGAAATCAGCGAGGCTCAATTACTCATGATTGTTAGCTTGTTATCATGGCCAGTGTAACCTGGTCAAAACGTATTATGTGCACACATTTAACTTCACGGATGGGAAACCCTTTGTTTCGACTAATTTTTTTGTCCTAATTTAATTTGGCATAACGAGTTAAGCATTTTTTTGTCATAATAATACTTTCACATAATTTTTTATGCATACTATTTCAGTAGGCATATATATCATTTAGGCTAATGCTTTTTGCTAAGCAGCCAACATGTTTATTTTATATACGAAAAGTATTTTATGAAATGCAAATACAAAATTTTCAAAAATTTATATTTATGCTTTAGGATAGTATACTTAAAAATTAAATTATTATACTTACAGTAATTATGCATAAAAAAAATATTGGGTCTGTCTTTGGGGACTGCCGATAGAAGTGAAAACTTTAATCCTTGATCATAAACACTTCTTCATAAAACAAAAAAAAGGGGGCTGGTCTGATGCTAGTTCCTGACACTCTCTTTGAGGTTATTTTTTGCGTAGGACACACAATTTCTGAGATATTGTTAATATTTTAAAATAATTAAAAAATGGAAAGCGTGGAAGCGTGACGATGACGCGAGTTTTATGATTTTTGTTCACCCAAGAAGTGTTCAACGCGCCTAAAGAAGTTTTCACTTCAAAAATTCTTCTTTCTTTCTTTTCTTCTTATATTTTAATGCTTTACTTAATATTGCCCCCTTAATACCAACAACTATAGTGCTATTTTATATACATACAAAATCTCACGCCGATATATCCAAAAGAACAGGTAGAGAAGTATGACATACTCGTATATATATTTCACACACTATGGTTTTACATCGTTTAACACATACACTATGCAACTACAATATTTTCTAGGCAGAAAACCCAAAGACATTGCCTGATTTGGCAATCGAACCCAAAAGTTTATGCATAGCAGTCAGATATACCGCTGCGCAATATGTGCCCGCGGTTATTACTGCGCGGCCCCCGTGAGTTGTTAGCGTGATGTTGTATAACCTATAGCCTTCCTCGATAAATAGAAAATCCAACACTAAAAGAATTTTTCAATTCGAACCAGTAGTTCCTGAGATTAGCGCGTTCAAACAAACAAACAAACTCTTCAGCTTTATAATATTAGTATAGAGTTTAATCAGTGGACTAAGTCTGGCAAAAGAGACGTGTAAGATTATTCTCTATCTTGTAGTGAATTGTGAATTCATGAGACATGGGTGTTACGCTCAACAATGACATGAGAACGAAGATTGTAATACAATCCAGCTTAGAATCAAGACTTAGACAAACACGTCTACTATTTTAAGTAGAGACCTAAATAGAACAGGTTTTAAAGTAAGTAAATAAGTAAGACAGTTAAGATATATATTTTGAGTCGACGAAGGCCTACTTGATTTTAAAGACATGTTTCTGTACTATATAATAATAATCTTCTCCCTAGCCTTTATTATTCCCAAATCACTTGGGGTCGGCTTTCTAGTCGAACCGGATTTGACTGGATATCAGTTTTTACACGGAGCGACTGCCATCTGACCTCCGCAACCCGAAGGCTAACGATACCCTAGGGCTAGACCAGTGTCAGGATATTAGAGGGCACTGACTTCCCAATAACGACTGCCATAGATGTTCATGGCAGCCGGGACCGACGGCTAAACGTGCTCTCCGAGGCACGGAGCAGGCGATAATTGTCAATACGCAAATAATTTCGAAAAGTCATATAACTTCCGAAAGTCAGAGTTGCGCGACGTGGGTTCGAACCCGAGACCCTCTGCATTGCAGTCTGTTGATCTTCCCACTGAGCTATCGCTGCTTATCGATTTCTTAGTATACATTTGCGTTTATAAGATCCGATCATAAGGTCCCTGTAGGTAAAGCTAAACTGTCTTTTTGTTTTTTAAGATTACTAGCAATTTGGGTTTCAAATTGCTAGTATTCTTATTAACCCGTCCAGCTAAGGCGCAAGACACAGAAAAGACATAAGACGAGGACGCGTCGCAGACGCGGCGCCCCTTCAATCAATTTTCATACTAAATGTCTACACATTTTGTATGAAAATTGTTTGAAGTGTCGTGTCCGCGTCTCGTCCGCGCCCTGTCTTTTCTGTTTGTTTTGTGTCGCGACGCTTCTATACATTTTGTATGAAAATTGATTGAAGTGTCGTGTCCGCGTCTCGTCCGCGCCCTGTCTTTTCTGTTTGTTTTGTGTCGCGACGCTTCTATACATTTTGTATGAAAATTGATTGAAGTGTCGTGTCCGCGTCTCGTCCGCGCCCTGTCTTTTCTGTTTGTTTTGTGTCGCGACGCTTCTATACATTTTGTATGAAAATTTTGATTGAAGTGTCGTGTCCGCGTCTCGTCCGCGCCCTGTCTTTTCTGTTTGTTTTGTGTTGCGACGCTTCTATACATTTTGTATGAAAATTTTGATTGAAGCGTCGTGTCCGCGTCTCGTCCGCGCCCTGTCTTTTCTGTTTGTTTTGTGTCGCGACGCTTCTATACATTTTGTATGAAAATTGATTGAAGTGTCGTGTCCGCGTCTCGTCCGCGCCCTGTCTTTTCTGTTTGTTTTGTGTCGCGACGCTTCTATACATTTTGTATGAAAATTTTGATTGAAGTGTCGTGTCCGCGTCTCGTCCGCGCCCTGTCTTTTCTGTTTGTTTTGTGTCGCGACGCTTCTATACATTTTGTATGAAAATTTTGATTGAAGTGTCGTGTCCGCGTCTCGTCCGCGCCCTGTCTTTTCTGTTTGTTTTGTGTCGCGACGCTTCTATACATTTTGTATGAAAATTTTGATTGAAGTGTCGTGTCCGCGTCTCGTCCGCGCCCTGTCTTTTCTGTTTGTTTTGTGTCGCGACGCTTCTATACATTTTGTATGAAAATTTTGATTGAAGCGTCGTGTCCGCGTCTCGTCCGCGCCCTGTCTTTTCTGTTTGTTTTGTGTCGCGACGCTTCTATACATTTTGTATGAAAATTGATTGAAGTGTCGTGTCCGCGTCTCGTCCGCGCCCTGTCTTTTCTGTTTGTTTTGTGTCGCGACGCTTCTATACATTTTGTATGAAAATTTTGATTGAAGCGTCGTGTCCGCGTCTCGTCCGCGCCCTGTCTTTTCTGTTTGTTTTGTGTCGCGACGCTTCTATACATTTTGTATGAAAATTGATTGAAGTGTCGTGTCCGCGTCTCGTCCGCGCCCTGTCTTTTCTGTTTGTTTTGTGTCGCGACGCTTCTATACATTTTGTATGAAAATTTTGATTGAAGCGTCGTGTCCGCGTCTCGTCCGCGCCCTGTCTTTTCTGTTTGTTTTGTGTCGCGACGCTTCTATACATTTTGTATGAAAATTGATTGAAGTGTCGTGTCCGCGTCTCGTCCGCGCCCTGTCTTTTCTGTTTGTTTTGTGTCGCGACGCTTCTATACATTTTGTATGAAAATTGATTGAAGTGTCGTGTCCGCGTCTCGTCCGCGCCCTGTCTTTTCTGTTTGTTTTGTGTCGCGACGCTTCTATACATTTTGTATGAAAATTTTGATTGAAGTGTCGTGTCCGCGTCTCGTCCGCGCCCTGTCTTTTCTGTTTGTTTTGTGTCGCGACGCTTCTATACATTTTGTATGAAAATTTTGATTGAAGCGTCGTGTCCGCGTCTCGTCCGCGCCCTGTCTTTTCTGTTTGTTTTGTGTCGCGACGCTTCTATACATTTTGTATGAAAATTGATTGAAGTGTCGTGTCCGCGTCTCGTCCGCGCCCTGTCTTTTCTGTTTGTTTTGTGTCGCGACGCTTCTATACATTTTGTATGAAAATTGATTGAAGTGTCGTGTCCGCGTCTCGTCCGCGCCCTGTCTTTTCTGTTTGTTTTGTGTCGCGACGCTTCTATACATTTTGTATGAAAATTTATTGAGGAGGCGCCGCGTCTGCGACGCTTCCTCGTCTTACGTCTCTTCTGTGTCTTGCGCCTAAGCTAGAATGCTTGTGTTGGGAGTGGGTTCACGTCGGTAGTGCAATGGGTGGGATTCGAACCCACGACCTCTCGATCGCAAGTCCAATGCCTTAACCAATGGGGTACCGCCGCTTAAAAGTTTTCTTAATATGAAATAGAAAATTGAAATCATATGTACTTTTAGGTACAAAATTGTTACACTGTTTCCGACATTAGGTTTCCCTGTGTCGTGGAAAACAGACTCAGTACAAACGAGTGTTCAGTATCAACCACAAATAGAAATACAAATATTAAAAAGGTTTGTGCGTGTATGTGTGTGTGTATGCGTATGTGTGTGTGTATACATTTGCTTTTACACTTAAGGCCGATCATAAGGTACTTGTAGGCTTAGCCAATATGTCTTTTTACAATCATTAACGCTAATAGATAACTAAAAATATGTGTGGGGATGGCATATCACAACATTAAATCACGTGATCAAATCAAACGAATAGAAAAATTTTGCCACCTTACCAAGTTAGCTATTCATTTACAACGATAGAATGGAACGTAACGAATCTCTGAACTAATTTTAATATTGGACTCTCGTTATATCAAATGTTTGTATACATAACCGGTTATTTCATTATGTCCACATAATCTTGAGGGACCATTATCCGTGAATTAATTAAAAGCTTTCATTTAGCTCATTATCTAGTAAAAATCTTTCGAATACAACGCAACCTCAGATTAGACTAATCTCGATGAAGCGACCCTAAAATAATTAAAACGAGGTCTTATAATACGATAATTATATTGGAAGGTATAATTTTATGTTGTTTCTGGTAAAATTGGTGTTTAAGGATTCTTCTAATTAGCTTTAATGTTGGTAAGAGGTGGTATAAAGTATCTTTCGCCGATTAGGCAGGACAATGTGGAAGTATAGTACTATTGTCACGTGGACCGGTCGCGCCATGGCGGCTACGCGCGCATCGAAGTGGTGGCGCCCCTCTCTCGAGTTCTCCTTCCCAGCGGCGCCCGATATACAGGCTGATTGGTAAAAGATTGGACATATTGAAGGAGGGTATTCAGTACTCGGTTCTGGACCCGAATATCTAAAAATAGGTACTTAAAATTTGACCTAGTTATCAAATAAAAACTTAATGTGCGGACTCTTGCGCATATACCAAAGCTAAACAAAACCTCTGCCCCCGCCCCCAGCTACCGCACCCCGCACTCTCCCGAATTTGCACCCCCGCCCGTCCTTTTCTTATCAAAGTTCATTAGCCGCTGTGTGCGCAGTTTCACATTTTATGGATATTTCATACAAATTTTCATAAAGGTTTTCTATGCAGCTTATACAGATTTTATTTTTATTTCCTTTTTATACGTTACGTCTGACCATAAATTATCATGTTCTTAAGTATATACAATGTTTAACCAGTCACCCTGTATAGCGGTGATAAACAAGACTCTTGTGCATGAGGTCGCCGGTTCGAATGCCGAGTCGGGCGTATTATTACTTCGTTTTTTATTACGAAGTTCTCAGTGGCAATATGAAGTCTAGACAGTGCCAGGTAAACGGCAATAGGCTTACATGGGGCCTAAAATTATTGTTAGTAAAATGTAGACCTACAACAAAGACTAGTGTGAATGGAACAGTCTCAAGAGGAAACGACCTATGCGAATGTTTCTCGATCAGATCAGAGGCGTTCTGGACAAAGGGTAGGTTAAGAGCTCCTTGAACCGACGGGCGTGTATGAGGAATGTGATGAAAGTGAATGAAGCCAGAGAAGTGTGTCAGGATCGTAGCAAATCGAAATCCGTAGTCTCTGCCTACCCCTCTGGGAAACAGGCGTGAATCTATGTATGTCTGTATGTACAACAGTAAATCCAATACATAGGTAGAGTAGGAGACTACGTATTAGACTTTACTGTCGAAAAAATTCTCTGTAGTAGTACGGAGTCTGAAATGATGATAGTTATTAGTTATTTAGTTATTAGTTATTTATTTCATAAACAAATATACATTTGTGTCGAAATATTTGAATACACACATAAATACATTAGAATCGTGATTACACTTTACCAAATATATAAATCAATTTTCATTCATTAAAATAATAATACTATATTGAAAATACATAATGTCAAATCATCTGAATTATTGGAAGTCAAAATACTATTATTGATATATTAAATTATTGCAATACATTATAAAATTAATCATTACCAATTATAATTTATTTTTATCCTTATAAAATTCGTCAATACTGTAATAACACTTCTGAATCAATAATGTCTTGAGTTTATTTATAAATATGTTCACATTCACAATATTCTTTAATTCTGGTGGTAATTTGTTGAAAATATTTACAGACTGCACACTTGATGAGTGTTTTACAACTTTAAGCTTTGCTTGGAGCATAGTAGGCAGATCTTTTCTCCGAGTTTTTACCCTATATTCTCTCTCAGTGTCAGTCTCAAGCTTGTTTAGATTTTTATGTAAATGAGTAAGGAGAATTAAAATATAAAGGCAAGGTACTGTTAAAATACTTAACTTGATAAAATGTTCCCTACACGATTCAGTTTGGTCTAAACGAAGCATGGTTCTCAATGCTCTCTTTTGCATAACGAATGCAGCATTCACGTTATATTGATAACTGTTTCCCCAAAATTTAATGCTGTACCTAAGTTTAGATTCAACTAGGGCAAAGTAAACTGTACGAAGTTGAGCAATTGATAAAACATCTCTAAGAGATCTGATAGCATAACATGCACTACTTATTACATTTGTCACTGAATTTAGCTCTGCCTTCCAGTTGAGGAGAGAATCAATTTGCACTCCTAAAAACTTTAGATTCTCTACTATATCTATTCTATTTCCCAAAGATAATACGTTCATATGAGCATTGTTTCTAACTGTAGATTTAAAAAGCATACATTTGGTCTTTTTTACATTCAGTTTCAAATTATTTATAGAAAACCAGTTTTCACAGGCAGCTAGAAAGCTATTTACTTTATATTCTAAGGTCAATATATCATGAGCAGTTATAACAGCACTGGTATCATCAGCAAACATAACTAATTTAACATCCGGCAAAACACTTTGTATGTATGCTGTTAAATCATTTACAAATATTAAAAATAAAATCGGACCCAGCACTGAGCCTTGAGGAACGCCTCTATTAATAGTATATAATTTTGATTTATGAATTTGTTCCACACCTTCTTCAACTGTTTTAATTTCAACATATTGTTTTCTGTTTGTTAGGTAAGAATTGTAGAGCTGTATAATATTTTCTCTTATGCCGTAATGCTCTAGCTTGTCCAGTAGAATGCCATGATCTACGGTATCAAACGCAGAACTTAGGTCTAGGAATAAGCCTGCAACCTTTAGTTTAGTATTCAGATTATTGACGATATCATTAACTAACGAGTCTATGGCATCTAATGTCCCTATACTTTTTTGATATCCAAACTGATTATAATTTATAATTTTTTGATTGTTCAAATGTCTGACAAGTCTGGATTTGACCACCTTTTCAAACAGTTTTGATAAAACCGGTAATAATGAGATGGGTCTGTAATTGCCTGGATCTGTTTTAGACCCTTTCTTATAAAGTGGCAGAACTCTGGCTATCTTAAATTGATCTGGAAATACACCTTGATTTATACATTCATTAATTATTTCAGATATTGGATTTGCTAATATATCTATATTATCCTTAATTATGCTAAGCGGTATTTCATCGTGTCCAAATGATTTTTTGCTCTTCATATTTTTTACCATCTTGTAAATTTCATTAGGTATGACTTGATCAAAAATCATAGAACTCTGAACTCTAGTAGTATGTTCCATAACATACTTTTTAGCCAGTTCCCGATTACAAGTATTTATGCCTTTACTGTTGTCAAATGTTTCTGCAAAAATGTCAGCAATGTCTTTAGGATTATGAACTATTTTATTATTATATTTAAGTATTATATTATCACTATCAAAATTGTTGATTATTTTTTTTCTAGTATTATTAACTATTTGCCAAATTTCTTTGCTAGAGTTGGTTGCTTTACTAATTTGATTTGTAATCTCTTTTTTCTTAGCATATCTTATTACTTTTTTATACGTTTTAAGATATCGGCTACGATATTCTAGTATTGATGAATCGCAGTTAGCTTTATTTATAAAATTCAGTACCTGCTTCATTTTACTAGCTATCCTAATGCCTTTAGTTAGCCACTTTGTTCGACCATTTCTATTCATATTAATTTTTTTTGTTTTTTTTTTATATGTAGAGGCGTGTAATGTTTCTAGTTTTCTAATAAATGTGTTTATACCCAAATTCCAATCATGCTCTAAAATGGTTTTTCTGAATGTTTTATTATTTTTTTCATTATAAAATCTTCGTTTGACGTATCTAAAATGAATACATTCTTTTGAAGAAGTAACATTTATTAGACGAGCTGAACAGAAAAGAGCAGCGTGATCATCCGCCAATCCATTGTGGTCAATGTCCACAGAGATTATACTTTGATCATAGGTGTTGGTTAATATATTATCTATGCATGATTCAGAGTTATTACGCACAAATGTAACTGAGTCAACTAAATATCTAAAATTGTAGCATGTCAAAAGTGATGTAAATTTATTTCTTTTACTGTCATCTTTCATTAAATTAATATTAAAGTCTCCACAGATAAAACATATTTTATTAAAAAAAAATTGTAATAATTGTTCTAATCTTTCTATAAAATCGTCAAAGTTTTTGTTATCTGGTGTTCTATAGCAAGAAATTATGTATGAGTTGGTCTCTTTGTCTTTTACCCCACATATTTCAAAACTATTTGTTTTATAAAGTCGTTTACAAATGTCTACCTCCTCAACTTGTCTATTTTTACGAGTTAACACTAAGGTTCCTCCCCTGGTTTTATTCAATCTCGTGTTGTAAGAGCTTAAAATATAATTTGAAAAACTAAACTGTGATACCATTATTTGATTTAAAAAATGTTCACTTATACATATAAAGCTTATCTCATTATGTAATTCACTAATGTATATTTCCAAATCATCTTTCTTGTTATTTATTCCGCATAGGTTTTGATAAAATATTGTAAATTGTGAGTAACTAACTTTAATTAAGTCCCTGTCTCTGACGAAAAAACGCATTATTTACATTTTTTATATGCTCAATACTTTCCTCAGTCTCTGACAATATATATTTTTTTTTTATTATCTGAAAGTAATCAATAATTTTTTTCTGCTTCATTACATTTTGAGATAAAGTGGGTTTAGTTTTAAAAGTGAAAGTATAATTGTTTTCGAAATGACTACTAAAGTATAAATCTAAGTATTTCTTCAGGTCTTTGAAAATATTGACTACAGCTTTGTTGTTTACTTGGCCCGTGTATGAACTAAACATGTCGTATGTATAATTGAGATGCTTGTTAGTGTCAAACAGATATGCATATTCATAAACATTATTACTCTGGTACAAAAGCTGATTAAAAATTTCTATTCTTTTATTAAAAATATTAACATTACTTTTTAACTTGAAATTAGGTGAACATAGAATAATATTTGTATTTTTCAAAGATTCAAGTTTACTTTTGATGTAATATACTATTTTACCATAATTTTTAGAGACTTCAAAGTCTCTGTCTCCAAGGAATATAATACAAAAATCACTAAGAGTAAAACTCACTAATTTTTTATCTAAAGTATCAAGTAATTGCATAATATTTGCATTTGGCATGCAATAGTGACATATTTTCATACATGGAAAAATGTTTTTTGCATTCTCTAAAATGTTATTTACGTTATTGTCACTTATGATACATAATTTGCTGATACTGTGTTCCTTGGTGTCTTCTGTGTGTGGTGTAGAATTGATTAACTGTTGTGAACTCGTAGTGTTTTTAGAATTTTTTGCAAGCAAGTAAGATTCTGTTTTATCTGGGCTATTTCCAGGTAATGTTTCTGTCTCGTGTGCCGATTCCGATCGAATGCCTGCTTCCTGTTCTGGATCTGTTGTGTTTAGTGGTTGTTTGGTGATGACGTCATTGTGTTTATCTTTAAACGCTAAAGGGCTGGTTTTAAACGTATCTGTAAGTCTACGTCTGACGCTATTTTTCTTGCCTGAAGATACGGATTTTCTCAAAGAAGACACAGGGCTTCTACATATTTGTTTCAGTATTGCTAATTCCTGCATTAAATGCGATATTTGTTTTTTCAAATCATTGTTTTCTAAAATTACATTATCTAACTCATTTTGCGTGACATCTAAACTACGCTTTAGAATACTTATTTCTGCTTGAATTTCCTCTCTATAAATCGACATCAAGTTTGTGGAAAGGTCCATACTTTTCCCTAGCAATTCTGACGAAGTTGACTTGTTCAGTGACATATCCATGTTTTCGAGCGATATAGCTTTAGAAATAGGTTTTCTCAAAGTAACATTTCTGTTTTCCTCCATCTTGTACTTGTTACAGTGTGTGTTTGTATGTGTCTACTGTGTCTAGTTAAAATCTAGTGAATGGTCAGCCTTATTGTTCAATTCGTGAATGGTCTGCCTTATAAAAACTTGATGATGCTAATGACATGCAATGTAGTCGACCTGGAACGCGACCGATGTGAAATGCGCTTAAGTTGGTAGTACTGCTATTTGTGTCAAATACGATGTTTCGAACCTAAAACGACTTCTTGTAGGAATAATGTTATTATTTATCACTGCTACGTTTGTTTACTGAGTACTTTTATAACTTGTAATTATTGTCTGAGTGGAACTTTTCATTATGCTTACGTACCTACATATATAATCATATAATCATTTTGGAAATGGTTCAACACAAAACAGAACATAAAAAATCTGATTAAAAAGATTCCAGTTTTTTTTTTAATACTACTTAGTTGGCAAACAAACATACGGCCCACCTGATGGTAAGTGGTCACCGTAGCCTATGGACGCCTGCAACACCAGAGGCATCACTTGCGCGTTGCCGACCCTTTAGGAAAGGAAGTGGGAAGGATAAGGAGCGGGAAGGGGGAAAGAGGGTGATTGGGCCGCCAATACTCTCACTCACCGAACGAAACACAACAGTAGGAATACTGCTATTTTACGTCGATATTCTGTGAGAGGGTAGTCCTTCCCCAGTCGAGCCGGCCTATTCATGCTGAAATCAGCGAGGCTCTACTACTCTAATATATATTCTAATACATTTATTATTATTATTATTTATAATAACGTTAGATAAATCTGCATCTGACCGCGATCGCCTCTGCGATTGATTGAAAAACGCTTCTGTATCACAGCTTGCACTTGTTTTCGTATAACATACTACATAAACATATATAGTATAGTATATTCTATCACATACACACAACACCATCTAGCCCAAACTAAGCAGAGCTTGTACTATGGATACTAGACAGTGGATAAACGTACTTATATACTTATTTTTTTGTAAATACCTACATATTATACATAGAAACACCCAGACCAAGACAAACATCCATGTTCATGTACACTAATGTTTGACTTGTGCGGCAATCGAACCCGTGACCTCAGGCGTGGCAGTCGGTTACACTAACCACTACACCATCGAGGCCTAGCTGGTAGCTAACATGACAAACTAATCAACAAAAAGACTCATTCGAAATTTACAGTTTACGCGGAGATTCGCCACCATGATACTTACAATTTGTGTAATGGAGATTAAGCCATAACCACGAAACTATAACACGAGGCAAGTATATAATTTTGAACAACGGTAACCAATAAAATAAGGGTAAGGTCTCACTGCAATATCTTTAAGCGGGGCATCAATTCATTATACTGTTTTTTTTGTCTTGCTGCGTGCCGTTAAAATATTATCTTCACGAATCAACAGGCCCCTATTGCGTGGGACTGAAAATTATAATTGGCAAAATGTGAGTACAAATAACCTTAAGTTGCATTTAAGCAAGTACTGCTTAAAATTAATTTATAGATATTATAAGTTTACTTTTGTACCTACAATTAGAGCATGTCGCGGCTGCGGTACTTTTCCATACGTCAAAAGGTATCTTTTTTTGTAAAATATTTTCTAACGGATAAAAAAACACGCTGACTATGAACCATTTGTGGGTCACATAAATTTTAGTACCCTGTGGGACTCGAACCCACAAAACGAAATGTGTATTCAATTTTAATTAATATATCAGTTAATTGACGTGTCCAATAATTGTTTATACATTTTTATGGCAATAAAGATTTTTGAGTTTGACTTTCAAACATTATGTGTAGTGGCAATGGCGTGGTGACCACCTAAAGCATTAGTTCCCAAAGTGGTCCAGGTGGACCCCCAGGGGTCCACGAGCTACTTGACGGAGGTCTACGTTGGCGTGACAAAAAAATGGAGGTGCACAATTCGTCAGTGAGGGTCCACGAAAATTTATTTGCTTTCGATAGTGAAGAATTAAAATGTTGGCTTGACTTCACCGACTGTTCGACAAGCTCAGCGACTGTTACTTGTAAAAACTTGCATATTCCATATTCAGTACCAGTGGTTTTTCGATTTTTCGGTAGATAATTACTAAAAATCTAATTTTTTACTTGCATGAACTTGCTTGGCTGCAGGGGGTCTACCGGAACCATCTAATTTTTAAAAGTGGTCTATGAGAAAAAAGTCTGGGAATCTCTGACCTAAACATTAGGTACGCCATCCGTTTAGTATATTCGGTTAACAAAATAACTTGCTATTTTAGAACAGTAAGACGTGGCTCTCCCTCTGTAGAACGTTAACGTAACTTTGTAAGAGTTCGTACTTCACGATACGCCGCGGTTTTGGGTTAACATTAAATATACACATTTACACATAAACAAGTTTACTTAATATAGGAGAAAACGTATTAACGAATTATAAATAGAATACACCTACTGATATTCTTACAAAGGTATCACTTAAAATTATAACAAAAGGCGGACTTCTTATTATTCTATTAGGTAATCCTAACTAATCCTAATCCTATCCTAATCCTAATCCTAATCCTAACTTCCTATCCTAATCTATATATTAATACGTGAAGCGAAAACTTTGGATCCCTTTTTACGAAAATTGGGCGGACGGAGGAGTATGAAATTTCGCACACTTATAGTTTATACAGAGAAGAAGTGACGAATGCTAATATTTATATAAAATATGCATTAGAAATACATTAAATTAATGAAAAACCACTACACGCACACAACCATGCATTTGACACACGCAGTCGAAGCGCGTAACTGTGGTTACATATATGACATAATAATGTCAATATATATTATTATATCAGCAATATCTTACAGGCAAACTTTCGTCGAATTTCGAGCACTAGGCGACTGCTAGTCCTAATTAATATTATAAAAGCGAAAATGAGTTTGTTTGTTTGTTACCTTTTCACGCCTAAACCACTGAACCGATCATCCTGAAATTTTGCATATACGTTGTCAAGTGTACAGAAACGGACATAGGATACCTGACATCCCAAAAAAATTACTGTTCCCGAGTAAAACAACAATAACGTTCTTATGATAATAGATGGCACCACGTGTCTTTCGAATCATGATTGAATTATATTATAAGCAGAGTACAACCCGAATTGATTGTCAAATTCTAAATTAACGCGAGCGAAGCGTCAGGCAAAAGCTAGTAATATTATAAATGCGAATGTGAGTTTGTTTGTTTGTTACGCTTTTACGACTTAACTATTCGACCGATCATAATGGAATTTGGCATACACGTTGTCAAAGGTACAGAAAAGAACATATGGCCGCTCATCCAGGAAAAGTACTGATTCCAAGAGATAGAAATTTGTTTATAAAATCTAAATTAACGCGAGCAAAGCCGCGGGCAAAATCTGGTACAATATAATTATACCCAGATTATTCAATCACGCGTGGCACCCAGACAGACTATGTCTAAAATTAACATATAAGCAACTTCTTATCTCGGTGGTGTTAACGCAGGCGAGGCCGCGGCTAAAATCTAATATCAATATAAGCTCGGGTATGATGTAGTATTTTTAACCAAAGTTTTTAACAGTTATCATTGTATAATATTTGCACTGTATTTTCTGACAAAATTTGACATTCCAACATCGTCTATTTTTGTTTCTGAAGAAGTATTAACAAAAGCGGTGATTTTTAACTAACTTTAAAAAAAGGATGAGGTTCTCAATTCGACTGTATGTTTTTTTTTGTTTCTTACCTCATAACTTTTTTCTAGATGAACCGATTTTGATGATTCTTTATTTGAAAGCTGGTGCTTTCCATTTGGTCCTATTTAATTTTGTTTAAGATCTGACCATTAGTTTTCGAGTTATCCTTAATAATGCGTATTTGGATGACTTCGGCTATATTGATGATGTTCTAATTTCTGGCAACAACAAAATAAACAACTGCGTAGGATGGTTTGGAAGACCCTCGTAGTGTTTCGAGGTAGCCCCATTCTAATTTGGTGATGTTCTGATAAAGATCTTCGGTTTAATACAACGGAATTCTTCAATAAATCTGTCGTGATTGCTACAATCATAATATGTATCACATGTATAGGTACCTATGTTTTATTCTAGTAGGAAAAGTATTTTGATTTAATTTTTTTGATACATAAAAAGTTCATAAATGTCGGTCGAGCCGATTTGGAGGAGTGCGACCACAAACACCGTGACACGAGATTTTTATATACATACATATATATACATATATATATATGTGTAGATATTAACAAAGTATATAAAGAAACAATATTTTTTTAAATAGACAGGGCCTACATCCTTTTTATTATGCATAAATGTAAGTAATGAGTTTTGACCCTTTCTAAACACCTGTGCCAGGCTTAAATAGGCCTGGCCAAGGGTAGTTCACGTGGTGTGACGGTAAATTGAAAATTGTGGGTTCGTTTAATGAGTGCTATATACTCATTTGACGGACTTTTGCCCACGCATAATCTACCCATTATTTTGGACAGAGATGCTGATAATATATTTTAGAATATTGATGACGGTCCTGAAACTTTGAAGCTATTTTTGTGTGGTCATATATGAGCATGTGTGAAGTATCCCGAACCTTTGGTGCAATTATGGTTTGAATTTCGGAGAAAAGATACTGCTATATAGAGCTAATATAACATCATCATCATCATGTCAGCCAAAAGATGTCCACTGCTGGACATAGGCCTACCCCAAGGTTTTCCACACAGACCGGTCTTGGGCCACCCGCATCCAACCGCTTCCCGCGACCTTTACCAGGTCGTCGGTCCACCTTGTGGGAGGCCTACCCCTGCTGCGTGTTCCGGTGCGTGGCCGCCACTGTAGAACCTTTTTGCCCCAACGGCCATCGGTTCTGCGTGCTATGTGCCCTGCCCACTGCCACAATAAAATAAAAAATAAAATAAATTATAATGCTTTATTGTCATTGTGCTCCCGATCCCCACATTGCATAACGTTGTCAACGGACTCGAAACAACCATTTTGGACGTCTACGAAAAATTTTATCGAGGCTGGCTGTTTTATGTGATTTAGATATTCTTCTTCTCCCTAGCCTTTATTATTCCCAAGTCACTTGGCGTCGGCTTTCTAGTCTAACCGGATTTAACTGGATATCAGTTTTTACACGGAGCGGTTGCCACCTGACCTCCGCAACCCAAAGGCCAATGATACCCTAAGGGCCTCTTCTCTGTGTAATGAGGGTAAGGCCACAGTTCACCACGCTGGCCCTGTGCGGTTTGGCAGACTTTATCTTATCTTATGTGGGGGCCAGTGGGATCTTTTGTGTCGACACTCTCCCAACAACGACTGCCATAGATGTTCATGGCAGCCGGGACCGACGGCTTAACGTGCTCTCAGAGGCACGGAGTAGGCGATAATTATCAATCAATACGCACATAATTTCGAAAAGTCATTATACATTGTTTTAAAGAAAATATGTATATGTAATACCTAACAAATAACTACTCCACCGGTCATTAATTCTGCGCCACGGAAGACTTTAGAAACATTCAAACCCAGGACACAGAACACCCATGCTCATAACAACTATTCGTGAATCAGACATTTATGTCTCGTGTGAGACAAACCACAACACTACGCAGTCGTGATGGCGAGACGACCACAAACTACTACCCCATCCGTGTTGCCAATAGCGCAGCGTTTATGCTTACTGCGCCACTTCCGTAGATCGTAGCGTGATGTTGTATAGCCTATAACCTTCCTCGTTAAATAGGCTATCCAACACCAAAATAATTTTTCAATTCGAACCAGTAGTTCCTGAGATTAACGCGTTCAAACAAACATACAAACAAACTCTTCAACTTTATAATATTAGTAAAGATTAAAACTCCTGGCAAGTAAACATAGCATCAGTGTACTTAATAATTTCGTCGACATTAATATCACAAGGTAATGAGGTCCATATAAAAACGATAATTTATTACTGGACACCATTATATCTCATTATTCACCTTATGAGCTCGTAAAGGTCGTTTAATTAAGGTGGGAGTAATCTCAGTTTATTTGTTATTAAACAATGTATTGACACTTACGCCTATACGTACTTACTTGATTATTATTTTTATATCATCCTAATCCTAATCCTAATCCTAACTAGAAATAGAAATAGAACTAATATTATAAAAGCGAAAATGAGTTTGTTTGTTTGTTACCTTTTCACGCCTAAACCACTGAACCGATCATTCTGAAATTTTGCATATATATTGTCAGGTGTACAGAAACGGACATAGGCTACCTTTCATCCCGAAATAATTACTGTTCCCGAGGAAAACAACAATAACGTTCTTATGATAATAGATGGCGCCACGTGTCTTTCGAATCATGATTGAATTATATTATTACAAGCAGAGTACAATCCGAATTGATTGTCAAATTCTAAATTAACGCGAGCGAAGCCACGGGCAAAAGCTAGTAACTAATATTATAAATGCGAAAGTGAGTTTGTTTGTTTGTTTATTTGTACACGTCTTGACTACTCGACCGATCATTATGAAATTTCTTTTTGTTGATTGAGGGTACACTTACAGTCGTCGCCCGCAATCCTTTCTTGCCTGTAGTGGGCACTGCTGGGTGGGTCGTTAGTGTAGTTCCAGATCCAGCGACCCACCCACCATACAAGGCAGCGAGTTGGCACACCGTGGTAGGTTGAGTCAATAGTACCCAGGATGTTCCATCTTTTCCCGGGTGAGTCCGACATAACTTCTCCGCTTGTCCCACGGAGAGGTATGTATATGCGTCAAAGCATTCCGAATTCCAAAAAAGGTACACTTACAGACTGCTGCTGCAACAAAGATTCCATATTTGAAGTTGTTTAATATTTTGTTTTTTGTGTTTCTTCCTGGTTTTACCGGAACAATCATTACACTCAATCCCATGGGCTTTGAATGGCTTACCTGGAGACATGTATTCAACAAGTAGAAGAGATAGCTATAATCGAAAACTGCAAACATAGGAACATAATAACATTGACGTCAGTCTTGGATTGACGTGTTGGTGATTGGCACGCTTTGGAATAAATATCGTGATTTAAGAATTCCTTACTAAAATAGTTTGTCTGTCCGTTCGTGTATATATCTGTCATAGCTGCATCGCAGCAACGACCTACTTGAAATTGGGAATAGACATAAGTCATAGTCGATCATTTGACATAGTCGTGCGCCACAAACATTGCTTTCCGAATTTAATAGCAAATTTAAGGAAAATATTAGAGCAGCGATAGCTCAGTGAGGAGACCAACAGACTGCAATGCAGAGGGTCTCGGGTTCGAACCCACGTCGCCCACCTCTGACTTTCGGAAGTTATTACTTTTCGAAATTATGTGCGTATTGATTGACAATTATCGCCTGCTCCGTGCCTCGGAAAGCACGTTAAGCCGTTGGTCCCGGCTGCCATGAACATCTATGGCAGTCGTTATTGGGAGACTGTCGACACAAAAGATCCCACTGGGTCGAAGTGTCACCGGTCTGCACTGACTGGCCCCCACATAGGATAAGATAAGGAAAATATTATATTGCAGTTGTTAATATGAAAGGGGACCGATAAGAGGAATAATTAGGTGCTACGTAATAGAGTAAGCTCCTATTATTACCATCTACCAGGCTCAGTTCCAACTCCATGCTTCTACTGAAATATTTTTAGAGTAGTAGAGCCTCGCTGATTACAGCATGAATGGGCCGGTTCGACCGGGGAGGTACTACTCTCTCACAGAATATCGACGTGAAATAGCAGTATTCCTACTGTTGTTTCATACGGTGAGTGAGAGTGCCGGAGGCCGAATCACCCTCTTTCCCCCTTCCCGCTCCTTCTCCTTCCCACTTCCTTTCCTAAAAGGTCGGCAACGCGCAAGTGATGCCTCTGGTGTTGCAGACGTCCATAGGCTACGGTGACCACTTACCATCAGGTGGGCCTATGCTTGTTTGCTACAATAGTCGAATAAAAATTTTTTTACAAAAAGTCTTACTCGGACCGGGAATCCACCACGGGTGCCAACTCACTGCTTATATGGTGAGTGGGTTGCTGGAACTAAACTGAGAATCCAACCCAACACGCACACCCACCAGAGTCACATTCACTACCGCTGCTCCACCCAGGTAGTAGTACCCCAACGAGATGGGTGTAAAAACCCAGGATTCAACCTCTTCGTCTTAATCGTACATCATGTGACTTTGTGACCTCTATATCTCGGGGGTCTTTTGACCCACAAGGCCCATATTCAAACTCGACCGAGGTATGACTCCAAGGTGTCTGCACCAAGTTACAAGTCAATCGGTCCAGTGGTTCCGGAGTTATGCCTGTCACTAACAGACAGACACACAGACCCACATAGTGTTTTCATTAACCTCTGAAGAAGACTCAGAGCTTGCTCGCTAGTATGCTAGTAGATGTAAAGATACGGACGTGGCAAAGTGTTCAAACATCCTAGTTATCGGCAAACACACCAGCAAAATTAATATCCGCGTTCTCAAACACAATATTGATGAAATCGTGTATGAGGTGCCAGCCAATCAATATTCTGTTTACGGGGATAGCAGAATACATACACCCACGTCTGTTTTTTGGATGCTTAAGTTTTGCATTTACTAGGAACTATCTTTCTTGCTTCATTCATTCTGACGACTGTGATGTGGAGGAATTCTATGATGCCTATTAGAGGGTTTTAGTTGTAGTATTTTTTTTTGTTTTATAATATTTTAGATATAAATTAGTTTTAAATAATTGTGAAAATTGATAATATTCATAAAAAAAATAGTTCTCATTACATGCGTTATTAGCGCTAGGCGGTTTTGTGCACTTTTAACTCGGCTTCGCCAGAATGTCACTGATCTAGTGAAAATAATTATGTGTACGACAAGGTTCAGTTGAATTCCTAGTTTAAGTCGTGACGTATATTAAATACTGCCACTCATAATCAACCGTCATGCTGGTCGAGTGTGCTTTGCCAAACTACTAACTGGTGTCATATTCCATAAAAGAGTAGAGGCAAATAATGTGACCTCTTTTCAAGTTTACAGCTGTTGATAGTTTGCTTTTATGTTTCCAATCGTATACAGACTTTTAGTCATACCTAACAATTACGTTATCAATTTCTTTTTATAAAAACTGAAATTTGTAGAGTATGGTGTTCCCATGGTAGGGTAGGTACTTAATAATACAGTGCGCTGAGAGCTCTATAAAAAGAGACTTATCTAATAAATAAAAATATTACATAATGGTTCAACGGCAAATAAAATTTGCCACAGTACCATCAGTGGTACTATCTAATGGTACTACGGTGAACAAACCCATTTATAGAAATACACTACATGTTCGTGATGAACAAAAGAAAAAATTCGGCTAGTTTCTTGAATTTTATATTTTCCAAAATTTGTATAGATTACAATTTAAAGTTCTTGTGTGCCGTGTGCTTCTCGGGTATGAGAGAGTGAGTGAATGCGAGTGGATTAAGTAGTGTTGTATGATTGGTGCTGTGTAGCTGACGCGATGAATGACGTGGGTGTTGTGGTGCAATGGGATTGGTGTGGTGTTTGGCTCAATATAATAAAAATAAAAATCTGCCTTGTGTTCAAGGTGTTAGGGTCGACGATGGTCAAATCTGGCGTCGACACTACACTTTATACATTTTTCATTCCTAACTAATGCTATAAATACGAATGTAAGTTTGTTTGTCACCCCTTCACGCCTTAACTACTCGACCGGTCATCATATAATTTCGCACCTTTCATCCAGAAACAGTACTGTTACTAATATTGTCTTCTGTTTACGCGAATGTTATTCATTGAAATTAAACTACTATATACGGATTTTATCGCGTTGTTTATTTGACACTTTATTACATAATTTTGAAAACTGTTACACTACTATTACTATTAAACTTTACTAATTTTTAAGCTAATTAAATTATTGAAACTGTTAAAACTATTTCTACTATTAGTATACTATTATACTATTTATATTTATGTTTACACTTTCCCCGACGCTTCGGTTCGCGGACGCAGAATAAGCTCAAAGTAGACTTCTAGACTTCATGATACTTTAAGCTCATTCTGCGTAAATAGAAACACCTATGATTAAATTATGTTCGGGTACTTTGAAATAACTACACTGGAACATTGAGATAACTACTATCTTAGTCTCCCCGTGACCATGGCTGCTGAAAAGCAACCGAAACGTCGGGGAAAGTGTAAATATAAATAGTATAATAGTATAGTAATAGTATAAATAGTTTTAATAGTTTCAATAATTTAATTAGCTTAAAAATTTGTAAAGTTTAATAGTAATAGTAGTGTAACAGTTTTCAAAATTTTGTAAAAAAGTGTCAAATAAACAACGCGATAAATCCGTATATAGTAGTTTAATTTAAACCAAGTAGTTTAATAAAACCAAGCTACATTTACGCGAGCAAAGATGCGTGCAAAATCTATTCAAATATATATCAAACAGAACACTTAATGTTGATAAACCTCAACAAATCAAAGTTACTCGACAACAATTGACGACGTCTCGTTTGCACGTATTAATTGATCGCTTAACCCATAGTTATAGTCACACCACAGCTGCACAGACGACGCGTACACATAAATGCGACACAGCAATTACCCTAGGACCAGAGCACAGCATGTCGCTTGACACACAGTCGCTGCACACCGCAATGATTATTCCGTGGCTTCAAATAAGAGGCTTACTGGTACCGTACCTCTAATCAGCCTCACAATTTGCACAAAGTTAATTAGCCAGTCAGTTGCAATGACTTTAGCAGGTGAGATCTGTGATTGGAACCAGATTATCGACGGCTCATTGGGCTTCATTAAAGATTTTCTTCACTGACGTATTATGTGAAAGTAATAATAATAATATAATAATAAAGTTTATTGACATTAAAAAAAAAGATTGTCATTTGAATACATAAAAAGTATAAAAATAATTTTACAGACCACTTGTTAAACACTGATACCCAAGCTAACATTAAACTTGTGGTATGGGTACCAGGGCTCTCGTACTTAATACATTTTATTTATCAACTAGCTGACCCGCGCAACTTTGTCTGCTTCACATAAAGAGAATTTTCCTAGTTTTTGCAACATTTTTCATTTATGCTCCGCTCCTATTGGTCGTAGCGTGATGTTATATAGCCTATAGCCTTCCTCTATAAATGGGCTATCCAACACTGAAATATTTTTCTAATTTTTACCCGTAGTTCCTTAGATTAGCGCGTTCAACCAAACAAAGAAAATGTGAGTGAAGTCGGCGCGTGAGCGCCCCCGCCTTTTTATAAATGCAGCGGATGGCCGTTTCGCGCGTTAAACAAAAATCAACCGTATAGCCGTATCCATACTGGCGCGGCGAGATTTGGAAGTTTTATTTCATCTATATCTTGTGTGTTTATAAACCGATTTCTATAATTTTTTTTATAAAATAAATATTGAAGTGTACTTTTTGAATATGGGAGTTTGATAAATATATATCTATGTGAAATACAATATATTTATGTATTTAATACACTTTGAAGAAGTGCCTAACGATTAAACACGTTATTGTGGCTAATTTATAAAAGATAGATATATACTATTGAGGACTTTTTTTGTAATCTTTTGAAGACCATCATCTTTGTAATACGTACTTTTGGTGTATGATCAACGTATGCGAGGATAAGAGCTCGAAAGCGCATTTTCGTCCGACTTGCTTCAAATTTATCGTCACTGCTCAGCTCCTATGTGTCTTAGCGTTATATTATATAGCCTATAACCTGCCCAGGAGTATGGACTACAATCGTACTAAGTTGGGTTAAAATCCCTTCAGTAGTTTTTGACCCATGCGTGCATATACAGACAGACAGACAAAAAATTTACTGATTGCATTTTTGTCATCAGTATCGATCACCATTCATCCTCCAATATTAATTTTGAATATTTATTCAATGTACAGAATTGACCTCTCTACAGTTTTATTATAAGTATAGATATAGATATAGTGTATCTTATATTGGCAACATGGATAGATGACAGCTGTGGGTCATTGTGTGTGTGCGACTTTGAGGGATGTGTAAGTGTGTGTAAAGTAAATATGGGTATATAAGTAATGAAGTATGAAATCGCCAAAGACCTGAAATAAATGAATGTAATAATAACTTCTTAACTCTATCCCCTCTGGCACACTTGGCTAAGGCCCGTGTGTCAAGTTTTTACCCCTTTGAAATAAAAGGGAAAAATAATATTTGAACAAAAATAATTATAATAATAGATAATAAAGATATTTCCTCTTTCACAAAGGTAAGTACTCGATTGGTCTGACTTGGCACAAAATGGGAAGCAATGGCGTACTTTAATGTCGGAGGCCAAGATCCACTTTGGATCGCTGACCCAATAAAGTAAGTAAATATGGATGTTGTTTATTATACTAAAAACATATTTTGGTGCATCACGGGGGATTTTATAAATATCCAAGCAACATACAGAAAGAACAGGAGACTATTCTTTTAGTATGATCTTTGTTGTACTAGAAATTTGTACATGATGGTGCCGGTTACATGCGTAGGCTACAGCGCGGGTGGCTCGCTTCTCATCGTTAATACAATGCATACAATCCATAAACGAGTGTCTTAACTTCTGGTATGTCCAGTAAAATAAAAATTGCCTACCAGAAAAACTCAAAATCAATTGTGTCTGAAAGCCTGGCGCAGCAATAAAACATATCGCTAAGAAAATTCTGCAATAGGAATAATTGCAGAAATTCGTGCATCACGTGGCAATGCCATTTTATTATAAGCAACCTGTAGGCTTTATGCAGTAGCTTTCTCGCGTTTCTATGTAAAAACGTTGTGCCAAAGAAGCGCATCATTTTCAGCATTATTCTAGTATAGGATACAAAAATAACACCCACCATGATTTAACCAAAAGAAAAATCACATTTCTCCTATCGTGACAGAAAATCTCCACTCAGGCAGTCACAGTGTGATATAACTGTCATCTGTTAAACTTATTCTTCGCGTCAGACGCGACAAATGGTGTCGTGATACGTTCGACTAAATCCCACGAATCGTTTCTGGTAGCCAAAGGCTTATTGAACTGTTCTGTAGCAGTAGGCGGTTACTGGAATTCTTATTACTACGAGTTCGCTATTTTAATTGATATTCTAACTATACATACGATATTTCTAACATGCTTCAAAAAAAGTTTGTGTTGCCTAATTTGTTTCGTTGGCTGTTGTTGTATTTCGTGTATAAAAATATATTATTTCTTAATTTTGAGTCAATTTTGTTTTATTTAGAAATGTTGACATTTGATAGTAACGATTACTAAGTCACCATATTAATGTTGTCTTTAAAGACATATTTGTTTTATCATCGACGTGTTACTAAAAAATAATAATGTTTTTTTGAAATAATAACTAATCCTTTAACCAGGTATTTCGCTCGAACTTAGGTAGCCTGATTGGGAAATTACTTACCTTTTAAAATATCTTACAAACTTGTCTTGTGTTTTTGCGGTGAGTAGAGATTTTAGTCTGCTTAAGGAAGTGCTGTACTATCTGCAGAAGAATAGTGACATTTACTTCTAGCGTTAGCAGCACAATTACTCTTTTTTTGAATTGACACATGACCCTCAATATTGCATACATTCATAGGTACCTGTCTAATATTAAGGCGTTTTCGTATCCATCTTAGTAACATAAATAATGTGTAGGTATTTAGAGCTAAAATATTTAATAGAGAGTATATACCAGCCCTTTTGACATCATGTCGTTTGATGCTATGCTTTTAACCATGCCGGTATTTTTGACGATATATTTTATCATATTTGAGAGAAAAACATGTCATCCATCGCATGCTATTTGCGCACAGAGATTTTGTCATAACATAAGACGATAAAAATATATTTTGAACTCGTCTATTTTTCGTATTCACTGCAATTTTGATAAAGTGACATTAAAACACTGATTGATTTTTTTACTGCAAATAACATGCCAGGGTTACTATTAACTTATTAACTATAGTCGCTAGCGAATTGTAAACTATATCAGTTCGTAGTAGTAGTCATACTATTGATATAAATACGTTTCATTTGAACTGTAAGAATGTGAACTGTTGAATAAATTCAATCATATAATATGACTAAGTTATAATTTGATTACTATTATTAATATTGTAAGTTATTTTTGTACAATATTACTTGTACTCAATTTACGTATAAATGAAAATAAATTTGCGGATACCTAGTTGGTACCATAGAGTCAGTTTCCGTTGATGCTTATATGGATCGATGGGTTCCTGGTTCGAGTCCTGGCCCACGCAAAGTGATATTCGATTTTTCTATTAGAGCGTTATTTGTAGAAGCACGGAATCAGAAAGACGTCTGGTAGCTATTATTGTAATAAATCATTTTTCTAAATGCTGCTGTTGGCTTACTGCTTAAGTAGCCCATCGGTAGTCAATGCGACTGTTATGCGTGAGGTCTCAGGTTGAAATGTCAGGTCGGGTAAAATATGAAGAGAGAATTCCTTGACAATAGCAGCACGAAGTCTAGAAATGTGCCCGATGTAGGGTAACAGGCTATTTATTACTATACCATTAGTTCCCAAAGTGGTCCAGGTGGACCCCCAGGGGTCCACAGGAGACTCGACGGGGTCTACGATGGCGTGACAAAAAATGGGGCTGCACAATTCGTAAGCGGGAGTCCACGAAAATTTATTTGCTTTCGATAGTGGATAGTGAAGAACTAAAATGTTGGCTTGAGTTCACCGACTGCTTTGACAAGCTTAGCGACTATTACTTGTAAAAACTTGCATATTCCATAGTCAGTACCAGTGGTTTTTCGATTTTACGGCAGAGAAATACAAAAAAAAAAGGTCTGCCCATAGAAATTTGATCAACATTTTTACTTGCATGAACTTGTTTAGCTGCAGAGGGTCCACCTCAAAAAGCTAAATTTTGAAAGTGTTCTATGAGAGAAAAAAAGTCTGGGAACCTCTGGCCTACACTATCATTAATATACAAATGTTCTTGTTTTGTATGTTATAAATCTCATTTCCCAGCAGCACGTTGTCTGGGAATGGTATACAGATATACGTTAAAATTTAAAACCAAAACTGGGGAAAAGTAGGTAAGTTTAACACCTGTGTGGGCATATCACAGTCTTAAATATAGATTCAATGAATCGTTTAGCGTCGTCATGATTCGCGTCCCTTTTTAACACATTACATTTGACATCAAACACTATTAAACTCACACCATAGCTAATTTCCTGTTCGCATTGAACTTAGAATGTGTAAACTAACCGACCGTTTTACTCAACATTTATAACAAGCGGTTTCTAAGAAAAGCTCGATGCGCAGTGTTCCCCTAATAAAATTACGTGAAGTCAAATAAACGAGTTTATAGATGATGAATACATAATTTTGGCAATTGAGAATTGTCGTTACGATTCACTGTAAACTGTAATAGATGTTCTTTGATAATTATCAAGTATATTTATAGGGTAGATTTATTAGGAATTAAACTGAAGTCCAACCTATTTTAAAATCGTAGAACAATATTATTGAAGTGAAAACTTCTTCAGGCGCGTTGAGCACTTCTTGGGTGAACAAAAATCATAGAACTCGCGTCATCGTCACGCTTGCACGCTTTCCATTTTTTAATTATTTTAGAATATTAACAATATCTCGGAAATGGTGCGTCCTACGTAAAAAATAGCGAAACTTTGACCCCCTTAATAATTCCTAATAGAGTATCAAGTTTTCACTTCTATCGGCAGTTTCCAAAGATTGCCCTATTTTTTTTTTAGAATATCTTTTGACCTTTTGCGGTATTTAAAACAGCATGCAACTGTAGACCTACCAAGAAACGTAAATGCCGAAGTTTTGAGCTGATTGTTAATGCCATTCGTACCATAATTTCACTCCTCTAATATCACAAATAATTAGCACTGATGGACTCTTCTTATTGTGAGAAGAGTTAAGTCTTAGTCCACCACACTGGCACAGTGCAGGTTGGCAGACTTCATATAACTTCGAGAACATTAGGGAGAGCTCTCAGATATGCAGAGATGTTTTCCTTCACAGTTTATTTATTTATTTTTAGGTACACAAAACAGAACAAAATACAAATAGGTTTGAAAATAAATACATATTACAGTTATGTTCTAAACTAAGTTCCTAACTATGTGTACCTACACTACATGATCACAATGGACTGTGTTGCTAACGACAAAATGACGTTATGAACGTGAATTATCTACATAAAAAGAAAATATTTTTAAAACAAATTGCGGATAAAACATAAAGAAAAGAAAATAAAAAATAAAATGAGAATCGTACCAATACTCGGCAATTATACTATTATACATTAGACATAACATGTTTAACATTATTTTTAAATTTTGCGAATCGGCTATTGCATATGTCCAAAGTGTTATGATGTGCCGATAATAAATCATTGTACAGTCGACACATCCGTACCATCGGGTTGTAAAATGAGGTATTATTAATGTGCACATCCTAACTAATATTATAAAAGCAAAAATGAGTTTGTTTGTTTGTTACCTTTTCACGCCTAAACCACTGAACCGATCATCCTGAAATTTTGCATATACGTTGTCAGGTGTACAGAAACGGACATAGGATACCTTTCATCCCGAAAAAAATAACTGTTCCCGAGAAAAACAAAAATAACGTTGATGTCACGCGCCACGTGTCTTTGGAATCATGATTGTATTATATTATTACTTGCAGAGTACAACTCGAATTGATTGTCAAATTCTAAATTAACGCGAGCGAAGCCGCGGGCAAAAGCTAGTTTAGAATAAAACTTTTAAGGTGGAGATGACGTGATCTAAAACTAGTATTAAAGTTAATAAGAGACAACAAATCAGAGCAATCTATTGCAGCATGGATTATTTTGTGAAGACACAACAGAGTTTAATATTATGTTATTTTCGTTCCTACAAACCTTACAATTTTCTGAGATAACTCTAAGAGATATAAAAATACATTAAAAATGTAAATAAATGCAAATAAATGTAACTGTACCCAGAACGAATTTCAAAGCTCAGATCGAGTGGTAAGTAATTTAATTAATGATTTTACCGACTTGTTCAAAACCAATAATTTTGTTATACGCGGCGACGACTCAACTGCCCGATGTCGGCGACTAATTAATTAATATTGATGTGCTTTTAAAATAAATGTATATTTTATAAAATGAAGAACAAAGCTCGTAAATCATACTTGTAGTTTTTTTCTGACAGTTTAACTAATAATTTCAATTATAACTAATATTTTGACATTATTATACCATTCCTTGACATTGTTATTTAATTGATAATTCTGACATTTTTATTGTTAACTGAAATATTATATTAATTTTATTAATTAATCATTATACTATAAAATTAATTATCTACTCAAGGAATCCTAACTTCCTAACTAATATTATAAATGCGAAAATGAGTTTGTTTGTTTGTTACATTTTCACGCCTTAACTACTCAACCGATCAACATGAAATTTTGCATACACGTTGTCAGGGGTACAGAATAGGACATATGGTACCTTTCATCCAGAAAAATAACTGTTGCAAACCAAACCTATCCTAACCTACATTTACGCGAGCGAAGCCGCGGGTGAAAACTAGTTAAATCATAATTTTAATATTTCTATAGGATCCCTATCCATTAGCATAACATTTTAAGATCTAATATAACTTAGCATAATTTTGTTTGGCATAATTATATTTTCGCATAATATAATTACGCATAACAGCTTACGCATAATTTTTTAAGCATAATTTCTCTAACCATAATAATGATTAAGCATAATATTCTAAAGCATAAATTTATTAAGCATAAAGTTCTAAACCATAACTTTTTTAAGCATAATATCCTGCAAGCAAGCATACAGCAGGCAGAGTTTCTGTCACGGCTCCGGCGCTGCGGGCCTCCGGCGGCCCCACGCTTCTACACGATTTTAAATTACACTCTAGGGGTAGGACAAACAAGACTACGTAGAGTCGGTTTTGCAGCAATTCGGTTCTGTCACTAACTTTTGTTGCACAGCATATTAGGCCTACTAACGTTATGCAAATGAAATTTATGCCAAAAACAAATTAGTCTTTAAGATGATTATGCCAACATAAAATTTATGCCTAAAAAAATTATGCCGAAGTATTATTATGCCAAAACAAATTGTGCCAAAATCGTTATGCCGAAGTATATTAGGACAAAGAACATTATGCGAAAAGAAGGGATCCCATTTCTACACCAGCAATGGTACTATGTGTGAATCAATGCTGAATATACCTATATGACCCTAATGCACCATATACTTAGAAATAAATGCTATTCTAGTCAATTCTATAACTTTAACTTTTTTAATTATAGCTAATATTATGAATGCTAATGTGAGTTTATTTGTTACCCCTTCAGTTCGCTTTAACTACTCGATCGATCTTGATGAAATTTTACATATACCTTGCCAGGAGTACACAAAGCGATCTACACCTACCTACATACAAAGGTACATTTCTATGCCTCGATGACGTAGTGGTTAGTGTAACCGACTGCCACGCCTGAGGTCGTGGGTTCGATTCCGGCACAAGTCAAACATTTGTGTGCATGAACATGGATGTTTGTCTTGATCTGGATATTTCTATGTATAATATGTATGTATATACAAAAAAAAAGCATATATCTATGTTTATCCATTGTCTAGAACCCATAATACAAGCTCTGCTTAGTTTGGACTAGATGGTGTTATGTGTATGTGGTAGAATATTATATTATACCATCCAGAAAAAAGTATTGTGTGTTATCCCAGCGAAGCCGCGTTCAAAAGCTAGATACCCTTCATCCAGAAAAAGGTACTGTTCCCGAGGAATAGCTAGTTAGAATATATGTAGTAAAACCAAAGTTTATGAATATATGCTATATTATAATAAGTTAGTGATTGAAAAGAGTGCCTATGTGAGTCTTTACTGCTTGAAGTGGCTTTATATATTATTACCTATTGATTTATTTTCTTTTAAATTGTAACATTGCCGAATAATATTTATAAATCTTATAGAATACACGTTTTGAATATAGCATGTTTGAACTTTTGATTTATGCATGTACTAGTTTTTGCGCGCGTCTTCGCTCGCGTTAATTTAGAATTTGACAATAAATTCGGGTTGTACTCTGTTTATAATAATATAATTAAATCATGATTCGAAAGACACGTGGCGCCATCTATTATCATAAGAACGTGATTATTGTTTTCCTCGGGAACAGTAATTTTTTTCGGGACGAAAGTTGTCCTATGTCCATTTCTGTACACCTGTAAACGTATATGCAAAATTTCAGGATGATCGGTTCAGTGGTTTAGGCGTGAAAAGGTAACAAACAAACACATTTTCGCTTTTATAATATTAGTAAGGATTATTTGCTGACCCGTCAGTGTTGGGAGAGACTGCCGTTTCTTTAGATGGCGCGTAATAGTGGCAAAAATCAGCCACATTAAATAAGACCTCGAAGATATTTTAATGGTATCAATGCATCCATGGTGGGGAAAAGTATGTTCTCAATTAAGGAATGCCAACTTTAAACTTCACCTATTGTACCTACGGGGCACAACAGTAGTGAAGCCAACCATTACGTATGAGGTCTCGGGTCCGGCAAACAAAAACTTAGGTATTGAGTTTTTCTGTCAAGAAATTGTCAATAGCGCCCTGAGTTGGACAGTTGCCGGTGTTGCAAGATCTCCGTGGTTTCGGAAAACACGAAAATTCTTTGTTCCTGCGCTTCATATTTTTGCGATCGTGTAAAATTGCCGCTCTATTGAACTATGCGAGTAAGGTAATGCACTAGTGTTTGCGAACTCTCATGTGCACTATAATAACTCCTCCGGAGCTGAAGACTCCTTTTTTCACCGCCGTGACTGAAATTCGATCTGAAGGACCTTTCAAACTTTATTACTTCACTATTTTAACGCGAGCTGTACGAACAAATACACACACAAACTTTTCTTTTCTCCTATAAGACAGAGGTTTTAAACATAAAAATATTAATCATACAACAGCACATGATTGGTTTTCTTTGCTCAATATTAAAATTAGGGGTATAAAGGAAGTTTCGGGTCACGTGCAATCGACAACCGTTCTACACAAAATATTAAACTCAGCCGAGAAAATTGCTCAAAGAGAAAATGTTTATTCTGGGTGCTTAGCCAATTTACCAGCACATTGCCGAAATTTACCTGTTGGATATTATTGCAGCTTATTTTAAGGTCTTAATATTGTTTTAAAATATCTAAAATACAATACATGTTCAATAAAATATTGAACAAGAATTTATTCTAAATACTAATTAAATCTATACTAATATTATAAAGCTCAAGAGTGTTTGTTTGTTTGAACGCGCTAATCTCAGGAATTGATAATTATTTTTGTGTTGGATAGCTCATTTATCGAGGAAGGCTATAGGTTATATAACATCACGCTACGACCCACGGGGACGGCGCAATACTCATAAACGCGGGTGAAACCGCAGGCACATCTAGTATTACTAGCGGTCGCCTAGTGCTCGAAATTTGACCAAAGTTTGTAAGATATTGCTGATATATGTCATTATAATTATATTGATATATGTAACCATAGTTACGCGCTTCGACTGCGTGTGTTAAATGCATGCTTGTGTGCGTGTAGTGTTTTTTCATTAATTTAATGTATTTCTAATGCATATTTTATATAAATATTAGGATTCGTCACTACTTCTCTGTATAAACTTTAACTGTGCCAAATTTCATACTCCTACGTCCGCGCAATTTTCGTAAAAAGGGGTACAAAGTTTTTGCTTCACGTATTAAAATATAGATTATAAAGCTGAAGAGTTTGTTTGGTTGAACGCGCTAATCTCAGAAACTACTAGTTCTAATAAAAAAATCATTTTAGTGGTTGATAGATTATTTATCGAGGAAGACTATAAGCTATAACATCACGCTACGACTAACAGGAGCGGAGCATCAATGACAAATATTGCAAAAACAGAGAAGTTCTTTTATGTGACGCAGACGAAGTTGTGTGCGTCAGCTAATTCTGAATATATTTTTAAAGTATCATGATACTGCCTCCTTGAAGCCTTCGTCTATTACGCCATTTGTGGCTGATATGAGTTTGAATTCAATTTTTGAATTAGTTATATTGTTATTGGTTCACGGGAGACTCGAAGAGAGTCTACGTTGGCGTGACAAAAAAATGGGGGTGCACAATTTGTAAGCGTGTGGTTAGTGGCCAACCTGTTGTCAAGAGTTGTTCAAGCCGCCTGCAGGCCTCTAACATGGCTTAACGACTGCTGTCAATTTCGACAACAACCGGGACCGACTTTTTACGTTACCTCCGAAGCACGGAGACGTTCAGATGAAATACCATTAAACGGTCACCCATCTATAGACTGACTGCACCCAACGTTGCTTAAATTCTCTAATCGTTTACCGATCAGTGAGTGCAACTGGCTATGAGCGCCATTACATTATACCTTAAGATTAGACATCCAGAATATTTAAAGATACAGACTGCTTATTTTGACCTTGATAATACTATCAAGCTCAAAATAAGTTTATTGCAATAAGAAGACAGCCATGCAGTGAGACCTGCTATCAAGAACGATGATCGTTCGTGATAGCAGGTCCCACTGCATGGCTGTCTTCTTCATTTGACTGTGGTTGTATTAGCTGGTGGTCTCCTCACTCAGCTATCAAGGAAAATACATAAAATAAGATTAATTTTCCGGTGTAAAATACCATTCACATTATCTAATCAATTAACCAGCAACAATACAATGCAAAGAGCATTATATCTGAATACCTGGATCCAAGCGTTGGCCTGGAGATTTAACCTATTATTTTAAACCTATTAACTAAAAATAATGCCCACCTTTTTTCTACTGATTACATTTTATAAAATATAATCCTCGGCAATATTTTAACATAATTAACCTCATTAAGGATCCCAAAGTCAAATTTACATCCATAACAATGTTTACAGCAACCAATTTAAATGTTATTTAGAATTTTAAATGTAACTATTAGGTATAAATTATATTATTTAAAATTTAGATTAGGTATAACAATAAAATATGATTCATATGGTTATTGTGTTTAATTATTAAAAAATAGCCCTCATTGTACATAATGGCTGTTCATTGGTTTAACTAGTTGGATATATTATATTGAATCGAATTAGACATTACTTGGCAGAAATCCACTGTGAGAAACGAGGCCATTTATTGCCAAACTGTCGTGAAGATGTCTCGCTCTAAGGTGAAACACGACTAAGACGTGAAGAGTTTGTTGTTTCTTTGTTTGAACGCGCTAATCTCAGGAACTATTGGTCCGAATTGAAAATTCTTTTAGCGTTGGATAGCCCATTTATCGAGGAAGGCTATAGGTTATATAACATCACGCTACGACCCACAGGAGCGGTGCAGTAACCATAAACACGAGTGAAACCGCGGGCACATCTAGTTTATAATATAAGTGAACGTCAACCTTTAAAAAAAGAAGTAGTACAAAATAGCAATTGTGTTTCCTGTTACCTTTTTAAGCGTGGAACAAATAAAATTATTTTCCTTCTTTCTTTCTTTCTTACATGAATATATGATACATTAATATAATAATAATAATATTCTACCACATACATACAACACCATCTAGCCCAAACTAAGCAGAGCTTGTACTATGGGTACTAGACAGTGGATAAACATACATATATACTTTTTTTTTTGTAAATACATACATATTATTCATAGAAACACCCAGACCAAGACAAACATCCATGTTCATGCACACAAATGTTTGACTCGTGCGGGAATCGAACCCGCGACCTCAGGCGTGACAGTCAGTTACACTAACTACTACGCCATCGAGGCCGACAAACATTATATTAGTGCTGCATAATTAAACTGCTATACTTAACCCCTTGCACTTTGGAGCTGCCCACACAACGTGGGTTGTATCCTGCTAGTTAGATAGTCTTGCTATTACTACACAGCTGTTACAGACGCGTCACGGTCAGTTGGTCACAACAGCCGTGTCAGATTACTGCCGGGTATAGTCCCTTTAGCCAGTTATCAGCTCAGTGGGGAGACCAACAGACTGCAATGCAGAGGGTCTCGGGTTCGAACCTACGTCGCGCATCTCTGACTTTCGGAAGTTATATGACTTTTCGAAATTATGTGCGTATTGATTGACAATTATCGCCTGCTCCGTGCCTCGGAGAGCACGTTAAGCCGTCGGTCCCGGCTGCCATGAACATCTATGGCAGTCGTTATTGGGGAGTCAGTGCCCTCTAATATCCTGACACTGGTCTAGCCTCAGGGTATTGTTAGCCTTTGGGGTGCGGAGGTCACATGGCAGTCGCTCCGTGTAAAAACTGATATCCAGTCAAATCCGGTTAGACTAGAAAGCCGACCCCAAGTGACTTGGGAATAATAAAGGCTAAAGAAGAAGCTAGTTATCGACCTCTAGGCACCCTGTGCACCTCGTTTCATATCAGTGACAATATGAAACCCAGAATGTTTCATAATACAAGGGTACCAAAGTTAGAGTATGAAATTTGGCACGGTTAAAGTTTATATGGAGAAGGAGGGGCGAATCCTAATCCTAACTAATATTATAAAAGCGAAAATGAGTTTGTTTGTTTGTTACCTTTTCACGCCTAAACCACTGAACCGATCATCCTGAAATTTTGCATATACTTTGTCAGGTGTACAGAAACGGACATAGGCTACTTTTCATCCCAAAAAAAATACTGTTTAAACAACAGTAACGTTCTTATGATAATAGATGGCGCCTCGTGTCTTTCGAATCATGATTGAATTATATTATTACAAGCAGAGTACACCCTGAATTGATTGTCAAATTCTAAATTAACGCGAGTGAAGCCGCGGGCAAAAGCTAGTATTTTTATAAAATATGCATTAGAAATACATTAAATTAATTAAAAAACACTACACGCACACAAGCATGCATTTGCCACACGTAGTCGAAGCGCGTAACCATGGTTACATATATCAATATATAATGACATATATCAGCAATATCTTACAGGCAAACTTTAGTTGAATTTCGAACACTATGCGACAGCTAGTCTTCTAAATTTCACCTGCCGGTTAGTTTTATGTTTATGCATCTATATTTCATCACTCCATCGTTGATGCCTCATTTTTAATAATGTACAGTATCTCGCTGATATGTCACTAAAGCAGGTTACATAATAATCCCACGTAATGTAGGGTTTGCTCGTCACGGAGTAACTAAAGCACCCTCCAAACCTTTACGTCGGAACGTACTCGTATAATGATAAAAAGGATGGAGCTTTATAGAGTGGAGTGTTATTAAAAATAACATTCTACTGCTACCTTTCATGTGACATATTTAGAAAATTAATTACTCTTTTGCGACTAAAAATGTTGCTATAACTATTTTGTTTATACCCGCAAAACCCATAAAAAAAAATTTATTTCCAAAGGAATTCTTGTATCTTTTCCTTAGCCTTTATTATTCACAAGTCACTTGGGGTCGGCTTTCTAGTCTAACCGACTTTGGCTGGATATCAGGTTTTACACGGAGTGGCTGCCATCTGACCTCCGCAACCCGAAGGCTAACGATACCCTAAAGCTCTAGCTTTAGGGTATCGTTAGCCTCGGTTTAATATCCTGACACTGGTCTACCAGTGTCAGGATATTAAAGGGCACTGACTTCCCAATAACGACTGCCATAGATGCTCATGGCATCCGGGACCGACGGCTTAACGTGCTCTCCGAGGCACGGAGCAGGCGATAATTATTATTGTCAATCAATACGCACATAATTTCGAAAAGTCATATAACTTCCGAAAGTCAGAGGTGTGCGACGTGGGTTCGAACCACTAAGCTATTCGTTGTATAAGTACCTAAAATGCGACAGTCAATTTCAATTATTTGGTTAAGTAAATATAATTGTACATATTAAGTAAATTCTGCATCCATTGCATTAGGTTAGGTATTACCTGTAATGATGGCTGTATGTGGTATTAAATAAATAAATAAAATAAACATCGGTGTAGTGCCAAATCTGCTGTGTATAAATATCCTTTCTGAAAGATTCGTCTATTAGTGTAAGATTCCTTGAAGATCTGTTTAACTGGCTTTGTACTTAAACCAACGTGCTGTTCATACCGTTCCTCATTGTACTAATACAAGATTTTTCCCGCGGAATTCCTGGAGAACAGTACTTTTTTCTGGATGAAAGGTGTCCTATGTTCTTTTCTGTTTCCCTTAAAACGGGTATGCGAAATTTCATGATGATCGGTCGAGTAGTTAAAGCGTAACAAACAAACTGACATTCGCATTTATAATATTAGTTGGGATGCTCTGAGAAATATAACGGGTGAAACAGCGAGAAACAGCTAGTCTATAACATGTATACATTATCTCGTTACGTCATTAGTATACAAGGAGATATGTACTCTCATGCGTACTACCTCTGCGGTTGACATAATATGTAATATGTACATACATATCTGATTCAATGGGAGACCAACAGACTGCAATGCAGAGGGTCTCGGGTTCGAACCCACGTCGCGCACCTCTGACTTTCGGAAGTTATATGACTTTTCGAAGTTATTTGCGTATTGATTGACAATTATCGCCTGCTCCGTGCCTCGGCAAGTACGTTAAGCCGTCGGTTTCGGCTGCCATGAACATCTATGGCAGTCGTTATTGGGAAGTCAGTGTCCTCTAATACCCTAACACTGGTCTAGCCTTAGGGTATCGTTAGCCTTCGGGTTGCGGAGGTCAGATGGCAGTCGCTCCGTGTAAAAACTGATATCCAGTCAAATCCCGTTAGACTAGAAAGTCGACCCCAAGTGACTTGGGAATAATGAAAGCTAGGGAGAAGAAGATGTACATATATGTTTATGTAGTACGTTATACGAAAACAAGTGCAAGCTGTGATACAGAAGCGTTTTCCAATCAATCGCAGAGGCGATCGCGGTCAGATGCAGACAATGACCTCTGGATACAGTAGACCGCCACCGCAGACCGGCTACGCCGTCACGTTAATTTTACGCACAGACACGTTCAATATACAATGTGTTACGAAACGGTGTGGTTATATATTAAGACCATAACGATTATCTGATGAAATAATTTTTGAGGATTCGAATCTGTAGTACTTAGCTCTTTGCGCTTATGTTTGCGAAATCCCGTGTGCATTACCAAACTCGGATAACGTTTTGTTAGGCAATTCTCAGTAAAAATACGGGCTATGGAATTATGAAAAAGGCAGCGATAGCTAAGTGATAAATGATAAATGATAAATGATATTTATTTCACAGAAAATGGAGTACATTTAAGGGTGTTGTGGTATGATTAATACATTTAGCTCTTCCATTTAGTCACAATGTGGCATGCGAAATGATTTACATTTTTTTAAATAATTCTAATTATTGTATAGGTATGACAATTCAATTAAATTAGTGACATTGTTATTTAAAAATAAATTTATAATATATTATCATCAATTTTTTAACGTAGAAACTCCTTAAGGGAATAGTATGACTTTTCTAGTAGCCATGCCTTAAGGTGTTTCTTAAATCGATAAAGTGGTAAGTCTTTAAAACATTCCGGAACTTTGTTATATATAGTTATGCACATACAGTAACAATTATTTTTATACATTGTAGTTCTCGGAATGGACTCTAGAACTAACCTATTAGGATGCCTAATGTTTCTCGGATACTTATCCATGGCCTTGGTGAAAAGGTGTGGATAGGTTTTAACAAAAACAGAAATCTCTAGAATATACATACAGGTCAGAGGAAGTATGCTTAATGTTTTAAAATGTGGTTTGCAGGATTCGTCTGGAGCAATACCGACAATGGCTCTTATACATCTCTTTTGGCCAATAAAACATCTATTAGCTTCAGTGGAATTTCCCCACAGTATAAGGCCATATCTTAGAACTGAGCTTACATAGCCACGGTAAGCTAACAGAGTAGTCTGTATTGTTGAGGTTTTCCTAAGTCTGCTCAAGACATATACAAATTTATTAATTTTATTACAAGTGGCACTAATATGCGATTTCCAGTCAATATGTTTGTCTAATGTTATTCCTAAGAAAGTTACGTCATCTTTTTCATTAATATTAATTTTGCTCCAAATCATTCTGTTTTCAGTACAGGCAGATCGTTTACTTTGGAATTTGATAAAATTAGTTTTCTGCAAATTCATTGTCAAGTTATTTGATTCTAGCCATTGTGTCACCAAAAGGGTCGTCCTATTTACTTCGTCATGAATGTCAGTTAAATTATTGCATGTCAATATAATGGAAATGTCGTCTGCAAATAAAATACATTTATGTTTCGTTATATCAGGTAGGTCATTAATATATAGCAGAAATAACAATGGCCCAAGAATACTGCCTTGGGGTACCCCAAAGCTGTTTACTCTGTACGGTGAGCTACTAGTTGTTAATGTTAGATTATTATCTACGTGTGATATGTCTACTCTTTGCAGTCGATCCGTAAGATATGATTCAAACCATGATAAAGCAAGTCCTCGGATTCCATATTGCTCTAATTTCTGCAACAAGATTTTGTGCGATACAAAGTCAAATGCCCTCGTCATGTCAAAAAATACGACTATTGTGTGTAATTTCTTGTCTATATTCGTTAAGACATTATGTACTAGGGTATATGCTGCTAATGTAGTTGATTTTCCTTTTTGGAAGCCGTTCTGTTCAGGCTTAATTATATTAAATTTATTTATAAATGACGATAGACGAAGGTGCATGGCCTTCTCAAAAATTTTTGCCAATATTGGAATCAATGTAATAGGTCTGTAGTTACATATGTTCGTCCTATCTCCTTTTTTGAGAATAGGTTTTATAATTGATTTTTTTAATGATTCGGGAAAGGTTCCCTTTTCAAATGAGAGATTTATTAATACTTGGTGCAATAGCTGTAGCACATCTTTCGAGAATCATTGTTGAAATACCATCATAACCAACGGCATTGCTATTGTTTAAGTTCGCAATTATTTTTTGTACTTCTGAAACACTCAGGGGTTCTATAAACATACTATTTTGTAGAGAGATTTTATTGGTGTTTTAAGAGATTGTTATACGTTAGTTAGTTCAATATAGTAGTTATTAAACTCGCATGCTATTTTATTTGGATGTATTATTAGTTGATTTCCGACTTTAATTTCTGTAATGGAATTATCTGACAATTGTCTTTCGTCCTTATCTTTTATTACAGTCCAAGCCGATTTACACTTATTGTGTGAGAGATCGCTGGATTGCTACACAGGAGTCAAATGCGGACACAAGGCACGCAACTGTTTTTTTGAAATTATGTGCGTAGAAATTAATTAATTATCGCTCGCTTTAACGGTGATGGAAAACATCGTGAGGAAACCTACGTATCTGGGAGTTCTCCATAATGTTCTCGAAGTTCGCCAACCCGAACTGGGCCAGCCTAGTGGACTATGGCCTAACCTTTCTCACATTGAGAAGAGGCTCGTGCCCAGCTGTGGGACAGTTTTATACAGGGCTAATATTATTTATTTATAGGTAATGATTATCTGAAAAATAATTTGAGTGCCCTATAATTCCTGGACCAGAACAAATTACCTATTTAAAATTTACAGTTTTAAACATTTTATTTATTTATTATGTAAATATCGAAAGAAACCCATTGCGTTACTATCAAAATTGCGCCTGGTCACTCTACTACGCCCAGTCGTAAGTCGTTAAACAAGATCTGAAGTTAGGTGCTTACCGCCGGTAAACAGGACATGCCCTAAATGAATCCCAGCTGCTTTAGAGCGCTTCGATTAAAACATTTCCTGTCTACGCTACGGGTATTCACAGAAACACGAGCGTCACAGGTTAAAATTACGACTCTGGAAAACAACAAGCGAATAGCTTTCAAATGAGAGACGAGTCGAGTTTCGAGAATTTGCAAGCTCTCATGACTATTTTCTAGCAAGTTATTAAGTTTTAGCTACAAAATAATGCTATGGACTTCATAGAAAAGTAACTAAAAGAATCCATACTTCCTTACTAATATGACAACTGCAAATGTAAAGTAAAGTAAAGTAAGTATTTATTTTTCAAAATTAGGTACACGTTCTTATACAGATATTAAACCACAGAAAACAAAAAAAAAGTACATATATAATGAAAAACGAGGTTACCACTCAGGTTTGTTGTTGGTCTGCGGTTTATACCTCAAACCAACCCTGATATTATGTTGTATTATGTTTGTTTCAAAAGACTTGTAAACTAAACAATATTAGAAACTCGGCGATTAAAAAGAGGGCCACTCTTTTTAATCGCCGAGTTTCTAATATTGTTTATGTGAGTTTCTTGTCAGTTCTTCTCATAGGTTCTACGCTCTTGCTTTGCTGAAAATGGCAACATATAAGTAAATTCACATTAATAAGTGTTACTTTGTGACTGACATAGTTAACATATTTTTGACTTTTAATTTTGTTTCCACGCCTTCACTACTCGAATGAAATTTCGCATAGACTTTGTCAGGAGTTCAGAAAAGGACAGTGTGCCTTTCGTCCAAAAACGAGGTACTGTTCGGGAGGGATAGCATTTTATTGACAAGATCTAGATGTACGTGACCGAAGCTGTGGGCAAAATTTAGTATTTTTATATTTAACCACTGACCTTTACTTTTTGTACCATATTGATGTAGTAGTACTTGCAGCTAAATTCAACCCACGGAAAATACATAAAAGAATTCAAATTTAAAGGCAGCCACGGGTAAATTCTATCTAATATTATAAATGCGAATGTGAGTTTGTTTGTCTGTTACGCTTTCACGCCTTATCCACTCGACCGGTTATCATGAAATTTCGCGTACACATTTTCAGGGGTACAAAAAAGTACACTGGGTATATTGCATCCAGAAAAAAAGTTCTGTTCCCAAGCGAGCGAAGTCGCGGGCAAAACCTAGTAACAAGATAAAAGAAATTTACTTACTTATTAAATTACTATTTATTTTTGGCCAGATACCAGACACTATCAATTATTTTCACTTCAAAAAACTTTGTTACAATATCTTAAAAGTAAAACTAATTCGAACAGATTCGTTTGACATTAGCCTTAAGGAATAATCTGCAATAAGAATTAGCTTTGATGTAGTCTATTACGTAGCTAATTGTTTAAAGAAATCACTGAACATGCCAATTTTTATAATATTTAGACTACCTTTGCTTTTGATTCTTATACACCGTGTAACAGAAAGGTGTGGTCATATTTAAAGGTCACATAACATCCTAACTAATATTATAAATGCGAAAGTGAGTTTATTAGTTTATTTGTTACACGTTCACGCCTAAATCACCCGACCGATCATCATGAAATTTAGCAGACATTGTCACTACGAAAGACTGCAGGCAGATGCTGGATGCGGTAAGCTGAAGACAGGGCGCTATGGCGCTCTTTGGGGGAGGGCTATATCCAGCAATGGACTATTATAGCCTGATGATGATGATGATGATTGTCACTGGTACGAAATAGGACAAAGGACCATTCATCCAAGAAAAAACTGTTACTAACCTAACCTACATTTACGCGAGTGAACCCGCAGGCAAAATCTATAGTATATACAATAGAAAACCGTGACAAATAAATCCATATACATAATTTTTCCCTAAAATATATAGTATTTTTTTATCGACTTATCAATATTAGCACATCATACACACATTTCGCATTATATTAAAAATTCGCATTTGGTATTATTGAGGTTGAGATATCGAGTTTAAATTTTCGTCACAGAGCTTTTTACTTCTCAAAGTTATGATAACTCAAGATATCTTTTACATAATTACGACATAAATTAGTATCTAATAAAGGGATAAGAATGAACATCAAATGCCGTTTCAATTGAGTTACAACTTTTAGTAGTTAGTTAATAGTTAGAATTAGTACATAATAGTATATTATATACAGCGATAGTGAAGAAGGCATGGGCGTAGTACTTTATATACAACACATGAGGTAACAACACAACTCGTAAGTCTGGCAACGCATTACTGGATATCCTTGTCAGAAAATACCAGTACAGATTCTAAAACTGTGACTGAATACGGCAATAAAGTCGCTATATTACAGGGAATCGCAAATCATAGCCGGCAAAATGTGGGAACGTAAAACGTACGAAATATAACTTTTGTACACTATCGACGATTACACACACTATTGACAAATATAGCCTGCTCCGTGCCTCGGAGAGCACGTTAAGCCGTCGGTCCCGGCTGCCATGAACAGCTATGGCAGTCGTTATTACGAAGTCTAATATCCTCTAATATCCTGACACTAGTCTAGCCTTACGGTATCCTTAGCCTTCGGGTTGCGGAGGTCAGGTGGCAGCCGCTCCGCGTCAGAACTGATATCCAGTCAAATCCGGTTAGACTAAAAAGTCGACCCCAATTGACTTGGGAATAATAAAGGAGACACTATCGACGATATATTTATGTTGTGTGACAATGTATGTATTGAGAATTAAGCTTACATTTATTTTCACCTGTTCTTTTTTAAGATTTCTCTCTACTTCGTTCCACAAACATTTGATTGCAAGAGTACCTTACACATTAAGCTACTGCCTCAAATACAGATATTTCTTAATACTAGCGGTCGCCTAGTGGTCAAAATTCGACCATAATTGATTTAAATTTTAAGTTTGATCGTTATTAAGGTTTTATTGTCTATAACTTTACCTTTATTATCACATTTCATTTAGATTTCGCCAAGACTATAATTTACCTACATATATTTTTCAAACAAATTATTATTGAAGTAAAAACTTATTTAGCGGCGTTGTGCACTTTTTTGTGATGGGTAAAAAATGTTAAACTCGCGTCAGGACACGTGACCTGATCAAAAATTCGTAAGACGGAGGGAGAATTGTCAAACTCACGTCAGAACACGTGACCTGATCGAAAATTCGTAAGACGGAGGGAGAATTGTCATGTTTGTGTACGATAGCGCAATAAATGAATATTGTATTTTACCACATAAATGATAGTACTTTTATACTAATAATTAAAGCAATTCGTGCAAAATTATTCCCTAACCATTCCAAAATATCAAAAATGCACAATGTTAATATTCAAGTTTTCACTTCTGCCGGCACTCCCGGAGTGCAACCCGTTTTTATTTAATTATACTCTTTCATTATCGATATTTCTAAGCTTGCTACTTTGTTTTCTTTTTTCTTTATTACATATACCTAAATAAGGTATTTGTAACCATAGCTACGAATAATTGTACGACGTTAGACGAACAATACCGAAATCAAAACCGAAATACTACGAACGCGATTCGACTGCGTGTGTCAAATGCATGGTTGTATGCGTGTAGTGTTTTTTCATTAATTTTTTGTATTTCTAATGTACATTTTATCAAAATACTAGCTTTTGCCCGCGGCTTCGCTCGCGTTAATTTAGAATTTGACAATTAATTCGGGTTGTACTCTGCTTGTAATAATATAATTCAATCATGATTCACAAGACACGTGGCGCCATTTATTATCATAAGAACGTTATTATTGTTTTCCTCGGGAACAGTAATTTTTTTCGGGATGAAAGGTAGCTTATGTCCGTTCCTGTACACCTGACAACGTATATACAACATTTTAGGATGATCGGTTCAGTGGTTTAGGCGTGAAAAGGTACAAACAAACAAACAAACTCATTTTCGCTTTTATAATATTAGTTAGGATTAGGATTAAGATTCGCCCCTCCTCCTCCATATAAACTTTAACTGTGCCAAATTTCATACTCCTCCGTCTGCGCAATTTTCGTAAAAAGGGGTACAAAGTTTTTGCTTCACGGATTAATATACCTATAGATAACATAGAACGAACACCTATATACAATTGCATTTATGTGCGGGAACTGCGCTTTGACAATGCTCTGTAATTTCGATACAAAGAGACTCAAATTGAGTTTTAAAATGGGTCAAGGCACTCGGTTAACTGCCATGTTGGTTCCACAAGTCCTTATACAGATGGTGCAATAGTTTTGGTGGTCACTGTCTCCTGAACCATACAATGTCTCGGAATGAAAATAAACACATCCTATTTGTTTTTAATACGGCGTATAATGTAGAAATATAGGGTGGCGATTTTATCACCAGCGATATTAGAAGAGGTGAATTAGACCACAATATTTTACCCTTTAGGGGCAGTATTTTGAAGATCATTTTAGTTGATCTATCTATATATATAAAACTCTTTCGTTACTGAGTGACTGACAGACAACGCACAGCCGAAACTATTGGGCGCAAGAAGCTGAAATTTGACATGTATGTTCCTTGGGTACTGTAGGGGTGCACTGAGAAGGGATTTCCCGAAATTCCCACGGGATTGGGAAGAAATGGATAAATAAAAAACATGTGCGAGCGAAGCTGCGGGCATCCTCTAGTATAATATAAAGAACCATTGTGTAAAATTTAAAGCGTCTTTATTCAGCATTTCGGCCTTAATTGATATATTAAACTATTTAGGCGCTAAATTAAATTAAATGCTTATATTTATTTTAATTAAATGTTTATATTAAAAATATCTCCATGACACATAACAAGCCAGACGTAAATTTCCTTTATTCTTACACCAGTAAGTAATCAGTAATATGTAGTTGTAATAAGTTGAAGCGGAATGATAAAGAAATGTAAAATGTAATTTCTCTTATTTGGTTAATAAATGTTTATATTTATATAAACTTTAAAATCCTTTCTTAGTGCACGCATATTTTATAAAAGAAATCTCTGTGCAACATTTTAAGTCTCTTAACCCAAGGATTTGAATGTGTTTATGTACTAATCCGTCAACCAGCCAGTCAGTTCATCCTCTTATTTATTTAGTTTGAAACCCGTACCATACAAGAATTGCAGACGATTAATTCGGAAAATATACGGGATATTACATAATAAGACAGGATACAAAAACTCTTTCACTTTTTGTTTGAAAAATATTCAATCTATATTGTAATGGGATGCTGATAGGATAGTAAACATCTTACCATTATATTCTCTTGTAAGTCATTTGGTTTCTTTCCAGTCGAGTTTGTTGTCCAAGGCGGCTAACACTTAATCTGCATTTAAGAGAAAGGTCAAGTTGCTCAAACTCGAAATTAATTAAGGCTGTTCCATGTTAGAACAACAAACCTAACCTAATAAACACATCAAGCATGTTCGCTTTGCTATGACAATATTATTATTTCAGTAATGAATCGCTTTAGGTCATCGTTGTGGTAACATTATACGTGATACTCTTGATAATGATGTGTGTGCATGTTTGTTATTTAAGTGCCAAGCTCCAGGGATATGGCAAGAGATCTCAGGCTGTTTTATTTTTTGTAATGTAATGAAACAACTCTTACGTTAAGGGATATGCCCTGTGTCGCAAAATGAACTTTACAAAACACAATTAGTGGATACAAAGCACACCCAGATTTTGTGTTCATTTATTTTAATATATTGGAATTATTGGACCATAGACAGATCATGTCCCGGGACATAGGACACATAAGTCACTTTTTATCCTTTATAGGTGCCCGTGGTATTCAAGTGGCAAAGCCGATGACAATATTTATCTTTTTATATAATACTAGATGTTCCCGTGGTTTCACCCGCGTTTTTCGTTACTGCGCGCCCCGTGGGTTGTAGCGTAATGTTATATAGCCTTATAGCCTTCCTCGATAAATAGGCTACCCAACACTAAAATAATTTGCAAATTGAACCAGTAGTCCCTGAGAATAGCGCGTTTAAACAAACAAACTCTTCAGCTTTATAATATTAATATAGATTTTGATAATTCTGGTATTATTATTGTCTTAGGTAGACGTAAACTAAACACATTGAAATTGCACTTTAACATATTATATCATGACAGCCAATGCTTCAGAGTACCCGAGATCATCATCATCATCATCATCATCAGGCTATAATAGTCCACTGCTGGACATAGCCCTCCCCCAAAGAGCGCCATAGCGTCCTGTCTTCAGCTTCGAGATCGCGGCTCTTAAAAAAATAATAAATATAAAATAATAAAATAATATAAACAACCGAACCGATATAGAAAAATATTTTGAACAAAATAAACCCTGTGTTTTATTTTCTATGTTCATCCGATTTGTATACATGGGACCACGTCCATATATATGTCATCCACGAATGATTGTTTTAAATCGGTGATCTGTGAAGTGAAGCATAATGACGATCATAACATACTACAGCGGGATATAAATAGGGTTGTAAAATGGAGCCTCGACAATAAGCTGTATTTTAATGTAGCCAAGTGCTCCGTGCTTACATTCAGCCGTGCGCGTAACCCACATCAACACGAGTATCAGATGGAGGGAATCCCGTTGCAGCGCGTCACTGAAGCCAGGGATTTGGGGGTTCAGTTTGCTGCCGATCTTAGCTTTCGGAAACACATTACCAATGTTTATAAAAAGGCATTCCGTAATCTGGGATTTGTATTACGTCAAGCGAATCACTTTACAAATATTGGAGCACTAAATGCACTGTTTGGGGCTCTCGTGAGGAGTCATTTGGAAGGTGATGCGGCAATCTGGTCTCCACATGAAGCAAAATATAAATTAATGTTAGAGCGTATCCAGAATAAATTTATAAGATTTCTATACTTGAAGCAATATGGGGTATACGCAGGCTATCCACTACTATACCCTACTCTATTTGTGCTGGGTATGGTAGGTTATAATATGCTGGAAGTGAGAATAGTAGCGGCTTTAGCTACGTACGTGTTAAAGGTTCTTAGGGGAAAGATACATAACCAGGCTGTCCCACAGACGGTTCAACTCTGTGTTCCGGACGAGTACCTCGGCCGGCGGAGGCAGCCGCCACTACTGCTAGTGCCGCGCGCACGCACTGACCTCCTCCAGCTCGCGCCGCTGACCAGTGCGCTGCGTGTACTATGTGCTGTGTCCAAAAGTGTAGACATATTTTCGTGTTCACTGAGTGAGTTCACACAGGCCACTTATTCCTTTTTGTGTTTACAATAATAGGAAATAATTAGTATTAAGGAATATATAGTATTAGGGAGTATATATTAAGTAAATATAATTTGTACATATTAAGTAAATTCTGCATCCATTGCATTAGGTTAAGTATTAATGTAATGATGGCTGTATGTGGTATTAAATAAATAATAAATAAATTTCTTTGTGTCGTTAATTGTATATTTGTAAACTTGTACCTCAACACAAAGCTTGGTCCATAATGCGGGCGAAATACATAAATAAGAAATCATGTGATATGTATTCAAATATTTCCTTTATATCTGTATCTAATATTTAACTGTGTTGTTACCAGCCACAAAAGCATGACCTTTATTCGGAAGCAATCGTCCTTACAGAAGCCGTTTTGTTTGTTCTCCATCTTGATATATTAGTATTGCATATTTTAGTCTGACTTGCTTCCCAAATGTGAGAAATTTCATGACTTGACAAATGAGAAGCCGAATAGATCTTGACTGCTTTTGGCAAAAGGTAATATAATGCAAATACACTTGTAATTATGGTTAAAAAGTCACAATGTGTTTATTTTACAATTATTAGTAACAGAACCTTCGTAGTTGTGTTTAAACTAATCGTGCTATACATCGATCAAATATACCATAGATGCACGATCGTCGCTCGAAAAACGGCCCCAACAAAACTGTGCATAAATCAGTCGTATGCGCTATATTATGCACCTGTCCCACTCACTCTTGCGTGCGCTGCCCGTAAGCGAGAGCGAATCGACACCACTACTACGGTGGAGACCGTACCATATACTTAGTACGCATGCGTATCGCGAGTAACACACTTAGGACGCTTTACATTGACGCGTTTTAACTAAACTATTACAAAATGTTTCTCAGTGGGCGTTCAATGGTTGTTCCGGTTTATTTCCTGGATTGCATAATAAATGCAGACACTTATAAGTAAGTAGTACTGGTCAGTGCCACATATTGCCGCGGTTTTTGTATGAGAATGTGCATCTATGGTATATTTCATCGAAGATGCTATATAACAAAAGATTTGACTCCTATTACAAATAATAATCCTAATCCTAACTATCCTAATCCTAATACTAACTATCCTTCCTAATCCTGTCCTATCCTAATCCTAATCCTAACTAATATTAAAAGCGAAAATGAGTTTGTTTGTTTGTTACCTTTTCACGCCTAAACTACTAAACCATTCATCCTGAAATTTTGCATATACGTTGACAGGTGTACAGAAACGAACATAGGCTACCTTTCATCCCGAAAAAAATTACTGTTGCCAAGGTAAACAATAATAACGTTCTTATGATAATAGATGGCGCCACGTGTCTTTTAAATCATGATTGTATTATATTACAAGCAGAGTACAACCCGAATTGATAGTCAAATTGTAAATTAACGCGAGCGAAGCCGCGGGCAAAAGCTAGTAAAAAATATTTATTGCCGGAAAAAGTGTAACTGAATTATCCGTTGACCCCACAGTAGGCAAGCCTGTCCTATGCGTGCCATGATGATTACAATTTACGGTAAACATAGCTAATGACACGTGGAAATTTATTTAGGTACCTCAGACTATATAATATCTAGATTAGGTCTAGACCTAAAATGATGCAAAGACAATATTAATATGTTTATAATAAGTAGTAGTGAGTAGTAGAGCCTCTCTGTGAGTAGTAGACCCTCGCTGATTTCAGCATGAATGGGCCGGCTCGACCGGGGAAGAACTACCCTCTCACAGAATATCGACGTGAAATAGCAGTATTCCTACTGTTGTGATTCGTTCGGTGAAAGAGAGTGCTGGAGGCCCAATCACCCACTTTCCCCCATTCCCGCTCCTTCTCCTTCCTACTTCCTTTCCTAAAGGGTCGGCAACGCGCAAGTGATGCCTCTGGTGTTGCAGGCGTCCATAGGCTACGGTGACCATTTACCATCAGGTATGCTTGTTTGCCACCTTACAACAACATCTAACTTACTTAAATTAAATTCCTGAATTAAACATTCTCTTTCGGTTACGTTCTTAACACACTCCATCAGCAAATGATTTTTGGACTTATATAAAGGACTAATGTATTTTTGAGTATTTCTTCTCTAGTTATGTTACAAACATATCTTTGATGACAAATACGTCGGTCATTATCTATATATTAATACGTGAAACAAAAACTTTGTAACCCTTTTTACGAAAATTGCGCGGACGAAGGAGTATGAAATTTGGCACAGTTAATTTTTATATGGAGAAGGAGGCGACGAATCCTAATATTTATATAAAATATGCATTAGAAATACATTAAATTAATGAAAAAACACTACATGCACACAACCATGCATTTGACACACGCAGTCGAAGCGCGTAACTATGGTTACGTATAATATATCAATATATAATATATCAGAAATATCTTACAGGCAAACTTTGGTCGAATTTCGAGCACTAGGCGACCGCTAGTTACATTAAATAGTTGCTAACCAATACAGCATTGTATTGTTTCCAAGTTGTGGATTATTCAGTTATGCTTGTACCTGATCGACGGATAAGTAATTTGGTTACTGGTCACAAGTTCCTCGGAGAATACGTGAGTAGTTAGTCACAAAGGTCTGTCACAACTACTCACGTTATCGTCTTACTGTAACTGATATTGAGTTTGGTAGTGAGTTCGATTCAGTTCGCATGTATGACTAATTTAGTTTAATTACGATGCCTGGCTTGTATAGCCAGGCAACGTAATTAAACTGACGAGTTGGATATCGGCAAACATTTCTACACAATATTGTCTTCTGTTTACGCGAATGTTACTCATTGAAATTAAACTACTATATACGGATTTTATCGCGTTGTTTATTTGACACTTTATTACAAAATTTTGAAAAACTGTTACTCTACTATAATACTATTAAACTTTACTAATTTTTAAGCTAATTAATTAATTAATAGTTTCAATAATTTAATTAGCTTAAAAATTTGTAAAGTTTAATAGTATTATAGTAGTGTAACAGTTTTTCAAAATTATGTAATAAAGTGTCAAATAAACAACGCGATAAAATCCGTATATAGTAGTTTAATTTCAATTATTTCTACACAATCCTAACTAATATTAATTATTGTATTATTAATATCCTTACTAATATTATAAATGCGAAAACGAGTTTGTTTGTTTGTTTGTTTGTTACGCTTTCACGCCTTGTCTACTCAACCGATCAACATGAAATTTTGCATACACGTTGGCAGGGGTACAGAATAGGACACACGGTGTTGGCGCCATTACGCCGCCAATGATGTCCACGGGGACTGCGAGGGGTGCGGGAAGGACGCTCACCGGTTCAACGAACTAGCTTCCCTACCGCGACCACTCGCTCGCCAATAGTCCGCTCAACAAGAGCAATCCAAACTTGTATTTCGAACAAGATTTATTTTTTAATATACAATTTACAATTGAGTGAGTCGCCTATTTTATTTATGTTCTACACCAAACATAAGTGGCGACCGTGAAAAATTAGTCAATCTTCGGACGAATACCGAGTTTGCCGCGTCATCGGAGCAAAGGTCGTCGTAGCGTATATCCGCCGTTGGACTTCTACAACGCCGAATCGCGTAGTTCTACGTCTACGAAGCTGTGAAGCCTTCTACGTGTGCTACAAGCTGAAATTCGCGCAATCTACGGACGAAATAACGGTCGAGACGTGGTCGAGGGCAAGTCAAGGACAGCCAGGTCATCTAGGACAAGCACTGTTTGCAGCCATCGCAGCCACCTAAGCTGAGTTCCAGCGGAGTCTACGTATCTCAACAACGGTTTTGCCGGCCAAAAAGTGAGCCCGTTCCTTTTATTTTACCCATTGTCCTTACCCTTAGCTAACTTTCATTTGTGTGAACAGAGAAGCAAGATAGCACTTCTTGTCTTTATTTCTCATCAATCACAACTTTATGCGTTGATTGCAGCTGAATCAATCGTAGATTAGTTGCAATAAAACTAAAATATCTATTATCTACGTTATACTTACCTATTTGAACATACCCACATACCTAAGTAGTTAAAAGAGTCTTTAAACCGCCTATGAATTGCATTTTTTGCGCCTATTAACGACTTAAAAGTCTTAACTACTGTGATTACGTAGCTTTCAAAAAAATTAATCTATTTAAAGCATAATAGCTAAACCTATTTATTTAAACAAATAAGCTTATGCCTATTTATTTAATCATTTGCACCATAAATACTCACAGTTCATAACTTCACAAATAAATCAACCCATTTGCTATCCACTCACTAAGTTGTTTACGCATAAAAATCATTTCATTACTGCATAGCTAATGATAATTAGATCACAAGTATCAACATATTCAAATAAATAATTGCTTTGTCTGATTTGCACCGTCATTCACTATCGCCTTTGCTTCCCTGCTGTTTGTTTTGATTATTACTTAGGTAATTACAAGGCATACAACAATCTATTCCAGCCGCCGTGCACTCGTGAACTATCGACGGGGCCCGTGTCAGAGTTAATACTGCGGCCGGCGAAGATCGAGTGCGCCAGCGCAGACATTCGCACCTCGTGTCGCACATCAGCTGATCGAAACCGGTTTGCAACACAGCTGTGTGGAGTGAAGGAGCGTATCGTATGCAATATTTTCTGTTATTAATTGATCATTAACTAATATATCTTTGCTTTGTTTGTTTACGTTTTAACTTCGTAATCATGGAGGCTACTTATAAGGTTTTTAATATAAAACGAGCTTCCATTAGAGGCCGTGTTACTAAATTTAGTAATCAATTAGACGAATTTAGTGGTAAGAAACTAACTCCAACAGAAGTTAACGTGTTGACACAAAGACTACATAAAATTGAAGCATTATTTGTGGAATTCGATAGCGTGCAGAATCAAATTGAAGCGTTGGACGAAGATAGTTTGAGTTTAGAGTTAGATACGCGAGAGGTTATTGAACAATCGTTTCACAATTCGATTGCAAAGGCACAGCAAATTATTACGTTAAACAGTACGACAAAACGTTCGTCAGTTGAAAGAAGTAGCTTCACCACAGCTGATGAGGACGATAACGAGGTTATTGGTTTTCGTTTACCGGTCATTAAAATAAATAAGTTTGATGGTACATTTAATAAGTGGCTGGAATTTCGTGACACATTTAGCTCGCTAATACATAATAACCCTAAAATAAAAAATATTCACAAATTTCATTATTTAAATTCCTATTTAGAGGGTGAAGCTGCTCGAGTAATTTGTAACCTTGAGGTTTCTGAAGACTATTATCCTGAGGCTTGGTCTATTCTTTGTGAGCGTTACAATAATTTTCGTCAACTTATAAACAATCATTTAAAATCTTTGTTTAACATTGAACCATTGCGTGAGTCTGATAAATCTTTACGATTTCTTGTGGATCACGTCACAAAAAATCTACGTGCTTTAAATAAGTTAAAGCAACCCACTGATCATTGGGATACCCTGATCATATATATGGTCTCAGCGAAATTAGACGGGAATACGCGTGTTAAGTGGGAAGAGTATGTACAAGCGAATGTTAGTGCCTCTGAAATGCCTAGTTTAGAGAATTTTATGACTTTTGTTAAGGGTCGCGCTGATGTTCTTGAATCTATTTACCGTAGCAAGCAGGACAAAAATTATAAGGCCAGCTTGAATAATACGCTAGGCAACAAATCAACCTCGACTTCTCACACTAAGTCGTTCGTTAGTTCTGAACAAGGTGACTCATCGCATAGGTATACAAAGTGTGTTTTTTGTGAAAAAGACCATCGCAATTACGAATGCTCACTATTCCAATCCAAGTCCGTTGATGATAGGCTTGCTGTTGTATCGCAATTAAAATTATGCCACAACTGTTTACGTAAAGGTCATAATGCACGTATGTGTAAACTGCCCGGAACATGCAAAATATGTAAGAAGCGTCACAACACCTTTTTACATAAACATATGGAATCTGAATCTAAACGTGAGTGCTTGGAGCCTATTTCCATGTCTACGGTTTCATCTACAGAGACATTATTATGTACAGCTTTAGTTGACGTTTTTAACCCTAATACTAATACTTTTGTAACTACCAAGGCATTATTAGACAGCGGTAGCCAAACTTCATTTATTACCGAATCACTACAGGAAAAACTAAATTTACCGCATTTAAACTCCAACGTACAAAATGTTGTTGGTATTTGCAACACTATTGTTAAACTCAACTCGAAGCGTAGCAATATACGAATTCAGGCAAAAATTGGCTCGTTTTGTGTTACGACGTCATGTCTAATTATACCCCAAATTTCAAGTAAAATACCTAAAGCATTAATAGATATTTCGCATATTAATTTAAAGTCTTTCCAGTTGGCAGACCCTAGCTTTTATATACCATCCGACATTGAACTGCTTATCGGTGCTGACTTATTTTGGAACATTATAGGTACCAAGCAACATTCCTTGGGTAAAGGCAATCCTATCCTACATGACTCCAAATTAGGATGGCTCATCGCAGGTCCCATACCCCAGTCTCATTTTAATCATAATGTTAGGTGTAATTTTGTAAATTCTGAAGACAAGGCTAGGTTAATTTTGGGAGCTTGAAAGCTTGCCACAAAAACCTCTTTACACCGACCAAGAAAAGGCTTGCGAACTACATTTTTTGAAGCATACAAAACGTACAGAGGCAGGGCGTTTTTGTGTCAAGCTTCCACTTATTGACGTTCCAGATTGTCTAGACAACTCCTATTTTATAGCCAGACGGAGATTTTTAAATCTGGAACGCCGCTTTCGCAAGCTACCTGATCTTAAGTCAGCCTACGTTGATTTTATAAATGAATATTGTAACCTAGGACATCTATCCGTATCCGAGGTAGATCGACCTGATGGTGGCTATTTTGTTCCGCATCACTCTGTCATGCGCAACGATAGTGAGTCCACACGTCTTCGGGTCGTATTTGACGCATCGGCTCGCACTACATCTGGTTTGTCTATAAATTACATACTTATGATAGGCCCCACAGTCCAAGATTCTCTTTTCAATATTCTGGTCCGGTTCCGGCAATACCGCTATGTATTGTCGGCAGATATTGAGAAGATGTACAGACAAATATTAGTCGCTGAGTCTGACCGAGATTTGCAGCTGATCCTATGGCGAGATGCGGAGAACAAACCACTACAAACACTCAGGCTTAATACGGTCACTTACGGATATGCTAGCGCTAGTTACCTTGCCACCAGGTGTCTCTGGCAAGTAGGCGAGGAGTGTAACGACGAGGTAATCAAAAATGTCATACAAAAGGATATCTACGTAGACGATTTATTAACTGCCAGCGACGACGAGGTCCAATTACGTCGAATACAAGAATCGTGTCATGCAGTTCTTGCCAAGTCCGGATTCAATCTACGTAAATATAGATCTAACTTACCATCTTTATTACCATCTCAAGCTATCCAGTCTTGTGGGAATTTGACATTAAGTCAATCCACAAATACGCTGGGCCTAGACTGGAATCCTTCTACAGACAGTCTACATTTTCCCAAAGTTATCGAACAATCTGAAGTTGTCACTAAACGTGGTATCCTTTCTTCAACCTTCAAGATCTTCGATCCTCTGGGGCTCCTATCCTTGTCCACTATCGTTCCCAAAATTTTGTTGCAAACCTTATGGTCGCTCAAACTGGACTGGGACGATCCTGTTCCTAACAATATTGTAAAGATTTGGAAACAATTTATCGAAGGTCTTAAATACATATCTTCTTTATCTATACCTAGATGGGTATCAATAGCAGACCCAATCTCTATAGAAGTGCATTGCTTCTGCGATGCATCGCAACGCGCTTACGGTGCATGTTTGTACCTCCGATCCACGAGTAAGGAAGGGAAGGTACACGTCCATCTTCTGTGTGCTAAGTCTCGCGTTGCGCCTGCATCCAAACCCATGACGATTCCACGTCTAGAGTTGTCAGGGGCTTTGCTTGCAGCTGAAATGAGCTCATCTGTGGCTCAAGCTTTGCGACGTAAAATATCGCGATACGTCTACTGGACAGACTCTAGTGTGGTACTGGGTTGGTTGCGGATGGGTTCGTCTTCCAATCTTAAGGCTTTCGTTTCCAACCGAGTTGCAGCTATCAGAGAGTTGACTGACACTGATTCATGGCACCATGTGCCCACCAAATTTAATCCGGCTGATCTGGTATCCCGTGGAGTACATCCTCAAGATATCGATGCCTGCGATTTATGGTGACACGGCCCTGAATTTTTATCGCTGCCGATGTCCGAATGGCCTTCTTTGCAGTCACAGACTATTATTGAGATGGAGGATCTTCTAGAAGTCAGGTCATATCCAGCAGCTATTTCTTTATCCAATGACTCAAATATTTCAATAATAAACTTTGAAAGATACTCTAAGCTAATCAAAATACAACGTATTGTAGGCTATGTACACAGATTTATAAATAATTGCAGGAAACCAAATACTAAAAATAAAGGTTCTTTAACTATTGCTGAGCTTGACAAATCGCTATGTTCATTAATTTATTTATCCCAGTTGGAATCATTTCCTAAAGAGCATGATTTACTATTAAAGGGAAAATCGCTAAACCCTAAATCGCATATTGTTTCACTTAATCCTTTTTTGCACGAGGGAATTATTCGAGTAGGTGGTCGAATTCAAGCATCCGAGTATAGTTTCGACATGAAGCATCCGATGCTATTAAGCCCTAAGCACCATCTCACAAAGCTCTTATTTCAGCAGGAACACATACGCCTACTACACATAGGCCCTCAAGCCTTGTTGGCTTCGATTAGAACGCGTTTTTGGCCTATAGGTGGTAAAACTGTAGCAAGACACACAGTCAATAAATGCATAGTTTGTAGGCGGTTCAAGGCTCAATCTATGAAAAATATTATGGGCAACTTACCTGTTCAAAGACTTATGCCGGACTTTCCATTTATAACCGTAGGGACTGATTTCGCTGGACCATTTATGATCACGGATCGCAAGGGTCGTGGTTGCAAAATAAGTAAATGCTACCTTTGCATTTTCATATGTTTTAGATTCAAGTGCATCCATTTAGAGGCAGTTAGCGAGCTATCTAAGGACGCCTTTATTTTAGCTTTAAAACGCTTTGTGTCTCGCAGAGGACTACCAAAGCAAATATTTTGCGACAATGGTGGTAACTTTGTCGCTGCTTCCAAAGAGCTCAAAGACTTTTTTAAAATGAACTCCAACCTTCTTGCTGATTTTGCCGCTATGGAAGGAATCGAATTTTGCTTCTCGCCTGCATACGCTCCTCACTTCAACGGCTTGATGGAGGCTGGTGTGAAGTCAGCCAAATTTCATTTGAAGCGAACACTCGGGACAACGCATTTAACATACGAGGAACTAGCGTCTCTGTTCTCACAAATAGAAAGCGTCCTCAATAGTCGTCCTCTATGTCCTTTGAGCTCATCTCCTAGCGACTATTATCCTTTGACTCCAGGGCACTTTTTAATCGGTAGACCACTCAATGCACTGCCATCTCCGTGTCTGCAGTCCACTAATACCAATCGTCTTGACAGATTTCAGCGGATCGAACAAATCAAGCAGCAGTTCTGGCGACGTTGGAGTCACGAGTACATTGCAGAGTTGCAGACCCGAACAAAGTGGCGCACGAAGCTCAGAGATCTGCAAATTGACGACTTGGTTCTCTTGAAGGAGGAGAATGCTCCACCTCTTTGCTGGCGTCTCGGCCGGATAAGGAGGTTATTCACGGGAGCTGATGGAGTGTCGCGCGTCGCTGATATAGACACTGCAAGAGGAAGTGTACGACGCGCCCTCAACAGGATTGTACTTCTTCCTAAGCCCGAAGAACTAGAAATTCAGGAATGCTGCTAAGCTTTCCAGCGCCGGGAGTATGTTGGCGCCATTACGCCGCCAATGATGTCCACGGGGACTGCGAGGGGTGCGGGAAGGACGCTCACCGGTTCAACGAACTAGCTTCCCTACCGCGACCACTCGCTCGCCAATAGTCCGCTCAACAAGAGCAATCCAAACTTGTATTTCTAACAAGATTTATTTTTTAATATACAATTTACAATTGAGTGAGTCGCCTATTTTATTTATGTTCTACACCAAACACACGGTACCTTTCATCCAGAAAAAAAAAATGTTGCAAACCTAACCTAACCTAACCTACATTTACGCGAGCGAAGCCGCGGGTGAAAACTAGTACTAATATAAACGCAATTGTGAGTTGGTTATAGGTTGTAGGTTGTTTATACTGCCTTCATGAGGTAAAAAAGGTATGTGCAATAAAAATTATTTACATATATATTGGCAGTGTGCGCCATTTTGAGATTGGCGGCAGGGCATTCTTTACTAGTGTTTGGAGCTGTAGGCATCTCTGATAATATATTTTATTGTGGGTCAGCGTGACGTAGCAATAAATGGTGTTTTTAGTCTCAGTGTGAGTTTCCTTCTTCCCCTGACATCTGATTTATTTTATATATTAAAACTAAACAGTTTATTTTAAGTAATATGTTGATTTATATTTTATAAGGATTCATCAAAGGTACGAACTCAAAGAAGTTCTCGCAATAACTGGTAAAATCACTGGTTAAAAAATTTCATTGCCGGTACAAAAGTAAACTTAAGATGGAGTACAGCAAATAAAAAGTGCGCCATCTAATAAACCTACTCATTTAAATGAAACGAGTTCGTTTATGAAGCAACTTGTAAGTATTAACTGTAGTTTTTAATTAATTTCTTGATACTTTGATATTTTAATTTGCGTGGGTTCAAATCGATGTTGAGTACTCTTGACTGGTTTGGTAGCGCAGCGTTGTATGTGACTACAATGCATGAAGTTTCAAGATCGTTTTTCGGGTCGTGTAAAGTTTTGTTAGGTTATTTTGCTCAAGATTCTTAGTAGTACAGGGTCTGAAATTGTTTAATTTATGTATCATATGTGTATCAGAAACGATTCTAGTTTAGAATAGAAGCCGGTGTCCAATAGTGGACTGCAACATCCTGATTAACTGATTTACTGCCCGCGGCTTCGCTTGCGTAAATGAAGATTAGGTTAAGTTAGTAACAACACTTTTGAAGTGAAAACTTCTTTAGCGGCGTTGTGCACTTTTTTTGTGATGGGTAAAAAATCTTAAACTCGCGTCAGGACACGTGACCTGATCGAAAATTCGTAAGACTGAGGGAGAATTGTCATGTTTGTGTACGATAGCGCAATAAATGAATATTGTATTTTACCACATAAATGATAGTACTTTTATACTAATAATTAAAGCAATTCGTGCAAAATTATTCCCTAACCATTCCAAAATATCAAAAATGCACAACGTTAATATTCAAGTTTTCACTTCTGCCTGCACTCCCGGAGTGCAACTTTTTTTCTCCTTGGTACCCTATGTCCTTCTATGTTCCCCTGACAACGTGTGTGCGAAATTTTATGATGATCGGAGCGTGAAAGCGGAACAAACAAACAAACGAACGAACTCGCATATATCAGTTAGGATTGTTACTTATTTAAATAAATAATTAATATATAAAAACAGAACCTTTTTTAGCCTTGTTTCTCTATATAATAAATATAAGGTTCTGTAGCCACATAATACATAACCAAATTCGGCTGTAAATTTGTTCAATATTAATGTAAATGTTACATAGGAGTCACGTTTTATATACGTGCTACGAAGTTATAAGGGCAATTTAAATGGCAACTAATCAACAAAATTAAAATACAGATACATCCACATTTTTCTGTTTACTATGCCCCAATATTGTGGTAAAACCGCGGTATTGCGGGCGATCCATTATCGTCATTTCATCATCTTACTTTACTCTGCGAGTTTGACATAACTCCTCCGCCCGCCCCCGCGGAGGGGTATGCGTCAAAGCATTACCCTACAAAAAAAAATTTAATTGCAAAACGTCCTGCACCAAAGATGATCCGCGCGGTTATGCGGCGTCCCGTATGTGAGGCGCCGCCCCTCCGCGCGGACGGCAGCGCGGAGAGGCGGTGGCGGTGAGAGGACCGCGCGGTCGGGCGGTGTACGGATGTTAAGCGTCATCAACGGATTTATTAGAGGCCAATGCGACATGAGATTCGCTTCACCGCCTACCGCGGCGGTGCGCGGTGCCGTGTGTTAATCGCCTAAATGTATTAAGTCACAATGTATACTGCATGGCGATACGTATTTATAACATGTTATCAAATATACTTAAGGAAACGGAAAAATCGTTTACCGCTTTTAAACAAAAATGTTCAAATTATTATTAGGAAAATGTTTTTATAGTATAAAAGAATTCATAAATGATAAAAACCTATGACATAAAATTATGCATGCAAATATTATATGAGTATGTGAATTAATTTATTATGTGACTGTAAAATTATAATTGCATACATAGCTTCACGCCTGTTTCCCAGAGGGGTAGGCAGAGACTACAGATTTCCATTTGCTAAGATCCTGACGCACTTCTCTGGTTTCATTCACTTTCATCACATTCCTCATACACGCCCGTCGGTTCCAGGAGCTCGTAACCTGGCCTTTGTCCAGAACGCCTCCGATCTGATCGAGAAACGTTCGCCTAGGTTTTCCTCTTGCGACTGTTCCATTCACACTAGCCTTATAAACTTTCTTAGTCAGTCTTTCCTCGTCCATTCTTTCTACATGTCCAAACCAGCTTAACATACCCTTTTCTATTCTTGTCTCTATATCCACTTTCATGCAGCATCTCTCTCCAATCACACTATTTCTTCTATCTTTCAGAGTCACACCAGATATGCTTCTCAGCGCTCTCATTTCTACAGCATTTGTTCTGTTAACTCAATATGTTTGTAACATATCAACATAGCAAAATGGATCATGGATGCAAAGTTATGCTTTGTTTACAGTTAATATCGTTATTAGTTATAAATTAGTTTTTATATAACAGCTGGGGCATGCACATTGTGTATCCAGTGCTGTAACTTTATATTTCATAATAATTAGTATGATGTATGAGCACCAAGTGTATGCTTGCAAAAGTTCTGACTGATCAGTCTGTTGGTTTACGATGCTTTTGTTTGTTTTTCTTCACAGCGCATGTAGGAAGTGGTTAGTAATAATACGTAGTCTATTTTCAAAGTTAAAATCAGAATATAATTATTTGAAGTAACACTTATGCAGTATAATTTAGAGTAGTAGAGCCTCGCTGATTTCAGCATGAATGGGCCGGCTCGACCGGGTAAGGACTAGCCTCTGACATAATATCGACATAAAATAGCAGTATTCCTACTGTTGTGTTTTGTTCGGTGAGTGAGAGTACTGGAGGCCCAATCACCCCCTTACCGTCTTCCCGCTCCTTCTCCTTCCCACTTCATTTCCCAAAGGGTCGGCAACGTGCAAATGATGCCTCTGGTATTGCAGGCGTACATAGGCTACGGTAACCACTCACCATCAGGTGGGCCGTATGCTTGTTTGCCACATTCGTTTTTTTAAAAGGAAAAAAAATTCAAAAAATAATAATTCGGGCCTGTTTATTGAATTAAGTTGAGATTTAATGGTTTAACGTAGGTTTGACTATTATTTTATGAAGGCCGATGAATTTAGTCTGAATTAATGGCGTGTGGTGCAAGTCAATCAGATGTGCTTATGGATGCTTACTTTCATTGATAGTTACACGGTCTTTGCAGGATTGTAGATCAAGTAATCTGCCACATATTTCTTTGGTTAAAATACGACGTGTTAAATTTTTAAAGTGTATCAAAGAATTCAAGAAAGAAAGAATGTTAGTTGGAATGTTGTGACGAGAATGAACCAAATTAAGAATGGACACGTAAGAGGTAGTCTGAAAGTGGTGGCCATAGACGAGAAGGTGAAAGGAAATCGTTTGGCTTGGTATGGACATGTTGTGTCTTTGTGGTAATTCATCTGAGCGTCTCCGTGCTTCGGAGGGCACGTAAAAAGTCGGTCCCGGTTGTTGTCAAATTGACAGCAGTCGTTAAGCCATGTCAGAGGCCTACGAGCGGCTTGAACAACTCTTGACAACAGGTTGGCCACTAACCACATGAAAAGAAGAAGAAGAAGAACTCCTAGATAACATAGCCTTGTAATAGTGATATATTTTTATAAAACGGTTGTCTTATTTTGATTTATACGAAGTAAGTACAAATTGGTGCAACTTTTTGAAAAGAATACTCATACCACATGCACATCAAATATAGTACTGTAAAATATTAGTATAGATATAATTTAATTTAACGACTACACCTTTTAATTACACGAATAATTTATATTAATGATGTTATAATGTCTTTCTTGAACATACAAATCTGACATCTTAAATAATATGTCTCATGTATACTGTGCAAACATTTGATTTCAATTTCTTAGTAAGTAATATTACATTTATTAAGCTCTGAGTCTTCTTCAGGGGTTAATGAAAACACTATGTGGATCTGTGTGTCTGTCTGTTAGTAACAGGCATAACTCTGGAACCACTGGACCGATTGACTTGTAACTTGGTGTGCAGAGACCTTGGGGTCATACCTCGGTCAAGTTTGAATATGGGCCCTGTGGGTCAAAAGACCCCCGAGATATAGGGGTCATTTCTTTTCATTACTTTTACATTTAAGACGAAGAGGATGAATCCTGGATTTTTACACCCATCTATTAATTTTATTATCAATTGGTGTTTTATAAACATTTTCATACGTTCATACAAATGTTAATAATTGAATGATTAAATCTATTTAAAATGTCAAGTATTTAATAGTTTTATTTCAATTATTTAATATGTGACTTTTTATTTTATTAAAATCTATTGTGTGCCACCGGTGTGCCGCTACGACACAATATGTTAATATGGATTTCATTACTGATTATTTCAAGACCAAAGCAAAACTTCATATCACTTTGAGCTAATTCCGTGGAAATACTAAAACCAAAAATCTTCGGGTACTTTAAAATAACTACACTTCAAAATACTGAGATCACTATCTTAGTCTTCCCGTGACGATAGCTGCTGAAAAGCAATCGTAATTTGGAGGGAAAGTGTAAAATATAAATCCTAATCCTAACTAATCCTAACTTCCTAACTAATATTATAAAAGCGAAAATGAGTTTGTTTGTTTGTTACCTTTTCACGCCTAAACCACTGAACCAATCATCCTGAAATTTTGGATATACGTTGTCAGGTGTACAGAAACGGACATAGGCTACCTTTCATCCCGAAAAAAATTACTGTTCCCGAGGAAAACAACAATATTAACATTCTTATGATAATAGATGGCGCCACATGTCTTTCGAATCATGATTGAATTATATTATTACAAGCAGAGTACAACCCGAATTGATTGTCAAATTCTAAATTAACGCGAGTGAAGCCGCGGGCAAAAGTTAGTTAGTTATAATTCATTGTATAAAAAAGAATGCCATAAAATGCCGTAGGTCTGTATCTGGTATTAATAATTTAGCAATATACTCTGTAATGGTAAATACTATAGCTTCAAGTCAGGTCTTAGAGTCCTGTATTACAGAAATTCAGTTAAACGGCATCCACTTGAGCTGTAGCAGTCCCTATGGGGTGGCCCACAGGGACTGTTAATTTCCTTATTCAATAGAGACCTGTGTGTGGACACAGGTCTTTATTGAATAAGGAAGCTAGCTAACTTTCTTCCCAGCGTTGACTCTCAATTATTATGCATTCTCATTATATAATCATCATCATCATCATCATCAGGCTATAATTCGCTATATTTCGCTTTTATAATTATATTTTATTTGTCGGCCTCGGTGGCGTAGTGGTTAGTGTAACCGACTGCCACGCCTGAGGTCGCGGGTTCGATTCCCGCACAAGTCAAACATTTGTGTGCATGAACATTTATGTTTGTCTGGGTGTTTCTATGTATAATATGTATATATTTACAAAAAAAAAGTATATATGTATGTTTATCCATTGTCTAGTACCCATAGTACAAGCTCTGCTTAATTTGGGCTAGATGGTGTTGTGTGTATGTGACAGAATATTATTATATTATTATAATATTAGTTAGGGTTAGGATGTTACATATAAATGCGAATGTGAGTTTGTATAGGATGAAAGGTACCCAATGTCCTTTTCTGTACCCTTGAACGTGTATGCAAAATTTCATGATGATCGGTCGGGTTACATTGTGAAAGCGTAACATACAAATTTTTTCATTGAACTCGGGAATAGTACTTTTTTCTGGATGAAAAAAGTACAGTTCTCTTTGTCCTTTTCTGTACTTGACAACGTGTATGCTAAATTGCATGAAAGTTTAACAAACAAACAGACTCACATTTGCGGTTATAATATTAGTTAGGACTAGCTGTTACCCTCGACTTCGTCCGCGTAGATTTTAACTAAAAAGTGTTTTTTCAGTTCGCAAAGTTTACGAATACTCAATATTTCTGTATTCCGCGTATAGAAATACGTATGCTAAAACTAATGTAATTCTTCTACTTTGTCTCAGTTTTTTTATTTTGGATGTATATACATATATTAAAATTACATATTATTATTTAATATACACATCGGGAATTGTTCACTATTTCATAGGCTTTGATATTTTCTCCGCGGATTCCTTACTTTAAAAAAAATAAAAGTAGCCTAAGTTACTTCTTAGAAAATGAGCTATCTGCCAGTGAAAGTCCCTTCAAAGTTGGTTCAGTCGTTTATGAGATTAGCCGGAACAAACAGACAGACAGAAAAAATTTAAAAAATAGATGTTTTGGTATAGGTATCTTATATACTTTCATGTGCATTAGATAAAAAGCTGTTATTTTGATATTACAAACAGACACTTCAATTTTATTTATTTGTATAGATGTATAGATTATTAACTTGTCCAAGAAATATTTAAAAACTGTTATGGAAATACAGATATTGAGTTTTGAAGCAGTTTGAGTATGTAAAGCACGAAGTATGAATGCTCGTATACATACATATAATCGAAATACTCGTCGTATGTGATGAGACACTTGCCGTAGGACCTGCTTTGATGAGTTATCACGTAGCAACTACCGCTCGGAATCCAGTTAAAAGCTTCAGATATCTATGATTGAAATAGTTGACTGTTACAAGACTTCAATACTCTGTTTCAAGTATCATCCCTGTCTATTGCAGGCTACGTGATGCAATGTACGTGTTCTATTCTACAAATACTAATGGTTTCCGATCGCTAAATAAACCAAAGTTAAAGTTTGTAGTTTTCAATAAGTCAAGTATGGTTTTAATATTAGGTGGATGTTTCTTCTTCTTTCTCTTTCGTTCTAAGGAACTGATAGCCTGAAAAACAGGTCTCGAGTGAACTAGTTTAGGTACCAGGCTGGCCACAATATCTAATTTAATAAATTACGTAACATATGAATTAAGACTGCGCCGAGCGTAAGACAGATAACGACAGAGCTCGTACGGCGCATATTCAAATCGGTGTGCGACCGCCATTGTAAAATAGTATGGAGGATTTGAAGTGCTTTTTAGATAAATATGTATCTTTATTGTCAACCAATAACTTAAATATTTGGGACGGATAAATTGTAATATAACTATTTACGTTTCGTTTAAGCTGTAAAATAGGATAGATTTCTACTGTTATAATCTAAAAATCACGTAACACGAGCTTACGTTTTTGCATTTTTCGTGCAAATTTTGTAGGTGAAAATGTTCATTATTTTAAGTTTTTTAGATGGAGTAATTGTAAACACATTCATTGTTATGGTAAATGTATATTTTATATTTGTATTAAACAAAAAGTGTTGATTTGATTCACTTAACTGTGACCGCCTGTTTTGGCACATTTCGCTCGACGCAGTCTTAAATTAGATCATAATATATTTGCAAGTGATATGTAAGCAGCGTTAAGCTTCGGCATTTGACTTTTCCAATATATGAAACGCTTGCTTCAATAGTAAAAAGATACGGCATAAACAAACGCACAATCGTGAGAGTAGTGTATGATGTATCAAGGATAGAAAAAGGCCGCCAACCCGTACTCAGCTGCCGAATACAAGACGAAGTCTAAAATTTCACCAACATCAAGTACTTTCAAACTATGAACCATTTTATTACGAATTTGTCTCTAATTAAAAAGTAATTTAGTTGTGGGAATGACTCGGTATTTAGTTAATTAAATGTTTGAAGGGCACACTGAAAAGTCTATAGGGTTAGTAAGGGACGACCTTCAGCTGATTTCTACTTAATTAAGCGTCATACATTCAATATTATGTATTGTGAATGTGGTGAGCTCACTCTTCTGGTACCGAGGTGTGGTAACAACACTCCAGAGACGTTTTGCTGATAACATAATATATGTATCATAACATGCTAAAGATTAAAAACTTTGAATTTATGATACATCTATTCTCTTATAAAAATTTTTGTGCCTTGGCGGTGCAGTGGTGGTGAATGTGACAGCTGAACGTGAGGTTTCAGGTTCAATTGCCAGGTCGGACAAAGTGTAACTGGGTTTTTCTTCTAAGTCGCATTTTGAAACTGTACATGTTAGATGGTAATAGGCTTGCATATGTAAACTCATAGTTGGTAAATTGTGGGTGTAATATGTCTACTTCTTTTGGGCAAGGCATGAAACTATGTATAGCAGCCACTACGATTTTTGTCAGTACGCTTATGCCAGCATCACGCAAAACTACCGAACAGATTTCATTCAGCTTAGATCAAACTTAAAATAGTCGTAACATTAAAACTCGTCAAAAGCTACAAAACAACAAACATTGGGGCAGTCTTCGGGGACTGCCGATAGAAATGAAAACTTTAATCCTTGATCATAAACACTTCTTTATAAACAAAAAGAATAATAAAAATAAAAAAAGTGGCGGGTCGGATGCTAGTTCCTGATACTCTCTTAGGGGTTATTAAGGGGGTTAACATTTCGTTACTTTTTGCGTAGGACGCACCATTTCTGAGATATAGTTAATATTCTCAAAAATAAATAAAGCGTGGAAGCGTGACGATGACGCAAGTTTCATGATTTTTGTTCACCCAAGAAGTGCTGAACGCGCCTAAAGAAGTTTTCACTTCAAAAAAATAAGAAAATCGCTTGACAAACAAAGAAGAAAATGATACCGAACTGAATTAATAAATTAATCATTGATTTGATTTGTCTTTGCCTCTTTAGATATTTAATTTAAATTGATATATGTTATAATCATATTATATATTTAATATCATCAAATGCTCTCAGAGTGAGATTTTATATATCTACTAGCTTTTGGCAACGGCTTCGTTAGGGACACACTTCTTTTTTTATTAGGTCCTAATGTACGGTCTGTAAATAAAAACTAATGAAATTTCTATTATTTTCTATTATATGTATAGATAAGTCCATGGAGTATCATGGTTTGTAATAAGAGGTGTCTTGCTTGAGAGGTAGTAAGTTGCACTTATAGACGACTAGTTTTCACCCGCGGCTTTGCTCGCGTAAATGTAGGTTAGGTTAGGCTTGCAACAGTTCTTTTTTCTGGATGAAAGGTACCCTATGTCCTATTCTGTACCCCTGATAACGTGTATGCAACATTTCATGTTGATCGGTTGAATAGTTAAGGTGTGAAAGCGTAACAAACAAACAAACTCATTTTCGCATTTATAATATTAGTTAGGATATGATATATGATAGACGTTTTAGATAGCATTTGTATTGCGTGCATCACAAGTACTTATTATGGACTCTTAACTGCGTTGTTGTATTTGTAAAAGTATAGATCCTTAATCAATTTAGCATATTCTACTGCTTTTGGAATAGCGACTTTAAAAGATGACGATATGTGACTAGGTGCATAAAGTGCTTTGTTCTTCATATTATCCATATGTAAATTTAGACGCAATTTCCAATTAATTTAGATGCCAAAGTCACAGGTCTCTAAAAGTTCAGTGTAAAGGCAATAGTTATATATTATCATATTTTTTTTTGTAGAGTGATTGAATTTACATTAGAGACCTAGCTAAGTGGCTGATCGACGCTTCACGTGCCCAGAGGGCTGGTATTTTCTTTGCACAAAGAAAAAGTATTGCCATTCAACGTGGCAATGCTGCCAGTTTTCTGGGCACGTTGCCAATTGACGACGATGCGGAGGAATACGAGTATTAGACGCTTTTTAATTTTGTTGTTTTATTTTTCTCTTTAGTTAATTAGGATCTTTAATTTATCAAAATGATAAATTGATAAATGTTCAGCTACTTATGTTGCTGACTTGCACACGTGGCAACACCTTAATATGACACGCGGTATATTGCTTCCAAGAACAAATGAAATCCTCTGAACTCTCGGAAGACGCTGGTTGAGCCGAGTAAACTAAGTAAAAACAACGCAATATCCCATGGACTCTTTAAACCTCGAGGTTTAACTCAAAAGTTAAGACTCAAGTCTGCTCAGATAGTATATCATCTAATTTCTTTAACTATTACTGACTCGTAAAGTCTAGAAATTGGGATATCTATATATTAATACGTGAAGCAAAAACTTTGTACCCCTTTTTACGAAAATTGCGCGGACGCAGGAGTATAAAATTTGGCATAGTTAAAGTTTATATGGAGAAGGAGAGACGAATCCTAATATTTATATAAGATATGCATTAGAAATACATTAAATTAATGAAAAAGCACTATACGCACACAACCATGCATTTGACACACGCAGTCGAAGCGCGTAACTATGGGTACATATCTATACTAATATTATAAAGCTGAAAAGTTTGTTTGTTTGTTTGTTTGCTTGAACGCGCTAATCTCAGGAACTACTGGTCCGGTTTGAAAAATTCTTTCAGTGTTAGATAGCCCATTTATCGAGGAAGGCTATAGGCTATATATCATCACGCTAAGATCAATAGGAGCTGAGCACCAATGAAGAATGTTTCAAAATCGGAGGGTATTTTTTCCTTTTGAGAGCTTCCGCTGCGTGCGCTGCGTAAACAGTTAAAGTTTCGCAAAAATCATGTATAACAGAATTGTTCCCCTTTAAAAGTCCTAAAAAAAAGTCCGCGACATGTCTATCTTTTAAGATGGCTCACTATAGCCATTTTTATGCTAACCAAATTTGTTCTAAAATAATGCATTATTTGCGAAGGTATTATTATAAACATGATATTAATCCTTATCCAAATAAATACGTTATACATCACAAGTATTTAATTTAAAACAAAATTGCCCTTTACATCATTCGATTTCAATGAATATCTTAGAAGATATCGCAGTTTTAAAATAACATTGCAGCAAAAAAATTACCCATTACAGACATAGTACAAACGATGTTTCTCCTGATTTATTCTGCGTAATTACTACTGGTTCGATTTGAAAAATTCATTTAGTGTTGGATAGCCTATTTATCGAGGAAGGCTATAGGCTATATAACGTCACGCTACGACTCACGGGGGCGGCGCAGTAACGATAAACGCCGGTGAAACCGCGGAAACATCTAGTATCAATATATAATGACATATATCAGCAATATCTTACAGGCAAACTTTGGTCGAATTTCGAGCACTAGGCGACCGCTAGTTCTATTAAATTTCTGTCAGGACTTTCTCATTACCAGCAAACACTTTAGTATTAGTCTAGATTTTGACTGAATTATATAGACTAGAGTGATATCTATAGATTAAAAATACTTTGAATTTTACTAACTCATTTAATCTGTAGCAGACTTTGCACGTATGTCTGCGGTCGATAGTGATTATTATTTATTGGTGTAGATTGCGGATTGTCGAAAATATAATTGCAAAGTGTTGTTAAAACTTTTATGCTGTTATGCTAATTAAATAATATTTGAATTAAAATTATTTTAACATGTCAGCACTGCTGGACACGAGCCTCTTCTAATCATGAGTAGGGATTGGCCAAGACAGCAGCAAGACGCTGGCCCAGTGCTGATTGGACGGTTGTCAAAATAATGTTTGAAAATGTGCTATCTTCAAACATTATTTAGAACTTACTGATATGCAGATGTTTTCTTTCTTACTGAAGGCTCTAATTGTAACTTAGGACATTCTATACAACTCGGCTATCAGCAAGCTTAGTTCCAAACACCAAGTTTAGTTGAAGTTTTAAACTGTGGGAGAGCCGCGCTTCGACACGAATGGGCCGGCTCGACCGGAGTGATACCACGGCCTCAGAGAAAAACGGCGTGAAATAGCACTTGCGTTGTGTTTCGTCCAGTGAGTGAGGGTACCGGAGGCTCAACCCCCCGCCCCTCTTCTGAGGGAGGGAAGGAGGGACAATTTAAAAGGCCGGCAACGCACTTGTGACTCCTCTGGTGTTGCGGGTGTCCATGGCCAGCGGTAATCGCTTACCATCAGGCGATCCGTCAGCTCGTATGCTTCATATACCATAAAAAAAACAGTAGTACAGCTGATAATTATTTACATTAAAGTAGTGTAGTACTGTTTCAGTGACGAAATAGTAATCAATCAACTACAGTACATGAAGTCTGAGTTTCGTTTTACAGGTCGGACAAAGTGTTATTGGATTTTCAGTCAAGAAATTTTCTGTAACAGCACGGACTCTGGAACTATGCCCAGTGTATACCGACAGTGGGCAAGCTCATTGCCGTATGACAATGAGTTTGGCCACTATTACTTAACACTTTAAATCCTTAGTTCCCAAAGTGGTCCAGGTGGACCTCCAGGGGTCCACGGGAGACTCGACGGGGGTCTACGTTGACGTGACAAAAAAATGGGGGTTCACAATTCGTAAGCGGGGTCCACGAAAATTTATTTTCTTTCAATAGTGAAGAACTAAAATGTTGGCTTGACTTCACCTATCAATGTAGGCAGATAATATTTTAAGAAACTCAGTGACTATTACTTGTAAAAACTTGCATATTCCATATTCAGTACCAGTGGTCTCGAACACACCGATTTCAAAAAAAAAGAATGTCATCCCGCCTATTGCATGAACTTGTTTGATTCTTCACCAATATAAATACGAACGCCAAGGAATATGGTAAGAAATGTAGCTGCAGTGGGGGTCCACCAGAACCAGCTATATTTTGAAAGTGGTCTATGAGAAAAAATTCTGAGAACCTCTGCTTTAAATCATAGTTGGCGATCTATGTTCGGTGATAGAAGTGTGAGACTATATGTGTATCCGTGTAGTAGTGTAATATAGGATAATAAAATAAAAAAGGACTTCGGTACCCGATATATTTATTTTATTTCATTCATAACGTCGACAGTGGTAATTAACAACAAACTAATTAAATAATGGGTATCCAAACATTCAGTTTTCGAATATTTTATCGCCTAAAAATATTTTTTATTATATCCATTACAATAATTATTACATGTATGTATGTAGAGCAAGTATTAAAAGGACAGACTCCACTAAATCTCTTATAACTCCATCTATGAAAATTGACTCGAATAGGATACAAATTGACCCAGCCTAAATAATCATAGAAGATACATTTATAGATCGGTAGATTCGCCTTTCCCCTTTGGTTATTTGAAAATACATTTAAATGTAAATAGCGAAACATGTAATCGGAAAGTTTAAATAATGTCTAATTTTAAAATACATTTTTAGTCTTGTACCTCTTATATTAGTTTGATCTCTAACAACTCCTCAATGGATACTTAAATAGTGGTTGAGGGAATCGTTCGACTTTCAAGACTGGTTACAAGCCTAATAATTAACAGGTTCAAATGGTTACAATGATGGAATATGTCCTACAATACCGAGAGAAGACCAAGTCAGTTATCTACAAATACATGCTGTGAACATTTGATCGGAACACGGCACAATAGACAAACAAAACTTCAAGTTACAACAAATATTAATCTACACTTTTAGATATAAAGAGTATTTCTATGGACAGACAATTCTTATGCCATCGACATCATATTTTAAATTATTTACAACAATCGTAATATCCAAATAACTATATAATTCTTAAAATTAACATTAAATAAATGAAAGGAGTTAACGTTTTTTTATAATTTTCGTATGCGTGAAGATAATAGTTCGATATCACAGTAACGTTACAAGTTCTGTAACTGAACAATAAATAGATTATATAAAATATATTGACCGTAACAGAGAGTAAACTATAAGTAGATTTCCAGTACTAACGATAACAAAATGTTCATTTAAACCACGTTCCTGAGTAGTTCGTCCGATGATAGCATGCCGTCCTGTGGACAAAATACAAACCATTAATTATACAAATACTTATTGTATACGTATAGTAGTCGTAGTATAAAGTAAATATAGCACTTGATCAATTGACCGACGTATTCGTATTCGTCATCTATAAGATAATAATATCGCACAAGTCAAACATTTATGTGCATGAACATGGATGTTTGTCTTGGTCTGGATGTTTCTATGTATAATATGTAAGTATTTACAAAAAAAAAGTATAATTATATGTATGTTTATCCATTGTCTAGTACCCATAGTACAAGCTCTGCTATATGGTGTTGTGTGTATGTGATAGAATATTATTATTATTAATAATATCTTTAGACTACTGTCTGTATAAGGCAGCTTATATATTACTATGTAGTTAAAATACCTGCAGTAATTCAATCAAACCATAACAAAATTATTTATAGTTGCAAACATCTATTGCAAATATTATTTTAAATTATCAACATCCGAAAAACAATTGTCGATAGACTCGATCGATCTAGACTAAATTCTTATTCTGATCATGTTCTCTTAGTTTACCCGCTCAAGCGGGCCTGAACACGACTAGCTAATGATACATTTAGTTCTATCTAAAAAGAAGTATATAATCCAAACGGTAGGATTCTTGGTGTACCGATTTGCCATGGCTTGCAAAGCACGCACTCCATGCAGAAAATTGCTAACACAAAATTTTATTTCTTGTAATTTCTTCTTATCGAAGTCAATCTAATAATCACTTTATTACCTAAATGTTGTAATCAACTGAACGTGGAATAAAAAAGGTCTCGTGTTGTTATCGCAATCGGTCGATTTCCTTCACAACCAAGTTAACAATTATACTGCTAATGAAAATCTTTTGGAGTAAAGTACATACAATTTCAACATTGAAACTCCAACGAAGTTTTTAGCACTCTTTCGAAACAAATATTGAACGTTTTTCTATACTTACAAACTTACCTACTTGGAATTATCGAATTTTCCTGTTAATATTGTTACAGAGCTTTGTTCAAAAAGGTTTATTGGAAAAGTATTTACATTAGACTTAATTACATTTCGCCGTTAATTATGAGTAATAAAAATCTAATTTTTCCTAGAAAGTTATTCTTAGTAGTGTATTTAATCTAGTATTGTATCCGAAAAAGTTTATAACACCGCGCCCTTTGTCAAAAGTTTTGAACGTAGCAAATGTTTCCTAGATACGACATTAAGAAACTCTTTGAAAATATACATATGAGCATTGTTATGTTACAACAAAGACAGCCATGCGACAATTCACTAATGAAAATTTCAATCGTATTTACAGGTGAGAGAACTTGCGTTCAAAATTATCATTACTAGCCTAACTAGCGCATTTGTTCAGAATGCAAGAGTGAGCTAACATTAGGCTTCGTGGGCGAGAGATTTAGCGACTAAGCGGTAAGTCCACCAACTATTTAGTTATCGTAACTCTCCCCGCATGGTAATGCCTCCTTAGAAAGTTATATTATGAGCTTTGAAGTCGACTAAGTTGCGACTAAGTTTGGATATTCTAAGCATATTAGTGATAATGTGTATAATAAGGTTTGTTTTGTGTCGTCGAGGTTCGTGTTACAACTCAATTTGTTCGGTTATAATGTGTGTGTTTGTGATTTGTAAATATGTTTGTGAATGATAACGGAGATTTCAGAAAGTTGCCAGACGAAGTTTTGCCTGTGGCTTCGCTCGCTTGTGAACAGTATTTTTTTAAATTAAAGGTATGTATTTTTTATAGGTACCTTTAGTTTTTTATAGTCAGTAGTAAATGGCACAATGGCTGTAACACCTTGTTAATCTGAGTTGTAAAATACTGAAATTATATTTAATTGGCGATTTAAAAGAGTGGCCGTGAGTTTCTTGCAGGTTTCTTCTCATAGGCTCAACCCTTTGCCTGAACCTAGTAACTAAACTAAATGTAGCTTCAGTAACTTAGTAAACTATATACTTTGACGTTCACAAGTGTTACTTTGTGACTAAATGAATAAATGATTTTTGACTTTGACTTTGACTATACCCTAACAACATGCATGCGCAATTTCGTAATGATGGGTCGATAAGTAAACGCGTGAAATCGTAACAAACAAACGAACTAACATTCGAATTTATAAAATTATTCGTCGTTTTATGAAAACTTATTAAAAAATAATATTCTAATTTTTGGGTAAAATTTTCGTTTTTGGATTTTTAGTATCTTTGTTGACAAATAAGCTAAAATAATTGTATTAGGAGTGGTTACACGTTAGTAAGGAATTCGAACCCACGATATCTCGATTCCAAGCTTTATCTATAAGGTTATCGCAGATAACAGAGATAAAGCTGTTTTAAGCGCGTTAAAAATGCTTTTTCACTTCAAGAAATATTTTTCCTTTTCCATACAAACATTTTGTTTCACCACCAGTAATAAAATAAAAGAAACGTCTTAAGTACTATATGAAGAAAAATATTTCATGAAACATATTACCATATGTGTCTTTATTGTTCTGAAGTAACAGTTACACGCACAATTTACGTTATAACATTGTTTACGATAACTTCCCTCGAGTTCCTCACTTTCGAAATTGTTTAGCGGTTGTTGAAATGTGCGAACGAGTACTGATAGAATGATATGAGATATGTATCATTTTCTGTAATGGTTTTTATGACATTTGGATGTTATGTGTTTTTGACTGTATTATTGGTCCCTTGATATAAGTTTACGGCTAATCGGAAGTCTGGAGTTCAATTCCCCGGTCGATCATTTATTATTCGGTTTTTCTGTTACGATTTTAGTAATAGCAGTATGGGATTATACTCCAAAAGGTTCTTCAACTATTACATGATCTTTAAAAATTATATGATTGTCTTGTCGACCGTGCTATATAGCTTGCGCTTATGCTCGAGTGTGATCCCGAGGTCCTGAATTCAATTCCTGATTCAAGTAAAGTGTGACTGCTCTTGTGTTAGAAAATTCTTGCAGCAGCATGGAAGCACCTAGAAATGTGATCTATAGACAGCAGCAGACACACCTTCTATCACGTTGGACCTCTAGGTCTGAATTTATATATCTACGTTTCTATGTTAAAATGAAATACACATCTGTCTATCCTTTCGAGAGTTTAAAGAAGTACCTATATGTATGTAAAAAAGTTTACCTGATTGATGTCAACGAATTTGCGAACCAAAGATCGTGCGAAGTCGGGGTTGTTAAGCATCTCGTTGACGAACCAGTCCAGAGGAATACTGTTGAACAAATTGTATTATTAAACATATAATAAAATTCAATAAATTGTATTCTTATAATAGTAAACATGTTAGATTGTTAAATTAAAAATCAACAATTGTGGTGCATAAACTCTGGGATTCGATTCCCGGTTAGTAGAAAAATTTCATTTCTTTATAAAATGCCAACCTCCGCACTAAGAATAAATCCTGTGTCAAGGGGGACTTTAAAAACAATCAAACAACGGACACAAATACACCTAGACTCGAGACAATTATTTGTGGACCACACAAATTTTTGTTCCGTGTGGGGATCGAACCCACAACACTCGTCGCGGCGGCAGTGGCGAGGCGACCACTTGAACCACTACGCCCTCCGTGCAACCCACCAATATGGTACTTTAGACCTCCTAAACGTTAAAGACGCTATAACGTGAAGCATAAAAAAAACAACGGGTTGCACTCCAGGAGTGCCGGCAGAAGTGAAAACTTGAATATTAACGTTATGCATTTTTGATATTTTGGAATGGTCAGGGAATAATTTTGCACGAATTGCTTTAATTATCAGTATAAAAGTACTATCATTTATGTGGTAAAATACAATATTCATTTATTGCGCTACGAATGTCTTACGAATTTTCGATCAGGTCACGTGTCCTGACGCGTGTGTAACATTTTTTACCCATCACAAAAAAAGTGCACATCGCCGCTAAAGAAGATTTCACTTCAAAAAATTGGGGGCTGTCTTTGGGGACTACCGATAAAAGTGAAAACTTTAATCCTTGATCATAAACACTTCTTTATAAACAAAAAATAATTCATAAATGGAAAGCGTTCGGTGACGATGACGCGAGTTCCATGATTTTTGTTCACCCAACAAGTGCTCAACGCGCCTAAAGAAGTTTTCACTTCAATTATTACAGCTGAAATATGGCTGTAATACACCTGTTTCTGTGCCTTCGGGGATATACACGTGGCACTACAATGTATGTAAGCAGAATACAAGTAGTATCAGTAACAAATTAGGTAATGACTAAGCTGCCACCTCAATATTGATAAAAATATATCATCGTTGAACCTTAATACAATTTAATGGAAATTCTATGTACAAAGGAAATAAGAGGTATCTGAATAAAGCAAATTGAACGACATCTGTGACGTCATATGTTGCGGCAGCTAAAATGACGTCATAAATCGTTTATTGTTGACCGTATTTTCACTTTAGATATACGTAGATTTAAGTAGAGTGATTATTTCTAATGTTAGACAATGATATTCATGAATTTTGTGGATGTTAGGCAGATAAATATATGTAACTTATGCTAAATATGCGCTAGAAAGTGATAGCTAGATTGTGATCCTTATCTTGTGTCATATATATAATTATTATCTATAATATTATAATGCTGAATAGATTGCTTGTATTAAAACTTAAAGCGCGAATAGAAAAATGAGTTTTTCTGTCAATTCTTGAGGAACTTTATAGGTTATATAACATCACGCTGCGAGCCACGGGAAGGGTACAGTAATCATAAATGTGGGTGAAACCGCGGGTGACAGATAGTCATCTATATATTAATACGTGAAGCGAAAACTTTGGATCCCTTTTTACAAAAATTGGGCGCACGTAGGAGTATGAAATTTTGCACACTTATAGTTTATACAGATAAGAAGTGACGAATGCTAATATTTATATAAAATATGTATTAGAAATACATTAAGATAATGAAAAACCACTACACGCACACAACCATGCATTTGACACACCATTGCGTAAGTCTAATGCCAGTCTGGCCCATAGTGCAAAAGAGAAGGTCAATCTTTTGGTAGAACTCTTTGCCTCAAACTCGACTTTGGATGATGAGGGAGTCATACCACCTACCATCCCAAGGTGTGAGAGCTCTTTGCCTGAAATCCGCATCAAGCAGCGTGCGGTTAGGCGTGAGCTCGAACTCCTGGACATCCATAAGTCGAGTGGGCCTGACGGCATCCCTGCAGTGGTACTTAAGACGTGCACCCCTGAGTTGACCCCTGTTTTAATGCGCCTATACCGTCTTTCCTACAATTCCAACAGGGTTCCATCTTCGTGGAAGGTTGTTCATGTTCACCCGATCCCGAAAAGGGGTGACCGGTCGGATCCTTCAAACTATAAGCCGATAGCGATTACTTCCTTGCTCTCCAAAGTTATGGAGCGGTTAATAAACCGCCTTCTACTGCGGTACCTTGAGGATCATCAGCTGATTAGTGACCGCCAGTATGGCTTTCGCCATGGTCGTTCGGCTGGTGATCTTCTAGTGTACCTCACACACCGCTGGGCGGAGGCTTTGGAGGGAAGTGGAGAGGCTCTGGCCGTTAGCCTCGATATCGCTAAGGCATTTGACAGGGTCTGGCATAGGGCCCTTCTATCGAAGCTACCATCTTATGGAATCCCCGAGGGACTCTGCAAATGGATAGCGAGCTTTCTGGATGGTCGGAGCATTACAGTCGTCGTTGATGGTTACAGCTCCGCAACCAAAACCATTAACGCTGGTGTTCCTCAAGGCTCGGTGCTCTCCCCAACGCTGTTCATCCTGCATATCAATCACTTGTTGTCAATCGAGAACATACATTGCTATGCGGATGACAGCACGGGCGATGCGCGTTATACCAGCTATCAGAATGTTCCTCGGAGCATAATACAGGAAAGACGGACACAACTTGTGTCTGAAGTCGAGGACTCTCTTGGGCGGGCCTCCGAATGGGGTGAACAGGACTTAGTTCGATTCAACCCCTCGAAGATACAAGTGTGCGCGTTTACTGCCAAGAAGGACCCTTTTACCATGGCGCCACAGTTCCAAGGAGTTACTCTCCGTATCTCCGAAAGTATTGGGATCCTCGGCGTGGAAATCTCAAATAAAGTCCAGTTTGGGAGTCACTTGGAGGACAAAGCTAAATTAGCGAGTAAAAAGGTGGGTGTACTGAACAGAGCGAGGCGGTACTTCACACCAGGTCAACGTCTTGTGCTTTACAAAGCACAGGTCCGGCCGCACGTGGAGTACTGCTCACATCTCTGGGCAGGGGCCCCCAAATACTAGCTCGACCCACTTGACTCCCTCCAAAGACGGGCAGTTCGAATCGTCGATGATCCCAATCTCACGTATAGACTGGAGTCATTGGAGCAACGAAGAGACTTTGGGTCTCTCTGCGTGTTCTACCGACTCTTTCACGGGGAGTGCTCTGAAGAACTGTTTGATTTGGTACCAGCGGCCCCTTTCTATCACCGTACTACTCGACACCAAAGCAGGGTTCATCCATATCACCTGGAAGCGTTCAATTCTAAGACGGTACGCTTTGAGCGATCATTTCTCCCACGTACGTGCAAGCTCTGAAATGAACTGCCAGCTTCGGTGTTTCCCGAGCGCTATGATATGTCCTTCTTCAAACGAGGTTTAAAGAGAGTTCTTCTTTCACGGTAGGCAGCGGCTTTGCTGTGTCCTCACATTGCTGAAGTCCATGAGCAGTAGTTACTACTTTCCATCAGGTGGGCCACTTGCTCACCTGCCACCAATGGCAATAAAAAATTAAAAAAAAGTCGAAGCGCGTAACTATGGTTACATATACGACATAATAATGTCAATATATAATGACATATCAGCAATATCTTACAGGCAAACTTTGGTCGAATTTCGAGCACTAGGCGACCGCTAGTTTATATAAAACGTCTAACAGTATGGCGTGTATATATTTCAGGGCCATATAGAGGACTCTGTAACTAAAATAAAACTCCCAAACATTTTAAGGCGTAACAAACAAACACACCTACATTCGCATTTATAAAAATAATATAGATTTATTAATTGAACGTATAAGTCTAGTCTATTAATTCACCAGATACTATCTTTAGTCCGCGTTTAGCCACCAAAGTCAACGAAGCGTAGCAAAAGCTACGCGCGTAGCACTCGCTACGATACGTAGGTTGAAGCAAGAAAGCGTAACAGTACGTAGCACAATCGATCGTCTCCAGTTAATTTTAAATTAGCAATTCTATTTATAGCGCAGCGATCGCAAATGTAGAACAATATTATGCTTCGTTGCTGCAGTAGTTCAGTTTGATTCCCACGTTAGACATTTGTTATTAATATTTTCTTTGAGGCTAAACCATCCTCGCGCTTCGATTCTGCCACTTTGAAACATAGATGAACACTCACTTGCATGGATGGTGAAGAGGTTTAAATGGTCGTCTCTTCGTTGGCACTACCGGTATTATGGTTTCGATCACACGATACATAAAATTGTGTGATATACAAATAGTTGTTCTCAGTCTGGATATTCTTTATATACAAAGTTTAAATGTTTGTAAATTCTCCTGTGCCATCCTAATCATGCAGAGAGTGTAGTGTGGAAGTAGCCTTTTTAACAAAAGAAGGGTGATGGTATATAATATGTGATGTGAAAATGAAATCACGTTCTCCATTACTTTCTTATTTTAGCCTTTTAATACTTATAAGGCAAACATCTCTTATCTCAGTCACAGCGAGACGGTTCGGGTAGCAGATCAAATCTTATCACCGAAATACAATAGCGCGGGCGATTTGTTTATCCGCCGACTTATAAAAGGCTCTCCCCGTTCGTGCTTAGATAAAAAAGTTTGAATCTCTCTCAGATACTTTATTTTTATGGTACTTTTCAGTTCCGTAGATAGAAAGCCTTTGGTATTCCCGTGGATGACTCTAACTGACTTTATACAGTGTTTCAATAGGTATAACATTGGTATAGTTAAAAATGGTTGGTAAGGTAAACAATATAGTATGTATGTGAATTAGTCTTTAATAAAAAATAGGAGATGTATGATGCACTTTAGATAGAATTATCACCTTATCTAATTTCAAAATGAGGACTTGCCGAAAGTGCGCACCACTTTTTCTTAGTATTCATTTTCATATCTAGGGATCATTTATAAATAATAAAACAACGAGCACAAAGAATATTAAATGCAACTGGTCTGGTTTGATTCCTGGGCTAGGCAGTGTTACCAGATTAAGAAACTTTTAGCGGCTTCAACCACTACTAACACTGCGTACCCCATCGGGATTTAATATTTTGTTAAAAGATAACTTTTCGTTTATTTTGTTGCGTGTGGGGATTGAACCCACGGCACGGGATAATAATGAAGTGACTACTTCAAACATCACACTATCCGTACACTCAAAGACCTAATAAACAAGGCTAGAATAAAAATATACACATACAATAATTGCTCCAATTAGATTGTGACACCCTTCGATCAAATATACCATAGATGCACATTCTCATACAAAAACCGCGTCAATATGTGGCACTGACCAGTACTACTTACTTATAAGTGTCTGCATTTATTATGCAATCCAGGAAATAAACCGGAATAACCAATGAACGCCCACTGAGAAACATTTTGTAATAGTTTAGTTAAAACGCGTCAATGTAAAGCGTCCTAAGTGTGTTATTCGCGATACGCAAGCGTACTAAGTATATGGTACGGTCTCCACCGTAGTAGTGGTGTCGATTCGCTCTCGCTTACGGGCAGCGCACGCAAGAGTGAGTGGGACAGGTGCATAATATAGCGCATACGACTGATTTATGCACAGTTTTGTTGGGGCCGTTTTTCGAGCGACGATCATGCATCTATGGTATATTTGATCGCTGGTGACACCTATTTAATCGCCACCAACGCTTCACAGCAATTACTTAATTTATATAAAAGCCACAAAATGATTGTTATGTTTTGATTAACATATGAATGTAGGGCACAAGGATTTCTATAAATAGAGGCTACGTTTAATTCAATTAGTATACACTGATTTTTGTTATCGTTCGCACCCTTCAAGAAGCGAAACGTTTTATTTACCGTAAATTCAACGTCAATGTATATTTCTTTAAAGGGTAGATATGAATATGCATTAGTTACAAAAGATTTTATGTTTAAAAATATATTATATAATAAAGAGATAAATATTATAAAGAGATGGTGTTTGAATGCACTAGTCTCAGAAACGAGTATGCCGATTTGATAAACTATTTCATAAAATAGTTTATAATTAACTTAAGCAGTGATAGCTCAGTGGGGAGACCAACAGACTGCAATGCAGAGTGTCTCGGGTTCGAACCCACGTCGTGCACCTCTGACTTTCGGAAGTTATATGACTTTTCGAAATTATGTGCGTATTGATTTACAATTAGTGCCTGCTCCGTGCCTCGGAGAGCAGGTTAAGTCGTCGGTCCCGGCTGCCATGAACATCTATGGCAGTCGTTATTGGGAAGTCAGTGCTCTCTAATATTCTGACACTGGTCTAGCCTTAGGGTATCGTTAGCCTTCGGGTTGCGGAGGTCAGATGGCAGTCGCTCCGTGTAAAAACTGATATCCAGTCAAATCCGGTTAGACTAGAAAGCCGACCTCAAGTGATTTGGGAATAATAAAGGCTAGGGATAAGGGAGAAGGAAAGTTTATTAGAAACATTAGTTTATTATGATAAAGTCGTATCTATTTATATAATATGACACTTTTGAATAGAAAGGTATTTAAACTATGTTACTACTGATCCAAATAATTAGAACATTTTTGTTTTTATTTGTAGTCAGTAATATATGTAATGACTGCATTTCGCAGATACGACTTGTTAAAACTGTAATCGTAATTTAATGGCATGTGCGTTTGTTATACCTATCTTATGATAACCCTTAACCCTTTATCTGAAAGTAGCAATTCTCTACTACTAACCATAAGTTGAGTAAACTCACTAACCACTAAACTTTGACATTTATAAGTATTATTTTGTGACCTATATAAAATATAAATTGTTTTTTATTTATCTAGAAAGCCCGTATCTCAACCAGTCAACACAATCAAAACAATCACAAAAAACAAGTACTTTCTTTTCCATGTCTCTTACCCGAGCCTAACCCAATATAAAATTTTATGTAAACAAATCACCCCATCGCGTCGCCCACGACACAGTCATACGTTATCGCACGAAAATAGATTATTGAACCCAATCTGTATTTCCTTTTGGTATATCACGATTCTTAGTATCGATATAAATCAATTCGAAACTGTAAAACAAACTGCAATATCGATTTCCTGGAGATCTGTCACACAGGTCTTAGAACCTACTACGGACTCCAGCTCTCACAAGGTTCCTAATTACCTAAGCTGTACTCATTTTGTAAAAACTTGTAACCTTTTGAGAGAAATAAATAAATATTGTATTGTATTGTATTGATTTTACCTGTGTATAGTTCTACTTCAGTGGAGCGATGATAGTAAATGCGACGGCTGTAGTTTAGTTTAGGCAGTTTTAGCGCTCAAGTAGGTACACGATACCGCCGCCGCGCCGACACCGCTCCGTCACCGTGTCTCTTAGCTGTGTATACGTTCGCGACCGCACCGCCCTTGCGCCGCCATTCGCCAGTGTTTGATTTTGCTTATTCCATTACCGGCCGCCAACGAGGACAGAGCAGTGTTATGCAATGTATTACTAACAACTGTCTAGTGGTATATTAAAATCAAGCGGAGGAGACGCGGTGGCGGTGCGGTGGCGACGCGGTGACGGTGCGGCGGCAGCATCGTATACAGGATCCGTTATTGTTTTTTGTGACTAGAATTTCTTAATAGAGTGTGAGAGTGTGTACTCTATGCCAGGTATAAGGCTATAGTTTCACTTTTATAAAAAAAATATATAAAAATACTGCGCCATCCCTAGGAATAAATTCTGTGTCGCAGGGACTTTACAAACATCCAGACTACGGACACAGAGAACACGTAGACTCGGAACAACCATTTGTGGATCACACAAATTTTTGTCCCGTTTGGGATTCGAACCCACAACACTCGGCGCAGTGGCAGTGACGAGGCGACCACTTAAACAACATTGATTACGTATAATATACAATGATAACATCAAACATTGTCGTCGAGTCGGCCTCGATGGCATAGTGGTTAGTATAACCGACTGCCACGCCTGAGGTCACGGGTTCGATTCCCGCACAAGTCAAACATTTGTGTGCATGAACATGGATGTTTGTCTTGGTCTGGGTGTTTCTATGTATAACATGTACGTATTTACAAAAAAGTATATATATATGTTTATCCATTGTCTAGTACCCATAGTACAAGCTCTGCTTAGTTTGAGCTAGATGTGAGACCTTAATTTACAACAGGTGAGATGTAGGTGTTCCCTTTCAGAGACAGACGAGAGACCATATATATGATATAGGAATTGACATGAATAAACTTGATTTTATATCAATCAAGTTCAAATTGTTGTTTTATATCAATAGACATTTCTGCTGGATAAAACAAACTGCAATAGTCGAAGGCTGATTGATGACTGCAAAAAGTTTTCAACTACCTGGAAATGCATTCAAATGTTTTTAACTGAACAAGCGCTGCTTTTTTACAATGAAAGCATATTTGTTTTTCAAATGTATTCTTTTTAAATGTTAGTCCAGCAGAAGGTTTCTTTCGGTACTAAATGTAATGGAAAATCATAGAAAAAACAATGTTGTAAACTTTCTTTTTGTTTAACAGAAGACTAGGTAAACCTATTTAAAGTGCATTTATTACTTTTTTGTAGCTATTTGTTTGGATGTAATTTAATACACAAATCATCGTGGGCGTGGGCAGTTGATCTTTTAAGCAATTTACCGTCTGTGCGTTTATTACTGTTATTATGCATACCAAATTATTATAGGATTAAATATAATGACCACCAAAAATACTAATTGCACACTAAAATATATCATAACGAGCACCTATACGCCTCAAATTACTGCATTCCGTCTCGGAAGGGTTAGGTTATCTTAGGTTCCTTCTTAAACCCACCCAAATATAGGGCTCCGTCGACTTAGTTTGATCTTTTTAAAATATTTTAGTAAGCATATTTTGGTGTGCAATTAGTATTTTTGGTGGAACAAAGGCAAAAAATTGAGGAACAGGTAAATACTACCCTATTATTATTAGTTGCACATGCAATCGATTGCTCTTCGTTTATTAGGCTTCGCTCGCGTAAATATATTACAATACTGAATAAGAGTGGCAGTGAGTTTCTTGCAGGTACCTATCATCTCATTGGCTCAACCCTTTGTTTGGACCTAGCAAGTACCCTAATCGTTATATTAGCAAACTTGTAAAGGTCCGGTTATGTTAGGTTAGGCTAGCAACAGTATTTTGTTCTAGATAAAATATACCCTATGTTCATTTTTGTTTCCCTGATAACGTGTATACGAAATTTCATGGTGATCGGTCGAGTAGTTAAGGCGTGAAAGCGTAACAAACAGACTGACATAAGTATTTATATTAGTTAGGATGTACAATGTATACTGTTTTACTGCTATTTTTATGTCCCCAAAGGGGTTGGCATTGGTATATTACACCCAATGATGCCACTGAGAAATTTTGATACGTAAATCTGATAATGCTTTGACCAGGAATCGAACCCGAGATCTCATGCGTAGCATTTGCAATCAATACTATTGCGCTACAAGGTAATGTGCTTATAAACATTTTTAATTTATTTTAATGCAACTAAGGTGGCAAACAAGCATACCTGATGGCAAGTGGTCACCGTAGCCTATGGACGCCTGCAACACCAGAGGCATCACTTGCACGTTGCCAACCGTTTAGGAAAGGAAGTGGGAAGGAGAAGGAGTGGGAAGGGGGTAAGAGGGTGAATGGGCCTCCGGTACTCTCACTCACCGAACGAAACACAACAGTAGGGATACTACTATTTCACGTCGATATTCTGTGAGAGGGTAGTCCTTCCCCGGTCGAGCCGGCCCATTCATGCTGAAATCAGCGAGGCTCTACTACTCTAATATTATTGTATTTATTTAAATCACGAAACACTTTTTAACTTAGCATCTACTATCCCTGTGTCATCCTAAGATTGGCCGTGAGAGACCGCCTAAAGTATTAAGTCCATCGTAACTACTAAATATAAAAACTCTAAATCTAAAAAGATTTAGTACGCTTTACTTTTAGTTTAAAAAGTTGTTCTAAATGTCATTAGGCTATATTCTAACTCGCTTACGTAAGCAATCCAACAAATATTGTAGTTGAAATTAATTTCAAACGAACACAACTAATGCTGAATCAGTTGTTTGGTAATACGTTTTCACATTAATTGATCAGGGAAGCAATCAGCAATAAATACTTGATTCAAATGGTTTCATATCAAATTAGCATTTTAGCTAATGGAGCTCATTTTGTTTATAATACAAATACATCACAATATATATATGAGGAGTGTTATGAAAGTGAATGAAGCCAGAGAAGTGTGTCAGGATCGTAGCTAATGGAAATCCGTAGTCTCTGCCTACCCCTCTGGGAAACAGGCGTGAATCTATAGGCGTAATGTATGTACAAATCCGTTTACGGTGATTTGTTTATGCTAACTAAAATTATAAATGCGAATGTGAGTTTGTTTATTTGTTTGTTACGCTTTCACGCCTCAACTATTCGACCGATCACCGTGAAATTTCGCGAACACGTTGTCAGAGAAGAACATAGGGTATATCTATACTAATATAAGCTGAAAAGTTTGTTTGTTTGTTTGAACGCGCTAATCTCAGGAACTACTGGTTGCATTTGAAAAATTATTTTAGTGTTGGATAGCCTATAAATGCGGGTGGGTGAAACCGCGGGCACATCTAGTATAATATAGTTTGCAAAGATGGATCATTTCGTGGATGACACAAATAAATGTAATTTGGATTCGAACCTACACAACTCAGCACAGCGACGACGTTAAGGTAACAGCTTCCTTGCTATTACATCTGTGCAGTAATTTCATCACATTAGAGGGCTTTCAACATAATCTATAGAAAACACATAACTCAGTACCACCACAAAGTATTTATGTGAATATAAGTATACAAAAAAGCATGGCTGTTTTTTAACTGTATTAAATACTAGCTTTAAATTTAAAAGCACTCGGTTACTATTGTCTATTGCTATCTACCGGACTTATACCCAGTCCCCGTATTATACTCGTAGTTCTATTCTTGAGAATATCCGTTAAAAATATCAATAGCATTTTGCTTAACTTGGGTATCGATGCCGGGACATCATAATCCGACCAAAAGCATAAGCGTAAGCTTATATGTATGTATATTAAGTATAAATTTAAATTTTATGTTAATTATTTAATTATGTCAGCAAAACAAAAATAGTAAAAAGAATATAAAAATATATATTTTTTTAACCATTTCATAATTATATAATAGAACTAGCTTCTGCCCGCGGCTTCGCTCGCGTTAATTTAAACAATCAAATAGGGTTTTACTCTGCTTGTAATAATAGAATTCAATCATGATTCGAAAGACACGTGGCGCCATCTATTATCATAAGGACGTTATTGTTGTTTTCCTCGGGAACAGTAATTTTTTTCGGGATGAAAGGTAGCCTATGTACGTTTTACACCTGACAACGTATATGCAAAATTTCAGAATGATCGGATCAGTGGTTTAGGCGTGAAAAGGTAACAAACAAACAAACTCATTTTCGCTTTTATAATATTAGTTAGGATTAGGATTAGGATGTAATCCTAAGTAACAAATCTTTATTATTGAAAAAGGAAGTACATTTCAATAATACTAACCTAATTTATCCTACCTACCTTACTGTTCCTTTCAACTCAACGAACACACAAACTCCGCTTTTGTTTTGTTTCTATATCAAGTTTACTTAAACTGTAATTAAATTTGAGTAGGTTAATGCACAGTTGATGGCGGTTTGATGAAATTAGATTTTGTAATAAATATTTGAGAATATTGAGAGAGAGAAGAGAGAGTTGAGATTTGCTACTTTTCTCAATTCAGAAACCGGGGTAAGTCTTTTTTAACTTTACTCGTTCTCATCGCTACGGAAGGCTTCTCCGTTTACATTTGTAATTAGTTATCTATTGATTGATATTACCGACTGGCGTGTATGAGGAATGTGATGAAAGTGAATGAAGCCAGAGAAGTGTGTCAGGATCGTAGCAAATCGAAATCCGTAGTCTCTGCCTACCCCTCTGGGAAACAGGTGTTTGTATGATATTACGATTCGAGAGTTTGTTACATGCATACAACGAGTCAGCACCTTTACATACATCTGAGTGTCAATTCACATAAAAAAACTGTTCAAAATAGACTTTAATCTAGTCTCAGTGGCTTATATATCACAAAAATTTGGTATTCTCCTAAATTTAAATAAACATTGAACGTGAACATAAAAAGCATTTCATTTCGCTTTTGACATTTATAAGACTAGGTGTTTTGAACTTATTTATTACGAGAATCGGTTTTCTGTACAGAGAAGCTGATGTATTACCTAACTAGCTTTTTTCCGCGGCTTCGCTCGCGAAAAAGTATGTTAGGTTATGTTAGAACAGTACTTATTTTTTAATAAACTATAACTTATGTTATACGGTGATAATACAGCTTTGTAATGGTGAAAGCATTTTTAAAATCAGTTAAGTAGTTTTTGAGTTAACAAACAAACAAACATACAAATAAATAATCAAATATTTCCTCTTTATAATATTAGTATAGATTTGATAACTGCCTCAGTGGCGCAGCGGTAGTGAATGCGACTGCTGTGTATGAGGTCTCAGGTTCGAACCCCGGGCCGGGCCAACAAAAAGTTATTGGGATTTTCTGTTAAGAAATCTCAATAGCAGCCCGGAGTTAGAAAGTTGGCGGTGTTAGTCACCCCCGTGCCTCGGAAAGCACGTGCTTTACGTTGGTCCTGCGCCTGATCTCTCTCCAGTCGTGGTGGATTACCGTTCCATCGGATCTTGAGAGTTAGGGAACGGAGAGTGCACTTGTGTTTGCGCACACGCATGTGCACTATAATATCTCCTGCGCAGATGGCCAGTCTCCGTTAAGATTGGCCGCCGTGACCGAAAATCGGTCTGGAGGACATTATTATTTATTATAGATTTGATCAACAGGTAATTAAATTGGTTAGTGAAACCGAACACTTGAAATAGTTAAACGATTTGACCACGGGGCGGTTAGATTTAACAGTAACTAATGCACTTTATACAGCTTGCTTAATTTGCGTACGAAACATTTGCAATCCGCTGATTGTTAATTTAGGATTGGATAGTGCACACGGAAATGTAATATTTTTTATCTTTATCCTCATCAAAGATCCGCCCGCGATTGAGGAAGTATTTTCTAGCGCGGAAGGTGTCTTTTATTGTTACTGCAGGCTTAATCAATTAGATTATGTGATTACAGGGAAGTTCCTACACTCGCAAAATATAGTAAAGTGACGATAAAAGAGAGAAGGCGCTTATGCTAGTTTATTATAAGCGTGGCACTTCTAGCTGTTCCATATTAATGTAAAACATAGAAAATAATATTAAGACTGCGCCGTGCGTAACGCATAATGACAGAGCTCGTGCGGCGCATATTCAAATCGGCGCGCGGCCGCCATAGTAAAATTGTACGGAGGATTTGAAGTGCTTTTTTGATAAATATGTATCTTTATTGTCAACCAATAACTTAAATATTTGGGACGGACAAATTGTAATATAACTATTTATGTTTCGTTTAAGCTGTAAAATAGGATAGATTTATACTGTTATAATCTAAAAATCACGTAACACGAGCTTACGTTTATGCATTTTTCGTGCATCTTTACGTAATTTTGTTGGCGAAAATATTAATTATTTTAGTTTTCTATACGGAGTAATTGTAAACACATTCATTGTTATGGTAAATGTATATTTTGTATTTGTATTAAACAAAAAGTTTTGATTTTATTCACTTAACTGTGACCGCCTGTTTTGATACATTTCGCTCGGCGCAGTCTTAAGAAAGGCATTAAATATAATGAGCATTAAAAATACTAATTGCACAGCAAATATTGCACAGCACAATGAGCACCTATACGCCTCAAATCACTGCATTCCGTTTCGGAAGGGTTAGGTTATGTTAGGTTCCTTCTTAAACCCACCCAAAAATAAGAGCCCCGCGAAGCTCCGTCAACTTAGTTTGATCTCTTTAAATATATTTTGCTGTACAATTAGTATTTTTTTGCTGTAGAGTTAAATACTACCCATTAAGAAGGCATCTTTTGACCTTTTGATTAGAGCTTGCATTAAAAAAAAGTTAGGTTAATTATCGCTAGAGCAAGAGATTTATTAAACTCTTTTTATAAAACCTCTTACACTTTCGACTGCTTCATGGTTTCTGTGAAGTTGTAAGTACGTCTGCAAGCGATCGCGAAGTTCTGAGATCGATTTCTGGGTCGAGAAAAGTTTTATTGAATTTTTCTGTTAGTAAATTTTCAGCATGGGGTCTGGAAATGTGCCTGATAGAGACTCCACTTCATGGATCCTAAAAACACAGCTGTGAAAATGTGGGTCTATTGCCGTAAGTGTCGACTCACGTACATAAATAGTTATTTATACTTACACTATCGTTAGTTGCACGTTGCTAATATTTGAGTAATGAGTGATTCTTTCATTAACAGCAATTCACTGCCGACTCTATTTTAACAGGTTCCCTGTCCTATGTTTCACATATGATACATAACAATAGATTTTCTATTGTGTCTATCACGGGACAGCGAATGGGTTAAATTATCAATTTTACATTCATAGTTACCTTTCCAAGGTCTTGTCATCGCCAGTATCCTGGCCTTCCCTTTCAGGTGCAGCCTCGAGCAATTCCCAGAAGTTATCCAGACCGTACACTGCAGAAACACAAAACGCATTAATAATATACCCTTTTTTTAAATAACAATGAAATTATTCAAACAAACAACAGTTGAACAGACTTTTGTTTATTGCCAACAGTCGTTTGTCGCAGTTTCGGCAAAACGAAAATTAAACACAAAACGAGTTTCGTCAACAGACCTTACTCGACGAATAGAAAGAGAGAATCTCTCTCCTTTTAATTAACTGAGCTAACAATAAGACATTCACAAGCGTAATAAGCAACAACAAAACGAGACTTCTCGTTACAATAAAAGCTACAAGCATTCAGAGAGCAAAAGTAAATCATTCCAAGTGACACCTCGGATAGTTTTCTATTCAGAAAGGAAATAAGACAAGTGAAAGGACATAGTTCTGTCCCATATCTCAGTTTCACACGCACGTAAATATAGCATTAACTTGGATACCGCATGAATAAAAAGGTCAACGAAAACCTTGTTTTATTTCCCCCGATAGAATCCACATTTGTTTGCAATTTTTCCTTAATAATATTGTATTTTTGTCATACAATTGCCGATACACAACAGGTAGAGACTTGGCCATATTCAAGTATTCTTACGTCATAAATAATAATAACAGTCTATTTCTTTTCGTTTTATGGATATTGGAATCCAATCTAATTATCCTCAGTTATAATGTCAATTTTAATTATTAATTTGTTCATTATTTTAGATCTTCTTACTACCTTCTTAATGTAAATAACTGTTCTTTTTGTGATTACTTAATGTTCGTATTGAAAAAACTATATGTCAATATTATCTATGCACTTTTGTTAACTAAATATTGTTGTATAGTTCTTTTTTCATTCTTGTCTTATTCAGTAAACTAATATGGCATACTGGTAGCTCAAAAAAAGGTAGGATTACCGTTCCATCTATTGTTTTTCTTTTTTATGATATACCTATATTGAAAAGCAAATATAGTCTAAAAGCAGTAACTGCATAGTTTTATAATAAGTGTTATTTACCAAATTAGACGAGTAAAAAATGATCTTTATATTATATTATGTAATGCTTTTGTATATAGATTTTTATGTTATGTATATACTATAAATTAAGAAGATAATAAGTTAATGATATGTAGATACCAAAATAATAATTATTTCAAAAAAATCGAACATCAATTTAAATTTTAAATGACTGCTGGTTTACTTTTGAATACAATATGGCCGCGCCTTTAAGTGACACATTGTACATTCCCAATCATTTTAAAAGCGAACATTATGCTGCATGTGTTTGTTTATAAATGTTTTGTAGTTCAAGTTAGCATGTTTTAAAGCGAGCATCGCATGTTGATGTCCCAACACGCCGTCTGGCCGGTCCCCGGGCTACATTCGGTCGATACGAATATTTGTCATATAAACATATGACATGCGGCTTCAAGCCGTTTTTCGACGAACGACACACAAAAATCATTGTTTGATTCCTTTGATATTGGATTAGAGATTATCTCGAATAATACCTCCATCGTTCTTGGGCAAACGGTCTCGTTTCCCATAACCCCTTGCGATAAGTACGTTTGAGTTAGGTTTGAAAGTCCCCCTGGTTACTCTGATTTCTTCCTCTGTCAAATGGCAAGTCACGTCAGTAAATTATTTCTTACCTTTACGAAGCGATAAGAAGCGTTATTTCTGTCTTTTAAGCGCATAAGCTTCTATTTTTGTTTGATTAACTAAGTGATCCTCTTAAGCTTCCAAAGCTTTGTTAGCGTGATGCGATCTTATATTTTACCTTCGTCATTAATATCATCGTTACCACTCCTTTTGCCAAAGTCATAGGCCACCATCAAACTGTTCTTGGGGTTAAACTTCCTGCGAGCATGTGCTTCGTATCCCTCTTGCTCTGTTGATGTACATATGTATTTGAAGGTTAAAATGATGTCTATATATTATGTAGGTACATGTTTAATATATGAATTTGCTTGCTGCCTCGCCTCAGGGGTGTAGGTCGTGAATGTGACTGCTGCGTATAAAGTGTCGAGTTCCCGGTTCGGGTAACGTTTTATTAGATGAGTGTCGAGAAATTCTCAGCGCAGCAATAGGCTCGCTCCCTATTGCGTGGGAGCTAAAACTGAAATATTGATGTACAAAACCTCTACCTAACCCTTAAGGTATATAGCGATATATAAGCGTAAGGCTATGTATGTATATATATATATATGGATATATTATATTTATGCATTAAATAAACTATATTTCATACATTGTATGTCGATGTCTCTTACAAAATTCATTTCAGTGAATCTCATTTAGCGATAAGGCCGATCTTGATCGTATTAAATATAATATAATATTTTAATTGCCCTGCCATAAAATAAATATAATAAAATAAATATTTGGTTTAACGTATTAAATGTAAATGTGAAACATTGAAATGTTCCTGAAACCAGTCAACGTGGTGTTTACGTTTAACGTTTATCCAATCACACACAAGCTCCACAGATATAACCAATCATAACCAACCATTGAACACTTTCAACTCTATGTCTTATGTATTACTTCTCTTGAAACAATCGTATCGAGTTGATAATTATGTTTTTATTTAGAGAGAATAATAGAATCGGTAATGGAAGCCTTTTATATTTTAAACAAAATACATATTGAATACTAAAGTCACGATCATCGTACGCAACATCAAAGCATTGATTTCCAATGACTATGATGAAAAGACTATTTAAATCTATATATCAGTTTAGAAATAAACTTTATTGTGATGCCATTTGCAATGCGAACTTACCCCGTTCGATAAAAAGGTATTAAGTTGCATAGGCTTTTTAGATTCTAAAATGCGCATTTCCAGTGCAAGTAAGTGCCTAAAGTTTATTAAAAAAATATATTTAATGTCTTTTGTAATCTCAATAATCATATTATTATCTCTAAATAAAACAAACCAGCATGAAATCACAGGTATTATGAAATGTAACACTCGTAGCCTCCCAAACATCTGCAAAGCGACACACATTTCGAAACGCTCTGTTCAAAGGCACAACAACCAGTTCCAAATGGATTTTTGCTTTATTTCCGAACACAAGCTTGGACAGTGCTTAAGTCTGTTACACGGTCTCGTATTTCGTCGCGTTCGACGTAATTTTGACATTCACAGTGACGCCGGAAACCCAATCAGTCTCTTTGTGGTACCTTCAGAGTCCAATTCCGGAGTTCTTTTACCGAAATCTCTTGCGATTCCAACATTGGGACTCTTAAACGTGGGCGTGCCTCGTTGCGCGCGGCTGGCCGCCTCTTGATGTTCTACGTCTCCTTTAGCAATAATGGTACTATTCTTAGCTTCATTACCGTTACTGTCACCGCATAAAAGCTCCCTAGAGGGTCTCGACCAAATGTCACCTTCAACCTTTTCCCAATATGTGTGTTGTATGAAAGCACTATCTCAATCTCAAAGTGAGTTATGGTAATCACAAACGATACAATCGAACTTCGAATGTTTCGAACAGTAAAAAGTTATGAAGTAACCCTGCAATTGTCGAGCGTTTGAATTTGAACAAAGGGTAAAGCTGGGTTGGAGTATAATGTTCGGAACAAATTATTTAGTTATTTTCCTTTTAGTTGCCGATCTTAAAAGTTATATGTATGATTGGCATATTAGGTACTAAATATTGGCAAAACTTTTCTCGATTATTTACATAAAATAATTTAAAGTCGGGCAGAATGGGTGTCTGCTTACTATATAGTTAGTATATTCTTACTGTCATACCTTTGCAGACAATAAAAAGGGCGAATTGTTTTTCATAAATGTTCGATTTATCGCCAATTTATTTTCGTCGCCACAAAATAAATAATAATAGTAATGACAAAATATGGAATGCCAAAACAAAATATAAAATACTTTAATATCTGTTTGTTTTGTTTGTTTGAGCAAATTCAACAAAATAAGTAAACCATAATAAATCTACTTTCATTGATTGTTGCCTGCTATATGCTGATAAATAGATAATATATAAATATTAGCTAGAATCAGGTAACTCGATCGGTTTACCAAACAAATAGTGGATAAACGAATTCGGTTTTCGGACAACAATAAGCTGATATATATTTAGATACAATGGTTTATATGACTTATTTATATACCAATTAACCTGAAAGAAATCTATTTTATTATTTTAACTTATTTAAATGATACAAGATTCAAACGAGGGACACACAAACTATTTTCTAACAAGTTATCTAAGAGAAAAAAACAATTATAACAAATTTAGGTGCAGGAAATACTAATAGGTGAATAACTAATTATTAAAAAAGTTTAGTCTGTCGCAAAAATGTACTTTATTTTTAAACAATTAAAGTTGAATTTTATATATGTTTGTCAGTTTTGCAATCATTTACTTTATAAAGTCCATCATTGTGGCAGTCTAGTGTTATTTACACATTAGAGATAAAAACACTTATGTGCTTTAAAAAACTTCATACAGAAAAATAGAGAAATAAGAAGGGAAATTTCTATACATTAATATAACTTTAAACTCGACAATTAATTGACTAATATGTTCACCGATATGGGAGATATATATTGTTTTTGAATATTCGGTAACTTACCATTACTTGCGACGCGAATTTGGTCACTGCAACGCTTGCATGCGACTTTAGTATAAAAACCATAACTAACGAAATGCACAATAATAATTATAAGCGAATTATATTCAAGTGAATAGACAGTCATATCATCATTATCATCTATCATTCGTATCCAATTATATGCATCACTAGTCCCAGCTAACTGCCAACAGATACCGTAATGTTTTAAGTGGTTGCCTGGCCACTGCCGATACGCCGAGAGTCGTGCTTTCAAATCTCACACGGAAAAAAACTTGTGTGATCCATAAATGGCTGAACAACTATTTGTCTATAGAATCGAATTAGACTATTATCAACATTTTCTATGGCAATAGTTAGTTCGAGGCAGTTCGAGAGGGCCTGGCAGATGCTTCTCTTCCAATCCATCTGTGTCCATTATTTGAATGATTGAAAGGTCCCCCGCGATACAGGCATCATTCCTAGTGTGACAGTTGTTTAATAATAATAATAATAAACAAACATGATTCTGAACACGTGCCGCATCACACGCAAATTTCTAACATCATCATACACATCATCAACTTACTTCATTTAACGTGCCATGCTTGGTCTTGGCCCGCATGACACGCCTTTATCCCTTCAAAAGAGGGGGTTTAAAAAACAAATAATAATAATAAAAATAATTTATTACCAAAAACAAATTTTGTATGTATGCAATAGACAAAAACTGTCCACACTAGTCTAAGCCTGTCTCGTGAAAGGTTTTACAAAAGGATTATTAGAATTTAAAAATGGTACCTACTACAGTTATAGTTCTAAGTGTTATTTAACCTCTTGACCGTCGAGAGGAAATACAAAAAAAAAATCATTGTGCAAACAATACACAAACGAACAAACGTATGTCCGCTCGACACTTGACACGCTAATGTAGTGTGTGTTGCGCCTTTCCTACTATATAACATAAGGATTGTTTGTAAGTGTATGCATTATACAAAAGTTTACCACCAACGTAACATCTTTCATTTCGTCACCTAACACACAACATTGCACTAAACCCAGTTTAGACAGTTACATTAAAAGTTGTATTGCTATTCTAAATAAAGTCTTAAGAATTCGTCCGAGTATTGGTAGGACCAGAAATCTCCAAAAAAACTATTCCCAAATCGGTGAACATGTTACGAATAGTACATTTTCCGATGACTTACTCTCAGCCCTGGTGTGTGGCCTGTCCCCCCTCTTGCCGAAGCCCCTCGCAGTCATCATCTCGACGTTCTTGAAGCCGCGGGTGGGGCGCTGCTGCTTGGTGCGAGCGAGACGACCGTCGGGTGCGCCTGCCACCACGCACAGGCATGCCACCGCTGCCACTGCTACCGCCAACTGCATTGAGATATTCATGGCTGCGGACAAACAGAGGAAAAGGTTAACAAACTAGCAAGAGTTCCATTTATTTATTGCTAGTCTTTGACTAAAGAAAATAATAAAAACCGCGAGTAATCGTTTCTTTTGCTTCTATTCAAATTTGGATTAGTATGAAGAATTTATAATATACTAGCTTTTGCGCGCGGCTCCGCCCGCGTGGTACCTACATCAATAAAAAGTAGCCTATGTCCTTCCCCAGGTTTTAAACTATATAATTGTACCAAATTTCGTCTAAATCGGTTGAATGGTTAGGCCATGAAAAGGTAACAGACAGACAGACAGATAGACAGACAGAGTTACTTTCGAATTTATAATATTAGTAAGGATAAAAAATCATGTGAATCTATTCGATTTGAAGAAGTGTGGGGCCTAACAGCTGACGCGATACCTATAGTGGGTATTTACTGTATGTATGATGATAGTACATGAGCTTTTATGATTTTTTTAAGTACTTATATTACAAAGAAGAACCATACCCAATTTTCCATGTCGCTTTTTAAATAATCGTTATTTTAACTTTGCCATATTAGATCGAAAAATATAACTTAATCCACAAATCCACTGCACCAGCGGCGCACCGGTAATGAATATGACTATTATGCATGAACTCGCGGGTACAATTTTCAAATAGATCGAAATATTGATTGAATTTTCTGTAAAGAAAGACGGTACATGGCAATATTATAGGCTCGCCCGCTATTATACGTTTTTACAGTTGGCGAACATGTATATTATATGTTTAAATAATCAATTTTTTTTTATACAGCTATGTTGGCAAACGACCATGCGGCCCACCTGATGGTAAGTGGTCACCGTAGCCTATAGACGCCTGTAACACCAGAGGCATCACTTGCGCGTTGCCGACCCTTTAGGAAAGGAAGTGGGAAGGAGAAAGAAAAGGAGCGGGAAGTGGGAAAGAGGGTGATTGAGCCTCCGGCACTCTCACTCGCCGAACGAAACACAACAGTAGGAATACTGCTATTTCAAGTCGATATTCTGTGAGAAGATAGTCCTTCCCCGGTCATGACGGCCCATTTAAGCTGAAATCAGCGAGGCTCTACTACTTATAAAATTAAATCACGTACATACCTATAAAATAAACTGTTACATAACTTTTGAACTATAAAAAGGATTGCATTTTATTTACAAGTGGATATTAATAGCTTACTGACTGTAGCCACATACCGCCCACGCAGACTGAACGAACAAGGCAGGCTATTTATTTGTCGCGTCAGGCATGCGGAATCAAAACACGTTCCTACTAGCTACCCCGCTGATTTGTTTGAGAGCTTAAAAAGGCTTTTGAAGTAGTTCCGTTAGAACTCACAAACTTTTTAATTTAAAAAACACGTGTTTGTAATTTCGTTTTTGGTCTAGGCAGGAACAATAGTAATTGTTGTTTATTTATAGTTTTTATAGAAACCTGTCTTTAGAGAAGTACCTACACGTACTACATAAGTAAGATAAGATATATAAGATCTTCCAAACTGAATTTCGGTCACGGCGGCAAATATTAACGGAGACTAGCCATATGTGCAGAAGATGGGTAGTATAGTGCACAAGTGTGTGCGCAAACACAAGAGCACTCTCTGTTCCCTATTTCTCATGATCTGATAGGACGGCATCCAACACGACCGGAGAGATCAGGAGCAGGACCAATGGCTTTACGTGTTATTTGAGGCAATGGGGTCCTTAACACCTCCAATTCTTTTTAGTTCCTTTTACGTAACATTGACAGCGCGCAAGTGATACCCAAGAAATTTCCTTAAGCAGCACGGATTAAGAAACTGTGCCCGGTAGACGACAATAGAGTCACTGCTTATTACATAGGACCTAAAATCATAATTAGGGCAAACGTGTGAGTGATATATAGGTACTTCTGCCCAGTGGTAAAGCTAGGTGTGAGGCGTGGGCGGAGTGGGCCCTCGCCCATGGCCTCGCACTTAAAGGGGCCTCGTGAGGCCTCTGTAAATGCAATGCCAGCAGACTTAAAGTAAAATCCTTACTAAAGGACTTCTGTAAAGCAAGGAGCCGAAGAACATTACTTTTGTAAAAAATTTAATCACTTAAGTTACAAAATAAAACCTTTCTTCAAATCGATATGCTTTTCAATATTCTCCCATCGTGCATTTATATTTTTTCACTATCATAAGTAGGTATGTCGTGTCAAAGCATGTTTAGTAAAATAGATTTATTAGGTAGATCTTGGGAACGAAAGAAAAGGGGCCTCGCTGATGCGACTTTGCCCACGTCTATATTAGTCCGCGCTACGCCACTGCTTCTACCTACCCCTTCAAAATACAGACGTTTGATTATATACGTACTACAGCCAAAAAGGTAAGTGAATAAGCAGCGATAGGCTAGTGGGAAACTATGACTGCCATGCAAAGGTCTCGAGTTCGAACCGAAAACGCGCATATTTGATTTTTCGAAGGTATGTGCGTATTAAATAGTTAATAATCGCTTGCTTTAACGGTGAAGGAAAACATCGTGAGGAAACTTGCATTCTGAAAGTTCGCTATAATGTTCTTGATATGTGAAGTCTGCCAACCCTGGGCCAGCGTGGTGGACTATGGCTTAACACTTCTCACACTGAGAAGAGGCCCGTGCCCAGCAGTGGGACAGTCAAATACAGTGCTAATCCTAATCCTAACTAAAATTATAAAAGCGAAAATGAGTTTGTTTGTTTGTTACCTTTTCATGACTAACCACTGACCCGATCATCTTAAAATTTTGCATATACGTTGACAGGTGTACAGAAATGGACATAGGCTACCTTTCATGCCGAAAAAAATTACTTTTCCCGAGGAAAACAATAGTAACGTTCTTATGATAATAGATGGCGCCAAATGTCTTTCGAATCATGATTGAATTATATTCTTACAAGCAGAGATTGTCAAATTCTAAATTAACGCGAGCGAAGCCGCGGGCAAAAGCTAGTATTATTATACAGCCAAAACAACATAAAGAACTTAAAAACATCCGTATCATCCAAAGCATCTACATTATCATTTGGCATACCACTCAAAGGTCATAAAACGGATCTCCGTAATATATTCCTAGTACTACAGTGGATCTCTAACAATCCATGACTAAGGCAACATTAGTGACTCCAATGTGATTACCAGAACGTTGGATAAAACCTCACATTTACTCTCAAGTTAAAATATAAAAAACAAAGATGTCTGAAAATATTTGTCAGCCTTTTAGTTAATGAAAAGTGAAACGGACTTCGTCTTGCTAAAAGTTTAAAATGATGAGATGTTTTGTGTTATTTTTAAACCTCGATGAAAATGACTGTTCTTGTGTTTGAATCTGCAAGTTTATGAATGACTAGATGTGCTCGCGGCTTCACCCGCGTTTATGATTACTGCGCCGCCCCTGTGGGTCGTAGCGTGATGTTATATAGCCTATAGCCTTCCTCGATAAATAGTCTATCCAACACTAAAATATTTTTTCAAATCGAACCAGTAGCTCCTGAGATTAGCGCGTTGAAACAAACAAAAAAAAAACTCTTCAGCTTTATAATATTATTTAGTATAGATAGATAGGAAAGTAATTTTTGAGTGACAATTCGGTGAATTGATCTAGTACTTTCGTAGTAGTATCTTTTTTTTGTAGTGTTGCGGCATCGCATTCATTCAAACGCCCATACTATAAACAACGGTACGATAGGCAGCGGCTTTGCTGTGTCCTGACATTGCTGAAGTCCATGAGCAGCGGTTACCACTTTCCATCAGGTGGGCCACTTGCTCGTCTGCCACCAATGGCAATAAAAAGAATAAAAAGAAATGTTTGTGGTTCAAACTAATTTTGTCCAGTGTGTGCATCGAAGCTACAACGCTATGCGCCCTGAAAGTGACAAAGTAACCACTATACCATTTATTCCGTCAAAAGTTTTGTGTGATATTAATCACTTCAGCTATTTCTAACCTACACTTAACACAGTGTTGTAATCCTAATCCTAACTAATATTATAAAAGCGAAAATGAGTTTGTTTCGTTACCTTTTTACGCCTAAACCACTGAACCGATCATCCTGAAATTTTGCATATACGTTGTCAGGTGTACAGAAACGAACATAGGCTACCTTTCATCCCGAAAAAATATACTGTTCTCGGGGAAAACAATAATAACGTTCTTATAATAATAGATGGCGCCACGTGTCTTTCAAATCATGATTGAACTATATTATTACAAACAGAGTACAACCCAAATTGATTGTGAAATCCTAAATTCAAAAGCTAGTAAATCAAGAAAGTTTACTGTTGAGTATTAACTGATATTATCGAGTTATTAATGTAGTTTATTATTTTATGTTATACATTTTGTTTTGCTGGCCGTCATTAAATAACGTAAAAGTTAACTGGATATAAATTTTTACACGGAGCGGCTGCCATCTGACCACCGCAACCCGAAGGCTAACGATACCCTAAGTTTAGACCAGTGTCAGGATATTAGGGGGTATTGACTTCCCAATAACGACTACCATAGATGTTCATGGCAGCTGGGACTGACGGCTTAACGAGCTCTCCGAGGCACGTAGTAGGCGATATTATCAATCAATACGCACATATTTCGAAAAGTCATATAACTTCCGAAAGTCAGAGGTGCACGACGAGGGTTTAAACCCGAGATCCTCTGCATTGCAGTCTGTTGGTCTCCCCACTGAGCTATCGCTGCTAAGGTTACATTAACTAACCATTAATATGAGTTAAATTTAGTTGTTGCCACGTTCAGCAAAGTTAGCGCGTAGAACCAACGAGAAGAACAGGCAAGAAACTCACAGTCACTCTTTTAAATCGCCAATTGTACAATACTGCTTATTTGACAAATTATATTTGTAAGAAGCTGCATGCAATCATTATACCATTTACCTGCTACTGAATTGAACATACTTAAGCACAAAACTCTGCAGTTTTGAATATACGGAGTATACGTGAGTAGATAAACTACAGTACGTATTCATGTTTGAAACGTGAGTAACTTAACACAGGATGAACATTGTACACCATCTATTATATCTAACTAGTTTCTGCAGTATCGCTCGTGTAAATCCCTCGGGATCGCACACCGCGTTAAAAGTATCCTATGTGTTAATTAAGGAGATATTCTGAGTGCAAAGTTTCAATAAAATTTGTTCAACGGTTTTCACCTATTAGAATTTGACAATCATTTCGGGTTGTACTCTGCTTATAATAATATATAATTCAATCATGATTTGAAAGACACGTGGCGCCATCTGTTATCATAAGAACGTTATTGTTGTTTTCCTCGGGACAGTAATTTTTTTCGGGATGAAATGTAGCCTATGTCGGTTGCTGTACACCTGACAACTTATATGCAAAATTTCAGGATGATCGGTTCTGTGGTTTAGGCGTGAAAAGGTAACATACAAACAAACAAACAATCTCATTTTCGCTTTTATAATATTAGTTAGGATTAGGATTAGGTTATGTGCAATGGACTGCCGCCAAGAAACGCCTCCTTCGATTCAATATACTTAGTTAATGTAACTTGAGCATTTGTTTCTAGAGTCCGTCTTTGTTTAGGCGCTTGGGGACATCGCGTGATGTATAATGAACTACAATAGCTTATAAAACGAAGTAATTACATAACTAACAGAGCACGTATATCACAGTAAAATCTGTGGAACTTACAGAAGTGTCATAAAACTTTAATGTGTTGGACGTAAAATGTTTGTAGGTACGCTATTGACAGTAGCTGTAGAGTGAAACATTATGGCCGCTTTGTAGGTTTGCTGGTATTCGCAAATTGCTTTTAAATGCCTTTAAGTAATAGTCAAACTGGCGTAGTCTGACTGGGAATATGCCTCCACCCTATGGAAAATAGCAAGCAAACAAACTCATGCTGTGTTTCTCGTTGTCAAGTGTACAGAAACGGACATAGGCTACCTTTCATCTCGAAAAAAATTACTGTTCCCAAGAAAAAACAAACAATAACGTTCTTATGATAATAGATGGCGCCACATGTCTTCCGAATCATGATTGAATTATATTATTACAAGCAGAGTACAACCCGAATTGATTGTCAAATTCTATGTTAACGCGAGCGAAGCCGCGGGCAAAACTAGTACTAATATATTTAACTGTATTATAATAGCTATAAGATATATCCTCTCTCTCTTTGACATGTAGTTTTAAATACGAAAGAAGAAAATAAAACATTATTTTTATTTCAACTGTTATAAAGTGGCCACACTTCAGAAGTAAAATATAGGGTTTGGGTACTTACGAAAGCATGCTTAATAATAATTTTATTGTCAAACCTATCAAGTTTGGTATTTATTTATTAGTTTAAGCAGCAGCGATAGCTCAGTGGGGAGACCAACAGACTGCAATGCAGAAGGTCTTGGATTCGAACCCACGTCGCGCACCTCTGACTTTCGGAAGTTATATGACTTTTCGAAATTATGTGTGTATTGATTGATAATTATTATCGCCTGCTCCGTGCCTCGGAGAGCACGTTAAGCCGTCGGTCCCCGCTGCCATGAACATCTATGGCAGTCGTTATTGGGAAGTCAGTGCCCTCTAATATCCTGACACTGGTCTAGCTTTAGGGTATCGTTATCCTTCGGGTTGCGGAGGTCAGATGGCAGTCGCTCCGTGTAAAACCTGATATCCAGTCAAATCCGGTTAGACTAGAAAGCCGACCCCAAGTGACTTGGGAATAATAAAGTCTAGGGAGAAGATTTCTTAGCTTAAGCAATTATTATTAATAAAACTAATGTAAGATTTTTGGGCTTTTAGTCATGTGGAAAGAAAAATATACGTGCCATCGTCCATATGATTAAAATCATAAGTGCTTGCTACTCAGATTATAAAGACTGAAATAGTTCAGTGATATGCCTATTATCTTATGTATGGGGGCCAGTCAGTGCAGACCGGCGACACTTCGACCCAGTGGGAACTTTTGTGTCGGATATGCCTATTTCTTCTGCACTAAGGTCAAGTCCTGTGTCACGGGAGACTTCACAAATATACAAATAACGAATACACCCAGACTTAGAAAAATAATTTATGGATCAAACAAAATTACCTCATGTGACTTTCGCACCTACAATACAGACAGTAGAAACGACAAACAACTACTTGCTCGATGCGTAATCCGTACAATTTGTGTTTCGTTCCAGAATTAAGCAACAGGATCGTAAAGTTCAAGGTAAAGTTTATATTGTAAGCTACCTAATAAAAAAATTAAAGGCGTGTCCGTGAGTGCCTTGTCTTGCTTCTCATTGGTTCTACGCCCTTGCTTTGCTGAACATGGCAACAAGTAAATGTAAATTCACTTTAATAAGTGTAACTTTGACGTTACAATGTGTTATAAGCGAATATTTAAACGATAAAATTAATAATTTAAATTATGTAAATAGGTATATTTTAGAAAATAACTTTAATACTTACTTTATAATAAATTAATAATAAACTATAATAGACAATTATAATGCGTGAGTAATTAAATAAATATCTACTAAGTTCTATAATTTATTTCAATATGATATAAGATAATACAATGTTCGTTCTTCTCTCCTAATGTTGCCGTGCCCGACGGGGTCCATAATTGTTCTCTCTACATTTATAAGACCTGTATATACATTATGGAGTGCAAAACACGAATTGAATTGAATTGAATTGAATAAACATGTCTTTGATTTCGATTTAGAATTTTGTTTTAAAACTAAAGCTCTATTGCCAAATGCACATACAAATTCGCGATACTTTATGTCACAATTTTAGTATTTGAAACTGCCACAAAGGTTTCACTATCATTTTTGTAAGGTGCTATAAAAAGTCGCTTTCGTGCTCTACATGCTCCAAACTCGTTCGTTTCGTACAAATTGGATGACCATCGGTACATTTTTTGTGTAGAATTTTGATGCGCGTCCAAAAAATTGTGCATGGTTTGTGCCAAAAAATTATTGTGAACTTTAAAAATAAATGTGACGCGCTGGTTTTCCTTATGAGTTTGACATTACGCCCACTTTCTTTTTGCTTTGAATTCGATTCTATTATCTTCTACTAAAGACAAATATGCGTTACGATATTACTGAGAATATGTCAGAAATACTTAACATTACCGTCCGCTAACTAAAAATACATTAAACCATATCCCTTAACTTCATTTTAGTTAGTGGACAGCAGAATATCGCTATGCTCTATTAGCAAAGTGCAATTTTAACAAGAAGAGGTCGAATATTTGAGAACTGAGTGATACCGCATTCGGATGTCAATCAAATCGTTATCACTCTTTATAATTCGAATTTACCGAAATTTGATTAGATAATAACACAATTGAATGATTGATAAGTATTGCTTAAAGCATGCTGGCGACGTTCTTATACGTCAGACAATTGGTGACTTCGGTCTTTCTTTAAATATTTATCCCACTATATAACCTCGTACCACGAGAGCAACAAAGAGACATTCGTATTAAAGCAAATACATAATAATCTAACCGACAATGAAAGCTTTTGAATAATAATCAATGTTCCGTTAATTCTATTTACATGGAAATAGGATTCAGGTATCGTATCCTAGACCTTATAATCAGCATTGGCAAACTTAGACTATGACATTAAAAAGTCAAAAGACTTCAAAATCAAATCAAAGACGCTAAACGAAATTACATCACTAATCCGTCTGTAGTTCAGCAAACAGCGTCCAATCTGATCTCTACGTGTGTGACTAACCAGATAATAGGACGGACTTCTGTATACAAACAAGACACTTGATCTCGTCACATCCGTGCCTTGTATGCACTCCAGTACGTCGGCACCGAAGCCCTAATCCCCAGCTAATCTAACGATATATCCGGAACTGAATCGCATTATATGCATCGAGCGTTCACTAGCATGACTCTGTTTTATGTTTCACCCTGACTGGGGGCATGACAATAAGTTGCCGGCTGGGAACAGCACTATTACTTGTAATGGTGCACAAAGTGGTTTAAAACGCAGTAGATGGTCAGTATAAGTTCTATTTATTGAGACTTAGACACCTAGGTAGCCTCAGGTCACGCGTTAGTGATTTTCTCATGAGTAACGTTTTAATATTTAAAGCGGGTTTGGTTCGATCATACAGTACCTACTATTATGTTAGACGACGGCGTAAGATTAATGACACTGTTACTGAATTTGACACGGCAAGTAAGAGTTTCGATTTTTTTGTTTGTGGGCCCCGAGCCATTTGTGGGACTCTCTGAGAGCACCGTCAAGGCAGCTTCTGAATGCACATGACAATGATAAACACAAGTTAGAGTGGATGGCCCTTAGGGGTCTGGAACACTCCAAGAAATTCATTGCAAACAGAGCCACAGGCTTCACCCGGAAGTTCTGAGGGTATAACAAGAGCCAAATACGCCTGCTCACAGGAGCGTTTACTGGCCATTTTGGCACCAACGACTTCCTGTGCAGATTGAGATTGGCACACAATTCGATCTGCAGAGCCTGTGGTGAACAAGACGAGTCCATATTGCACCTGCTGTGTGAATGCGACGCGTTGGCTGGACTGAGGATGGGTCTGATGGGATTGGCATATCCAAACCCTGAAGACTTCAGGCTTCTCCCTCTGAAGTATACACTGCGGCTGATGCATACATTCATAAGGACAGAAGGAAATCTTGGAGCCGACAGAAAAGATCCCACTGGGTCGAAGTGTCGCCGGTTTGTACTGACTGGCCCCCACACACAAGATAAGATAAGATAACAGTTTCGCTCTTCAAATACTTGTCTTCAATAATCTTCTTTTAAGTTGGCAACGAACGAGGTACCCTAGTATGGTATTCTCATTAATCATAGGTATAGAGTAGGTAATTGCTTACCGCCAGGCAGCCTGTAGGTTTGTTTGCCATTTGAATTGTTTAAAAATAATAAAATAGTGACACAGCGAATACTAATGTATCAGTTTAATATTAAACATACACTGACCAAATCTAAGAGCCAACCTTCAACAAAAACACGACACCAGACAATAGATATTATTCTCGAAATACCAGGCTAAAATGTTTTTTTATACATGTTTACTTTATTCCCTTATAGCTGTACTTTTAGGTTCATAACCGTCCAGCTGACTGCAAGTATTTTATTTTAAACCTATATTGTTCCAGGCATCGCTAGCTCCCTGCAGCTCAACGTTGTTTTGTGCTCAACTAATTTATGCAATAGGAGTCGGATCTCGAACGCCTTGAATACATTTGGGTTAAAATAACACATGTTAAAGTTTAATATGTAGAAAGTTATGAACGTGCATACGTTATATAGTACGTAAGAAAAGCAATGAGTAGAGCTTGTAAGAAAATACTTGCACATATTACTGGCCTCTGTTTTTCGATCGCCATATTCATAAATCCAATTTTGAAATTATTACTTCATCTATACTAATATTATGAAGCTGAAGAGTTTGTTTGTTAGTTTGTTTGAACGCGCTAATCTCAGGAACTACTGGTTCGATTTGAAAAATTATTTTAGTATTGGATAGGCTATTTATCGAGGAAGGCTATAGGCTCTATAACATAATAATATATTATTAACCTATTGAGTCATACACTTTTCCAAGGATACAGGAAGGGACATCGGGTAACTTTCATCCAAAACACAGTACTGTGCCCTAGGAATAGTTTATTGATCAAATCTACATTAACGTGAGCAAACTCGCAGGCAAAATCTAGAAGTATTTTAAAATGTTTTAATTTTCATCTGCCTTTCTCTCCAAGAAACCGGCGTGAATCTAAACATGAAGGTTTATGCCCAGTCCCAGAACTAACAAGTAAAAGGTATCTGAAAGATAAATCGCATGTCGTCTCACTCTTGTTAGGTTAAAGACGAGAGATGGCGAGACTTTTATCTTATAGATAAATGCTATTTGTGCTATGTGCGCTTTTACAATAAACTTCTAAGTGACATTCAAAATCTAAGTTTTAATAAATTTCAGTTGTAAAACGTAAATTATATTCGAAAGGTTATTACTCAGACACTGAATATATAGAAGATAAAAATGCTTGGGATTGAGTTGCTTCCACTCACAGGTTATTTCTATTCACAAGTTATAACATATCATTAAATTATACATTGAATTGTATTGAGTAAACATTTGGCGATTGAAAAGAGTGGCCATGACTTTCTTGCCTGCTTCTTCTCATGAAAGCTCTACTCCTCGAACAGGCATTTTTCCAATGCAAAATTTTTATTTCCTTCTATTTATTTCTATAATTTTTTTTATTAATATTGTAGTGAATGACGTGACGTGTCCAAGAATTTTTTGCACATTTTATGGAAATAAAGATTTTTGACTTTGACAAGCCCTTAGTCTCCAATTGTAATATTTCAGTGGTCACCCGAAGTTGTATACACGTATACTTTGTGACAAATATAAAGTCAGGCACGGTTAAAATCTATTTTTATTGAACTCTGTTACCGATGTATTGGTTACTGTTAGTGAATGTGGTTCAATTTTAATCACTTTGGTACCGCTCACATAACCCAGACATCAGTAAATGAAAAGGTACTCCATTGATTGTTTTTGCGCGGTTAGCAGCTGGGAAGCGGCATTTAACAGTTGATACGAAATTGGAAACTTTTGTAGTTGGTCAATTGCGGTATACTGTTCTATAAATATCGTAGACAAAAGCAATTTTGGTTTGACATAAATGTCATGCGATAGAATGCCACATATGCATACGTCAAATGTGTAATATTACAAATATTTTTTTTTTATATAACCAAGGTGGCAAACAAGCATACGGCCCAGCTGATGGTAAGTGGTCACCGTAGCCTATGGATGCCTGCAACACCAGAGGCATCACTTGCGCGTTGCCGACCCTTTAGGAAAGGACGTGGGAAGGAGAAGGAGGGGGAATAGGGCAAGGGGGTGATTGGGCCTCCGGCACTCTTTTTATATAGCTGTTGTTCGAATGTTGGTAGTTTACGATCGCTAACTATGTCGAGGCCACTACCCTTATGTGCCATTAATGCCATAACTATTCTTAATTACATAAAAAATATTATATTATACACAAAAATAAATATTAGAAATTATCTGTACGTTTAAACCGGCGAGCGTGTATGAGGAATGTTATGAAAGTGAATGAAGCCAGAGAAGTGTGTCAGGATCGTAGCAAATGGAAATCCGTAGTCTCTGCCAACCCCTCTGGGAAACAGGCGTGAATCTATGTATGTATGTATGTATGTATCTGTACGTTTTTGAAAATATGAGTATTCTCTGTTATTTATTTATCGATCGATCTATGTCTAGCACTGTTTCGCTGATCTAACCAGTGATCTCGATCAGCTGTAATAAACAAAATAAAAGTTCTGTCTCGCTCTTTGCGTTCTAAATATGACGCTACAGACCTCATCGCACCTTTATCACAAAAGATTTGATAAATACTAATAGGATAAATAGTCCGATTCAAAACTACGCATCCCATAAATTCATATGTCATGTCTATAGACATCGTATCTAGAGACATTCTTAACAAAGAGGTAAATATATCATCAATTTATCTAAAATATACAACAATGAGAAGAAACATAATATTCAACTGAAACAAAGTTAATGAAAACCACTCAGAAAACATCGGAACAATAGTACAACACTATTTCCTCGCTCCTAACAATATCGATACATCGACCGTAACAATATCGATACATCGGCTGGCGACACTAATTGACAAATGATTCGGATTTTATCGCTCCCTGTCGGCACTCGGCGACAAATTACTACATAGTAAACCCCTTACATATATGTACGTTATGTGATGCCTGTTGCTGGTTGAAGAATAATGAAGGATATGAATGAATAATGTTACTTTCTAAATAATTACTGTATGTATACAAGGTGTGTTTAGTCAAACCATTATATCTATCAATCAATCGTTTAATAATAAACGAGCCTCTACAATCGCTGCAAAGAGTGTCATATTATAAACTAGGGACCCACCCCGGCTTCGCATGGGTAGTAAATAACCTTAACAAATTATGCACCTAAACCTTCCTCATGAATCACTCTGTCTAGTGGTGAAAACTGCATGAAAATCCGTTCAGTCGTTTTTGAGTTTACAGACAGACAGACAGACTTTGTTTTATAACGTGTGGTGATTAGATTTTGCCAGCGGCTTCGCTCGCGTAAATGTAGGTCAGGTTAGGTGATGTTAGTACTTTTTACTGGATGAAAGGTACCCTGTCCTTTTCTGTTCCCCTGACAAGGTGTATGCAAAATATCATGATGATCGGTCGAGTAGAAGGCGTGAAAACGAAACAAACAAACACACGTTCGCTTTTATAATATTAGTTAGGATGTTAAAGTAACTGTCTTTTTACGTATGGATGTTTATACTACTGAATGTATATTGATGTAATTGTGCTTGGGAGATTGTTTGAAAACTGCAGAGGAAGACATTGACTACTTTTGAAAGTAACGGGTAACATCTAATGTATTGTAATAACTCGCCAAACTCATATGAAAGTTCTATTTATTATTATACGTGTTCAAAAATGGCCTCAATATTATAAAAAAATATTTTATTGTACTTCTTGGTAAATGAATGCTAGAAATTATTCAATGACCTAAAGAAAAGAAAGGATAAAACAAAGATAAAGTGTTGTTTATTGAGGACAAAGTTATTTAAATGAAACAAAAACGTGTTTTTTGATTCATTAAAAGATATCTGAGCGAGTTTCGTTGTGGATCGTAAGATAGGCTACAAAGACAAAGGGTAATAGTATATTTATAATATACATATATCTTTGTCATTACCATCTTAATATATAAAAATCTCGTGTTACGATGTATGTTCGGGATAAACTCTGAAACTACTGAACCGATTTTGATCAAACTTCGTAACTATCTGAAATTTGGTCCAACTTAAGAGATAGGATAGTTTTATCTTAATTGTATTAAAAGTACTTATAGATTGCCTGGATTCCGCTTTTGTAGTTTTTGCGCTGAACTTCTGATCAGTCTTTGAGTACCTAATGAGATTGCCTGGCTGGCAACATTACCATCCAATGTGGCAATGCTGCCAGTCTTCTGGACGTGTTGTCAATTAACATGGAGGCATATTATGACGGTTTTTATTCAAAAAGAATATCTAGGCTAGAAACAACTAGATATTTGTATTTAGTTTTTCCTAGCCTAGATATTATTATTATTATACTAGAAATTATAACAATTATATTATTTGTCCCGTTATTGCTGTTTTTGAAAGCAGCGATAGTTCAGTGGGGAAACCAACAGACTGCAATGCAGAGGGTCTCGGGTTCGAACCTACGTCGCGCACCTCTGAGTTTCGGAAGTTATATGACTTTTCAAAATTATGTGCGTATTGATTGACAATTATCGCCTGCTCCGTGCCTCGGAGAGCACGTTAAGCCTTCGGTCCTGGCTGCCATAAACATCTATGGCAGTTGTTATTAGGAAGTCAGTGCCCTCTAATATCCTGACACTAGTCTAGCCTTAGGGTATCGATCGCCTTCGGGTTGCGGAGGTCAGATGGCAGTCGCTCCGTGTAAAAACTGATATCCAGTCAAATCCGGTTAGACTAGAAAGCCGACTCCAAGTGACTTGGGAATAATAAAGGCTAGGGAGAAGAATTGCTAATTTCTCGTAAAATTGACGTTATTGTAAATAATTTGTTTGTGTATATTACGTTAATTAATACAATTTTAATTAGAAAAAGTCTTTTTGTCAAAGTATTTTAGAGCCATTTAAGTAAGTGTCAAGTTAACACCACTACGAAGCTAAATGACAGCGATAAGAGACGGTCTGTGTCACTAGAACATTAGGTTGAGTTCGTAACCGCAAACATTCGATTGTCTGAGGTCCGAAAGCTTTAATCTATTTGCGGTCACAGGTTTAATTCTAATAGAAAATCAATTTTAATGGCAAGAAATAGTTTTCAAATTTGTTTATTTTTTAGTAAATCCATAGATTTAGTAGTATATTTTCGCTACGTTGATATTTATTGAATATAATATAATATAATATTCTATCACATACACACAACACCATCTAGCCCAAACTAAGCAGAGCTTGTATGGGTATTAGACAATGGATAAACATACATATATGTTTTTTTTATATATACATACACATTATACATAGAAACACCCAGACCAAGACAAACATCCATGTTTATGCACACAAAATGTTTGACTTGTGCGGGAACCCGCTACCTCAGGCGTGGCAGTCGGTTACACTGACCACTACGCCATCGAAGCTGACTATTGTTGTTTATTGTTGGTATACATATTATATGTACTTGTCATATAATATAAGTGTGTCAGGATCGTAGCAAATGGAAATCCGTAGTCTCTGCCTTCCCCTCTGGAAAACAGGCGTCAATCTATGTATGTATGTACTTGTATATGAAAAATAACGTGGATTCCATTGTATGTCTGTTGCTGCTGGCTAGTAGGTATATTACAACCATACATTACATTTAAAATTTTATCCATTTCGAAGCCTTAAGTTAATGTATACTGAGGTTAAGAAGATAAAAACGCTTGCAAATAACCCATTATCGATGTAAATGAGTTCAATAAAGAAATACTATTGGCAAAAGATTAATGCGCTTCTTCGTTACGTGGCTTGAATATTGATGAAGTTACGAAAGCCAATGTTATGTTTGACAGAAGCGACGAGGAACAGAATTTCAATAATCAATCTAGTAAAAGGTTTAAGGCCTCGTGTACACGCTAAGAAATTTCACCGTGTCTGCTACAGATAGGACCAATTCATCATGTACACGACAAGAATTTTGTCGGATCTAGGTACGAAAACTTATCGTGTGTACCTACTGCAGACAAGACGAACAGGAACGTGTAAACGATAAGATTGTTTTCGGGCACTCGTGCATAGGGTGTGATAGACTAGACAAGTCTGTTATTAATTTTCGTTTGAGAAGAAAATGTTAACTACGTCCACGCAAATAAACGTACAAAAACTAGCTGAACCACCTCACCTACCCCGCCCCCCACCAGACAGCAGCAAAACGTCGCGCGTCGTGTCTAGCGCAGACAAGATTTTTTTCTTGGTCAGCGCCAAAGCAGTGTACACAGTTCGTGTGTAGAAACGACACGAATTCTTGCATAGGCCCGGCCCGGCCTGTATACTTAACATAAGATTTAACTTACTAATATTATAATTAATGCGAATGTACCAAAAGGACATTGTCCACTTTTGGCCGTCCGTGGACACGAAGTTATGAAAAAAATTAATTCATGGATATTTTTATTTATTTTTCTTTTATGTTTTTTTAAAAATCTTTGTGTAATCTCAAAAAAAACATACAAACTAAACATAGTGGACCGTAGAACAGTGGGTTGCTGCGCTCATATAATGACCATAATATGGTTTTTAGGCTGGGCAAGGTATCAAGAGCACATTAATCTACAAGCCCAGTTTCTTGATCATATACTACTTACATATGAGTCTGATTAATAAAATATTCATGAAAAACATGTTAAAATTTTTTTTTTTTATTAATTACTCTTTTCAATAACATATAGAAACCTATCTAAATATAAAGTCTGATACAAAACTAGGTTTATATTATCCTTTTTACTGATGTCAAGTATTTAATTGATATCATATTATTAGCTAAATGACCTGTCCACGATTGGCCAAAGGGTCTATAGAAAGTGGACAATCCCCTTTGTTTCGATGTGACGCTTTTATGTCTATCAAATTATTTAAATAGAACGATAATCATAAAATTTCGCATACACGTTCAGCAAAGGAAACAGAATATACCTTTTATCCAGGAAAAAGTACAGTGTAACAGTAATTGTCACTTCAACACACGGATATATTTAGGCCCGGAACAAAGTCTAGTTTTAGTGGATGAATTCAATTCAGAAAACACCATGGATAAATGTTTGCTAGGGTCTGGAGTATAAGCGTCAGGAACCATTACGGACTAGGTAAAACGCAGCAGCTAGGTTACAACTCTTACACTGGTGTCCTTGTGGGTGGTATGATCACCAGTTAAACAGTTCGCATCGTTACGAAATGATTGGCGAGCTCTTCCAATCACACAGTGCCATCCAGCAAAATGTTGGTAAATAAAAACGCGGAATGATATCAATTAATACAATAGCTCCAATTCTGTTCTGTGATATACCTCGTTATTGCACGTCAAACAAACTCGACTCACGACGCACATACGCGCTGTGTATACTGGGAGCAATTAAAACAGCATATTACGGACTTCATAACTAGAACGACCCTAGAGATTGCCAAAACAAATATACAGAAATATTTCCGGTACTAACAAATTATTTCCCTCACCTCTCGTGGGACTGGAAGACACCAATTATGTTTGTTTATCAGCATTTTATTTTGGCGTATCTATAGAAGAGTTAGCAGCGATAGCCTAGTGGGAAACCGTTGGACTGCCACACAGAGATCTCGAGTTCGAACCCAAGGCGCGCATCTCTGACTTTTCGAAGTTATAGTTAAATCGCTTGCTTTAACGGTGAAGGAAAACATCGTGAGGAAGCCTGCATGTCTGAGAGTTCTCCATAATGTTCTCGAAGATATGTGAAGTCTGCCAACCCGCACTAGGCCAGTGTGGTGCACTATGGCCGAACCCTTCTCACACTGAGAAGAGACCCGTGCCCAGCAGTGAGACAGTTTAATACAGGGCTGATATATATAGAAGAGTTACCAATAGCTATTCGCAAAATATCTTCAGCATTAAGGCACCTGGCTACGCGGGCCTACAATAATAATTATATTCGTGTCTTACGGAACTTTAAAATGTATGTAGGCTATTATATTGGCTAATGACTTCCGGGATACAATCCGATTCCGCTTACAAGAGAACGGTACTCTTTTTTTGGATAAAAAGTACCCTATGTCCTTTTCTGTACCTCTGACAACGTACATGCGAAATTTCATGATGATTGGTTGTTAAGGCGTGAACGCGTAACAAACTCACAATCCCATTTATAATATTAGTTAGGACATATTTCCAGCCTGATTTTATATTAATATATCAGTTTGCCCGATCCAGGTATCAAATTAGGGTTGCAGTCGTCCGCAACCATAAAGCAAGATTATGCTGCGAGTTCAACTAGGCAGTCTAGTTAATGAGTATTGAAGCACGCAAGCAGTCTCATAGTAACTGATAAAATTAGTAAAAGGCCTACAGGTGAAACATCTTTGAATCCTACATAGTGAGTTTCTGACACCATCATATTATCACTAGCGAGCATTTTAGGTAACATTTATCTGAATCGAGAATCTGCTACTTTCAAATAACATGTCAAAATACCCCCTTTATTTATTTAAGCAGATATCTTTTCTGAAGCAAATACATTTGTAAGATACATTTCAATATTGATTTACTTCTATTGAGCTTCCGTCATTATAAATGAATTTTCAAAAGCGAATAGAAAACCAGTCATGTGCAATAATTTTCCAAATGGAATTCTTTAAAATATTTATAAATAAAATGAATTCAAAGAAAGAATTCGGTCTTTTTCAAAAGTATGTCTTGGTTATAGCTTTGTCTCTGAATACAGTTTTCTGTTAGAAACAACCTTTTATATTCTCTATAGAAATAGTTCTACTGCAAGTGAGTGAGGTATTCTTTTGTTTGAAGCCTTATACTGCTGTGACGCAGGTTTAGATATGTAGCTCTAGCTATATTAATAGATCGACACGTCACGGTCTTTAAGCAGCACACAATTTTCTCTATTATGTGCGCCTTCGATAAACGCCATCTTTTTTAAAATCAATGGTAGTTTCATTCTTGCTTTATAAACTGTCTATTATCCCAGCGATAACCTAGTATCATGATAAAGACACCTTTGTCAGTGGTCTAAGATTTGAAGTTTAAATGTGATATGCGGACTAAAAAGGTCACCATCACTTATATAACAGAATTCGCTTTAACGGATACAACAAACATCGCGAGAAAACCATCAAAATTTGGACCACAGAATAACATTTCTAGACGTTATAATCTCAAGTATCTTATCTTATCTTATGTGGGGGCGAGTCAGTGCAGACCGGCGACACTTCGACCCAGTGGGATCTTTTGTGTCGACACTCTCCCAATAACGACTGCCATAGATGTTCATGGCAGCCGGGACCGACGGCTTATTGTGCTCTCCGAGGCACGGAGCAGGCGATAGTTGTCAATCAATACGCACATAATTTCGAAAAGTCATATAACTTCCGAAAGTCACAGGTGCGCGACGTGGGTTCGAACCCGAGACCCTCCTCATTGCAGTCTGTTGGTCTCCCCACTGAGCTATCGCTGCTCTAATCTCAAGTAAGTGTAATACTGACATTCATAAGTATAACATTTACAACATGAATAGTTTTGACGTTCATAAGTGTTACTTTAATTAGCCAATCTTGTTTAATAATTCTTTGAAACTGCATATAATACTCTTATATAGTATTATTATATAAGTATTATAGAATATAATGAAGTACAGAATAAACACATCCTCAATTAAACGTGTCACCCGCCTAAAATTGATTATGTAAATAAATATATTTATAATTAGTCTAACGAGAGCCACATGGGATTCATAGTGGTTTTGACAAGCACGTATAATGTCCCTAAAACTGACATCGGACAACCTGTCCAGTCGCTGCGATAGCAAACATGTGCTAAACTGCTTTTAGTATAATTAGAAACTACTCTAATACAGTATTTTAGAATGAACTAATAATATCTGACGGCTTTTGAATTTTAAAGTTGCTTGTAATAGTTAACGCATATGTCGATCGGTCATTAATTTCCATAGTCAAAGGCACCGGAGATACGGGGCATATTTTATATCAAGTCTTTTTAAAGAATCGTGGGACTGGTTTATGGACGCCGTGATAATATCTTCCGTCGCGAAAAAAGATATGAATACCGTCTTCCATTTTCGCGTTAATAGACAATGGAGGATTGAAAAATATGTAACAAAAAAACCCAAAGGTGAAGTGATTACTGCCCTAAGAGCTGTCTCTTACAGTTATTAACATTTTAATAAAGGTACCTTTTTAAGTTTTTGTAGATTTATCATCTTAACAGCTTTATTGTTTCCTTAGCCGGTATTGTGTCTTAAGGTCAGAGGCATTTCTCAGAACGGCGTCGGAGAATTTACAAAAGTACGTCGAAATCTTTAAGGAGTAAGTCGTCTATTAATCTAGAAACCTAAACTATTAGGAAGTTAAGCGAGTTCCATTTCTAAATATTTTCAAAAGTTATTATTAGCTTTCAGTACTACATAGCCGTGTAAAAGAAATAGACATATTACGACTTTTAACTTTTGTCACATTTCCGAACAAAGGTAAGTGTATAGGACTACATCTCATTCGAACAAAGGCAGACATACAATTTGGTACTCATACAATAAAACAAAAGTTAGTGTTGATAAAACAAGAAGGGAATACCAAGAAAGGAATCAGAGCTTTTCAAAGCTGTAGGCATATTGTAAGAGTGTGAATATTTCATGATATTTCAGAACGACACACGTCTCTCTCTTACACAGACAATATAATACTATACTAGTAACTCTAATATTCTGCTACGCTCACTACATGAAACATATTGTAGAATTAATTTTTAACTATAATTTTGAACTCCAAGTCTTATATATCACCCAATTACACTATTGGAAACAGATAATATGCCATTGTCTAAATAAAATAAAGATTGCTTAGTCTAAAATGTTTCACAATAACTATATAGTATAAATTATAAGTTACATTTAGTTAATTTTAAGCTGAACACATTGTATGTTTATGATATTGAAAAAAATACTTGTAGGGAAAGATTTGAGTGATGTAAAAACAGTAATCATGAAATTTTCCAAGAATTATTTTCATGGCTTCAATTGAATGTTTTGTAATTACTTGGTAAATTAATCTTCTTCATGTATTTACCACTGATGTTCATATTTTATAGCCTAGCCTTTACTCGCGGCTTTGCCCGCTTGGGAACAGTACTTTTTTCTGAATTAAAACGCTATTATCCTTTTTATAACCCTGACAACGTGTATGCAAAATTTTCATGATAATCGGTCGAGTAGTTGAAGCGTAAAAGGATAACAAAGAAATAAACTCACATTCACATTTTAAGGTAAAATACATATTATAGGTAGTTCTTACTTGAAACCTTATAAAATGATTTTATAAGTTGTGTACCGAGTTAACTTAATACAATGATATCTCTTGATTCTACTTCGTAGTTTCTGCTGTTTGATGTCTCCCTATAGTTTCCCTTTAAACTGAACATGTGCATATACAAAGCTTCACACACTCGTTTATCTATCCTTTATCTATGTAGATGGCAAATATAAGGAAATACATCACTGTTAGATCTAATAATTATCTATAGTAAATCCTAACTAATATTATAAAAGCGAAAATGAGTTTGTTTGTTTGTTACCTTTCACGCCTAAACCACTGAACCGATCATCCTGAATAGTTGCATATACATGGTCAGGTATACAGAAACGGACATAGGCTACCTTTTATCCCGAAAAAAATTACTGTTCCCGAGGAAAACAACAATAACGTTCTTACGATAATAAATGGCGCCACGTGTCTTTCGAATCATGATTGAATTATATTATTACAAGCAGAGTACAACCCGAATTTATTGTCAAATTCTAAATTAACGCAAGCGAAGCCGCGGGCAAAAGCTAGTTACTAATATTATAAAGCTGAAGGTTTTGTTTGTTTGGTTGAACGCGCTAATCTCAGGAATTACTGGTTCGAATAAAAAAAAATATTTTAATGTTGAATAGCCTATTTATCGAGGGAAGGAGGCTATATAACATCACGCTACGACCCACTGGGACGGCGCAGTATTCATAAACTCGGGTAAAACCGCGGGCACAGCTCGTGTTATATAATTGACTGCATGGACGACGTAATGACTTAAGTGGTCGCCTCGCCACTGTTACTACGCCAGATATTGTGGGTTCGAATCCCACACGGGACAATAATAGTGTAATTCGCAATTGATTGATTTGAGTCCGGGTGTTCTTTGTCTGTTGTTTGAATGTTTGTGAAGTAAGTTTTGAGTAGTAGAGCCTCGCTGTGAGTAGTAGAGCCTCGCTGATTTCAGCATGAATGGGCCGGCTAGACCGGGGAAGGACTACCCTCTCACAGAACATCGACGTGAAATACCAGTATTCCTACTGTTGTGTTTCGTTCGGTGAGTGAGAGTGCCGGAGGCCCAATCACCCTCTTTCCCCTTTTCCGCTCCTTTTCCTTCCCACTTCCTTTCCTAAAGGATCGGCAACGCGCATGTGATTCCTCTGGTGTTGCAGGCGTCCATAAGCTACGGTGACCACTTACCATCAGGTGGGCCGTATGCTAGTTTGCCATATTAGATGCACAATAAAAAATTTAAATAAAAAATCCCCAGCAACACAGGAATAATAACTAATGAAGGAGTTGACTTTTTATAGAAAGAAAAACATGAATATTGACACGACATTCAAGTCAGCATTGTCTGTTTTGAAAATCTTTGTTCTATAGGCAGCAAGTGCGACGTCTTATATTATATCTCCTTACTAAACGTATACGCCTTGCAGCGAAGCTCACATCTGCTCATATTAACTATATCACGCATATTTGAAAGTTATATTATTTCATATCTACTAACATGAATACTTTTATTGCGCGATAAAAAGTTAGTCTTACACTTTCATTTCTACAAAGTATTAAAGTAAGTCCTCCATTCAATACAAGACTAGGATTTTGCTCTATCGTAATGTCGGTAAGGTATTTGATATAATTTTAGTAGCTCGGTCTCACGACCCTTTTATATTAAGCTACGGACGTTACATAATTCATTTGAGGTTCTAATCTTGGAATTATTTTTAAAGTTTATCATGTTACTGGTGGTATAGAAAAGTAGTGAGCTTAATATGAATGTAAAAAAGTAAAAAAGAATAATTATTTGAATCTGAGTTAAGACTGCGCCTAGCGTACTGTTGGATTGAATAACAGAGCTTGATATTCAAATCGGAGCGCGACCGCCATAGTAAAATTGTATGGAGGATTTGAAGTGCTTTTTTGATAAATATGTATCTTTATTGTCAACCAATAACTTAAATATTTGGGACGGACAAATTGTAATATAACTATTTATGTTTCGTTTAAGCTGTAAAATAGGATAGATTTCTACTGTTATAATCTAAAAAATCATTTGATACGAGCTTACGTTTTTGCATTTTTCGTGCAAATTTACATAATTTTGTAGGCGAAAATATTAATTATTTAAAGTTTTTAACACGGAATAATTGTAAACACATTAATTGTAAATGTATATTTTATATTTGTATTAAACAAAAAGTGTTGATTTTATCAACTTAACTGTGACCGCCTGTTTTGGCACATTTTGCTCGGCGCAGTCTTAAGAATAGATATAAATTTTCACTTTTGACTGCACAATTGGCGTAATGGTTTGAGTGGCGCATCGCCAGTGTTGTGGGTCGCATCCCACACATGACAAACATTTGTGTGATCCACAAATGATTGTTCCCAGTCTGGGTGTTCTTTGTGTCCGTTGTTTGAATGTTTGTAAAGCCCCCGCGACACAGGAATTATTCCTAGTAAGGAGTTGTCGTTTTTAAGAAAAAAAGTCTGAAATGAGAAAAATAGCAAATCTCAACTAAGAATCCTGAAATATTTTTTAGTGAATCGAATTTATTTAAGTATGTAATGTTCAAATACCTACTCAAATAATTCGAATCATTAGTTCCCGAGATTAGCGCGTTCAACCAAACAAACAAATTCTTCAGCTTTAAAATATTAGTATAGATTATTATTCGCGTGTTTTCGGAAAAAGAAATGTTCAAATTATTATACTCTAGACATATCCGAGACCTCTTTAATCAACCAACTGTATCGTACTTAAATTTTAAATGAAATGTCTAAATCACTGCCTCGATAGCCCAACGGTGAATATGCGACTGTTGTGCATAAAGTCTTGGGTTTGATTCCAAAATCCGACAAAATGTTACTAGGTTTTCCTGTAAATTTTCTGTAGTAGAAGCATGGAGTCTACACTTGTCGGCATGAGACTATATTATATGTATATTTGTAAATATAAACTATTGCAGTGCGAATCTTGAAATAAAGATCTATGAAATTAAACAATTTTATACAGATTTTATCGCGTTGTTTATTTTTTATAAAACACTATTATTACATAATTTTTAAACTTTAAACTACTATTGTTAAACACTTTTACTAGTTACTGTTTTCTTCAATTTAAGATATTTAAATTATAAAACTATTTAGATTTAATTTTACACTTTTCCCGACGTTTTGGTTGTTTTTCAGCAGCCACGTACACGGGGAGACCAAACACATCAATTTACATCAAGTGTTATCGATACACCTAAAACGAAACATATACCGTATATCTTAAGTTTGACAGCCCATCACAAAACATAAAACAACCCAAAGCAATAAAAGTCACCAAATTATTACATTCAAATGTTATTGGATGGTCCACAGAGTGTGCAAAACTTAAACGATTTGACGACCACTGCCCATAATAATATAGATTGAATTACTGAGGGATGGATGAGATATTTCGCCTGTGATGATGGCTGAGGGATAACTGAATATCAATGTGGGTAACTGGTTTATTACCATCCAAGATTGATATGGAACTTTTAGTAAAGGGTGTAGAAAATTGTACGTAATAACATGGCTTTTTTAGAAATGGCCTGCAATAGGAATAATTCTTCTATCGCAATAGACTTCTTTTTTTCTATGGTATATTACGCAAACGGGCAGACGGATCGCCTGATGGTAAGCGATTACCGCCGCCCATGAACACCCGCAACACCAGAGGAGTCACAAGTGTGTTGCGTTCCATTTAAATTTGCCCCCACCAGAAGAGGGAGGGAGAAGGGAGTTGGGCCTGCGGTACCCTCACTCACTCGACGAAACACAACACAAACGCTATTTCACGCCGGTTGAGTATGAAGCCGTGGTATCACTCCGGTCGAGCGTGGCTCTCCCACGGTTATTTTAGAAGTTATTTTAGACTTTAGAATGATTTAGACGACGGACATGAAAGACACCCAGACTCGGAGCAACTATTTGTGGATCACTAAAATTGTTGTCTCGAGTTCATAACCGCAGCAGTTGACACAGCAGCAGTGATAGCTTCAGATCATCACCTTATCATCTCAGCCGAAAGATATCCAATGCTAGACATAGGCCTCCCCTAAGGCTTGCCCCACAGACTGGTCTACCCGCATCCCGCCGCTTTCCGCGTCCCTTACCAGGTCGCCGATCCACCTTGTGTGAGGCCTAGCTTGGCTTAAGATACGATGTAAAAAAGTCATTCTAATTTATTTTCTATTCATAAATTGAATTTGGAAATGTGTCTTAATAAACACCTATGTCAGAAATGGCACATGCTCATAACGCTTCCATTAGGAATGCCTAGGCATCTTCGTCGATAGCCACCAGGCGCATATGTGGCCCCTTATATATAGCTAAAAAAGTTCGACTGTAATCCTCGACACATCAATTAAATAAATCAATGTTATATAATTTGTATTAAACTTACTAACTTAATACAAAATGAAGCTTTACTTGGAAATCAACCAATTACTATTCCATACAATATTATTCTTAGAAAGCGAGATAAAAAATGTATCTACTCTATGATAATTATGATTCTTGGTCCCAATTCCATTTAGTAATCTTTTGTCGATGGTTCGGTCCAGTCATCAATACACGTCTTTCTTACAGCACTAATACATATTACTAATTTATATGATTATTAAGAGTAATAAGATAACTAATGGAATAGTATTGGATATATCTTTTTCTCTTCATAGACATCTATTTTTGAAATACTATCATTTTCGAACGGTTTCGTCCGCGTGATATAGTTTAGCCACGACAGATGTTACTCAGGAGTGTACGGAGCTTAGATATCAAATTAAACGATAAAGCTGTCAGATATACATATACAGGTCGATTGGTAAAAGGCTGGACATATTGAAGGAGGGTATTCAGTACTCGATTCTGGACCCGAATGTCTAAAAGAAATAGGTACTTACTTAAAATTTTACCTAGTTATCCAATAACACATAATGTGCGGACACTCTTGCGCATATACCAAAGCTAAACAAAACCTCCGCCCCCACCCCTAACTACCGCACCCCGCACTCTCCCGAATTTGCACCCCCGCCCGTCCTTTTCTTATCAAAAGTCATTAGCCTCGACACTGAAACTTCTCGAACTCCAGACCTCCTCGGAAAAGTCACTTTCACAACTGCTGCGTCACTTAGCCTATGAAAACGCATAAAAATCAAGTTCAGCTGTTTTAATACGATGCCGTAACGACAGACCTTTCAAAATAGTTGATCCCAGTAGAAAACAGAAATTTAAATAAAAATATAACGAAACTTCGAAACAGTTTAATATTTTATCTTGTTTTTCCACTGGCGTGCATTTTCCCATTTTGAAATTCCTTATGTCTACTTTTAGATCGACCATAATATTGATTGAGTACTTCTAGCTTTTAACGCAACAAGTTGGTTGCAAATTGAGGCAGCACAATTAGCATGAAGAACCATGACGTCTTCTCGCGGATTCGTCATATCTAGCATCTTTTTTCTGAAATTTAACAGTTACTTCTAATACTAAAAATTTAACGACGATACTATTTATACGTAAAGACAATAAAATATTGCTAGGCTTTTGAGAAAGGTAGCCTCTTCATAAAAATAAATGATTTATAATCGAAAGTAATGCAAATTCCAAAAATGGCGTTTGCCAATAAAATGTCTTCAATATGTAATAATATAAAGTAGCTTGCCGATGTTACGCTACATTACCGCTGGAAACCTCCAGAAAATTCCCAATGGTAATATCAGCAAAGTAATGGATAGTAATTAAAGCGAAACTCAAATTTGTGGACACGCCTGCCAACACACTGGGTGCGACTATTGCTGCTTATGGGAATTGATTCTGAAGCGTATTGTACAAAACATATTTGAAATTCAAGTATGGTTGTCATTTACCTCATAAAATTGCGCACTTAGCAATGTTATTGAACACAATAACATTGCTAAGTGCTTGCTTTAATAATAATCTTAATTATATTTTTATTACATTTGTTGGCAAATATCGCCTGCTCCGTGCCTCGGAGAGCACGTTAAGCCGTCGGTCCCGGCTGCCATGAACATCTATAGCAGTCGTTATTGGGAAGTCAGTACCCTCTAATATCCTGACACTGGTATAGCCTTAAGGTATCGTTAGCCTTCAGGTTGCGGAGGTCAGGGGCAACCGCTCCGTGTAAAAACTGATATCCAGTCAAATCCGGTTAGACTAGAAAGCCTACCCCAAGTGACTTTGGAATAATAAAGGCTAGGAAGAAGAAAGTTGGCAAACGAGCTTGTAGCTAACCAGTAGATAAGCGGTAACTATCTCGTTACAGAAACTATACCCAGGATAATGCCGTTGGCTAGCGTTAATAGGAATAATAATAGCACGTAGTCTGTTCTGAAAACACATAATTTTTACCTGGTTGCAAATTAGGACATAGAAATATCAAAGATTGAAGATCTAAAAAATATCATGATTAATGGATTAGGCGTTGGACTTGCAAGAGGTCGTGGATTTGAATTCCACCGATGTAAAACTACTCTTAGCTGAAGGAATTAACAAGGATATAAATAACAAATTGATAGCAATCGTTTAAAAAAGAAGACAGACGCCACCACGATTTGCGATGACTTATCACTGTCATCAAATCATGTTTCGATTGCAATAAGAATATAATAAAATAATAATCAGTAATAATAAAGTGGTCAAAGTCAAAAAGTCAGTCAAAAACCATTTATTCACTTAGGTCACAAAGTAACACTTATGAACGTCAAAGGGGTTAGTGAGTGTGTTACATTTACTGAATTTACATTTATGTTAGTTGTAAGGTTCAGGCAAAAGGTTGAGCCTATAAGAAGATATTTTTGGATGCGGGGTTAGAATATTTTTATTAATAATAATTGGATTGGTGTCCGTTGTTTAAATGTTTATCAAGTCCCCCGCGATTCAGAAGATCCGCCTAATGTGGTAGTTATATTTTATAAAAAAAAATCATAGGTACATTTTTTTTTATACAACTAAGGTGGCAAACAAGCATACGGCTCACCTGATGGTGAGTGGTCACCGTAGCCTATGGACGCCTGCAACACCAGAGGCATCACTTGCGCGTTGCCGACCCTTTAGGAAAAAAAGAAAGTGGGAAGGAGAAGGAGCGGGAAGGGGGAAAGAGGGTGATTGGGCCTCCGGCACTCTCACTCACCAAACGAAACATAACAGTAGGAACACTGCTATTTCACGTCGATATTCTGTGAGAGGGTAGTATTACCCCGTTCGAGAAGGCCCATTCATGCTGAAATCAGTAAGGCTCTACTACTCATTACATACTCATCATTTTATTTTACGTTGTGTAATAAAGTAAATCAAGATATTATCAAGAAGAGTATTGCCGTAACATTTTACGCAATAAATACAATTGGAATAGTAAATTTCAGACACGCAACTTTGTAGTGTGTATTTATAGACCATGCCTATGTCCATCTTTTCGAATATTATTCTTAGTAAATTCCATTTCATTGTATGCCAAATAAGTCCTATTTTATGTAGCGATATCAAAATAAATACGAGTACAGCGATATTTTCCATTTTATATTTATCCACGGGGATATTAAAATTTGTTTAAACGAGAAATATCTCAATGTTTATACATACACTCAGTGGAAGTATATTAAAATATGCTTATACTTATGTTTATATTTTAAGTAGCAGACCGTCAAGCCTCAAATGAGCTGGTTTGGCGATGTAGGTACCGCTGTCACAGAATATCGTTCTACATTCGCAGTAGGTATGACTGCTATTGAGTGTCAATCAGTGAGTGAAAGTATCGGGGGTTTAATGAACTTATTTTCTTTCTCTTTCTCGGCCTAGATAAGGTGAAAGTGTAAGGGAATCCTTACATCCCCATCTTCATCGCATAGGCTACGTATAAACAATCATATTGCCCTCCTGACGGAAAGCAGTAGATGCTATCCGTCAGAAAGACCATATGACCATATGATTGTTTGCATGCCTGCATGGTTTTCAGTAAACAGTGGCTTTGTAGTATTGTTTTGAAATTGCTTCGGTCATACATGAAGAAAACACAGCTATGTTTATGAGCGTCGGTTATGGCTTACCAACAAGTGGGCTATATTCTGCCATCAGCAGCATTTAAAATATTAATATCTGCCCACATCAATACCTCGGCAACGAATTATCGAAACAAAAATTATCATCATTATGTTAGAATGAATAAAATAAATTTAGGGCAGTCTTTGGGGACTGCCGATAGAAGTGAAAACTTTAATCCTTGATCATAAGCACTTCTTTATAATTGTTTAAATGAGAGTTTTAAATTCATAGACATTAATGATACTTTTATCATTGTAAACCGTCAACTTTACAAACTTTCTGCACATATCTCAGTAGATTTATCTCACCGACTAACGCGAAAATATGTCAAATATGTGCGTCAAGGGAGCTATTCAACTATTTGTCCCCTTTTTGTCCGGAAGTAGGGATTATATCTGTATCTGTTCCTCTCCCTAAAGACGCAAACTTACAAATGATTGTGATACTCACTCACTAAGCTCTTTTTTGAAGTAACAACTCTATCATCCCGCAGAACTGTAAATAAGAAGTAGTGTAAATGTCACAGATATCTTTGCCAACATTTGTGAAACATATAAAACAGCTTAAACCTTCAATTCCACAAGTATAATAAATGTGAAAGTTTGTTAAGATTCTTGGACGTTTATTGCTCGATCACGCTTAAATTGCTTAATAACTATGGAAGATATTTAAAACATACATACATCGAACGTGGTCTGGATGTACACATAATAAATGTATAATAATAATTTTTGAAGTGAAATCTTCTTTAGGCGCGTTGAGCACTTCTTGGGTGAACAAAAATCATAGAACTCACGTCATCGTCACGCTTACACGCTTTCCATTTTTGAATTATTTTAGAATATTAACAATATATCAGAAATGGTGCGTCCTAAGAGAGTATCAGGAACTAGCATCCGAAACTTCCCTTTTTATTTGTTTTTTGGAGTTAAGTGTTTTTTAGGCGCGTTGAGCACTTCTTGGGTGAACAAAAATCATGGAACTCGCGTCATCGTCACCGACCGCTTTCCATTTTTGTATTATTTTTGGTTTATAATTTGGTTTATAAAGAAGTGTTTATGACCAAGGATTAAAGTTTTCACTTCTAGGTATCGGTAGTCTCCAAAGACTGCCCCAATATATTTTTTTAAACTTAATTTTGTGCACTACTTTTTAAGCTCTACGTCGTAGGGGACTTTACTAACATACAATTGACGCATTCAATCCTAATCATTATTTGGTTACATAATATTATACGTACATAGTTTTAAACTTTAAGTTTGTCGGCTTTGATGGCGTAGTGGTCAGTGTAACCGACTGCCACGCCTGAGGTCGCGGGTTCGATTCCCGCACAAGTCAAACATATGTGTGCATGAACGTGGATGTTTGTCTTGTTCTGGGTGTTTCTATGTATAATATGTATGTATTTACAAAAAAAAAGTATATATATATATGTTTATCCATTGTCTAGTACCCATAGTACAAACTCTGCTTAGTTTGGGCTAGATGCTGTTGTGTGTATGTGATAGAATATTATATTATTATTATAACTATAATTTTAAATAAATAGACAGCAAGATTTATTTACTGAGCTCGTTAACTAAAAATGAAGCTACTAAAGATGTATTAAAAAGTACATGTAAAACAAAAAACGTTACACCTCTAATTTATCAAAGAGATTGTAGGTCATATGTTCACCCAAAATAATGATGCGAGGGTCACCTATCATATTGCCCCATTTTTTTGACTCGGATGTAAAATCATTCTAGCTTTATATTCCTAAATTTATACGCAGCCTTTATATTTTATCAAATATATGTTCACACAAAGAGTATATAACAGTAATAACTATAATATAATATATATAAGAAATGGTTGCAGCACCTTACAGTTATGATTTGTAAACAACATTTTATTGTAAACTTGGCCATTAAAAAGAGTGGCCATGAGTTTCTTGCCTGTTCTTCTCATGAGCCCTACACTCTTGCTTTGCTGAACGTGGCAGTAAATGTAAATTCACAGACAAAATTTAGTGTAACTTTGATATAAGTGTTATCTTGTAACCTAACTTGAATATATTTATTTATAATTTTGATATACACTATATTTGTAGCTTGAGTATACATACATAGATTACATACACATAACTGGCTTAATGTGAATGCAATAAAAGACGTTTCGAAAGAAGGTAAAGTAGAAATAGTTATGAGGTGTATATGGACAAATGAAAATCCTAAGCAGTGATAGCTCAGTGGGGAGATCAACAGACTGCAATGCAGAGGGTCTCGGGTTGGAACCCACGTCGCGCACCTCTGACTTTCGGAAGAAACTTTTCGAAATTATGTGCGTATTAATTGACAATTATCGCCAGCTCCGTGCCTCGGAGAGCACGTTAAACCGACGGTCTCGGCTGCCATGAACATCTATGGCAGTCGTTATTGGGAAGTCAGTGCCCTCTAATATCCTGACACTGGTCTAGCCTTAGGGTATCGTTAGCCTTCGGGTTGCGGAGGTCAGATGGCAGTCGCTCCGTGTAAAAACTGATATCCAGTCAAATCCGGTTACACTGGAAAGCCGACCCCAAGTGACTTGACCCAAGTGAAAAATAAAGGCTAGGGAGAAGAAGACTTACAATAGATGAGCGAAAGTAAAGTATTGATCACTTAGATTGTTACATTCTCATTAGTATTTCCATTACTCCATTTAACTAATCCGCTACATACGTAAGTAATGTCTATGTCCAATTTGTACCATTAGTGCTAGCTTGTAATCAGCTTTATTAGAAACTAGCAATGCCCCGCGGTTTCGCTCGCGTAGTTCGTTATACCTTTTGAATGGAATGTCCAATTTTAATAATTTTAAAATTTATTTTACAGGTATTGAAACGGTCTTTAATAAAACATCATTTAATGGGATAAGGATTAATATAGAGGTATGAATAATATGGTTTGATTATTGTCGGCACTTTTATCAAATTTTAAAATGTAAAAAAGTAGTTATAGTGGCATAACTACAGTAGTTGGACATATGGTATCTCGGACTTTTTTGTAGATATTGATACGTTCTATAATACTGTAGAACATTTTTTTGTTCTATCATCAATAGTTTTCGCAGCGCACGCGATGACAGATTTTTTATGACTAATTTTTCACACCTTGGGTTATATTATTGCATTTTTATTTGGGACCCTTTATTTTTTTTAAATGTAATATAGCCTATGTCACTCAGTGAAGATGCAGCTTTTTAATGGTGAAAGAATTTTTGAAATCGGTCCAGTAGTTTTTGTGTGAAAACATTACAAACATACATACAAAAACACAAATGTTACCTCTTTATAATATATATTTGTTTAGATTAGCTCAGGTTACGTTCCAATGCTGAAATGGTTTTAAATTGTGTTTTACCAGAAACAGATATAATGTTCATATCTTGATTTGATGCGTTTGATATAATCATGCTCTTTACTTCATAGTGGTCATTAGAGTTAAGAACCTATTTATTCGCTTGTTTCATGACATAGTGACATCTGTTAGTTCCGATTTGTATTAATATGTAAAATATGAATGTGAAATTGTCAGTGCTTTGACGGCCAGAAGGCCAACTAAACTTTCATACCAAAGTTGGTAAAATTTGAATTCATCGTTTTGCAAGTTATATATTTTATTGGTAAGTTATTATTTACAAATATGAATTATTTATACGCCCAAATTGTTGAAATATGATTAATTACTTAAATAAATAATAATGTCCTCCAGACCGAATTTCGGTCACGGCGGCCAATCTTAACGGAGACTGACCATCTGCGCAGGAGATATTATAGTGCACAAGTATGTGCGCAAACACAAGTGCACTCTCTGTTCCCTAACCCTCATGATCCGATGGGACGGATAATCCGACACGACCGGAGACCGATCAGGCGCAGGACCAACGGCTTTACGTGCTTTCCAAGGCACGGAAATTACTATAATAATTAAACGTAATAGGTTCTTGACAATAAAACCTAATTTAATGTGGTTAGTGCATAACATTTTCTTAAATAGTGTCTACTTATTACACGACGGCTTAATCTTACTTAAACGTCGGCAACAATTACGCGCTACTGAAGTTGTTGCTGCAACAAACATAACTACAACACTTAGCTCACTTTCCATTTTAAACGACGACGATGACGTCTAACGCGACTTGTATAACTTCTTCTACTAAACTTCTAAGATAAAATACTAGTACCTATACAGCTATTTCGCGATTGCCGAATGTCTTGATCCAACTTGAACCAACATTCAGTTTCTCTTTGAGTAATTAAGACATTAATTTAAGCATTTACCGTACAGAATATCTAAGTAATCCAATAAACTGTTGTTGTATGTTTTCATTTCGTCCCATCTCAACGTGTTGACCAAACAATTTGACGAAACTTCATTGAAACTACAAACTATTGTTATGGAAATTCGCGTGTAAATATGAACAAAATAAAAATATTATACCCTTTTCGCGCCCCCGGGGTCGAATTATCCCTTCCATGACAAGAAAGAATATGGCAATCTATCGCGAAAATCATGCTCCGAATAGATGTATATTATTGGATAAATCAGTATATAAAGTTCAACTTGTTTTTTGCGGGCTTCCTAGTGGCACAGACGAAGCTACATTTATGTAGGTGTTCATAAATCACGATTATATTCATCTGTTTTGGAGCTGAACCTAAACAACTTAATACATTCCGTTGCGGTGCCATATTGTAATATAACCTAAAATAGGGATCAGGGGTTATAATCCGTTGAAAGATTAAGTCCTAATCGATACATATACTTATTTGCTTTGTAACATTGTACACAAAGCCTTAGGATCGACTTTAAAAGGATTAAACACGATATTTGATTATTGGGGCCGTAATTTATAGTACCGCGATCAAGAGTATTAGATGATACTTGTTTATTCGTCATAGAACAGATATATTACTTCCAACCGATTAAAACCTTTGTAAATTTAGCAAACTCTTTGACAACAAACGAGATCTTTGGTTATCAATTGATTTGAAGAAAGGATTTTTGATTCCAAGTACATCTGCAAGATTATTCCTTTCTGAATTTGTGAAATTATAGGTATGTCAATAAAAAATCGCATTTATTTGTATTATTACTTGGTAATTATTTTCCTGATCCGAGGGGCCCTCCTTTTTTATACTTAGGGCTATGCATTGATGTATACCTCTCCGCTTGGGCGGGCGGAGGGGTTATGTCGGACTCACCCGGAGTAAAAGAAAGATGGTAATAATGATAATGGACCTCCCGGTAATACCGACTAAACCTACCACGGTGTTCTGCGACAAATCACTTTTACATGCAGTCGTGACCTACACTTTGGTCACCGCTAATTTAATTCCTACTGTACCACGTAGGGGGGATGGACACACGACACAGAAGTGCGCGTAGAAACACGCACGCCACCTCTCGGACCTGGTGTTGATCGCGTGGCGGGCAGGCACACGAAGCCCACCACCCCCAGGTCAAACCTCAACGTGGCTGGAGATTACCTCGCGATCCAAAAGACCCTATTACTAACTTACATTATTAATCAATCCCTTTAAAATGCCTAATTTTAAGAACCGTAACAGCCGACTAAGAGATTTATTAGTCCCACTTAAATATATACTACCGTCCCACAAAACAGCGGTCGGTATTTGTCTATGTAAAATAATTATTTTAAGTATAAATATAAACAGAATATTTGCTAAACAATTAATCCAAAATTTCATCATTCTCGATCCATTGTCCAATCGTTCAATTCTCTATATGTATCCATATTTACTTATTCTGTCAGTTGACTTGTACACTTTCTACTAATCTTCCTGTTTTTCTTTAACTCAATTTTTTGCTAGACACACTATGTAAAATTATATGGTCATCTTAGCAATCAAGATAACAATTTATAATGTGTACGTATGACGAACAGATAATAATAATAATAATAAAGTTTATTTATTTTCTTTCACAAAGGTTGGGTACTTATACTAGGTAAGTATAATTATGACATTGAGTAACAAAGTGTACCTTTGTGTGAGACTGGTATCTGAACTAGGAAAATCCTGTCAGACAGATTACTAGGCTCCCTACATACATTGAATCACAGATAGTGGACACCAATACCAAGTAAAATAAATAAATGAAAGTGACGTTAAATAAATCTAAGTTGCAAATATTAATGTGTGTGTGTGTGTGTGTGTGTGTGTGTGTGTGTGTGTGTGTGTGTGTGTATGTGTGTGTGTGTGTGTGTGTGTGTGTGTGTGTGTGTGTGTGGTGTTTGCTTATATTTATTTTTCGGAAGGGAATATATTTCAAGGCCTGAATTAATGTTGTTATACAAATGACCGCCCAGAAAACAGTACATTTTGTGGGACAGGTTATTTCTATATAGAACAGGTGGACATATTCTGTTTCTACGTCTCTGTGGGTGTTTAGATGATATGAAATTGATTTCGGAATGTTTTTTTAGTACTGTATGAAGAGCATAGAGTTGGCGAACTGTGAGTACATTACAGAAACTGTATAATTCAGATGTTGGATAATAGAACAAACGATAATAGTAGAACTAAGTACAGCCGTGGTTATTGTTGTCACTATCATGGCTATGGCTGCGACAGTCACACGCAAAACTTGGATGTCTCTATGTCGAGACTAAACCGCAAAACGTTTGATAATATATTACATTAAAATTTTATAGAACATAGAATTCGTATACTGGTCGGTAATACAGCCAATGAGCTCAAAGTTGCTATTTCAAAACAGACTATTAAAGGTTTACTTAACAACTTTTCTTCATAGTATAAAAATACTCTAAAGTTAATAAAACAATCGATCGAATCGATAACAAAACAATCGAGTATCAAGTGATTTAGATTAAGAAGTACATTTCATAATAAAACTTTCCGGGACAGACCGCCTTTCGACGTTATCTCGGTATATCGTTACGTGACAGTACGGCTACGGGCGGCGAACTTTGTTTCATGTAATTTGGCAAACCGTCGACAGCCGCAGCTTTTCCATAACATTTCTAGGAAGCACGTGATCTCGTGTCGCATCACGCGGCTTCATTCGTTCGTAGGTGTCACAGTAAACTCTTTTCTAGTAATTTTTCAACACACACATACGCTGTGCATTTGGCACCAAAACAAAATATTCATACCGCCGTAAGGCGTAGACTGAGCCCCTAGGTGGCAACGTCTGTGGATGTAATTGTCGTAACAAAAAATTAAAAATATAATTATGTAATATGGTAGTACGGTTATAGACGGTATGATAAAATGTACGGGATTTTGTAGTGTCATATCATGACATTTGTAATGTCATATCATGACATTTGCAAAAAGTCGATCCCGGAACGTGATAATAACTCCCTTACAATTTCTATGATCAAATCAGCGAGTGAAAATAGGAAAGAATGGCGCACTTTAATGTCGGAGGCCAAGATCCACTTTGGATCACTGAGCCAACGAAGTAAGTAAGTAAGTAAATCAGCGAGTGTGTGGGGAGACCGTAGTACTGACAGCTTGGTTCCTAGTTCGATCACCACGCAAGTATCATTGGTATATCGAAGTTATATGCGTATTTATTAGTTAAATATTTCAACAGGTAAAATAAAAATCACAGAGGAAACTACATGTATGAGAGTTTCGCATAATGCTCTAAGATACTTTTGTAATATCTGTCTGCCTACGCTAGGCTTAATGAACCTCCTAATGCTGAAAAGAGTCCCGTACACAATGGTAGGTTCAAGGCTAAAATAATAATAATAAAGTAATCTAAAATTATACCTTTCAGAATCTTAACAATATTGAACATAGCAATGAATGGTTAACAGCTAATGTAAGAAAACCGCTACTCAACCTTAAAGATGTCAAATATGAAGAGTCTGTTCATTAGACAATGATCATCCGCCATAATTAATAACATCTAAGCAAACGCCGAGTCATGGTTCGGTTAATTGAAAACTCTCACATTAAACAATATACTGTACAAAGTGGTGAAACAGCTATTTTTGACAGATAATTATTTGCTTTATAAAGATACCCTTATTAAGCGTTTGTTTTATACATTAATATACCTTAAAATGCACCGTAATTATGAACAAAACTAATTTTAAAACGGCTTTGTAATTCATTCGTATAATTCTTTTAACTGGTATAGACACATTAAAGGGACAAGCCAAGGGGAAAAACTGTTTTGAATTAAATAGGACTAAACGTCCACGTTGACGACATAGTGCTTAAAATTTTAGTTAATATAGGTAATTTATTTTCTTAATCATTTTACTTCTCCCATGAAGATACTCAATTCTAAACATATAAGAATTGCATATAATAATAATATAATAATATCAGCACTGTATTAAACTGTTCCAATGCTGGGCACGGGCCTCGTCTCACTATAAGAAGGGTTAAGCCATAGTCCACCACGCTGGCCTAGTGTGGGTTGGCAGACTTCACATATCTTTGAGAACATTATGGAGAACTCTCAGACATGCAGGTTTCCTCACGATGTTATCCTTCACCGTTAAAGCAAGCGATAATTAACTATTTATTACGCATATAACTTCGAAAAGTCAGAGATGCGCGCCTTGGGTTCGAACTCGAGACCTCTGCGTGGCAGTCCAACAGTTTCCCAACAGGTTATCGCTGCTATGACATATGAGTATTGGTAATTTATGATCTTAATTTTTTACTCACACTGTCATCCGATGAGAAATTTACTGTAATCAGAGCTTGAAACAATTTCTACTTTATAATAAAAACTAGCTTTTGCCCGCGGCTTCGCTCGCGTTAATTTAGAATTTGACAATCAATTCGGGTTGTACTCTGCTTGTAATAATATAATTCAATCACGATTCGAAAGACACGTGGCACCATCTATTATCATAAGAACGTTATTATTGTTTTCCTCAGGAACAGTAATTTTTTTCGGGATGAAAGGTAGCATATGTCCGGTTCTGTACACCTGTCAACGTATATGCAAAATTTCAGGATGATCGGTTCAGTGGTTTAGGCGTGAGAAAGTAAGAAACAAACTCATTTTCGCTTTTATAATATTATATAGTTAATCAAATCAATCAAAACAAAATCAAAAATAAAGTTATTCAAGTTAGGTTACAAGGTAACACTTATGAATGTCAAAGTTACACTAAATTTTTCTGTGAATTTACATTTACTGCCACGTTCAGCAAAGCAAGGGTGTAGGGCTCATGAGAAGAATGGGCAAGAAACTCATGGCCACTCTTTTTAATCGCCAAGTTTACAATAAAATTTTGTTTACAAATCATAACTGTAAGGTGCTGCAACCATTTCTCCATGAATGACTACTGAACATACTCAAGCATTTAATAAAATTTGATGGTAGCCTCTAAAGCAGCAGTATGGTAAACAGGAGCATCCACTTACATGTACATAAATAATCAAGAGAAGGCATGATTGTAGTCCGTAGGTTAATTTAGGATTAGGATTTAGAATTTTATAATAAATTGACATCAGTATTTTACTTTAGGTCTACTACACGTCCTTTAACAATACCTTATTTTAACTCGCTGTGTAGGAACTGAAATAACTCTTAAAAAGGTTACGTATATACAAAAAAAGACGTACCTGAATGTAATATAATATTACGTGAAATACGAAATGTGACCTGTCAATATGTAAGGTAGGTAGGCTTATATATCATTTTTCATCGTCACGTTGGTCGCACAAAAGTTGTAAGTTACACAATAACTTCGTCAGATCTCGAAGTCCATTATAACGGGCACGTGTTGCCATCACAAATGGTTTTCTAAATTATTCATAACCAATATAAGTGTGGAACTACTGCAAACTAAGGAAATTGAACAACTCGTGAAAAAGCGACATCTGTCAGTTTGGAAATTATTTAAACAAAATGACGCTCTGACTTTGATTAATTTGTTATATACTGGAAATGGTTTCCTTTGAGTATTTTTATTGTAGACGCCTGTAAATTTCTGAAGGGTTACACGAAGATGTATGCAACAACACCTCGCTTGTTGAATTTATTATCCATACTTGTCTCTGACCGCGGTTTTCCCGCGTAAATCCCACGTATACCCATTATTTGGGTACAAAGTATCGTATGTGTTATCCTAGATATGCTCTTTATATTTGTGTCAAATTAAATCTGAATCTGTGAAGTGGTGAATTTTCTCTGTTTACCGAGTTACCGAGTAATATCAGACCCTGAGCTAGCTATTACTTCACAGAAAATTACTTAATAACTTTTTGCGCAACTTGAAAATCGGTGGTGGCGGAATTTCAAGTTTCAAGTTCTTTATTATTCACAATTGCCATTTGCACAATCGGTCACGCTTTTATAATCATTGCCGAACTGTTTATATTACCATAATAATAATAATAATAATAATATTCTATTACATACACACAACACCATTTAGCTTGAACTAAGCAGAGCATGTACTATGGGTACTAGACAATGGATAAACATACATATTGTATACTTTTTTTTTTGTAAATACATACATATTATACATAGAAACACCCAGACCAAGACAAACATCCATGCCCATGCACACAAATGTTTGACTTGTGCGGGAATCGGCGGTTGATTTATTTGAAATCAGTAATAAATATTCTTGCTATTGTATCAAAAGGTATATAAAAACTCCTTTGAAAACAACTGAATGAAAGCTTTCTTAAAGACTAGTACTACAACACATCTTCTTTAAAAATAAATATGTTCAAAGACTATTGTAACACAAACTAATTTCAGATGTAAAGTTCATATACGGTATTTATACAACTTGTAAAGATCATTTATCGTAATTTATAATATAACTTTACTGGCGCTAAGATAACATTTTAAAATGAAAAGTTGACAATTAACACGTGATGTAATAAAACCCGGGGAAGATAGAAAGTTCTGCTTTTGTCAGGACATGCGCACGCAAAATATGAAAGAAATTGAGACGAAAGATTAGGATACTTTGTGTTCATTTCTTTAAAACTCACAGCAATATAACTAACTTCTGGCTACGTAAATTCCAAACGATTACCAAAATAAAAAACCTATCCTGGAGGAGGTCCACAGAACGTTCCACCTGTGTGAGGAGGTGGAGTAGTTAAGGTGGTGTGGAAGTTCAAGTACCTTGGTCACATACTGACATGTGACATGAAAGATGATGCGGATATAGATCGTCAACCCAGAGCACTCTCAGTGGTAGGCGACATGTTAGCGAGGCGCTTCTACAGGATAAGTGCGGAAACTAAAGCACACTTGTTTAGAGCATACTGTCAGAGTTTCTACACGTGCCAACTCTGGACTAGATATACGAAGAGGTCTTTGGATGGCATTCGTGTTCAGTACAATAACAACTACAGACACCTCATGGGTTTAGCACCAGATTGTAGTGCCTCGGGGATGTTTACAGAGGCAAGACTGGACACGTTTAATGCCATCCAAAGAAGCCGAATCGCTGGGTTCATGGCTCGGGTTGGTGCGTGTAGTAATACGATAATTAAGGATCTTGCTGACAGATTGTGTAGTAGTTCCATGTATGAAAAATGGCTACAAATAGCTGCATAAGTTATTTAAGTTTTAATTTCAGTTTATATAATTGAAAGTTTGTTCTCTTTAAAAAAAAAAACAAATATGGAAACCAAAATTTCTGAAATAAAGGTTTATTATTATTATATGTACGCATGTAAATCGAGGATATTATATGATCATCAGTTTTATGCTAGAGTAATAAGCTAAATAGCTAAACTACTTTAAACAAATTTAATCGTGGTTTATATAAAAAACACAAATTTTATATTTTATTTTATTTGTTTTAAATTTGTATTAAGTTAATTTCAATGTATTACATAATTATATAAACGTAAGGCAGTATTAATAGACTTTTTAATTTGATTGTCGTAAATACATACATATATCATGAGTGAATCCACCAACGCTAAAACCAGTTAAATTGTTCCATATAAGTCAAAAACAGGCAACCGCATCTAAACTTTCGCAATTAATACATTATGGCATTATAAAGTTTATTTTGATGCCATTTTTATACGCATATTAAGAGGGATAATACGTGTGAGTACATAACAAAAGTTCATTAAAACTTTGCGACTCTTTCGCTACAATGATTTAATTGCCACAATAACTGCTAACACATGCGATACTCTAGTGGGTTGAGGCACTCATAGCCAGTTGCGCTCACTGATCGGCAAACGATTAGCGAGGTTAAGCAACGTTGGGTGCGGTCCGTCTATAGATGGGTGACCGCTTAGTGGTATTTCATCTTAGCGTCTTCGTGCTTCGGGCACGTAAAAAGTCGGTTCCGGTTGTTGTCAAATTGACAGCAGTCGTTAAGCCATGTAGAGGCCTACGGGCGGCTTGAACAACTCTTGACAACAGGTTGGTCACTAACCACACGAAAAAGTAAGAAGCAGACTCTAGTGGGAAACCGTTAGGTTGCCCATTGATCCCAATGCGCGCAACTCTGACTTTTCGAAGTTATGTACGTATTAAATAGTAAATTATTACTCGCTTTACCGGTGAAGGAAAATATCGTGAGGAAACCTGCATGTCTCAGAGTTCTACATATTGCTCACGAAGATATGTGAAGTCTGCCAACCCGTACTAGGCCAGCGCGGTGGACAATGGCCTAACCCTCTCACACTGGGAAGAGGCCCGTGCCCAGCAGTGGGACAGTTTAATATAAGGCTGATATTATTATGTTATTATTCATGCATACTGTTTATGGCTGATCCGGTTATTCGCGAAGGATATCGTGCGATTGCGATATTATTATCGCAAAGAATTCTTACGTAAAGTCTATGCCATCAAAAACATACTTGTAAAAAAAACAAATCTCGTAACTCAGTTTTTCTACCGTAAAAAGTTGTGAGACTTTGACTAGCTATAATTCTTAAACTACTGGATTAAATTGAATGAAATTTGAAATATACCGTGTTTATATAATGCCTGCTTGGGTACTGAAAATTCAGGCTTCTAGTTTTATCCACAACGAAGTTATAGGGGGTTGAAAATAGCCTGAACTGTTTCAAGAAAAGGATGGTCCGCCGTGCCGATTTTTTTGCTCGACTTGGCGGGGGCACTGTGGTGCCCCCAGATTTACAAAAGGTACCTCTCAGTGGAATTTAGTTCTGAGTTGGATTTGTAGGTAAGTGGTTAAGGTAACCTAGTATTATTGTTTCTTGATGCTCTGGTAGGGCAGTGATACATTTTATCTAGGTCGCATTTAAATTTACTGTACCGACTTACCGGGCTTGGTAACTCGTTTGCTTGTTGGCGTAGTATAAAAAGGCCACATTTCATTCTAAATGGCAAGCTTCTTAACTACACAAATATCGTAGAAGTAAATTTACTTGCGTCAAGTCTGGTCGTTATTTGTTACCGTTGTTTCAATGTTTATTAAGTCCACCGCGGCAGAGGAATTATCGGAAGAGAGGAAGAAGCCTTTAAAAAAAATTGTGATCCGTGTAACGTTTTGAAACAAATTATATAGCATAGGATAAATTTTTACTTTAAAGCCATCTTAAACAAAATAATTAAATAATATTTTTTTTTATACTACTAAGGTGGCAAGCAAGCATACGGCCCATCTGATGGTAAGTGGTCACCGTAGCCTATGGACGCCTGCAACACCAGAGGTATCACTTGCGCGTTGCTGACCCTTTAGGAAAGGAAGTAGGAAGGAGAAGGACCGGGAAGGGGGAAAGGGGGTGATTGGGCCTCCGGCACTCTCACTCACCGTACGAAACATAACAGTAGGAATACTGGTTTTTCACGTCGATGTTCTGTGAAAGGGTAGTCCTTCCCCGGTCGAGCCGGCCCATTCATGCTGAAATCAGCGAGCACGGCATTCACGATATACTATGTGATATTATCTCATTACAATAACTTACCTAACAAGGTATTGATTTATATCTTATACAAATTTAAAAACGGAACAGTACAAAATATTAATTTGTTTGTGAAACAATAATATGATATATTGTTCTTTACGGGGCACAGTTTATTTTAATCATTTGCGAACCAGACCGTTTTCTACCACAAGGAGAGGCTTTTAATTATTAATCGACGGAATGTATTTACCCCTTTTTACGAACACTGTTTTCTGTTTCTGTGTTCATACTCTAATTAAAGAAAAACGATGTGCTCGTAAAATATTCTATATGGTACCTTTCGGTCCACGTTGGTTAAAGTATATATAAGTAGTGAGCTTAACCCTGGGTGAGATTGATACAGAGGCGTCGAAGTGCAGCGGTGGGATATTGACTAGATGATGTTGAAGAAATTATTATAAATGTTCACTAACTGAAAAGACTCAGAAAATTGATATGTAGAGACATGTTAGATATGAAAGAGTATTAATTGGTTGAAGATTTTGATACAAAAATAATTGTTACTTTATGATTACATACTTATTTATTAATGCAATTGCTTTCTTAATTGTTACTAAGTGAACGAAGAGAAAAACAAACTTTCGAATTAATAATCGTAAACATAGACTTAAAATATTTTTGTTTCGTATTCTAGGTTATTATTATATACATACATACATACATAGATTCACGCCTGTTTCCCAGAGGGGTAAGCAGAGACTACGGATTTCCATTTGCTACGATCCTGACACACTTCTCTGGCTTCATTCACTTTCATCACATTCTTCATACATGCCCGTCGGTTCAAGAAGCTCTTAACCTAGCTTTGTCCAGAACGCCTCCGATCTGATCGAGAAACGTTCGCCTAGGTTTTCCTCCTGCGACTGTTCCATTCACACTAGCCTTATAAACTTTCTTAGTCAGTCTTTTCTTTATTTAAGGTTTAGATTAGTTTAATTTAACTATTATATCAGATTTAATTTCAACTTGTTATAAATCTGTCTACAACATTTATTACTTCCTCAATAATATACTTTATGCATCTTTAGATTGTGTATACTCAATCGTTTGTTTTTCATTTTAATTTAAAATTATATAGAAAGGAAATTATGAGCTGGCATAAAGTGTGTATTGAAATAAATTATAACACTTATTCAACTTTAGTGCCAAATATTTAGCTACTAGACTGTTAATCCTGTTAACAAATAACCACGGCCTTATGGTTAGCATTTTAATTGTCTATGGTATCCAGAAACACAGTAAGTATCATCAAATCACAAGGCAGAACAGCCTATCATGCTCCCTATTTTTTGCCTATTTGTACATTTAAGAAGCAGCCTAAATAGCTGCCCATTCGGCTATAGTTATTCGGCGATTAGATTTATGTAGCTGGCTATCAGCATGGTAATATACCATTCTAACTGGTATACAAGTTATCCGTAAATGGATTCTACAGAATATACCACGGGGAGTGCTCTGAAGAATTATTCCACCTTATCCCGCCCTCCCATTTCCTATCCAGAACAACGCGTGCTGGGCTCAGATGCCATCCTTACACGATAGAGTCGATTAGAGCGCGTACCAACAAGTTTGGGTCCTCATATCTCTGCCGAACGACCAAGGCATGGAGTTCTCTGCCAAGGCACGTGTTTCCTTCTTTCTTCAATTCTGGGTCCTTTAAGCGGGGCGTGACAAAACACCTTCTCAGGCCGTCAAAGTAGAGACCTCAACATCGCCTCGGCTACTATGAGGGCGGTGTGGAGGCCGCTGCTCTTAGACCACACGACTGCTTACCATCAGGTGGAGTATTTTGATTTGACGAGCAAAATAAAAAAAATTAAAATATTTATTAATTATATATTTATATGTATATAATATTAGAATTTATCTGCGGTTTCTCTCACGTGGTTATAAAGATCGATGGGTATAAAAATGTGCTTATATCACTCTCCGGCCTAATAAACCTAGATATGCAAAAAAAAAACTTTTACTCTGTTTCTAAGTGATCGAACAAACTTACAAACTCACTCGCATTTATTTTAAGTATGAATAATATTATAAAGACCAAAGGGCTGGGACCCCACGATACAGGCTTGCCTAGTGTGGGAACCGCGTTAAATATTTACCTGATAAGTTCTGCTACACTAATTTTATGTTTTGTTAAGCACTTTTATTACTTTCTTGTGTTACAAAATAAATATTTTCCTTTTTTTTCATATTTTAATTTTTTTTCTTATACGGCTATGGTGGCAAACAATCATACTGCCCACCTGGTGATAAGTGGTCACCGTAGCCTATCGACGCCTGCAATACCAGAGGCATCACTTGCGCGTTGCCGACGCTTTATGAAAGGAAGTGGAAAGGAGAAGGAGCGGGAAGGGAGAAAGAGGGTGATTGGGCCTCCGGCACTCTCAATAACCAAATGAAACACAACAGTATGAACACTGCTATTTCACGTCGATATTCTGTGAGAGGGTAGTCCTTCCCCGGTCGAGCCGGCCTATTCATGCTGATATCAGCAACGCTCTACTACTCACTACTCATTTAATGAATCTGGTCTTTTAATACTAACATTTAAAAGATAGCTAGTCTAATTGTAGGCATGAGACATGGGCTTTGTATAATACTTATAACAAAAACCTGTTTATGCTTTGAATATAAACAACTTTTTTGTGTCGTAATCAAATATTCATAGGCATAATGTTTAGCCGGAGAGAATGAAACCAAAACTTTTATTTTTATTTTACTAAAGTTTATTGCGCGTTTGTTAAGCTGGCCAGTTATCTCGTTTTGAAAAGGATAATCTAATATACATATACGTATACATTACAGTAACTGATTCAAATCCACATTAATATTTCATACAAAATAAACAGCTTTATATTTTAAGCGGCCGTAGCCCAATGAATAAAGTATTGAACTTATGATTAAAAGGCCGTGGGTTCAAACCCTACGGTTGCACGTTTGCAATTGCATGGTAGTGTAATGGGTAGGTACAGGGATTAGAAATGGGCTTGGTTAAAACTTGCGAAATCTCTGTAAAATGGGTGAAATTTCACGTGTTCATATTTCTGTCTAAATATTTATTAGTATAAAAATATGGGGAACAGAATTTAATTTAAATTTTCATCAATTAGATAAGACAGCTAAATAAGTACTCAAAATAATTTCTTTTATTTATTGTTGAAACCATTTTCATTAGATAAGTAAAATAGAATAAACATTTTGATTAAACCTTATGGCATTTCGCATTTCTGAGGCAAATGGCATAGCCTTCTCTTATTATCGGCATGTTAGACCTATTGACGGCCTCGATGGCGTAGTGGTTAGTGTAACTGACTGCCACGTCTGAGGTCGCGGGTTCGATTCCCGCACAAGTCAAACATTTGTGTGCATGAACATGGATGTTTGTCTTGGTCTGGGTGTTTCTATGCATAATAATGTATGTATTTAGAAAAAAAAAGTATATATGTATGTTTATCCATTGTCTAGTACCCATAATACAAGCTCTGCTTAGTTTGGGCTAGATGGTGATGTGTGTATGTGATAGAATATTATTATTATTATATTATTATTATTTGCTTATAAACTATTATTAATCATCTGAATTAAACCTTTGAATACCTACATTTAACGAAACTTGAACTATTGTGCTAGAAAATATGAGACTTAACTAAACTGAATATCGGCAATCATAAGATTTTTAAATTATTTGAACGCTATTAGGCTCCTACACACAATGCCGGCGGGACGCGTCGCCGGCTTTTGCCGAACGGCACGTGCCGCCGGCTTTTGCCGGGCATTTGTACCAACGGCATGTGTCGCAGAAACTTGCACAAAGCCACCGAGCATCATTCCAGTTGTGACAGTCGTGTAGAACGCTAGCCGCGCGGTACGCCGGCGTACCCGGGCGGCCATGCCGGCGGCTCCTTTGTGCGGCAAAGCCGGCGGCTTTGTATGCCACCGGGTGCACCGCGGCTTAACCGGCACTGTGTGTAGGTCCCTTTAAGTTATTTTACGCGAATTTAACACAAGGTTATATTGTTATTATTTTAATACTTACAATATAACTTTATTACAATACTATGTAATGAGACAAAAGTAGTGTATCATGGTATCGCTTTAGTAACTTTTTATTTATTTATAGCCGTAGGTACTTGTCATGGAATGAAATCATATCCTATACACCGGTTACAATAACAAAAGCATAGAGAAAAGGGATCACCTTTAGATGTCGTAGACGTTAAAATGTGATCGGAACACTCAAGACAATAATAAACCAAAATAAGATTCCCTCCCAAATATACTCTGCCTCCACTTGACATTGGCGCCAAAAACATAAAAATCTAAATGTCACCGTTGATGCCCATAAACTCTATTGTTCCATTTTTAAAACACAAAACGTTTTTGTTTTTATTTTAAGCTGTCATAATCTTAGTTCGAAGTACAAAAAAAAAACAAAAGCGAAGGTATGTGTACAGTATAAAGGGGTTGGCTCTAGTGCGGATGTAGATCCTCAATAACTTATTGAACTTGACTCATAGCATTCCTTTTCAGAATTATTAAAATTCTGAATACCACGCATGGGTATTATATAATTTTGTAAACGTTGTAGATAGGTATCCAGTTTTAATGATTTTATTATTTAAATATCACTGTCATTGTGCTATTTAAATGAGTAAATCTTTTGTGTCGTAAATTATAAAATAGGTTATACTGCTCAAACATAAAATTACAAAAATTATAATTATATGAATCTCTCCACCACAAAATTAATGGAACACTTACTTTATTACGACACAAGTTAACAAGTACAATCTCTGTCTAATCATGTATAAAAAATACATAGGTACTAGGAAAGTTCAATATACAAAATACTCTCATTATCCGAAAACCTACAGGATACGTGGGTTATTCGAAATACTATGAAATATTTATTGCGTTTCACGTCGCATATTTAAAATTAAACAAATACACATTTACTGAATTATAGGAATGAGTGTTATTGTTTGCAGGAACGGTAATCACTTCTACGGACAACAATTTTTGGACAGATTCGATTTTATAACCCGTTCTGAAATAATGTATAATTGATTGGATACCCAAAAAGGTTTTTTTTTCGTTTTATTAAATTCTGTTATACATACAAGACCCTTTGGCAATCATATAATTATATAAAACCATAACAACATTTAACGTAGGTATCTCAATGATTACCATTGTAATATAATTTTGGTAGCCGCGATGAGCAAGTATTTGTAATCGTTGAAAAATCTATAACCGAGTTTATTAACCGTTTCCTATTCTATATATAAAAATCTCGTATCACGGTGTTTGTGGTCGCACTCCTCCAAGCGGCTCGACCGATTTTTATGTTTTTCGTGTACATTTGGTAGGTATGAGAATAGGTCGTAAAGTATATTTCATACCGCTAGGTGATTAGGCTGCGGCTCAACCTAACCTATACTTACACGAGCGAAGCCGCGGACAAAAGCTAGTAATAACATATTAGGAATATCTTTACCTGTTATGTTTCAAAACGCATGTAGGCAAAATAGAGGTTTCTCGACAAAAGTTACTATAATAGTTTTATATTTGCGCATTTTATTATATATAAATATATATTATATATATACAACCAACCTACATTTTACGCTTTAAACTGATACATTTTATATATTTGAAAAAGTAAAAGAAACACGAATCGTTTTTCTAAACACGAAATCCTAAACGGATAATCTCCTTGTAAGTCGTAATCGTCTTTACCGCAGGTCGTTATTTTCTTAAATATAAATTAATGCCTTTTGCTAAATAAAAAATATCTATCTTTTAATTTATGGTTATATTTTAACAATTAATTATTTGTATTTTAAAACAGAACTTGTAAGTATTGGAATTTATTCATAAGCGTATTGTTCACAATTCTTTTGAGACTTTCTGTAAGACTTAAATAATAAATCTATAATAAATTCTGAATAAGAAAGAGATCAAATTTCTGGGAAATAGTTTATTTAATATGTATCGTTATCTGAAGTAGTTGTATTTACTAGGAATCTGTTCTCAATAGCTATTACAAAGAACTGTAATCTAGTACAAGTCGCACTACATGTAAAGTTTTAATTTGATTCGTTTTTAAACTTAGTTCGTTCCTGTTATACAGTCTTATTAGATTTCACATATTGATGTAGATTTTTTATCTTGACACGTGATACTTAAATATGCCTTTAAACTAATATAGGTTGTTATACGCTATTTTAATAAAAGCTATTTGAAAAAAATAACTTTACAATGAAGAATTAATTAAATTATTACTTTTTAATTTGTTATTTGTAGTACTTAATTTTAAGAAATTATTTTCTATTAGTTCCTTTAAATTAAATAAAAATGTTACCGTTATTATTACTTACTTCTATATAATAAGATATATGGCAATATTCTAATTTTAGTATATAAACATGGTTTAATCAAATGTTACTTTTTTGAGAATGTTAGTCAGTTGTTAACAAATCATATGAATTTTAAAATTGAATGTAGCATCAGCAAACTAATTTGTAAAAGGATTTAGTAAATTTTAGTAATCTTAACATGAGAACATATTTCATATTCCAGTAATAGTTATATTATATTATAATATATAAAGGTATATAATCGATTACTAACTTGATATATTTATCGATAAATGCAAATCGATTCGATTATTTTAGGCTTATGATTCTATTACGGCGGGGTTGTCACCGTGTATTTTGTCGTGAATTCTTCATGACAAGCCGGCAGCCGTCGGCTCGGGATGCTGTCAACTCTAATACCTTTTCCATTGTTTAGGATTTTATTTTTAAATGTAATACTACGACACGTTTGAAATACTTTTGTTTTTACTGCGTTTCATCTAGTTATACCTACGACAGCTGTATTTAATAAGGTTTTAAAATTAATTTAAAAAATAATGCTACAGATTCATCTGGCCACACTTTTATGAAAAACTAACATTATATTGCAGAAGTGTTTGTATATTGCTGGGTAAGAACAAATATTTTGCTTTATTTTAATGTAGGAAGCAAGTAACAGACAGATGCACCTAGTCGTATTAAAAGTTCACGTATTAGACCGCGAATAAGCTAAATTCTGAAAATCACATTAGCATGCATATAGATCCATGCCTGCATACTTGCAAAAGTGTATACAAAATTTTATAGCCCCATATTTTACGTAATAGTGAGCCTATGCTAGCAGCGATAGCTCAGTGGGGAGACCAACAGACTGCAATGCAGAGGGTCTCGGGTTCGAACCCACGTCGCGCACCTCTGACTTTCGGAAGTTATATGACTTTTCGAAATGATGTGCGTATTGATTGACAATTATCGCCTGCTCCGTGCCTCGGAGAGCACGTTAAGTCTTCGGTCCCGGCTGCCATGAACATCTATGGCAGTCGTTATTGGGAAGTCAGTGCCCTCTAATATCCTGACACTAGTCTATCCTTAGGGTATCGTTAGCTTTCGGGTTGCGGTGGTCAGGTGGCAGCCGCACCGTGTAAAAACTGATATCCAGTCAAATCCGGTTAGACTAGAAAGCCGACCCCAAGTGACTTGGGAATAATAAAGGCTAGGGTGAAGAAGAGTGAGCCCATGCTATCTATTGGACATTTTCCAGTCTGCATTCTAATGTCCACAAAACATTACATAAAAAATAATTATCATGGAGTTTGGAAAAATCCGCACAACTGCTTAGCAATAAATACGCAAGTACAAACAACTTAGGTTGCTTGTATATTATTTTATAATTACATATTAGTATTCATTATAAACTAAACTAGAAGATGTACAAATAAATAAAAGAGGTAAATAACAATAATAACAAAAAAGAATATTTAAATAACTGATTTCGGTTTTGTAATATTCGTCACCTTCGCTGTTGACTTCTTCTATCATCATATCTATCATCATATCTATCTGTATCACCTTTCGTTGAAATAAAATTATTCTGTTCTTATTTTTATTTTAGAGATATTTGAATTGAAATTTAAAGTTTCGAAGTTTCCATGTGCGTCAAATAAATGGTTTTAGTAATATGTATAAATTGAATATTTGTATACTCTAAGGGTAAATCATCATGAGTCTGTATGTACTATATCAGCATGCATTCTATATAAATGTACTCATGTTTCTTACAAATAAACCGATCTTTATATTTAAGTAATGTCATATATAATAACTTACATGTGAAAATACATCAAAGTGCTACTTATTGATGAAATTGAAGTTGGCTTTTCGAGGACTGTTCCCTTTTATATGTTCTAATTCTTTTAATATTGAAACCTCCATACCACAGCCAGACTTGTAACGCAATTGAACTATATAGCCTACGTTTTTATGAACAATGCCTTGAAAAGGCTTTCAATATGTTACAAGAATCACCACCTAGTATTCTATTTATAGATTTTATTCTTATATCTTTACTAGTGCTTTGCTGAGTCTGATATTAATTATTATAGAATTAATTCCCATTAACTTAGGGAACTTGAGATAAAAAAATTTAAATACATCGTTATGTCAAATTTTAAAGTCAGTCGTACAATTATTTTACGGACACAATTATATTGAACAAGTTTTTATTTATAAAGATATTTACTTTCACCCACTACGCGTTAAACAACAAACACGTCAAAAGCCCAATTACAAAGATACAATGCCTTTAACAGTATTGTATATAGGTTAAATAAACGCACATTGATCAACAGTGAGATGAACGAAGTCTTTTGATGTGACACAAGTTTTATTTCTGAAAGAGATGAACAGTTGGTTGGCAGTAACACAGACGCTTTATACTTGTTTAACTTGCTCGATATGTCCATTTTGTAATCGTAAAATAGTTTGTACTGCTGTTGAGTAACTTTAAAAGTAATTAGAAATGTTAAAGTTACGAATCATTTATAATATACATAGTATCGGATACACATTACTGGTTCTAAAAATGATTTTAGTTGCAATATTTGTAAAGAGAACGGTGATATAATTCTATATTTGAATTTATTTATTTATATCGTACTTTATTTTTGTATTCAGTTGCCAAGCAGTAGGTATAAATTTTTTTTAAATTATGCTAGTGTAAAGTGACTATCTGATTATTACTTTGAAAAAATCCTTTTTGGAATAAAAAGAACAATAGTCACTATACACTTGCATAATTTAAAAACAAAATTATACTTACTGCTTGGCAACTGAATAAAAAATAAAGTACGATAAAAAAGAAATAAAATTATACCTGAGTAAAATTAATTCCGTTGTGTGTAATGGTTTAAAATTATTATTGTTCTTTATATGACATAATTAAATAGGTTTAATTTTATTTAATCGTAAGAACCACCGGGCTTAGCAGATCGTGTCACACAGGTCAGTACGCATCCCTGATACATCGTACACTCCATACTCGATCACTTATAAATAACTTTTCAGTTAATCGTTATTTTGTTTCTTCGTATGAGTGAAGACAAATTAGAAAATAGAAGTAGTCAATTTGTAAAATTATTTTGATTTATATTATATAGATATGTATATATGATTTTATCCCTATATTTGTATTATAATAAAGAATTATTTGCCAAATTTATTAACACAACTACTAAATTAAATAATAATTACTTTCGACGAAGGAAAACTGCTAAACCAAGAAATTGAAGGATTAAATATTATATTATTAATCATAATATAATTTACTAGACGATATAAATATGAGCACTAATATTATCTATTCCAAAATCCGAAATCGAAGTTATTTAGTCACTTATAAACTTACCTGTAAGTTTCGTCGTCCGTAACTGTTCGAGTACTGCACTGAAACACTGAGCCGAGGTACGCGTGTTGCGCGCTGTGACGGTACTACTGAAATGGCCACAGGACTCCACACTCCCCGGTTATATACTCATGGGGAAAAGCCGAAAGCGTACCGGTTGGTGCTACGCTTCTACGCCGCGCCCAGCGTAGGCGTGCGTAGGCTCCGGCCTACGGCATGCTACGACAATAATTATCTATAGCAATTATAACTAATTCGTTATTAAAATGCATTCCGATTTCTTTTTTAAATATTTACTAGAAATTTCTAGATCTTGAAATGTTACGTCAATTAAATCTACAGAGTATACAGTACCAACCTTTCTTTAACGCAAATGCAATGAATAAAAGAGGCGCGCGTCATGATTAACTTTCTATAGTTATTTTATTCAGTGAATATTAAACTGAGTTTGATAATTGCTATTTCTTTATAGTGTTATTTGTGACGTCACATTTATTATAAAAAACTACTTTAAATTCAATTAACGTTTATAAAATTATTTTCCATATGTCAAGCATGTACAAGGATCATTTGATATTTATTAATTTGAAATAAAACTACTATATAGGAATTTTCTTCACTGTCTATTTTAATTAGATTATTATTTGGATTTCTTGGAATTTTAAGGTTGCTTTTTATCAGCTAAGGACTATTGTAACGCTATATGCACCTTTTATTATTGAATTATTTACATAAAGCTATGGCACCAGAAAATATAAGATTATTATAACAGTTCAAAGATTTTTTGTTTATGCGCTATACCGTCATTTAAGTCGTTTTGATACCGATATTAAAACATTAATTTAAACAGATTCAAATGAAAGTTAATATAAAGATTTGAACTCGAGACGCTCTGTGTGCAAAGGAAGATATTTAACGTGTTATTAAATTTGTTGCCTTTTAATATTATTAGTTTTGAAACACGATCTCATGTTTTTGAATCCGTATTATCTGACTGTGGTTTCAAGACATGTTATTTATTTACCTGTACTTTTTTGTATATATTTTATTTCTCAGTATATTTTTTTTTCATACTGACAATTAACACTTAAACAGGCATAGAACATATTATACATACACAAAGAAGAGTCTAAGTTTTAATATGGTCGCAAATACCGGTCAGTCATATCGGACTCCTAAACTAGGTGGGTAACCTGTATCATAGGAGCCATGCAACTTCTGGATATAAAGTAACACAGCGTCATAGACTCCATGTAATACACAAAGGGTTGTGCACAGGTACTGGGAATATTAGAAATACAATAAGTATGTGAACAAATGAAAACACTAACATCAGATTTTCTGTGTTATCATATAACAATTTCTGCAAATAGTTTCTAAGAGTATATTTTAGTTTGTATCGCGTCATTGGGTAAATGCTAAGGATACGATTTAATTTATTATAAAGACGCGCACTTTGGACACTAAAATTTCGTCTTGCAAATGTGGTACGACATGGAACAGGGGCACAAACAGCGGCGTTTTTACGTCTAGCAAGAATCCTGTTGTCAAGAGGAAGAATATGAATTTAGTTATTTTATAAATACAGCAAGTAGGTACTAGAAATATCTAGTCATACATTTTATATAGGGGTATATAGTTGATACTGTGAGTAACTAAATTCTGAGTGACACCAACATTGAATAGCACCGTTACAACAGTGGTGTCGGCAAAAAAAAAAGAAATTTGAATTTGAAAGTCATTAAGTTTTAACAGAAAATGTATTTATCAATCCTAACTAATATTATAAAAGCGAAAATGAGTTTGTTTGTTTGTTTGTTTGTTACCTTTTGACGCCTAAACCACTGAACCGATCATTCTGAAATTTTGTATATACGTTTTCAGGTGTACAGAAATGGACATAGGCTACCTTTGATCCCGAAACAAATTACTGTTCCCGAGGAAAAGAACAATAACGTTCTTATGATTATAGATGGCGCCACGTGTCTTTCGATTTATGATTGAATTATATTATTACAAGCAGAGTACAGCCCGAATTGATTGTCAAATTCTAAATTAACGCGAGCGAAGCCGCGGGCAAAAGCTAGTTACATTATAAATATATAAAAATTGCCTGAGGGCAGCAGTAATTATTTATGAACTGCACGGAGTACCACTGCGCCTGTGGTTTAAGTCATAGCCTCGTCGCTGCCGCTGCGCCAAGTGTTGCGGGTTCGATCCCCACACGGGACATGACATGTGTGATTGAGAAATAGTTATTCCCTGTTTGGGTGTTTTTTTGTGACCGTTGTTTCGATGTTGATAAAGTCACGCAGGAATTTGTCCTAGGTGTTTCAATGTATGTTCCTCCGTGATACAGCAGCGAATCAAAAGAGTAATCATTAATAATAATAATAATATTCGACCACATACACACAACACCATCTAGCCCAAACTAAGCAGAGCTTGTACTATGGGTACTAGACAGTGGATAAACATACATATTATAGATTTTTTTATTTTTTTTGTAAATACATACATGTTATATATAGAAACACCCAGACCAAGACAAACATCCATATTCATGCACACAAATGTTTGACTTGTGCGGGAATCGAACCCACGACCTTAGGCGTGGCAGTCAGTTATACTAACCACTACGCCATCGAGGCCGACAATTTAAAAAATAATACTTATACGGCTGCTATGCATAAGGATTTGACTCCGTGGTTAGGTAAACTGTTGTGGGCTTTCCTGTTGGATAATTCTTAACAGAAGCACGGATTCTGGAATTACACCTTGTAGGTTGCAAATGGCAATATCTAGCTCCCTGTGCCGTCGGACCTACAAGCATAGTAAGCGAAATGTGTATTTAATACATCTTTGTATACCCATCTATTCGGGATATTGGCTTAAGACTATTTGTGTATGTATTTATTAACTACTAGCTTTTGCCCGCGGCTTCGCTCGCGTTAATTTAGAATTTGACAATCAATTCGGGTTGTACCCTGCTTGTAATAATATAATTCAATCTTGATTCGAAAGAAACGTGGCGCCATCTACTACCATAAGAACGTTTTTGTGATTTTTTACGGGATGAAAGGTAGCCCATGTCCGTTTCTTTACACCTGACAACGTATATGCAAAATTTCAGGATGATCGGTTCAGTGGTTTAGGCGTGAAAAGGTAACAAACAAACAAACTCATTTTCGCTTTTATAATATTAGTTAGGAAGTTAAGCTTAGGATTGCAGTTCCTCGTTGGTCTCGTAGTATAAGTTATATAAATATGAAGCGGCGGTAGCCCAATGGCTAAGGCATTGGACTTGCGATCGAGAGGTCGCAGGTTCGAATCCCAATTATTGCACTACTGACGTGGACCCACTCCTAACACAAGCATTCTACCTTAGCTGGAGGGGTTAACAAAAATACTACTCATTTGAAACCCAGGTTGCTAATAAGTAATCTTAAAAAAATATTGTTCAGCTTTGACACTACATTTGGCGAACTGAGGCAAGCGGCTAGGGGCTAGGTTCTGCTTAGTTTGCTAAGCAGAGCTTGTACTATGGGTACTAGACAATGCATAAACATACATGTTTACTTTTTTTTGTTGTAAATACGTACATATTATACATAGAAACACCCAGACCAAGACAAACATCCATGTTCATTCATGCACACAAATGTTTGACTTGTGCGGGAATCGAACCCGCAACCGCTTGGCAGTCGGTTACAGTAACCACTACGCCATCGAGGCCGTCTGATGATTATTTAGATTATCTCCTGTCACTAAGCCAGAAAAGAAGTAACTTCTCCAAATTACTTTCGTATCTAATCGAGATCCTGGGTCTGGAACAAATCACTGAAACATTATATTAATTAAATAGTCAACAATGTTCATGACTCAGACGTATCACAGAGTAAATAATGGAGAATCGTTTATACGTCGCCCACCTATGTTTTCGACTAAAGCCGGCTTTCTTGTGGTTATAAAAATATCTCACGCGCGCTACTAAACTATACATACCTACTTAAACTGTACGTGTATGAGATATTAATTTTTGTTCGAGTACACTACGTTGGATAAGACAGCTAATGACACCGTGATGAATGTGTAGTTCGATCGATCCGCGAGGTTAATCAAGATTTCCATCGCCCGAATTACAATTGAGTGACCGTTTAAATGTTATATAAGACTAGATGTGCCCGCGGTTTCACTCGCGTTTATGGTTACTGCACGGCCCTCGTGGATTGTAGCGTGGTGTTATATAGCCTTTCTCGATAAATGAGCGATCCAACTCTTAAAGAATTTTTCAATTCGGACCAGTAGTTCCTGAGATTAGCGCGTTCAAACAAACAAACAAACTCTTCAGCTTTATAATATTATTAGTATAGATACATCAAAATTCTGGTTTAAAGCAATAGGGTTTTATTTCATTCTAGTTTTGAAAATATTACTTGCGGGTTGATTTACAAATTAGTATCTAATTTTATTGTTATCGTTAATATGAGTAAATTTAATATTTGTTTGAGCAGTGGGTTCCACCAAAAGACCAATGGGGTCTATCCTATCCACTAGTCTATTACAAAATATATATTACTGGCATCTACCATGTAAACGTTTATTCGTTATTTCAGATGGAACAAAATACTAAGAATATTATAACCTTGAAATCCGAATAGGTTTTATTTCTTTCATAGTGACAATAGTCCCTTATTGAAACCAGTTTACGTTAAGGCTTAGGACAATTATAATATTACTTCGCCTGTTTCTAAATATCACGCATTGAAAAGAGAAAATTGATAAAAATATACATTTATTTTAAATAGCTTGCTAAAGTTAAAATTAATATTATAACTAGAAAAAAATCCTTTTATTTAATGTAACGTAGCATTTCTGTTTTGTTGTTTTGCCAGATACTTTAAGGCCATTTCTTTATTTTAAGCAATAATTCTAATATTCGCAAAATAAATAAACAAGCGAAATGCTCCATACCCTACTGGTAGCTCCAATTTCTCCAAAAACTCACAAATCAAATATTAAAACAAAACTACTAACCGTACAGGTGGTTTTAATATTTGATGTGAGTTTTTGTGTGAATGTAGCTACGAAGAAAGTATTTTGAAAAGAGGAAATTACGTTTGTGGAACAACAAACAACTATTCCGCGCTGTTAATGAAACTAAAACTGGGCAAACTACAGAGATAAGTCAATATCAGAGTTTAATGTGCACAGGTAAATACTACCTCATGAATTAAAAATCTGTGATGAGTAAACTGACGAACATGCATGCACTATGCAATGAGAGGTTTTTTTTTTTACGTGGCTGAATGCATTGACGCATACTCCTCCGCGAGGACGGGCGGAGGGGTTATGTCGGACTCGCCGGGGTAAAAGAAAAAGATGGAATAAGAATTATGTACCTCCGGAATACCGACTAAACCTACCAGGGTGTTCCTCGACAAAACCGCTATCGGCGGGGCCGCGTGAATCACTTGCACATGCGGTCGCGACCCCGCCGACGTTTCGGCCCGCCGTATGAAACGGCAGGCCACTACACGACAAGATCTAGTCACTACTCAACAAAAATCCCTACTGTCCCTTCCTAGAGGGGAGACACGACAAAGAGGCGTGCGTGGGAATACGCATGCCACCTCTCGGACCTGGTGCTGAACGGATGGCGGGCAGGCCTCCAAGCAAACCACCCCAGGTCAAAACTCAGGGTGGATGCAATGGGAGTGAGTGAAGCCAGCGAAATAAGCAAGAACAACAGTTTTATATTGCTTGTTTTTTTAAGACTTCTCTCTACACTAGGAATAATTTCTGTATGGCGTGGGACTTTACAAACATTCAAACAACGGACGCAAGAACTTCTAGACTCGTAACAACTATTTGTGGATCACACAAAGTTTTGTCCCGTGTGGGATTTGAACCCACAACACTCGGCGCAGTGGCAGGGGCGAGTCGAACCCTTAAACCACTACGTCATCGGTGCAGTCTATATAGTAAGTGGGAAATAGAGTTGCCAGGTCTTAAAACCGAAAAGCTGGGCAGACCAACCAGACGAACCAGTTTAGCAGGACATTTGGGTAAAAAGGACGGACAGCCTTAGTTTTTTCACAAATCAGAATCAAAAATAAATTTATTCAAGTTAGGTTACAAGGTAACACTTATGAATGTCAAAGTTACACAAATTTTTTTTTGTGAATTCACATTAACTGCCTCGTTCAGCAAAGCAAGGGTGTAGGGCTCATGAGAAGAACGGACAAGAAACTCATGGCCACTCTTTTTAATCGCCAAATTTACAATAAAATTTTGTTTACAAATCATAACTGTAAGGTGCTGCAACCATTTCTCCATGAATTCCTACTGAACATACTCAAGCATTTAATAAAATTTGATGGTAGCCTCTAAAGCAGCAGTATAGTAAACAGAAGCATCCACTTACATGTACATAAATAATCAAGACAAGGCATGATTGTAGTCCGTAGTTTAATCTAACTGTTTAGTTTTTAGTGTTATAATCAGTCCTGTGCTCGTCTGTTCGCTTGAGGACACTTGAGGACACTAGACGACAGTGCTAGACCGTTCGCTTGCGCTAGCGACACAAGGTGAAGCGGGCAGAGCAGAAACCAACTCATAACAAATGTAAAAATACTGGTCAAATTTAAAAAGCGTAACTAAAGCTGGACAAGACGCTTAGGCCGGACACCATCTAATTTGACCGCAAACGCAAAAACGACATAGGGTGCCTTTTATCCAGAAAAAAGTACCAAAATGTTCCAAGAGATAGAAACTGGTTGACAAAATTTACATTAACGCGAACGAAACCGCGGGCAAAAAGTCTGACAGTATCCGGCTTTATCCGGACGCGTGGCAATGCTAATGGGAAACTATTGTTTCCACGTTCTTTATTGAGGAATGACGCCACTTCTCAGATTGTATACGTGTATAAGGATATAAATATAATATCGCTTTTAAAGTGCCTTTTCAGGATAGTGACGTCAGACTATGTATAGTAGATAGATAGTCGCACGACTCTTTTTTTTCTTGGCATTGGAGGCTAACCAGCAGACGAATCTCATGATGGTAAGCGATTACCGCCGCCCATGGACATGGCAACACCAGAAGAGTCACAAGTGCGTTGTGAGCCTTAAAAGGCTAGGCAAAGGTATTACCTCCATATTTCGCCATCTTTTCGGTCCTACGTAATTGGAGGCGAACGTATTACTGTCTACGGATCTCAGTTCCAGACATGCGGCTTCTAAGATTTGCTTGACAGAAAAAACCAATAACACTTTGCTCGACTCGGGAATCGAAACCAAGACCTCATGCATAGCAATCGCATTCACTATCGCTATGTCACTGAGGCAGTAGTAGTGTTTAATTTCAGTCTGAAATAAAGTTTTATTTCTTTAACCTTTGTTTTTATTTAGTACACACAGCGACACATCAACCTAGACTGTTTGGACTTTGAACTTTTAGAAGTTGAACGCTGCGAATCGTGCGAGAGAGTGCGTTATATTTTTGTTATTTTGTCTCATTCACGCTGAACGGGACGGGACGCTCTATCCTTACCATTACATCGACACCACTATCCCTTTCCAACAATTCTCTATTTTGTATATAGCGTAGTTATGCGTATATAGGGTGTTTAACTTGATGTGTAGCCGTGTGTACTAGCTGATCCGATAATCATTGTCCTGTCAATCTATACAAAAAATACATTTCACGTAATTAAATTAAAAAAATATATTGATGCAGTCTCTGGGGACTGCCGATAGAAGTGAAAACTTTAATCCTTGATCATTAACACTTCTTTATGAACAAAAAAAGGAAAAAGGGGCGGGTCGGACTGCTGATACTCCCTTAGGGGTTATTAAGGGGGTCAAAATTTCGTTATTTTTTGCGTAGGACGCACCATTTCTGAGATATTGTTAATATTACAAAATAATTCAAAAATGGAAAGCGTGGAAGCGTGACAATGGCGAAGCGTGACGATGACGCGAGTTTTATGATTTTTGTTCACCCAAGAAATGCTCAACGCGCCTAAAGAAGTTTTCACTTCAAAAATATTTTAACTTTTAAAATACCGTATAAATTTTCGACATTTGCCGCGAATATTTCGAAAATTTTCGTTCATACACACTTTATCCTGACAATTAAAAACACAACAAAATAATACAGCCAAATCGGTCGAGCTGTTTTTAAGTGATCCTCCGTAATACATGTGGCAATTGATTTTTATTTATATAGATGTTAGTTTATCTGCAACAAATAGCATACTAAAGCATTTTTGTAAAAATTGCATTAAAATTGTATAGCATATGAGGAAGCACTGAGGTATAATGGGAATATCTCGCTCCGCCTCGCATTTCAGCACTTAACTTATTGAGTGACAGCGGTGGCCAGAGACAATAGATTTTCTGATGTCAATATCAATATTCACAATAGACGTACATTAAATGCAATTATATTATAACGTGTATCTTACAACCATATTATTTCAATTACTACCGGGTTCGAAAGGTTTCCTGCTTGTTAATAATTAATTGTTCCAAAAAAATATTTATTTTTTAATTCTGGCAACGTAACTAACCTATTGATTAAATTACTAACTAATCATAACTTAATAATATAACTGTGAATGTGAGCTTGTTTGTTTGTTTGTTACGCTTTCACTCCTTAACTACTCGACTGATCATCATGAAATTTCGTATACACGTTATCGGACGAACAGAAAAGGATAATATGTACTTTTCTGTACCGATAGGATACTTTTTATCCATAAAAAGGTACTGTTACTAACTTAACCTAACCTATCCTGCATTTATGCGAGCGAAACCGCGGGCAAAATCTATTAATATTATAAATGCGAAAGTAAATGTTTGTTTGTTATGCTTTCAGCCTACTCGACCGATCATTATGCAATTTTGAATACACGTAGTCAGGTCTACAGAAAACAAAAACGTACTGTTATTGAGTGATAGAAATTGATTGACACTGTCTTAATTAAAGCAAGTGCACCCGTGAGCAAAATTTAGTAATAAATAAAGGCTTATGTTTAACTTATCACCAGATATAGTAAAATATAACAGTCAAAAATAGTAAATGATCACCAAATTGCACAGCAAAATAAAGAGATCAAACTAAGTCGACAGACTATTTTTGGGTGGGTTTAAGAAGGAACCCAACATAACTTAACCCTTCCGAGACGGAATGCAGTGATTTCAGACGTATAGGTGCTCTTTATGATATATTTTAGTATACATATTTTGCTGCGCAATTACTATTTTTGGTGGTCATTATATTTAATCCCATAAATAAATGAGTCAGGTATACTACTAATCTAAGCTAGATCTTCGTTTCTATTTGTCGTGGGCAGCACAACGTACAAATGCCTTGAGGCTGTCGAAAGCTTAACTCACTTAAACAAGGTCACCTATAGAGAGAAACACAGGTGTCGGCTGTGAGACAAAGCCCGATAGCCGCCATATTGCCATTTGACTTTATCTTTAGGCCAACTACACAACTGCGATTGTTCTACTCGCCTACACACTGCGGCTGATTCGTTCATGTTGGCTTTAAAGTCGTATATACATACTTAACCTTATAATACTGACTGAGCACTGTCTCCCGAAATACAGGCTACAGCCTAGTTTGGGAAACAGGACCAGTACCGTTTGTAAATATAAAACTACACTATTTTGTAATTACTTGTTAGTAACTCATTATTTTTTGTTCAAATATATTTTTTTTTTATTTTTTATTAATTGTATTACGAAAGGGGTAGGTAGGTGGGAGTTTAGTTACCTAGCGATCTTCTTCTTCAATTGCAGAGCCAAGCTCTCGTCGGTGGAGTTTCTTCCATAATGTCCTATCTTCAGCCAACGCTTTGACTTGATACGACGAAACTTTTACCTTTTCTTTCACTTGATCTATGAACGTCCTCCTTGGCCTTCCTCTTCCCCTTCTGCCTTCTATTTTTCCTGTCAAGATGTTTTTTTATAAAAGTGTCATTTTGTATCAAGTGGCTCAACATTTTCCCTCTTCTGTTCTCTCTTGTCTACCTAGCGATAGATAATTATATTTTTCCTTCTCCTTTTCCTTAATTAGAATCGCTACCTATGTTATTTTTAAAGAACTCTTTATATATTAAGATTCTCCAGGCGTAATATCAGTATCGCGGGCAACTTCACAGACATCTGATATTGCTGAAATCCAATTTCCATCAGGCGGCTCGTGAGCCACAAAACGCAAAAAAAAATTTAAAATGTATAACTATTTGTACAAATATTTGGGACGTATAGAGATCAATCAACAACAGTTACACAGTGATCAATCAACAACAGTGTTGTGGTGTGACCATTAAAACTGTTTCATTCATGTTATTTTAGATTATACTAATAACCTAAACAAAATAAATAACACTAGTAATTTCAGTTATTTTAAGTCCTACGTCATAAAGGTGAGTTTTCAGCCACTAGTTTTCATTGTGATAAAAATTCCGTCTAACAAAAAAGTTAAAATAAAATTGCCGTAACCATACGCTCATTCACTATTGAACTGTTTATATTATTTCGATCTAGTTAAGGTTATTAATTATTGAATAAAATTCAATTATTATAGATAATAATATAAATAAATAAAATCCTAATTACTCATAGAACAACTACATCTTTTTGGCAGCTTGCAGTTTGTGAAGTAAGATATCTCGATACAATATCTTTTTAAATGTGAAAGCCTTACGAACGGTCAGATTCTTGTATCTTCAATGAAAGTAGCGATAATTTAAATCTTATAATGGAAATAAAAGAAATAGTGAAGTAGACTCATTACATAAGTGCAAGGAAACGATCAGTGCGTCACCCTGTCGCTGGCTCGTAACTATGTAACCCACACATGCTATAAACAGATGCATTCAATCACCATCCGAGCGGTCCTATATCTCGGTCGGTTTGATTACGATTCTAGATTAATATTATAACGGTTGACAACAGAGTGAAATGATATGTTTTTTAAAATACAGTCTTTCAACTATACATACATACAAATAAATAAAATTGAAGTGTCGGTTTTTAATGTCAAAATAACAGATTTTTACTAAATGCATGTGAAATGGGGCAAAAATTATCTGATGTGAAGCAGACGAAGTTGCGCAGGACAGCTAGTAGTGCCACTTCTGTTGTCACAAAATTCTCTAAACTTAACTAAAAATCACTAAAATTTTGTTTAGTCCTGTCAAACGACATTTCGTATTCTGAAATCGTTAAAAGTGACAGGACTAAACTAAATTCTAGTGATTTTTAGTTAAGTTTAGAGAATTTTGTGACAACAGAATAGGCACCATTATCTATGTACATATATTTAAAACATTCACAACACATCTCTAACCTTCACAAAATTCGTGCTTAAAATCCAGTATCGGTCGTCGGCCTAAAACATCCGTGCGTGTTCCAACCATGTCCCACCGTACCCTGTCACACGACGTTATCTTTGAATCCTCTGGCGACTGGGGACTTGTCTCCGAGCTATCAACCTCTACACCATTATGTCTAACTCCCTACACGGGATTTGTCTCATTGCCTCAAGGAACATTTTATTTGTGTGACACGGAAATAAGACAATCAAGTAGGGGAGAGTAATCTATATTGAACCGGCGCTTAAATTATACCACTTCTATATTTCTACCAAAATGACGCTATTTCTTTACACTGGCAACAAAAAAGAGGCGACTGTGGAAATGACAGAGTGTTAGTGGCGCCACAGTCGCATCTTTTTCTGTTTTTTCTAATTGCTTAGATTTTTTTATTTGCAAACGACGTTGCATGGCATGCCCTGTAGGTTTAGTGGTTACGCTGCCCTTGTGAGTGAGACGAATAGTAGTTTGTCAAGTCTTAGAATTTTATTCCTTAGCCTTTTGTTTTTATCACAATACAATATTCTATCACATACACACAACACCATCTAGCCCAAACTAAGCAGAGCTTGTACTATGGGTGCTAGACAATGGATAAACATACATATATACTTTTTTTTTGTAAATACTTACATATTATACATAGAAACACCCAGACCAAGACAAACATCCATGTTCATGCACACAAATGTTTGACTTGTGGGGGAATCGAACCCGCGACCTCAGGCATGGCAGTCGGTTACACTAACCACTACGCCATCGAAGCCGAAAAAGGTTAGCCGGTAAAGGTTCTGGCCACCGGTGCCACTGCGACTCAATAAGTTAAGAAGAGTTATATCGCCTTCAAATACGAAATCTGTTTTTACAATCATATACTTTACTCAAGTGTAGTATCTTTTGCCCGCAGCTTTGATTGGAAATGCTTCTTTTTTTTTGGATAAAAACCCAATGTTCTTTTCTGTATCCATGACAACGTGTATGCGTGATTCCTGATGATCGAGTAGTTAAAGAGTGAAACCGTAACAAACACACATTCATAATATTTGTTAGAACCGTGATATCTGAAAATAGATTTACCCTATCAAGGAGGTTTAATTTTGTGCGTATCTTGAAAGGAAAAAACAGTAAGTACACTTTAAAGATCACTTCGTTATCCGGGTGTCCGTCTGTCAGACCAATCAAGACCCATTATCTTAAGAACCGCTAAAGGCATCACTCTGAAATAAACACTATGTTTCCTAAGCATCTTCTCAGGCCGTCAAAGTAGAGACCTCAATATCGCCTCGGCTACTGTGGGGGCGTTGTGGAGGCCACTGCTCTTAGACCACACGACTGCTTACCATCAGGTGGAGTGTGGTCATATTGACGAACAAAATAAAAAAAAAAAAAGAATGTGTTAAAATACAAACTTCTAAGGTAACGCTAACAAAAATACAGCTTTTTATTTATATTTAGCATTAAAAGTGAATATAAGTCACGGACACTTCTGAATAATCCAAGAGGTCCATTATTATCATCCTTATTCCATTTTTCTCTTTTACCCCGGTGAGTCCGACATAACCCCTCCGCTCGCCCCCGCGGAGGGGTATGCGTCAATGCATTCCACAAAGTAAAGAAGAAAAAAAAGTGTTGGCATGCTTGCACTATAGAAAAACGTATAACACCGAGAAAGTGGTATTTATTATGGTCTTTTACATTAAAACTTATGATTTTTTAAGAAATTGGTCATATCTATGATGAATTTCAATACAGGTATTTTTAGAATAGCATTCGGATTAACTACGTAAGAAAAATTACAGACAAGCTAAATAGGAAATAATGTATCTGATAAAACCGTACACATATTGTAAAAACTATAGGCATGGCAACACTGCGTGTCTCAGATGTAAACAATGGATGCCGATGTATTTGAAATCGCGAAAATACTTTTTAACACGAAAATAAGGTTCGAAAGTGTCCGTAAGATTGTAATGATTGATTATTAAGTCATAAAATAAAATCCAAATTATTGTGTAGGTGGAATGTGTGTTGATTCATAGGCCAAATTGTTAATTATTGTCCTATACTTGATAAAGTTACTTATCACTTTACAAACTATTATATCTGTAAATAACTGATTTGACAAATAATTGAAAGACCACATTTCATTACATCAAGATATCATTCAATAAACTAATATTTTTATAATCATGTGAATTGGCAAAACAACGCAAAGCATAAATTTAATAATGTTTGACAAAATGCATTGCATGATAATTATTTACTAGTTTTAGTATGAAATTATCAGGTTTTAGTAGGATAGGTCCTCTAATAACAGTAATAACTGATGACTTCATACAATTGATCTTAAATGGTTAGGTTTAGGCTTGGTTAGAACTGCGACCACTACGCAAACGTGACCGAAGTCAAGAGCCGAGCGAGCAAAGCGAGCGTGCCGCGCCGGCGGTGGCAGCCGAACAGTTTTTTTTTTCTACGTGGCTGAACGCATTGACGTATACCCCTCCGAGGGGGCGAGCGGAGGAGCTGTCGGACTCACCGGGGTAAAAGAAAGATGTTGAAATGATGATAATGGACCTCCCGGAATACCGACTAAACCTACCACGGTGTTACTCGACAAAACCGCTATCGACGGGGCCGCGCGAATCACTTGCATATGCGGTCGCGACCCAGCGGCCGATGAGTGCCAGAACCGATGTCTACCTATTTTACTTGTTTATATTACAATTAAATGATTATAAATAACAATTAATATACCGTTATTATGTAAAATCGCAAGTTTGACAAACGAAGTACTTGGTCAAATTAATATTTTTGGAATTGTATTTCAACATCTGATATATTTACAAAATAAAACATTTGCGAAATCTGTATTTTGTCAATTACTAATAAAGTAATATTATTATGTTTGCGAAATGAGATGTTTGTCAAATGATTAGTTTTAATAATTTTATTTTAAAAGTGATCATTTGTCATTCGTCATACATTACTGAACCGGACAGTCAACCTATGTATGTAGGTACTTTATTATTTCTTAAGTATATTATTACGCATACTAAGGTTTTTATCTAAATTTATTATGTCAATATTTTACGTCTTATAAAAAACTTTATAGCAATAGTCACTAGCTCTTACAAACTCGTGAAACCATAAAGTTGCATTTTAAAACTAATTAAAAGTAACAACTTTTTTGCTTCTCGAGGTTACTTGGCAGTATTAAAATTAACCTACATTGAAATGGTTCAACATCGCTAATATTTTTAAACGACCGTGTTTATTCGAAACTTGTTACGCAACATGAAAAATATCCTAACTAATATTATAAGTGCGAATGTGAGTTTGTTTGTTTGTTACGCTTTCACGCCTGAACTACTCGACCAATCATCATGAAATTTCGCATACACGTTGTCAGGGGAACAGAAAAAGACATCTTCTCCCTAGCCTTTATTATTCCCAAGTCACTAGGGGTCGGCTTTCTAGTCTAACCGGATTTGACTGGATATCAGTTTTTACACGGAGCGACTGCCATCTGACCTCCGCAACCTGAAGGCTAACGATACCCTAAGGCTATTATAGGGCACTGACTTCCCAATCACGACTGCCATAGATGTTCATGGCAGCCGGGATCGACGGCTTAACGTACTCTCCGAGGCACGGAGCAAGCGATAATTGACAATCAATACGCACATAATTTCAAAAAGTCATATGACTTCCGAAAGTCAGAGGTGCGCGACGTGGGTTTGATCCCGAGCCCCTTTGCATTGTATTCTGTTGGTCTCCCCACTGAGCTATCGCTGCAAGCCAAATATAGTAAGTTATAAAAATCTTTTTTGGATATTATTATGGTTAACTTCCATAACATTATTTCATTTACTTTTATCCCAAACTTGCAGTTTCTTTTGAGCAGTTTGCGCCGATTCCTAATGACCATGGCAAAGTATATATTATAAATAATGTTCTGAGTTCGTAAGTACTTTAACAAGATATACATAAGTACTATAGTTACTAAATAAATAAATAAAAAGAGTTACTTGCTTCATAAAAAAGCCTAAGATGAATTCAGAGATATCTACAGAAAAAAGGATAGCCTAAAGCCTTCGTAACGAAAACCTGAATGCTTCATCAACTGCGGCATAATCCTCAAAGCCAAAGCTAATCACTCACGCTGAGAAAAATTGACCTCGAGGTTTTTATTTACTACGTATATGTTGATGCAATTTTTACTCAACTTAATTTATTTAATTTTTTTCAATCGTACTTGAATCTGTCCATATAATGATCAGATGTTATTATTTAGGCAACAGCTACCTAAAATACTATTTTTAAATGAGATTAAATATAATGACCACCAAAAATAGTAATTGCGCAGCAAAACATGCTACTAAAATATATCGTAACGAGCACCAATACGCCTCAAATCACTGTATTCCGTCTCGGCAGGGTTAGGTTATGTTAGATTCCTTCTTAAACCCACCCAAAAATAGGAGCCTCGCGAAACGGGGCTCCGTCAACTTATTGCGATTTCTTTAAATATATTTTGCTGTGCAATTTGGTGATCATACTATATCTGATGATAAGTTAAAGATAAGTATTACGCAGTCGTGGTTCTTGCACAATGAAACGCCGAGATACTTTTTACACAACCAGTATATATTTCAGCAGAGTAACGTTTCAACTGACAGTTGTAACGAGAATGAAATATTTGTTAATCTCCTACCTTATTTATATATTTTATCAATATATCAAATGGAAAGTTAAATATCGATTAATTACATTTTAAGGTGTAAAATTAGTACAGTAACAAATAACAATGATAATTATTAATTATAGAAATAATCAAATGTAAATATGCAATTATAACATAACAATTAAAACAATATAATACGTCACAACCGTGTGCTACTATTGAGTACTTGGTAACATAAGCCTTTTTAAATCGTATAGGCTTAATATTGTCCTCTGTTTACGCGAATGTTATTCATTGAAATTAAACTACTATATACGGATTTTATCGCGTTGTTTATTTGACACTATTACAAAATTTTTTGAAAAACTGTTACACTACTATAATCACTATTAAACTTTACAAATTTTTTAAGCTAATTAAATTATTGAAACTATTAAAACTATTTATACTATTACTATACTATTATACTATTTAGATTTATTTTTACACTTTCCCCGTATAGGCTGTTACATGGCGAAAATCCATTGTAATCAAATTATTGGGAAGAGAGGAACCCGCTACGCGCCCTCGGCTACCCACCCCAGCTATTGCATTAAAAAGAGGTTTGGCAAATAATGAGCACATTCTTTGCTACACTGTCCTAATGATGCCTAGCGCTGAGGCGAATCACGTGTCCAGGTATATTTTGTGTTCGAAGCGGAATACTGCAAATTGAAGTACGACCGGATCCCATGACACGGCCGATCCCTACCCAAGAAGTTCGGTATTGTCAACTTGTTTCTGTTGCAATGGTTAGGGTGACCAATTCGAAGCTGCATGGCGGATTCTTCTCTTCCCAATTATTTTATTATAATGGCTGCATAGCGTATTATCGTTAATAGTATGTGAGTGATACTTCTTTCTACCTCATAAACAGGAATCATCCAGTGTGTGAAGTAGAAAGTATCACTGAGTTTTCTGTCATGAACTGATCCGTAGCAGCACTAAGTCTGGCACTATGCCCGCTAGATGGCAATAGGTTCGACCCTCATAACATGGAACCTAAAACTATATCTGCTGAAATGGGGCTGTAATATTATACACCTCACACTATACGAGTATATTATGTCAGCCCTGTATATAAATTGTCCTACTGCTGGACAAGCACCTTTTCAGATTTCGAGAAGGGTTAGACCAGAGGTTCAAAGACTTTTTTTCTCATAGACCACTTTCAAAATTTAGCTGGTTTTGATGGACCCCCTTCAGCTACATTTCTACCATATACCTTGGCATTCGTATTTATATTGGTGAAGAATCGAACAAGTGCATGCAATTAAAAAAATTTATCAAATCTCTACGTACTGACCTTTTTTCTTAGTAATTCTCTACCGAAAAATCGGTAGGTTCGAGACCACTGGTGCTGAATATGGAATACGCAAGTTTTTACAAGTAACAGTCGCTGAGCTTCTTAAAATATTATCTGCCTACATTGATAGGTGAAGTCAAGCCAACATTTTAGTTCTTCACTATCGAAAGCAAATAAATTTTCGTGGACCCGCTTACGAATTGTGAATCCCCATTTTGTTTGTCACGTCAACGTAGATCCCCGTTGAGTCTCCCGTAGACCCCTGGGGGTGCACCTGGACCACTTTGGGAACTTAGGGGTTAGACCATTATAGTAATGCCTACCATGCCGAGGATATTTTTTTAATGGTCATTTAGGTGCGCTTCTAGGATAATAATTTAATTCATTCATAATATAGCGCCCCTTTTTATTTGAATTTATTAGGCAAAGGTATTTTAACATGGAATTTATGTAACAGACCCAGCGTAGCATGAAGTAACCGTGTCATTACACCGAATATATTGTACGCCTCAACAATTAGGTTCAACTAAAACTAGCAAATATTACGTTGTTTTTCCAGCAGAAGAGCCAAATTATTTGAAAAATAGATTTTGCTCGTGGCTTTACTCGCTTAAATGTAGGTTAGGTTTAGATAGGTAAGGAAGAGACTTTCCCTTGATGAAAGGAACATATACCCTATATCCTTATCTGTTTCCCTGACAATATGGGTGCGAAATTTAATGACGATCAGTCGAGAAGAATTTTTGGTTAACTGTGCGAAAATTATCTAATGTGAAGCAGACGAAGTTTCGCGGAACAGCTAGTAGTTTATACTTTTCAAAGTATGGTATACAGCTTTCTCATCTTTCCTAGGTCCATTTTTATATAATAAATTAAATAGAGAGTTAAGTATTTATAAATTAAATTATGTTAACTGTAAGAACATATTATATAATTATTTACAAATTTTGTCGTATGAGCAAACTGAGCAGTTACTTCAAGTAAGCAAATAAAAATTTTGCTGATCTATCTTAACGCATCATTATTATTGACCCACTTATTACCGGTACTGCTAGTTACTTATGCAGGTTATTAAAATGTTATTATTGAATTGTAGTTATGTAAATTTATATTGCTAAAATAGTTTGTAAGCACTTCTTCGCCCGAGCCACAGGTTCAATCTAGTTCGGGCAAACAACAACAAATGTATATTATAAATTAATAGTAAATTAGTCATTTATTATAAATTATTGTACCTATTATTTAAATAAATAAATATTATATTATTATAATTTAAAAATTGCTCTAATACAGCTTTTTTGGGCCTTAAATACTACATCTACAATTATGTCAGTTGAGTTTCCCCAAAATAGTATAGACGTAAACTTTAATCGACAAGAAATAGCATTTATAAAGCAGTAGTTGCATGTGCGACAACAAAACGTGTTGTTTTACTAATTAAATAAGATGAAGAAAATAGTAGTAAAATACTGAAGCTCTGAAACAACCTGTTGGATTTGAAATATACTTTTTGCTTTTGATAGCCTTGAGAAAATTTATAGGCTATTATATCACGTGACAAACCACGAACGCGAAGCAGTAATTAAAAACTCGGTGGTCTAATCCTATGTTAAGTGGGGGCCAGTCAGTGCAGACCGGTGACACTTCGACCCAGTGGGGTCTTTTGTGTCGACACTCTCCCACGGCTTAACGTGCTCTGTCAATCAATACGCACATAATTTCGAAAAGTCATATAACTTCCGAAAGTCAGAGGTGCGCAACGTGGGTTCGAACCCGAGACCTTCTGCATTGCAGTCTGTTGGTCTCCCCACTGAGCTATCCTAACTAATATTATAAATGCGAATGTGAGTTTGTTTGTTTGCTTATTTGTTACACTTTCACGCCTCGATCGAACATCATAATATTTTGCATACACGTAATGAGGAGTACAGAATAGGACATAGCATTCATCCAGCATAGAAGTATAGTTGCCTAGGGTGAGTTTATTGGGAAAGTCTAGATTAAACGCAGGTAAAATCTAGTAATCTATACTATTATTATAACGCTGAAGAGTTTGTTTGTTTGTTTCTTTAAACGCGCCAATCTCAGGAACTACTGGTTCGATTTGAAAAATTCTTTTAGTGTTGGATAGCCTATTTATCGAGGAAGGTTATAGGCTATAATAATATAACATCGCTACGAACCACGGGGGTGGCGCAGTAACGAAAAACGCGGGTGAAACCGCGGAAATATCTAGTATTATATAGTATCCAAAGCTCTGGAACTACCAGTCGTACTTGAAAAATACTTTTTGGTTGTGATAGCCTAATGGGGGCTATCGTTTTTGTGCTCACCAGGCGGCGTCACTAGCGAGTATGGTTCTGTCAACACTGTGACAGCCGCTCTCAAAAGCCGTATTTCGCCGTAATAATTGACGGTTTCTATGGTTACTGTTGAAGTGACTATAAAGTTTGACGTCTAGACCTTACCATCCACAGCACCTCTAACGGTGAATCCAAGCGCGATAGCCCTCATTCTTTAGGTACGTGCTAGTCTATTTAATATCACGCTTCATGCCACAGGCAGTAAGAAGCCAGAAAAATCGTGAGGGAAGCTAGTACAGCAGGACCTCTATAATCCGAAACCCCTCTGAACCGCACGCCTCTGTAATCCGAACTCCAATATGCTCACGCTTCTTCTCTCTCTGCTAGTTCACACCAGTTGATTACCGAATGTCAAGTACATATCACGCGCGCAATTGTTTTGCTGCACATTTTTGCACAGCAAGAATTGGATTCTGAATGCACTGTATCTGACGTCCTTAAAAAGACTTTACAAACGGTTTTATTTCCCAAAAAATGCCCTATAGAGTCCCTGTACTGTAATCCCAACGCTCCACTAGTCCAAACAGGGGGTAAATTTTCGGTGTTCGGATTAAAGATGTCCTGAAAAGAAAGAGAAGAAGAAATATACATTTATTGGCCACAGATACAGTACAAAGAAAATCGCTTAATAAAAATAAAAATAGACAAGTAATTTTTTTTATACAACTAAGGTGACAAACGATCATACGGCCCACCTGATGGTAAGTGGGCACCGTAGCCTATGGATGCCTGCAACACCAGAGGCATCACTTGTGCATTGCCGACCCTTTAGGAAAGGAAGTGGGAAGCAGAAGGAGCGGGAAGGGGGTTAGGGGGTGATTGGGCCTCCGGCACTCTCACTCACCGAACGAAACACAATAATAGGAAAACTGCTATTTCACGACGATATTCTTTGAGTGATATTCTGTGAGTAAATACAAAAAGAAACTTATACATGAAATCTGTGACAAATTGGTACGCATATTAGCATATGCTCTATTTTGGTCGATAGGGGCTCACAATAGAGCACCGTTTTTCAGTGCGGACCTTTTATATCGCACGGACGTAAGGCGATAGCACAAAATTTATCAAATAAACAGTTAACTTGGTTTTTGGTTAACTTGGTTCCATCCTGCTGTATTTAAATCAGAGGTTCCCAGACTTTTCTTCTTATGGACCACTTTCAAAATTTAGCAGGTTCCGATGGACCCCCTGCAGCTAAACAAGTTCATGCAATTAAAAAATTTGATCAAATCTCTACGGGCTGACCTTTCTTTTTGAGCTGAGCTTGTCGAACAGTCGGTGAAGTTAAGCCAACATTTTAGTTCTTCACTATCGAAAGCAAATAAATGTTCTTGGATACCCGCTTACGAATTTTGAACCCCCATTTTTTTGTTACGCTTATGTAGACACCCGTCGAGTCTCCCGTGGACCCCTGGGGGCCCACCTGGACCACTTTAGGAACTAATGATTTAAATAACCTTGTACTCAATAGGTAGACACTAATTATCTCTAAGATCAGTTCTGTCCTTTCTAACAACTTTTCTCTGAGCTTAATCTCTCCCCGCACGATTGGTGCGTGTCGTATAATTGATTACTGTTTCCATCCGCACTTTTAATTGCGTCCGTGTCCTCACTGATGGATAACACGTTGCCTTACACTGCGACAGATTGGTTTTACTAAACGAAATCAGCTTCTAATCAATCTTCTCTAATGACATGATTATTTACAACATCATTATTTTATTTAAAACTAGATGTTCTCGCGGTTTCACCCGCGTTTATCATTACTGCGCCGCCTCCGTGGGTCGTAGCGTGATGTTATATAGCCTATAGCCTTCTTTGATAAATAGTCTATCCAACACTAAAAGAATTTTTCTAATCGAACCAGTAGTTCCTGAGATTAGCGCGTTCAAACAAACAAACAAACAAGCTCTTCAGCTTTATAATATTAGTATAGATGTTCTAGTAAAATAAGACATCATTCGCATAAGGCAAAGTAACGTATACTAAAATTATAATGAAGACATAATTGTTTTGTTTGTTTGTAATCGATAAGTCAAAGTCTCAAGTCAAAGTTAAAAATCATTTATTCACTTAGATAACAAACAGCACTTATGAACGTCAAAGGGGTTAGTGAGTTTATGACATTTACTGAATTTATATTTATGTTAGTTTCAAGGATCAGGCAAAAGGTTGAGCCTATGAGAAGATACCTGCAAGAAAATCAAGGCCACTTTTTAAATCGCCATCAAATTATAATTTCAGTATTTTACAACTCATTTTTATACGAGATGTTGCAGTCATTATGCCATATATTAATGTCCATATAAAACTAAATACTAAAATACAGGATAAACTCTGTTACAACTGAACCGATTGAAATAATTCGGTGATCATTACAAAGTTACTTTTTCAGAATTAACAAAGGCTATAATATCATCACGCTGCGTGCTATGGGAGTGGAGCACTAATAAAAAACGTGGGTGAAACCGCGTGGGACAGCTAGATTTTCATATGAATAAAATGGATTTACAATTGTAATTATGCATCAATATTTTTATATAATTTTACGGTCCCTAATAATATCCTATACTATTTTATAAATGCGAATGTAAGTTTGTTACGCTTTCACGCCTTAAGTACTTGACCAAATATCATGAAATTTCACATACACGTTGTTTGAGGAACAGAGAAACACATAAGGTACCTTTTATCCAGGAAGAGCAAAAAAAGAATGAAAAAAAAGCAGAAAAAGCAGCGATGCTGCGGGTAAAATCTAATCTATACTAATATTATAAAACTAAAGAGTTTGTTTGTTTGTTAGAAAGCGCTAATTTAAAAAAATATTTTATTGTTGGATAGCTTGTTTATTAAGGAAGTTATAGGCTATATAACATCACGCTACGACCAACGGGAGCGTTGTAGTAATTATAAACGCGGGTGAAACCGCAGGCAGATCTAGTTTGATATAAACCTGATACTAATAAAATACACTGAGTATTTTACATATTCGTAATTTTAGAAAAGATGGAGTCCTAAGTCAATAGAACCTAAAAACATAACCATAAATATTTTATATGTATAGAGCGTCATGCTGATTCGAAATTCAAAATGCATTCGAGTTATACAACAGTGCTTGAAGAAAACATATCTGAACAAACAATAATCGAGTATTATGAAGAGCCGAGAGCTAGCGTGATACAGCTATGACTACAAGCAACTGGCAACATTATTGAAATCCCCAACGTCATATTGGTGATGTGACTTCTTCGCGCGCATAATATTCGATATTATCTAGACATTTCAAAAAGCTTTTACCAGACAATTGCGGAAATAGCTTTCGGTTCAGATACTCTTTGCAAATAAAATAAAAACTGTAACGAATAAAATTACTAATTTCAAATTAAGTTTCTCAAGGAATAAATTAGTTTACACATTAAATATTTGGTATGAAATTGACAATGATGGGTAACAAACGGATTAATGTATGAATGTCAGACAGGGCCATTTCATTCATTAGTAGTTCTAATAATAATACCTAATAATCCTCTGAGACAGTCGTTATCTCATCATGAGACTAACGCGATATCGGAGGAAATAGTACACTAGCTTCTAAAATAACACCTTCGCCTTGTGATATGAACAAAAATTGTATCACCAGGTTAAATAAAAGCACATAAGCTGCAGGGCAGCTCGTGGCGAGCTGAATGTGAGTGGCGACACTGTGGTCCTGAATGCCTCAGAGAGTCTGTTAGGGCTCGTCTCCGGCTTGCCGTTACTGGTTGGCTGGGGTGGAACTTCAAGAGCACCTCAGACTCTTAACTCTGGCTTGCCTTGGTCGGCCGGTCAGAGGGAGGCCGCTAGAGCAATATACTTAGGGGTAAAAGTGTCATTACTACGGGGAAACCCGCTCCGGGTCTCCGTTGTCACGAGATCTGTGATGGTGAAACTGGCGCGGCGCATCACCGCTCGACACCCCTAACCGCTCGCACCGGTGTTGCCCTCTGCTGCTGGTTTGTATACCTATGGTGGCTATTCACGGGGCCCATCTTGTGAATTGGCGAGTCACCGCGACAATCCGATTGATGCTATTAGAGTATTCAGGGCAGACGCTGTTTTTCATCCGTTACTAATATACTGGTCCATCAAACACCCATACCCATAGCCCATATAAATCTTAGAATCCATACGTAGTAATAGTCCTACGCCTGCTGCGACTAATGCCGCGGTAGGCGGCGGTTCCATCTCACCTTTGATTAAAACTCTCGAAGGACCTCTTTGCGCTGGAATCATGTCTTCGTGTAAGCCTCCCAAAGTGCCAGATATTTTCCTAATATAATATGTTAGAAAATACCTGTGATAAGAAGAACATCTTAACTAATATTATAAAAGCGAAAATGAGTTTGTTTGTTACCTTTTCACGCCTAAACTACCGAACCGATTATCCTGAAATTTTGCATACGTTGTCAGGTGTACAGAAACGGACATATGTTACCTTTCATCCCGAAAAAAATACTGTTCTCGAAGAAAACAACAATAACGTTCTTATGACAATAGATGGCGCCAAGTGTCTTTCGAATTATGATTGAATTATATTATTACAAGCAGAGTACAACCCGAATTAATTGTCAAATTCTAAATTAACGCGAGCGAAGCCGCGGGCAAAAGCTAGTAATAATATATTTTCTCACCAAAATATAAAAATTATTCACATTTAGTAGGTTACATAATTATTTAAATTAGATATTGTGGGCGACTGGTACCTAAACGTTTTCGAGGCCTTAAGGCTACCAGGTCTCCATCCCTTCGACTTTACATCTTATTACTGTACTTCTTAAGTTACTAAGTAGTACTTGTTACTGGTAACTTAAGACCATTAGATAAAGCATTGGACCTGCGATCAAGAGGTCGTCGATTGGAATCCCATCCCTTGCACTACAAATATGAACCCATTCTCAACACAATTATTCAGCTTTGTTAGGAATGGGCTCATGCAATTAGCTGAAGGGATCAAGAACAATAGTAGTAATTTGCAACCCAGACTCTCAGAAGATAGTATTTAAAATAAAAGCGCCACCTGAAAAACTTATGATATTTTCGACAAATATTACGGTAAATAGCCATTTGCTAACTTGTATAATACTAAGAATTCCAAGTAGCATAGATTAGTATGACCACTTTGGTCGCATCACTAACTCTAGTCACGACCATATTTCCAAAGAGTAACAACTCATTCCAAACTTGCATTGAAAAATCTATATTTGCATACGGGTTTAAGATATATTTTTCTTTATTTACAAGGCTAAGAACTAAATTACATGCACTTTCCATTGAAAGTTTGTTATAGACTACACCGTACGGGAGTTTGTATTGTGTAACAAATAAAATTTCTCCATGCATTCCATTCACTTTTCAATATGAGAAAATGAATTGCTACTATCGGAGACTAAGGCTGTCAACTTAAGAAGTCTTGTACTTGTTGCAAAATACAAAATAATTTTACATTTACCTCAATGGTCTCTGGTTCAATTCCAGTGTCGGAAAAAGTTGACTGCACAGATGGCATAGTAGTTTAAGGGGTCGCCTCGCGCAGCGATAGCTCAGTGGGGAGACCAACAGACTGCAATGCAGAGGGTCTCGGGTTCGAACCCACGTCGCGCACCTCTGACTTTCGGAAGTTATATGACTTTTCGAAATGATGTGCGTATTGATTGACAATTATCGCCTGCTCCGTACCTCGTAAAACACCTTAAGCCGTTGGTCCCGGCTGCCATGAACATCTATGGCAGTCGTTATTGGGAGAGTGTCGACACAAAAGATCCCACTGGTTCGAAGTGTCGCCGATCTGCACTGACTGGCCCCCACATAGGATAAGATAAGATAGTATGACCATTTTGGTCGCATCACTAACTTTAGACACGACCATATTTCCAAAGAGTAACAACTCATTCCAAACTTGCATTGAAAATCTATGTTACCACACCGGTTTAAGGTATATTTTTCTTTATTTACAAGGCTAAGAACTAAATTACATGCACTTTCCATTGAAAGTTTGTTATAGACTAGACCGTACGGGAGTTTGTATTGTGTAACAAATAAAATTTCTCTATGCATTCCATTCACTTTTCAATATGAGAAAATGAATTGCTACTATCGGAGACTAAGGCTGTCAACTTAAGAAGTCTTGTACTTGTTGCAAAATACAAAATAATTTTACATTTACCCAATAGTCTCTTGTTCGATTCCTGCGTCGGACAAAGTTCACTGCGCGGAGGGCGTAGTGGTTTAAGTGGTCGCCTCGCCACTGCCGTCGCGCCGAGTGTTGTGGGTTCTATCCACGGGACAATAATGTCTGATCCATAAATGGTAGTTTCGAGTCAGGGTGTTCCTTGTGTCCGTTGTTTGAATGTTTGTGAAGTCCCCGCGACACAGGATTTATACCTAGTGCGGGATTTGTTCGTTTTTAAAAAAAAGAGAGATAAGCAATAAAAAGTGTTAATACGTTTTTCTGGCATGTAATTCTCATTATAAGTACGGAGTATGGAACTGTGCTTGGTCGACGGCAAGAGGATTGCCTATTCTCAAGTGGGACTTAAAATCAAAGCTGAAATGTCTGACTATCCTCTCAGGTATATAAGCGTGAGACTCTGTATTATTGACTGTAGCGACAAACAACACAGCACTACAACAATTAATCGCCATCATTAGTACTTACTTTGCGCCTTTCAAAATCACGCCACATATCAGGAGTCTAGATATTCCCGCGGTTCCACCCGCGGTTATCGTTACTGCGCCGCCCCCGTGGGTCGTAGCGTGATGTTATATAGCCTATAGCCTTCCTCGATAAATAGGCTATCCAACACTAAAATTATTTTTCAAATCGAACCAGTAGTTCCTGAGATTAGCGCGTTCAAATAAACAACCAAACAAAGAAACTCTTCAGCTTTATAATATTAGTATAGATAATAATGGCTGCCGCACCTATGGACCACCGGCGACGAATAGGTGACACCCGCAACATGATTGACAGCTACCTGCTATTGTCCCAACAGACAACTGACTACCCTCTTGGGTATAAGCGTGAGACTCTGTATTATAGACCAAGTTTGATGTCCATTGCTTTCGTCTCAGATAAATACTTACTAATATTTCGTACTTTCACTTCCAACGAGTTAATGTTACGTCTTAAAAATAGCTAATGAGTTGTGGGTGTAATGCAACTCTGCCTGAATCTTTGACTTTATTCTTTGATCATTTACAACCTTACTGATAAACCACTCTAACATTTAAAAGATAGTTAAGCTATACAACTAATCAAATTAACAACCTATAAATATTACTCATCAAAGAGCGCCATAGCACCCAGTCTTCAGCTTGCCGCATCCAGCATCTGCCTGCAGTCTTTCGCTGATCGTCATCCCACCTGGTCGGAGGGCGTCCTACACTACGTTTGCCGAGTCGCGGTCTCCACTCAAGAACACGCTTACCCCAGCGGTTTTACTCAAAGTTAAATAAATAGTTAACAGTAACGAGCCATTGATCAAAGACTTGAGAGATATTTAGTTGATAGGAAGTAAGGTTAAGTTATAGATTTTATTACGTAGTTAGAATTTTGAAGTGAAAACTTCTTTAGGCGCGTTGAGCACTTCTTGGGTGAACAAAAATGATGGAACTCGCGTCATCGTCACCGAACGTTTTCCATTATTGAATTATTTTTGGTTTATCAAGAAGTGTTTATGATCAAGGATTAAATCTTCACTTCTATCGGCAGTCCCCAAAGACTGCCCCAAATTTTTGTTTTTTTTTTAATATTTATGGCCCGCCCCACAACTCACAAGTAAAAGTTATCCGAAAGATAAAGAGCAGCGATAGCTCAGTGGGGAGACCAACAGACTGCAATGTAGATGGTCTCGGGTTCGAACCCACGTCGCGCACCTCTGACTTTCGGAAGTTATATGACTTTTCGAAATTATATGCGTATTGATTGACAATTATCGCCTGCTCCGTGCCTCGGAAAGCACGTTAAGCCGTTGGTCCCGGCTGCCATGAATATCTGTGGCAGTCGTTATTGGGAGAGAGGCGACACAAAAGATTCCACTGGGTCGAAGTGTCGCCGGTCTGCACTGACTGGCCCCCACATAAGATAAGATAAGATGTCCGAAAGATAAATCGCATGTCGTCTCGCTCTTGTTAGGTTAAAGAAGAGAGATGGCGAGACTTTTATTTTATAGATAAATGCTATAGGTGGTGGGAAAAGCCCTTAGTCTTTTATTTTAACTTCTCTCGGTGTCTAAGGGCTCTATCGAATAGTTACCGATGATTCTGGCAACTTCAGGGTGGAAAGAGATTATAATAAAAATAATTAAATAAATTGATTGATAATAATCTGACATTAAAATTGACCGCTAATTAGAGCGATGAAGGCAAGTTTTTGCTATTTTATAAAGGCTTATGTTTAACTTGTTGTTTAACAGTGTAGCAAAGAATGTGCTCATTCTTTGCCAAACCTCTTTTTTAATGCAATGTGGGTAAGCTGAGGGCGCGTAGCGGGTTCCTCTCTTCCCAATAATTTGATTACAATGGATTTTCGCCATGTAACAGCCTATACGATTTAAAAAGGCTTATGTTTAACTTATCACCAGATATAGTAAAATATAATAGTCAAAAATAGTAAATGACCACCAAATTACACAGCAAAATATATTTAAAGAAATCAAAATAAATTGACGGAGCCCCGTTTCGCGAGGCTCCTATTTTTGGGTGGGTTTAAGAAGGAACCTAACATAACCTAAGCCTTCCGAGACGGAATGCAGTGATTTGAGGCGTATAGGTGCTTGTTATGATATATTTTTGTAAGCATATTTTGCTGCGCAATTACTATTTTTGGTGGTCATTATATTTAATCCCTTTTATAAGTTACGAAGAAGACAGTTATAGACAAAATGGGCAGCCCTATTATGCAGGAAGAAATAAGAATGTTTAAAGCTATCTCACAGTATTGGGATATACACACGTTGAGTGTATTCGAAACCGTGCTACATTACGTTTATCTTACAAAATAAATACGATTTAGCATTCACCCTCCTTCACAAATGAAATCTTATTATACCCTGTTATTTTTGCAGCGTTAGACGTTATTTTGAGCTTACATATTGCATATATTACACAGACTCACGTCTGTATATCTCTGGATTGCGTAGGTGACAAACACCCACATTTTGGAAGCTGTTTTAGGTTCTATATGCACATTTCGAGGCAAATAGTCAACGCACGCCTTCAAAGCTTGGAGCATCGTTGTAAGGTTACCAGTCCGTCAGTTTTCTATTGGATACGAACGCTTACTGCAACGACATGTTTGAGTGCAAACTTGCATTATTTTAAACTAGCGATCCACCCTGATTTCGCATAAATAGTACAAAACCTTAACTAATTATACACCTAAATCTTTCTCATGAAACACTCTGTCTATTGGTGAAAACCGCATGAAAATCCGATTAGTTGTTTTTGAGTTTATCGTGAACAGATAGACAGAGGCGGCGGCGTACTTTGTTTTAATATTATATATTTAACTAGCTGTTACCTGCGACTTCGTCCGCGTAGATTTTAACTAAAAAGTGTTTGTCTCCGCGGAAACCTTATTTTTTCTAAAATCGAAGTAGCCTATGTTACTCCTTATAACATCAGCTATCTGCCAGTGAACGTCCCGTCAAAATCAGTTCAGCCGTTTCGGAGATTACCCGGAACAAACAGACAGACAGACAAAAAATTTAAAAACAGATGTTTTCGTATAGGTGCCTTATATACTTTCATATGCATTACATAAAAAGCTGTTATTTTGACATTATAAACAGACACTTCAATTTTATTTATTTGTATAGATATGTTATATATTTAATAAGTAGTGATAGGGCTCTTACTAGATTGGTCGATACATTTAATTAATATGCACTTCGTACTACTTACTGTAAGAAGTGCATATTAAATGAATAGCTATTATTGTGAAAATCTTTATATTACAACATCGTAACACTTTTTGTTATGTACTACAATCACATACAAATGACACGAGAATCGAATCCAGATCTCGTTATCAACTGTAACCGCAAACCGCGATGCCAGAAGATAGACGTGACAGGCTACCTGTAATATTCGTAAACTACTGTGATTGTACTGTATAAGAATTTTAAACTTACATACTAAATATGAACATATACAAATAATTTTAAAAATATTCAATTATCTCAAAATGGATAATTTTTATATCCTTACTAATATTATATATTCGAATGTAACTCTGTCTGTCTATCTGTCTGTCTGTCTGTCTGTTACCTTTTCACGGCTAAACCACTCAACCGATTTAGATGAAATTTGGCACAGATATAGTTTAAAACCTGGGGAAGGACATAGGCTACTTTTTATTGATGTAGGTACCACGCGGGTGGAGCCACGCGCAAAAGCTAGTAATTATATAAACCTTCTGTGCGTGTGTTTGTAATTAAACTCCTCCTAAACGGCTGGACCGATTTTGATGACATTTTTTGTGTGTGTTCAAGTGGATTTGAGAATGGTTTAGAATTGTTTTTTTTTTGTGTACAGTACGTCTGTCGGGACAGCTAGTACAATATAAATAACATATTATTATAGGAGTAATTTATATTACAACTCACAATTCAACTTCCCGGTAAGGAAAAGCCGAAAAGTTTTGACATCTAAATTCTCTAAGTATGGCTTCAGAGTCCACGTAATCCACGTTTTCCGGGAACAGTCTTACTCCGTATTGCTACTGACAATTTGTTAACAGAAAAATCTAATGGAATTTTGCCTGATCTGGAACTCGAACCTGTCACCAAAAAGCTAGCAGTTGCATTCACTACCGCTGTGACAAAAATATACATTCGAGAGGTCAATGCAGTCGAAGTCGCGGTCAGTAACTAGTTATTTGTTTTCTGACATTATTATACAATTAAGATAATAATATATTATATCTATGACAACACAGTGCACGTTTTACTTTAAGTCGTCAAAGTGAAATTTTCATATTAAAACGTGAATATTCCGAGTTCAACAGTGCGCGCAACCATCCAGAAACTTCGCTGAAGTATTTTTAAAGAAGGTGAATTTGATTAATTTCTTACGTCCACGTGATGTATTGGTCATATATATATAAACCTTAGGCCATGTTTTCGTTACATTGGTAAATATTTTCTTCGAAAAATATGATCGAACGGTTTGTTTAAGTGATCAATACACTGAGTGTAAACTTGTGTGATTCATAGATAGTTCTTGGTTATTACGTAAAGAAAAGTTGGTAAACAATCTACAAAATTAAAATGGTAGGGGGCAGGTTAGGTCTGTCGCGACGAAGATCTACAGTCGAAAGCCACAAGATGGATCTCAAAAACCGTATACTTAGTGGCAACGAAGAAAGTCCACAAGAGATGACGAGACGAATTTTATTGAATACAGGAGGATTTAGATTATTGGATGGGAAAAAGTGGAAACAGAGGACCTTTAAATTACAGTGGGACAGCAACCATGCTTTTAATAATAATAGTTTTAAACTGTGTAAAGGTCAATACGAAGGTTTAAGCCTAGTGCGAATAGAAGGATGTATTCTATCTCTAGGCGCACAGCAGTGGATGGATATAGTTACTTTTAGTCACTAGTGGTTTTTATTTTTTTTTATATGGCTATGTTGGCAAACAAACATACGGCCCACCTGATGGTAAGTGGTCACCGTAGCCTATAGACGCCTGCAACACCAGAGGCATCACTTGCGCGTTGCCAACCCTTTGGGAAAGGAGGAAGTGGACAGGAGAAGGAGCGGGAAGGGGGAAAGTGGGTGATTGGGCCACCGGTACTCCCACGCACTGAACGAAACACAACATTAGGAATACTGGTATTTCACGTCGATATTCTGTAAGAAGGTAGTACTTCCCCGGTCAAGCCGGCCCATTCATGCTGAAATCAGCGAGGCTCTACTACTTAAAAAACATGATGTAATAAACCTCAGCCTATCCTTTCGTGGTTAAAGCGTGAGGTTATGTATATATGTCTTTCACCGTAAATATCACAGGTCATCACCACGTATAAACATTCACTAGAAGCAGAACATTGCATTGCACCCCTAGAGTGTCATAACCGACGATGTACATATTACACGGAGTACGAACCTGACAGCTAAACTAGCAGAAATATATATTCTCATACCTTATAAGCTCTATTGCTGATATTCTAAAACTTTTCAAATACTTTATGGAGTTTTGGATGTGAAGCTAAATTCTTTGATCAAACATTTCGTAGCATTCCTCGACGCTCTACGCGGCTACGTAGCAATTGTGGCTTGAATAATAAATAATCCATACTCACTTGTGTAGAACTAAATATTAATAAAAAAAAGTAAGATACTAAAAGTGTTAATTCAATTCAATTCAATTCAAATTCTATATTTCAGACAAGTGTCCATAGTGTTAGTAACAAAAATACCTTAAAACTATTGTTAGTAATATAATAAAATTCATCATTTGGTGTGGATCCTTACCCAGTGGCGCAGCAGGGGGGAGTCCCACCGATCTATAAACACGCTCAAGAGACCGTTGGTGGCGGAGCGTACCCGTCCAGCCAAGGAGGCGGTCCTCTTCCGTATTATGGCGTAAAAATCGTCTGTGCGCGCTTCCGCAAACATACTGGACGCACTGCATCTCCACGATCGCCCCAACAGTATCCTGAACGCGTTATTATATTGGACGCGCAGGTCGCTGTATGTCTTTTGCGTAAAACTGGTCCTAAGACTGCACGTGTAAAAAGACTGGCAATAAGCTTTAAAAAGAGAGACTTTAACTTGACTCGTACAACGTGCAAATCTTCGAACCAGCATATTGCAACGTACAGCCAACGACCTGCGCTCCCTCTCTATATCTATGTTGTCTCTGTAACTGTCTACTGTCTAATAAACAACGCGATAAAATCCGTATATAGTAGTTTAATTTCAATGAATAACATTCGCGTAAACATAAGACAATATTATGTTTTATTCTAGTAATAATAGTTTTATTATGCAGCATTCAAAGTATTTTAAAACACATACACACACACGTATAAAAATGTATTGTATATTATCAAAACATATCTTGCATAATACATAGCCTCACGGCTGTTTCATGTTGAACCTGCATTTCGCCACGTTCTTACTTGATTATACGCTTTGTAGCGCAGCGGTGGTGAATGCGACTGCTGTGCATGAGGTCTCGGGTTCGAATCCCGGGTCGGGCCAACAAAAAGTTATTGGGTTTTCTGTCAAGAAATCTCAATAGCAGCCCGGAATTAGGAAGTTGGCGGTGTTAGACACCCCCGTGCCTCGGAAAGCACGTAAAGCCGTTGGTCCTGCGCCTGATCTCTCTCCGGTCGTGTCGGATTACCGTCTCATCGGATCATGAGAGTTAGGGAGCAGAGAGTGCACTTGAGTTTGCGCACACGCTTGTGCACTATAATATCTTCTGTGCAGATGGCCAGTCTCCGTTAAGATTGGCCGCCGTGACCAAAATTTGGTCTGGAGGATATTAACATTTATGTCAGAAGCCAAAGTTATACACAACTTATACACTAAATAAAACGAAATTAAAATATAAAGTAAAATAAAAAATAAACAAAATATTAATAAGATTTAAGTGTTATATGAAGGATTTCAGTATTTTTTCATGAAATTCATAAGGGAATCGTGAAAAATATCCAACCGGTCTAAGTCAGCGTATTATATTATAAACTAGATGTTCCCGCGGTTTCACCCGCGTTTATCGTTACTGCGCCGCCCCCGTGGGTCGTAGCTTGATGTTATATAGCCTTCCTCGATAAATAGGCTATCCAACACTAAAATAATTTTTCAAATCGAACCAGTAGTTCCTGAGATTAGCGCGTTCAAACAAATTCTTCAGCTTTATAATATTAGTATAGATTATACTTAAAAAGGTAGGTATTAGGCGAGTGTCTGTACCTGGCTCGCATGTTTACATAATCTACTTCATATTTTCCTTATATATTGTTATTGAGAATAACAAGAAATGTGTCACGTGCCATTTGAATTAGCCGGACTAAGCTAACAGTCCAATATTTGAAGACAAGAGTGTTGCTAATAGAAAAAAACGATTGATTTCGCCCTAAGCTTGTCAACTGGGATCACGTAGGAATAAGAGCTTAAGAGCCCCTTCATATTACCTTTTTTTTAGCGTAGACGTATATAAAAGTATGCGCAGTGCAAACGCTACGACAACGCGATGATTAGGTCGCCTATTGAAAGAAAGAAACAATTTATTCACAAGAAATATGGTTTATTGATAATATTCTTACAGTTACATACATACATACATAGGTTCACGCCTGTTTCCCAGAGGGGTAGGCACAGACTACGGATTTCCATTTGCTACGATCCTGACACACTTCTCTGGCTTCATTCACTTTCATCACATTCCTCATACACGCCCGTCGGTTCAAGGAGCTCTTAACCTGGCCTCTGTCCAGAACGCCTCCGATCTGATCGAGAAACGTTCGCCTAGGTTTTCCTCTTGCGACTGTTCCATTCACACTAGCCTTATAATAATACATACTTACAGTTAATATGTAGGTACTATGAATCTCTTCGTCTTGATATGTATAGCGGTACTACAAAATTAATTTTGTATTCAACAGTGTCATTGCAGTAAGCGCATGACTAAATGAGCTTATTAATTTATTTGAGGTTTTTCTAAATTACATGTAACTACTAATAAAATCAATAAGTTCAATTTATATAGATACATTTATAGTGTGTTAAAGAGTATGTTCTCTAACGCGTTTTTCTAACAATTTACCTGTCTGGTCTAGTACTTAGTACATATTATTTGTTTCTTTTTCACAGGCATTTCCCTAATACGTTAGGGAAATATCCGGCCCTTTGGCTGACACGAGGACATGGGTTCAACATGCAGAGACCCTTGAAGAGTTTGAGTTTAAAGTGAGAAGGGACTTTTACCGAGACACTAGCCACGGCAGGTGTAGAAAATTATTGCTACATATGAATATATATATTCATATGTAGCAATAATTATTGTTTTGAGTAGTATGTATATATATATATATATATATATATATATATTCATATGTAGCAATAAAGCAATAATTTAATTTACTACTCAAAACAAAATAAGGGCCACTAAGATTTTTTGCTGTACCATGAAAACAATAAAGACATTAAATTGTTTAACTTATGTAACTACAAAATAATGTTATTGGTTATAATATAGGCTAACAATTCTTTAAAATAATGATCAGGAATGGTTCTTTTTTAAGTTTATAATGAAATTGGCCATTTTGAATGAAAAACATGAACAAAAGAATTCACCGGAAAAAGACAAAATATGTTCTTGTCACTTTTGTTTCTTCTTTTTAGTAACGAGTATGTCCTCCTCTCTTAGCAATACACTCCTGAAGCCTCGTATGCATACTCTGGATCAAATTCCTCACGTTTTCATCTGGAATCTCCTCCCAGGCACGTTTTAAAGCGTCAATCAGCTGCTGTTGGTTGTAGACCCCTTGCTCATTCTCTCTAACCCTTCGTTTCAATTGGTCCCACAATAGCTCGATTGGATTTAAATCCGGACTGTTAGCTGGCCATGGTAATACCTCAATATGAAACCCTTCTAGGACAGTTTGGGTCGATCGAGCTGTGTGTGCACGGGCATTGTCTTGCATCAGAATGAATCCAGGCCCCATTCGCTGTGCAAATGGGATCACTTGAGACCTAATGACGTCCTCGAAGTAACGTTCTGCAGTTACGGTACCTGCATTTAAAATGGTGAGCTCGGTTTTACCGTGTAAACTAATCCCACCCCAAACCATTACGTTAGGACCACCGAAACGGTCAACTTCGTGGATGCAGGACTCCAAAAACCGCTCGCCGCGTTGTCTCCACACCCTAACACGCCGATCATCATTAAAAAATTTTACTTTACACTCGTCTGTAAAAAGCACCTTGCCCCACTGATTAATCCCCCAGTTCAAATACTGACGGGAGAATGTTAAACGGTTTGCACGTTGAACCCTGGTCAGAGGAATTCGAACAACTCGTCATCTTGACATTTGCTGGTCTTCGTGCAATCGATTACGTATAGTTTGATCACTGACACGGGTACCCGTTGTCAGCGGTAGGTGGTGTTGTGACTTACGGGCCGTTACTGTACGATCACGATGAGCACTTAGTTGGACGTACCGATCCTCGTGCGCCGTTGTTACACGAACTCTACCTGAACCGGGTCTCCTGGCAACACTGCCAGTCTCTTGGAAGCGATTCCATACATTTTGGACAGCTCTTCGAGAAAAACCCAACTGCAAACCCACGTAACGCTGAGAACGTCCTTCTTGAATCATAGTTATGGCTCTGGTTGCTGTAATTGTATCCATGTGCCTTCGTACTGGTGGCATGATTAACGCGAGATGATAAATGAATCAATTAAAATTGAAAACGTAAAAATTTTTTCCTAAAATAACCGAAACAAGTTATGAAGACAATCGAAGAAAAACATAAGAATAACATCCAATTTTTTTTTCTTAAATGATGGCCAATACTTTTCAAATTACGAACACGAACACCAGCATAAAAGAGATCAAACAACAAAGAGTTCGTAATATCAATATAATGCTACTTATCAGTTACTTTCAGTTTACTAAAGTGCCCTTAAATGTAAATAAACTAGTGGCCCTTATTTTGTTTTGAGTAGTATATATATATATATATATATATATATATATATATATATATATATTTAATATACATAATTTGTTATTATTATAAATGGATCTTCTTCTTTTCGTGTGGTTAGTGGCCAACCTGTTGTCAAGAGTTGTTCAAGCCGCCCGTAGGCCTCTGACATGGCTTAACGACTGCTGTCATTTTGACAACAACCGAGACCGACTTTTTACATGCCCTCCGAAGCACGGAGACGCTCAGATGAAATACCACTAAGCGGTCACCCATCTATAGACTGACCGCACCCAACGTTGCTTAACCTCGCTAATCGTTTACCGATCAGTGAGTGCAACTGGCTATGAGCGCCCCTCTAACTATATATTATAATATATAACTGGATGATGTAATACATTGTATTCACAGATTGTACTGAAGTGGACAATTGAATGATGAAATTGAAGTTTATTTATAATATTCCCCATTTCCTACTATATTTTGTGCGCCCTAGTGACAAGCCCACGCAATTTGTCAGTTACAAGTCAGTTATATGTGATCTATCTATCTATCAATATCCTAAAAACCTTTCTATCTGTAATATTATAAGACTGTAATAATGTTGTCTGTATTAGTCTACACATCTTGACTAATATTATAAATGCGAATGTGAGTTTGTTTGTTACGCTTTCAAGCCTTAACTACTCGACTGAACATCATGAAATGTCGCATACACGTTGTCAGGGGAACAGAAAAGAACATAGACAAACCAAACCTAACCTATATTCACGCGAGCAAAGCTGCGGGAAATCTAGCTATATTATAAACAACGCAAACTATGTGTGTCACGCGCAAATGCTAATCCTAATCCTAACTAATATTATAAAAGCGAAAATGAGTTTGTTTGTTTGTTACCTTTTCACGCCTAAACCACTGAACCGATCATCCTGAAATTTTGCATATATGTTGTCAGGTGTACAGCAACTTTCATCCCGAAAAAAATTAGTGTTCCCGAGGAAAACAATAATAACGCTCTTATGATAATAGATGGCGCCACGTGTCTTTCAATCATGATTGAATTATATAATTACCTATATATTATTACAAGCAGAGTACAACCCGAATGGATTGTCAAATTCTAAATTAACGCGAGCGAAGCCGCCGGCAAAAGCTAGTATAATATAAAATATAAATTTGAACTCCGATTCTAATTCACATACATATGAAAAATGTTAAATAATAGGGGTTAAAGTATGAAGTTGTTGTTGTATAGTAATAGATACTTTGAATTGACATAAAACCTTCATGGTGTAAGATTTTTGAGTGAAACTTTTTTCATATACCTATATGATTCTTCTTTTAAAAATGTGCATCATTTGATTTTCGACTTTCAATTGTTTTTTTATTCAGCTTAGACTACTAGCTAGCTTGGATACTTCGAAAACCCGAGTCATTTTTTAATACGAGTTCTGACGCGGAACTAACGCGGCAGAAACGGTTCGCAATATCAACACTGCGTTTGGAGAGGAGACTGCTAATGAACGCACCGTGCATTTTTGGTTTAAACGCTTTCGTAATGAAAACTTCGACTTGAAGAACGAACCACGTGGAAGACCGGCCACACAGGTGAATAACGTTGAATTTTATTGAAGGAGATGGTGGAAGCCGATCCGTGTCAAACTACCCAGGAATTAGCGGCATGGTTTAACGTTACCCTACCTACAATATTGACTCATATGCATCAAATCAATAAGATAAAAAAATATGAAAAATGGGTGCCTTATGATTTGACTGATCTGCAGAAACAAATGCGAGTTGAAACTTGTATTGCCTTGTTGAATCGGTACAGAAATGAAGGAATATTGCATCGAGTTGTAACCTGTGACAAAAAGTGGATTCTTTACGATAACCGTAAGCGAAAAATGCAATGGCTGACCGCAGGTCAAACGCCGCAACAGTGCCCTAAAACAAAACTTACCAATAAAAAGGTAATGGTAACTGTTTGGTGGTCTCTTCATGGTGTTATTCAATATAGCTTTCTCAGGTCTGGTTAAGCAAAGCAAGCAAAACAGCAGATGTTTACTGTGCCGAACTTCGAACAATGATGGCGAACCTGGCAGTGAAACAGCCCCAACTCGTGAATCGATCTTCACCATTATTGCTCCATGATAACGCAAGACCTCACACTGCACGAGAAACCGTTGTAACTCTACAGGAGCTGCAGTTAGAAACCCTACATCATCCTCCGTACTCGCCAGACCTTGCTCCAACGGACTACCATTTTTTTTTGTGATTTGGACAATTTTCTACGTGATAAAAATTTTCTTCCCAAGAGGCAGTACACAGTTTGTTGAATCTAGATCCCCGGAGTTCTATCGTAAAGGCATAAATGAACTTCCATTTAGATGACAGTAATATATAGATAAGGAGGGTCAATATTTAAAGAAAGAAAGAAAGAAAGAAATATTTTATTTTAATGTAACATTGCAACACACAATCAAAACTATTTTATAACAAAATTAATGTGTAACAGATATAAAAAAAATTATAAATAATTTATAATTATTTTATCAATGTATAAATAAATAATTTCAATTAAATAAATACGGTACACCTTGGAAAACAAGAAATAATGACAAAATATAATGAACTGCATATGAAATAGCGGTATTTAAAATTATATTCGTAGAAATAGGTGACAAGCTTGTACTTATTATATAATTTGGTACCTATGAACAAACAAACCGTACTTTAAGGGTCAATGCCCACTAAAAGAGCAGCGGCGCGCAGCGGCCATTAGAGCAAGTGACTGAGAGCGGCGCCGCAAGTGGCAGTGCAGCGCCGCGAGAGGCAGCGCGGAGTTGTGCATATGACGTCATTTTCTGAATCGCGGTGTTAAGATTCTCCGTCGTAGTATGTAAATAAATTTTACTAAAAAGAAATAAACCGCCTCAATAAATTTTGAAATAATGTCGGAATAAATTTGGAAGTCGGTGGCAAATAAAAAAAACAAGACACGCCACACCGACTTCCGAATTTATTCCGACATGAAAGAGTCGCGCGCCGCGAGTCTGTTACCTGCGGCGCGGTCGGCCGCACGTTAGTTACCTGCGGCGCGGTCGGCCGCACGTTAGTTACCTGCGGCGCGGTCGGCCGCACGTTAGTTACCTGCGGCGCGGTCGGCCGCATGGCGCCTCTTTTGACTAGTCGTTAGAAGACTTGTGCAGCCTCGCGGCGCCGCGCTACCCCTCCTTTGCCTGCAAATAACTATGAACTTTTTAATCACGTAGATAAGATTCAAAATGTTTTTTAATATTTTGTCTCAAAAAGGCGCTGCCGACCGCTGCTCTTTCAGTGGAAATTGACCCTAAAACTTTCTCGTGTGGATCCCTACAGATAAACAGTCAGATATAGCTTGGGAGACATTTTATAACATGCAAATGCGTTTTACGTATGTCGTTATTTTGTCCATCGCTGGTTTAGTGGTGTTAAACATATTCTAGATTTACAGATTATTATAAAATTTATAAAGAAGTGTTTATGATCAAGGATTAAAGTTTTCACTTCTATCGGCAGTCCCCAAAGACTGCCCCAAATTTAATAGTATATAGTACCTAATTGTTCTATATTTTATACTAGCTTTTGCCCGCGGCTTCACTCGCATTAATTTAGAATTTGACAATCAATTCGGGTTGTACTCTGCTTGTTATAATTTAATTCAATCATGATTCGAAAACCACGTGGCGCCATCTATTATCATAAAAACGTTATTATTGTTTTCCTCGGGAACAGTAATTTTTTTCGGGATGAAAGGTAACCTATGTCCGTTCCTGTACACCTGACAACGTATATGCAAAATTTCAGGATGATCGTTTCAGTGGTTTAGGCGTGAAAAGGTAACAAACAAACAAACTCATTTTCGCTTTTATAATATTAGTTAGGATTTATGCTCTATACCTATATAGTACAATAATTTATTGCCGCATGGATTTCATTTTGTACTAGCTTTAGCGCGCGGCTCCGCCCGCGCGGTATCTACATCAATAAAAAGTAGCCTACGTCCTTCCCCAGGTTTTAAACTATCTCGGTACCTACCAAATTTCATTCAAATCGGTTGAATGGTTTAGCCGTGAAAAAACCAGATAGAGTTACTTTCGAATTTATAATATTAGTAAGGATTTCTAGCTCCTTAAAAGTGGAGCATCGTGGGGGTCTCGTCATCTCTCCCGCACACCTCTAATTAAACGTCACAACAATTGCATGCTATTTTTGTCTCTTGAAAATATAATAGTAGCTGACGAACGCCGTTATTTTCATTAGTATCGGCTACCTATTTGGTGATTTAGAGTTACCAAACAACATCAAAGACCAGACCAGACATTAATAAAATGTATTAGCTCCTCGACTCCTTGCCTGTCTGCCTCTGATGCTGAAACAAAGTGCAAAAAAATTTTACAAAAATACGACAGGAAAGGAAACCTTCCTCTTAATATTATTAAGATAAATTAAAATCAACTCATTGGCATACGTAGGTATGTCTTAAATCATAGACAAACACAAATACAAAGGAGAATCAAATTAGCTTTATAATTATGTTCCTGTCACACGTTTAACACGTTTGTGTACTTATTACTTTACTCTTTGCACATTTCACATGCTTTCGTTAGAAATATGACCACGTATTTACCGTAGAACATGGACTGTCCTGAAAATACATTTCACGTCATTTTATGTCATAAATGTTACTAAACCATATTTTTAAATCTTTGCGCTTATATTAATTGATTCTATAATTATATTTTTATATTATCTGTTCTTGTTTTATTTCTCATTTATGAAAAATAAAACAAAAACATATGATATAAAAATATATAGAATCAGCTACTCATTTTTTCCAACTGTTAAAAGGTTATAAAATATGCAAAATTTAGTTTATTAAAATTTAGTAATATTGATAACACACATGCCCTCTTACGAGTTAAAATTAAATACGAACGGACTGCCGACGTATACTTCAACCGATTGTAGTAGCACAAGTTTTTAATAATTTTGCATAGAAGAGATTTTTTGCACGGAAAAGGGAGAAACAGAGAAACATAAGGATGCCGCCAGGCACTTATTGCTTACGAAGTTAAAAGAAAGAAGAGTCATTTATTGCTTATAAGTTCAAGGACACACCGAGCTTTAAAACCTCTCTTTCGGTGAGCGTTATCAGTAACAGTGAACTTTCCTGTTGTACGTAAGTACTAATTTTAATTCAATGAATCACAAGAAAATAATTAAAAAACAATACAATAAAATTATTATAATAGATTTGTCGAAATATATTGTTATACAAGATCTTTAGCATTTCGCTATTTATTTCATCATTTTAAATATATAAATATATTTAACATTACATTTTCTTTTCATTATGTTTTCGGTTGTCAAAATTATTTATTTAACACTAAGATGTAAGTATTATAAAATATTTTACTAAAATTACGATTTAACTAATTATATTACCGCAATATAATTATTTAACTCCAAAATATTTGTGTGATTGATAATATTATAATATTTATTGCAACGTATTCTACTCAACAAAACCTGGCACGATGTTGTATAAAAATACAATGAATATTGTAAAAGACCATTCACCAGGTTGAATTGTCTTGCCAAGCGTGTGTCTACGAACTGAACCTACATATTGTAATCTTTGTCGATATAAATAGTAGTATTAATTGTAAAAGCGAACGGCAGAGCAAAGTAAAATTGCTTATAATACATTACTTTTATTTTTAACCCTACCAGCAGACATAATAATAAGTGCGCTAGATACTGAAATAGTATACATTACATTCTCTTTGAATTTGACTTCCTTGGGGACGTCCGTACAAGTGCAACAACTCTATTAACGAGAATATTTGTCTGTAGTTGTAGTTTATGGTCGAGAATTGGCCCTCTCATTGGCTGCTAAACAGCGACTTAAAAATGGCGCGGGTTTTGTCACATCCTGTTATGTGTTAAGAAGAGAGTGCATGGCCTCGACGTTGCGGTTGATCCCGTTCTAAGATATTATTCTACAACGCCGCTGCTGTGTACATAATATTGACGGCGTTAAAATTCGTGATGGTGTTCCTTAAAAGGCCATGGATTTGATGAAAACGGTAAGGGTAATATAATTGCAGTACATTTACATAAACATTTGTTTGGCTTTTGTTTCTTGTTTTGGTGATATTGAAACTGGCCATTACATTAGAAAAAATATCTCTTTCCAGAAATTGTATGCACGTGGGAGGTAAGTGGCAATAGTTTTTGATAAATAGATAGTGTCCAGTTTCGGATTTACGCAATAAGAATCACCAATATGTTGATTTGTCAATACTCGGATGGCACCCGGCAACTGAGCGTTGTTACGCCATCTTAAAGTCCTCCAAATGTTCCGCATATTTTGCAGCTTTGCGTTTGTGCAAGAGAAAATTAGACGCTGAAAATCATGCTTTAGTCGAATGGAATTCCAATGGAAGTCTCTTCGACGTTCATTGGTTCAGTTCTAGGTAGGTATGTCATTTTCACTTTTGCATTGCATTTCATGACTTGATGAACCACATGTGCTATGGATTTGTTATTGTTTAGTCGGTACGGAAGCTACTGTAAATTGTAATTTTTGCACGGTAGATGATGCATTAGCATTGAAAGTACGCATTTGATGTGAATAAACCAATGTATATAAATGACTTGTAAAGTTCCGAATCATATAACCTATAAATTTGACAAGCCGTAAGTCCAACGTTCAAACGGGTTGTCATTCCTTTACATATTTTTGTGGCGAAACTCAAGGCTAACTTTTCTTACAGGCAGATCAGTAACAAATCAAGTTGTCGCAATAAGTTTCTTCAGAATGGGTTCGTTAATTTCACGTTGTAATTCAGTATAAATCTGATATTGCATCATTATTTACTTGTAATTTTTGATGATATTATTTACATTTTACTGCCTTTCAATTATATCAAAAACCTGTATTAATGTAATGTTGGAAAGGTAACATCCTCAACATTCTAGCTTTAATTGTATGCTTAATTATCTCTTATTAGTTATATAACCTCTAAGTATTTTGTAAATTCATGACCATGTTCAATAGGTAGCCTTCATGAATGTTGGACTTATTAGAATTGTATATTTGATAAACTTAAAGTCATATTGATAGTAAAAATTGAATGTGACTTTCTGCAGTATAGTTATTTCCTTTACTTGTATTTAGGTTTATTTAAACAGTAGTTAATTGTTTTAATATAAATAAGAAGGAATGGTAACTGCACAACATCTATAAATTACATTTACAAACTTGTATTTTCTAGAAGTTAACAATATTGAGTTTAAATTTAAATATTCAGTAATTTCCATTCAAATGGAATGGAATGAAATTCCAACACACTATTCAATGATTAGGTATATAATAGAAATATTCAAATAAATTCTTAGTAGTTATACAATGTGTGCTTTTGCAAATTCCTTATATTTCATCTCCTAAATTTAACACAACATGTTTAGTAATCAGTAACTGACATGGAACAAACATACTTTATTAAAACACAATTTTGAACCAGTTTAATTTAATATCTTGTCCAGCGCCTAAGCTTGGGTCACAGACTTGTATTTTGTTTCTGGCTAATTAATAAGTTAATCTCTCAACCAATCCAGTTATCAAAAATACAAAAAATCTATTTAAACAAAAGAAGACTTATCATAACAAAATTTATGATTTAAATTAGTCTGGTTAAGTTCAGATACCGGCATCCTGGTGTTGGTTGAGAGGTTAACTGTTTGTGAAATACTCAAGTATCATGAAATTTCACAGTAATGGAAATTTTGTATTTATATACATAAATAGATTCACGCCTGTTTCCCAGAGGGGTAGGCAGAGACTACGGATTACCATATGCTACTATCCTTACACACTTCTCTGGCTTTATTCACTTTCATCACATTCCTCATACATGCCCGTCGGTTCAAGGTGCTCTTAACCTGGCCTTTGTCTAGAATGCCTCCGATCTGATCGAGAAACGTTTGGCTAGGTTTTCCTCTTGTGACTGTTCCATTCACACTAGCCTTATAAACTTTCTTAGTCCGTCTTTCCTCGTCCATTCTTTCTACATGTCCAAACCAGCTTAACATAACCTTTTTGTATTTATTGCCGAATTAAAGCGTTTTGTATACACAGTTTTGTATATTATGATAATCACGTATATTTATAACACTAGATGTGCCCGCGGTTTTACCCGCGTTTATCATTACTGCGCCGCCCCAGTGGGTCGTAGCGTGATGTTATATAGCCTATATATAGTCTATATCTAGCCTTCCTTGATAAATAGGCTATCCAACACTAAAATAATTTTTCAATTCAAACCAGTAGTTCCTGAGATTAGCACTTTCAACCAAACAAACAAACAAACTCTTCAGCTTTATAATATTAGTATAGATATATGCTTCTGAAGTTCTAAGAAAATATATATTTTCAAGACAAACTACTCCATTGATCTTTGTTTAGAGAGGCTCACTAATGGCAATGATAGATTAGATTCCTGGTGATTTGTATATCTATCATGCAGGATTAGCTAAATGATTGTTATTATAAATGTGTCTAATTTAACTTTGCAAGTAATAATGCACTCTTTCCGAATTACATTTAGAGTTTGTACATTTTAACTGTTATAAAAAATAGGGATCCTTTTTGTGTGCTGTCTGAGGATTATCTTAATAGTACATAATATATACACATAAGCTTATCTTGGATTATTTCTTAGGGGTGTGGGTCCCTAAACAGCTATATTCCCCATAATACTCTGTAATTTTTACTGGGCTCTGTACATTTCTAGATTGACCTGGCCTGGGTCTTCTAAGTTATATACATCAAATTTTCAAACAGACCCTTGAACATATTCAAGGATAGTCTTGGCATTATATTTTGTGTTTATAATTCTACTACTGTAAATAAGACACTATCTTCAATGATTTAAAGAAAAAAAAAGTTACTATTAAAAAGTCAGGTTATAGAATTTACGGTTACGGTTAAAGACATTTATTTTTCTCAAAAGATTACAATTATCACTTACAGAGAAAAATACAATAGTAAACAAAAATATGATAACCAATTAGCATAGTTAGTAAGGTAGTTGTAATTAAAGTTTAAGATGTATCAGGTAGTAATGTATTTATCAAATAGAATTACATTTTAGTATAATAACAATCCCAGTAAAGTTTGTACAGTTCCAATTTCCTCAATGACTAAAGTGCTATTTGATAGCAATATGAAAAATATTAATTAATTTAAATTTCTTTCATTATGCATGAGCTGTTGTAGATATTAACATCCTGCATATAAATCAATGAACACACTTGTCTGAATTTAATGTCATATCGATACTGTGTATGTGTTCTGCACATTTTTATAATGTATGTGTTTGTATGATATACAATAACTATACACCTACAGGCCAATAAATGTAGCATTTTAACAATTATTATTAAAAAGAAATTGTAAATTAATGACAAGCCAAACAAAACTGATTCTGTAATTCATCACAAAGAATTTTTAATCATATTGATGCATTATAGGAATGTTTACTTCTACTTGTCATTATCGTTTGACAAAACTGCACCTTACAGCCCGCATACAGTTATGTCAATTGCCTGCCTACATACATGTCTTATATACTATATTATACTGCCTATTTACTTCTACTTATTCATAATTCAAAGATATCATCACTCTTTGAATTATGAATAAGTGGAAGCCATCCTTATGCACACATTCCATATTCTTCTTTTGTTGTATATGCATAAATATTGTTATAAATAGATAGTTTAACCTGTCAATTGTTGGAATGGACATAATTGAAAACTTATTGTGTCTGGGTGCCAGTGTGCCACTGTGATTCATAGATGAAACATACATCTACTGAGTTAGTTTTAAACTACAATTGCACATGTCAAAGGCTGGTACTATGAATAATAGTAAAACCACTAATTAAAGAATTCTCCGGATAAGAGAATTGATGTTTTTTATATAATATGATAACTAAACTTTTTGAATAAACCGCAAAATCATTTTATTGAGAAAATCTAATAATGAGTGTCAAATTATCGATAATCGAGTGTATTTATGTTGGATGTTGAAATGAAATCATTTTTTGGTACAGATTTTATACAAATCCATAGACACTATTTCCATGCTTATAAACTTTCTAAGCATTGCACTCAAAACTGACTCAACAACTCAAATTCATGATGTTGAAATTGCTAATTATTTATACCTACTATCTTGATAATGCCAATGGATTATGAAGAAGGCTGTCTATAAGTAGTTAAGAATACTAAATTTATAAACAAAATTGGCATAAACCTTCCCCACGCATAACTTAAGCACACAATCATATTATCTTGGGCTTATGCATAAATATTTTTATGTATTACAGTGTGAAACAATACAAAGGAACATTACAAGTACTTTAATTGAACAAATCTTGTATGGAATGTGAAACATACTAAGCAGATATTTTGTTCCATTTATTTTACTATCCATGATACATGTAAGACATTTTTTTAATAATGTATTTGGATTGGACGGTTTGAGAAGTGTTAATTGTTGACTCAATGTGTATGGCGTGTTTCAGGACTATGAGTTCCTAGACTTATCTGATGTGAAGGAAGCGGAATTGAACAGACTGCAGTGCGCATTGTACGAGCGGATTCCGGACATCACGACGACTACACTCGTCGGCGGCTGGAGCGAACCTACTATCGGTAAATATCAACTATTGTTTTTTTTAGGGTTCTGTACCCAAAGGGTAAAACGGGACCCAATTACTAAGACTGCTGTCCGTCTGTAACCAGGCAATATCTCATGAACCCTGATAGTTAGACAGTAGAAATTTTCACAGATGATGTATTTCTGTCGCCGCTATAACAACAAATACAACAAATACTAACAAACAGAATAAAATAAATATTTAAGGGGGCTCCCATACAACAAACTTATTTTTTTGTTAGTTTTTGCTCGATATTGATAACGGCAATAGGTAGACACTTGAAATATTCACAGAATATTTAGTTACATATTCACATTAAAAATAAATGATTAAATTAAAATAAAACAAATATTCAAGGGGGAGAGCTCCCATACAACAGACATGATTTTTTTTGCCGTTTTTGTAGATAATGGTACGAAACCCTTCGTGCGCGAGGCTGAATCTCACTTGGCCTTTTTTTTGTATCAACAAAATTAAGTTAAATTAGATTCTACATATTTACATTTTAGTGTAACCAGTCAAATAGTTACTGTGATACACTTAATTAGGTACAGATCACAATGCTATTTTGTTGCTAGAATACATACCATAGTTATCTGTATTGTCAGGTAGTATAGGTAACTACGCTATTCTAACTGTAATTGCCTGCAACAAAATGATTGAGATAGTAATGTATGTGGTACATAAGAGTTTTTATAATACAATATTTTAATGAGCACTTCAAGTGCTACCATACAGGCGAATATCGTGAAAGCAATTACTCGATTTTATTACCAAAACATGTATGTCGATGGGTATAGTTTGTTGTAATTATATAATAAATATATTGTATGTTGTTACGTCAGAGCCGTCGTCGTGTTCGTCGAGCTCGGCGGGCCCGCCGACCGTGTCGAGCAGCGTGGACAGCCTGTCGGGCGGCGAGTGCGAGATGGCGCCCCACTCGCCGGCGCGCGGGGCCGCGGCGCCGCACCACGCGCCGCACGCGCCGCCGCCCTACGCGCAGCCGCCGCCCGCCTACCCGCCGCCGCACCACAACCACCACTGGCCCGTGGCGCCGCCCAACGTGTACGTGAGCCAGGTCACCGCCAACGTCAACGTGCACGGCTACATGGGCCAGTACTACCAGCCGCCGCAGCCGCAGTACGCGCCGCCCGCGGCCGAGCGCGCCGCCCGCGCCCAGCGCCGCGAGCGCCGCGGCAAGCGCGCGCCCTCGCCGCCGCCGCAGGCACCGCCCTACTACCTGCAGTACCCGCAGTACTACCCCGCCGCGCAGGCGCAGGGCGCGCCGCTCTACCACCTGCCCGTCTACCAGCCGCTCGTCTACGGACCCTACGCCTACCCGCCCTACTACCCCGAGTACCCGATGCCCGTGGAGGGCGACCCCGACAAGGGCCCCGAAGAGTACCCGCCCGAGGTGGTGATGGAGCAGGAGGCGGTGGACGCGTACTACGCGAGCGCTCACTACGCGGCGCCACCGTACGGTCCGCCCGTCGAGGGCGGCGTCGAGTACATGCCGCCCATGTACCTCCCGCCGCCGCCGCACCCGCCGCCCGTCCCCATGCCTCAGCAGCCACCGCCGCAGACGACCCCGCACCAGTTCAACGTGCATGCCAAAAATTTCGTTCAGGGTCAAAGTCAGAACAAGACCTACGTTCCCACCGAAAAACCTCAGGAACAGAAGCCTTCGCAACCGCCGGTAACCGCCTCCGTCTCCACGGGCTCAGTGGAATCGCTACCCATTAAGGATCTCAAAATAAGTAAAGGACCCGGTAGTCCCAAACAGGGTGACCGATCCCTCGACCCCGCCCAGCCGAAGCCCCCGTCCCCCATAGAGAAGGCTCCCACCGTCGCGCCCAAAGTTGAAGCCCCGAAAACAACTTGGATCGCAGCCGAAGCCAAACTAGAGCCGGCAATTTCGTGCCCATCTCCCGTGGCGAAAACCTTCCCCGTGACCACACCCGCTGTCAGCCAGTCGCCGACTAATAAGATCCCGCCCGCAGCTGCAAAACCGACGAAGGGTCCCGCCGCCCCGTTCTCGGGCGGCAAACCGACGCCGAAACCGGCCGTCCCGCAGACCGTCGTGCCCGTACAGCAGGCCGCGTCCACCTCCAAGGCGCCCTTCGGCAGCAGACAAAAGCGCGACGGGCCCACAAATCGCTCCCCGTCCAACGAGAACGCCGAAAGGAGCGTCCCGGCAGTTGATCACGTAAAACGCGAGCCGCCTCTACCGCCGAGCAAAGCCCCGATGCCGATCTCGATTACCCTGCACTCGGCCGGACCGCCACTGATCGTCACGAACAAGGCACCCTTCGGGCACTCGCGTAAGGGCGCAGCGGCGCCAGAGCCGCCTCCCGCCCCGCAGCCGCCACCACCTGCGCCCACCGCATCCGACTTCCCGCCGCCGCCTACGCCGCGCAACCGTGGCGAGCCCGCGCCGCCGCCTGTCGTGGCTCCGCAGCCACAGCCCGCGCCCGGCAAGTCCTGGGCCAGCCTGTTCTCCAACAAGACCAGTGGGCCCGCCGCGCCCGCCACGCTCGCGCCGCCGCCCATCGCGCCGGCGCCTGCTCTCGCACCCGAGGAGCCGGCGAGCCCCACGACGGCCACCCCGCCGGTCGTGCCGAGCGTTCAGAAACCGGTCGCTAAGGTGCCGCCCTTCGACGCCTCGCCATCGCAGGCGACGAGCGTAGACAAGAGCTCGCCTGTCCCGCGGCCGTCGCCAGTAGCAGCACCTGCCCTATCGTACTCGGAGAAGACGTCGGTAAACGCAACGGCGGGTGGCGCGCGCGTCGCGACATCAGCGCCGGACGTGCGCGAGACACCTGCGCCGGCGCCGCTCAAGGAGGCGAGCCCGGCCGTGCCCGTCCAGCCCTCGCCCTTCAGCGATGATCCCAACTCTTATCGGATGGGAGGTAACTGACTTTTGTTAACACCTAATTTTGCTATATTCAAATAATCAATACATTATGAGCATCAATTAATTCTTGTGTTCACATTTAACTGTCACCCAAACTGAAAATTTCCAATTGGTGAACAATTTAGATACCTCAATATTATTTACTTAATAAGTTTATAAACCATATGCAATACATATCAATATAAAATTAAAACTTTCTTTTGTAGAATTCCTGGCTAAATACCAGCTAGACAACCGTCCAGTGTCGCTTCTGCCACGAGGGTTGACCAACCGGTCCAACTACTGCTATGTGAACGCGATCTTACAGGCCCTAATTGCTTGTCCGCCGTTCTACAACATGTTAAAGGCACTGCCGTACCAGACTCGTCGCGGCAAGTCTAGTACTCCAGTCATTGATTCACTGTAAGTATTTATCCATAATATCAAATATTTAGTTCAACAAGTCTGTAATAAAGCCCAAACACATTATATTTTATTGGTTTGGACTGTTGATCACAATCAAGCTTAAAACTTGGTGATTCAGACACTAAATGCTGCTGTAATGTTTTTATACCAGTAAATTGGTAAACAAGCATATCACCAATAAGAAGTAATTTATATTCACTTACAAGTTTACAATGACCAAGAATACAATGCTCGCAAACAATTAAGATACTAATCTAAAATCTCTTCTAAGATTTGAGATTAGTTTGGTCGATTATTGTAAAGGCTCGTTGCAATGAATGGAAACACAACACAACACCCAGAAATGGCAGTGGTATCCCAAGTAAGATCAGACTGGAGTCTTGTAAAAGTCACTGAAGTACTTTTTTTGCTTCACATAGAACTATAGTTCTTGTTCTGACGAACACAAGAGTAGACCTTTATAAATGCCAGTTTGACCTTGTTTTGTGTTATTGGAACTTGATGTAATTTGTATGGCAATGAATGTAGTTGATAGATCAATATCATAATAACATGTGGCAGTAAGTGTTGGGGACAGTATAGTGCCTTGTGGAATACCAATGATTATTATAGTTCTATGCCTACTAATAACTGGTAATAAAGGTCTAGATATATTTTCCGGACACAAAACAAGCAACATAGTTGTATTATATTAGACAGTTCGTAAGTCGTAAATTTGTTTTTAACCTCTCAACCAATCCAGTTATCAAAAATACGAAAATACAAAAAAGTTAAACGAAAGTAGATTATCATGAAAAAAATTACGTTTAAATAGTCTACTTAAACTTGAATGCTAACGTCCTAGCATTGGTTGAAAAGTTGACTTTGCTCTGAAACTCAATCAAAGGTGTTGACGATATGAGGTATTGTCCTGGGTCTGAAAAGTCTTACTTATTTATACTAACTAGCGGTCGCCTAGCGCTCGAAATTCGACCAAAATTTGCCTGTAAGATATTGCTGATATACTTATGTCATTATATATTGATATATGTAACCATAGTTACGCGCTTTGACTGCGTGTGTCAAATTTATGGTTGTGTGCGTGTAGCGTTTTTTCATTAATTTAATGTATTTCTAATGCATATTTTATATAAATATTAGCATTCGTCAATCCAAAGTTTTCGCTTCACGTATTAATATATAGATATAAAGAGAAATATTAGATTTTTGTGTGTTTGTTTGTTTGTAAGGATGTAACTCAAAAATTACTCAACTGATTTTTTAAATTATTTCACCATTAGAAAGCTATATGATCACCGAGTAACATATGCTATATTTCATCTAAAAAGTATTGTTACAGACATAACCTAACCTACTTTGAACAAATAGAGTGATTCGAAAATGGCAACATGTCATCAATTAAGTGTTTGTGTGCCATTCATGGAGAATAACTCGAGTATCTATGAATTGGTTTCCCGTAGCGTGGAGCTGTGCTACGAGTTCAGTCCGCTGGCGAGCACGGCGGCGGGGCGCGCGCGTGCTGCGGCGGGCGCGCCTGCCGTGCCCGCGGGCCCGCCGCTGGAGGGTGGCGCGGGGCTGCGCGTGCTGCGCGCGCTGCGCCCCTTCCCCGGTTCGCAGGAGGGTCGCCAAGAGGACGCCGAGGAGTTCCTCGGCTGTCTCCTCAACTCGCTCAACGACGAGATGCTCGAAGTGAGAATATTGACTATTATTATATCATAAAAAGGTTAGATCGCACTCCAAGTTTAAAATGATTCATGGTTCGATAAATGTATCGAGTGAAACGTTAGCGACGCACGTAACTCGGAGCTGTATATAATTAAATACTAATGTGTGAATGCAAGATCTGTGAGAAAGGTCACCAATTCATACAATTCTCGCGAAACATATTGTGTTAATATCAATCTGATGTATTACAACTAATACATTGATATGGTTTGACTTCGGTTCAATCCGCGTTATCACACATTGGCGACTCATCAAACCTATTTTCTAAATCAATTGTTTGAGATCCAAATCCGATCCACCCATTTGTGCCTAAGGCTAAAATATCAGTAATGATAAATAGAAATTTATTAAAACCTGTTACATTATTATTTATTCTATGAATTTTTTTTTCTGTCCTTATATGTGTATCCCCATACAAGCTTATTTATACAATATAGAAATTTTTAAAATATAGCATAGCTCTATACATACCTTTTATATAATGTATATCTATACAGCTTTTATGTATATCATACTGTTCGAGTAAAAATCGACAACATATCATATCGAAAATAACATCACAACTGTATTAGGAATTTATGGGGCAAAAGAACTGGCACAGATATCAACAAGACTGTGAAATATTGACACGTGATGCTGTGTCGAAATATCAGTAGCTGTGATCCATCTTCTTATCGTATTTGAACAAAATCCAACATCGCTTATCTGAAGCAAAATGGCATACGAAATAATAATACATGAAAAATCGCATGATCAGCTTGAATAGTGTGACATAAAAATTTTACAATAATTTAGAATTTTAACAATGTGATCAAAATCAACCATTGCTATATTTAAAGCGCACTTCTCCGGCAGTATAGCAAGAGCCAATTTAATTTAAACATGTTGTAGATAGATTGGGTCGTCGTTTGGGTACGGCAGGCGCATGTGTGTCAAACGATCTCAGGTCGACATATCTACTTTTGAGCGTACCGCATAGCATCAAAATCGATAAATTAAACAAATTAATACTTCGATAACTCTATTTTACTGTATATTATGTGCGTGATTTTGACACCAGCATCGCTAATGGTCGTTTATAACGGTTTACAGTTGATGAAGCTCGTTGAGCCGGAGGAGGCTACCACGGGCGCCGGTGCCGGTGCGGCAGCCGCGGCCGGCGCCTGCCCGGCCGAGGATGAGGACGACGACGAGTGGAAGGTCATGGGCCCGCGCAACCGCGGCGCCGTGGAGCGACGCTGGGCGGCGCGGCGCACGCCGGTGGCGGACATCTTCCGCGGCCGCACGCGCCTGCGGCTCACGCGCGCCGCGCACCACGACGTCACCGACGCCGTGCAGCCCTTCTTCACGTTGCAGCTTGACATTGAGGTAAGCTGCCGTTACATAACACACAGACTTTGCCCGCGGTTTCGATCGCGTAAATGTAGGTCAGGTTAGGTTAGTTAAAAAGTAACAGAATTTTTTTCAGGATAAAAGGTACTTATGGAAATTCGGTAATCCTGACAATGTGTATTATGTGAAATTTCAGGATGATCGGTTGAGTAGCTAAGGCATGAAAACGTAACAAACTAACATTCGTATTTATAATATTAGTAGTAGGATTAACAACCGCGGCGCACATCTTCTGCGAACGCCCATACAAAATGTCATAAGTTTAAATTCCACTCATTTATTTAGTAGTTATGTACGCAAATAACAAAACGATAATGAAACATTACAATTAACAGCAAAATATACAATGATGGTATCTTATTTTTCGTCTCTGAACGTGACAAATTTGTCACAAATATGTGGTAAACCAAGACTGAGTATGTAAAATTTAAAGCATAATTTAAAATAAAAAGCAAAAGAAGAATAGTGCTGAAGTGCTTCTCCCTCCCCTACCCCCCAGCGCGCCAGCAGCGTGAAGGACGCACTGGAGCTGTTGGCCGGCAAGGACTCGCTGGAGGGCGTGGGCGACGCGTGGCAGCAGCTGTCGCTTGAGCAGCTACCCGTGGTGCTGCTGCTGCACCTCAAGTGCTTCCAGCTCGACGCCGACGGACACACCGCCAAGATCGTCAAGAACATCGACTTCCCCATCGACTTGAAGATTGATCCAAGTAAGTGATTAAATAAAATGTGTATAGATTTTCCTAAAACTTTCGTCTCTGTAACTATGTGGATCATATTATCAACTTATTAAAACCACATATTAAAAATGTCGTTCTCAACTTATTGACGTCTTACTGAATTATCTGTAAACAGATACAAAGATAATAAAATTAAACACAAAGTCTAAACGGATAATAATACTTTTATCTGAAATACTTGAAGGTGTCCCACAAGGCAATGTACTTTGACCATTGTTGTTTAAATGGTAATGCAAAAATTACAATGATGCTACTTATTTTTCGTCTCTGAAATGACTATGTCATAAATATGTGGACAACAAAAACTGAGAAAATATTAAAAATAACCGAAACAAATACATATGTTGATTAATTACAATACTAATGTTTAAAAATAATATTTTCAGAGATAATGTCGTCCAAGTTGAAGTACACGAGCAAGCAGCGCGTGTACAAGCTGTTCGCGGTCGTGTACCACGAGGGTGTCGAGGCGGTTAAGGGACACTATCTCACAGACACGTACCACGGACAAGTGGGATGGATCAGGTAAATTATTACATTTGAATTTAGCTAGTAAGCTTATAGGGTTTAATCATTTTAAAGATATGAATCCAGAATTGCTAATATTGTACATCCGTTACAACATAAGGGCAAGGGCTAAAAACTATTCGTATTCTTGTCGAAAATAACTGTAGTATTTTTAAAGTATTAATTGCAAGAATACAATAGCATGTTTTCTTTGCTGTGATTTTTGTAGAATGGAACTGTTTTTAGATGGGCTAACAAAACAAGTTAGTCTTGCTTTTTAAAACAAGTCTACTCTTATAATATTTCGAGAAAACTCAATGATGTCATTTATTTTTCGTCTCCAATCGTGACACGATCACGGCAAATGTGGACAAACTTAACTGAGGACTCGGAAACACTCGGTGAAGGGACAGTAGTGAGGCAGCAGTGCGCTAACTCGTGTGTGTGTGCAGGTACGACGACTCGACGGTGACGCAGGTGGGCGAGGGCGCGGTGCTGAAGCCCAAGGCGCCGCGCATGCCCTACCTGCTCATGTACCGGCGCCACGACACGCTGCCGCCGCACCGCGCCGCCTGACTCGGCGCCGGCCCCGACCCGGCGCCGGGCCCGGGTACGAACACTGTAGAATTAACTAGGGTAGCCCCGGCCCCCACCTGTACATAGTAGTTAGTCCGCGGGGAGCCCGGCGCGCGGCAAACCGCCCGCCCCCGCCCGCAGTGTAACTTTTCTCCTCGACAATATGGAATTGTGGTGTTTATAAATTATAAAAAAAAATGTAAAAAAATATGTAGGGTGACGCCCAGTGAATTCATGGTACATATTATTTCTGTTCCGGGACGAACGTTAAAATGATTTAATCGGCCGTTAGATAGTACAAAGCTATTTAGAGATGTGATATTGATCTCGGAAGTGACGGTGTGCGCTTCGAGATGATACCGGCGGCTATTTGAGAGTGATCGAAAACTGGTGTTCGCGACGGACGCGAGTGCACGTGAAGAAAAATATGTAACTTGAATCGAGTATATTAGATGTAGCGATAAGCAATAAATTAAGGGGTCGATTGATAGTAAACGCTGGAAATGTAAATGGTAACGGTGCTTTGACGGACTGACGATGGCAGTGAGTGATATGTGCCCTTTGATACTTGTGATAATGGAGTGCTTGTGGACGGTTACAGCAGATTGTTGAGGTGTACACGCTCTATTGTATATATATTGTTATAACAAGTATAAGTGTTAAATATAAATAGATTATATTATTATCTCGCCGTTGGTATGTTGTGAGGAATGTCTGTTTTTAATATTATTCAAATTCATTGAGCTCTATGTTTATTCTGTTTGGAAAAAAGCGTGACCTAGGATTGTACTTGCGACTTGACGAAGCTGATGCTATCGCACTGATAGATACCGCTGTGTATTAGTGAAGTCAGAGTACCGTCGTAGAGTTTCGATCAAACTAGCTGGCTGTTAGATATTTCAAATTTACGTATTAGTTAATTTATCATTATTAACATTCAAAATGTGACTCATTAGACGAGACTCGAAGGTGAGAGAGATGGCATGCCGCACGCGTGCTGTATGTTATGTTACTGTCCATTAGTATAGTATATGAATTGATTTTTGTATGTTAATAAAAAGTGCATTGCTTTAAGATAACTAGCTAGTTTGATATTACAAGTTAAATAATAGCTACGCTATTGATTTATTATTGTAAATTAGTGATCCAATGACCATTGATCTCACTCATGTTGTTTGGAGATTGTCACGAGTTCGATGTAAATGTTCTCAAAAATTTGAAGGCAATACACCCTGCCTTATTAAGTATTCGAAAGATAATATTACGAAATTGACCAAAAAGTATGGATATTATTTGAAATTGCTGCTTTTATAGCTTTTCTACATAGTGTTACGAGAATTATAAACAAGCAACACTGTTAGTCGTTAAAACAATATATTTAAATGCACTTCGGTTCTGTGTCCAAATTATTATGATTAATCTTACATTTAGTCAATTTAACTATTAATGTAATGAAACGAAATAGGTTTAGTTTTGTATCATAGTTTCTAAAACAGAGTTATATACTAACTTGCTAAGCTTTTCATATGTATAACTTGGTTGTTGTTAATTCCTTTATTTTGGATTGTGGGTAGGTATAGTTAGTTAGCGTTTTACTGGCGATAACGTGTAGTGCCGGCGAAAACCAAACACTAGGTCTATGTGCCGGACAATAGCGGGACATCGTCCGTTGATTGTGGATCAAGATATAAATATTACAGATATAGCAAATTATTTACAATGATATGTTCCTCTCTATTTAAGTATTCGTTCCTACTACTCAGTTCTTTGCCTCACTAGATTTACTCAATCCGTAGAACCAGTTGTAACTATTGTCAAGGCTCGGTTGTTCCAAAACCAGTTTCGGATATAAAGTGTAAATATATAATTAAGTAAAAATTAAATCATGATTGTTGTCTGCCTTGACGCTCACGACCAGTTGGCAGCTGGGGTTCTTCGAGCGTACGTTTGACAAGAATTAGTAGCACGCGCATGGTCGTGCGATGTCTAATTCAACGTCAATGGTTCAGTTTTACATAACCTTGACTAAATATCGTTTTGTTTTAGCTATCGGCCACTCGTTCATGTTCTTATCTTCACGTTTGTTCAGCCACCTTAACAGCAAGTTAGGTATTTTACTATAAATGCCTGTCATTTGCCACATTCGTTTTATTGGGAGGCTCTAAGCTAAATAGCTGATGCGTAGATCGTACGGATTTACGCTGTTACGCTGTTCTGAGCGCGGCGACGACATATATAATTAATATCTTGATTCATATATCAACTGACTTACTTCGAATGAATGTTCCTTAGTAATTGATTGCGTATAAATCTCTTATAAAATGATATTGATGCAGCTGCTTGCAATGTATATAAAGATAACATTAAATGTTCCGTAAGAATAAAAACGAATTTATTCATATATATTTTTAATAGAAAATAATGATATGAGAGTAGTCTAGCGTAATCCGCTGGTCCAATCCCACAGAATTTACTTGCACAAGTTAACCTATATATTAGTTTAAAACAAACTGTTCCTCTCGTTTAGCGATATTAATTTATCAAGTGTGATGTATTGATGATACTGATCTTGCTGTGTTTGTTTGCTTCACTTATGTTGTTCTTTGCGCGTAATAGTGCGAATAAGCACATCGGCACTTAAAATTTCACTGTGGAGGCGTCCATGTTTTTTGTAAGATTATGTTAATTTTGCTAATAGCTGGTTGATACCTGCATCGTGAAAAGGCTTCTAATAATACTTGAATGTATATAAGACTAAGCCTAACTAAGTAGGTACGTACTGGCGCAGTCCTCCACGTGTGGAATGCTATGCGTAAGACTGAGCGCAGGGACCCCGAATGTCTGTTATTTATGTTTTACTTACTTTTAAACACGAGCACACATAGTTAATAAGATTTTATAGTAACAAAGCTGCCTTTTAGTTAAGTGTCTGTGTTGCGTATTTATTAAATAACTAATCTAGTTTATATGCAGTAATGAAAACTGGCATAATCTTGCATCTCTGAGCACATCGCGTGTTCTCTGACGACTAGCAACTGTTCTTGAAGTTAGCCGCTAGCCGCAGCTGAGGGTACTCGGCAGTATCCTAGCGCCATATCGCCTCGCGCTATTTCTTTTGTCCATCGTACCATCAGTCTAAATCACAAGCTGACTTCATCTTATTACAATATACTAATTTCAGTATAGATAGATATTAGATGTAAATTGTTGCATTATGTATATTAGTTTGAGAGAGTTTAAATCAATTAGTGAATGTTCCTTACTATAGTTTATAAATATCAGATCAAAGTAGTTGTGAATGAAAACGAACTATTTTTATTAGTTTTATTTACGATTGAGAGCAGCTTATAAAGTGAATTGTTTATCTCGAAATACGAAAATTACAATGCAGATGTCTAGATATATTGATCTTTGCCGAATATTGTTTATATTTAATATTTCAATGGTTTCTCATAAATTTTAAGATATTTTGGATAGTTTCTTCTCTTATTGAAATACGACAGCCTATCACACAGTTAAATAAGATTTTAGTATCTAATTAAACATAATAATGATAAAGTGTAGATGTTATCTATGATCCGCTCTCTGTTTATGTAGCACAAATAGGCTTCTTAGCTTGTCTGTGTAGGATACTATAGCCCAAGTTGACCTATACGCGTTTTCAGTAATTGAATATAACATCTCGTATGATTAATTACAATCATGTATCCCATTTTCTAATCGAATAATACGGTATTCCTCGATAAATTATGGCCAAGACATCTGATTGAATATGACATGAAATTATTGTCTAGCATGCAGCACAAAAATGTATTTCAAAGTAAGTTTAGATTTCAATCCTTTTTGTCCCAGCTACTAACAATAGCAGTGTTATAATACTATTTTATTTCCTTTGATACTACCTCTGTAGTCAATTCTTAGAAGGGTAATAATATTCGGTAATGTTGCAAATTCCAAAGTAATTATAATAAAAAAGAGAAAAGTCACTATGACTAACAAATTACTCTTAAATAATAAAAAAAACCGGCAAAGTGCGATTCGGACTCGCGCACGAAGGGTGCCGTACCATTATCTATAAAAACGGCAAAAAAATCACGTTTGTTGTATGGGAGCCCCCTTAAATATTTATTTTATTCTGTTTTTTAGTATTTGTTGTTATAGCGGCAACAGAAATACATCATCTGTGAAAATTTAAACTGTCTAACTATCACGGTTTATAAGATACAGCCTGGTGACAGACGGATGGACAGCGGAGTCTTAGTAATAGGGTCCCGTTTTACCCTTTGGGTACAGAACCCTAAAAATGAAGTTATTCATGTAGGTCACAAAGTAACACTTATGAACTTCAAAGTCGGACGACAATCCTCAAGGCTGTCATCCGATGGTTAGTCAAAGTCAAAACTCATTTATTCATTTAGGTCACAAAGCAACACTTATGAACGTCAAAGTATATAGGTTAGTGAGTTTACTAAGTTACTGAAGCTACATTTTGGTTAGTTGCTAGGTTCAGGTAAAGGGTCGAGCCTATGAGAAGAAACCTGCAAGAAACTCATCGCCAATTAAATATAATTTTAGTATTTTACAACTCAGATTAACAAGGTGTTACAGCCATTATGCCATATACTACTGACTATAAAAAACTAAAGATAATAACAATAATAACTTAATAATATTATAGAGATGAAATAATTTGAGGTAAGATAATATATTTTTTAATATAAATCAAAAATAGACAGTAGGATGGCATGATGGCGCATACACTTACACTTTGTGACTATGCAAAGGCTTAAATTGGCTTATAAAGTAATACAGATCTTTGGATCCTGTATGCAACAAGCAACTAGCTCCATGAGATTTTGTCATTTAAGTAGTCGTTGACTGAATAAAAACCCTTCCGAATAAGTTGAGAGTGAGTTGTTTTTGGGCTATTTATTTCATGAATATTGTTTTTATTTGTGTCTCTTAATTGTGTTTTGCAATAATACTATTGGTAGTAGCAGGGGCAAAAGAGAGGTTTCGTTGTGCCGAAATTATTATTATTATTGCCAAAAGATTGACAAATTGATATATTTTATGGCCGGTTAAGATTTACAAATTCCATGCTTAATTTTTAGTTTTTCGGCGGTAAGCTAAAAACTACGTGAAAACCTTTTGTTATGTGTTTATGGACCTGTACATCTATAATCAATTATTATAAATCAATGAGTAGGTTCTCTACGGCAATGTACAATTGCCTTGCGCAGTATCATGTGATTCGTGCAAATTGTTAAAACATTAGGATGCCGTCCGTACTGTCACAATATTACCTTATCATACTATTTCACAAAACTAAAAATTCGGTATGCGTATTTCTACAATGAGTAAATGTTTACAATTATGACTTTTCACTGCTGAGTGAAAATAAGATTAAATAATAATATATTATTTTATACCCAATTATCAGAAAACGCGAATATGTTTCAGTAAATGTAAAATATGGTATACTGCAATACAATCACTATTCCCAATGTCGCCAATAAACATATTCGATTAGAAACCGAACACGCGGTTTAATCTGTCAAGTCGTAGAATACCAGATAATCTATTGTCTGGCCGCCGGTGTGCCGCTGCGACTCAATAGGTTAAAAGACCATCAGTTGTGTCACCATAATTTTCATTAATTGGCGTAACTGTTATTACAGGAACTTATTGTTGTGTACCTCTATTGTACTTTCTGGACATTCGGTGTCCAGTGCAACATTTCTTAGATAAACTGTTTTTAAAGTGTGCCTTACCACACGCGTAGCATGTGATGCTTTAATTCTTTTTAAACTTTTATTTTATATTCTGTAATATAATATTTTTCATACGATCTATGACGTTCAATATTCTAGTTACGCCAATAATAATTATGCTATAAATGCAATGTTTAATTTAATGTTTCAATAATCCCATAAAATGATTTCCATTCTAAACTTTGAAACAAATATCTATAATTATATTTCGTTTATGTTGTGACCCTAGTTTGTTTTCAAACTACTCATCTAGTCTCCATCAGATTTCGACAACTGTCTTTCAGTGCAAAGAATATGATATTTATCAAAGATTAAAGATTATCGTTACCGTCGCTAAATTATTATTACTACTATAAGTTATTAGCCTGAGCACGAGCAATAGTCTGTATGTAGTTTAAACAAGGAATCGATTAAACTGAATAACATTACAATGAACACTTTGGCGGTCTATCTACTTAGATTATAAACATTTAAAAAGATGTATGTAGTATGCTTATTATTATTTTTATATGAGAAGTTCATTAAGTTACAGTTAATTTTAGAATTAAGATCCAAGGCTGTATTAATAGAAGGAGTGTTTTTTCCCCAATGAAGCGAAGCTGATTAGATTTAACCTTTTTGTTTAACCAACTGATTTAAATATTGTGTAAAAAATACTCCTGTTGATCATAATAAATAATGTTGCCATAAAAAGACAAAAAAAAATGCCAAGATACCATAGTGCATTATTTATTATGATTAGCTTTCTAAGTTGTTATGTGGATATGTGTGTATGACTAATTATAAAATAATCCTTTATTTTGGTAACAAATTGGTGTTATGAAAAATTTTGTGAATAAAATAAGATGTCATTCTGATAAAATCTTTCATTTCCACTTTCATCAAGTAATACAAAATTACATTTCGAATATCACGTAAGCATTTTATAAGACCATCATTTTTCGTCACGAACAATATTCTGAAACAAGCAAATATTTCGTTTATCAGTAATACAGCCGATGAGTACAAATGAATAAACGAATGAACTTACTCTAACTCGACACTTGAAGATAGCATAGAAGAACATGACGATTAGAACTGGCATCACCATCGCAGTGATGAGCAGCCAGCCCGCTGTCGCCTCGCGAGACCATGAGGACATGCCACCCGCGAACACCGTCTGGTAAACAGTTAAGCTCAATATATCATCCGCGAATAGATGAGAAGCTCTAGTCCCTACCAGCTTTCCCCCTGGTGGGACAACAATGATTTAAAATTTTCCCTACCAAGCTAATTTTGTTAAATAAAGTATAGTAGGGAATAAAGGAATTGTCAATTAATTAAAACCAATGATTTCAAATACCTAACATGCTTTTATTCTCAACTTGAAACGTACTGGACGAAGAAGGGAGAATGTAGAAAACCAGATGTATGGGAAGGACAAAGTAAAACGTTATTGGAAGAACGAAGATTTCTATCATGATTTGCACATAGATATTGGAAACGGAAATAAGTCTGTGCATTTGGTGAGGTTAGAATAGTAAACACCTGTAACGGCACGCAAATTACGGCGTTGACGAATGGGTAACCATTTTAAAGTGGATCTATAAGATGAAATTGGTCATATTTACGAAGATTATAAATAAATCGAATGCAGTTATTTAGAAGTCGGTCATATGTATTGAGTAGATCTGCATTCAGGTCATAGTAACAACATCACCATAGTCAATTAAGGGAAATATCAAGGTCTGCATAAGCATATTTTTGTCTTAGATGGGAGAAAATTCTTTAGGCGATACAAGCCATCTATTCCATTAAGTTCAACTCAAATTTCAACTACACTCGCGTGCAAGTAAATCGACTCAAGGCTCAAGTGCGCATAAAAAGTGATATAACTTAAAAATGCCTTATTTTACCTCTATATAATGTTTTACATAATTATAGCCTAGTAATTAGGCTTTAAAATGGTAGCATAATTTCAGTAATTTAAATAAACACATGTCCTTAGAATGCAACTGAACGCAACCTCCCATAAACTGCTCTGCGCTCTATACATAACTTGCGCGACACAACCCGCTATAAAAACCCCCTGTAATTGTTTTTTCTTATCAGTCGCTCACTAGACGTTGACCTGAACACATCTCTGCAAATTGAAGCCGTCATTTGAAGAAAATTATGGATACAACACCTGAAGAAGCCGCTCAAGTCGTTGCCCTGTTGCAAGAAGGGTTGAACCAGCGAGAAGTCGCTCGTCGGTTGAATATGAGTCAGTCTGCTGTCTCGAGAGTGTACAGGAGGTTTCAAGAGAGTGGTGCCTTCACTCGGCGGCCTAATACCAGCCGACGCCGGTGCACCTCGGAGCGTGACGACCGGTTTTTGGTCTCGACCTCTCCGAAATCGACACCTTACCGGCGTGGATGTGCAGCAGGAGCTACGTCAAGTTCGCGGAGTAACTGTCAGTCAGTGGACAGTTAGAAGAAGGTTGAAGGAAGCTAACCTTACTCCGAAAAGACCCGCTTACAGGCCCGAAGTTGACCACAGCCCACCGTCAAGCACGCCTTCACTTTGCTCGAGAGCACTTGGATTGGAGCATAGAGCAATGGCAGTCGGTCCTGTTCACAGATGAGACGAGGATGTGTCTCCATGGCAGCGACAGGAGAGGTCGGGTGTACCGGCGTCCTGGTGAACGGTTTTCACAGTGCTGCTTTGTTGAAACCGTTGCATATGGTGGCGGTTCTTGCATGATGTGGGCTGGAATTTCCTTAGAAGCAAAAACGGACCTTGTTTTCGTTCCTGGGGGAGGCCGGAGAGGAGGTCTGACCAGTGATCGTTACATTGAAAATGTTCTACTGGATCAAGTTGTCCCTTATCAAGGCTTTATTGGGGATAATTTCATCTTGATGCATGACAATGCTCGGGCCACACGTGAGTTCCTGAGTGAAGATGGAATTCACACTATGGATTGGCCAGCGCTCAGCCCCGATTTAAATCCCATTGAGCACATATGGGACGAGCTCAAAAGTAAAGTTAGGGCGAGGAATCCAGCTCCGACAAACATCAATGAGCTCAAGACTGCGTTGGTAGAAGAGTGGGGCCGAATACCACAATCATCAATTAAAAAGTTGATAAGGTCGATGAAGAATCGCTTGAGAGCAGTGATCAGGGCTAGAGGAGGGAACACCAAATATTGACACGAATAAATTTTTTATCTTATGCACATTTTGTTTCATTTATACCCAATAACCCCCATACTGTGAAATTGTATGAATTTTCAAAATTTTTTACAATATCTTTGACATTCACCTTTTTTACTAACCTACTGAATCGATTTTCATGCAACTTACATAATTTTAAAGCTCAATTACTAGGCTTTAATTATGTAAAACATTATATAGAGGTAAAATAAGGCATTTTTAAGTTATATCACTTTTTATGCGCACTTGAGGCTTGAGTCGATTTACTTGCACGCGAGTGTAGTTGAATTAACTGGAAAAATATCCCAATTAGTTCAACTTTCTAAACATATTGTTCAAGTTGAAATAATAAAAATACCAATTTTTTTAAATTGTTCACCTAGTTGAAATTTGAGTTGCACTTAATGGCGCGTAGCGTTCCGGTTACTCTCTGACTGACACTAGCTGGCAATGCCGCCTCGAGGCTCAATAAGAGAGTGGTAATCAGGGCTAAGTTTGATTTCGTCAGCAGAATTGGCTAGCGACTTGCCAGCTTCCCTTCCGGGAGTCGCGCTTTATGGTCCCTCGCCAAGGCTGCCGAAGGTAGTTTTTGTCAGTCGTCCTCTTGCCACCACTCCGAAAGCCCGATGGTAAACTGGCCCATAGTGCCAAAGAGAAGGCCGATTTGCTGGGTTCTCTCTTTGCCTCAAACTCGACTATGAGCGACGGAGGCGCCGTACCACCCACCATCCCGTGGTGCAGTCATTCCATGCCGGAAATCTCAATTTCACAACGTGATGTCCGGCTGGAACTAATGTCTCTAGACGTTCATAAGTCGAGCGGGCCAGATGGCATACCGGCAGTGGTGCTAAAGCAGTGTGCTCCTGAGCTGTGTCCAGTATTGACGCCTCTTCTCGCTTTCCTATTCCACAAGACAAGTTCCGTCTTCATGGAAGACCTCATTCGTTCACCCAATGCCAGAAAAAGGTGACAGATCTGACCCATCGAACTACACGCCTATCGCCATAACTTCCCTTCTCTCCAAAGTGATGGAGCGGGTGATCAACTCTCGGCTCCTGAGGTGCCTTGAAGGGTCACGATTTATTGAGTGACCGACAATACGGCTTCTGCCATCATCACTCAACTGGCGACCTTCTCGTGTATCTCACACACCGATGGGCACTAATAATTTCAATGTGGTGTGATATCTTTCCAACACAGGGAGGATCCTTCGACCAGGCTGGGTGATCGTGCCGTGGCCCGACGCTTGATGTCGGGATCTTGTATATATGAATACTTAGTCGCTGTGTAAATACTGTAATGCAGTTTGGCAGGAGATTGTGTCTAGATATGTATTTTTTTAAATATATAAATTTAAAAAAAAAGTCACTTGTGCGATTCAGAATTGTGTGGGAAACGTAATTTTATGCGATTCTTGTGTACAGCGTCATCTGTTGGATGTAGTTGGAACTTCTTCGTTTGTGCGGAGTCACCACAATAACAAAAGCTAGATAATATCCTACTTTTATTTATTAGGATACTAGCTTTTGCCCGCGGCTTCGTTCGCGTTAATTTAGAATTAGACAATCAATTCGGGTCGTACTCTGCTTGTATAATAATATAATTCAACCATGATTCGAAAGACACGTGGCGCCATCTATATTATCATAAGAACGTTATTGTTGTTTTTCTCGGGAACAGTAATTTTTTTGGGATGAAAGGTAGCCTATGTCCGTTTCTGTACACCTGAGAATGTATATGCAAAATTTCAGGATGATCGGTTCAGTAATTTAGGCGTAAAAAGGTAACAAACAAACAAACTCATTTTCGCTTTTATAATATTAGTTAGGATGTAGGTACAAATTGTAGCCTAGTTAATTATTTAACTAAAATCCGCAATTTCACCGAAAGTAGCGGCAAAATCGCCAGAATAGACTTACCATAAGAAGAGCTGGCGACAAAGCCCAGCAGACCCTCATGAATACGCCGGGGTACTCTCCGACGGCGAAGTACACGTCTTCACAGAATGTGGTCTGTCCGTACACGTATGTGATGATAGTAGCCACCAGCGCCGCGATGGGCATGCGCGGCTTCGCCACCGGCCACCACATCAGAAAGTTCAATATGTAAAGTCCACCCTAGGAAAGTTATAATTCATAGTCAACATTATAATAGCGTTTCCTAGTATACAGGTGATTTTGAAATCATGTAATTCCTTTTAACCACGCATTCTACTGGTGATATAGGTAGAATAACCCTGATCATATTTTTTTTATAAGAATAATTTTTTGGAAAAATTACTGTACTTACCGTTTTTTTTCGTGAAATGGTTTCAGATATTCATATCCCACCAAAAACATAAATGTAAAAAAGGAGAGCCAAGTTCAATACAAAAATTATGCTTGGCTGTGGGCTTCGCCGCAAAAAGAATGGAGATCTAAATGAGTGCCAAGTTCTATGCAAAATCCAAATATGTATTTATAGGAACAAAATAACATGAACAAGTATTAAACTCTATTTCTTTGCTCTATTGGATACCTATAACAATTGCTGTTATTTAAAAATGTGAGATCTTAAAGTACGTTAGATTTGACTTGGCCAGTTTTTATCAGAATTAAAATATATATATATATATATATATGTTGAATAACTTTGTAAAATGACTGATGTAATGAAAACTGGCCAAGTCAAATCTAACCTACTTTAAGATCTCACATTTTTAAATAACAGCAATTGTTATAGGTATCCAATAAAGCAAAGAAATAGAGTTTAATACTTGTTCATAATGTTATTTTGTTCCTATAAATACATATTTGGATTTTGCATAGAACTTCGCACTCATTTAGATCTCCATTCTTTTGCGGCGAAGCCCACAGCCAAGCATGATTTTTGTATTGAACTTGGCTCTCCTTTTTTACATTTATATTTTTGGTGGGATATCATTACTTTTTGTAAAGAAAACTAGGCAGGTATTGAGATTTAATGTTTTTCTTGCGTTTCCGCTGCATGGTTTTCTTTGTTATGCTATTGTCTACATTGTCTTGAATGTTAGAGATAATAGTGCGCATTGCCCATTCATTATCTGCTACCTTTTTAATACGCTTCCTGTTTATCCTTAAATTAGCCAAGTCTGGGCGATATAACGATCTCAGGCGGTTATATTCTACTATAGAACTATATTGTGTCTTAATTTGACTAGGTCTAGATTAATAAGGTGTACTCCGTCTAGTGTTTTAACTCTGGAGAGCGCAACGTAGGCCTGTCCTCTGCTAAATATCGAAACGCCTATGTCGAGAAGAGCGCTGTCCAGACTAAGTCCTTGTGATTTGTGGATGGTAATAGCGTAAGCCAAGCAAATAGGGAACTGTTCCCGGTGAACATATACATTATTTAATATCTGAAATTTAGTCAACAATTACAAAATCTTAACACACTTCTGTTCTGTGTGTAATTATGTGGTGCCGCACGCCGCCGACGACACACCGTTGGCCGGTTGTTAAGCGCGTATTACAAGTTTTTTGTATGGGGATACCACTTATTTTTTGACTCAACTTTATTTTTATATTTCTGTTATATAGCAAATATAATAATACATATATTGGGATAGTTTCAAATATCTGATTGTAACGGTTCCAACGCTACAACAAAAATTGTTTTTTGTATGGGGCCCACCTATTTTTTAACTATTTTTATTTTTAGATTTTTCCTGCGCTTACACCCAATTACCGAGCTGGATTCCAAATTTCATCCTTCTAAGTCATCCGGAAGAAGGTTAGATTTAGGTACTATATGTCAGTCAGTCAGTCAGTGCTAAAATTTACGACTTTTTGACCTTCATATCTTTATAACCGTTTGAGCTAGCTTCATGAAATTTGGGCTTCTAGATGTCCTTATGGATATAATTAAACAAACGTAGTTTTATGTGTTTACGTTACAGATGTTTTGAGTTATAGAAGGGTCAAAAGTGGCACCAAGTGGTTCGTGTAATATTACACTCGGCACTGGCTAGCCAGTTCCTTTGCTTGAACTTGGCTTGACACGCTGCCGCATGTCTAGATGTTAACCACCCGAGCCAATTTTAATTATTTACTAATTTAAAAAAATAACATATCAATAATATAATTATTAATGTCGCAAATAATAACGGGCGGTCCATTTTATTGCCCCTTATTATTTACGACATCAGTTATTGTTATGTTAGGATAGAAAAGTCAGTCATCTTACTTTTTTTAGGTAACTAGCAGTATGTTCTCTTGATGGAGAATATACTTGCTTAGTTCACAGACCTGTGTGCACAGAGTAATGATTCCGATCAAACAGAACAGCAAACAGATGACTATGAGGAAAGCCCAAGTGATCTTTCTGATAGAGCGCCCAGTGTAGGTCGACATCACTGTCTGCACCATCAACGCCTGCAATTACAAAGTTGAGTATAAATAGGTAAACAAGGAATCGGGCTACATAATTTATTTATTAAATTACATTGGTTGTTTTCTTTAGATTTTTAATAACGAACTTTCGAATAACTATTCGAATGTTTTGACAACACTTCTTTCGTAAGTAAGCTGTGCCCTTAACCTTTAAATTGTTAAAACCGTACGCCGCCGGTGTGCTGCTGACACTCTATAGGTTTGGTACGTGAACTGCTGCATTGTGCACTGTATATCGTATATTCGAATGCAAATTGCCCGTTCTCCCCATGAGCCCTACACCCTTGCTTTACTGAACGTGGCAGTAAATGTAAATTCACAAAAAAAAAATAGTGTAACTTTGACATTCATAAGTGTTACTTTGTAACCTAACTTGAATAAATTTATTTTTGATTAGATTTTGATTTTGATTTAAAAAATATTATGCATCCTTAATTTTAATTCACTTACCGCAGTGGTTACTGACAGTAAGAAGAGTGTGAAGAATATGAGTGTCGACCAGAACTGGCTGCCCGGCACTCGCGCTACGAAGTCTGCCCACAGAACCACGGCTGAGGACGACCCTGTAACCCATGTGTTAGCCTTGTACAGATGCGTGACGACGCATCAATTAGCGCTTAAAGCGTGGCTTTGTTAACTCGACCACTGGAATGATTGAGGATCTAGCGCTCAATGGACAAACAGCTGCAAAAACTTGCGACTTCCAGGAGTCAAACCGTTTTATTTACTTTTTTAAGGGACTTTACTAATATTATAAATTCGAAAGTAACTGTCTGTCTGTTACCTTTTCACGGCTAAACTACTCAACCGATTTAGATGAAATTTGGTACAGATATAGTTTAAAATCTGAGTAAGGACATAGGCTACTTTTTATTGATGTAGGTACCACGCGGGCGGAGCCGCGCACAAAAGCTAGTAATAAATAAAATATTCATTAGTAATAATGCCAGTGTTGCGGAGATAGGAACTTTACATACATTCATACAACGGAAGCAAAGAACCCAAACTCGGAGTGACTATGCTACACGTGTTTAGTTTTACGTGGACAGTGATACGGCATAAGGACTGCAACACCTGGTACATAAATGAGTTGTAAAATACTGAAATTATAATTTGATGGTGATTTAAAAGAGTGGCCTTGAGTTTCTTTCAGGTATCTTCTCATAGGCTCAACCTTTTGCCTGAACCTACACAACACAACTAACATACATGTAAATTCAGTAAATGTAACAAACTCACTAACCCCTTTGATGTTCGTAAGTGTTACTTTGTGACCTAAGTGAATAAATTATTTTTGACATTGACTTTGTGAATTACACAATTTTTTGTCCCGTATGGAGATCGAAGCCATGACACTTGACGCAGTGGCAGAGGCGAGGCGAACACTGAACACACTACACCTCGTCTTAAAGCCTATTCAGTAACTAGTTGTTGTATGTTACTAATTTTATTTATTTACTAGATGTGCCCGCGGTTTCACCCGCGTGTATCGTTACTGCGCCGCCCCCGTGGGTCGTAGCATGATGTTATATAGCCTTCCTCGATAAATAGACTATCCAACACTAAAATAATTTTTCAAATCGAACCAGTAGTTCCTGAGATTAGCGCGTTCAAACAAACAAACAAACTCTTCAGCTTTATATTCTTAATACATATATAGATATAAATTACGTGTCACGTTGTTTGTCCGCTATGGACTCCTAAACTACTGAACCGATTTTGATCAAACTTCGTAACCATCTGTAATTTGGTCCAACTTAAAAGATAGGATAGTTTTCTTTTTTAAACGGGCAAAACTTATCTAATGTGAAGCAGACGAAGTTGCGCGGGACAGCTAGTATTAGTATAGATTTACATCAAATAGAACGACTTGCGCCAATTACACTATTTAATAATATAATATAAATTTTAAATTTTGCATTCATGCATTCTGCTCACAGTACCTCATACATTCTAATAATAATACTTTCCATTCATCCGCAAAAATATCAACTTCTGGGTTAAAGTCCAACAGAGCGTTAAGCTGCTTTCGTGACCGATAAAAAGCTGATATTGCAAATCAGTCTTTAAAATAATACTACCGAATTTGGTTTGCAGATTATTAATATTCTTCTTAAATCCTAGGTTTGCTAAATAGCGGTGTTAGGAATGGGTTAATCATCGTCATCGGGTGGCGGTTTAATGCACGAGCTATTCAAAGCCATCAAGAGAGAGGTCGTTGCCTAAATGTTTAAAATAAAAGAGTTACTTTATACAATTACCAGCAATAATATTTGTAGAGTTATCATAATCCCTGCTGAGCGCTCCGTGCGTGGCGCCGACTATCAGCGCGGCGGCCATGCAGCAGGTCTTGGACACCACGAAGGCGAGCATTGCTGACACGCCCAGCTTGTGCTGAGACTTGGGACAGTAAGAGCCCAGCATGATGAGGGAACCCTGGCAGATTGACATTTCAACCAGTGCATATTCCATTGCCTCCCGCCATATCTGCATTCGGTGACAGTAAACATTTCTCAAAGGTTTCGTTAATATTGTTAAGTTACTTGCTTTGTAAAACAAAATACACATTTACCTACTTACTATTACTAACTAATTGCATTAGACATGAGCGTCGCAAGAATAGGGCAGGGATTCCCATCCCTGTCCTATTCAGGCAGCTGTCTATCCTTAGATCAGGTCATTATATAATTATATATTATATAACAAGGGATCCGCATAATGTTCAACCCAAGGGCGGATCCACCGTTGTGGGCACGATAGGCATGCCCACAACCCTAATAGACTTGTGACGTCACACTTTCACGGTCTATTGAGATTGATAGGCTGATGATAATACGACTCCTGAGACAGCGTCAAGATACCTATTTACCCAGTCTACTGTCCCTATATTGACTTACTGGCTAATAGAAAAGAAGAAAAAATATAATTTATTGATTGTAATTTAATCGAAACTGTTTGACTATTTAATTAGACGAAATCGGGTCTGACTTCCTCCAATGATTATTGTCATTCCTAAGGCCATAGTGCTGATGCGCGGAAAAAAGGGAAATAATCAAATTCAAAAGTTGTTCATGAGTCATGATTGTTCATGAGCGAGTTCGTACTCCGACTCGCACTTGGCCGATTTTCGGGTGGCTGTGACCACAACCTATTTTGAGGGCTAGATCCGCGCTTGGTTCAGCCAGCTACAGCGTGATAAACTAACTCCTGGTTCAGCCAGCTACAGCGTGAAGAACTAACTCCTGGTTCAGCCAGCTACAACGTGATGAACTAACTCCTGGTTCAGCCAGCTACAGCGTGATGAACTAACTCCTGGTTCAGCCAGCTACAGCGTGATGAACTAACTCTTTTAAGCTGTGAAGATGTAATTGCCCAGCAGTCGGACAGTTTATAAAAATCACACAAAACAACTGTTTTATAATTGTATGATGAACCTTATAGGAAGATAATGAATATACCTAATTACCTGCAGTCCTTCTAGTAGAACACTCCATTCACATTCCCTGAACATGCGGCCGGCGCCTTCCAGTCGAGACACGCCCACCGCACAACAAACCAGCACGAAGTACGTCAACGTGTCTTTGAACACTACCATCTGGAGATCAGATATATGTATAAGCAAATAATAGATATTTTCTTCATACAAAGATAGGTAGGTATCATGTTTTAGGGCTGATATGAAAACTCCTGTAAATCAATGGTTAAAACTTAAAAGGCATCGACTTGCAATCAAAGGGTTGTGAACTCGATCTCCACACATTTCCCTACCGATGTAAACTAAGCTTAGCAAAAGAAACAAATAAAAAAAATGCACAGAGAACCACTGATAGGAGCCACTGGTCCCTTATTTTATAATAATACTAGACGTTCCCGCGGTTTCATCCGCGTTTACTGCGCCGCCCCCGTGGGTCGTAGCGTGATGTTATATAACCTTCCTCGATAAATAGGCTATCCAACACTAAAATAATTTTTCAAATCGAACCAGTAGTAATCACGCAGAATAAACCAGGAGAAACATCGTTTGTACTATGTCTGTGATGGGTAATTATCTTACTGCAATGTTATTTTAACACTGCGATATCTCCTAAGATATTCATTGAAATCGAATGATGTAAAGGGCAATTTTGTTTTAAATTAAATACTTGTGACGAATAACGTAATTTATTTTGATAAGGATTAGTATCATGTTTATAATAATACCTTCGCAAATAATGCATTATTTTACTTTTTTATGCATTGATCTATATTAATAAATTATTGTTAGTAGGCCTGCGAGAATACCAGCGTTGCAGTCTATACTGCAACAATAGCTGACGCAGTTGCCTAATTTGATCTCCATGTACCGTTTTCGGGTTAATTGTATTATCTAATATTGTTTTTAAAATTATGTATATATGGAGATGCAAATAAAACATTTTTCTTTCTTTCTTTCTTTCTTATTTTAGAACAAATTTGGTTAGCATAAAAATGGTTATAGTGAGCCTTAAAAGATAGACATATGCTGTCGCGGACTTTTTTTTAGAACTTTTAAAGGGGAACAATTCTGTCATACATGATTTTTGCGAAACTTTAACTGTTTACGCAGCGCACGCAGCGGAAGCTCTCAAAAGGAAAAAATACCCTCCGATTTTGAAACATTCTTCATTGGTACTCCGCTCCTATTGATCTTAGCGTGATGATATATAGCCTATAGCCTGCCTCGATAAATGAGCTATCTAAGACTGAAAGAATTTTCAAATCGGACCAGTAGTTCCTGAGATTAGCGCGTTCAAGCAAACAAACAAACAAACAAACTCTTCAGCTTTATAATATTAGTATAGATAATATAATATTCTACCACATACACACAACACCATCTAGCCCAAACTAAGCAGAGCTTGTACTATGAGTACTAGACAATGGATAAACATACATATATACTTTTTGTTTGTAAATACATAATTACATACATATTATACATAGAAACACCCAGACCAAGACAAACATCCATGTTCATGCACACAAATGTTTGACTTGTGCGGGAATCGAACCCGCGACCACAGGCGTGGCAGTCGGTTACACTAACCACTACGCCATCGAGGCCGATATCCCTAAGTAATTATGATAATAAGTAGTTTGTACCTTAGAGTAGCTGTATATCCGCTTGATGACCACAAAGTATATCAGCACCCAGCAGATAATGTAGTAAGTAGTCAGTTCCCACACCACGTTGCCAAGGCCTCCTCCCAAACCGTCTCGTTTCAGATCAAGCACGTAGTTGCTGGAGCGATAAGTACAGAGACATAAAATCAAAGCCTAGGTACCGTAAAAAATAATGGTATTTCATCTGAGCGTCTCCGTGCTTCGGAGGGCACATAAAAAGTCGGTCCCGGTTGTTCTCAAATTGACAGCAGTCGTTAAGCCATATCAGAGGCCCACGGGCGGCTTAAACAACTCTTGACAAGAAGCTGGGCACTAACCACACGAAAAAAAAGAAAAAGTAAAGACCGTAAAAATTACCCCTTGCGTACTTACTTATCGATCTAATTAAGCCTACCTAAGCAATTTTATACAAAGCTCTAATAGGCACCTAATTATTTTCAAGGGGCAACTCTCGCACTAGAAATAAATCTTGTGTCTCAGTGACATTCAAACTACGGACACAAGAGACAACAATTTGCGGATTCGAACATTCTTTCTCCTGTGTGGTGATCGAAACCAAGCCGTGTTTCGTGCCGTTTAAACGGCGAGGCGACCACTGATAGGTACCTACGCCATCAGTGCGCCATCAGCCATCAGTCATATTTCCTACATAAGGCCTACGTATATAATTCTAGTTATAAAAATCCCTCTTTAATTTATTACTTCAGGCTTTGTGATTTTGTTCTTCATGGATTTACAAGCGGTAAGTACCTACGCTAAGCAAGCAAGACAATTTAACCCGAATGTTTAAAAGCCAAAAGCATATATTATGAACTAACAAGAAAAAACTCTGAGAAGGAGTCTCGCTGCCCACCGGTAGCGGTCTGTGCCTGGCAGCGCACGGCGGTTGGGCCCCAGCAGCGCAGTGTAACCACGGCAGGAACACGTGCGCCGAGTGCACGAGAAGTGCGAGGCACCACGCACCCACTGCGCCGGCCACCAGCGCGCTGAACACGCACACAGCCAGCATGGCGAAACCTAATCCTGAGGGGAGATGATTTTAAGATCTTATTAACGCCCGAAGCAAACAAACTGTTTTAAGTTTAAAGATTAATTTTGAAAACACTATTTCTACACATTTTATAGCTATAAATCATTATAATAATTATAATAATAAATGAAGGAGCCCCCCCGCGGCGCACCTGGAAGCAGCTAGACACGGTAGCGCAGTGTCTAAGCTGACCAATCCTCTCACCACAATGGTTCGAACACCATTATAATTTTTAAGTACCTATATACTTTCGCCGACGTTTCGGTTGCCTTTTAACTGGCAAAGTCACGGAGAGACTAAGCTAGTCGTTATCTCATCGGCTTAAGTGTAGTTATTTCAAAGTACTCAAACATGATTTGTTTCTTGGCGTTCCTATTTACGCAGAATCAGTTCTCTTTCAATTTCGTGCACTAAAATTAGACGACGCCAAGACAGGTTACATATTAGGTATACGAAGCGCTTTAGATACCAATTGCCAAATAGTTAGCTGTTTACATAATTATCGACACATAGTTACTAGGTCGTCGAAATATTTCAATAAATAGGGCCAGATACAATGATTTCTTTAGTGTCTGGTTTCGGCGCTTTGATGATTGAAGTAGGTATCTACGTTCATCAACGTTAAAGTTGAACGTTAGAAGAGGTGCATTTAGAAAAACATTGTGATGTCTTACTTCGAATACTATAAAACTACATCATACAGCAAATGTCAGTCATATAAATTAAAAGATATTCTGTCATCTTCACTCTCCAGTCCTAACGAAGCACGTTATGACTGTTTCCAAAACTTATTAAAAATGACATTAGATACTTATTCAAATTACCTCTAGCCATAGGCGCTATATCCCAGCAACTGAGCACACTTTTCTTGGTAACAACCCCGATAGCTAGCTCGAGGTAGAACAGTGGGTACCCGATGATAATGCTGAAGATCTGGCAGAGGAACAGAAACGGCAGCAACTTGCGCAGGTCGTGCAGATAAGGGTGCCACCATAGTTGGAAGATGCCAATACAGGATGTGATCACCAGCTGACGGTAGCTTATATTGTTCGTCCAACGATCGAATACCTGCAGGTTTGTTTTTATGTTTATAGACGTTGGAAGCACTCCCAGGTTTGGAACAACAAGAGTGTGTATAAATGCAGCCTAGAGCAGCGGCGCTTTATTAACTATTGGACAACTTTGCCATTCGTGCAGTCATAAATATTATGTTTGCTAAAACTGCCTCTAATGGAAACGTCGATAAATTAATTGAAACGAATGAAAACAATTCCATTATTTCATTTTGGGGTAGGAAATCGTAAAATATTTCCTTTCGCTCTCGGCGAGAGGCTTGTCAGACTCCTGGATAAATCCACAACCGTGTTTCTTCTCTTGCCCTTTACATTCCAGGCTCGGAGTTACTCCTCTATATTAAAGAGCTAAGAAATGTATCCTAAGGCTGATTCTAACACTTGTTCGGTTCCATCGCAACCGAATTGCAAATGTGACTATTTTGCCTGTGTTAAGTCAGAAACATCCAACTGTGAAAACATATTCGAGGAGTTATAGGCAGCTAAAGAAGTCTAAAGTATGGTATTATAAGGGTTACTGGACTGTGGCCGTGGTTTGTCAGTACCAGTTCTGGAACCATAGCAGGCTGCAAGAGACTATGTAAAATGTTATTTATTCAATATTGAGGTCTAGATTTAAACCTGCAATAATAAGAAATTAAACAATACCTAAGTGCTGAAGGTACATTGGATCACTTTTTACTATTATATTTAGACAGACTATTATAAAGTCCTTTTTGTACACACAGCGACACATCAACCTAGACTGTTTGGACTTTGAACTATTAGAAGTTGAAAGCTGCGAATCGTGCGAGAGTGCGTTATATTTTTGTTATTTTGTCTCATTCACGCTGAACGGGACGCGACGCTCTATCCTTACCATTACATCGACACCACTATGCACTGTCCTTTTCCGACAATTCTCTATTTTGTATGTATCGTAGTTATGCGTACCTATATAGTTATGTGTACCTATATAGTTATGTGTACCTATATAGGTTGTCTAACCGTGTGTACTTAAGTTATTATTTAAAATTCAAACAACTGTGACAAATAACATTACCAGTGGACTCTCAGTAGATTCAGACACTGTATCTGATATAGTTTTCGTACGATTACTCTGAAACCAAACGAAATTGTATAACCATAATTAGGTGATTATAATTAAAATATTGTCTATAACTATATCAAGTAGCTAATAGTATACCACGGTCTCACTCATTTTCAAAGGTAAATTATCTCCAAACTGATGGTATTTTATATTTTTCTAAAATATATCTGAATCTTTGATATTACATAAACACGCGTCAAAATAATTTGTGATTGAAGGGCAAAGACTATCAGTTTATAAATTTCATAATAAAAAAAGTACAGTTTCTTCTAAATTTGTCTTTGATATAGTCAGATTGAGCAAGTAGGTAGAATAGAATTTTAAATATATTAGTAGGTATAAAAGCACAGCGGCTACTCAGTTTAAACTGGGAGTAGTACTTTTGAAGGAGTATGCTTCACCATATAAAATACGACAACCAAATAACCGTATGACATATTTTCTATCATAGGGATTCCATTACTCTTTAAGTAGAGTCCGGACCCGTGCTTCACCTAGGTTCTCTACCTGGGTGAAGCACAGGGACTATATAGGGTCCCGTGCTCCAACTGATGATCAGTACCTATAGTCAAGCAATTAAAAAAAATACAGCATTTAATAATATAATCAATAGGATTTATTTAAACGCATTTTTCTAAAAAATGGCTCAAAGAAATTTCATTATTAATTAATTGCATTTGCGAATCTACAATAAAATGGTCTTTTTCAGTGTTCTTTGCGGCGTTTAGTTGGCGGTAAATCTAAAGAATCGATATAAGAATTTGGCTCAATAAAGTGACTAGTGATCTGTGGTATCATTTAGTCAGCAATACGCAAGTACCTAACACATCTGTCTGATCAAATTACCATAATATACTAGAAGTGTCGCTGTTCTGTTGAGCGGTCGAGTGCACTAAGTTTATAATTGTATCCTTACTAACCTTGGTTATTTAATATATCCGGATGTGGGCGTTAATGGCTGCGACACAGTTTATACTACTGTAGTCATTATCGTTTAATAATTGTGAAAATGTAACAAGGTTTTTAATAAAAATTATTATTATTATTAGTTATCGCATGTTCCCGTTGGGTAACACCAGTTTATGTCATACCTACTGTTACTCAATTGGAAAAATATTCCCGAAAAATAACACTGTACCTAATTTACTTTGTAATTTATTGCAACGTTTTTTTTCCCTATAGGTAAGACTGTAACATAACATAATCTTGTATTCTCGTTAAGTATCACCTCTTTGTAATAAAATCATTGTTGAAATACGCCTTCAACAAAATGTAACGATTAACTAATATTGTGATTATCCCGATAATTACGATATCAGTTATTTTGCACAACGATGATGAAATAAATTATGTAAAATAACATATTCTTTATTAAAAGCTTTTGTCCATTCGTACGATTCCGACTCGGAAGCGGTAGGTTGTGTTAGGTTCTCTTTTGTAAATTCACCCAGAAATAGGAGCTCCGCGAAGCGGGGCTCCATCCAAAACTCCCATTAGTTCTACCATAGAACTGAGGAATAGAGCAATATGTAGAATTCGCCTAACCCATTAACAATTTTATTAAAAGATGTTGATTTTGGATTAGAATGATTTTATTTAATTTTCACCTAAACAATAAAGTTCTGGAACTTTTTGGGATATTTCGTCCAAATATATAACCCTGTTACATACAAAGATTATAGTGTTAATTATTGAGAAAAAAAAAACGTTGCAATGTTTTCAGTGTTAGTATTCGGGTTTTTTTTTCTAATTGAGTAACAGTGTGACACAAACTGGTGTTACCCAACGGGAACAAAGGATAATGATGTAGTAATAACAAAGGCATACACAAATAAAAAACCAACGTTGTTAATATAACAAATTCTATATTTCGTAAGTCTATAATATCTAGCTATACACAGTGGATTCGTGGCAGCTAAATAACTTAACTAATCGCACCAAATTACTCTATTATTTGGTTTACAAACGTGACAATAAAACTGTGAATCTATACATAAACGAAGATGACGAAATAATCATATACCGACACATACACTGCAGCGAAAACAATCGGCTAATGTACATACAAACACTTAAAATTATCAGCTACGGTCACAGAATACGGAGTTACAGATGGCCTGCCAAATCAAAACCTTGAAAACTGACACACTAATGCATGGAGACAAGGAGTTTGGATTAAGTCAGCTGGCTGTAATAGACTCAATTACACTAGTTAGACAAGATGAGTTTGTCCAACGGCCCAGTGTATTTGCCTAGTTGTCTGATGAGTGATGACTCAGTACACAGTTTGAAGTCGACCAAGTACAATCAGCGACATAAGTATCTAAATATTAAATTATTTCTTAACATTTATTTTTGATTATTTTAATGTACTTACTAACTATTATTAAATAATCTATACTTCAATAATTATGACTGTTGTAATGAGAACGATGATTAATTTGAATGAAAGACTTCAAAACCTTACAAATGTTTAGCGTTTTATGTAGGTAATGAACCATCAGGTTAAAGCATATTGTAAAGTTCTACTTATCTAACAAATGTATCTATATATCTGTCCAAGTATAAAATACACCAATAAGAGTTCTACAAATAAGTCCATTTCTTTAAATATTCCACGGAAATCTCCGAATATGAAATCCTTTCGTGCATGCAGCAAAAGTATATAATGGTGCTGATAGATTTGACTTCGCCGTTTTTGAATTGTCGAACTGAACAACGAACAGAGCCCAGCATAGAGCCACACATTGCTACGAGCATTTTCACGATCATTCCAGCGAACGTTGTAATTTCAAAGCAAATTTATTGTCCTCGCGCTAGCATGCTCGCTAGAACGCTACCGTTTATTTTTCTGTAATATAACATTCTTTAGTATGCTCATTACAAGTGAGTGCTCAAGTCTACCAGCACCTTAAGACAAACGGTATTCGAATGAAATTACCATTGTGAAAATGTTTGTGAAGATATTCAGTTAAATAAATAATTATTATTATAACTTTCATAACAATTTTATCATTATTTGTATCTCAATTTTATCATTATTTGTTGACAGCTCGATAGTTTCCGCTGCGGTGTAACATAGCGTATAATATACTAATATAACATCGAATGACAATCAACCATTTAATTTCAACAATATCGAGAAAATACACGTTTTGTACTACACTTGTAACTTGCCCAAAAACATGACTTAATTATTGCTATTAGTTAGGGTGAACAATTTGTGACGACACTGACGACAATGGATTAAGCCATAACTTAATTTTATTTATTTTATCTTCAAAGACAGATTAGAGATGGGCAAAGTTTTATTCGAAATTGATTCGAATGTATGTAGTACTTTATTCGAAATTTATTCGAATATAGCACATCACTATCATCAAAGTGCATGGTTCCTTTACCGAGCAAAGTAAGTAATGGGATAAGCACGAATGTTTTCGAATAAAATAATGCACATCACTAAAACAGACAGAAAATATTGTAAAACAATACAAGTAGAAATAGTAAGTTTATATTTAGGTACAGTCAGTGACATAAGTTGCTAAACGTTTGCAAAATTTTGAATTGATTTACGTCAATAATAGTAAATATATAAATAAAATATATGTCATAAAATAATGTTTAAGATATGCTATTTCACGTTTAGCTGTTTATGTTGCTCACTGTACTATTAATAATTATTATTAACAGTCCCGTTTGAAAATTATTTAAATATATGCCATTTATACATATTTGTACTAATAAAGAAATACAAGAAGAATCTGAAGATTAAGACAGCAGAACACTTGTGCATATAATACACTGATGGATTCATAAACTGCATCAAACTTCAGGATTACTTTCGAATTAATATTTTTGATAAGTATGCAAACTTTTTAGATTAAACTAAATGACAATGTCAAGACTATCCATTACTCATAAAAAAAACAAAATTTAAAAATAGAATTGCGGTAAAAGATAAAATTATAGCCGGGAAAATAAAATTTATGCATAGCCTCAAATTCGTGTGTTATTAGAGTACAAACATACACTTAAGGATATAATATTACCCTGTTATGAAATTAACGAATCAAACTAACCTATAGTTCAATTCAAATTTGTATAAAAAGTTTGAATACTTGGTTAAAATGTTTATTTCAAAGGCGTCTTGAACATTGATGCAGTTTATGAGTCCGTCAGTGTAAATGGAGTATTTATAGTTACGTAATATCTTCAATCAGAATAGGGCAATTAAGAATATACTAATTTATAAATATTTATATTTCGCAACAGCAACCGTGTCAGATAAATATCTATACATTGAAGAACCCTAAATGTACAAATATACCATTTTATTAGCAGCACTTGCGATACGGCTTATTCGGGACATAAATTATGTAGAAATAGACACTCGCACACAGACGCATGCGATATCGGATAAAAACAGCCGAAATATATATTTTTCAAGATTATTAGTAAATTCCGTTCCAAATTACTAATATTCTTGATGCTCCTCCAGCTTAGTTAATATGCTGATATTAGGAGCGGGTGTTTACATCAGTAGTTCAATGCGTGGAGTTCAAACCCACACAAGCTCTTAAGAGCGCAAGTCTAATGCGTGAACCATTGAGGTACCACCGCTGCAATTACTGCATCGTCCAGACTTGATACGAAATCGATGGAAGCACGCGTCTATGGCGACGAGGTACGAGGCTTTAAGGCTGCTTTATACAGAAGCGACTTCTGACTAGCAGATTTATCTTGGTGTAAACGCTCAGTTTCTTTGCGCGTTAAACGCATTGCGATTATCCCCTAATTTATTACATATAAAGCAATTGCTACGCTTTGGTTATTGCGTTGAAAGCAGCGTTAATCGCAGCGTGAGGTGCTTGTCATCTTGAGCGAGCAAACGCTTTTGCCGTATGCGTCTTATGCATAAACGAACTTAGCGCTTTAATACGATGGATAACTTATTCACACCTTATAAATACAGAAATATTAATGTCCTCGTGCCATCTGTGTAAACCAGGCCATATACAGTGAAAGTTCAGTGGCCACATAATACAATAATAATTTAAATTATACGCAACCCCACTATCCACTTTCTATATAAGTCTCTGATGCTCTGAACAATACAATATACCTATACATTAATAATTTATGTTATAAGGCAATTGCAAAAATATATATAGCACATCTCGCTTATTAGAAAAGTAAAAAGTATAGTTATAAAACAAAAATTTAAATGGAATTTTATCTAAAGATGTACCTATTGACCACGTTTATATGATATCTCAACCAAATTTCATACGCAAATACAACCAATCACAACCGAATATAAATCATAATGTAATTCATAATCAACGTTACACTGTAAAATATTACTGAATTATGCAAGATTGATTGAATCGCGATTTATCTAAATCAAGCATGCTGCGCGTCTGTATACACTATAATTGTAGCACTGCCCAGCTAATGCTAAGCTATAAGCTATTGTCAACTCTCGTTGACAATCGTCGAAAGGCAGTGCTACTGAACGAGAGTTCAGGCGAAGTAGCACTGCCTAATCAAGAAGTTAACCAGTAATTTTCTCAACTGTCTTGCCCCGCAATCTGCTGCACATTTATTTTAATACAACCGTAAAGTGATACGATGGACTAACTTTTCATATACACCTACCACACAGGTACATGCGTCAACAATATAAACTTGGTACCATTGTGTCTAGTACATATATTATAGTTCTTCTGGTTTTTGTTTTAATACGGGGGACTTTACAAGCATTCAAACTACGGACACAAAGAGCACCCAGAGTCAACACAACTATTTTTAGCTCACACAATTTTTTGTCCCAAGTGAGGATCGAACCCACAACACTCAGCGCAGTGGTAGAGGCGAGGCCACCAGATAAACTTAAAAATTTACAAACAACAAAACTGCTGCAAAACCTTGCAATATGATAATGAGAATGCGTGCAATTCTAGGTCTATAAGTACGTAAAAGACTGAATATGCAAGAATGGAACAGTAAGTAAACACTAACCTGGCCTGGTCCATCTAAATCGTGAAAGTTTAATACTTGCACCAATTTAATAAATATTGGGATCATGTTTACACGATAATAGGACTTTTACCTGGTAAGGGAAATAGCAAGACTACTTATAAATGTCAATTTGAGAGTAATAGAGGAAATAATACTTAGGTTGCAAAGCACATAATTAACAACTATTATTTCTGTAGATAAACATTTTTAAATCACCCTACGATTATTACTGTTTCATTCTCGCTAATACAAAAATAATTTATGCATACATTTGTAATAATGAGACCAATGAAGATGAACATAATTCCATATATATTTAACTTCGACTTATAATATATGCAAGGTGGCAGGCACAAATTCAAAAACAGCGCGTCAGTACGATTGTTTCGTTTGAAAAGCAACTTTAAAACTTGTACATAAGATCGAGTATTGTATGTTATTGAGATAAGTATTGAGTCAAGTAGTAATAATCATTTTGACGTAAAGATTTTTTTTACATCTTCCAATGAGAGATTTCTGAAAGGCAGATCAACAAAACAGACGATCAAACGCATGCCAAGTAATAGGATTAGCCAACTGAATTAGCAGGACCCGAAAAAATCACTTGACATAAATTTGAATATGACACGTCGTTATTCGTTCAGAAATCAGATATAAATGATATTTTTAAAGGACAGCGCATTTTATGATTTATATTTTATGAATATCTAAGGTCTTTTTTTGAACGTCATGAAACAAGGTCGATATGCCCTTGCAATAATATCATGACAGTGCCAATTGCTCTCTTTATCATGTATTATGTTTACGTCATACCATGTGTCAAGCTTAACGATAGTTATATCTCACAGAAACATTTGTTATGTTTACGTCATACCATGTGTCAAGCTTAACGATAGTTATATCTCACAGAAACATTTGTCAAAACCGGTTGACCACTTCTTTGGCCGACTGTACTTATTAAGTATCTTAAAAATCCATTTTGAATTCAAACGATATGACGTTTGTATTCTTGAAACACGGGTGTGTAACAATTACACAAGTAATATCAACATGCACTTGAATTGAATGAATCATGATAATATAATTATATTGTATGTTAAAGGTACTTAGAAATATTCATTTACATGCCTGAGCTAAAGTATATATGTACCTTTGTCATTTTTCTATCTAACTATAGCGCCAATAGTTAGATAGAAAAATGACATCTGATGCTACCATTTAGAAGAAAACGAAAATTTATTGAGTAAATAGGTATCTATATAGTTACTAGATAAGACATCTCAAGTAAATTGTTAAACAATGTGCTAGATCGTATACTTTTTAACCTTCGGTTCCTACAGCAGCTTATATATGAAAAATAAATAATAAGTTGATTTATTTTCAAAAACTTATAGTACACATTTGGCGATTGAAAAAAAGTGGCCTTATGTTTCTTGCCTGCTTCTTCTCATGCGAGCTCTACTTCTCGAACAGGCGTCTTTAAAGCAAGATTTTTACTTGATTATTTTTTATTATTAATATATTAATCAATTATTGACTTTGGCTTCTTTCAAGAAATGACCGTTTTACATACAGACATTAAATATTTGACATATAGTACCTTAGTCTTAACGACTTGTTTTTTTAATACAAGAACTGGGCCTTACTCACTTAGGCCTAGTTCACATAATACAAGAAACGAGTCGTGCCATCATGTGTTTTACGCTACTGCTTAATTATATTTTTAACTTATCACCAGATGTAGTAAAATAGAACAGTCAAAAATAGTAAATGATCACCAAATTGCACAGCAAAATATATTTAAAGAGATCAAAATAAGTAGACGGAGCCCCGCTTTGCGGGGCTCCTATTTTTGGGTGGGTTTAAGAAGGAACCTAACATAACCTAACCCTTCCGAGACGGAATGCAGTGATTTGAGGCGTATAGGTGCTCGTTATGATATCTTTTAGTAAGCATATTTTGCTGCGCAATTACTATTTTTGGTGGTCATTATATTTAATCCCCATAATAAATATTGCTCTCAAACGTGTTGTTTCTATAATCGCCTGGATAACACTAAGTGAGTTAGGCACACACTCTAACGCGTGATACAAACAATTTAGTTAAGATGTCTCCTCTAGAACCGTAGTACTTATAAATTCGGTGTTATTATTACGAATTTTGCATAATTTTCTAATCGGCCGTAAGTTTGACTGTCGATTGTAAGGTAAAAGTGGGAAAACTACTTACTTGACTTTTTCTAAAAAACAAATCCTGCACTATGAATAAATCCTTCGCGCGGGGAACTTTACAAACATTCAAACAACGGTCACAAAGACTAACTTTGTGATTCACACAAAGTTTTGCCCCATGTGGGATTCGAACCCACAACACTCGGCGCAGTGGCGAGGCGACCACTTAAACCATAACGCCATCCGTACAGTCCTATTACTTGGTTAGAATGGTGTCTATCAAATGGAAAAACACTTAATTTAACACGAATAAGTTAATATAAAGTAGTATAAATACTCCGTCCATAGATTTGTCTGTTACGTTTAAGTAACATGTAACATAACTAATGGCCAGTCCCACAACTAACAAGTAAAAGTTATCCGAAAGATAAATCGCATGCTGTCTCACTCTTGTTAGGTTAAAGGAAAGAGATAGCGAGACTTTTATCTTATAGATAAATACTATTTGGGGAGGTGGGACAAGCCCTAAGAGTTACAAAAATATTTCTACCTAACGTGTGCATCAAACTCGTTACCTCACAATCAACAGTCACATCATCTAAACACAAATAAATAATTTACAAAACGGTTGTGTAAACTAGTGATGTGCACAACTGCATTCGAATATAACGATGAATATTCGATAACACTACATAAGTAGTCGACCCATCAACCTAGACTGTTTGGACTTTGAACTATTAGAAGTTGAACGCTGCGAATCGAACGAGAGAGTGCGTTATATTTTTGTTATTTTGTCTCACTCACGCTGAACGCGACGCTCTATCCTTACCATTACATCGACACCACTATGCACTGTCCCTTGCCGACAATTCTCTATTTTGTATGTAGCGTAGTTATGCGTATATAGGGTGTTTAACTTGATTTGTAGACGTGTGTACGTGCGACTGTATTCGAAAATTATTCGAATGGAAATAGGCGTATCACTAGTATAAACATCACACAGGACAATTTTAGCAGGAACCAGTTATAAAACTATAGTTTATAATCATAAATGTGTCATCATTTTAAGGCTACCCATACACTGACCAATCACGACAGCCACTGATGGCTAGAGAAAACACTTCACACAGTAGGTACTGAATGTCTAGTGCGAATTTGTTTGACATTAACGCGATCGACACGTTTATGACGTACGACCTTCGATCAACAATAGCAACTAGATATCATGGTTACGTACAAAATCAAAGCTAAATGCTGTCCGCGTGACAATACGTACAAACGGAGAGAAAAGTTTTAAAACAGTTTTAAGTTCAACCTAATTACAACCATGGCACCTAGTAATAAAGTCACAAATCTTCAAAATATTATCTAATACTTACGATAATTCGTCACATAAAACGAGCAAAGTAACAACATTTTGTGTGAAATCAACCTTAAGCAGCAACAAATAAAGTACTTTTTCCCGTTATTGCCTTGAGAGCTACATTGTTTTGTTTCGTTTATTTTTGTTCTAAAAGTTTTTGCGTGTGTTGGCGAGCCTTGGCCAAACATTTATAGCGGTGGTTTAAAATCGGTAATTTTGTTCAAAATTCGATATTATTTGTTAGTTTATAGTTTAAAATATAACTTATTCTTCATGTAATTACCGAAACTACTAAGGCATTATTTTTGCAACTTTTGAATACACACTGCGGCATTGTGAGACGTGTTTATATTGGCCGAGTTTCAAGCGAACTAAACAAAATAAGAGCTCACGTCTCAAGTGAGCTGTTATTTACCGAGACGTATTTTTTGCGCCGACCCGACATCTAGTTGCTATTGTTAATCGAAGCGTTCGACGCTCCGAGAGAGCCAAACGTGTTAAACGTAAACGTAAAAACAACTCGCATCAGCACCCAGATCACGCCACGACTAAAATGCATAAGTGTTGATAATTAGTATATTTTTTATCACACGTATTATTAGGTAAACAACAAACGCATTAGAAAATTCATTCAGTTACTGTTATCAGTGTATATTGATTCTCTAACGAATAGATATGACAACACGGAAAGACAATGCATAGAGATTCTATGTATTGACTCTAGGTTAACAGTACCTACGGTATATTTGTATATTTAAAGACAAGTAAGAAATAATGGACTATAGCTAAATTTTAAATCATAGATGTGTCCTTAGTGTAAATACTTATCCACACTAAAAAGAGTGAGCTCACATATTAGATAGACAACGATAGTGTACAATCCTTACTTTCTTACTAATATTATAAATTCGAAAGTAACTCTGTCCGTCCGTTACGTCTTCACGACTAAACTATTCAACCGATTGGAATGAAATTTGGTACAGAGATAGTTTAAAACGTGGGGAAGGACATAGGCTACCTTTTATTGATGTAGGTACGCGGGCGGAGCCGCACGCAAAAGCTAGTTTTCAATATGGGTGAGCGTGATAATACTATATTTGTAATTTGGATATCATGTTGGCGTTGTGTCAGATGACAACTTAACGTTAAAATGGTGATCATATTTAACCCTTTGACCGCTACGTCAAAGCAGCGTGTTCACGGCGCCTAGCTACGACTGCATCCTTAAATACCTACATCGTTTGTGTGATCTTATTCTAATATTGATGAAATAAATAGTAAGCAGTTCACATTATATAAATTGGGATGAGTTTAGCTACATAATCAACAACACAAATGGACGTACTTTCTGAAAAACGTTCCAACCCACACTCGGGTCAAAATCGAGTTATTATTAGCAAATAGTCACGGGGTTACTATTTACTAGCTGGAAAAATTTGGTAGCTCTACTATCACTCTAAATATGAAATCATGACTTAGTAGCCCGACCCACATGTATGAAGAAGCAATACGGGATTGAACTTCAATCACGATTATCTCAAAATTTTAACTTTGTGGGTTGGAACGTTTTTCAGAAAGTACGTCCAAATAAGAAAATCAATACTTTTTATAAGATTTATTAGCGTCTAAAAGTCTTTCATGTAGTCCTGACCATGACGTTGGACACATTTTGCTTTGTCATGTGTACTTGCCTTGGCGGTCAAAAGGTTAAACAGTAGGACGCATCTATCATTTAAATGTTTGGCTCACTAACCACTTGTGGCTATGTATCGTCCATGGTCTGAAGCGTACACGCGTCACTCTCTGGTTACCTACATACAATATTCGCTTACTGTAAACAGCTGGTTGAAAACGAATCCAATTTCTCATAACTCGTATGCTGAAATATCTTGTTGGATTTTAAGTGATGTGTGTGTAGTGATGCTGTGTCACAGTGAGAACAGATCTCCGGCTGAGGGTAGAGGTGCCAGCCCGCCTGTCACGTCTGGTAGTCGGGACACATCCGGCAAGTTGTCTATGTGAGACTTCACTTCAGCTTTCACAGCATATATTTTTTGGAGTTTAATGTTGTATTCCTGGAATCAATGTAAGATGGTATTAAGATATGTAAAGTTTAGGGTTTTGTACCGAAGGGTGCCAACCCATTACTTATTACCTATATAAAAAATAAAAAACCTAGATGGCGAATTTCAAAATACATGTGCGAATACGTGTCGAAGTTGACCACTTGGTCGCGACATCGTATGTTGATATTAAATGTTAGTAAGAGGTCGGGCTCACCTCAAACCTAGTCTTGACCTGCTTGGCGAGGTCGCGCTGCACCTGCGCGAAGTCGCGCAGCATGGCGGCCACACAGCGCCGCTTCTCCAGCTCCTCGCTGAGCCGCAAGTTGTATTAGGAGTTCAATGTTAGTAATTAAGAGGTCGGGCTCACCTCTAACCTACTCTCAGCCTACTTGGCAAGGTCGCGCAGCATGGCGGCCACGTGGCGCCGCTTCTCCAGCTCTTCGCTGAGCCGCAGGTTGTAATCGGAGTTAAATGTTAGTAAATAAGAGGTCGAGCTCACCTCTAACCTAGTCTCGACCTGCTTGGCGAGGTCCCGCTGCACCTGCGCGAAGTCGCGCATCATGGCGGCCACGCGGCGCCGCTTCTCCAGCTCCTCGCTGAGCCGCAGGTTGTACTCGGAGTTAAATGTTAGTAAGTAAGAGGTCGGGCTCACCTCTAACCTAGTCTCAGCCTGCTTGGCGAGGTCGCGCTGCGCCTGCGCGAAGTCGCGCAGCATGGCGGCCACGCGGCGGCGCTTCTCCAGCTCCTCGCTGAGCCGCAGGTTGTACTCGGCCAGCAGCTCCACCGCCGAGTTCACCACGGCACTCAGGCTTATCGCAGACTCCTTATCTATAACATACCACAATATGCTTCACCTGCTTTCATTTTTAAATATGAGGATGATTTTTTTTATATAAGCTTCCTTTATCGAAATAAGTATGGTAACACCAAAATTATTTTCGTAAAACTAAAATTACGTTTCCACTGCTTTCATGGCCCTAAAAAATGAAAATGTATTTACCAATCCATAATTTCTTATAACTGTATTTTTCAAATACAGCAATTATTAAAAATGTGATGGATTATAGGTACTATAGTAATAATAAATAACGCTAATTTGCGGAAGCGAAAGACAATCTCAATCAACTTTTTTTTTTTAAAGTCTCTCCCGGCACTGGTAATTTCTGTATCGCCGGAGACTTTACAAACATTCAAACAAGGAACACAAACTTTCCAATGGGAATTTGAGATTAGAATATAAGTTGGCGGTAATTATTCCTAAGTATATGCGTCATTTTTTTGTAAATATCCTTTATCTGTGCCATTAAACCCTTTTGTACCCATGCGTGAAAGATATAAATGTATAAAATTATGCATGGCCAAGGATTTTAGAAGTTATTTTGAAGGTTAACTTCTCATCAAAAATATTGAAACCCAATTGTTTTTCGTAAATAAATGTTTTGTGTATAACGTTTGGGTCTAGTTTGTATAGGTTATGACCCCAATCAGCAAATTACGTGATTGGAAAAACTTTATGGCAAGGATATATAAATTTTGTTTGATTTTGATAATTTTAAGGCAATTTATAATAAGTATATCCTGTTAGGTATTGCTTTTGAGAGAGGTTTTCTTTTCGATAATTTGGGTGTTCATGTTATCGCCATTAGGTAATACAGTATCCCATGAGTTATGTGAACAAGAAGCTCACTGTAAATGAGAGAAATGAAACAAAGCATAGGTACAAAAGGTAATGGTTTATTTGTTTTATTATTACGCAGATATACGAACAACGGTCGCAGATTCACTACAAGGTTTATTATTATTACAAAGTTGATGTGGATATATAATGTCGTTTTACCTTCTAACTTAGACAATAATTGCACTTCGGAAACTTCTGGCGGTAGTGATGCGATTCGCTCACGCACTGCTTCGTCGCTTGAAGCGCTCGATTCTAATTCTAATAGTGCCTGTAAATAAAAGTTATTTTGTTAATTACATTAGAAATTGATAAGACAACTGAGTTGGAAATTGTAATGTATATTTACTATTTTACTTCTAAAAACAACATCTGTTATCATAATAGGTCATATCACAATAGGTATCTATCTATCTCTTTATCTATTCCTTCCTGCCTTTAATTCATAGTTACTCTAAATAAGTAACAATGGTTTAATGGGGAGATCATTGGCCTGCCATATAAAGGCCTGAAGCACAATCTGACAGATTTACAAATTATTGTGGCTTTTCAGAACATCTTTATTATGACTAATGCAACACAACACTTCAGGATAAAATAATTGTGATATTGTATTAAAAATACTAGCTTAAAATATTTAATAAAAATTCGATTATTAATAAGCTTATTTGCAAATTAATAGGTTAAACATTAGCTTAATGTGTAAAGCTAACTTCTATGAATCCCTTGAGATAGGCATTATAATTTTAGATGCAAAATGAGATCAACTTAGTATTACTTTTTCAAATACAAGACCTATTTCTAATTGAGAAACAGAGGGGATGAGAAAACATTTTAATGTAAATATACTTACTTTAATCAATTCTTCAGGCTCTGGAGGGTCTCCGGGTGGTGTCTTAGGACTAAGTGTAGTGTGTGTTTCCAGATGTCCATCAACCTCCTTCGTCTCGCTGCGGCGGCGCTCTTGCTTCGCCCGAGCCTCCACTTTGGCTTTCTTCTCCGGGTGCTCTTTAGCCTCTATGTCTGATGATTTCCGCTTGTTCTCCTTTTTAGGCAAAGCATCAGCGGGATCCACTACAATTTTATTTATTATTAACATTGTGAATATGTATATCTGCAGCTTCTTAATAAATAAACTAAATCTTATATGAATTCTCAGATATAATCCCAGAGTTTGGGCAAGTGTAGTAAGGTGTTAGAAAAACCATAATAATAATAATATTCTATCACATAGACACAACACCATCTAGCCCAAACTAAGCAGAGCTTGTACTATGGGTACTAGACAATGGATAAACATACATATACCTATACTTTTTGTTTGTAAATACATACATATTAACCAAGACCACAAATTTTTGACTTGTGCGGGAATCGAACCTGCGACCTCAGGCGTGGCAGTCAGTTACACTAACCACTAGCAACACAGGGCCTGAAAATGTGCTCACTAAACAATAATAGAGTTATATATGGAACCTAAAACGAAACTGATGTAATTTGGGTCTGAAATACATCTCAATATACCCTTATGAGACACAGGTGTTCCGACTTCCATAAGATATGTATGTAGAAACCTTCATATTCTGGTTTAATTTATTATACAGTCTGTGTTAACATTGCATGTAGCATACATTGTATAATCAATTAGATACACCAGTAACAAATACAGTATTACACAATTGAATTCTTGGTGGCTTTTATTGCATGTCAGTGATTAGTGGTATAGCTAAGAATATAATGATAAGGTAAGTAGTCAAACCAGTAGTCAGAACAATTAACTATCATAAATATTGTTTATAGATAAAGAAACTATGTTTATGGTTGCAAACAGGTATACTAAATGGTTATTTTATGATATGATATATTATGTATTCAACATTTTATACAAACTTGATTAAAATACCAAAATTACAAATTATAAACATAAATCTGTAAATCTAACTTTATTTAAATGAGTTAGTACTATTTCAGAGAATTATAAGATTAGATCTAGATATGTACTTTGATATTTTGTGAAGTTGCTTCATATATAATAATGGTATATGTCTTCTTTTTCACCATCTAAGTTAGGGAATAACTGCTACTAATAAATTCTTTTATACTATTAATCGCAATCTTCAATATGATTGTGGTACATCCCCAGTCAGATCATGTGACAATCCCATTAATGTTGTGATACCTTATCTTGTAGTGTTTTGGGTTTGAATCCAATATGGGACAACTATGTCTGATCCACAAAAAGTTGTATCATGCCCCAATGATTATCCCTAATATAATGATTGTATTAGTTTTATAGATCATATTGGCTACATGATAATTATAAATTTTAATATAGGAATTTCAAAACTAATGACAATATTAGTAGTTATTTATAATAAAAATATTCCAGTTTTGCTAAATTTCTTATAGTGCTCAATAATACATCAAATATTAATTATAATTATCTTTCTTATTTTTGAATAATCCCATAATCAATAACTCACCAGCTTCTTTATACTCTTGTATCTTCTGTGCATCATATACTCCTCTCTCTTGCCATATTGTCAGTATTCTGTGCAGCGAGTGCTTTGTCTTAGAATTTATACCAGTCTTTGCCATGTGTTTGAATGCATCAACCAACACTTTTCCAAACTCCTGGCCATACTCCGGACCTTTCTTTTTACTATTTTGTATTACATCATTTGCTAAGTACATAAATGTTAGTTGCTTGCTATCTTTTGCTGTAAAGAAATGTACCAACATAGAAAATAAAGTGGAATGATTTCATAATAAACAATTTAATAAATATAATATGGAAATTAACATAATCAAATATTAAATTTATTTTGCTCTGAGTGGCATGTATTGATTCAGCACTTAGCTAGAGATTGTAGCCAGGCAATATATAAAACTAATGTCTAAAGATAAATGTTTTTTTATTATACAATTTATGTATGCACATACACATCTTGCTAATATTTAAAAACTAATAGGAAATCATCTTGTAATAACTATATGTAATTTTCCTGTTTACTATGATAAAACCATCATTTAGAGCACAAAAATAAACATGTTATTAATGAATTATAGATAATAACACTATATTTGACTAAATGTAAGTATAGAATGCATAAAATTGCATCATCAGTGTTAAATTCGTGCTCATTCGTGCTACAATATTACAACCAAAAGACATTTCATAACATATAGTCTGGCATTGCCAGATATGTTATTTATAGTATATTCATGTGTGCGATTATGATTTTTTTAAATTTATTTAAGTAAAATTTGATCTATGTTTTGTGGAGTTGTAACTAGTTGTAATACTGATAAGAATATTTGCATGCGATACGTGAAAATAACAGCAAGACTGCACGATAAAATTTAGAAGCATATAACTTGAGATTTCAGATCTTTCTAAAAGTAAGTGTTATGATAAAAACCACTATGAATGTTTTCTATATAAAGATAAATAATATACGAGGATAGAATAGGTTTATCAAACGTTCTAGTTTTCCACCAAACAAAAAAACAATGAAAATATATTGTAGGTTACCTTTTAGTAATTCTTTATACCAAGTTTTGACGACAACGGCATGGTGTTTTCTATGATGTATGAGCCACAACGATAATGTTTGAATACTTTGTTGACTTGAGTTCAGTTCTTGGAGCTTACGAACTAGAGCATTTTCCGTAAACCCAGCCATGGCTTACGTTAAAACTATGAAATAAACGCCACGGATCACAACACCAAAGCTTATTTGACATTTACTAATAACGCCATATTGATATAAAAAAAAACCAACTTCGTTTCGTTTCAAGTAACTTATAATCGTATCTCTCCTTTAAAAGTAACTTTGGCCCAACATATAATTATAAAATAATAATTATATCATTGATTTAGTTCGAGTAAATTTCAGTTAATTTGTTTTTTAAAGCCAGCTTGAATATATTACTTTTGCATTAGGGCAATCATGAAGAACCAAGAAATTAAAATTAAAGCAGCATTTAATAATACTAGCGGTCGCCTAGTGGTCACAATTCGACCATAATTGATTTAAATTTTAAGTTTGATCGTTATTAAGGTTTTACTGTCTATAATTTTACCCTTATAATCACATTTCATTTAGATTTCGCCAATTCTATACAGGTTAATTTATCTATCTTTTTCAAACAAATTATTATTTACGTAATTACTAATTATACTCTTTCATTGACAATATTCCAAGCTTGCTACAGATCGCGCAATATACGAAGACCGGACTGAACATTGCGCGAGTGGCGTCGCAGTTACAAGTTTTAGGTCTCTTTGGTGACAGGGGGCCGGGGCGTTACGCGTCTTAGCGACTGTACATGCGCAACAATTCGGAGACGCTATGTTGAGTCCGGCCATCGTAGATTGCGCGATCTGTACTATGTTTTCTTTTTTCTTTATTACAAATAAGGTATATGTAACCATAGTTACGAAGAATTGTACGACGTCAGACGAGTTCTACCAAAGATATTGTAAAACTATATTTTAGCAAGATCATAGACATTATCGTTATCCTTTTCAACACCAACAAATTGTCATATGCTAGAAAGAGACAACGTAATCGCCCTAGTGGGTCGACACAAACTAAATGTCTCCATTTTAACGCTAACTAATCAGATATTGTTCAATAGTGCAGTGCATAACCCGGCATCTCGATTGTGTCGATGAAAAACATAATACTAGCTGTTGCCCGCGCCCTCACTCGCGTGAATTTAGGATTGAATTTAGGAAATCACATTTACTATGTGTTACAGCAAACGCCGATATTATTTAAACTTTCGCTTTGTATACCAAAGCGAAAGTTTAAATAATATGGGCCTAAAATTCGTAACGGCAGTTAACGCGATTATGCATATTTTTACGTTTAATAAATTCTGTTCGGGAGTTTTTATTTACCCAACTGGCAACACAGCCAACCATATTTTTTAAATAGTGGGGTTATTGTGGAAGGGAAAAAGTAACTCGTCTCTTGGCGAAAGATCGCTCAGTAGTGAACAAAGAGTTACCGATGATATAATTATACTAGTCTATGGCAAAGAGAAAGTAATACATAGGAGTGAGCAAAGAGTAAAGTAATACATAGGGAAAAGAGAGCCCTCTTATGGCCAATTTCAGCCAACCCTATTTGAAACAGCGACATCTGAACTTTTGGCCCCGAACTAATCCTTCTATACATAGCTATAGCTATTCCGTATTCTGTGCCTATAGCTATTTATATTATGTATTTTATAATCCAGAATTCGTATTTAAATTGTTTTGTATCAATCGTATTTTTGTAACATAAAAATTGCAAATAGAACAAGTAGAATGTTACAAAAATAGATCCAAACAAAACAATTTAAATACAATAAATATAAGGTGCATATCTTAGTATAAGAATAAAACAACACAAATAACATTTTATTATGGTTATGTTTATTAAAATATAACTATGCAGCGGACTCTAGGTTCACAGTGAAATGCGCAGCGTCTCGGCATTTTTGTAGTTGGAAAAACCGCACCACACTAAACACTAAAAGCGTCACTATCGCACACTGATAACAACAGTTTTCGATGGGAAGATTAATTGACACAAGATGGAGGAACACAGAGCTCGACTCAACGCACTTACACAAGACCTTCACAGCCGAAAAATATACAATATAGGACGAAAACTACAAACGTGCGCACGGGCAAGATGCAGGCGCCATATTGTGACTCCAATCATAGTTTTTATCCGACATATTTACTAATTTGTGTTTTATGACATTTTTATGATAAAACAATTAAAATGAGAATAAAATATGATTCTAGATAAATTAAAAATATTAAAGTATAGGTAGGTAAGAACTGACTCTAAATAATAAATAAAAATTTATTTAAGCGCCATCTTCTGCGATTGATTTACAACACAAGTACGAGGCCAAAAACACAGATGTCAGTCCTATCTTTGGATATAGGAAAGGTATTGGGCAGTGTCCCCCCATGGGAGTGAGGAACGAGCATTCAACTGAGTAAGTCGGTCTAAACCTTCGATCAAATATATACCATACCATGGTATATTTGATCGATGGTCTCAACAGTCCGTGTAATTGCTGTGAATTTGGTAATATAGTCCCATATTATTTTAGACGAGTGAGTTTCATTTTAATAATAATTAATTATCTATAGGTAATATTATGATAATATTATTAAACGACCTCATGCAAAGAAGATGGCTTATGTAACAATAGTAGAAACATTTTCTCAAAGCAAAACCTTCATCGTGCCTGTCTCGTTGTCCCCATGGTGGTATAAGTTTACCTACGCTGAACTTTGTAGCGGATAACGAGATCACGGGTTTGATTTCCCAGTCTGGCAGTGTTGCAGGATTTTTCTGTCAAAACATTTTCAGTATCAACACGGGGTCTGGATCTGGAATAATGATACGAATAATATTATAAGATTGATTTGGACTAGACCAGAGGTTCACAGACTTTTTCTCATAGACCACTTTCAAAATTTAGCTGGTTCCGGTGGACCCCCTGCAGCTAAACAAGTTCATGCAAGTAAAAAATTTTATCAAACCTATTCACGTACGTACCTATTTTGAACCTTTGATGTTTCGACCACATTGCTCTTGCCGTGGCACCTACAACTAGATGAAAAATCCTTTATAAGAACTCATACTTTATACAAAAGACAGAAGCGCTGTTGAATGAAGTATATATAGTCTCATCAAAAACAGTAATCTAAGTAATAAATGTTACTCCAGCATACTTACAAGCTATAAGCGAAAGTGTTATGTAATGAGTCTAGATAAAAACTAGACACAACCGGTGAGGCAGGCTGGCTTTGGAAGCGGTTGCTCCAGAACTTTGATTAATATAGGTACACGTGTATTATCGACGTTCAAGAATTTCACTACCAGTTTCTAAGTAGGTTAGGAAAAGGGACTTAGTATTCAGTCTTTATGAGACTCTTGAATACAAAATATCGTGCTTCTTTTAATTAACTCTGTTTGTAGCATTCAGAGTTTAAGACATTTAATAAAATTAAATATGAACCTGTTTTTGGCGCGCTTGCCAAGCATTGGAATTTGAAATTAGAACAGTCAGATCCGATATTCTCCATTCCACGACTAATCCTATCTATACTAATATTATAAAGTTGAAGAGTTTGTTTATTTGTTTGAACGCGCTAATCTTAAAAACTACTGGTTCGATTTGAAAAATTCTTTTAGTGTTGGATAGCCTATTTATCGAGGAAGGCTAAAGGCTATATAACATCACGCTACGACCCACGGGGGCGGCGCAGTAACGATAAACGCGGATAAAACCTCGGGAACATCTAGTAATGAATAAAATGACGCATGACTTTTATGCATATTACTTGTATAAAATAATTTCGATGTTTCACATCTGCCAGGCATCCCGTGACGGTTAATTTTTTTATTACATACCTTCTTTAAGACATTATTATACGGAACGTGCATATGTGAGGTAGCTTACTTCTGCGAGTAATTTGATTTAATCCCTTTGTTGCTGTTGACTGCTTTAATGAAATAATCGATGTCGCTTTCACCTTAATCGTACTTTATATTATAAGTCCATAATAGACAACTCTCGTACCAGCAGTAGAGTGTTGAAAAGGGGTTATCAAACTTAACAATACACAATATAAAAATAATTTATCTGTAAGCACTGACACGGTTATTAACCTCCGAGTCTTCTTCGAAGAGGTTAATGAAAACACTATGTGGGTCTGTGTGTCTGTCTGTTAGTGACAGGCATAACTCCGGAACCACTGGACCGATTGACTTGTAACTTGGTGTGCAGATACCTTGGGGTCATACCTCAGAGTTTGAATATGGGCCCTGTGGGTCAAAAGACCCCCGAGATATAGGGATCATTTCTTTTCATTACTTTTACATTTAAGACGAAAAGGTTGAATCCTGGGTTTTTACATCCATCTCGTTATTATTGTAAAATCCGCAGAACTCAATAGCTACGTGGCGCGGGAGACAAAGTAAACATGGCACAACTATTTGTGGCTCTCACATATTTTTTTTTATTTTTTTATTTTGCTCGTCAAAATGACCACACTCCACCTGATGGTAAGCAGTCGTGTGGTCTAAGAGCAGTGGCCTCCACATCGCCCCCACAGTAGCCGAGGCGATGTTGAGGTCTCTACTTTGACGGCCTGAGAAGATGCTTTTTCACGCCCCGCTTAAAGAACCCAGGATTGAAGGAAGAAGGAAACACGTGCCTTGGCAGAGAATTCCATGCCTTGGTCGTTCGGCAGAGATATGAGGACCCAAACTTTTTGGTACGCGCTCTAATCGACTCTACCGTGTAAGGATAGCATCTGAGCCCAGCACGCGTTGTTCTGGATAGGAAAGGGGATATTCCGAATCTGGATGTTCTCTATGTTCTTTGTTAGAATATTTGTAAAGTCTTATGCAACACATATAATTGGTAAACGATTAGCGAGATTAAGCAATGTTGAGTGCGGTCAGTCTATAGATGGGTGACCGCTTAGTGGTATTTCATCTGAGCGTCTCCGTGCTTCGGAGGGCACGTAAAAAGTCGGTCCCGGTTGTTGTCAAATTGACAGCAGTCGTTAAGCCATGTGAGAGGGCTACGGGCGGCTTGAACAACTCTTGACAACAGGTTGGCCACTAACCACACGAAAAGAAGAAAAGAAGATTTGTTAAGGTTTTGTTCTACCCATGCGAAGCCGGGATGGGTTGTTATTATAATTTTGGTCGCTATGTTATTAACGAGGAAAGACTTATTTGTAATGTCTCATGAAACTTCTTCTTCATGGTTATACAGTTTATATGATTAATATAACCACACGAAAAGAAGAATATGCGACACAGAATTTTACTGAGAAAAGAAGGCGTTGTTACCTATTAAAAAAATAGATTGAACTGTCTGGTGTGCACTCTACCTTACTTCCTACTCGTTATACTAATGACATATCTATAAAGAAAATTCACACAGATAGTAAGTGGTAAAAGGCTTGTTCCCAAAGAGATTTAAGTATACTTTTAATGTCTTTGTTTGTTCCCAATTAATTGAGAGTTAAAAAGCTAACGAAAGGTATATAGTTACGTGTTTAACTCTAATTTATAGTGTCGTATCGGTATGTTATATAGTTTTGACAATAATTACAGATTAAAATTTATTTTAATTGGCTTTTATTTTATTAATAGGTCATTAATAATTATAATAAAATTTTATTGAAAATTAATGTTAATTACTTGTTTCTTTTATTAAAACTAAATATCAAAGATTCAACAGAATATATTGCAGTGTATATTAAAATATGTTTGCAGATATATTTAAAATATTTGATGACCAGTAAACGTACATGAATACTTGTTTATAAGGAAATAGATTATATAACATTTTTGATTCTCAAAACGAAACATTAATCATTTTAGTAGCGAAATATTTGAAACATGTATTTAACGATAAACAAATTAGAAAGCGGCTGTGGCCCAATGGATAAGGCATTTGCAATCAGGAGGAAGCAAGTTCGAATTCCACTTACTGCATAACCGAAGAAGGCTCATTTCTAACACGAGCATATTAGGTTAGTTGGGTGGGGTAACAAGGATAACGAGGATACTAGTAATTTGTTACTCAAATTTTAAGATCTTTTTAGTAGTTGTATATTTTATAATATCAGAAATTCTCAGTTGGGAAACCAACAGACTGCAATGCAGAGGGTCTCGGGTTCGAACCCACGTTGCGCACCTCTGACTTTCGGAAGATATATGACTTTTCGAAATTATGTGCGTATTGATTGACAATTATTATCGCCTGCTCCGTGCCTCGGAGAGCACGTTAAGCCGTCGGTCCCGGCTGCTATGAACATCTATGGCAGTCGTTATTGGGAAGTCAGTGCCTTCTAATATCCTGACACTGGTCTAGCCTTAGGGTATTTATTTATTTTATTATTTATTTATATTAGTAGAGGTCAGATGGCAGACGCTCCGTGTAAAAACTGATATCCAGTCAAATCCGAAGTTTAGAAAGCCGACCCCAAGTGACTTGGGAATAATAAAGGCTAGGGAGAAGAAGATCAGAAATTCTAACTTAATATTATAAATATAAATGTGAGTGAAAGCTTTCACGCCTTAACTACTCAACCGATCAACATGAAATTTTGCATACACGTTGTCAGGGGAACAGAAAAGGACATAGGGTACCTTTCATCCAGAAAAAGGTACTGCTACTAACCCAACCTAACCTTCATTTACGCGAGCGAAGCCGCGGACAAAGTATAGTATCTCAATAATTACAAACTAAATATGCAACATACTTAAATTATTATGAACACATATATAGGTGATTTTGAAATCGTGTAATTCCTTTTAACCACGCATTCGACTGGTGATATAGAATAACCTGACCACATTTTTTTTATTAGAATTATGTTTTTGGAGTAATTAATGTAGGTACCGATTTTTTCGTGAAATGGTTTCAGATAGTCATCTGTTAACCAACCACATCTTAATATTTTACTAATTAAAAAAAATAACTTTACAATAACTGATGTCTTAAATAATAAGGGGCAATAAAAAGAACCGCCCGTTATTATTTGCGACATTAATAATTAATGTCGCAAATAATAACGGGCGGTAAAATAATATATCAATAATTATTATAATGTTATTTTTTTTTAATTAATAAAAAATTAAAATTTCTTCGGGTGGTTAACATATGACTATCTGAAAACAAAACGAAAAAAAAATTATCATCTTTAAATCTGTTGAAGTACAGCAATTTATTTTCACTCTGATGTTTGCTTCGTTTAACGTTAAGCATTTTAAAGTTTTATATAGGCACTCGTATTTATACATAAACTACGTTTAAAAACTATATAATACTACTTCTTCAAAAGAAATCTTAATATATACTCTGTATGTGCTTTTTCTTTTTTAATTATGCTTATAAGCTAATCTAAACATAAATCTAAAGTTACATCGAATTCGCCAGTAAAGCACATAATATAATTTACATAAAACGTTCTACTCTAATATATAGTTCTAAGTGGTTAGAATAAAAAATAGATAATCTGAAACGTGACGGTCAGCATACCGCAAATATGTACCTAAACGAGTGTAAATAGTGCTTGTTGTGTGGAATGATAGCGGGCGATGGCATCGACCGGTCCTCGATGAACATGCGTTGTTCTTTCTCTAGGTACACACCTGCGCGAGCGCAGCCACTCAGTTTAGTTTCCAAAGGCTGCGACGCACGATCCCACCACACCGACCGGTGATTCTCGCGCGAAAATGATATCGAACTTATAAAGACAATTTAAATTTAGAATTCGACCATAGATAACTTAACATAAACTTTTTAACTCATTGTGTTGTTTATTTTATAGTGCTACATTAATTTTAAATTTTGAAAAATGAATCCAGTTTTTGGTAACAGTATCCCGATTGTGCTCCTGTTGGCGTTGTTTGTTTTGGCGAATGCCCAAAGAGCGTCGAATAATTACAGAGACGTTGGTAAGTATTATTACTTTACATATAAATATCATTATAATAATATGCGTAATGGTGATTTCATGGCCGCCATAGATAATAATGCTAATTGGAATAAATAACCTGTTTCGAAAATGCTTATAATGGGTACTTCTTGAGTTTTGCATACCGTTGTTTGAATAATTGTATTGTTCTATTATCAAATTGTGTATTATTAATAATTCGCTCAATCTCAAGAACGGACATTGACACCGGTGAATCTTTACAACAAATAATTTATTTAAATACGAAACATTTTATTCAGAACTTCATGCAAACTTTGTCATCATGATAACCATTTTGTAATCAATTATTCAATTTATAAACTAATTCTGAAATGCTTACTTAGCTAGTTTACCTTGTCCGATTGTTTTTGTGGTTTTGCCTGTCTAGTCATTTTTAATAGGTAACTTAAAACATCTCTGTTTAAATGCAGAATATTATCGAAAAATAATAATTTAGGATATTTTATAACTTAAATTGATTTCTGCCCTTTAAATTATGCTGATGCTAAGCAAATTCATAGTGAAAAAGTAAATGATATATATTATTTAATTACAAAAGTGAAAATATATTTTAAATCTAAACATTTTTGTCTATATGTAAAAATCAGTCTGAAATAGATCAATATTAAGTTTTCCAAAATTCACTACCGGTCATGCTCAAATAATCTTAATACTCATATAAATAGAATTATTTTTATCTACGAGAGCTCATTATCATTAATTTAGGCTCATGGTTTTCTTCTTCTCCCTAGCCTTTATTATTCCCAAGTCACTTGGGGTCGGCTTTTCTGGTCTAACCGGATTCTACTGGATATCAGTTTTTACACGGAGCCGCTGCCACCTGACCTCCGCAACCCGAAGGCTAACGATGCCCTAAGGCTAGACCAGTGTCAGGATATTAGAGGGCACTGACTTTCCAATAACGACTGCCATAGATGTTCATGGCAGCCGGGACCGACGGCTTAACGTGCTCTTCGAGGCACGGAGCAGGCGATAATTCAATCATAAATGGTGTTAATACATTTTTAAGCTTTATATTAGTTTTCCACAAATAATGTCTTATGACCGTAGAATAAGTAATTATAAGCAAATACACTAATACTTCAAATATACGCACTTCTTTTACACCAGCAATACGCATCACTACATAGTATAAAACAAAGTCGCTTCTCGCTGTCTGTCTGTCCCTATGTATGCTTAGATCTTTAAAACTACGCAACGGATTTAAATGCGGTTATTTTTAATAGATAGAGTGATTCAAGAGAAAGGTTTATATGTGTAATATATACATAATATAGTAGAGAAACACTGATAATTTTAGAGGTTTCTAATGTGATGTCGGAAATAAACATTTTTCTGCGCTTACATTGCAAACGCTGGCTGAACTCTATGAGATAGATCAAAATAATGTACTACAGTATTCTACACCTTAAAAAGGTCTACAAAAAAGTTCGCGAATGTCTATCTCTTAGGGGTAACCCACAATAACCAATTTAATCCTTTACTTTTTACGAGAAATAATGGCTTATTTACGAAGTGATTTTAAGCAATACAGCATTAATCCTTATCCAATTAAGTACCTTAAATACATTGTGCATTTAATGTAGATCAATATGGCCATTTACAGCATGTAATTTAAATGAATATTTTCGTAGTATATTTAGTATCAGCTTTGCACCCGTGCAAAACCGGGGCGAGTCGCTACTAAACTATATGATGTATTTCTATCAATGTTTATACAAATTAATTTAATTACAGTTATTTCTCGTAATGTCAATTAATTTAATAATATACTTAGCAATAAAATCAATATATTGATGTTACCTAGAATGTATTAATTGCTTATTGAACATTTTCGTTAAGTATTTAGGTACGTTGTGGCTAAATATCTATTTATGTTGACGTCATAAATCAGTAATGAGCTTCATGTAAATGATAATCTAATCTAATAATTAAGCGTTCAATATAATTAAAGCAAATTGGAATAATTTTTATCAGATAAACAGTTTTGCTAGAAACTACCCAATAACCAGAATACATATCGTAAAAATGGACGGGTTAGTCGTTAATTAGTTCATCAGACTTATCATCGTAAGGTCTTGGGTTGGAATCCCTCAATGCACTAACGTCTTGAACCCACACTTATTACAAGCACATTAGCTTAACTGGATAGGTTAACATAATACTAGTACTTAATTCATAACGTGAGCCGCAATGAACTTAATTACAAATAAGTTACGAAGTGAAAATTCATTTGTAAATTTTCAAATAAACTGCATTACATTTTAGTAGTAAATATAAATTCGAAACTTTTTTATTAAGTCCAGTAGACCGCGCAAACAATTAGTTAAAGCTTTAATTTTTAAGAGGTATTGTGTATCTACATATATTATTAAGCTACCGGATGCATCATATTAGGTTTCAGATCTAGACAACATGTCATAAAAAAATGTTTAAACGATTCTCGTTCCAAAAATATAACTAAACATGTGCCACTTACAAAAATATTTAAACTGCACTGCGTAACACAGTGAGCCAATTAAAATCGACATGACACATTTAACAAACCTTGATATGAAGTAGTAATGCAGAGAATGAAGTTATCTGTCCTTACGTAATAATGACCAAGTTATAAATGTTATAATAGGTACATAAGAATTCATAAATAAACCATTTTGGATTGATCGCGGTCGCAGCGGCATCACTTTTACTTTCGTGACACCGCTGTGGGTGTGATTTCTCTTTCGGAAGCGAGTTATTGACTCTGACAAGATACATTCGTTTTTTTGTGCGGTGCCGATATTTGCATTATTGCTTATCAAGTGTTAATCATATATTGTCGTTGTTGCCAGATAGAAACCTTTTTGCCTGTCTGTTTGTCTAAGAGACAATACCTAAAGAATGATTGAAACTTTTTACTACAACTTAGGTATATTGAAGCTAAAAAAAAATTGTTGATATGGTGAAACTTTAAATATGTTTTAGGAATCATTTAAATTTCTTATAGTGATGACTAAAACAAAATAAATATTCGACTGCACGGACGGTGTAGTGGTTTAAATTGGTCGTCGCGTCATTGCTACTGTGTCGAGTGTTGTGGGTTCGCTACCCACACGGGACAAAAACTTATGTAATCTTTAAAAATTGTTCAGAGTCAGAATTTTCTTTGTGTCCGTTATTTCAGTGCTTGTGTCGTCCCCCGCGACACAGGAATTATTCGTAGTGCTGAAGTTGCCTGTTTATATTATAAGTAGACTAATTGTATCCGCGGTTTCATCCGAGTTTATCATTACTACGCCGCCTCTGTGGGTCGTAGCGTGATGTTATACAGCCTATAGCCTTCCTCGATAAATAGGCTATCCAATACTAAAAGAATTTTTCAAATCGAATCAGTAGTTCTTGAGATTAGCGCGTTCAAACAAACAAACTCTTCAGCTCTATAATATTAGTATAGATATGTACGGTGTTGTAAAAATAAATTATATGTTACAAATATTACGATTTAACTATGTAGTTGGCGGAGATGATCGTTGCGCTGCGGGTGCTTATTTGGACATGACTATACAAAATGACTGCCTCAGTAGAGCTCCATATAGGTATGAGCCGTACAGATTTAATAAATATAAAGTTCTAAATATTTTATATTAAAATTAAACTACTATATACGGATTTTATCGCGTTGTTTATTTGACACTATTACAAAATTTTGAAAAACTGTTACACTACTATAATCACTATTAAACTTTACAAATTTTTAAGCTAATTAAATTACTGAAACTATTAAAATTATTTATAATATTACTATACTATTATACTATTTATATTTATTTTTACACTTTCCCCGACGTTTCGGTTGCTTTTCAGCAGCCATGGCCACGGGGAGACTGACTGACTGTCTAAAAATCTCTAAAAATTAGTAAAGTTTAATAGTGATTATAGTAGTGTAACAGTTTTTCAAAATTTTGTAATAGTGTCAAATAAACAACGCGATAAAATCCGTATATAGTAGTTTAATTTCAATGAATAACATTCGCGTAAACAGAAGATAATATTATATTTTATATTATTTGAGCTGGTAGATATTCAAAAACTGTTATATTTTTACGTTAAATAATATAGAATATTTGCATTTATTTTCTTATAAGTTTCTATCCTCAAAAACTTATAGGTATTATTCTCGCATTTTGCCAGCTATGTGTACACTCCGGGCTAGTAAAAATTTCGCGTTCGTAATCACTGCTAATTTATGAATAATTTATTTGATTACGTCGCTTCAAGCGAGTTAAAATTTAATGTTATGAAAACTATATTTAACATTATAACCTCTCCCAATTTACAGGCAAAAAAATTGAAATACTGGCCCGTCATCGCCTAAAAGTGTTTTAATCAATGACAAGTGAGAAACGGCAATTCATTGCCGTAAATCTTAGAGTTCGAAAAAATGGTATCATCTGACCTTGAGGTCAGAGGTCAAAGGTCATAGTCTCGGAGTATATATCGACTATGCTGAGTCGAATGGCGTTGACCGCGAGTCTCTAACTCTTACGGTTCATGAGTTGAAAGTTGTATGACAGACAGACGGACGGACAAAGCTGTTGTATAAGAGTTTTTTTGAACTCTAATAAACCGTGATGCCCATAATACCTTATAAAATAACGTACCTCTACATTGGTAATCATGATTTTTTCTAGACCAAAATACTTGCTTTTGCGTTTAAATTAATATGAATGTCAGGTAATCGTCATTTCGCCATTTCGTTTTTACGCAAATTAATTATTTATCGCTTAACGTTTATACACATTGACATTGACTATAAACTCATTTGCTACAACAGTGTAACATTTGCGATCCACCCAGGAGAGCTCAACGGAGAACTTATATAGGTAAGTCAGCAGGCAATGACTCTGAACTGTCGCAAGACCTATTTGGCCTTACTAAGATCTTGCTAAGATCCGGGAATATCTAGATAAGATTAAGATTCTTCATTCACTCACATTAAGTACATTCTTGAGCAGCCATAGCTCAGTGGATAGACCAACAGACTGCAATGCAGAAAGTCTCGGGTTCGCGCACTTCTGACTTTCGGAAAGTTATAAGACTTTTTGAAATTATGTGCGTATTGATTGACAATTATCGCCTGCTCCGTGCCTCGGAAAGCACGTTAAGCCGTTGGTCCCGGCTGTCATGAACATCTAAGGCAGTCGTTATTGGGAGAGTGTCGACACAAAAGATCCCACTGGGTCGAAGTGTCGCCGGTCTGCACTGACTATCTTATGCGGGGATAAGATAAGATAAGAACATTCTTCATGTACTCTCATCAGCTTAGGGTACTTAACCCCAGCAGGATTAATGCGCGAGTGATACACTGTGGTAGGTTTTGTCGGTTCTACTTTCCCCTGGTGAGCCAGACAAAACCCCTCCTCCCGCTCACTGAAAAAGGGTACTTAACCTGGCCCTCATAACTTCATCCATGTAGAACAATATTAATAATGTCCTCCAGACCGAATTTCGGTCACGGTGGCCAATCTTACCCGAGACTGACCATCTGCGCAGGAGATATTATAGTGCACACGTATGTGCGCTAACACAAGTGCACTCTCTGTTCCCTAACTCTCATGATCCGATGGGACGGTAATCCGACACGACCGGAGAGAGATCAGACGCAGCACCAACGTCAACCGCCAACTTCCTAACTCCGGGCTGCTATTGAGATATCTTAACAGAAAACCCAATAACTTTGTTTTGGCCCGACCCGGGATTCGAACCCGAGACCTCATGCACAGCAGTCGCATTCACTACCGCTGCGCCACGGAGGCACAATATTAATTAATATGTAACGTGAACTTTAGCCAGACCTTTCAGTCAGACCTTGAACAAATACAATGAACCGACGTGGCAAGTGCGGGATACTGCCCTTAGCCAGTCGCAGTGGCCTCGACAAGAAACAACTGGGTTACAGGAATGTATTTTAACGCATCTCGCAAACCTGTACCATAATTGTTATGAGCTGTTTATGATAATTACTTGTATACTTTAACATAAAAGATAAAGATAAGCGATATTAATGCAAAATACTTTTATGCTCCGCATTTTAATTCAGAATAAAAGTCGGGATACATATTTTTTATTTTATTTATTTATATCCTCTTACAATTGTTTAAACAGGTTAAATGCTTCAGTTGCGTTACCTAAATTCGTTTAATTAAATTGTAACGTTTTTATAACGAATGCAAGCTATTTAATATTTTGTGTATCAAATTTAACAAAGAACTAATGTCTATTTTGTGAGTCTATTATCAATTTTAGTTTTTGTAATACAGTACACTTGACTAAGTACATAAAATTATTATATTCTATCACATACACACAACACTATCTAGCCCAAACTAAGCAGAGCTTGTACTATGGATACTAGACAATAGATAAACATACATACATCCTTTTTTTATGTAAATACATATCTACATATTATACATAGAAACACTTAGAGCAAGACAAACATCCATGTTCATGCACACAAATGTTTGACTTGTGCGGGAATCGAACCCGCGACCTAGGGCGTGGCAGTCGGTTACACAAGCCACTACGCCATCGAGGCCGCCAACAATCTCCGAACAATGTACAATTGGCCGTATTTTTTTAATTGATATAACAGTTGAGTCTTTTATTGGACGATAGTGAAACAATCTTGACGACTTCAGAAAATACTGGCTTGACCAGCACATAGAGATGTGCGGCAATAAAGAATCGTAGACTGAAAACGAAATAAAGGTAGGCGGTTAGCTACAGACTATGTTTTAGTCCGCTAACGTATCTGAAGTCCTGGCTAGCATCACAAGTACACGCTAGAAGAGAATGATTGCGAATTGGAACATTGCCCAACACACAAACGTACAGTAATTTGCTTACTATATTCTCTACTAGCTTTTGCCCGCGGCTTCGCTCGCGTTAATTTAGAATTTGACAATCAATTCGGGTAGTACTCTGCTTGTAATAATATAATTCAATCATGATTAGACAGACACGTGGCGCCATCTATTATCATAAGAACGTTATTGTTGTTTTCCTCGGGAACAGTAATTTTTTTGGAATGAAAGGTAGCCTTTATCCGTTTCTGTACACTTGACAACGTATATACAAAATTTCAGGATGATCGGTTCAGTGGTTTAGGCGTGAAAAGATAACAAACAAACAAACCCATTTTCGCTTTTACAATATTGGTTAGGATGTAATAGTTCAAAAGCAAAATCAAAAATAAATTTATTCAAGTTAAGTTACAAGGTAACACTTATGAATGTCAAAGTTACACTAATTTTTCTGTGAATTTACATTTACTGCCACGTTCAGCAAAGCAAGGGTGTAGGGCTCATGAGAAGAACGGGCAAGAAACTCATGACCACTCTTTTTGATCGCCAAGTTTAAAGTTTCACCAACCAAATAATTGTACCAAGTTTTAACTTTCTTTATATCGTGGCAGCATCCAAAAGTAAACGAGAAGCCAATTTTATGTAATTTGATTTTACATCATTACAGAAGTTGCTTTTTGAAAGGTTAACTTTTACATTGCAAGTTAAAATGCACGTAGCAAACGTGTTTATATAATAGGAGTCGCGATGGCTTAGTGGGGACTGTAGAGGTGTCGGCTGACAGTTTTATAATAGGAGTCGCGATGGCTTAGTGGGGGACTGTTGAGGTGTCGGCTGACAGTTTTATAATAGGAGTCGCGATGGCTTAGTGGGGGACTGTAGAGGTGTCGGCTGACAGTTTTATAATAGGAGTCGCGATGGCTTAGTGGGGGACTGTTGAGGTGTCGGCTGACAGTTTTATAATAGGAGTCGCGATGGCTTAGTGGGGGACTGTTGAGGTGTCGGCTGACAGTTTTATAATAGGAGTCGCGATGGCTTAGTGGGGGACTGTAGAGGTGTCGGCTGACAGTTTTATAATAGGAGTCGCGATGGCTTAGTGGGGGACTGTAGAGGTGTCGGCTGACAGTTTTATAATAGGAGTCGCGATGGCTTAGTGGGGGACTGGTGAGGTGTCGGCTGACAGTTTTATAATAGGAGTCGCGATGGCTTAGTGGGGGACTGTTGAGGTGTCGGCTGACAGTTTTATAATAGGAGTCGCGATGGCTTAGTGGGGGACTGTTGAGGTGTCGGCTGACAGTTTTATAATAGGAGTCGCGATGGCTTAGTGGGGGACTGTTGAGGTGTCGGCTGATAGTTTTATAATAGGAGTCGCGATGGCTTAGTGGGGGACTGTTGAGGTGTCGGCTGACAGTTTTATAATAGGAGTCGCGATGGCTTAGTGGGGGACTGTTGAGGTGTCGGCTGACAGTTTTATAATAGGAGTCGCGATGGCTTGGTGGGGGACTGTTGAGGTGTCGGCTGACAGTGTTATAATAGGAGTCGCGATGGCTTGGTGGGGGACTGTTGAGGTGTCGGCTGACAGTTTTATAATAGGAGTCGCGATGGCTTAGTGGGGGACTGTTGAGGTGTCGGCTGACAGTTTTATAATAGGAGTCGCGATGGCTTGGTGGGGGACTGTTGAGGTGTCGGCTGACAGTTTTATAATAGGAGTCGCGATGGCTTGGTGGGGGACTGTTGAGGTGTCGGCTGACAGTTTTATAATAGGAGTCGCGATGGCTTGGTGGGGGACTGTTGAGGTGTCGGCTGACAGTTTTATAATAGGAGTCGCGATGGCTTAGTGGGGGACTGTTGAGGTGTCGGCTGACAGTTTTATAATAGGAGTCGCGATGGCTTAGTGGGGGACTGTTGAGGTGTCGGCTGGCAGTTTTATAATAGGAGTCGCGATGGCTTAGTGGGGGACTGTTGAGGTGTCGGCTGACAGTTTCAGTTCGGACTCATGGCACCATTGACTTTTGTGCCATGTGACTATTCAAGATGGTTTGCTGTTGTTTTGTTTAATCCTTAAGGATACTACAGCAAACCGTCTAAGCGGCCTATAAGGGTAAATCTCTGGTTTTAAAACCAGAGATTTACTCTTATAGGCCGCTTAGACTTTCTAGGAAAGACGCTGCCGTAGTACCAGTTGGTTGAGTGGTTTTGGTATCTTGTGCTGGCAGCAAACTGACTTTTCCTAGCTGTGTAACCGTCCCATTAATAGTATTAGTACCAGCAAGTGATTGTTTATTTGAATCGTGAGAGATACTTAAAGAAAAACCTCTGTCAAACCGTTAATATTTTAGTGATGTCTTGTAACTGTTCCAATAATTTCTTAAACATAAAAATACTCTAGAATACTCTAGATTAATATCTGGTTTCTTTATTAAAATCTCTAAGATGTGCATTGCGATTTCAGAAAAGTGTGAAGATAATACTGTGGGCGGGCATGCTCCTGGCGATGGCGGTACCACATCTGTGGTTTTTATCTTTAATTTCAAAGTACACAAGTTATTATCATAAATACTATAAACAGGTATTAAAAATTATGATACAGGTTTGCAAGATGTGCTAAAATAAATTCCCATAGTTCAGTTGATGCTTGTCGAGGTCACTGCGGCTGCTAAGGGCGGTGTCCCACACTTGCTGCGCCGGTTCATTGTCATCGTTCAAGGTCTGGCTATAACATGGACCCGCTACTAAAGCTTCCTTTACATGCTAATTAATAATGTTCTACACACAATGTATTATAATTTTATAAATTATAAATGAATTACTGATTTTGAGGTTTTTAGGACTTTGGAATACTTGTGCTAAACTGTAACCGCGGCTTTGCTCGTTTTTCTGAATCTCAAACGCAAATGTGATGCTTCGCGATTTGGAAACGCATACCACAAAAAATCCTTCCCTATGGGGCTCTCCGGTAATAAGGACAGGGTATTATCTGTGTTTCAACTTTCATTAAAATGTGTTCAATAGTTTACCCGTGATTGAATAACAAACATCTTCACAAACTTTCACATTATAATATTAGTAGATTTAAAATATCGTATCATAGATGAATTTGGGAAACAGGGTACCAAATTGATTATTTACTAAGTGTTATGGTACCTACTCTCCTTCGTTAACCTTTTGAGTTGTAGCGGCACACCGGCGGTCAGACAGAATAGGTTTTTAATTATGTCTAGCATTCTAAGTCTTAAGCAGGTAATCGGTAAAAATAGACTTTATTAGATTTCAGCAGATTGGGCCGGCTCGACCGGAGAAGGACTACCCTCTCACAGAATATCGACGTGAAATAGCAGTATTCTTACTGTTGTGTTTCGTTCGGTGAGTGAGAAATTGGGCCCAATTTACCTCTTTCCCCCTTCCCGCTTCTTCTCCTTGCCACTTCCTTTCCTAAAGGGTCGGCAACACGCAAGTGATGTCTCTGATGTCGCAGGCGTCCATAGGCTACGGTGAGCACTTACCATCAGGTGGGCCGTATGCTTGTTTGCCACCTTAGGCGTATAAAAAAAGACGGTTGCATTACTAAAGTTTTAAAGAACGGCTTGCAACACAGCCATAAGACTGCGTACAATTTCATAACTCCTCACATTAGGTCGTTTACGAACCGTAGAAAGAATAATCCTAATCCTAATCCTAACTTCCTAACTAATATTATAAAAGCGAAAATGAGTTTGTTTGTTTGTTACCTTTTCACACCCAAACCACTGAATCGATCATTCTGAAATTTTGCATATATGTACATTGCCAGGTGTACAGAAACGGACATAGGCTACCTTTCATCCCGAAAAAAATTACTGTTCCCGAGGAAAACAATATTAACTTTCTTATGATAATAGATTGCGCCACGTGTCTTTCGAATCATGATTGAATTATATTATTACAAGCAGAGTACAACCCGAATTGATTGTCAAATTCTAAATTAACGTGAGTGAAGCCGCGAGAAAAGCTAGTATTTAAATAAACTAGTTCCTCGATAAACAATGCAAACAAGGCATACCTACACTATAATTATGCATACGATTTGACGAGACATATAAACAAACCTGACATTTACTTAATAATATTTACTCCATTAATTGAGTTACTAATTAATGCTAATATATTTTAAAATATTTTTACCAATGACATTCGTTTTAGTATACATTGATTGAAGATTATCTATAATATAGTGATATAATCCATACAATCCAGCGATAGCCTAGTGGGAAACCGTTGGACTGCCACGCAGAGGTCTCGAGTTCGAACCCAAGGCGCGCATCTCTGACTTTTCGAAGTTAAATGCGTATTAAATAGTTAATTATCGCTTGCTTTAACGGTGAAGGAAAATGTCGTGAGGAAACCTGCATGTCTGAGAGTTCTCTATAATGTTCTCGAAGGTATTTGAAGTCTGCCAACATGCACTAGGCCAGCGTGGTAGACTATGGCCTAACCCTTCTTATAGTGAGAAGAGGCCCGTGCCCAGCAGTGAGACAATTTAATACAGGGCTGATATTATTATTATTTTTTATAATATATACTGCGCTTATAAAATTATCTAGGACAATTTTAGACGCATATAAGAGGGGCCTAGGGAAGCTACTCCAGTACAATCCGGGTGCCAAACCCATGATAGCTACGTTTTAACTCAAAATTCTAAGATTGTATATAGGCCATTTACCTTAAGGGATGACCAAATCACCCTGCAAAAAACCCCTAGCCAATGGGTTAGGGCAACCAACGATTTAGAAGTACCCTACAATCTGCACGGATGGTGTAGTGGATTAAGTAGTCGCCTCTCTACTGGAACTACCCCGAGTGTTGTGGGTTCGACTTCCACAAGGGACAACAATTTGTGCAAACCAGAAACAGTTTTTTCAATAGAACACAACAAACAAATTAAGCCATTTTTAACAGACTTCTCAATTCGACTGTGTGACATCTTTTTTATGTGTTTCACCTCAGAACTTTATTCTAGCTAGGTGAACCGATTTTGATTATTCTTTTTTTGTTTCAAATTAATTTAATTTAATTTAATTCTCATCCCTTGTGGTCCCATTTAAATTTGACTAAGATCTGACCAGTAGTTGTTGAGTTATCCTTAATAATGCGTATTTGGTTGACTTCAACTACATTGATGATCTTCTCATTTTATTACTTGTCTAGCTGAAGACGGTTTTCTTTTTTGTTAAAAACTTTTAGGCTTAAAATCGTCCAGAAGCCAGCTATTGCAAACAGAAGCCATGAATTGTTACATTTTAAAGATTGGTATCAATTTAGTTAACAAATTACAAGTAACTGTTTCAGCTAAACTAAATGCTTCTACGTTGAAACACGAATCAGGTCAATAGTGCAATAGGTAGAGATACAATCGACGATCTCTCGTTCGAGGCCAATGTTCAAGCTACTGCCAATTCAAATATTTACTTGCAGTTACTTTACCAGAGGAAAATCAGCCGATATTCATACAGACATTGTTTTAGCTATGATTTTAAATCTTCTATACCCGTCAATCGGGCATAGTTCATTACCGGGCATTAGACAAAAGAACACAATAATAGTTTGTCTAAACCGAGAATCGAACTCCATAACGGAAGGATATCTATACTAATATTATAAAGAGGAAAGATATGATAATTTTATTATTTATTTGTTTGTAAGGATTTAACTCAAAAACTATATTCTATTCTATCACATACACACAACACCATCTAGCCCAAACTAAGCAGAGCTTGTACTATGGGTATTAAGATAATGGATAAACATACATATATACTTCTTTTTTGTAAATACATGCATATTATACATAGAAACATCCAGTCCAAGACAAACATCCATGTTCAAATGTTTGACTTGTGCGGGAATCGAACATCGGTTACACTGACCACTACAATACATACAATCAAGCAATTTAAAAATTCTATCACCATTAGAATGTAAATAAAAATTTAGCTCGGCCTCGATGGCGTAATGGTCAGTGTAACCGACTGCCACACCTGAGATAGCGGGTTCGATTCCCGCACAAGTCAAACATTTGTGTGCATGGACATGGATGTTTGTCTTGGTCTGGGAGTTACTATGTATAATATGTATGTATTTACAAAAATGTAGGTATATATGTATGTTTATCCATTGTCTAGCACCCATAGTATAAGCTCTGCTTAGTTTGGGCTAGATGGTGTTGTGTTTATGTGATAGAATATTAATATTGTGATAGAATATTATTATTACTGAGTAACATAGGGTTTAATTTAAAAAAACATAACCTTACATACCTTTACGCGAGCGAAGCCGCAGTCAAAAGCTAGTTTGAGATAAAAATAAACTACAGGTCGCTGTCATACAGTGACCTACACTTATTTATCTCTCTAGATCTTGGATAAACGCATTATATCTAGCGATGCTCGGCTGGCGTCAACAATTCATGTTGATAATATAATTTTATTGATGAAGAACGGTTTTACGACATCGTCCTACGAGATTAGGAAGGTCATTCCAAAGACATGACTGTTTATACATAACGAAGATATTTTGTCTATTTAGGCGAGCGATTATCAAGACGTTAGAATCGCCTACAATCCTTTTCAGTATGTAAAGTATTTGTGTTGACATGATAAAGCATATAAAGATGTTGTACAGATAATATTAAATCAAAAGGTAAAGATATATTATTATTATTTCAGCATTTTCTCTAATTACGTTTAGGTTTGATGTAATAATGGCCACAGCGCTAAACTTCAAAGAGTTAGTTAGCTTGCCTGACAAACATTTTGCTCAACTCACAAAGTGAAGAAAAGAAGAAAGCGACAGCTAAGGCCCTGTGACTAGCATTTGTACATGCACTCATACATACATGCAAAGATATATAAGTCTTTCATTTTCTGAGATATTTTGAGATCTGATGTAAGAACAGGCACACTACTCTACACACAGCACAAACTGACAATTGACTGACAATTAATCTTTTGCAGTATTCTACTGAACTCGCAAATTGAACTTAAGGTCCCATGACCAGTATTTCCACATATGCTAATGGATATGTATGGATTACCAAAAAACACAAATACTTTGATTCAACAATTTATCGGCTACCCATTCCATAAAGCTTCCCATGTCCCACAGGATGCCGGACAATATCGTTTTACATGACCCACATCAGAGAGCGGCCATTTTTTATGTACGGATGTGGTTGTTGAAAGCCTGTATACTCTGTGGCTTCCATTCGACCCGCTAATGTGAGATCGGTCCTTTGACCATCACAACTGTGGCGTATGATTCCTAAATTCTAAAAGAAATTGTAATGCTATGATGAAATTGCTTTGATATTGAATTTTATTTATTATTAGATTTTTTCGGCGGCTTCGCTCGCGTAAAAGCAGGTCAGGTTATGTTAGTAACAATACTATTTTAAACATAATATGTAGCCTATGTTACTTGGTGATAATATGCTTTCTAATGAGGAAAGATTTAAGTTGTGTAGTTTTGAGTTAAATTCTTACAAACAAACAAAAAATCAATTCTCTCCTCTTTATAATATTAGGAGGTATAAATTGGTTGCATTGATGGCAGAAACAATTGCCTAGATATGTTAGTTTGGGGCTAAAATAAAACTAAAAAAAAATTCTTCATGAATATTCGATCGACAAGTTTTGGCTTCAATTCCCACTCTTGCTCTACCGACGTGAACGCCAAACGTATATATCGTAAACGTACCTATATATTGATATTGTAAACCTTTTAGTGTTCTTTTCAAAGATGTGTATAATTTTTTTTGACTTGATTCGATGACTATACGGCTCTCAGGACAAACAAATTAAATATAGCGAGGCAATAGTTCGTCATAGAATAATATGATTGATAAGAAACTATAAACAAAGGAATAAATTGCTTAGGTTTAAAAAAAAGCTGACACAGACAACATGTCAACAAAAATGTCTTCCAATCATGTTTTGAGGCAAAAAGAAGAAAAATATTATCAATATAAAACTTTATAAACTTAGAGGTCAGTGGAGGCGTTAATTGGAACGTCAATCCGCTTATTTTATTTTATAAAAATAACACTGTCAAATACATACGAGTATATTGGTAGATCACCTGCATTTTTTGTTTATAACGTCCTAATTGTTAATCAAATCACAATATATTGGCGGTCAAGTTCCTGAACGTGTTATTTATTCTATATAAGTTATTTGGAGTGCGGCAACACAGGTTTTGAATAATAAAAAACGTTAACTACACGATATAAATGTTAAAAACATTGATAGAGTACCAACACGTGTTTTAGTACGTATTTAGGTAGTCTATCAATCTTCTGCAACAATTTATGCGCCAAATATTTTGTATTCTACGCGTTAGGTGTGACAACGGTTTTAATGAACCAATATCAGCGATAATGATCAAGATTTTTATAAAACAGTTGCTGTTGGTGCACAGCGTGGCATATGTGACTGGTGTCTCAAGTTTAAATCTCATGTCGATGAAAGTGTTACTGGATTTTTAGTAGTTGATGACCTCTATAGAAGAAAAAAGAAAGAAATTTGTTTATTTCGTACAGAGCACACACAATTAATTAAAACAAAATAAACAAAAATATTATACATATTAAAAACAAAATGTGTATGCCATCGCCGAAAAGTGTCACCACCTCAGCATTAGCTGGGCACCCAAATTGAGTGCACCAGCGCTGGTTTTCAGTTGGTCACCCGATACCGTGGTGCACGGACGGAGGCAAAAGAAGAAGCTACAAGTATTTAGTACAAATCTTGTAGAACGATTGTATTACATCTACAACAAAATACAACTACATTATGCTGATTTTGTCATGGTTGATTTTAATTACGATTAGAACTTTATTCAATGTTCAACTATTTATCTTTTTAACAAAATAAATCTATCTATATCTTTATTTCTATTTTCATAAAAGACAACGCTGGAAATTAATTCTGCGTTGGGTGGATCTGTGCAAGCATTCAAACAACGGACACAAAAAACAGGCAGAAACAACTATTTGGTAATCGCAAAAAAATGTGTGAGACGAACCCACAGCATTCGGCGCAGGCGTAATGGCGAGACGACTATTTAAACCATTGCAGTTATTATTTATTATCAATATTGTTAATGCAATTTATCATGAACATAAACCATTATGAATCCCACGGTACAAGCGTCTGCAATCGCTATCTTACCATTCAGTTAAGACCGAGAACCATAAGTGAGATGTAAGACATCATTATTTACAAGTCAGTGCGTTTAAATAGGCTTATTAACTATTTAGTAATGTTTCGACATTACTCACAAATAAAACAAAGGTGAGTGTCACAACGTTTATAAAGTAGATCAAATTTATTATATGCCTCGTTGATTTAGTGATGTAGGCGGCATTATAAAATAATAATAATATTCTAATACATACACACAACACCATCTAGCCCAAACTAAGCAGAGCTAGTAATTGGTACTAGACAATAGACAAACATACAGCAAAATCTTTTTTTCTAAATACATACATATTATACATAGAAATACCAAACCAAGACCAACATCCATGTTCATGCACACAAATGTTTGACTTGTGCGGGAATCGAACCCGCGACCTCAGGCGTGACAGTCGGTTACACTAACCACTACGCTATCGAGGCCGACATATATGCGTGACTGTTAACTGGGATCGATGGTTGGGCGAAGGAACGGAGGTTTTTGCTTTTATGGACCACATGTCCTTGATTATACAGGAATAAATAAACTTGGTGCGAAAGATGTCTTTCACAAAGGTGATTGACAGAGTGAGAGCCGGGACTGATTTACTGAATCGAGCGTAGTGTTAGGTTATGTTAGATTCCTTCTTAAACCCACGCAAAAATAGGGGCTCCGTCCTCTTATGTATTTTGATCTCTTTAAATATATATACAATAGATACAGCCACTTGTGGAAATGTCATTGTACTGATTATTCATATGCAAGTCTCTATTGCTTTAGCAATTATCAATATATTTGACTCATAAACCTGTCTTGTTAAAATAAACTAGACTATCTCGCTGTGTATCTTAGATGAGACCCGACGACCTTGTGGTGCTGTGTTGCGAGTGTACTACAACATTCTTTACATTAAATATGCATATTATCGCCTATAAAAAGTACGTTAGATACGTCATTTTATATATTCGTTTGAAGTAACTTATTTAAAATTAACGTTTTTGTATATTAAAGAGCTAGATTTTAGACAGCTTTGCTTGCGTTAATCTAGATTTTGTTAATAAATTCCAACCCCACAGGAACAGTATTTTTTTCTGGATGATAGGTATCGTATACCTATTGCTGTATTTCTGACAATGTGTACGCGATACTTTATGATGCTCGGTCGAGTAGTCAACAAACAAATTCATATTCGCATTTAAAATATTAGTTAGTATGTTTACAGAGAAGGTATATTTTGGCAGATACTAGGTTCGGGTTATAAAAGATAGGAAAATACTGTCAAATTTATCTTTTTCAAGTATATAAAATCTCTAATTATGTAAGTTAGTGTAATCTGCTGCTCGGACTCTTAAAAGTAAGCGAATTCTGCTCAAAGAATAATTTACGTATTGTAGTAGTGGTTTACAAAGAATGAAACAAAGTAAACATTTTACTTAAGATTTTAATAATAATATAATAATGTTTATTTCCTAGAATTTATTTAAGTAAGTATATAGGTTGTTGGGTTTATATTTATACAGCATATTCTACCACACACGGCGAGTATTATTAATTGTAACAATAATAAAGTAGAATATTTGAAAAACCGAAAAGAAAGAAGGGTATCGGTAAAACCAGTACATTCATCTAGCTTAATATAACCTAACCTTTATTTCCTGGGGTGTTCCCTCTCTCACCCAATGGAGGGGCCTGTTGGGAGCGCTTAAAAGAATTGAGTCATCCATAGCAGGCCCCCCCGTGTGGGTGCGGGCCGGGTCAAACGGACCCGACCACCTCTCGTCCCCAGGGGAGAGCCTCACCGCTCTCCCCTTTCGACATTGGAAGGCGCGCGGGGACACCGCGCGCGCCCTCTCGGGGTTCTTAATTTGTGGGTGGCAGGCCCCCCTGAGCCTTGCCACCCGAATATAACCTAACCTAACCTAACCTAACAAGACACGTGCCGGTTTTTTGTCAAGTACACATATTTGCCTCGATGGCGTAGTGGTTAGTGTAACCGATTGCCACACCTGAGGTCGCGGGTTCGATTCCCGCACAAGTCAAACATTTCTGTGCATGAACATGGATGTTAGTCTTAGTCTGGGTGTTTCTATGTATAATACCTATGTATGTATTTACAAAAAAAAAGTATAGGTATATGTATGTTTATCCATTGTCTAGTACCCATAGTACAAACTCTACTTAGTTTGGGCTAGATAGTGTTGTGTGTATGTGATAGAATAGAATAGAATATTATATTATTCAATATTTCTATCACGTGGATGTTTCTATAATCCATTTTTTATTTCTGTTTGTAAGTTACTCGTGCCATGTGTCGCTGAACTTCATAATTATTACTGAATACTAGTTCTAAAACGATTAAAAATACAAAATAATATACATATATTGGCAATGGAGCACACATAAACACAACAGATACATTGACATTATGACCTTCTAATACCCCACAAAAAGCGAGCCTGGAAGTGACGCATGTTTTCACTTATTTATTGACGGGTGACAACGAGTTTCATACTGTCATTTGACCTTTTAGAAGAATTCTTAATACGTCTTAAAATGTATTAAGTTTATACCAATAACAAAATATTAACAATTTTTTGGTCACGCTTTTTCGATGAGTAGCGATATTTGATGATCACATCAAGTGAGATCGGTTTTATTTTAGACCATTACATACTGTATTCCAGACAAAAATCGAATAAAAGGCACTAGTATCTGCACCTGCGCATTAGATAGTACACTAATTCACATTGTTTGCTAGATTTATACAACTATGGTGGCAAGCAAGCATACGGCCCACCTGATGGTAAGTGGTCACCGTAGCCTATGGACGCCTGCAACACCAGAGGCATCACTTGCGCGTTGCCAACCCTTTAGGAAAGGAAGTGGGAAGGAGAAGGAGTGGGAAGGGGGAAAGAGGGTGATTGGGCCACTGGCACTCTCCGTCACCGAACGAAACACAACAGTAGGAATACTGGTATTTCACGTCGATATTTTGTGAGAGGGTAGTCCTTCCCCGGTCGAGCCGGCCCATTCATGCTGAAATCAGCGAGGCTCTACTACTCATAGCGTCACATTCACTATTTTCTGTGCCACCTAGGCAATCTAAATAACGAACATAAATGCACTACTTGTTTATGATATCCAAAACTATCTGCCTATGAATCCTTTTGATATGTATAATAATAATGTCCTCCAGATCGAATTTCGGTCACGGCGGCCAATTTTAACGGAGACTGGCCATCTGCGCAGGACATATTATTGTGCACAAATGTGTGCGCAAACACAAGTGCACTCTCTGTTCCCTAACCCTCATGATCCGATGAGACGGTAATCCGACATGACCGGAGAGAGGTTAGGCGCAGGACCAACGGCTGTGCGTGCTTCCCTAGGCACGGGAGTGTCTAAGACCGCCAACTTCCTAACTCCGGGCTTGTATTGAGATTTCTAAACAGAAAAACCCAATATGTTTTTGTTGGCCCCATCCGGAATTCGAACCCGAGACATCATGCATAGCAGTCGCATTCACTACCGCTGCGCCACGGAGGCGCCACGGAGGATACCTACAGCTTACTCGTACATATTTTTGAAGTCAACCTCTATCCTAAGATCTATTGGGATAAATTGCGCAAGTTACATAAAGTGCATTACAACTGGCGAGACGAGGGAAGTTGAGGGAAGGATTGGATAGGCGAGAATTGTAAATTATGTGGCAACATTTCAATTCTCTCCTAGCGCATCTTTGGCAGCCATGTCTGGCTTGGGGAGGATGAGCGAGACTAGAATTTTATGGATCCCGGATCACAAGTTTTGTCCTGTGTGGGATTCAAACCCACAACTGTACATTATCTATACGATGAATACTTAGTTATTACTACAATTATGAATGGGTAACGCATTTAAAGATTCAATTCTACAGTCAAAAGACATTAAAACCAGTTTCTAAGTACATCCTAAGGAAATAAGCAAAAGAGAATGGCTTTTCTTTACTTTATTTTTAGTAATTATCATTTCAACGCTTTTATAATGCTATATAACGATGATTAATTGTAGACATTGCAGTTCTTGAGTGTTGTTTACACTTTCTTCGATGCTAGCGACTGGCTAAAATAATCTTCGTTTATTTCGTCAGCCGATAAGTTCAGTGCACATAACTCAAAGATTATCTATACTAATATTATAAAGCTGAAGAGTTTGTTTATTTGTTTGAACGCGGTAATCTCAGGAACTACTGGTTCGATTTGAAACATTATTTTAGTGTTGGATAGCCTATTTATTGAGGATGGCTATAGGCTATATAACATCACGCTACGACCCACGAGGGCGGTGCAGTAACCATAAACGCGGGTGAAACCGCGGGAACAGCTAGTTTAATCGGTCGCCTAATGGTCCAAATTCGACCATAACTGATTTAAATTTTAAGTTTGATAATTATTAAGGTTTTATTGTCTAGAAATATAGGTACCCTTATAATAACATTTCATTTAGATTTCGCCAAGGCTATACAGATTAATTTACTGTATATCTTTTTCAAACAAATTCCGCAGCTTGCTACTTTGTTTTCTTTTTTCTTCATTACATATAAATACATAAATATATTATAATATAAATAGTATAGGTGTACCATTCCAATCCATCCAAAGTTTGCCTGTAAGATATTGCTGATATATGTAACCATAGTAACGAAAAATAGTACTACATCAGCCGAATAATGCCGAAATACTACGAACGCGATTCGACTGCGTGTGTCAAATGCATGATTGTGTGCATATAGTGTTTATTCATTAATTTAATGTATTTCTAATGCATATTTTATATAAATATGTATTAGGATTCACCACTCCTTCTCCATATAAACTTTAACTGTGCCAAATTTCATACTCCTCCGTCCGCGCAATTTTCATAAAAAGGGGTACTAAGTTTTTTGCTTCACGTATTAATATATAGATAATACTTAATAAAATGTTTATTTCCATAAACATAAACTACACACAAAGCCTTTAAGCTAAATAAATAAGGTACTTATGCAATAAAAACCTTCAAGTTTAAAAATTAAGAATCTCTGGTACCCAAGATAAGATTTAACTTGTGGTTTGTATTCAATTAACATATCGTTCTGCCATCTTGCAATAAATTAGAAAACACCGCATGTATACTGTTGTTAGTTCTCTGTCGTAAATACAACAAATTCTTACTTACAAAACAGTGTTCCCAAGTAATGGCTACTTTTATGATAAACCACAATATATACTTAATTCATTACTTTAAATAAAGGAAGAAAGTTTCCTTTCTAACCGCACGTAATTTATTTTCATAATAAACATTAAATTAAAGACCGTGCATATGTAATAAAGAAATTATTATAAATATACCTACATTGTGTGTAAAAATATTATGAGGTAGGTATTGTATATATATATATCTTTACATAGTATAAAATGAAGTCGCTTCCGCTGTCTGTTCGCTTAGATCTTTTAAACTACTCAATGGATTTTAATGCAGTTTTCAGCAATAGATAGAGTGAATCAAGAGGAAGGTTTATATGTATAATACATACATATTATAGTACAGAAAAGCCGAAAAATTCAAAGATTTGTAATGTGATGTCGTAACAAATATATATTTTGTGCGCTTAAACGCTGGCTAAACCTTACGAGTTAGATCAAATTAATGTACTACGGAATTGTATATCTTAAAAAGATCGATAACTGTAGTATAGACTAATCATAATATTATTAATCACTCTACACTGCCCCATATTAGTGTCTACATTGCACCCATGCAAAGCCGGGACGGGTCGCTATTATTTCATATATTACATTATACAGATACATAGCTTCACGCCTATATAGTTAATGAAATCTTATCTCATGTGGAGGCCAGTCAGTGCAGACCGGCGACACTTCGACCCACTGGGATCTTTTGTGTCGACACTCTCCCAATAACGACTGCCATAGATGTTCATGGCAGCCGGGACCGACGGCTTAACGTGCTCTGCGAGGCACGGAGCAGGCGATAATTGTCAATCAATACGCACATAATTTCGAAAAGACATATAACTTCCGAAAGTTAGTTAATGAAATAGGCAGAGATACGAGGGGAGGTCCAAAAGTTCGCGGAATGACAGGGAAGGATAATGAAATTAAACATCAAACTATTTTTCCTTTTCAATGTATTCTCCCTTAACCTAATACATTTATTAGATCTGTCAGATAACTTATTAATAACGTCGAAAAAGAAAAGATTTGTCTTGGGCGTCCAAATAGGCCGACATTACCAACGTCACTTCATCATCGTCGCAAAAATTTTTCCACGCAGTTCTTTCTTCATTTTTTTTCCAAAATCATCGCTTGGGGCCAGGTCTAGCCTGTAGGGTGGGTGGCGCAGTTTTTCAAAACCGCACCGGTGAATGGCAGCCGTCGCAACATGGCTTGTGTGCACGGCCACTTTTCTCCATAGTGGCTAGTATCTTCCCGATTGACTTGTTTACTCGTTGAAAATTCAAAAGCTACTGACCCGATTAGGCTGAAACTCGGTATATATACTAACAATGAGTCACTCAATTAGCGCCTACATGGATAAGTAAACTCACCCTCGCCAACCCCGCCATTCCGCGAACTTTTGGACCTCCCCTCGTATTACGGGTGTAATAATATATCTTTCGTTGGTTGTGGTTTTAGGTTTCACGTTACAGGGGAAGACTATCGCTGCCTAATACCCAGAGTTTCAGGCTCCGTGCTACTGAAAATCCCTTGATATAAAAACCTAATGACACTTTGTCTGAGCCGGGAATCCACACGGAAACCTGGCACAACAGTCGCGATCATTACTGTGGCGCCACCAAGACAATTTTAAATTACTTATTTAATATTAATTAATTTATTTATTTATTTATTTAATTATATATTAAATTAAACTTCTTTATGCGGATGTCATAGCGGTTTTATTTCAAGCACACATTTTTAATTATGTGCAATTATTAATTGCATTTGAAATTTGATATCATACGTACAGCAACCATTTACGTAAACAAAATTTACATCTATTTATAATTCGTATTATAATTGTGGCCTTATCATGTTAAAGATGATATTTTATTTTAAAGATTTACGAATTGAACCAGTGTAATCGCATTTATTACCGCTGCGTTTTAGAAGCAATTATTAGACACTAACTGTCCCTCGCGGTTTCACCTACGTTTATGATTACTACTTCACATCCGTGGCTCGTAGCGTGACGTAATACAGCCTATAAACTTCCTCACGACTTGGGCAAACAAATACCAAACATTCTTTTCAAATCCGTTTGGTATTTCCAGAATTTAACGCGATGAAACAAAAAACAAACTATATAATATAGTTCTTCACCTTAAACATTGAAAGCACGAATGGTGTATTGTTTTAAGCAGTTGAGTCGCCAATACGGCTATGTGTCTACTCCCTAGCCTTTATTATTCCCAAGTCACTTGGAGTCGGCTTTCTAGTCTAACCGGATTTGACTGGATATCAGTTTTTACACAGAGCGGCTGCTACCTGACCTCCGCAACCCGAAGGCTAACGATACCCTAAGGCTAGACTAGTGTCAGGATATTAGAGGGCACTGACTTCCCAATAACGACTGCCATAGATGTTCATGGCAGCCGGGACCGACGGCTTAACGTGCTCTCCGAGGCACGGAGCAGGCGATAATTGTCAATCAATACGCACATAATTTCGAAAAGTCATATAACTTCCGAAAGTCAGAGGTGCGCGACGTGGGTTCGAATCCGAGACCCTCTGCATTGCAGTCTGTTGGTCTCCCCACTGAGCTATCGTTGCTTTTTTATTATTTTATTTTATTATTCAATAATAATAAATATCTATTAACGAATCGAACCTAAATAGCAACATTTACTACCTCAGCTTAATAGAGGCAGTTACTATACGTATAAATGGTCTTATTATTACTTTAACTATGTCTATTTAGAGTTTATAAGAGGAGAGGTGTTAGTTAAATGCTTTGAAGATGTGAAAGTCTTCGCATCTGGTCCGTGTCAGAATGTCTTCGACATTATTTTCACCTGACCTTGATAGCTGCCGCAACTCATTGTGTAACATTGTTACTTTTAGTCTGATGCGGCGTGATGTCTCTTAATAATAATATCAGCCTTGTATTGAACTGTCCCACTGCTGGGCACGGGCCTCTTCTCAGTGTGAGAAGGGTTAGGCCATAGTTTGGACACGCTGGCCCTGTGCGGGTTGGCAGACTTCACATATCTTTGAGAACATTATTGAGAACTTTTAGACATGCAGGTTTCCTCATGATGTTTTCCGTCACCGTTAAAGCGAGCGATAATTAACTATTTAGTACGCACATAACTTCGAAAAGTCATAGATGCGCGCCTTGGGATCGAACCCGAGACCTTACTATTACTTTAAAGTCATGTTCGGTGCACAGATGGCTCAGTTTCAATGTGTATGTAGTTACATTGTCAATACACGCAGCCAATGCTGCGGTGCTTAATCCTCGCACGGGATACAATTTTGTGGTCTAAAGGTACTTAGTTACCCAGTGTGAATTAAAAGCATACCCGTAGTTTTAATGCGGTTAAACGGCCTCGATGACGTAGTAGTTAGTGTAACCGATTGCCACGCCTGAGGTCGTGGGTTCGATTCCTGCACAAGTCAAACATTTGTGTGCATGAACATGGATGTTTGGCTTGGTCTGGGTGTTTCTACGTATAATATGTATTAATTTACAAAAAAAAAGTATATAATGTATTTTTATCCATTACATAGTACAAGCTATGCTTAGTTTGGGCTAAGTGGTGTTGTGTGTATGTGATAGAATATTATATATTAGGTATATTATTATATAATAAAATATTATGTCTATTCTCATACGGGATCAAACCTAGTGCGACAGTTATCACTAGAAAAATTAAAATGTCTAAGAAATGTTAGAAACAATGCTACTCTTTCTGCTTGTTATAACCAAATGCCAAATATTTTCGAAATAAAGTTCCGATCTACTATATTTATTAGACTAGTCTAATAAATGTCAAAATTTGAACTTAAATGCAATTAATGTTCACATTTAACGCTTATTTTAATTTAGGAGAATATCATTTGTGATTTAAATGACACTAATCCTCGCTGATCTCAGCATGAATGGGCCGGCTCGAACGGGGAAGGACTACCCTCTCACAGAATATCGACGTGAAATAGCAGTATTCCTACTGTTGTGTTTCGTTCGGTGAGTGAGAGTGCCGGAGGCCCAATCACCCCCTTTCCCCCATCCCGCTCCTTCTCCTTCCCACTTCCTTTCCTAAAGGGTCGGCAACGCGCAAGTGATGCCTCTGGTGTCGCAGGCGTCCATAGGCTACGGTGACCACTTACCATCAGGTGGGCCGTATGCTTGTTTGCCACCTTAGTTATACAAAAACAAAAAAAAACTAAGACTAGTTCGAAACTTATTACGAGGCCTTTTGATCGTATAAACCACTGAACCGATTTTGATTAATTTTAGTATTAAGATTCAGGGGAAGGACGAATACATTTACTTTAAAAAATCCATTGGAATGTAGCGGCTATAAAGAGATTGCAATGGCTGCTGAGTGGTCCTAAGATCGTTCACGTAACAAGACTTTATATTGCGCTTTCTAGTAACTTGTTTAATTGAACGACTTGGATGACGACATCAGAAATCTAATTGAAGATTGTGGTTTAAGGCGCTGAATACAGTCAGTGACCTTGACCTCTGCGGGCACTGTCGGTTAAGATGAGTGTGAATGAAATGCAGTTACGGACATTAGCCAATGTTGGATCAAATACTACATTAGACCGATGATGGTATCTACATACCTTTTGAAGAACGCGTCGGACTGATTGTACTGACTGGTCACCACAAGCGGTGCGTTATGACCTTTTAAATTTTGTTTTATTACAAACAGAGTTATACGTTAATATATGTATAATAATTACTTCCACATAATAATAGGAAGTGAGCTTATAGCCGTCAATCAGGCACAGTTTCCACGAAGATAACCTAATAAAACTTTGCCCGACCGGGCTTGGAACCTGTAATCAGGCACAACAGTCGCATTACATTACAATTTTGCTGTACTTACAACCAAGATGGTCATATTACTTAATTAATATTAAATTAAATAATTTTATACGTATGTTATTGCGGTTTTTTAATTAAGGAACAATTTTAAAGTATTTATTAATTATTGAAAACTATTTATTGCATTTGAGGTTTTATAAACCGATGCGCAATGAATTACGTAAATAGGATTAACATTTATTTATAACTAGATTTCGCCCGTGCCTTCGCTCGCGTAAATCTAGGTTAGGTTAGATTAGAAACAGTATTATTTTTCTGGAGAAAACCTTATGGCCTTTTCTGTTCCGCTGACAACACGTATACTAAATTTCATGATGATGACACCCGACCAGTTAAGGCGTGAAAGCATAATAAACAAATAAATAAAGTCACATTCGTAGTTATAATATTAGTTAGGATTAGTAAAATAATTGTGATTTTATCATCTTTAACATTCTAGATGGTTCTTTGACCATTAATTATATAAAAAATGTTATCATTTGAAATTTTAGTAAAAACATGTCGAACACTGTCATGCAGAAAAAGTGTATAAAATAATTTTTGTGCTACAAAAAGACCAATCATAACATGCCGCCTACTATTACTATGGTTTAAAATTCGCATAAAATCTTATGAAATGAATAAGTTTTCAAAAAAGTTAGCTGATTAATTTATCTTAAAAATGGTATACCTTTCTTTTTCTTCTATTCGTGTGGTTAGTGGCCAACCTGTTGTCAAAAATTGTTCAAGACGCCCGTAGGCCTCTGACATGGCTTAACGACTGCTGTCAATTTGACAACAAGCGGGACCGACTTTTCACGTGCCCTCCGAAGCACGGAGACGCTCAGATGAAATACCTCTAAGCGGTCACCCATCTATAGACTGACTGGACCCAATGTTGTTTAACCTCGCTAATCGTTTACCGATCAATGAGTGCAACTGGCTATGAGCGCCTTATTGATACTTATAGGTCATATTTTTGTTAGTTTCAGCTATATTACCATTAATATTTATAATCCCAAAAAGATGTATAAATATGGATAAAACTATAACTGAAACTGAAACTTTTAATATAAACATAGATATTAGAGTGGCTGTATGAAAAACTAGAACGTAGACATTGTTCCCTCGGGAAATTAGTTCAACAGGAGGTAGTGCTGTTGTCCTACTTATTAATATTTATTTTGACATTCACAAAGGTCTCCTCGCAGAAGAGTTGCAGTAGTGGAACTAAATACAGGGTGGCTTTTACACTTTATATGTAAAATGTAAACAGACGAAATGTATTACAATTTGTGTTAATAATATCAGCCCTATATGAAACTGTCGGAGGATTTGAAATGCTTTTTTGATAAATACATATGTATCTTTATTGTCAACCAATAACTGAAATATTTGGAACGGACAAATTGTAATATAACTGTTTATGTTTCGTTTAAGCTGTAAAATAGGATCGATTTCTACTGTTATAATCTAAAAATCACGTATCACAAGCTTACATTTTTGCATTTTTCGTAAAAATTTACGTAATTTTGTAGGCGAAAATATTAATTATTTTAAGTTTTTTTATACGGAGTAATTTTAAACACATTCATTGTTATGGTAAATGTATATTTTATATTTGAATTAAACAAGAAGTGTTGATGTTATTCACATAACTGTGACCGCCTGTTTTGGCACATTTCGCTCGGCGCAGTCTTAACCATTTAATACGCACTTATCTTCAAAAAGTCAGAGATGTGCGCCTTGGAATCGAACTCGAGATCTCTGCGTGGCAGTCCATCGGTCCCCCACTAGGCTATCGCTGTGTGTTTATTTGTTGCCATGATATATTAGGGCAGAGTACTCAGTATTTCTCGTTATAAACATTATTATACTTGGATTTATAATGCGGCATTTAAATAGTTTGTATGACATTTAATCAATCAAAATTCCCACTAATCGTCAGTCACGGTCAAAATTAATGATTAATCAATCTAATCCTATATCTTAATTTGTATGTCACTGGAGCCTGTAGTCACATGAGTAGATAAACGGAACAGAGACTAAGCTTCAGAACGTGCATAATTGTTACCATTTTGGTAGGGTTGTCACAATAGATGAAGACAAATTAAACAAAACATTTGTTAAATAGTTTATTATTCAGTATGATAGAATACTTTACAAATTACTTACTTTAATAATTTTATTTTTTAATAATTTATTGTTTCTTTTAATGGTGTGGTAAATTCTGAATCTAACATAAAGTTTTTCAAGAGTTCCCTCGTAAGGAGATAATGCTGGCTGTAGCAGCAGTTCATGATATAAATCGTGTTAAACTATCAAAATTAAACTACCTAACATACAAAATTTCGTGACCATGCTACTACCCGTTGAAGAGTTCACTAGTGAGGAGACAATCCTGGCTGCAGCATCAGGTTATATCTCTCATATTATTACATTGTCACTGAAGTTACAGTATACAAAATTTCAGCTCAATCAGACATCGGGAAGTGGTTCAAATCTTACTTGCAATATTTGAACTTAACACACATACCTACTATGTATATACCAACCCACCCACATACCTACAAAAGTTTAGTAAAAGCTTGTAATAACAATAAAAAGGTAAAAAAACCAACGAGTTGCACTCTGGAAGTGCCGGCAGAAGTGAAAACTTGAATATTAACGTTGTGCATTTTTGATATTTTGGAATGGTTAGGGAATAATTTTGCACGAATTGCTTTAATTATCACTATAAAAGTACTATCATTTATGTGGTAAAATACAATATTCATTTATTGCGCTATCATACACAAACATGACAATTCTCCCTCCGTCTTACGAATTTTCGATCAGGTCACGTGTCCTGACGCGAGTTTAACTTTTTTACCCATCACAAAAAAGTGCACAACGCCGCTAAAGTAGTTTTCACTTCAAAGAAACACACCGTGTAGTACCTTATTATAGTATTAGTTAGGATTGTTATTACTTTTTGTCTACTCAAAACATACTTACAGACAAATTAGTAAGTCACAGTCTATAAGTTCACCTCTCAATAATATCCTTTTGACATCAATGATAATGACACAATATAATTACCTAATATAAAATGTTGTATGTTTTTTTATACTATAAATAATGATATAGAATTGTATAACTGTGTGACATCAAACTAGAAGGCGAAATCTTGTATTATTTTTCAATATTTATGACATTTTAAATTTGGACATTATCAATATAATAATATGACTGTCTATATTTTAATTGTTGAATATAAATAAATGTTAGGTGTAATTTACTACAATTGCATGATAATAATAAGAAAGTAATAAATAAATAATTTTGATGTCTGAACAAACTATATTTGCACGCCTGTAATGGCAGAATATGCTGTACAACATTTAATTTAAGAGCCTATATATCACCATATTCTTGGATATAAAGTTATTATTATTATTATAATTTAAGATCACTTTCAAATCAGCAGCTATCATAAGATCTCCGTTCTCAACACGTAAAAGGTTCATACTTAGCGTGCACTTATTCCATATCGCAACATCCGTATACGATTACACGCGTTGAGGTAACCGTGACTGCTGCGTCTAAATAACCGTATTTACTACCACCATTACGACCAGGATAGTTATAAAAAGAACTATTATCAGTAAGGTTTAACATTTCCAAGTATTAAGTAACGAAAATTATATTTTGAAATTAAACTACTTTATACTTTCGTACCTACTCGATGGCGTAGTGGTTGGTCGCGGGTTCGATTCCCCCAAAAAACAAACATTTGTGTGCATGAACATGGATGTTTGTCTTCATCTGGGTGTTTCTATGTATAATATGTATGTATTTACAAAAAAAAGTATACATGTATAAAAGTATATATTGTCTAGTACCCATAGTACAAGCTCTGCTTAGTTTGGGCTAGATGGTGTTGTGTGTATGTAGTAGAATATTATTATTATTATACGGATTTTGTCGCGTTGTTTATTTTAAAACACTTTTATTACATAGGTAATTTTGAAACTTTAATTCTACTATTATTAACCTATACTACTATTTAATCTATTTAAAATAATTAAAACTATTTAAGTTTACTAAAGCAATCGAAACGTCGCGTCGGGGCTAAGTGTAAACATAAATAGTTTTAAATCCGTATAAAGTATTTTAATTTCAATGTATAACATTCGCGTAAACATATTTAAGACAATATAATGAAAATTATATTGATATAATTATATAAAGTAGCCTCTTCCTGCGGCTGCGCTCGCGTTGATGTTATTTTTGTCAATACATTTCTATCCCTTGGAAAATTAGGTACTTGTGTTTTGGATGAAAGGTATCCTATGTCCTTTTCTGTACCCCTGACAACGTGTATGCACAATTTAATGATGATCGGTCGAGTAGTTGAGGCGTAAAAGCGTAACAAACAATTCTCATCTACTGACTTTTGCCCGCGGCTTCGTTCGTGTAAAAGTAGTTTAGGTTATGTTAGTAACAGTACATCTTTTTTAAAATTAAAATGCAGCCTTTGTTACACGGTAATAATAAAGCTTTTTAATGGCAATAGAATTTTTAAAACCGGTTGATTAGTTTTTGAGTTAAATCCTTACAAACTAACAAACGAAAAATCAAATCTTTCCTCTTTTTAAAATTTTAGTGTAGATGCCAGGATGTTGGGTTATAGAAAGAAAGAAAAGAAAGAAAAATTATTTAATTGACACATACCACAAACACATAATAACAAGTATAAAATAAAAAGAAATACTTAGATACAAACATAAACTTAGCGTTATATATTTTTTGTATATTATTTCTTCATAAAGTGAAAACGAAATGTGTTCGCATTATGGCGTATCCTGCCTGCTAAGGATGGAATTTACGTGGGTTGTGTGTCGTATTTTTGTGTCAACAGTCTCATGAATACACTTAACCAATAAAGATGCGCCCTTTTTGTGATTACACAGCTATAATCGCGTCATGTTCGGTCGTGGAAGGCAGTCTGAGTAATTTACATCTTTACTAATGTTATAAAGAAGGAAAATTTGTATGTATGTTTTTGTATGAACCGAATGAAACCACATTCACACTAGAGCCCCGCGCGAAAGGGGGCCCCGCATATTTAAACCCACTCATCTCTGCCTGAGCGTAATTTTTTGAGTGAAACTTATTACTTAAGATGTGGTAGGTATATTCAATTTACTTGATGTCACAAAAACGTGAAATGTTACAACTTTTCCAACTAAGACAATCCACGTCAGACAATCGGTAACCGACTATTTCCTTGGCGTATATAAAACACCGAATTTCATACGGTAAACGCACAAGTTCTACAAAAAGTCGCTCGTATAAATGTGTGGAATTTCAGTCGGCCCAATAATAAACTCTACAAGAAATCTGACGTATGCAAGCACTCTTACCCGAAAGAATTTGCTACGGGCCCCGCGCTTGCTTAATCCGGCACTGATTCACACACACACATATACCGAAATATTATATTGTTTACATTATATAACGCACAAATATTTACTAAGTAGGTACTAGCAATCATATTCACATAGCCAGTTGCACTCACTGATCGATAAACGATTAGCGAGGTTAAGCAACGTTGGGTGCGGTCAGTCTATAGATGAGTGACCGCTTAGTGGTATTTCATCTGAGCGTCTCTGTGCTTGGAAGGGCACGTTAAAAGTCGGTCCCGGTTGTTGTCAAATTGACAGCAGTCGTTAAGCCATGTCAGAGGACTACGGGCGGCTTGAACAACTCTTGACAACAGGTTGGCCACTAAATACACGAAAAAAAAATTCGCTAGTCGTATTTACAAAATGGATTCTTGCCAGAAATCGCCCGAGCAGAGTATGAATTTAACATTTGATAACACTGTATCATTGCTTAAATTGTTTTTTTCAGTTATACACATTACATCACAGGGCCAATTTTCATAGGAAACAGTTTTTAAAATAAACTTCAGATCTACTCTCAATGTCACATACCATAACGGCATTCTCCTTAATTAAAATAAACATTTCAGTTCATATTTGCCTTTTATTATAGTAGAATAGAATTCTATAATATTATGAACAGTTTATCCTTTAACTAATTCTATAAATGCGAATGTGAGTTTGTTTGTTTGTTACGCTTTCGAGCCTAAACTACTTAACCGATCATCATGAAATTTCGCATACACGCTGTTAGGGGTTACACAGATGTATAGACAAACATACACACAACATAAAGTACCTTTCATACAGAAAAAGGCACTGTTTCCGAATGACAGCTAATCTATACTTCTATACTAATATTATAAATAGGCAATTTTTGATATTTTGTTTGTTTGTTTGTAACGATTTAACTCAAAAAACAATAACCCGATATAAAAAAAAATGTAACATTAGGAAGCTATGTTATTACCGAGTGACATAGGCTATAATTTATTTTGAATAACGTCACTGTTACTAATGAAGCCTACTTTTCCACGAGCGAAGCCGGGAGCAGAAGCTAGTATAAAATAAATGAATATGTAACCCTAAATCAATACGAAATCCAAATTGTTTTCTTATACGTAGTTCTTATGGATATTCTGTTATAGAAACATGATCTTGTTGCTTATTGTAAAGCATTTCTCTTTGTCTTTAATGTGTTACAAATATTTAATGATCGATTTGAAGATTAAACAGCCTTACTATTGTTAAATGTATCTCTTCTTAATTTCTAAAAAATTTAAGTGCATTAACAATAACTGTATTGTACCTAATACTAAACTAATGCGTCTTAAATGTGTGTATACATAATTTTAATTTGTTAAGTGAGTGCAAAGCTCGCCTACAAACTGTTATATTGTTTGGCGAAGTTATGTAAGTATTCCGCTTTCGGCACCAATTTTTTCGGCACCTATGGTTTCGGCACCTAAGCTATTCCACTTTCAGCACCAATAGGTATTTTATTCCACATTCGGCACCAAGCAAAAATGCCTATTGGTGCTGAAAGTCGAATAGCTTATGTGCCGAAACCAAAGGTGCCGAAAACATTGGTGCCGAAAGCGGAATACTCCAAATGGATAAATGCAGCAAATTTTCTTTGATTCAAAAAAATTAAAAAAAAATCTCTTACACAATATCTGCACACAAAGACGTTCGTCGTAATTGGACAGAGTACAGTTGTATCATCTTCATCTAATTGCATCGTTCTCACTTACAACAGGTTGACCGATGACCGGCTATGTTCGTATGTTCCCCACAAATAACCTTGGCGTGTTGGCCTTCCATTCATTATGAAATTCGCGAAGAGCTTCGAACTTAATAACATAGTCGTCAATCATATGATACAACAATAATGTTGTAATGGCTAGAATACCTGGTGAAATAATCTAGATATCGTAAATTTACGTGACTTTTCACGCAATGCTATTTATATAATTACTAGCTTTTGCCCGCGGCTTCGCTCGCGTTAATTTAAAATTTGACAATCAATTCGCTTGTAATAATATAATTCAATCATAATTCGAAAGACACGTGGCGCCATCTATTATCATAAGAACGTTATTATTGTTTTCCTTGGGAACAGTAATTTTTTTCGGGATGAAAGGTAGCCCATGTCCTTTTCTGACAACGTATATGCAAAATTTCAGAATGATCGGTTCAGTGGTTTAGGCGTGAAAAGGTAACAAACAAACAAACTCATTTTCGCTTTTATAATATTAGTTAGGATTAGGATATTACTAGCTGTCCCGACAGACGAAGTCCTGTACACATGACAAAAAAAAACAAAAACCCAAATCTAAACCATTCTCGAATCCACTTGAACACACACAAAAATTTCATCGAAATCGGTCCAGCCGTTTAGGAGTTTAATTACAAACACACGCACAGAAGATACCTATATATAAAAATAGGTGAATCGATTTCTCGCAATAAGGCTTGCTCTTTTATTCGGATTTCAATAAAAAGTCATCGTCTTGCATAAAACATCACCAGTAATTTTGGTTGCAAATGACTGATATTCCTACTCTACCCTCCAATATGTGTAGTTCGAACTAATGTCTCCGCGATCACAAGTTCGATAAATAAATTTTTGGACATACACATAAGTAGGAAAATTATAAAGATCTCATTTTTGAAGGTTAAGCAAAGCGTAGAGTTTTGAACTTGGATAATCCGTCTGAATATACGAACGACAAAACAACAATTACTGGTCTCTCCACTGAACTATCGCTGCTAACACTCAAACAGGATATTACCATAATAATCATATTATTATTTCATAATGCAATTAATTTATTACACGATATTCAACCGGGAAATCATATATATTAACAACACTATATTGCACAACGACGTTAAGAAAAACGATGTTACGCTCCATGATCAGGGACGCCGTGTAGGGCTTAAATCGTTCGGAAAATAAATGCAAACAATGTTTTAATTGTTCTTTCAATGCTGTTCCGATGAAAGAAAATATACGTAGAGTTGCAGATGCCCTTCGGCGGTGCAAATGATCGAGTAAGACTGTGTTCAGACTGTAGTATTCGCAGTGATGTTAAGTTCTAATATAATAATTTTCCTATGTATTAGACTAACTTTTAGACGCGTTTCACGAGGTTCTAAGAAAAAATAGTTATCCTGTTGCATTTAGTTTAGATAGAAAAATAGCTTTTTAAGTCTCCAGCCCATAAACTGCTCATAAAAAAACTTACATTCGCATGTTGTGGTGTAGTATTAGAAAAAACAACTAAAAAGAGAAACCAAATGTAAGCAATATTAAAATATAGTTTTTGCCTCGAGCCCAATGAATGCGAATACCTAATAGTAGGAATCTTAAGCGTTCAAGTACACGATACCGCCGCCGCGCGGACACTGCTCCGTCACCGTGTCTTTCAGCTGTGTATACGTTCGATACCGCACCGCCCCCGCGACGCCGCCGTGCCGCCGCGCCGACGCCGCGCCGACATCGACACCGCGCCGTCATTCGCTAGTGTTTGATTTTGCTTATTCCATTACCGGCCGTCAACTTTTTAGTAATCTATCATGGATAATTTTAATTACGAAACGTTCATAACTTTAGTGGAGGACAGCGCAGTGTTATGTAATGTATTACTAACAACTGTCTAGTGGTATATTAAAATCAAGCGGCGGGGACGCGATGTCGGCGCGGTGGCGGCACGGGGGCGGCGCGGTGGCGGCGCGGTGTGGCGGCGCGGTGACGGTGCGATCGCGACCGTTTACAGCATAGAGGCGCGGTGGCGGAACGGTTACGGCGCGGCGGCGGCATTGTGTACAGGAGCTGTAATTGTAGTAAGCGAAATGCATATGTGACACATCTCTGCCTATCATTTCAGGGATATAGGCGTGATACTATGTATGCATGTAAGTTAAACGAACGACCTGGGTTGCATTTATTCGTACTTTATAATTATTTAATGTAGCAAGTCGTAATTTATAATTACTAATAAATAACTCTATGTATGGGTATTTTCGTAAGAACTTGATTTATTTGTGATTGTAAAATACCTTCAAATGTCAAAAAGTCATCTTGTATTATTCTGAACCACCTTGACTTACAGACATAATTCTTTACGAATGTGCTCTTAATTTACAAGCATTTTGTAAATAAGTAGATTGTTAATGTAAAAACAATTACCAATGCAAACAAGACTAACAAGTTAAAGAAAACATGCCCAGTTACTTCGAGAAGTAAAGATTACAAGACAATCGTTTAGTGGATTTGTTTGTTTTTATCTCCTCTTTTCAATTTAAGAGCCCAGCTCTTGTCAGTGGAGTCTCTTCCATAATGTCCTATCATCAGCCAGCGCTTTCACTTCTTGATACGAGGTTTGGTTTTGGTTTTTATCTATATTCATTAAAATAGTGAGATTAAAATAAAGACTAACACGAAAATTTTAATTATGTACCATCTTCGTAGGTCTTTGTACCGTATGTCACTTCTATATTTGCTTAATATATAACTATAGGGGCCCCATGTAAGATGGTAAGAAACAATAGCCTAGTGGAATACCGTTGGACTGCCACGCAGAAGTCTTGAGTACGATCCCAAGGCACGCATGCCTGACATTTCGAAGTTATATGCGTATTAAATAGTTAATTATCGCTCGCTTTAACGGAAAACATCCAGACTGCAAGGTCTCGGGTTTGAACCACGTCGCGCACCTCTGACTTTCGGAAGTTATATGACTTTTTGAAATTATGTGCGTATTGATCGACAATTATCGCCTGCTCCGTGCCTCGGAGAGCACGTTAAGCCGTCGGTCCCGGCTGTCATGAACATCTATGGCAGTCGTTATTGGGAAGTCAGTGCCCTCTAATATCCTGACACTGGTCTAGCCTTAGAGTATCGTTAGCCTTCGGATTGCGGAGGTCAGATGGCAGTCGCTCCGTGTAAAAACTGATATTCAGTTAAATCCAGTTAGACTAGAAATCTGACCCCAAGTGAGTTTGGAATAATAAAGGCTAGGGAGAAGAAGATTTAACGGAAAACATCGTGAGGAAACCTGTATGTCAGAAAATTCTGCATAATGTTCTCGAAGATATGTAAAGTCTGCCAAGCGACACTGGGCCAGCGTGGTGGACTATGGCATGCTTACACTGAGATGAGACCCGTGCCTAGCAGTGGGACGGTTTAATACAGGGTTATTATAAGAAGGTAAGAACACCCTATTAAATGGTACTTAAGTACAAAACGTGAAAAATATTGTATTGACGGCGCGAAGTGTGTATTATTTTTTTCTTAAAGAGAATAATAATAATAACAAATGTTTATTCGTCGAAAACGTATTATGAATAAGCATTTATTATTACTAAGTATTCTTTGTTACTAAGTGTGAAGAAAGCTTTGGTATTGTACACCGTTAGTATGCGACGTACTGAATGTAAACTTGCTTAGCGTTCAAGTACACGATACCGCTGCCGCCGCCGCGCCGACACCGCTCCGTCACCGTTTCTCTCAGCTGTGTATACGTTTGCGACCGCACCGCCCCCGCGCCGCCGCTGCGCCGCCGCCGCGCCGCCATTCGCCAGTGTTTGATTTTGCTTATTCCAATACCGGGCGCCAACGTATGTGCTCGTATTAACGTTTTAATAATCTATCATAGATAATTTTGATTACAAAACGTTCATAACTTAGTGGAGGACAGAGCAGTGTTATGCAATGTATTACTATCAACTGTCTAGTGGTATATTAAAATCAAACGGCGGGGACGCGGTGGCGGCGCGGTAGCGGTGCGGTCGCGACCGTATACACAGCATAGAGGCGCGGTGGCGGAACGGTGACGGCGCGGCGTCGGCATCGTGTACAGGAGCCGTTAATGCTATCTTTTCTACAATTTGTTGATCTGTAACTAGAAATTAAATACCTACAATTACCTATTGAAATTCAACAAGTTTAAATACATTTTACGTCGTTTATTTCCTTATAACACACTAAACACTTTCTCCCCGTGAACATGGCTGCTGAAAAGCAACCGAAACGTCGGGGAAAGTGTAAAATTTAAAATAAATCTAAATAGATTTTATAATTTAAATAACTCGAAGAAGTAAACAGTAACTAGTAAAAGTGTTTAACAATAGTAGTTTAATGTTTCAAAATTATGTTTTAATAGAGTTTTATAAAAAAAACAACGCGTTAAAATCCGTATAAAGCTTTTTAATTTCAATGTATATCATTCGCGTAAACCTACCTACCTAGTATTTTGAAAGTAAGTATATTAAAATTGTATTCGCTCGCTTTAACGAGGAAGGAATACATAACCAAATACCTACATGTCTGATAGTTCTACATAATATTCTGGAAAATATGTGAGGTTTACGAATTTATATACATGTCTCATAATATTAGTCATTAATTTTCTTTAATGAATTCGCAATAAATTTTACAAGCTGTTACAAAATAACTTATAAAATTGCACTTAGCTGCAGTTTTACAAAAACTTTCTCAAAGATTCATATAATGTATTATAGCCTTATACAATATTTATTATCATTGTGTAATTTATCAACACTTGGACACTAATATAAACAACGATTACATTAAAATCACTTTTTATTTACCTCTGATTCTGTGTTAGTGACAGATTGACAGGCATAACTCCGGAACCACTGGACCGATTGACTTGTAATTCGGTGTGCAGAAACCTTGGAGTCATACCTCGGTCGAGTTTGAATATGGGCCCTGTGGGTCAAAAGACCCCCGAGATATTCATTACTTTTATATTTAAGACGAAGAGGTTGAATCCTGGGTTTTTACACTCATCTCGTTTCTTTTTAAATCAACTCCTGCTGTAAGAATAATTCCTGTGTCGCGGGGACTTTGCAAACATTCAATCAACGGACACAAAGAACACCCAGACACGGGACAACTATTTGTGGATCACACAAATTTTTGTCCCGTGTGGGGATCGAACCCACAACTCTCGGTGCGTCAGCAGTGGCGAGGCGGCCACTACAACCACTACGCCATCAGTGCTGTCAATCTGTCGTCTCTAGAATGATCTTAATTACTTAATAGTTTTAATAACTCCCGGACTTTTTATACATATTACATATTATTTGAATTTCACTTTTATCTGTCAGTTGCTCAATAAATCAATATTCAGACAAAAATTCATATGTTGGTGAAATGTTTGGTATGTATAGATAAAAAAAAAGTTACGTATGAGAAAGTAAAATTAAACGAGAATTGGATGGATGTCCGGTTCAATTTAACGGAACCAGTTAATGCTCTCGTTTTGAACTGTAACCCTTTATATGTAGTCTTTACATGTTTATGTATGTTGGTATATCATTGGGTATGTTCAGACAGACAGAGTCACAGATACTTTTGAATGAATAAAATTTGTATAGATAAACGAAGACAGACTCCCTCTGTATTACGTGGGACTTAAAATAATAATAATAATATTCTATCACATACACACAACACCATCTAGCCCCAACTAAGCAGAGCTTGTACTATGGGTACTAGACAATGGATAAATATCAACAATTAAAATGTTTATGTGCAGACGCACGTCCCACCTGACGGCACAAAAACAACAGTGATGCGCTCAGCATAATGCTGTGGCACTTGCATTGCTGCAAGCACTACACAGCGCTGATTTTCAGCGAACAACACAATTATTGACGTTTCGTCCTCACTCAAAATAAAGAAATTAATAATACATCTATTGTGACTATTACACAATGCGCATTCCATAACTAACGAATAACCTAAAATTTGTAATTGCAATTAGGCCGCTAGCTTTCGCAAACTAAATTGTTGGTTTGATGCTTACTTTGATTATTATTAAACAACATTAAATAATACAAACAATAGGTATGCACAATCATCATAATTATTATTACCTAAGAGATATATATCATTATAATAAGACACAGACATGGTCTACAAACTGTCCAAAAAAAGTACGAAATGAAAGTAAAACCGTCTAATTATAATTACACATAATTAAATAAGACATAGGCTTATTTAAAATGCTAATTGCTGTTTTATTTAAGCAATAAGTTTTAATGCAAGTGATGAAAGAAATCGTATCTCGGAAACAGTGCGTTACGATTGAAGCGATTACGTAAAAATAACATAAATGTTTTACTTTTAAAAGTGCACTAGATGTTTGTGCGCTTGCGACAGTGCGTGGTTATTTCGTTTAAAATATGTAATACGAAATGTATAGATATAAAATAAATACTAGCTTTTGCGCGCGGCTCCGCTCGCGTGGTACCTACATCAATAAATAGTAGCCTACGTTCTTCCCCAGGTTTTGAACTATATCTGTACTAAATTACATCTAAATCGGTTGAGTGGTTTAGCCGTGAAGAGATAACAGACAGACAGACAGACCGAAAGAAAGACATACAGAGTTACTTTCGAATTTATAATATTAGTAAGGATTAGTTGAACTTATTAGTGTTCAAATTGGCAAACTTTTGAGTGCGTTAAGAGGAAATTCGTTAAAGTAAAATGTTCTTTTTAAATTTATTGTTATCACGCTGGGCCCTAACGAAATACCATAGTGTAGAGATTACAGCTCGGACTGATTATATCTCTGAATTCATTATCTTGTGGAATTGTTGTTGTAAATGTTGTAAAAATGTTGAAAATTCTCTTATTTGAAGAAGACGAAGTTGCGCTGGACAGTTAGTGAACTGCCCTCAGTATATTGCCTATAGTTACGTGATGCTTCAGAAAGAAACTTGAAACTTTAAATAGATTTACTTTATTTTGTAACTCTGTTAAGCACATATGGTAGAGCCTCTCTGATTTCAGCATGACTAATAGTTAATAAGTTTTATATTATTAAATAAATAAATGGTCCGGCTCGACCGGGGAAGGACTATCCTTTCACAGAATATCGACGTGAAATACCAGTATTCCTACTGTTATGTTTCGTTCGGTGAGTGAGTGTCTGCGGCGCATGCACACCCTTTCCCCCTTCCCACTTCCTTTCCTAAAGGGTCGGCAACGCGCAGGTGATGCCTTTGGTGTTGCAGGCGTCCATAGGCTACGGTGACCACTTACCATCAGGTGGTCCGTATGCTTGTTTGCCACCTTAGACGTATAAAAAAATGATTTTTATGTATTCTATTAGTGGGGACTGAATCTAATATAATTTTCATCTTGTGGTATAGTCAAGTTCGGTTACCGTTTAAAGTAAGTGTTAATTTATAGTATAAGTAAGAATAAATCATAGATTCACGGTTATCAACATGGTTATAAAACATTTATTAAACTATCTAATATAAAATTAGTTACATAAATGCTTGTGGCAGTTACAAGGTATTTTGTGAATCGGCGAGTCATCGTTTGCGCATCGAAGCTTAATATCTAGAAGTAGTAAAAGTACATCAATATTTTTAATCAATAGCTATTAATACTTATAACTTGTGGCCTATATTTATTAGTTAGTAGTGTACGAGCAGTTTACCCGAACACTAAGATGTGTTGTGTTGTAGATGTTATGCCTAACTACGGGATGTACACAGAAAAGAAACTTCAGTGTTTTAGTGTCCGTGAATAACCAGAGTACTTATTGTACTGAAAATATATTGTAAAGATAAATACAAGTTGTTTAGCATTAAGCAATAATCGACGCATTCGTTTATGCAGACATGTATCGTCAGCAAAACGTACGACATAGTTATTATTGCTTATACATTTGTAGCGACATTGCTGACGCGTTAGTTTTGTGTAGTCAGGCGCAAGTATACAGTAGCGCCGCGCGGCAGTCGTCTCCCCGCAACCACTCAGGTCGTAGTCCAATATGTATTTATAGTGTTTATATCTGGTACCAGTAAATATATAACCATATCCATCAAGAAGTATTTTATTTGGAATCCACAACAAGAACTTTTCATTCAACCCCCCCACACATTAAAAAGTAAAACAAGTAGAATTATGTGGCGATGCTCGTACAACTAGATTCTGTCCGCGTCTTCGCCTACGGAAACTATACTTTTTCTGTAGGTACCATTGATAACGTGAATGCGAAATTTCTTGATAAGCGGTCAAGTAGTTAAGGGGTGAAAGCGTAACAAATTATCAAACACACATTCGTATTTATAATATTAAATTTAGAATAAGATGTATAGTGCTGTACTATTATAGAGCAAACGTGGAATACATCTGATAAAGATTTGTATTCTTATCTAGGCTAAAACTCTTTAAAGGACCTCTGCGTGTTAGACACACGATTCCAAACAAGTCTTTTGAATATTTTGGGACCTGCCAAAGTTAGTTTGGTGTGAGAAAAGAGATATTAAAATCATTTGGAGTTGTAAGCTACCAGCTATGTACACAAATAGGTTTTATTATGTACTAGTTTTCACCCGCGGCTTTGCTCGCGTAAATGTAGGTTAGGTTAAATTAGGGTTGTTTCGGGCACGCCACGATTGTGGCGGTAAGTCCCGTTTTTGAGGAGTGGCTGGAAAGGCGGCATGGCGCCCTCATCTTCCGGCTGACACAGGTAATGACTGGCCACGATTGTTTCGGCCAGTTCCTGTGTCGCATAGGTCGGCAGGCGACGCCCGGATGTCATCACTGTGGCGACTGCCGCGATTTTGTTGTGTGTGTGACACGGCGCTGCACACTTTGGCTGATTGCTCCGCCTGGGGATCGCAGGATCGCAGCGCCGTGAGTTGATCGCGGCAGTCGGATTGGTTGCCCTCTCGCTCCCGGCCGTAGTTCAGTCTATGGTCTGGAGTGAGAGGTCGTGGAATGCCGTCGCCTCCTTTTGTGAGGAAGTGATTTCCATCAAGGAGGCGGCGGAGCGGGAGAGGGAGTGTTTAAACCCTCTCCCCAACCGCAGAGCCGGGCGCCGGAGGGCGCGAGACGACCTCCAGCCACCCTGAGTTTTGACCTGGCCTGCCCGCCATCCGTTCAGCACCAGGTCCGAGAGGCGGCGTGCATGTTCCCACGTGCGCCTCTGTTTAGTGTCTTTGTCCCCCCAGGGGGCCGGTGGAGGAAGTATCTTATGTAGTGGCCTGCCGTTTCACACGGCGGGCCGAAACCATGGCGGGGTCGCGATTGAATGTGAATGATGTGTGTCATGAGTGGTCATGTCGAGGAACACCGTGGTAGGTTTAGTCGGTATTACCGGGGTATCTTTTCCCCGATGAGCCCGACATAACCTCTCCGTCGCCCCGCGGAGAGGCATGCGTCAAAGCATACCCCCAAGAAAAAAAAAAACGGTTGCATCAGTTATTTTTTCTGGATAAAAGGTACCCTATGGCCTATTCTGTACCCCTGACAACGTGTATGCAAAATTTCATGTTGATCGGTTGAGTAGTTAAGGCGTGAAAGCGTAACAAACAAACAAACAAACTAACTCACTGTCGCATTTATAATATTAATTAGAAAATTAGGATAGGATGTCGTTTTAAAATACAAATTAACGTACTGCCACTGACCAAGGAGTCCCATACCATAAGTTTGCGCTACTGTGAAACTTACCCTTCGGGGATATTAGATACAATAGCAGCTAAGTTATTGCTTACTATTTCAGCTATCCGTATCCGTTTCTCAGTTATCTAAGTTTGATAAATGCGTTTATAGCGATGCCAAACAGTTATAAAATGTTATAAAGCGTTATTCAAAGTTTGTTATTTAATATTTTATCTCAAATTGTAGTAACAATGATATAGATATTTTCACATACCTTCTTCTCCCAAGCCTTTATTATTCCCAAGTCACTTGGGGTCGACTTTCTAGTCTAGCGGGATTTGACTGGATATCAGTTTTTACACGGAGCGGCTGCTACCTGACATTCGCAACTCGAAGGCTAACGATACCCTAAGGCTAGACCAGTCTCAGGATATTAGAGGGCACTGACTTCTTAATAACGACTGCCATAGATGTTCATGGCAGCCGGGACCGACAGCTTAACGTGTTCTCCGAGGCACGGAGCAGGCGATAATTGTCAATCAATACGCACATAATTTCGAAAAGTCATATAACTTCCGAAAGTCTGAGGTACGCGACGTGGTTCGAACCGGAGACCCTTTGCATTACAGTCTGTTGGTCTCCCCACTGAGCTATCGCTGATATTTTCACATACCTACATATATATAACTATGGATCAATCATTATATTTTAACCTATTTTACCAAATAACGTCGTAAACTATTTACTGACATAGACTAAACCGTTAGGATAAAACGAATTGCATATAAATTCAATGACCAACATACACATGTCCTTAAACAGAGGCTACTTAAACACGCGTACAACATTACGACATTTTAATATTTATTTAGTCAAATATTACAGATATCACCACATTTGGGCAAACGCACTGCTTAATATGTGTAGTTGACAAAAAACCGGAACGTGTCTCGTTAGGTGGATATTAAGCTAGGTGAATGTACTGGTTTTTTCAAGCAATACAGTTAGACTTCTACCTTGTTGGTTTCTTGATGGGATTTTTATTCTTTGTAATAAGAGAACTCTTGCACTAGGAAAAAAATCTGTAACGACGGGGGATATTACAAACATAAAAACAACGGACACATTGAACACCCAGATACAAAACAATTGTTTGCGCATTACACTTATGTTTGTGTCGTGTGGGATTCGAAACCACAACACGCAGCGTTGTATAAGTGGCGAGGCATTCATTTAAACCACTATCCTAACTTCCTAACTAATATTATAAAAGCGAAAGTGAGTTTGTTTGTTTGTTACCTTTTCACGCCTAAACCACTGAACCGATCATTCTGAAATTTTGCATATACGTTGACATGTGCACAGAAACGGACATAGGCTACCTTTTATCCCGAAAAAAATGACTGTGCCCGAGGAAAACAATAATAACGTTCTTATGATAATAGATGGCGCCACGTGTCTTTCGAATCATGATTGAATTATATTGTTACAACGAATTGGCCGTACTTTCTGAAAAACGTTCCAACCCACAAAGTTAACATTTTGAGATAATCGTGATTGAAGTTCAATCCCGTATTGCTTCTTCATACATGTGGGTTGGGCTACTAAGTCATGATTTCATATTTAGAGTGATAGTAGAGCTACCAAATTTTTCCAGCTAGTAAATAGTAACCCCGTGACTAATTTGCTAATAATAACTCGATTTTGACCCGAGTGTGGGTTGGAACGTTTTTCAGAAAGTACGTCCTTGATTGTCAAATTCTAAATTAACGCGAGCGAAGCCGCGGGCAAAAGCTAGTACATAAATATTATGAACCTAGTTATTATGTTTTAAAACAATACGTTTTAGTTAGTTAGGTACCGTAAATGTTTAATCTAATCTTAATATTTCTTGTCTTTTTCGTCAACTCCGCTAAGCGCGACTTTACTTTTTGGCTTTAAAGATCTATCCCAAAAGAATCGCGCGTTTTTTTTTTATAAAAGTAAATTGTACGGCCCGTAAACTATCTCCATACAAAGATCACAGTGATCTGTTACTGTCCTATTGTCTCAAAGAAGGACATGACAAGAACAGAACCTTCCATTTATAATATTTACTCGTTAAACCAGACTACGCTTCGCTGTGAATTAGTCTGATGTTTTTCAGATGGCCGATCTTACTTCTACTTCGGCTTAAAAATATAAAAAACACTCTAATACAGGAATGCAACATTGTATAAAGAGACACAAACTGGTTTTGTATGTGTAAAACATAATTTTAACAAAAAGAAAACCGACTTCAAGAAAGAATATTCTAAAACTTAAAATGCACTAAAAAGTTAATAAATAATTGCATATTCTTGTGAATAATTAAATTATTGTTATTTTTAGAGTCAGTGTCAGTCGCCCGCGCCGCGTGCTGCGTCTATGTGTGTAATTGTGCATGCCAATATTATGTTATGATTATAGTAAGACATCTCATGTTTAATTAGTTACAAACCTACCTTGGCTGACACCGAATCCAATAATAACAATAATTTAATTATTCACAAGAATATGCAATTATTTATTAACTTTTTAGTGCATTTTAAGTTTTAGAATATTCTTTCTTGAAGTCGGTTTTCATTTTTGTTAAAATTTTGTTTATTTCTCGGTTTTAGTGAACCTTGCCAAATATGAGAACATCATCAATGTAGCCAAGTACGCATTATTAAGGATAACTCAAAAACGAATGGTCAAATCTTGATCAAAATTAAATGGGACCACACGGGAAGCACCAGCTTTCAAATAAAAAAGAATCATCAAAATCGGTTCACCCAGTCGCAAGTAACGAAGTAACAAACATAAAAAAACAAAGAATACAGACGAATTGAGTACCTCCTCCTTTTTTTAAATCGGTTAAAAAGATTAAGTAAGAAATCGATGATATTGACACCAAGTTTAATAATAATATGTGTTATTGATAATTGTGTATTGTGAACTGAATTTGATCTGTTAGCTCCATAGCTTTATCAGTTCATATTCAATTTTATCAGTATCAAATTACCCATAAGTTCTAAAAGGTAGGTTTAGTATATTGTATTACTGCCAGATGTCTAAATAGTTTTTGTGTAAGAAACAATAAAAATATACATTTTTACATCTAACTTTAACATCGTTTATATGTAAATCCTTATTTTACTACTATTACAAATCAATTCTACTGCATTCAGATGTTATAAAAACTCATAAACGGAATATTTCGGCTTCTGTAACATTGATAGTACGACTATTAAAATGACGAGTGGACAATAACAGTAATTTGATGAGTTGTATTCAAAATATTCAGATCAATCACATCATATGTCTCGTTTTTGAAAGTTCAATAGTGTTATAACATTTTATAGACGTCGTAAAATTAAATGACGATGTACTTCTTAGAGCGCAGGCGTAAATTGTGAATTTATTTCTATTCAAGTTTTATTACATTGGATTTAAGATTTGTAGTCGTAGTAGAACCATCTTGTAATGTTGTATTGTAATATACATTAGGTTTACAATAAGTTTAGTCTGATGAACTAAAGCAAATCAGTAATACAATCGATAGCATTCGATTTAGGACCAACCATGTATTTTATCCCAAAACATAATGAATTAATAACAAAAAATGGCATAAGACTGATATGGTTGCCGATATATATATAATTATTGTATTATAGCAGCGATCGCTTAGTGCGATACCGTTGGACTGCCACGTAGAGTTCTCGAGTTTGATCCCAAGGCTCAAACTCTGAGACCTCTGTCTTTTCGAAGTAATGTGTGTATTAAATCCAATTTAATCCAAAATACAGGCTACAGGCTAGTTTGGGAAACAGAACCAGTACCGTTTGTAAACATAAAACAACACTATTTTGTAATTACCTTGTTGGTAACTCATTTTTTGTTCAAATAAACATTGTTATTCATTTTTTATTTTGAAATAGTTCACAATCGCTAGCTTTAAGGGCGAAAGAAAACATTGTGAGAAAACCTGGATGTCTGAGAGTTCTCCATAATGCTTTTATAGATATGTGAAGTCTGCCAACCTGAATGGGGCTAACGTAGTATATTATGGCCTATATTTTCCGCAGAGGCCTGTGCCCGGTTGTGGGACAGTCTATATACAGGGCTCTATCTATGCTAATGTTATAAATGCAATGGTTGCTTCTCTGCCTGTCTTTCTGTTTGTCTTCTCTTTTAAAGACAAATCCTGCCTGACCTAAGGCAACGATTGAGCTTTTATTTTCAGCATCTATTATAAAGTATTTAATGTATGTACACTTAGTTTGCAAATAAATGGTTTCATTTGATTTGACCATTTAAGCCACTGTTTGACTATGTATTTGTTTATGTCATTTTAAAAGATGTACTTTTCTTTTTGTTACAGGTAAGTGTAACTACTAATCATGTTGGATGATCTTTAACGGTAAAGTGTTATTTATTTATTTATTTATGGACAACCAACAAAGCATACACTAATTGAAACATCGTTATAAAACAAAAAATGCGGATACATAATATAGTGCTGCCTTACTTACAGGCTGCCACGGCATGCATTAACAAAAAAATTATTACATAATATATTTACAAAAGTGAAATTAAATATTTACATTAAAACATCATACAAACAAATAATGGCATTTAAATAAAGATAAAATAAATGCATGCATAGTCTGTAGGTACATATAAATTATATTAAAAAAGGAAACTTTTATAACTATAGAAGCTAAATTAATTAATCTACCTGCATAAGGCACTGTGTTGTGGAAATTGGGGCACTTGCTCCTCTGGGAGTCATACATCAAATATGTAACAGTAAATTATGAACGTTTCAATAATTATAATAACTGCTAGCAAGGCTTGTAGCAGCTGCTACAATAATTTTAATTTTGACTATTATTAATTATGCTATATTAAAAGTGTATCATAGGAATCAATGGAGACTAATTGATATATATTTAAATACGATTGAATGATTTAAGCGTATTGTTGACGTTAAAAACAATGGAATTTTTGAAGTGAAAACTTCTTTAGTGGCGTTGTGCACGTTTTTGTGATGGGTAAAAAATGTTAAACTCGCGTCAGGACACGTGACCTGATCGAAAATTCGCAAGACGGAAGGAGAATTGTCAAACTCGCGTCAGGACACGTGACCTGATCGAAAATTCGTAAGACGTAGGGAGAATTGTCATGTTTGTGCGCAATAAATGCGCAATAAATGAATATTGTATTTTACCACATAAATGATAGTACTTTTATACTGATATTTAAAGCAATTCGTGCAAAATTATTCCCTTACCATTCCAAAATATCAAAAATGCACAACGTTAATATTCAAGTTTTCACTTCTGCCGGCACTTCCGGAGTGCAACCCGTTGTTCTTTTTTATAAACTTTTATAAATGACTATTGTTTTATTTTATTTTTATTTTATTAAGAAAAGAACATCAAACAGCTACACTACATAATAAAAACAACAGAATCAACTTAAAACTAGGTAGTAATGTAACCCACGGCGATGTTCACAGGTTACCATTTGATTATGACTATAAGGCGTTAGGAAAGCGAGTATACATGTACGACAAATAAAAAATACTAACATAGAGAATAAAATAAAAAACATACAAAAATATAAAACATTGCAAAGAAAAGAGGAATAAATTAAAAATATAAATTCTGTGTAAGTTCGAGAGAGTAGGTACTTATACTAGTTATGAGTTTAGTGTCTCATATACAAGTTTACGAAAACTTATCGCAGAGCATACAAATATGTCGATATGCTGAAATGTTTCATTGTATGTATGAGCCATTCGACGGATTGGTGAACGCAGGCCCGTGTTAGTACGGCAAGTACCCACTACAAACAATTTGCCTGCACGCACCAGCCGTCTATGAACAGTTCTGGGTACTGCATAGCACAAAACATTATTTAAATCAATACAGTCAAAATAGTTATTTACAATATTATATAATGTTACTGCCTCCAATTGAGAACGTCTAGAACTGAGCGCCAGAATACCGTATTTACTTAGCAACTGGCTATAGGGTAAATAGCATCTATGACATCTATAGTGCATGGCACGAAGAAATCTACGTTGGACGTTTTCAAAAATGTCAATGTATTTATTGTAGTACGGGTTCCAGATGGAAACTGCGTACTCCAGTTGTGAACGCACTAATGCTTTGTACAAACAGAGGTAGGAAGAGGTCCGCTTGAAATCAGTAATTGATCGCATTATGAATCCGTACATCTGATATGCTTTATTGACAACATGTTAATCTTTACTAATATAATAAAGCTGAAGAGTTTGTTTGTTTGGTTGAAAGCGCTAATCTCAGGAACTTTGGCAAAGGATAAGGCTTTAGCTAAGTGGTTCGAATTGAAAATTATTTTAGTGTCTGATAACCCAATTATCAAGAAAGGCTATAATCTATATAACACCATGCTACGGCCAATAGCACCGGAGCATCAATGAAAAATGTTGCCAAAACGGGGAAAAATCTTTCTTATGTGACGCAGACGAAGTTGCGTGGGTCAGCTAGTTTCTTATAAGTAGGTATATCGCCCCGTATACATACACTCGGCAATAAAAATAATCAAAACATACCTATACATATATAAGACATCGACTGAAGGAAACTTCAAGGTTCAATTCTTTATGAATTTATTTAACACTAGATGTTCCCGTGGTTTCACCCACGTTTATCATTACTGCGCCGCCCCCGTGGGTCATAGCGTGATATTATATAGCCTATAGCCTTCCTCGATAAATAGGCTATCCAACACAAAAAATTTTTTTTAATCCGACCATGTTACCGAAGTAGCGGCATCGAATCTAGAACTGTGGCCGATCGACGGCAATAAGTCTTGTCCCATTTACCCACATAAAAGGGCCGGCAGCTTTAGTTTTACGACCCACAACCTAAAGCTATAGCCAGCGCAATGTGGGTGTAAAGCACTCGGTTCGGTTCGCTTCTGTGTCACACCATACGGTGGCGATGAAGGCATGACATGCACGTCCATAATAACTACATTTATGAGTAGTAGCGCCTCGCTGATTTCAGCATGAATGGGCCGGCTCGACCGATGAAGGACTACCCTTTCACAGAATATCGACGTGAAATAGCAGTATTCCTACTGTTGTGTTTTGTTCGGTGACTGAGAGTGCCGGAGGCCCAATCACCCTCTTTCCCCCTTCCCGCTCCTTCTCCTTCCCACTTCCTTTCCTAAAGGGTCGGCAATGCACAAGTGATGCCTCTGGTGTTGCAGGCGTCCATAGGCTACGTTCACCACTTACCATCAGGTGGGCCGTATGCTTGTTTGCCACATATAAAAAATTCTACGATATACTTGAAACCTGATCCTATAGGTAATATATAGGTAAACTTCCGTAATCTAAATCCGAATAGTCTATCGTGATTCGTGGCTAATGTAAATTGAACAATAGCATAGCATTAGCACAAGTTAAGACCACTTTCACAGCAAGTCTCGAAGTCGACACAGGAGTACTAATTAATCTTTAGATAACTGGAGCAGATTGTACTGAGAGATCTGATTTGAATTCGCCAGTAAGGAATTTGCAAGTTGAGTAAGCGATGCATACTATACGTATATCCCAGTATAGAGCGCTATGTGTCATTGTAATTAAATACATTTGTGGAGTCTGTTACCTTGTTTATTTTTAAGTATTGTTTTAAGTTATCCAAACTAATAAATCCAAATTATAAATGTGAAAATGAGTTTGTTTGTTTGTTATGCTTTCACGCCTTAACTACTTGACGGATCACCATGAAAATTCGCATACGCGTTCATCCAGAAAAAAGGACTGTTCTCGAAGCATCACATCCACATTTTGCCAGCCTTGTGCTTAAGTTACACGTATCCCGAATATCAATCCCGAGATTTCACAGTCGCACGCATTAAAAGCGCAAACTAAAGCCAATGAACTAATAAGGAAGCAGGCGCATTGAAATAAGTTGTTTTAAAGATATTAATGGAGAACTCTCATCCTTTCCTCATAATGTTTTTACTTTGCCGTTAAAGTAAGCGATATTTTACTTTCAATACGCAGATAACTTTGAAAATTCATAGGCTAGGAATTGAACCTTGACAGCATTTTAGTCCGATGGGCTCCCATTAGGCATACATTCAATTTATGTTCATTATTCCAGAGAGAATAAAACTTCAAACAATAAAAACATTATAGGTATACGTTCACGAGCTTTCTCGAAAAGTACCATAACTATTTCTGAAGTTTTCAGACTGCACGTAAGTAGCTATTGCATAAATCCTAGCACATAAAGTATGACAGAAATAGCCGTTCAAATGCGTGCAACAGTTACAATAAATTGTTCTACCGACGATTACCATTATTGCGGGGTGGAATGTACTGCTTCCTAGCACGGAGCTCTGTGGTGCGATACCTCTGCAGATAACAGTTCGTTACGTTTCAGACGTGAGCCCAAAACGTGGACGTTGCAAAATAGTTCCTACACCACACTGATACAAAATTGTACCTTAATGTTAATACAGCAAGGTTTAAAGTTAGGTTTTACAGGAGGGTGCCTGTAAAATGATTATCCAGTTGTGTGGAAACTACGGCTAAAAGGTTTACGTTACAATTTCGTGCATCAATTTTCAATTTGGTATCGATTTCGGGTTTTTATTTGCAATTGCAACCTTCGGCGTGCGATTTTATTATATAGAAAACGAAATATTTTATATGATAATGAAAATAGTAATTGTTTGCATGCGTAAAAGTGCTAATATCACTATTTTAATGACAGTTTTAGATGCATGCCGCCCTAAAATTACATGAATGTAATGAATTATGAAGATCTTGGAGTAATTTGAGGTACATACCTAAATAAAAGGGAACAGTATTTACTTTTGCAGTTAGCCAGTTAACGAAGGCTCAATGAGGTATTTTGTTTTTATTGATGCTGCTTCGGATCGTTCGGAAACGGACCGTTTAGTTTGATAAAAGTTTAACTTGAACTTAAGTTTCAATTTAATTGTAACTACAGCAGAGTTTGAGAATTTTATAAATTGATTTTAAAAATCTTACAGAGTTTCGAATTGAGTATTGGAATAATCTGGAACTGGGGCCTGGTAAACTAATTTATACAGATTTCATCGCAAATTATTCGGTTAATTAAAAGTAATGTTTTTAAATAAACTCCTATAGAATGGGTTGTTCTTAAACCTTATTTATTTATGTTTAAGCACTTACAAAATAATTACCACACAATACATAATAATGACATTTTACAAATAAATAGAATTATTAATTTAGTAATTGTCCAATAACATATGCATGAAAATTGAATAAAACTTCATAAATTGAAATTTATACAAAGGAGGTCGCTTTGTAACTTAAGTTCCCACAGATAAAATCTATTGACAAATTAATTTACGTCACCTAAGACATGCATTATTAAGTTATGTAGTATGTAGTTGTTATTATGAACGCAAATTACGACAGACCATCGTATGCAAACTATAAATAATTAGATTCTGCATTCTGGGATGATAATTGATTTGTCTATTTTATGAATAACGTTTGAATAAACAACAGAATTGTTGATTGAGCCGGATATTGATAGACTAGCGTCGCTTACCAAAACATGTTTTGTATTTCACGCGATCATAGTTTGTAGCTTAATGTTCAATCGCCTGCCTTGAATCCGGTGGGTAAATGATGACTCAGTTTAACCTAGGATTTATTAGCCTTTTTGGGTACGAAAAGTTCAGTAATATTTTGGTTCTTATGACTTGTAGATTATAGTAGGATTGTTGTGTTGTAGTGGGACCGATATATAGTAACTACAATGTGAGTGTGATATGATAATAACTACCACTAAACAGTAGTCGTTTTGCTCTCAGAGCGAGGAACAATGGCAGATCTTTTAGTTTGTTCCGCATTCGCCCCTACATTACGTCCTACATTCCAAAATGTTCCTCATTCGCTCCTCTTTTTTAATTACTCCTTTTTCGTCCTACATTTTTGAGCATATGGTTAGCAAGATAAAACATGTTTAAAAATTATTTTAAGTCATCAATGTCAGACTCGTGATGTCATGTAATCATAAGCCAAAGTTTCGCCTAGAGAGAGAGATCAAGGAGGTATTTTAAAATATTTTTCGGCTGACAGTACATAAAATTATAACTTTGACGCAAAAATCACAAAATGACTACTTTATTAAAACAGCTGCTAACAAATCTAAAGCAACTTGGAATATCATCAACAAATCTAAATTAAACTTACCAAGAGAACCTATAACCGAGATTCAAGTAAACGACACCAAAATCACAAGTCCCACAGAAATAGCTAATTATTTTAACAATTTCTTTACTCATCCTTTATTACCGACAATTAATAATACTGACATAAAAGATAATAAATTTAATATACTTAATTATTCTCAATATTCGCACTCGTTTTTTCATGAAGCCAACAATACCGCAAGACATAATAAGAGAAATAAAATTACTTAGAAATACTAATAGTGTCGGCTATGATGGTATATGTACAAAGGTTATAAAATACGTGTCAGAAACAATAGGTCCACATCTTAGTTATATTTTTAACTTAAGTATTATACACGGAACCTATCCGGAGAGGCTTAAAACTTCAATAGTAACACCACTATATAAAATGGGAGTTAAAACAGACATAAAGAATTATAGACCTATCGCTTTAATACCTATAATATCAAAAATTTTTATGAATAAAATGTGATGATCGTAATAACTATGAATCCGAAATAAGTAACACATTAAATACGATAATACAATGGTTAAAGCGTAATAATTTGAAAATAAACTTAGGAAAAACCAATATTATGCATTTCCATCAGAAGGCCAATATCAAAGACATGAATATTAGACACCTAGGTGAAGTAGTAAATTCAGTTAGCGTAACTACGTTTTTAGGTATATTTATTGACAATAACCTATCGTGGAAAACACATTGTGATGACATATGTAAGAAATTGAATAAATCCGCCTTTGCTTTATATAAATTATCTAGAATAGTCAACCGAGAAGCTGTTTTAAGTGCCTACCATGGCAATGTCGTATCCATTATGAGATATGGCTTAATATTCTGGGGAAATTCAGTCTCGAAACAAGCTGTCTTTATAGCCCAGAAGAGGTGCATCAGAGCTATATGTAATATAGACAGGACAACGAGTTGCCAACCTTACTTTAAAGGCTTAAAATTGTTAACATTGCCGTCGCTGTATATTTGTGAAGTGAGCATCTTTGTTAGGCAGAATTCTGCTCTCTATAACATTGCATTTAAAAGCCATTACAGGAAATTACGTGACAAGAATAGGTTAGAACTAGAGGTTACATTTGGTGCAACAGCTCTGTTAAATAAAAGTTTTCTTTGCATGGCACAAAAAATTTCTAATAAATTACCAGATGACATAAAAAAATTAAGTACAACTCAATTTAAAAAATGTATTAAAAACTTCTTAATTACCAAATGCTATTATACAATTAATGATTATTTATTAGACACAATTAATATAAGTAATTTCAAATTCTGATCATATTGTAACATAATTGCTATGCATCGATGGATTTATTATCATAGACATTGTTCGAAAATTGTCAATTTACTTTGACATTATTGTATGGAATTTTGATTTAATTTAATTTACTTTGATTTTTAATTTAATTTATTTTTATTATTATACTTATTGAATATTTGCACGCCTAGTATGGTAAAATGTAGAGGTGCTTCATTTTGTATAATAAGAACATTTTATACCTATATTATTGCAAATAAACTGATTTGATTTGATTTGATAAAAATCAGCTATACAAAAAAAAAAACGGCCGAAAAAGAAACATAATTTGGGACGAAATAGGAATTACATACATACATACATATATTCACGCCTGTTTCCCAGAGGGGTAGGCAGAGACTACGGATTTCCATTTGCTACGATCCTGACACACTTCTCTGGCTTCATTCACTTTCATCACATTCCTCATACACGCTCGTCGGTTCAAGGAGCTCTTAACCTGGCCTTTGTCCAGGACGCCTCCGATCTGGTCGAGAAACGTTCGCCTAGGTTTTCCTCTTGCGACTGTTCCATTCACACTAGCCTTATAAACTTTCTTAGTCAGTCTTTCCTCGTCCATTCTTTCTACATGTCCAAACCAGCTTAACATACCCTTTTCTATTCTTGTAACTATATCCACTTTCATGCCGCATCTCTCTCTAATCACACTATTTCTTATTCTATCTTTCAGAGTCACACCACATATGCTTCTCAACGCTCTCATTTCTACAGCATTTATTCTGCTCTCATGCTTCTTTTGCCATACCCAACTTTCACTTCCATACATAAGTGTGGGCACTAATAGTCCTCTATGAACAGCCAAACGTGCCTTTTCGGATACATTTCGACTGTTCATAAAAGCGCGTAAGGCTCCATTCACTTTGTTGCCAGCAATCGTTCTCCTTTCAATATCTCCGTCATGTTTACCATCCCTTGTAAACAAAGTACCCAAATATACAAACTCTTTCACTTGCTCCACTTTTTCTCCATCAATCATAATATTACACATCGTCACGCACTCTTCCTTTTCAAATACCATTACTTTCGTCTTGCTTACATTTATTTTCATTCCTTTACTCTCAAAAGCACCATGCATAATAGTTACCATCGCCTGCAACTCTTCCGCCGATGACGCAAGTATTACTTGGTCATCGGCATAAAGAAGACATTTGACAAGTAACTCATTCATTCTTAATCCCCATTCACAATCTTTTAAATCTTTCAAACAATTGTCCATGTATAGGTTAAACAGCCAAGGTGACGCTACACATCCTTGTCTAACACCTTTATCGATGCTAAACCACTCTGTGTAGGTCCCATTTATCCTAACACAAGCTCTGGAATCATCATAAAGAGATTTCAGAGCTCGCGTGAGGTTGCTATTCACTCCATACATGGACAATGCCGACCAAAGTTCATTCCTCACCACTTTATCATAAGCCTTTTCCAGATCCACGAATGCGCAATAGACCTTTTGACCTTTGGCCAAAACTTTTTCGGCTATGCTCCTTAAGGAAAATACCTGATCCGTACATCCCATACCCTTTCGAAATCCCGTTTGTGCATCCCAAATTTTCTTGTCGGTTACTTTCACAATCCTTTCAATTAACACTTTTGCATACAATTTACCGACGACGCTGAGCAAGCTAATGCCTCTATAGCTTTTGCACTCTTGCTGTGAGCCTTTTCCCTTGTATAAAGGTACTATGACGGCCTTGCACCAATCACTTGGTACACGGCCGGTATTCCAGCACAAGTTAAAAAGGCGGCACAACTGAGTTGCTATAAGACCCTGTCCAGCTGTCAGCATTTCGACTGTAATCCTATCATACCCACCAGCCTTTCCTGATTTCATGCTTTTCAATGCTTTCATTATTTCATCCATACTAATAGGGCTTTCATCACTACTATCATTATCATTCATTTCGAAACTTTGCCATTGCCATTCCTCTCTTTCAAATAAACTTTCAAAATATTCCTTCCATCTCTTCAGTACGCTCTTTTCTTCATTCAGTAAACTTCCATTCTTATCTCTGATTGATTTCAGCTCTGTGGTTACGGTTTTACCTCGAACCGAGCGAATGGATTTCCAGAAGAACTTCGCGTTGGTCCGGAAATCTTCAGATAATCTTCTATCAAACTCGTCTTTCAGTTCCTCTTTTTTCCTTTTAATTACATCTTTCACTACCTTTACCTTACCTTTCTATAGGAATTACGTTAAGAAATTAATATTTATCTAAATTTCGGGGAATATGAAGAACAATTTTTGGGGCGAATGCGTATTTTTACATTCAGGACGAAACATTAGGGTCGAATGCGGAATAAACCGATCTTTTGCTGACAGCACACCGTGTGATTTACTCAAGTGTGTGCTATCTTGCTCATCGCAGGATCACAAAGCAATGTTATATTAGTTGGGGCGATCTTCTGCGTGACGGAGGACCCCACTTTGGAAGCCCCCTTTATGTAAAGATTCCACAGTGCTGGGTAAAATTAGAAAGGGCGTCATAAATTATTGTTTTAAGTTGTTACTATTTTATTTAACTTGTATTAACGACAATCATGTAAACTATAATTTAATACAAGTATAAAACCGTTCTAATATCATAAGCTAAATTAATTCAGACAACAAGGATCATGGTGCAAATTACCCTAAATAATTGTAACCGATATGACAAAAGTTTCAGCGAATAAATCTTGACGCTTAAATATAAGTCTCTATTTCCAATCCTAAAACGTGACGATTACAAATATATCTTACTTGAACTACTTAAATGTAACAGTACAATGAATGTAAGGAACATTAGCTTGGCCAATTTACTGAACAAGGAAGAGACAATGTTGTGCAATAGGCCCTAACTGGAGCAAACACGTTACAGTTTACAATCTTAGGTCTATAAATCGGATACATTCTCTATGCCCAACTAGGCAACAGCTATTAAATCGATCGATTCTGAAATTTGGTATTTTCTCACGCACCTCACTATTTTGAATATCGAATACCTACATATTATTTTGAGTATGGAATTTAAAACATAAGCACATCGAGAATAACTAGCGAAAGGTCAATGTAACGATATAGAAAAATATTTTGCATTTATTAAGGAGACTTGATAATTTAATAATAGACTACCTGCCCTAATATTGCCCTGACCACAGATACAGAGAAACAAAAAGGAAAATAACATAATCAATAAAAAAAATATAAAAACAATTAAATATTACATTCAGAATTGCGGACGAAAAACAAAATCGCTTCGAGTCGAGAAACAAAATAAACAGGAAAATAATAGGTATAAATCAATTACACTGAATATATTAACAATTAATTCGTTAAGTCAGAATAACATGCCAAATATAAAATCCAATAAAAATATATAAATTCGGGAAACAGATAACTGAAAACGTTTTCTTTTTTTATTCGTAATTGCGTGTGGCACAATAAAATTTGATTCACGGAACTGCACTTGACAGTCGAATAATAAAATGTGTTTCTGAACAAATAGTTTATATACAATTTGCATGCTGAATAATTATTTAATTAGAATGAGTAGTAGAGCTTCGCTATGAGTAGTAGAGCTTCGCTATGGGTAGTAGAGCTTCGCTGATTTCAGCATGAATGGGCCGGCTCCTCACAGAATATCAACGTGAGATAGCAGTATTCCTACTGTTGTGTTTCGTTCGGTGAGGGAGAGTGCCGGAGGCCCAATCACCCACTTTCCCCCATCCCGCTCCTTTACCTTCCCACTTCCTTTCCTAAAGGGTTGGCGACGCGCAAGTGATGCCTCTGGTGTTGCAGGCGTCCATAAGCTACGGTGACCACTTACCATCAGGCGCGGCAGTCGGTTATACCAACCACTACGCCATCGCCATTCAATCAACATTATTCGTTCATTCGTGCCGACCATCTTGTGATGTTATTATTGTTGTATAACATGTTGCACAACAACTCTCTACAATTCGTATCATCTCAGATTTTATCTCAACACTGCTCTACATGGTAATACTGACATGGTTTTGCCTAACTTGATGGTAATGTTCTTCTTATATAGGTAATTGTGCCAAGAATACAGACAGTACTGTTTTAGACTAATATGGGAACAAAACTAATAAACATACATATGGACTGAATATAAATAGTAATAATCGTCATTTGCATAGATGGAATATAATCCTATCCTATCCTAATTCTGATCCTAATCCTAACTATATCCTAATCCTAACTAATATTATAAAAGCGAAAATGAGTTTGTTTGTTTGTTACCTTTTCACGCCTGAACCACTGAACCGATCATCCTGAAATGTTGCATATACGTTGTCAGGTGTACAGAAACGAACATAGGCTACCTTTCATCCCAAAAAACATTACTGTTCCCGAGAAAAACAACAATAACGTTCTTATGATAATAGATGGCGCCACGTTTCTTGTGAATCATGATTGAATTATATTATTACAAGCAGAGTACAACCCGAATTGATTGTCAAATTCTAAATTAACACGAGTGAAGCCGCGGGCAAAAGCTAGTATATAATAATATGGTGACAAGACGATGTTTTCTACCTAGATTTTTAATGATGTAATACTTACCTGAACCCGGGTATTGAACTAACGACTGAAACGAAAGCACAACCATGGCAACAACAACAGTACTAATTATAATCAAATCAAAAATCTTGCCTGATATTATTTACGAAAAGTATATAATATAGTAAAGTAAGTAAATTTAACCCATTTACAAAAAGTGAATTAGTAACTGTTTAATAAACATTAATTTAAGTAAAGAAATTTCTCGTAATAATTTTGGTTATAAATTACTTAATTTTTGCTAAACCTTCCAGCTAAACTTAATGCCTGGGTTCCCGTCGGCAGCGCAATGGGTTAGATTCAAACCTATGACATCTCGATCGACAAGTCCGAAGCCTTAATCTTTCGGCAACTATGGCAACAACCAAAAGATTTAATTATCTTGGAAGAAGAATACATACACCATACACTGAAAGATTATTAATTAACTAGACGTTAAAAATATAACAGCTGATACAATTACTGATGTCACTCATCGACTCAAAAATAACTTTGATACAGAATCAAGTTTACCTACATAACTATTTCATAAAATTGGCAGAAGAATACATAATATACTACACACTAAAAGATTATTAATTGATTTGACTTTAAAAACGTTACAGCTAATGCGATCGTTGCTGTCACCTAAAACAATGCAAAATAACCAAAAAAAAGCAACTGTGTTAAAAAGTGAAAGAGATTTAGACACACGAGTACGTACCTGATCCCATATAACAGGTTAAAACGCCCCCACCGTACTCAAAGAATAATTATATTTTAAGAACACCGGATGTGTATCTAATTTAAAATATCAGTAACCTTCTTCATAGTACCATCTTGTCTGACGGCGAGGGTTACGTAAGCCAATCTGTATTAATATGTTATGTGATATTATCGCAGCGATTGCGTCTTAATTTGCATCAAAATTCATATAATTATGAGCCTAACCGCCTATAAATATATCAACATACCGTTTTTATTTAAGGTGTTAAAAACAAAGACTTATATCAAATACGGATGGTTGTTAAGTTATCGTCTGATGCACAATGCAAATAGGACGGCCTCGATTGCGTAGTGTTTAGTATAACCGACTGCCACGCCTGAGGTCGCGGGTTCGATTCCCGCACAAGTTAAACATTTGTGTGCATGAACATGGATGTTTGTCTTGGTCTGGGTGTTTCTATGTATAATATGCATGTATTTACAAAAAAAAAGTATATATGTATGTTTATCCATTGTCTAGTACCCATAGTACAAGCTCTGCTTAGTTTGGGCTAGATGGTGTTGTGTGTATGTGATAGAATATTATTATTATATTATGGGACGCCCTAACTAATATTATAAATATGAATGTGAGTTTGTTTGTTACGGTTTCACGTCTTGATCGCTCGACCGATTATCATAATACTTCGCATACACGATGTCAGGAGTGAAGAAAAGGATACATGAACCACGAGCTTTCCGGAAAAAATTACGATACGCATGTGAAACCGCGGGCAAAGTCTAGTCTGCATTATTAATTTTATATTATTTCAAACACTTATATAGAAAGTTGTACATTATTGTTTTATTATATGTGAGCTCACTCTTCTTTACGTGGACACTTTTTTGTGCGATCTAAAAACGGTAAGGGCACGTCTATGTATTAAATTATTCTTTAAAAATACGCTTTAATTTTTTTACTTTTTTTTTTATACAACTACGTTGGCAAACAAGCATACGGCCCACCTGATGGTAAGTGGTCTCCGTAGCCTATGGACGCCTGCGACACCAGAGGCATCACGTGCGCGTTGCCGACCCTTTAGGAAAGGAAGTGGGAAGGAGAAGGAGCGGGATGGGGGAAAGGGGGTGATTGGGCCTCCGGCACTCTCATTCACCGAACGAAACACAACAGTAGGAATACTGCTATTTCACGCCGATATTCTGTAAAAGGGTAGTCCTTCCCCGGTCGAGCCGGCCCATTCATGCTGAAATCAGCGAGGCTCTACTACATACTTTAGCCTGGCCTCTGGCTCCGCCTATTTGTGTGTAATCAGATCAGAGTCGATGTATGTGGAAATCTATAGAATGTGGACGTCATGTTGCTGATGATGCTTCTATCATTAACCTTAAAGATAGCAGTATGTTTAATATCGCGGTCAGGTCATGGCTGGAACGGTCATAAACTATGATTTATGAGGTAGCACTTGCTTTAATATAATTATGTATAGGCTAGATGGCTATTACGGCATTTTATTTATAAACTAGGTGTTCCCGCGGTTTCACCCGCGTTTATCATTACTGCGCCGCCTCCGTTGGTCGTAGCGTGATGTTAAATAGCCTATAGCCTTCCTCGATAAATAGGCTATCCAAAGCTAAAAGATTTTTTAAAATCGAACCAGTAGTTCCTGAGATTAGCGCCCTCAAACAAACAAATTCTTCAGCTTTATAATATTAGTATAGATTAGCCTTTTGAGGATTTACCTTTCAACTATGAAGCGGGACTTCAACATGTGGTGGAAACATGCTGTGCCTTCGATTAATTAAACATTTTAACAAAAAAGAAAACCGATTTCAACTGTCCAACAACTACACAAGTAATAAAATGAGAACATCATCAATGTAGTCGGAGTCAACCAAATACACATTATTAAGGATACTCGAAAACTACTGGTCAAATTTTGATAAAATTTAAAGGGAAACACCAGCTTTCAAATAAAAAAATAATCATCAAAATCGGTTCACTTAAACAATTCTGAGGTAGCACACATAAAAAAATACAGTCGGAATGATAACCTTTTCCTTTTTTTGAAGTCGGTTAAAATAACCAAAATAGGTACCCTTTCTTTTTTAAATATGCTTGTAGATTCGTTCGTGCCATCTATCGCACTATTTCAGGAACTATACGACCAACAAGCCACATTTTTCAGTGTACACCGTTATACTGCATATACGTTACCTATCGATTTGCCCACGCGGGTGTACACAGAATACATGAAACGACATTTCCACTAAATCGAACCGTCTAAAGTCAGCTCGTTTAAATTGGAAGGCTGTATTTAAATTGGAATTGCTGTCAGCCATTTCTTATTGCACTTGCTGATTTACTTTTAATCCCTGTGGTTGGTGAGGATCTTTAATAGAATAGAATAGAATAGAAAGATTTATTTGCATAGAATGGAGGTTTACAAATTAAGATGTTTACATGTTTGTCCGAATCCTTATACATTCTACCTTACGGTATGAAAAAAACAATTCAGTCATTTAAATAGAAAGATAGGTAATAAATAACACAAATTAAAAATGCAGAAAAGAAATACATTCTAAAATAAATACTTAAAGATAGATGATAAAGTACTTTTACAAACAGTTGCAAATTGGTAGTAACAGAATATTTATGTATGTATGTGTCATGCAAAAAGTCTGAAGTGAGTAATAAAATTTCTGAGTTAGTAAGGCCCCAAGACGCTTTATTAATAGAATAATAGATTGCTCCTTGAATTCTTTAACTTAAAAAGCAACCGAAGCGTCGGGGAGAGTTTAATACATACATACATAGATTCACGCCTGTTTCCCAGAGGGGTAGGCAGAGACTACGGATTTCCATTTGCTACGATCCTGACACACTTCTCTGGCTTCATTCACTTGCATCACATTTCTCATACACGCCCGTCGGTTCAAGGAGCTCTTAACCTGGCCTTTGTCCAGAACGCCTCCGATCTGATCGAGAAACCTTCGCCTAGGTTTTCCTCTTGCGACTGTTCCATTCACACTAGCCTTATAAACTTTCTTAGTTAGTCTTTATTCGTCCATTCTTTCTACATGTCCAAACCAGCTTAACAGAGTTTAAATTCAAATATAAATAGTTTTAATAATTTAATTAGCTTAAAAATGAGTATAGGTAGTTTAATAGTAGTAATAGTGTAACAGTTTCTAAATTTTGTAATAATATGTCAAATAAACAACGCGATAAAATCCGTATAAAGTAGTTTAATTTCAATGAATAACATTCACGTAAACAGAAGAGAATATTATTGATTAATTTAGATCTTTTATAGCAGTAGGAAGTGGCAACGTGATTACATTTAATGTATATAGCTCTGGATACAAACATGAGAGAATGGTTTAAATATTGTACGGTAGATGACGCTAGTTTCATGAAGAGCATGAAACTCTTGCGAGGTAAAGGGAAAGTGAAATGGTGACAGGGCCATAATTATCTTAATTGAGAAGACGGCAGTATGCGACGTATATTATAACTAGATATTCCCGCGGTTTCACCCGCGTTTATCGTTACTGTGCCGCCCCTGTGGGTCGTAGCGTGATGTTGTATAGCCTATAGCCTTCTTCGATAATTAGGCTATCCAACACTAAAATAATTTTTCAAATCGAACCAGTAGTTTCTGAGATTAGCGCGTTCAAACAAACAAACAAACTCTTCAGCTTTATAATATTAGAATAGATAACGTGAAATCCTAACTAATATTTTAAATGCGAAAGGGAGTTTGTTTGTTTATTAAGCTTTCACGCCTTAACTACTTAAGTTATCATTATAAAACTTTGTATATACTTTGTCAGAAGTACAGAATAGGATATAGGGTAACTTTCATCCAGAAAAAAGTCTAACCTACATGCACATGAGTTAAGCCGCGGGCAAAATCTTGTTTTCTATAGGTAACTAGCTTTTGGCCGCGGCTTCGCTCGCATTAAATTTGACAATCAATTCGGGTTGTACTCTGCTTTTATAATATAATTCAATCATGACTAGAAAGACACGTGGCGCCATCTATTATCATAAGAACGTTATTATTATCTTCCTCGGGAACAGTAATTTTTCCGGGATGAAAGGTAGCCTATGTCCGTTTCTATACACCTGACAACGTATATGCAAAATTTCAGGATGATCGGTTCAGTGGTTTAGGCGTGAAAAGGTAACAAACAAACAAACTCATTTCCGCTTCTACAATATTAGTTAGGATAGGTAATCCTAATCCTAATGGATTAGGTTATGGCTAGAAATGTGAGACGCAGAGCAAAGTTTTTTTTGAGAACTATGAATTATGATATATTAATATAATTTACAATCAAACACTTGATACATTACGCACAAGTTTCGAAAAACTTACTAAAACGATAATTAGAGTTAGTAGATACATCATAAATATACGTAATCCGATATTCGTTTAAACCGAAAATTATTTAGTGTTATAGGTATTTAGATAAAATATATTCTTATTTTTTTAGATTGCAACATTATACTAAGCTTTATACAAAATATCTAGTAATCTACTGTAATGTGTTTTTGATGTAAATGAATTCTCAAAAGGCATTCTAGTATAAAAACTATATCTACATTCGTTTTTAAATAGTATAGCTACTGGTCGATCGACTTATTTAAATTATTTCTACATTTAAATCGGGTTACCACAGTTCAATAGCATTTGAAAAATTATAATATTAGGTCGAAGTTCATAAACTAACAATTCTTAGCGATCAGTGAAGAAATATAATACGCTTGCTCAATTTCTAGACTAACGCACAAATTAATTTAAATAAAACCCCAACTATACAGGATGTTAGGCACACGGGTGTCCAAATGAAATAGAGATCTGGTTTGTGCTATTGCCAACGCGTTGAACTCAGGCAAATTAAATTTTGTCTCACAGTTTCGGCGATATGATTTGTTTTAATTTTTAAAAGGATAGGTCGGAAGTTTGGACTAAAACTCTAAAATGTTAAACAAATATGGGTTTAGCTGTCATAATGATATTTTTTATTTTAGTTAACTATTGCTACATTTTATTAAAATTATTATTTCCTATAGACACTTTGTAAAAAAATTATAACAGGCTGTCAAAGTTTCGGAAAGAGCTAAAAACAGAACAAAGTTCGACTTTGCATGATTAAAAAAAAAATAATATTGAATTTGCCTGAGTCCAACACGTTGGCGATAGCCTAAACCAGATCTCTATTTCATTTGGACAACCGTGTGCTTAACACCCTGTATAATTAAGCTAAGTATTATGATGACGTTTGCATAACGCACGGTGCCGTATATTTTATATAAACATTAAAATATAGTACATTAACATAATTTCCTATTATCTACATGCTCCACTTTCCCCACACAATGGCGCGTTCAAAAACCGTATCGGCTGGTGTGCCCAGCGTTGCATAAGGGTTGTAACACGTGAAAAAACAAACTTACATTTTTTAAAGCCGTTTCGACCAAGGCTACGGATGCCCACTACGGTATTGTCATCTCATACCTACTGCGAAATTCACGTCCATTGTTTCTGTTTATCTGATATTTCGAAATGATTTTATGTATGCGCTCTAAGCCCTGTATAGGGCTGCCAAATTGTCAAACCGCGGTGCCGCAACTAATTCTTGTACAACAGAACCATGCTGAGTGTAAGAATATACGCATAGCTCGCAGCTTAAACCAAACGTTTATTTAGTCATCTAGTAAATTAATACATAGTTCATGAAATAGTAATTTGTCCATTCGGTTAAAATACGCTGCAGAGAGCGTACTAATAGGTACTTAAAAAGATAAGATTAATATCTTATATTATGCTAGATATTACTCGCGGCTTCGCTCGCGTTAATTTAGAATTTGACAATCAATTCTGGTTGTACTCTGTTTGTAATAATATAATTCAATCATGATTCAAAAGACACGTGGCGCCATCTTTTATCATAAGAACGTTATTGTTGTTTTCCTCGGGAACAGTAATTTTTTTCGGGATGAAAGGTAGCCTATGTCCGTTTCTGTACACCTGACAACGTATATGCAAAATTTTAGGATGATCGGTTTTGTGGTGTAAGCTTGAAAAGGTAACAAACAAACAAACTCATTTTCGCTTTTATATTATTAGTTAGGATTAGGATTGGGATAGGATTAGGGTTAGGATTCTAAACCGATTAAACGATAAAACCAGATACCTATACAGACAGTCCAGTTGTTTCCAATCGAGGAGTTCCATTTGTACGTCGTTTATTTATTTGTAAAGTTCTCACTGACACAAGATTTGTTCCTTGTGTGATATTTATTATCTTTTCCAGAGGCGCTGTCAAACTTGCTTCTATCATAAGATAGAAACTTGCAGGTAACTTTGGCAAGTAGAACGTTTGATATTGCCGCATGACTCAGAACGAAGGTGATTTACTCGTACACATAAATTAATAATTGCATAAACAGTCATCGTTAAAATTTTACATCACCACCAAAGCTGTTAATGACCCAGTAACGAGTGTATACACGTTCGTGCGTTTGTGGAACGATTTCAGGTTAAAATTAAATCTGAAATGTATCAAAGTCATCAAGGACGGTAAAAGTTGTCGCCAACCCGTACATTTTGACCTAGATTTTTATTTAAGCCTCGACAGGAGGGTGGTAAAAGGATTGCAGAACTGTTCGACTTAAGTAATTCTTGCGTGAGAATGCATTGGGCGACTTTAAAGCAAATAACATTAAATGAATTAAATTTTACTGTAACCGTACTGCTCTGGTCTCTTGGTATGTTTGCGAAATAACACTTCATCCGGCTTAATGCTGATTTCCAGGTTAGCTGTTATTAAGTTATCCTGTTAAAACATGCTAAGTAGCGGTTATTGAGATAGCAACATATAGCCTTAATTATAAACCACTCTTAAATATTAAGAGGTAATTATGTATTAGTAGCAGTGCCTAATCAGAAAAACAGATAAACGTTACTCAACTTTAATAATTTAATTCATCGGAGTATTCCGTTTTCGGCACCAATTTTTTCGGCACCTATTGTTTCGGCACCTAAGTTATTCCACTTTCAGCACCAATAGGTATTTTTGCTTGGTGCTGAGTGTGGAATAAAACACCTATTGGTGCTGAAAGTGGAATAGCTTAGGTGCCGAAACCATAGGTGCCGAAAAAATTGGTGCGAAAGCGGAATACTCCAATTCATCATGGTAAGTCCGTGATCAACTAAATTATTATTATTTGTGTGTTGTCTGAATGTGTTTTCCCCGATTAGAAACTCGTTTTAATACTTAAGTACCTCTTGAATTTAACAGGAGTTTATAGGTAAGAGCATAAGTAACGATGTGGAACTTTGTCCGGTAAATGAATGGTAATACGCTCGATCCCAATTATGTGGAACCATAAAAATATATCAGGTCCTATGAAGGTATACCATGCCTCTGTCTACCCTTCCAGAAATGTGTAAGCGTAAGCAAGTATATTTTTGTGTGTCTGTTAGATATTCAGGATAATACTAAATTAGAGATAGCATTGAACATTGGTTTATATTCAGTCATTATTATTGGACTTTTATCTGAAGCGGATCCTAATACTCGCGCAGTTTAACCTATTGAGTCACAGCGACACACCGGCGTCCAGACACAATAAGTTTTAGTTGTGTCTGGCATTCCTAGACTTAATAAATTAATGGACCTTATTACTCTTATAGACAATGTCTAAATCGTCTGTCAAGGTGAATCAGACATGAACATGGGGTCCTATGATAAGGTTTACATGTATAGAGATATCAGTTACATTATAAATAAATAAATTAAAAAAAAACAAATAGAAGAAGTTTCATTATGATCTATACTATCTATACTTACTGGACTTAACTATTTTACCTTCAGGTCCATAATTAACATACTTTGAAGATACTATCAACCCACATTCAAAATTAATACCACCTACAAACCTTCAAGAAAAGAGCGTACTCCTTTTTAAAAGGCCGGCAACGCATCTGTAACTCCTCTGGTGTTGCAGGTGTCCATGGGCGGCGGTAATGGCTTACCATCAGGCGATCCGTCTGCTCGTTTGCCTCCTATCTCATAAAAAAAAAGAATTATAAGAATTTATGACAAAATGAATCGAGGATTTCACGTAGATACACGTAGTCGACGGATGTATTTTCCTTCGAATCTTAAAGTTATTTTTTTAATTAAAAAGCTTTACCAAGTTACCTTTTGTCTAGCCAGGAATGCAAGTCGTGACCCTCGTGGCGTTTCCGCTTCTGCTTACGACACTAGGTCAACAGGCCAGTCTAACTAATTAATATTCAGATAAATGACAATTCGATATCTAAAGTTGCATTTAGGCATATGACCACTCGGAGTTATAAGTAATATATATTACTAGGTAAATGGTATCTATAATAATAATAATATATTATTTTATCACACACACACAACACCATCTAGCCCAAACTAAGTAGAGCTTGTACTATGGGTACTAGACAATAGATAAACATACATATATACTTTTTTTTTTGTAAACGCATACAAATTATACATAGAAACATCCAGACCAAGACAAATATCCATGTTCATGCACACAAGTGTTTGACTTGTGCGGGAATCGAACCCGCGACCTCAGGCGTGGCAGTCAATTATACTAACCACTACACCATCGAGGTCGCCAATTTTGATTTTTTGTTTGCTTGTTTGTATGTTAAACACAAAAACAACTCAACCGATTTAAAAAAGTCTTAAACCATTAGAAAGCTAAGTTATCACCGGGTAACATAGGCCATACTTTATATAAAAAAGTAGGTAATCTTTTATGCGAGCGAAGCCGCGGGCAAAAGCTAGTATTAAATAAACTCGACAACCAGTCTCATATGTATCATAACACCGGCATATCCCTGAAGGCTTAATCAGAAGTATAGACCACCTACATTTAACCAACTAGTTCTACGTAATGGAGACCAAACCTATTGTCCTGAATCTAAAATATGAGCAGCAACAGAAAATTCGCTGTCAGTACATCTAATCACACTTTGATTCACGGATGGCCTAGTGGTTTAAGTGGTCACTCGCCACTGCCGCCCCGCCGAGTGTTGTGGGTTCGATACCTAAACAGGACAAAAATTTGTGTGATCCACAAATGGTTGTTCCGAGTCTGTGTTCTTTGTGTCCGTTGTTTGTATGTTTGTACAGTCCTCGCGATACAGGAGTAATACCTAGTTTGGGAGATGTGGTTTAAAAAACCGGCCAAATGCGAGTCGGACTCGCGCGCGAAGAGTGCCGTACCATTATCTATAAAAACGGCAAAAAATCACGTTTGTTGTATGTGAGCCCCCCTTAAATATTTGTTTTATTTTAATTTAATTATTTATTTTTAAAGTGAATATATAACAAAATATCCTGTGAATATTTCAAGCGTCTACCTGTTGCCGTTATCAATATCGAGCAAAAACGAGCAAAAAAATCACGTTTGTTGTATGGGAGCCCCCTTAAATATTTATTTTATTCTGTTTTTTAGTATTTGTTGTTATAACAGCAACAGAAATACATCATCTGTGAAAATTTCAACTGTCTAACTATAACGGTTCATGAGATACAGCCTGGTGACATACGGACAGACAGACGGACAGCGGAGTCTTTGTAATAGGGTCCCGTTTTACCCTTTGGGTACGGAATACCCAAAGGGTAAAACGGGACCCTATTACTAAGACTCCTCTGTCCGTCTGTCACCAGGCTGTATCTCATGACCCGTGATAGTTAGACAGTTAAAATTTTAAATTCCCTAAAAACGCTTTGTTCAACGCAAAACTCCAATCCGGGTCTACCTACCGCTTTAAGCTAAGCAATGTTATGCGTTTGATTCGACAAGGCTGCTGGCTTGATTACCTTAATTTGCAAGAAAGAGAATCTCTTATTATGTTACAAGTGTTATAAGTTATATTATGTAGTCGGCAGATCAAACAGCGTCTTGTGAGCGAACCCACTTTCTCTGCCGAACCGGAATTCATTCACGAATTACTTAGAATCACGGCCAATGTTTATACTAGAGAAAAAGCTTATGACGACATCAAATATTTGTAGTTCCGACTAAATTATGAATCACTAGCTGAGACACGCAACTTCGTCTACTTTACCTACGTAAGTGAATTTTCCCCGTTTTGCAACATTTTTATTGATGCTCCGCTCCTATTGGTCGTAGCGTGATGTTATATAGCCTATAGCCTTCCTCGATAAATGGACAATCCTCACTAAAAGATTTTTCCATTCGAATCAGTAGTGCCTGAGATTAGCGCTTTCAACCAAACAAACAAACTCAGCTTATAATGTTAGTACAGATTATAGCTTAGTGGTCGAAATGCGAGCGCGCTTCTATAATTTTTACGCTCTTTTTCCATTTAACAAATTAGTATAAGTATTTTATAAAAAATCGTAATTATTATTTTGTATTTTAACTATGATGATGTCAACTATCTATTACTGCTATAAAATAGTGACATACATAAATTATAATTTTGACAGATATACGCAATTGACATCTCTCCAGTGTGTATCGACTTATGTCGCTGACTGTACAAAGGTATTAATAACTAGATGTTCCCGCGGATTCACCCGCGTTTATCGTTACTGCGCCGCCTCTGTGGGTCTTAGCGTGATGTTATAATATAGCCTACAGCCTTCCTCGATAAATAGGTTATCCAACACTAAAATAATCAAATCGAACCAGTATTTTCTGAGATTAGCGCGTTCAAACAAATAAACAAACAAATTTATAATATTAGTATAGTTTTAATATATTCTAGTTTAGAGATTGGCATTTTAGATCACACAAACAGTTGTCCCGTGTGGGAGTCGAACCCACAACATTTGGTTTACTGGTTGTGATGAAATGACCACAAAAACCACTTCACTATCCATGTAGTATGTTTTCTTATTCACGAAACTTGCTCACTCACAACCATCAGTTGTTTTTATCATCTTTATTTTAACCACAACCTAATTTACCTAACATAACGACCATAACATCACAAAATATAATTATAAAAATATACCAATTAAAAGCTTCTCGACAAAATCTAGACAAGTTTGTTCATGCAATATGTAATGTATTATGGTTCAGTGCACTTCTTGGGTGAACAAAAATCATGGAACTCGCGTCATCGTCACGCTTCCACGCTCTATTATTTTTTTTTAGAATATTAACAATATCATTGAAATTAAACTACTATATACGGATTTTATCGCGTTGTTTATTTGACACTATTACAAAATTTTGAAAAACTGAACGCGATAAAATCCGTATATAGTAGTTTAATTTCAATGAATAACATTCGCGTAAACAGAAGACAATATTATGATATTAACAATATCTCAGAAATGGTGCGCCCTACGCAAAAAATACCGAAATTTTGACCCCCTTAACAACCCCCAAGAGAGTATCAGGAACTAGCATCAGACCGGCCTGTTTTCTTCTTTTTCTTTATAAAGAAGTGTTTATGATCAAGGATTAAAGTTTTCACTTCTATCGGCAGTCCCCAAAGACTGCCCCAATTTTTTATGTGGAATAGTTATGTTGGAGACGTCTGAGAGGCTTTCTCTTGTGTCCACACGTCACTCATGCCGTCAATTTGATGCGTCAGATTTTATCTCTTTGTCGAAAGGTGTGTTCAAATCTCTTAAAAGTTGATTAGGTAATGAGTGTACTTAGCGGTATACACAATTATTTAAAACAATATGCACTAAGACAATCTTTGTGTAGCGAAAAACAAACTTATCAGTTACAGCGTTGTTTTGCATAACACATATTTCTCTGTATTCTATACGGTATGAAAATTTTCTGACCAGTTGGAAGATATTCTGGAGGAAGGCGAATTTAAGACTAAGTCAACGAGCATGCGTAATGAATGTAATGAAAATGAATGATTAAGAAGAGATTTAGTGATATACTCCGTAAAATATAGGATGGGTCCTGTGGCAGATGGTGTCACTATCACTCTCAACAAAATCCTTATTTCATGACGGTATAATATGTCAAAAAACAATCATAGGTACTTTATTGATAAACGTGCACGAATAGTAATGTTATTTACGTCCTCTTAATCGAACTACAAAGTACCGTAACAAATTGAGATTTACATTTGATTATCAATATTAATATAACGCAATCAAACATTAATTCAGATGAATTTATTTATGAAGTGCATAACAAGAAAACAATAATTTTAGTTCGAATTATTTTAAATAAGCTGTATGACAACAACAAGCAGCGATAGCTCTGTGGGGCGACCAACAGACTGCAATGCAGAGGGTCTCGGGATCGAACCCACGTCGCGCACCTCTGACTTTTTGACAATTATCGCCTGCTCCGTGCCTCGGAGAGCACGTTAAGCCGTCGCTCCCGGCTGCCATGAACATCTATGGCAGTCGTTATTGGGAAGTTAGTGCCCTCTAATATCCTGACACTGGTCTAGCCTTAGGGTATCGTTAACCTTCGGGTTGCGGAGGTCAGGTGGCAGCCGCCCCGTATTAAAACAGATATCCAGTCAAATCCGGTTAGACTAGAAAGCCGAACCCAAGTTACTTGGGAATATAAAAGGCTTGGGAGAAGAAAATGTTAAATAAGCTGTATGAAAATGCACTATACAAATATAAATTTAATCAAATGAATAGTTTTCTATTGCTCTTGTTTGATTTACTATTATAATATATTAAATTACAATAATTATACAAACAATAATACCATTTATCGATAATTTATAATCAAATATGTTCAACATCGTCCCAGCCCTCGGCTTAAGTGCCACAGGATACAAACTACATTTTACGGAGTACAGTGGATAACCGTAGTTTCTGCTTATCCCTTCTGACGTAATTGTCCATAGTATGGATGTCCATACACGATATAATTGTGTATGAATAAAGCTACCTCTCTTACAACATTGACATACAATTATATAACTTGTCTATTAATCCGAACTGCTATTTAAGAAAAGTTTATTTAATTATAGAATACTAGCTTTTGCGCGCGGCTCCGCCTGCGTGGTACCTATATCAATAAAAAGTAGCCTATGTCCTTCTCCAGGTTTTAAACTATATCTGTGCCAAATTTAATCGAAATCGGTTGAGTGGTTTAGCCGTGAAAAGGTAACAGACAGACAGACAGATAGACAGACAGAGTTACTTTCGAATTTCTAATATTAGTAAGGAAGTAAGGATTAGTAAGGATTAAAATCTATGGTCTCATAATTAAAGTCAGATAATCCATACTCTATTACGAGTATCTATCATTCCGTACTGATTTATTAAAAATGAGCGTCTAGAAACATCTCCGAAATATGTGTCAGACTTTCTCCAATTAATAAATAACTTAGACAGTATAAGGCAGCACCTGCCCTGTAATCTATAGGTTGTTGATTCAAATTCCACTAACTATACACGTGTCTATTTTTGACTTAAATCTGTAAATGTCTAGGCTTGCTGTAAAATGTACCATGTCTTTGGAAAGGTAACAAGAATACAAGTATCAAGAACTGTACAATTTTAATAAAAAGGAGTCTCAGTAGAAATAGAAAGAAGGTCAATAAATAAACCACAATAAACGGCTCTAAAATATATTTAACACAAATATTGCAATAAGGATTTAGATAGGAGAATTAGAATTTTGAAGCACTCGCTTCGGTTATAGAATTATTGTGACAAACTTTAAATTCTTTATAATACCAAAGTCAACAGAAAATTATCCGTTGTTATTATCCATAAACTCCTTCACTTGTTCTTGATACATTCTGTGTTTCTGCTCAAGTGTTTTCAAAGCACTCGACGGACGGATTCCACCAACGTTAACTACAAAACTTATTTGCACAGGACCTGTCTCCCCATCTAACGTATTTATAGAGAAAGAATTGCTGGTATTTATGTTGGTATTAGCTTTCGCACTATTCCGTCTATTTGTTTCAACTTTACTTTCGGTTTTGTTCTTTGACTCAGGCTTTTCAATATCCTTGTCAGTTCTCTTTGTAGCTGATCGTTGTTTACCACGCTGCTCCTTTGCCGCGTTTCTTGCTCGACTTTTCTGTGGATCAGCTGATTTCGAACCTTCATAAACAACATTTTTGATTTTAACATGTTTGTCATCCGTTGTTTTATTGATTAAGTAAGATGCACTCGGCTTCAATTGTACTTCTGTACATTCTTTACCAGAATTCCGTTGCTTTGCAGATGAAACCTTTTCAATCTTTTTCTCGGTACAGGTTTGAATAGTATTCTTATATATTTTTAGTCGATTCTCCATTCTGACTTTTTCTGAATATCTTTGGAGGCTTCTAGCTCGTTCTAATCTTGGTCTTATCTTTTCCATATCCGGGCCCAGACCACCTAATTTCATATTTGGTGTATGTTCAATAGTCGCCCGCCTAGGAACACGACGTGGATTTGATATTTCAGAAATACTCTTGAAATTATCGGGACTTTCGTCACGCATTGTTGGCGATTCAAGGTTTAAATTGTCTTGCAATACACTTTCTTCTAAAGAATTTTCCTTGTAAAATTCAATATTTCTGTTTAATAACTTGTCATAATACATTTCATTATAAGCTTCAGTATTGTAAAATTCTGTTACATGATTACTTATATCATCATCAATACTTTCTCGTTCTGTATCACCAAATTCTGGCGATAATGAACGTATTTCGTTTTTATCAGATTTTTTATTTATTTCACTTGGTGCGAGCTGTTTTCTAAATATTTCAAGATATGTCGATCGCTTTGACTTCTCTTTTTGTTTTTTTACTAAATAACTGCTAGGTTGATTAGATTCTTTCTTTACTTTCTCGTTTAATTTGTGGGACTTGTTAGCATTTCGTTTTTGACTTTTTGGTACTTTTATGAGCACGTCGTTTTCGTAAAATGGGACGAGTATTGTATCGGTTTTGTCCTCAGATGATTTAGTTTTTATATTTGCTTTACTTTTTAAACTTTTTTCCAAGCTATCCAACGAAACATTGCTATCAGTACTAGAGTCTTTGTTCATTATTCTATAGGAAAATTTTAATCTTTTTCTGTTACTCATAAATAGATACGAAGCATTGTCCATCACGTCATTAAATGTCATTGATGATTTTATTTTTATTGTTACGCAACGTAGCCAGACCGAATAAGTACTAAAACAATAAAACCTTTCGGCAGTTTCTAAAATGGTATCAGCGGTTTAAAAAGTGTTATGTACTTACAAAATAGCATTACTTTGTTTACTTTATTCGTGAAGGGACATATGTGATAAATCGTGCGATTGTCAAAAGTTGGATACGTAGTGGAGCTGGCAGTCGGCCAGATTTAAGTAATGCGCAAATTGCTTTACGCCCCCGTTGGCGTTGGCAACTCTGCCGCGACGTCATGGCATTCACGCTTGCACGTGTCATTCACTGCTTGTCTAAATACATAGTATCACTAACCACGAAAGGAACCATGACGGCTGCAAACTTGAAATTTGACTGTTAGCACAGGGTCCTTTTAAGTGCTTTATTAAACATGTGCTTACTCTTATGCCATTATCGTAAATTTATTTGAGTTTATAGTATACTAGCTGTCCCGACAGATGTTGTCCTGTACACAAGAGAAAAAAAAACATCTAAACCATTCTCGAATCCACTTGAACACATACAAAAAGTTTCTTTAAAATCGGTCCAGCCGTTTAGGAGGAGTTCAGTGACATACACACGTACAGTAGAATTATAATTATATGTAAAGAAGTAATCTAATCTTGTAATATTTGGACCTACTTTAAATATTGGAGAACGGAGGAACAAAAAAGAATATCTGTACTCAGATCTTGAGCTTAAAACCCCACTTTTGACATTTTGCCAAATGTTTTATACATTCAGACAGGATTTTATGTCCAGCCATAATATGGATGTATTCCTTTATTTCTTAGTGATATATTTGAGATATGGAATTGGGCAAATTGACTAGGACGATATCAGATTTTTGTCTCAGAATTTAAGGTTTATTTGGGTCATTGATATGTTAACATTTCTTCCTTGTTGGATCACTAATTGTGAGTTCTCAGTTTTAATTATCTGATCGGTCAGGGTATAGTTCTAGCAACTTGCAACTCACGATGGCGAGCGAGCTATGTATGTGTGTGTGTAAGTGTCGCTTGCAACTGACATCTCTGTCAAACACGCATACTACCGCACTGTGCATGTACACGTAAAGCCCGCTCGCCTTCGTGAGTTGCAAGAACTGTAGTTCAGCATATTATAGTATATATATGCTATAGTAGTAGCAGCGATAACCTAATGGCTAATGGGAGACTGTTGGACTGCCACGCAGAGGTCTCGAGTTCGAGCCCTAGGCGCTCATGTCTGACTTTTCGAAGTTATGTGCGTAGTAATTAGTTAAATCGCTTGCTTTAACGATGAACGAAAACATCGTGAGGAATCCTTCATGTCTGAGAGTTCTGTATAATGTTCTCGAAGATATGTGAAGTCTGCCAACCCGCACTAGGCCAGCGTGGTGGACTATGACCTAACCCTTCTCACACAGCGAAGAGGCCCGTGAGACTTTATTTCTGAACGAGAGCAACTACAGGGGTGCGAGGGGAGGCGTTAGAAGCGCCAGCGCTGTGAGTTTTTTATGACGTAGCCTCCCAAACTGAAATGGGCTTCATCGCTGAAGAAAATATTTATTCGAGATTCGGTCGAAAAAGTGGCTAATATCCTCTCGGCGTAGTTTATTCTTGTTTGATAATCATTCTCGTTCAATTTTTGGATTATCTGTATTTTGTAGGGATGAAACTTTAGTTTCTTTCTTATTATGTCATGTAATGTTGTTCTGGCAATCCTCAAAGCCAACGAGCGCTTACAAAACTTACGCTGAGCCGTAATAAGTGAAAATTACTTGTTAAATATGCTTCGATAGCAAAAGCGCGGTGCGCCCCTGACCAAGGCTCCATTGCAACTAAAAAACTCACAGCGCTTCTGCACCCCTGTAGCTACTCTCGTTCAGAAAAGGTCTATTCAAAATGTGAAAATTGCTACCGGGCACCCTGTACATAGTGCAATGTGCGGTAGCCGTCCCTGCTGGCGCCGTGCCAATGTCCGACGGAGATAACGGATTGGGGGCAAGTTCCACGCGACCCAACCTCGAATCTCCACTCATATTATCACGTAATACCTATTATAAGTACTTACTCATTAAGCCTTTTCAAACGTACGTGTGGGCTTAAAACCTGGTAATGCTATCTATTTATTACGTAAAAGGGCTTAAGTAAGGCATGACTAATTCCAGTGTAACTCAATAGCATGTTCATGGAGTAATCTTTAAGGATACTTTGACGAACGGCTAGCTGTTGATAGAATGAAAATGATTACGGGTCATAACAATTTAGTACTCGTTAGCTCTGTAATATTTTTTGCGATTGTATTTGCTCGATTTTCTATTACTCAGAATTTTCTATAAGAAAATTCTGAGTAATAGTACAGGGTTTGCAAATGTGCCCTGTAGTTGGCGATAGATTCGTACACTATTGAGTAGGACCTAAAAACGTAGTTGGTGAAATGTGGATGTAATACTGATATGCCTATGCCTTTGATAAGAGCATGAATATATGTATTTGTAGTATGAGATGTTATATTAATTACCGTGCCGTTCACAGTTATTCACCATGATTACAAAAATAATGATCCAAATATGACGTAAACCAGCCGGCGTCGGCGCGTGAAACAACGCGGCATAATGAACCGCGTCCAGTTTCGAAATTATATACCTACCTACCTACCTAATAAAAGTATTTTTTTTAAATTAAGAGGAAACACAACGGCCATTTTTCCATACAAACGTAGTCCCCTATTTCTGCCCTGGATAATGCCAGTAGAGCAATAATTTTTTCCAAAAAATGTATGGGCTCTATTGGTATGTCTCTATGTTTTCCTTTTTTTCATAAATTAATTATTAAATAAAAGAGACTTGAGCCTTCAAAAACCTAAAAATTGACCAGATTTCCCACTGTGTTCAAACATCCAGAAAACAAATATGACTAGATTATATAAAAAGGAAAACATAGGAACACAGCCAAAGTCTTTCTTTAATTTTTAATGAAAAAAGTAGTTAAAATGGTCAAGTTTTGGAGAAGGAATCAGGGGACTACCTTGATTTTGTGTACTTTTAATAGGTATTTTCGGTCCAAGCTGCAGTTGTCTCTATCGCGCTCATGATACTGTATATGGCACTGCGCGATAGCAATAGATTTTACAAATCCCTAGTTGTCAATTCTATCGCCCTTAGTGTTTCCTCTTAATAACGCCGTATAAAGTAGTTTAATTTCAGAACCTCGTCCCGTTTATTATTTACCTAGGAAACCAAAACGTCAAACTTAGCCGTACAACAGTCTCTTCATAAAGTCTCATTTACACAAAGTGAGTTTTTTTAAACAAGTGCTTTTGTACAGCACTCATTTAAAAAAACTCAAAATGTTTTTTATTTCGTAAGACAAAGATAGCAGCAACACTGGGCTCGCCTTGTGTATATAGGCCTTCTATTCAGGATTATTAGCGACCGAAAAAATATTACAAAAATCTTGCATCAATGTTTATGTAAATACATAGTAACAAATATATTTATGATCACGATTTACACCATATTTACTATAAGTATTTCGGCAAATTGAGGCTATGCAGACATTACAGAGAAGCTCAAATGATTATAATATATTTGTAGTCCTTGTTAGTCATAGTTAGGCATTAGGCAATATTTTCTAAGTCATAATGCTATGACGACCTAAACTAGACAGTTGAAGGCTTGGTGTCGTAGGCAAAATTCTCTGGCATCTGTAGTTTTGTTTTTTATGTATATACAAATTACTTTTGTTTGTTAACCCTCGACGCAAAAACGACGGAGTGTTATAAGTTTGACGTGTCTGTGTGTGTGTCTGTCTATGGCATCGTAGCTCCCGAACAAATGAACCGATTTTGATATTATGTGGTAGAATATTATTATTATTATATTATATTATATTATTATTATTATGTTTTTTTGTTTGAAATGTGAATTAGTCGGGAGTGTTTTTAATTATGTTTGATGAAAATCGGTCCAAGATGGTCGCCGCTACAAAATGGCGGATTACATATTTTTCACAACTCCCTCAATATGGGTATCAAATGAAAGGGCTTGACTAGTAGAAAACTATACACTATGATAAATTTCAAATCCAAGATGGCCGCCACCACAAAATGGCGAATTATTATTTTTATTATTTTATGTCGGGGATTTTTTAAATTTTTAATTTATTTAAGGTGTGTAAGCGGTTGAGTACATGTTAAATAGACATATCAGTACTGTGGATGTTCTTACTAACATGTGGTCAGGTAAATCAAATGGTTATTTTAGAAATTGTTGACAAATAATTTAGAAGATTTTGTAAATAGATTTGACTGCACAGCTGGCTTAAGTGTTTGTAAGTTATTCTTAGAGGAACAGTTAACAGAAAAAGCTATTGTTAGCTAGTTTGCCTTGTAGCAATTAAACTTATAATATTTATATAATCTATACTAATATTATAAAGCTGAAGAGTTTATATAATAATACTTTCGCGCGTTTCCCGTTCGTTTATCGTTACTGCGCCGCCCCCGTGGGTCGTAGCGTGATGTTATATAGCCTATAGCCTTCCTTCATAAATAGGCTATCCAACACTAAAGGAATTTTTCAAATCGAACCAGTAGTTCCTGAGATTAGCGCGTTCAAACAAACAAACAAACTCTTCAGCTTTATAATATTAGTATAGATTATAAGATTAATTGCTTCCATGCTTACACGTAAGCACATCGTAGACTCGTTGTCAGTTGTCCCGTGAGACAAGTAGATACTACTTTCACCTGCTGCAAACATGATTTTTAGATCTTATTAACTCTCATCATATTTCAAATAATTATAGCTTTACAAATTGTCATGATTTCTTATTTTTGTTAATAATTCTGTTCGGGAGTTTTTATTTACCCAACTGGCAACACAGCCAACCATCATTTTTAAATATTGGGGTGATTGTGGAAGAGAAAAAGTAACTCGTCTCTTGGCTATAGATCGCTCAGCAGTGAAGAACTACCATTCAACTGAGTAAGAAGTTCTAAACAATCCGAGTAATTGCTGTGAATTTGGTAATATAGCAACATAATATTTTAGACGATTGAGTTTCATTAAACAATGTTCAACCTGACCTTGTTGTATGTCGTGTTTTGTGTCCGATATCAATTCGTTGTCTTATCTATTATTATTAATAAATCTAAGAGTTTGACAAATAGACTTTACTTACAGAAATAATATATTTCTTGATCTTAAGGGTAAGAGAAGCTAATGCTTCTTAAAAATATTATATACTAGATTTTGCCCGCGGCTTCGCTCACGTAAATGTAGATTAGGTTAGGTTACTAACAGTACTTTTTCCTGGATGAAAGGTACCCTATGTCCTATTCTGTACTCCTGACAACATGTATGCGAAATTTCATGATTATCTGTTGAGTAGTTAAGCCGTGAAAGCGTAACAAACAAACAAACAAACAAACTCACTTTCGCATTTATAATATTAGTTAGGATTAGGATATTACTTCTAAATTCTAAGCAGCTAAACAACTTTTATTTTATATACAATTACATACATGTCCGAAGGGCAAAGTCCGAGCTTCTACAGAGAATTTCATGGCAGAAAAGCCTAACAACACGTTGCTCGAATACACCTGTGAATCGACACGAGATCAGTAGCATGTCAGTAGCATGTCGCATGCATGTCGGCTTCTATGGTGTAGTGGTTAGTGTAACCGACTACCATGCCTGAGGTCGTGGGTTCGATTCCCGTAAAGGCAAACATTTGTTTGCATGAACATGGATGTTTGTCTTGGTCTGGGTTTTTATATGTATAATATGTACGTATTTACAAAAAAAATAGTATACCTATATGTATGTTTATCCATTGTCTAGTACCCATAGTACAAGCTCTGCTTAGTTTGGGCTAGATGGTGTTGTGTGTATGTGATAGATATATTATGTTTTATTCTTACTTAAACTAAAATACATCTTTGTCAGCTATGCCATTACATTCTTCATCCTACACCTAAGAGTGTTATATTCATGATATCAGCCAGTGGCGCTACCTGCCGTCGTTCTACATATTCTCAACTACATCTATTATTAACGTTGGAAATGATTTATATTCGCATCTTGTGCCCATTTAAATAACAGATTGGCTATTAGACAATAGCATTTCTGTTGCGGTTTATCCGACAGTATTACATACATACATACATAGACTCACGCCTGTTTCCCAGAGGGGTAGGCAGAGACTACGGATTTCCATTTGCTACGATCCTGACACACTTCTCTGGCATCATTCTCTTTCATCACATTCCTCATACACGCCCGTCGGTTCACGGCGCTCTTAACCTGGTCTTTGTCCAGAACGCCTCCGATCTGATTGAGAAACGTTCGCCAGTATTATGGTTTGTAAAAGCAAAACACGGTATTATGTTATATTTTTAAAGCACTTGTTTTGTATGTTGTGTTGGTGAGATTACCGTTGTCATAGAGCATCTAAACCTTATAAATGCTTGTAAATGTGCTGAATGAGGTTTGATGCAACTTTAGACGTTGAGATATTTGACTTTAACTATTTGATAAAATAGAATCCTAATCCTAATCCTATCCTAATCCTAACTATAATATTATAAAAGCGAAAATGAGTTTGTTTGTTTGTTTATACCTTTTCACGCCTAAACCACTGAACGATCATTCTGAAATTTTGCATATACATTTTTAGGTGTACAGAATCAGACATAGGCTACCTTTCATCCCGAAAAAAATTATTGTTCCCGAGGCAAACAATAATAACGTTCTTATGATAATAGATGGCGCCACGTGTCTTTCGAATCATGATTGAATTATATTATTACAAGCAGAGTACAACCCGAATTGATTGTCAAATTCTAAATTAACACGAGCGAAGCCGCGGGCAAAAGCTAGTATTCAGATAAATTCAATTCCAAATTGTTTAAAATCCAATCCGTTTTCAATAAACACCAATATATTTCCCACAAACATGTACACCTCATCTTATTGTACACAACGCTACAGTTGTGGAATCAGCAAAACATCGTTTGGCATAATTCAGAGCGATAATAAGGTTACCGCACGGGCAGTACTGCATTATAATGAAGTTTGATACGTTTATCGTACGAGTTCGACAGGACGCCGATACAAATTATCATTTAGATTGGAATTAGATGTATGTGCCGCAGGAGTTATGAATATCGTGGTATTTTAATCATGTTACTTGGTCTCATAACTAGTATTTACGGTGATCGTGAGGGGTTAGGTTTGATTGCGAAGTCGGGTTAACCTGTTCGTAAATTTTTAGTTGAATTTTGGAGTCTGGAAATGTGCCCCATTTTCTTCTTCTTCTCGTAGCGTTTTGATTGCTAGAATAGAATAGAATATTTTTATTTGCATAAAATGTAGGTACATAAGTTGGAATATTATATAATTGGAGCCATATACATTTTGTAAAACTGTGACATGCAAATCTTAATTAAAATCAAAAACATTAACATCATAAATTATTCTTAATTTGTAAATTATTGATTGATTGCTATAATTGCTACAAATTATATGCCCCTGTCTAGATATCTTTGCAATGTAGGGACTATCCAGATTGTGGTTGGAGAAATGAATTTTCTAAATTTCTTATTTCATATGTCTGTGATTCATTGTAGTTTTTTTAAATACTGTTTCATTGATTTCTCCCTTCTTGCAGTATACAACTTAAACTGTACGACCATCAAAGCAATGAACACAAATAAAACATACATCCCCAAAACAATGATAACTCTTACCTAAATGATAAACGCGGCAAAGGACAATCCATAAGGCAGATCTCCTGTGGGGGCGGTGTGGAGGCCACTGCTCTTAGACCACACGACTGCTTACCATCAGGTGGAGTGTGGTCATTTTGACGAGCTAAATAAAAAAATAAAAAAATCTCGACTTCGATCCTAGGGCGCGCATCTCTGACTTTTCTAAGTTATGTGCGTATTAAATAGTTAATTATCGCTTGCTTTAACGGCGAAGGAAAACATCGTGAGGAAACCTGCATGTCTGAGTGTTCTCCATAATGTTCTCGAAGATATGTGAAGTCTGCCAACCCGCACCGCGCCAGCAACGTGGTGGACTATGGCCTAACCCTTCTCATAGGGAGAAGAGGCCCGTGCCCAGCAGTGGGACAGTTTAATATAGGACTGGTTTTATTATTATATTTTGACAATGACCTTTGTATGTTAAATTTGTTCTAATAAGCTACGACATGTGTGTTTATGTTATGTTATTTGTTCAAACCAATGTTAACTGCATCGTGATATTCGGTGATCAGGTGTTAAGGTCGACAGTAGCGTGCTTATTGTCTTTTGTACTACACGACTTACTACTGATTTCAATCACATCTTGCCATGAGAAATGAAACTCTAAATATAAGAAGATAAGGTCGATAGGATAAATAATGCCCAGCCTATTTAAATATTCTCAATACAGTAGTGACAGGTAATGACACCATGATAGCATCGATGGCATTTAGAAGTAGAACCGGAAAAATAATCTGTGAAGAGCCAAAGTATGGCGTAACTCTAAAGGTGAACAAGGTACTGGTTTAGTTTATTTTGTCATAAAAGGGACTCTCAAGGACTTTCATCTCGGTAGAATTATTTTCACATAATCCTAACTAATATTATAAATGCGAATGTGAGTTTGTTTGTTACGCTTTCAAGCCTAAACTACTCGACCGATAATCACGAAATTTCGCATACACGTTGTCAGAGAACAGAAAAGGATATAGGGTAAATTTAATCATTTAAGATAAAAGTACTGTTGTAATCTAATCTACATTTACGCGAGTGAAGCCGCTGACAAAATTTAGTATTCAATGATTTTTAGGCTCTTTGCTTATGTTCTTTTTTGTTGACCTTTCTGCGAGATCTATTAAAGGATTGAGTCATTGGTCATATCATCATATCATGTGGTGATGATGTATGACAAATTAGTTTTTGTTCGTGGCTTTAGGGCGCCTTCAAATATGCCACGCGGGGCTGCAACGCTGCCGCGAAGCTGTCGCCACGCTGCCGCCACGCAGCCGTCTCTAGTCTATCGATGAACTAATGCGCGGCAGTAGCGCGGGTGCAGCGCTCCAGTCGCGCGTTTTTATTTATATGGATTTACAAAGCAGCGTGTGGCCGCAGCACCGCAGCCGCGCTGTACATTGCGGCAAATTTGAAGGCGCCCTTACTCACGTAAATAATATATATGTTACGGCTAAAGATAGGTGTGAACATAAACTTAAGATTAACCTGCTAAACCTAGGTTTATCTTCGAGGAGGTGTTAATGTTAGTTTCTTCTATCTTTAGCCGGCTAAACTCAAGTGTAACTGCAGGCCCTTGGCTAAAAATGTAGAAGGAAATGGAAAAGGAAACAATGTAATAATGTTTACTATTTTGACACGAAAACTTTTATTTAAAAGACATTGCAAATACGTGCGATCAACCGCAAAGAAAGATAACGCAATATTAAACAAAAATATATATATTTTTTTTCTTTCATTTATTTGAGCGAGGGTTTGTTCATTCACTGAACATGTCACCCTCATAGGAACTTAACCAGTTTATAATCTTAACAATCTACGCTTAATACCTATATTTACTAGATTATATAATATTTTAGCTGCGTCACTCAAAGGTGCGGCTAGGATAGAGTTACACAAGCCCATCTCGCGTACATCAATACCATGTTGATTTTTAATCATGACTCTCTCTGCTTCGTTCCGGACACATTCTATCAGAATATGATACACGTCTAAACAAAAATATTGCCACGTGTGCGCGCTTTGTCTCCCCACCGCCCCCTCAAGCCCTCCGCCGGCCCGGCGCGTCCATCGAATACATTTTTAGCCGTTTCGTTTCGGTTAAAGTGCACATTAACCGGCTAAAGATGGAATATCACGACGCAAACTAACATGAACTTTAGCTGCTTCTCGAAGATAAACCTAAGTTTAGCCGGCTAATCTTAAGTTTATGTTCACACCCACCTTTAGCCGTAACATATATATATATATATTTCAACGGTTTACGCGAGATTGCGTTAAACAATCCAAACATCCTTACAAACTTAGTATTGTATTATTTTACGCAAATATTACACATACATTTCTTTTTACACAAATTTTTTATTGTAGGTTTTTTTATTGTAGTATTATAAAAACATGTTTCATTAATTGTAGTATATTTTAAACAATTTATATTTTCACATTCCCGGAAGTTTCGACTGCTTTTAAGCAGATCAAAGTCCTATATATTATACATATTCAGTCCCTGAAGGGGCAGGCCTTTACGCGAAATTCGTGAAAAATGATATGGTCGTACCTACGTCATATTACGTTGAGCGCCGTTCCACTGCGCTCTGCTGAGCTGTCCTAGCTTTAGAATTCATCACTTAGATGTACAAGTTACAAAAATATCGTAGGTAAGTATAACAAAAATCTTGGAATTCCATAGAAAGATATCTTCACGTAATTTATTTCTATAAAATAGTTAAAATCATTAGTTTTTAGTGTTCCGGACCCAAAGGGTAAAACGGGACCTTATTACTAAGACTCCGCTGTCCGTCCGTCTGTCCGTCTGTCATCAGGCTGTATCTCATGAATCGTGATAGTTAGACAGTTGAAATTTTCACAGATGATGTATTTCTGTTGCCGCTATAACAAAAAATAATAAAACAGAATAAAATAAATATTTAAGAGGCTCCCATAAAACAAACGTGATTCTTTTGCTCGTTTTTACTCGATATGGATAACGGCAACAGGTAGACGCTTTAAATATTCACAGAATATTTAGTTACAATATACTTTAAAATAAATAATTAAATTAAAATAAAACAAATATTTAAAGGTCCCATACAACAGACATGATTTTTTTGCCGTTTTTATAGATAATGGTACGGAACCCTTCGTGCGCGAGTCCGACTCGCACTTGACCGGTTTTTTGTACACATAAGAATTAAGTAGCAAATATAGATTCTTCGTTTGACGTTTGGAGATATGTGAGCCATGTTTTTTAGCCTAAAACAAATAATTTTACAGCAGGCTAGCTCATTTACAAAGTGGTTAACCTTTGCTAATTCTCGATCCTGATGTTGTTATGATAATTACAATTTTGGTAGAATTATAAAAATAGTTTCTGTAAAATGCCGAGTTTATTGACATTAGAAGGACAATCGGAGGATCTATTGCACAGATGACGTAGTGGCTCAAATTATCTTGACCTTTGTCGGCCTTGATAGAGTAGTGGTTAGTGCAACAGACTACCACGCCTGAGGTCGCGGGTTCGATTCCCGCACAAGTCAAACATTTGTGTGCATGAACATGGATGTCTGGTCTGCATGTTTGTATGTATAATATGTATGTACTTACAAAAAAATAAGGATATACCTATGTATGTCTATCCATTGTCTAGTACCTCTACTTAGTTTGGGCTGGATAGTGTTGTGCGTTTGTGATAGAATATTATATGATTATTATTATTTCCAGTGCGCCGAGTGTTGTGAGTCCAATCCACACGGGTCGAAACTGCGTAATCTAATAAAAGTTATTACTTGTTTGTAAAACTGCCCGCAATGTAATTAACGTAAAGAAGGGCTTTGCTTTTCTTGAAAATATTAATAAAAATAGCCAGTTGCACTCATTGATCGGTAAACGATTAGCGAGATTAAGCAACGTTGGGTGCGGTCAGTCTATAGATGGGTGACCGCTTAGTGGTATTTCATCTGAGCGTCTCCGTGCTTCGGAGGGCACGTAAAAAGTCGGTCCCGGTTGTTGTCAAATTGACAGCAGTCGTTAAGCCATGTCAGAGGTCTACGGGCGGCTTGAACAACTCTTGACAACAGGTTGGCCATAACCACATCAAAGGAAAAAAAAGAAAAAAAAGAAAGTGAAGAATATAAAAACGTGAAATAGTTACGTCATTATATGCTAAATGTTATCATGTATTTTGAATAACATACTCTCTCAAAAAATCCATTATTGTACTAATCTAAAGTGTACCTGTACACTATTCAGTTATTTTATTTATAATATAAACGGTTGTGCTAAAATAAAATTACACAATAATTAATTAAATAGACTATTATAAAAGTCAATTACTAAAATATTTATTTAATACTAACTTTTGCCCGCGGCTTCGCTCGCGTTAATTTAGAATTTGACAATCAAGTCGGGTTGTACTCTGCTTGTAATAATATAATTCAATCATGATTCGAAAGACACGTGGCACCATCTATTATCATAAGAACGTTATTATTGTTTTCCTCGAGAACAGTAATTTTTTTCGGGATGAAAGGTAGCCTATGTCCGTTTCTGTACACCTGACAACATATATGCAAAATTTCAGGATGATCGGTTCAGTGGTCTAGGCGTGAAAAGGTAACAAACAAACAAACTAATTTTCGCTTTTATAATATTAGTTAGGATGATATTAAATCAATTATTTGAGTTAATAGCAGCGATAGCTCAGTGGGGAGACCAACAGACTGCAATGCAGAGGGTGTAGGGTTAGAACCCACGTCGCGCACCTCTGACTTTCGGAAGTTATACAACTTTTCCAAATTATGTGCGTATTGATAGACAATTATTATTATCGCCTGCTCCGTGCCTCGGAGAGCACGTTAAGCCGTCGGTTCCGGCTGCCATGAACATCTATGGCAGTCGATATTGGGAAGTCAGTGCCCTCTAATATCCTGACACTAGTCTAGCCTAGGTATCGTTAGCCTTCGCGTTGCGGAGATCAGGTGGCAGCCGCTCCATGTAAAAACTGATATCCAGTCAAATCCGGTTAAACTAGAAAGCCGACCCTAAGTGACTTGGGAATAATAAAGGCTAGTGAGAAGAGATTTGAGTTAATAATATTAATTCGTTACGATTTCATATGTTTCAATAAGCACTAAAACTATGCAAAATGGTTAATTACAATTACTTGAGTTTATGCTTAAGACTCTAAAAAGACTAATTACAATAAGGGAACTATACAAAATAAGGTATTGCAATAAAATATAATATTAATTAATTAAAATTCATTATTACCGTACCACTTTCATAAGTGTTACTAATAAAATAATTTTAAGTGTTACATGAGAAGATGTTATATAAACTTATAAACTAATATTATAAAGCTGAAGAGTTTGTTTGTTTGTTACCTTTTCACGCCTAAACCACTGAACCGATCATCCGGAAATTTTGCATATTCGTTGACAGGTGTACAAAAGCGGACATAGGGTACCTTTCATCCCGAAAATAATTACTGTTCCCGAGGAAAACAACAATAACGTTCTTATGATAATAGATGGCGCCACGTGTCTTTCGAATCATGATTGAATTATATTATTACAAGCAGAGTACAACCCGAATTGATTGTCAAATTGTAAATTAACGCGAGCGAAGCCGCGGGCAAAAGCTAGTGTTATATAAAATAGGCTTGTGTATCGAATCATAATGAACATCGATTAATTATTATTACATCCTTGTCTTTTAGAAATATGTTATAAATGTCAGATTACGACATTAACAATTAATACTAATGGCGATAGAGCTTGAAGATGTTTGAATTTTAATGTTTTTTGACCATCAATGGCGGTGAATGCTTATTCTTTATTTTTTTTATGCAACTAAGGTGGCAAACGAGCATACGGTCCACCTGATGGTAAGTGGCCACCGTAGCCTATGGACGCCTGCAACACCAGAGGCATCACTTGCGCGTTGCCGACCCTTTAGGAAAGGAAGTGGGAAGGAGAAGGAGCGGGACGGGGGAAGGTATTTCACGTCGATATTCTGTGAGAGGGTAGTCCTTCCCCGGTCGAGCCAGCCCATTCATGCTGAAATCAGCGAGGCCCTACTACTCTAAAAAAAATGTTTAGTCTGATAGAGTGCATTAGCGCAGTTGTAGGTAGTAAAAACGAATGTTTTGCATAAGTTCTTGTGTTCAAATCCCGAGTTAGAATAGAACTATTGCGCTTTTCTGTTAAAAATTCTTGGTAGGAGCACAAAGTACCTATGGAACTGCGTCAATTAGATGGCAAAAAGCTTGTCCTCTATATCGTGGGACCTAAAAATAACTGGAAAATGTAGTTGTAATACACCTATTAGCTTACTTCTTCGAGGAGGTGAAAGGTTTCGCACATAGTGTGTAGGTATTTACAGTTTTTAGAGATTTTCATCCAAACGGGCGTATATCAGCTTTATCTTATCCAGTATTAACTAAAATAACATTACTATTGACCGGACAGATATAATAATATGATCTCTATTATCCTATTAGTAAAATGCCAAGAACTAAATTCAAAAGAATCTATCCGAACATGTCTCTCAGCCTTGGCCATGACCAACAAATGATGTACCTATACCATGATTGTCACATTGTAACCTTAAATAATATTGTAATACATTGCTAACACACTTATCAAATACATACATAAACAATATTAACACCTCTTCGAATAAAACTCATTTGACCATAGAGAGAAGACTTTAAGCAGTTATGTTCCACAGATAAAATGGAATACTTCAAGGTGATTTGAATTAGGATAGTTTCGGTAACTTTGGACACTGATTTGGGCCAAGGTGCAACGAAATTGATGTCAATTTAGATAACAATGGACACAGTCTAGCATTCACTGAGATGTCGAGTGCACGCACATTTCGCAGTGTTCATTTACGTTGACAATAATGATGTCTTCCATGGCCACAACTGTTGCTTTGTCGCGATAATTGCTGTGCTATTAATACGCCTTTCTATTCTTTTATATATTTTCTTTTTTAGTTCATTAAGACGTTATTAGTTTGCTGAATACGGGATAATACTCGACTTTCAAAGTTACACTAAATGTTTATAGATACAGAGCCATGCCCAATGTCGGAGTTGTATTTTTAGATATCTTCTTCTCCCTAGCCTTTCTTATTCCCAAAGTCACTTGGGATCGGCTTTCTAGTCTAACCGGATTTGACTGGATATCAGTTTTTACAGCGGCTGCCACCTGACCGCCGCAACCCGAAGGCTAACGATACCCTAAGGCTAGACTAGTGTCAGGATATTAAAGGGCACTGACTTCCCAATAACGACTGCCATAGATGTTCATGGCAGCCGGGACCGTCGGCTTAACGTGCTCTCCGAGGCACGGAGCAGGCGATAATTGTCAATCAATACGTACATAATTTCGAAAAGTCATATAACTTCCGAAAGTCAAAGGTGCGCGACGTGGGTTCGAACCCGAGACCCTCTGCATTGCAGTCTGTTGGTCTCCCCACTGAGCTATGCTGATACTTAAATATGATATATATATATATTAGATGTAATTTCTTAAATGTAATTGTATTATGATTTGCGTTATGACCTACATCTTACATGTTGGCGATTAAAAACAATAATTAAATGTACCTATCTTATTTTATTAAATACCTACCTTAAAAGATGATTTAACTCATCATGTTAGACTATTATTTTTGTCAGCGATATTTAAGATTATTTCAACACGTGAGCATTTCAATTAAAGTTGTCAGTGTCACAGTAATAAGCTCGTCGAAACTTTGAGAATAGAGTTGAAAACTATATTCTAAAAGCGTTAAATTCGCTACAGAAATACTCAGTGGTCAGACTGTTAATAATAGAAATATGTTAGAGAACTGGAACTAGAGAAGGTATTTTCTCTCGGCTAAAACGAAAATAAACTACGAATGGCGTCTAAATAGGAATATTAATGAGCATATTTTTAATTTAGCACGTTTCAAATTCGGGCATTGACTCCAGGTGAAAAAGGTACCAATCACCTAATAACAGCAAATATTTGATAGATCTGTTTGTATACTATAGTGTATAATGTATAATTATATTAAAAAATTATATAATATGTACTAGCTGTCCTGACAGACGTTGTCCTGTACATACGAAAATAAAAAATAAAAAACAACACATCTAAACCACTTGAATCCTCTTGAACACACACAAAAAATTTCATTAAAATTGGTCCAGCCGCTTAGGAGGAGTTTAATTACAAACACACGCACAGAAGATTTATATTTGAAAAGATAATTTAGACTATTTTAAAAAGAAAAACCACAGGCAACTTGACAAATTTATACAACTGATTAATATAAAAAATTATGTTCATTAGTGGAAAAAAATTTAATAAGAAGACGTCAAAGGCTTTAATTCGAATGTCACGTTTCACTCTTGTTCAGTAGTTGGTTGTTGAAAGAGTACTGTGAGGTGATGGATCACCTCGTACCGCCAAAGTTCAAGTTCGATGTAGATAGTTCTGACAGATTAGCTTGCGCAATGCACACAGCCTACACGCAGTTTAACTGTTTAAAACAGAAAATTTACATATATAACGATTTTATATAAATAATTATTAATATCATCAAATTAAATTGTAAGAAATTAATCATTAATTTGTTAGTTTTCTGTCTATGATACTAATTGAATGTCTTCATTATAATTAAATTAAAAATCGAGGTATGATATTGACATTTACCTACCGTAAAAAATATTAGGCTAGAAACCTAAAACGCAGATTAATATTTACTTGCGTAAATACATAATTATTTTTCATTTAAAGTTGCTATATCTATTACTAAACGTTCCCGCGGTTTCACCCGCGAATATCGTTATTGCGCCGCCCCCGTGGGTCGTAGCGTGATGTTATATAGCCTATATATAGCCTTCTGTATGAGCCAATAACGCTCATACGGCACAATTCGTATTGACCAAACAATTAATTAATTAGTCGTAACTAAAACTCGGTCACGCGCTATTGTGTATGTGTCGAATCAATAACTTTACGTAAAGTGCGACTCAGATAACTTAACATTAAACATTTACAACTATTGTGAACTATCCTTACTAATCTTCGATCAAATATACCATAGATGCACATTCTCATACAAAAACCGCGTCAATATGTGGCACTGACCAGTACTACTTACTTATAAGTGTTTGCATTTATTATGCAATCCAGGAAATAAACCGGAATAATTATTGCACGGCCACTGAGAAACATTTTGTAATAGTTTAGTACAAACGCGTCAATGTAAAGCGTCCTAAGTGTGTTACTCGCGATACGTAAGCGTACTTAGTATATGGTACAGTCTCCACCGTACTAGTGGTGTCGATTCGCTCTCGCTTACGAGCAGCGCACGCAAGAGTGAGTGGGACAGGTGCATAATATAGCGCGTACGACTAATTTGTGCACAGTTTTGTTGGCGCCGTTTTTCGAGCGACGATCTCTATGGTATATTTGATCGATGTTACTAATATTATAAATGCGAAAATGAGTTTCTTTGTTTGCTTGTTTGTTACGCTTTCACGCCTTAACTACTCAACCGATCAACATGAAATTTTGCATACACGTTGTCAGGGGTACAGAATAGGACATAGGGTACCTTTCATCCAGAAAAAATAACTGTTGCAAACCTAACCTAACCTAACCTACATTTACGCGAGCGACGCCGCGGGTGAAAACTAGTATCTAATAAACTCATAAACTTGTCTAGTGGTTTGATATATCGTGTGTACTACCTATAACAAACTTAACTACAACCGGGATACCGTTAACAACGAGATAACCCCAACACCTTCCTCGATAAATAGGCTATCCAACACTAAAATAATTTTTCAAATCGAACCAGTAGTTCCTGAGATTAGCGCGTTCAAACAAACAAACAAACTCTTCAGCTTTATAATATTATAGTATAGTATAGATAATTCAGCGCAAAATTGTAAAAAGATATGGCTATTTCTAAAAAAAAAGTTAGTTTCCGCCAACACCTGACTAGCGTGTATAACCGTTACGTAATCGCAGTAATTTTTGATGGATTGTTAATCTGAGCAGAATCTTGTTTATCGATAAGTTCCGGCAAATCAAACCAATAAGATTTGGTTATGAGACAATAGATCGATTAGCTAGGCTGAATGCACTTGACCTACATCCGGTTGAGCTTGATTCGATTGCTTACTAATCGCAACACTAGTCAGAGACTCGGAGATTACGCTCACACGCCGCTTAACAATTACAGATTCGAAATTCAAATTAAAAGCGCGGTTTGATCTGTCACCATAGATTATTAAATTTAATCTTGAACTTTGCAAGGGCTAATAAGTTTTAGTTATCAGATAGATTATTTTTAGATTAAATACTAAGTGCTGGCATTGAAATGTAATAGATATAAAGATTGCAATAAATTAAATTTAACTGTCTGTAGACTGTGATATATTAACACGTACCTAATGTTTATTTAAACATAATATATAATAGATATTTTAAATTTGCATAGTACGGTACTTTTTTAATGGAATATTTGCTCGCACAGATGTGTCAATGACATCTTTAATAGAATAGCTTCGAAAACTCCGGGATTCGAATAGATAATACAGTTATGTCATTTGAATTATTGATTTTATGAATCCCATAATATTTTATTCAAAATGAATAAGGTTAGTAACCTAATGTGGAGTCAAAGAACAGATTATAAAGGTTCGTGTGCTTTTGCGTTCATCAACGTCAAACGGTACTAAGACATAAAAATTTACATAACTATTGATTATAAAATAGGTATTGTTTAAGCATACAAAAGTGTAATATTGGACAGGTTTATTGATACGATAGCTTGTTGAACTCTACAAACAATAATATTATTGGAAATAAAACCTATTACTAGATCATCGACCTTCGTTTGCCTTTGACTGACTTGTTGATTCAACTGACGATAATGAGAGTCTAATGCAGGCAAATACTGTAATGTTCTGATATTTACCTATTGATACCTGGCCACCATCCATCGTAGACTCGTTGCAGCGTAGAAAGAGATTAAAATGACATACAGTGCGCGTTAGGAAGCTATCAAACTTACCGTAGGTACTCATATACTTACCTACTAATTGCTAAATTGTATTTTCACCAATCATATCATATCTATACTATCTATTTATACTAATATTATAAAGCTGAAGTGTTTTTTTGTTTGAACGCACTAATCTCAGAAACTACTGGTTCGATGTGAAAATTCTTTTAGTGTTGGGTAGCCTATTTATCGAGGAAGGCTATATAACATCACGGTACGACTCACGGGGGCGATGCAGTAACGATAAACGCGAGTGAAACCGCGGGAACATCTAGTCATATCATATCTTGGCTAAAATCTATTGAGTCCATACAAACCATGACTGGAGATTTAAGTTTGTTCCTCTGACATCAGGTAGCCCGCCAGTAGTGACAACAAAAAAGGGAGATATGAGAAGCTTAATTGAACAAATGAGAATGTAGACAACACAACGGTATGTCCAGTAATGCTTATGAATAATTGTCACGAACAGACGCGGCACTCTCTTATATAAAAGATATAAATGTGTCTCTATATCATTTATTGTTTTATAGATATTATTATACAGAATGTAATCTAATATTATAAATGCGAAAATGAGTTTGTTTGTTTGTTTGTTTGTTACGCTTTCACGCCTTAACTACTCAACCGATTAACATGAAATTTTGCATACACGTTGCCAGGGGTAAAGAATAGGACATAAGGTACCTTTCATCCAGAAAGCATTTATTACTCTGGTATTGATGACGCGACTATTTAAACCAGTGCATCATCTGCGAAGTAAGGGATAGCTTGAGTAATTTTTAGTATTAGCAAACACTGAATTACTTTACAGTGCATTTATCTATTTGTATGAGTTTCTGCTAATTCAAGTTGCAAATCATCATCATCATGTCAGCCAAAAGACCTCCACTGCTGGACATAGGTCTCCTCCAAAGCTTTCCACACAGACCGGTCTTGGGCCACCCGCATCTAACCGCTTCCCGCGACCCTTACCAAGTCGTCGGTCCACCTTGTGGTAGGCCTACCCCTGCTGCATGTTCCGCTGCGTGGCCGCCACTCTAGAACCTTTCTGCCCCAACGGCCATCGGTTCTGCGTGCTATGTGCCCTGCCCACTGCCACTTCATCTTGGCTATCCGGAGAGCTATGTCGGCAACTTTAGTTTTCCTGCGGATCTCCTCATTTCTGATTCGATCGCGCATGGAAACCCCGACCATAGCTCTCTCCATTGCCCTTTGCGTGACCTTGAGCCTTCTGATAAGGCCCATTAGTGAACGACCACGTCTCTGAGCCGTGTGAGCAAGTTGCAAGTCTAACAATATTGTTGCTTGACTATATCAGCCCACTTCTTAATGTTGCACACTTATGACGTCTCCTTTTAGACAAGATTAGACACAATTGTGATGAGCTTGTAACATGTATCGCAAAAATAAAGATATCTTAATGTTAAGAACATCGACAGAAGAATTAAATGCAATAAAGGCAAAATATAATTGTTTATTTTTATTATCTTTATATAATACTACATGTTCCTGCGGTTTCACCCGCGTTTATCGTTACTACGCCACCCCCGTGGGTCGTAGCGTGGTGTTACATAGCCTATAGCCTTCCTCGATAAATCTATCCAATCTATCCAAAACTAAAAGAATTTTTCAAATCGAACCAGTAGTTCCTGAGATTAGCGCGTTCAAACAAACAAACAAACACAAACTCTTCAGATTTATACTATTAGTATAGATATACCATTACATCTAGTCGAAATTTCAAACTAATATTTATGCAAGTACTATTAACTGCTATGTAAGCATCTGTGACAGACAGACGGACAAACAAAGTCGGCCTCTACCGTTCCAGGATCCGCATTATCGAACGGCACCTAAAAAAGAAATATGCTTATTAAATACCTTCATTTAATATACGTTTATTTCATCCGGTTTCGCCCAAAGTCGAGCTCATCGATGGATGAGCTGACTGCATTTTAGGTACTTTACTTAAATCATTAAAATATTAATTATAATTGTTGTTAGACGCATGCGAAAGGCAATTAACACGTTGGTTAATATCATCCAATCGCTTTATTATAACTCAATTTGGAATGGTTAACAGCATCCTTGATTTTATGAAATTATTATAATTTCCTCATTGTTGCTGTAAGTAATAAAATATTGGCGGCCTCGATGGCGTAGTGGTTAGTATAACCGACTGCCACGCCTGAGGTCGCGGGTTCGATTCCCGCACAAGTCAAACATTTGTGTGCATGAACATGGATGTTTGTCTTGGTCTGGGTGTTTCTATGTATAATATGTATGTACTAAAAAAGAAATAATTATATATGTATGTTTATCCATTGTCTAGTACCCATAGTACAAGCTCTGCTTAGTTTGGGCTAGATGGTGTTGTGTTTATGTGGTAGAATAGAATATAGAATATTTTAATGTTTCTGCAAATAGCTGACCTGCGCAGCTTCGTCTGCTTAACATATGAGAATTATCACCGTTTCTGCAACATTTTTCATTGACGCTCGGCTCCTATTGGTCGTAACGTGATGTTATATAACCTATAGTCTTCCTAGATAAATGGGCTATCCATCACTTAAAGAATTTTTCAATTCGAACCAGTAGTTCCTGATATTAGCGCGTTCAACCAAAGAAACAAACTCTTTAGTTTCATAATATTAGTATAGATACTAAATTAAAAGTAATTCATTACAATAGTCGACGTGGCATTTCAGTTTCTCTCGCAATGCGCGGCAATACTTAATTACATATTGACGTAGACGGTTACATATCCCGATTGGAGTGGCGAGTTCCCTGAGGAGTCGTGAGTGATATATTACGTATCTTTCTTCATTACTCAATAACATCTCCAGAGATCGATAGTTTGCCAAAACTTGATCTATCAATCCGAGTTACAGGAAAAACTAGCGGATTAAATATCAAATAGCAATATTTGTTAAATTAAATGATTTGCCTATTTGTTTTTAGAGATTCTTAATGCTAAACGTAAAAGTACACTTATAAAATTGATTTCTGTCCATCTTCAGATTCATCTCTTACTAAAAACGTTAAAATGTATTAACCTGAAATTAATATTAAATACCAAGGCATAGACTCATAGTTTAGTAAAATAAATGAGTTAGAATTAACACTTTAAAAAGTATAGTCGTTTGTATCGTTTTTATATTCTAATAATTGTAGCTACAGCGATAGCTCAGTAGGGAGACCAACAGACTGCAATGCAGAGGGTCTCGGGTTGGAACCCACGTCGCGCACCTCTGACTTTCAGAAGTTATACAACTTTTCCAAATTATGTGCGTATTGATTGACAATTTATCGCCTGCTCCGTGCCTTGGAGAGCACGTTAAGCCGTCGGTCCCGGCTGCCATGAACATCTATGGCAGTTGTTATTGTGAAGTCAGTGCCGTCTAATATCCTGACACTGGTCTAGCTTTAGGGTATCGTTAGCCTTCGGGTTGCGGAGGTCAGATGGTAGTCGCTCCGTGTAAAAACTGATATCTAGTCAAATCCGGTTAGACTAGAAAGTCGAACCCAAGTGAATTGGGAATAATAAAAGCTAAGGAGAAGAAGAATTGTAGGTACTTACTGGACGTCTAGATTGGGCTATTTTTATTGTAATAAATGTAGGCACCTTATTTGCAAACCGCGAGAATTTTATTTGCCCATCCGCGAGACATAGACAAAGTCAAAGTCTCGTATTGAAACTTCTGCTCTCGAAATAAATAAATGCCCAATGACTATTTTCACGTTGAGGTGAAATAGGTTTATAGCTCAAAATAGCGATATTGCTGTATTTTTTTTAGGTTATTATTATAATAGCCCACACAGAGCTACAGAACCACCCCTCCAGCGCCAGTACCAATATTTAAATGACGGAGAAAACTCGTTTCTAACCTATACACAAAATGTGACATATCGATTATTTAATAATTATGAGTAGTAGAGCCTCGCTGATTTCAGAATGAATGGGTCGGCTCGACCGGGGAAGGACTACCCTCTCACAGAATATCGACGTGAAATAGCAGTATTCCTACTGTTGTTTTTCGTGCGGTGAGTGAGAGTGCCGGAGGCTCAATCACCCTCTTTCCCCCTTTCCGCTCCTTCTCCTTCCTACTTCCTTTCCTAAAGGGTAGGCAACGCGCAAGTGATTCCTCTGGTGTTACAGGCGTCCATAGGCTACGGTGACCACTTACCATCAGGTATGCTTCATTGCCATCGTATAAAAAAAAATAATAACTTTTTCTAAAACATGTAGAAGAAGCTGTCCGAATAATTTATTAATTATAGAACCTTTTAAAAATAGAAGTAGGTATCACTAATATTTATGATAAATTTTGGCGTTACGCCAACTTATAATTTATGGCAAACGCCAAAGTCATTAAGTTTCGTTAATATAGATAATACGGCTGAACATTAGTTAATTAAACAAATTCTTTGAGTAATTGGATTGAAAGGGTTACCTTGAAGATTTTATCACATTCAAAATCCTTTTTGGAGGTCTTCATCTTGTACAATAGCTTTAACATATGGCAACATTGTAGTCAAAATTAAAGTCGTCAAAAATTAGGTAATCCTAATCCTAACTAATGTTATAAAAGCGAAAATAAGTTTGTTTGCTTGTTACCTTTTCACGCCTAAAGCACTGAACCGATCATCCTAAAATTTTGCATATACATTGACAGGTGAACAAAAACGGACAAAGGATTCCTTTCATCCCTGAAAAAATTACTGTTCCCGAGGAAAACAATAATAACGTTCTTATGATAATAGATCGCGCCACGTATCTTTCAAATCATGATTGAATTATATTATTACAAGCAGAGTACAACACGAATTGATTGTCAAATTCTAAATTAAGGCGAGCGAAGCCGCGGGCAAAAGCTAGTTGATTTATAAATGCCTTGGTGTGAATTAGATCGATTTTTTAATCAATCGGTGATATATCGTTCGATTAAAAATGACGTATAAAGCGTATATTATAACTCCTATTTTTGAGAATCGAACCATTTTGGTATCGGATACCAAAAACGTTCGTACATAATGTTAAACGCAGACAATTGTAAACTAGTTTCTGCACGCAACTTCTTCCTTCACTTTCATCACATTCCTCATACACGCTCGCTGGTTTATTTATGCATACGTATACAATAATAAAATACTCAATGAGTGTCCAGCACCTAGTAGTTGATACCTTACTCTTTATGCCATCGAAATGAAAGTGACAAGCCCCGACTACCGTTTTCTATCGTCAACAACAATGTTTTTTGTTCCTTCGCATTTTTTATTAGTCTGTTTTCGATTACACTGGCAAAAAATGTAATACTTAATAACATTTTAAATAAAAATAAAATTGTAACATTATAGCAGAGGTCATAGTGTCTCGAATGACAAACGAATGTTACTTTTAAAACTATAAAAGCAGTAAAAAAGAAGCTGTTGTTTCATAATCTGTGTTGTTAATAACTCACCTCTGTTTGAACCTTGGGCTTCGATTCGCCATTTTATTGTTCTGATGACTACCGTAAAGTGTTATTTTTGTTTATAACATACTAGCTGTCGCGCGCAACTTCGTCTGCCTCATATAGAAGAATTTTCCCCGTTTTCGCAACATTTTTCATTGCTGCTCCGCTCCTATTGGTCGTAGCGTGATATTATATAGCCCATAGTCTTCCTCGATAAATGGGCTACCCAACACTAAAAGAATTTTTCAATTCGAACCAGTAGTTCCTGTGATTAGCGCGTTCAAACAAACCAACAAACCAACAAACTCTTCAGCTTTATAAAATTAGTATAGATTTATTGTCATATATACAAGTAAGTAACTATTAAATACATTGTTGAAAAGAGAGGAGGATAAAAGGTCTGTCTAATGCGGTAATTGTAGTCTATAATCGCTTGGAATACCAATGATATCACTAAGTGTTGCTGAACCTAAGCAAATAAAAATTAAACATATGAAAGGGAAGCGATAGTAGAAAGCTAAATGAATAGCTTTGCTCACCGGCCGAAACACAAGAGGGAGCCTTTTTGAGCGTTCTGGGTCATTTGTATTCATATTCACATATAACAAGATCTATATCGACCCTTCGAGGATAAAATGTTGAAAAGTCCATTTTGGCGAAATTTAACTATTGGTGTAAGCTTATTCAATTTTTAAGCTGAATTGACCCCTTGTATTAAAAATAAAGATATTCAAGAAAAAAGGTTTTTACTGCCCAAAAAATAACGCAGCATAAATCTTTCATTTTATAAATACCTAATGGTGTAATAATATTTCAACTCGCTACAGATTCTGTAAAAGATATCATTTCATAATTTATAAAACATCTTCTTTTTCACTTCTTTTCGTGTGGTTAGTGGCCAACCTGTTGTCAAGAGTTGTTCAAGCCGCCCGTAGGCCTCTGACATGGCTTAACGACTGCTGTAAATTTGATAACAACCGGGACAGACTTTTTACGTGCCCTCCGAAGCACGGAGACGCTCAGATGAAATACCACTAAGCGGTCACCCATCTATAGACTGACCGCATCCAACGTTGCTTAACCTTATAAAACACGAAAAACAAAGATCACCAAATCAAAAAATTAAGAGAAAGTAAACTAAGTTTTTTGACTCGCCTGGAAAGTAGTATTTTGGCTTACTACATTTAAAAATTCTTGACCCGGTATTCGTACCAGAGATCTTACAATCCCTGTAACAATAATAAACCAACTTACCTAATAGTTTTAATTACAAAAACATCAACTTATAGACCGACCTTTATCCATAACCAAACAACAATAGACCATTAATGCCCTTACATTGACCGTTTTAAACAATTCAAGGTGTAACATATATAGTAACTTATTTAATGAACACATCCTTTAGTTCCGAGCCCTGTAATCAAGTAGTTCGAACACACGCTTCCGTACATTCACCGATAGAAGACAAACGCGGATGCAATTGGCAGGCCTATGTCCCTATTGTTCTCGTAATGGATACCCGAACAATGATACATAACAAGAACTTGGACTTGCTCTTTCTAGTTGGTTTATTTCATGATCTTGTTGTCTGATCATAGATTATATCAACAAATAATTAATTGTGAGAGAAAGCATAACAAAATCATTACAATGATTGTTATCGGGACAACAAACTATTTCGTTCATCTTTTTTGGAGAATGAGTTTCTAGGTTATCTAGGAGGTGGTTTAATGGATATAATTATCTGTATTAATTTATTTATTTACGATGTTGCAAACATATTGTTTGAAATACAAATAAATGTTTCTTTCTTTCTTTAATTTATACATACATAGTCGCATAAGAATAAGCAGAGGTGTATGTAGTACACCCATATTGCCTTAGTAATCATGGTTATAACTGCAACGTAGTAAGGAGCGAGCCACAGAAACCTTTATATTAATACGTGAAGCAAAACTTTGTACCCTTTTTACGAAAATTGTGCGGACGGAGGAGTATGAAATTTGGCACAGTTAAAGTTTATATGGAGAAGGAGGGGCGAATCCTAATATTTATATAAAATATGCATTAGAAATACATTAAATTAATGAAAAACACTACACGCACACAACCATGCATTTGACACATGCAGTCGAAGCGCGTAACTATGGTTACATATATCAATATATAATCACATATATCAGCAATATCTTATAGGTAAACTTTGGTCGAATTTCGAGCACTAGGCGACCGCTAGTCTTAATAATAAGGCAACGCGTCTTTGCGACTTCTATTGCCTTAATATTAAGATTTCTGTGGGGCGAGCCTTTTGCTAATAGACACAGTTTCAGGTTCCGTACTGCTAGTGAGAATTTATTTACAGCATAGAGCCATTATAGCACGTTGCCCAAACTGTGAATTTCAAATACAGATTTTTGTACAGTAGTCGCACTAGCTACCGCCGAGTCACCAAGACGATAAACTTGGTTTATAATTTACCAGTCTATCATAAGTTAAACTATCTTATCTTATCTTATGTGGGGGCCAGTCAGTGCAAACCGGTGACACTTCGACCCTGTGGGATCTTTTGTGTCGACACTCTCCTAATAACGACTGCCATAGATGTTCATGGCAGCCGGGACCAACGGCTTAACGTGCTCTCCGAGGCACGGAGCAGGCGATAATTGTCAATCAATACGCACATAATTTCGAAAAGTCATATAACTTCCGAAAGTCAGAGGTGCGCGACGTGGGTTCGATCTCGAGACCCTCTGCATTGCAGTCTGTTGGTCTCTCTACTGAGTTATCGCTGCTCTTTAAGTTAAACTAAGAACATATTTATAATTAGCATTGTAAGCTTAGAATAGTCCCTTTCCTTTCCTTCCCCGAGAAGGGAGAATCAGATAAAAATGACGTCGTTATCAAAATTCTTTACTTCCTTTCCTATTCTAATCGAACATTTGTACGCGCAGTCATTTTTATCTGCTTTCTCTGTTCTCCGCAGGCGTACACGAACTGGAGAGACAGAACAAGATCACCAAGCAGATCCTGGAAGCGTTTATACAGAAGAAGCTGGGGCTGAAGAATAACAGCTACAAGGCGCCCTCACTACTGGACATCCTGCCGATGCCAACGCCGTCGATGGTGACTTCGCAGGAACCAGACCCGGAGCCTATCGATCCGGAAGAAGAATTACAGGATCAGGATGAGTCAGAGAATCAGGATAGTGGGGAAACTGAACAACAGGAATATAACGACAGCGACAGCCTACAAAGTGTCGAGAGCGAACAGATTGATTCATTTTACAATACTGAAGGCACGTATTCATATTGTGTTTGCCAATTTTCCGCTTGATTACGATTATATCTTTCGCAGAATGTTGTTTTGAATTAGATTAGATTAGATACTAGCTTTTGCCCGCGGTTTCATTCGCGTTAATTTAGAATTTGACAATCAATTTGGGTTGTACTCTGCTTGTGCAAGAAACCCATGGTCACTCTTTTTAATAGCCAAGTTTACAATAAAATTTTGTTTACAAAATATCATGACAGTATTGTCTATCGTAGGTACTTCGAAGATGAGAACATAACTATGATAGTCTATACAAATAAAATCATTTGATTTTATGATTGATATAATATGCACGGAAACGCGGGCATAAGATAATTTGAAGTCTTTTGAAAAGCTACAGAAGAAGAGTAGTTATTACTCCAATAGACTTAGAGACCATGACAAAAATATTATGTTTGGTGCTCGGGGACTAAGCTGAAAATAAACATAGCTATATATTATTCTAAAAGGTTTTAATTTGATGAAAATTCAGATATACCGTTGACTTTCTGTAGGTTTATTACACTGCATTTTCATTAAAAGTCTACTAATTCTTTAATTTGCTAATTATTATAAAATCGTTAGTACTATTTCTCACTGCGTCGCAATACCAATTAAGCAAATGAAAGCGATAAAATAATATCTCCATCAGCATGAGCCAACATACGCCTGTAATTTATTATTCAAACATTTGTCAATACCATAAACAATGCGTACGCAACCCGTACACACACAGGGGCCAAAGACACCGCGACCCACATCAAATATTTGAACAAACCCGATGTCAAAGCTTGGACAAACATTTGTACCATACCACATTTGTGAGAAATGTAGGCTAAAACGAATTAATAAATTGCGTAATCCCGTCAACATTGCTCACAGCTTCTTAAGAAAAAATGCAGAAATCGTCAACAATACCGTGTTAACTTTACGCTAGATTAAGCTCTCTCTCAGTTATTCAAGGTAATAAGTAATCCTAACTTCCTAATTAATATTATAAAAGCGAAAATGAGGTTGTTTGTTTGTTTGTTTGTTTGTTACCTTTTCACGCCTAAACCATTGAACCAATCATTCTGAAATTTAGCATATATACCTATCGCTAGGTGTACAGAAACGGACATTAGGTACCTTTCATCTCGAAAAAAATTACTGTTCCCGAGGAAAACAACAATAACGTTCTTATGATAATAGATGGCGCCAAGTGTCTTTCGAATCATGATTGAATTATATTATTACAAGCAGAATAGGTACAACTCGAATTGATTGTCAAATTCTAAATTAACGCGAGCGAAGCCGCCGGCATAAGCTAGTAATTAATAATTGTACAGTTTAAAGTGACATTTAGTAATTGATATCAAGGAATGCACAATCGAGGCCTCAGCAATGTCAATGCTGAGTATAAGATGATAAATAAATGTAGCATCTACATAACTATAGTTATTTTGGGAAAATGTTTTATCAATTATATATATTTAACTTGCCCTAACGTACATCGGGGCAGTGGTGGTCCAGGTTAGGGAGGGTCCGTTGGGCAGTTCAGTAATAATTTTAAAGGTGTGTGTGCTGGTGCAATGATCACACAATCTGAGCGGCTAAAAAGACTGACCAATTCCAGGATGACATGAGGATGTATTTCCCTAGCAATGAGATGGCCTGTACATTGATTCTCGTCCATTTTCCAAAGAGATAGGCAGATACTCAGTCTCATTACATTCTCCATGCACGCTCAGCGGTTTAGAGTACTTGTAGGTTTTAAAATAATCCACTCTGAAATAAATAACATAAAGGCAAGACTATATTCTAACATACACTTAAAACAAGCTTCAATAAAAGTTATCTTTATAATCAGACGAACGTTTCGCTAAAGTTCACATTTAATGATACAAATTAGTAAATTATAAGGTACATCTTTTAATTCAGCAGTTCAAGGCGTAAAGTGATATAGGTAATATTTGTTAGTCGCGAACCAATCCGCAGGTGAACTTTTAAGACTGCGCCGAGAGAAATGTGCCAAAACAGGTGGTCACAGTGAATAAAATTAACACTTTTTGTTTAATACAAATATAAAATATACATTTACCATAACAATGAATGTGTTTATAATTACTGCGTGTAAACGCCTACAAAATTACGCAAATTTGCACGAAAAATGCAAAAACGTAAGCTCGTGTTACGTGATTTTTAGATTATAACAGTAAAAATCTATCCTATTTTACAGCTTAAACGAAACATAAACAGTTATATTACAATTTGTCCGTCCCAAATATTTAAGTTATTGGTTGACAATAAAGATACATATTTATCAAAAAAGCAATTCAAATCCTCCATACAATTTTACTATGGCGGCCGCGCGCCGATTTGAATATGCGCCGCACGAGCTCTGTCATTATCTGTCTAACGATCGGCGCAGTCATAACCAATCGATTGTAACCGTCTAGCCAATTGATCACGTTTGACGTTTAACATTTACCTTTACTTACAAGTTCAATGTTCAAGGTTCAGATAAAAGTGATAAGCTGCTTATTAAGTAAAAAATATTGATGAGATCCTTTATTTATTATAATGAGATGCATTTTTCTTTAATCGCAACAATGAGCTGCATTTTCTTGTAAGATATCCTGTATGAACTAGCTGTTGTTTGCGAGTTTGTTTGAATTATTATCTCAAGCTATATTAATTCTTCATTTTTATAATACGGTACTAAAAACTAAAAGGGCAAAAAATATGCTGTAAGGTAGAAATGTATCTGCATAAAAGTATCGAAATCAGGCGAAGTCGCTTATCAGGATATTTTTCGATGTTCTTAACTGCGTTAGTAAGTTATAGATAGTTATCATCAGGGCTGATATTATCATCCCTGAATGAAAAAATGTGCTGAGCTTTTGATGTTACGACATAATAGTCTCATATTTTGTTATAATAATATGGTAACTTTAAGAATTAGGGACCTTAAGGACGACAAACATTCAAAAAATTAAGGGACACAAAGTATGCTCAATCTCAAATCAATTCTTTAGATACTACACAAATAATTCCGTGTTGGATTCGAACACACAACACTAAGCACGTTCCTTTCTCGTTTTTCATCTATTTGAGACATTTCAGATTCTAAATGTATTAATTTCATTTCTTAGACGTAAGATTAATTACCACTGAATAATATGTGCCGTTGACACTATCCGTGATTTGGTGATCACTGGTTTAGAACCATCTAGAAGACGACAAAATAAAATCGATATAGTGTGTTAAACTTTAATACCAACATTATTTTTATTGTTAGTTTTTAACGATTATTTGAAATTACAGGTCGTGATCGTGACATTTGCACCGAATTGTGGTTAAAATAAAACTAACGCATATCCTTGTTGCTTTTATATGAATCGTTAATATTTTTATAGCGATTTGATAGGCAAAAACAAGTATGTTATTCTGCCTCTCGATGTTTTGGCTCAGGCGTTTTAGTGCACCATATTATCACATGACAGTAAATGAGTCTTCAGCACTAAATAACCAATTATTGAGTTATTTTTAGGTATAGACAAGTGGGTAGTAGTTCTTTTATTGTTGAGTGAATGTGTCCCAGTCTCCCAGAGAATACGCGTATCGAAAAACTATAAGAATTCTTGTCTGATAATTTTAAATCTTCTAACGCACGGTCTGTTCACGAACATCCCATAAGAGGTTGTAAAATTGTATTTAAGTACATATTAAAATGTTACATTATTAAAAACTATTTACATTAATTTAATACATGACATTCTAACCTATTTAAAAACTCATCGATATCAACTATACAAAAAAAGAAACATGTACTGTAACATAAAAAGATAGCATTACGCCTATCTATATACCTATATGTATATGCTAGATTTTACCCACGGCTTCGCTCACTTTAATGTAGATTTATGTTAAGAATTATATCATTTTGTAGCTTATATGTTATTTTGATCTAAACAATAATAGTTAGTGTAAACTTTTATCAAAATCCGTTTAGTAGTTTTTGGGTGAAAGAGTACATCCATCCATCCTCACAAACTTTCACTTGGGTATCAGTAGGATTAAGCTTGGATGGAGATGTATTCTACCCATACTTCACTAGCTATATTAAGGTCTCACCTATCAGAGACCCTTTATTCATATTCCGTTTCTAGATTCATAAACACTAACGATATTTCAAAACAATAAAAAAAAATTAAAGCTTATGTTCCTCGTTTGAAATCTCTTGTATCTTAATATATGGGTGCCGCCCTAAAAGTACATCGGATAAAAAAAGATAATCAATAGCAATTACCCGGCGCGATGGCCAGTACGCGATCAGCCTGGTATTTCACCTTACACGTTCTCCTTGATTAAGTTCATTGCTGCGCTTAACGACCGGTTCAACTAGCTAACAACATTGTTCCAAACCATAGATACAAGTACCTATAAATAACAAGCGTTAAAAAAACATTCCATGTTTTTAAAAGGAAAGGAGACGTTCAGTAATTCAACTTTAAATCAAATTTTACATGCCACTAGTAACATTGCGAAATTCAAAGATTTAAATCATACCTCACCGTACTTATGTAAAAAATATCCACAATAGTCACGTCTATGATTACTGGTCCGCTCCCATGGCCAATAGCATAATATTATATAGTCTATCTATGTTACTTTTAAATAAAATAGCTTTCTAATAGTGAAATAATTATCAACATCGGTCCAGTAGTTTCACATTTTATTAATTACAAATAATACAAATCTTTTATTTTTAAATATTTGTGCAGATGTAGACACAGAAGACAAAATAACTCTCAAAAAGAAATCATACTGAAACGTAGCAGAATGCGCTTATGATTTAAATCTTTAATGAGGTCTAGAATATATTTTCATATTAGATATTATGATAATGCAGAAATAAAATAAAAGTCCTGTTTCTATGATCACTTCAAATATCTAGATTGTTGTAAAATTATGACTAACTTTATGTCGACAAATTTAAATTGTATAAAAACAGGTATACCTACTAGTATTTTTACTAGATTTTCCTTAAATAATAAATATAATTCCTGACATTTTAAAAACAAGTTGTTTATCTAGAAAAGTTAGTTAAAATTTTATGGTTTTATATAGCCTCAACTATAATTAAACAATAAAAGGATTTGACAATTCGATGTATAAACATAATTTATAATATGCAAGTTATAGAATCTAAATATATACAAAATAAAGGACTAAAATATGCATACATGCATAAGCATAGACAAAAAATAACAAATATGACACTTTTTAATAAATAACAGACGTATTAATTATTTAACCATAAATATTATATTCTCCTTTTAATTAAGTAATTCTGTTTCTTACTTAACTTATTATTTTAATATTTTCCTTATAACTTCAATGATATGTTTTTTAATTATTGCTATATTTATCGCATGTTACCTTATGATTTAAATTACAAAAGAAGTAAATTTTACTAAGCTTTTATTTCACGTTTATTTATCACAGCGTGTGTTATCAAAATAATTATAGAACAAACTGTCAATTAGACCTACAATAAAATAATAACAAATTTTGTACATTTTAATTTTCGCACCTTCCGCATCGCGTAACGGTTTCTGAATTTCTAGACAATCTTTTGACTTAATGGTCGGAATGAAATCTTTAATCCAGACTTTTCAAGTCAAAAGGATTTCTTTTAGCAACGTCGGTCGTTAAAGGTGATGCCCGACAAACGGATGCCTCTCGACTTTCGTCATAATATCTGAGACCTCACCAATCTTGCTATTACCGGCAGCCGTTGGACAGGAGCTATCAAGAAGCCGGATTTTTGTAATTAAGGCTTTATGGCTGTTGCCATTTGCACGCGATGTTTTATATGCTTTATCTTGTACTGCTATTTTTTAGGATTTGTGAGTATACGGGAGCCGCTCTGGTGTACCAGACTGTCAAACATATTTAGAAACACCATAATACTACAGATTAGGCGGTAACTTATTTTATATTATACCAGATTTTGCCTGCAGCTTTGTTCGCGTAAATGTAGTTATGTTAGATTAGTAACAATATTTTTTCTGGATGAAAGGTACTCTATGTCCTTTTCTGTACCCCTGACAACGTGTAGCTGAAATTTCATAATAATCGGTCGAGTAGTTAAGGCGTGAAAACGTTTTTTTTTGTTATACAACTAGGGTGGCAAACAAGCATACGGCTCACCTGATGGTAAGTGGTCACCGTAGCCTATGGATGTCTGCGACACCAGAGGCATCACTTGCGCGTTGCCGACCCTTTAGGAAAGGAAGAAGAGAAAAATGGGTGTGGGCAAGTGGGAAGGAGAAGGAACGGGAAGGGGGAAAGAGGGTGATTGGGTCTCCAGCACTCTCACTCACCGAACGAAGCACAACAGTAGGAATACTGCTATTTCACGTCGATATTCTGTGAGAGGGTAGTACTTCCCTGGTCGAGCCGGCCCATTCATGCTGAAATCAGCGAGGCTCTACTACCTGCAAAGTGCAATGCGATTAGCGAGACAGAGCATGACACAAAAAGAGTTTCTTTTTAAAACAATGTCGATAGTAGCACAGGTTTTGTAATTACCGGTACCGGTGTCTAATTATATACATTTCTATCAATAGGCCATGTTTAGGCAAAAGTAATATACTATAGCAAGGGTATAAGGCTCAAGACTTCATGAGAAGAACGAGCAAGTAACTCATGGCCACTCTTTTTAATCGCCAAGTCTACAATAATATTTCGTTTACAAATCATAACTGTAAGGTGCTGCAACCATTTCTCTATAAACTACTACAGAACATACTCAAGCATTTAATAAAAATTATTTTATTTTAGTTGAACTACTTAATACTTCATTACCAGGTAGCTCAAGAGAAGAGCGCACCATCGATTGATTTCATGTGTTGCCATTGATATATAAAAACCCTGTGTTGCATACATTTTGTATCATCATAAATTTTTGCGGAAAATCAATTTGAACTTAACCACAGTTAATGACGGTAATTCATCTTCAATCGATAGTTTTTAATTTTGTGCAATACTGGTAACCTTTAGTAAGACCATTAACTTGGGTGTGAATAGTGCAATTAATTATTTTTATGGCCTAGGAGTCTACGTGAATTTTGTTTTATTATTTTTGGGTGTATTAACAAACCAATAAAAATTATACTGTTTCGTCATAATCTGTTCATAGTAGGTATGATGTAATTGCTTCAAGATTCTTTAATAAACCTCATTTATAAGAAATCTTGAAATATCCATAGCAATGGAATGGTGATAAAAAAAATCACATCAAATTATTTTAGTCGTTTAGTTCAGTAATTAACACGTATGAACGTCAAAGTTTAGAGGTTCTATCACAAAAGTAGATGTCAATGATCACCACTGAAATATGTTTTATATATTTACCATGGTAGTTATCGTTAGTACATAAAAGCGAATGCAGTTTGATAGTTATCAAATATATTACTTTCTTTTAAAACCTAGTTATCTATACTAATATTATAAAGCTGAAGAGTTTGTTTGAACGCGCTAATCTCAGGAAATACTGGTTCGATTTGAAAAATTATTTTAGTGTTGGATAGCCTATTTATCGAGGAAGGCTAAAGGCTACATAACATTACGCTACGACCCACGGGGGCGGCTCAGTAACGATAAACGCGGGTGAAACCGTAAATGTAAAATATATAAATCGTCTCTTAAAATAATTTATAATTTTGCAGCGGCGGGGTTACAGAATCTTGTAGATGCGTTTTGACTACTGATTTTTGCACGGTCGGTATAAATATATATTTCAAGTGATTTGTACGTGGGATCCAGGGCAATGTTTTACTGTATCCGTCACGATTCAACCATCACTTAGCCCCATTTATGGACTATGCCTTTTTATATGAAAACGTGAGCATATTAACATATTAAAAATATTCGTAAACGTGGTTTGTGTATCTGTACATCCCTTTGCAATACAGGTACCTATAAATACATAATTATATATGCGTTCACTTTATAATAAAAAGACTGAGGAAAAAATATAGTATGAAACTTAAAAAATAAGCAATGAAAGTCTAATAGGAAACCGTTGGACTGCCACGCAGAAGTCTCGAGTTCGATCCCAAGGCGCGCTTAGAGGACTATTCAAAGTTATGTGCGTTTTTAATAGTTTATTATCGCTCCCATTAACGGTAAACACATTGTGAGGAAACCTACATGTCTGAGAGTTCATAATGTTTTTGAAGATATGTGAAGTCCATTAACCCGCACTGGACCAACGATTTTCTTTTTATACAACTACGGTGGCAATCAAGCATACGGCCCACCTGATGGTAAGATGTCACCGTAGCCTATGGACGCCTGCAACACCAGAGGCATCACTTGCGCGTTGCCAACCCTTTAGGAAAGGAAGTGGGAAGGAGAAGTAGCGAGATGGGGGAAAAGGAGTGATTGGACTATAGCCTAACCCTTCTCACACTAAGAAGAGGCCCGACCAAATGTTGCCATTTACTCCTGTACATACGCCACTACGAAATTGCACACAATAATGACCAGAAAGGTTATAATGAATATTCGAATTTCGAACATAAACAAAATGGCGGCTCGCATTGAAAATTCCCGCCATAAAACATCGTCTTTGTTATTGTTGCTGAAATAAATGTACGTAAACTTGAACTCAAGTGGCACTCAAGCGCATATCCTTACTACGTTGCGCGCTGTATAAATAATGACATACTTCCCTTAACTTCGTTTGCCTTTAAGTTTAGTAACCATTTATCAATTTTAGTATTGTCTTGTTTAAATGTTTGTACTGTTTCTTGTAGTGCAGAGGCCAGCTCAGTGCATAAAATGAGTCATAAAAATATTACGTAGTCTAATTGTTATCACGTAACAAATTATATATAAGAGAATAACACGGTAATTAATTCAGATATTAGATATAATTAGGTAACCAAATAAAAACTGTTTTGTGTATCTGGATGCCTGGTATTGCCAGTAATCATAGGCTAGCTTAGCTAAATGGATTAACAAGAATTCCAGTAAGTAATTTGTTACCCAAATGTTTATTCTTTTTACAAAATATAAAGAGTATATTATATTTTTTATTTTGTTGCTAATGTTTGTAATTTAAATATATTTTAATAATGATATAATGTACTTTGGTATCTGATCTGGCAGCTATCACTGTCTCGTATCAGATTTCTCTTATAATTCTAAAAGGAATTCGTGTAATACTATAACGCTATTATTTTAATAATACATACATATTTAAAGCATTATAAATTCTTTTGAAAGTGAAAGTTGGGTATGGCAAAAGAAGCATGAGAACAGAATAAATGCTGTAGAAATGAGAGCGCTGAGAAGCATATGTGGTGTAACTCTGAAAGATAGAATAAGGAATAGTGTGATTAGAGAGAGATGCGGCATGAAAGTGGATATAGTGACAAGAATAGAAAAGGGTATGTTAAGCTGGTTTGGACATGTAGAAAGAATGGACGAGGAAAGACTGACTAAGAAAATTTATAAGGCTAGTGTGAATGGAACAGTCGCAAGAGGAAAACCTAGGCGAATGTTTCTCGATCAGATCGGAGGCGTTCTGGATAAAGGCCAGCTTAAGAGCTCCTTGAACCGACGGGCGTGTATGAGGAATGTGATGAAAGTGAATGAAGCCAGAGAAGTGTGTCAGGATCGTAGCAAATGGAAATCCGTAGTCTCTCCCTACCCTTCTAGGAAACAGGCGTGAATCTATGTATGTATGTATGTATAAATTCTTTTAGGCCACCTATTTTATTAAAATGCATACTCCTAGTATTATTTTTTAAATTAAACAGTTCTTTCTCGAAGTTCGATAAGTTACACAGAGATACCGTATCAACTGTCCAAGTTTTCTTTAGTCAGCGGCAATGCAAGACGTTGCGGCAGTGCCTCGCTGGCGAAAAAGTGCAAAAAAGAGCATCGTTAGAACCCGCTGACCTATATCTGCAGTGTCCCGTAGCATACAGTCGTGAGTTGTTTACACCGGCGAGAAATATTCCTTCATTCACCACCGGCCGCCTGTAAATTATCGCCATACAACTATTTACATAAACGTCGCTTTAGCAAACTTCGTAATGAGGAACTCACAGGAAGTATTGCAATATTTTTAGCTTAAAAGTTAGCGCTTCAAAAGAACCGTCTTTCATTATTCTGGCTTTTGTTGTAGAGTTAATAATGTTAACATATTTTAAGTATAAGTTATTATTTGTATAATGTATATCTTATGCTCATTTCAATAGTGTTGTAATGATTAAGGGCTGTGTCAAAACCGGACGAACCAATTCATTGCATCCGCAAGCTGTGCAATAACATTATCGTATAGTTAAAGATAATGCAATAAATAATAACTGCATCCAATTATTATATAAAGATTGGCAATAATTTGATTAATGTTGGCGTATTTTATGATTATTATAATAAAATTCATAATTAGATTATGATGATATAATCATTATTCGGTTTTATACACAGGTTTGATCCTAGACAATCTATGTATCTTTAAAAACTATACAATGCAATACAAATAAAGACTAAAGAGCCAAGGCAAAAGCAAGGTAAGGTTTAACATTATTTGCAAAGTACAGCATTTTCTAAGAATAACCCCACCGTCAAGCTCCTTTTTATTAGCTTTTGCGTATGAAATGAAATTGAAATGGAATGAAATTTATTTATTGATGTGAAACATCTATAGCCGCACGTAAAACCGATGACGTGGCGACGTATGCCGTGGTGACGCGTCGCCACGCTATATGATAGTATTTTACATTATGCTATATTAGTTCCTGTCGTAGTCTGTTCTTTTATGCATATTACTTGTACAAAATATTTTCGATGTTTCATATCTGCCAGGCATCCCATGACGGCTCATTATAGGTAGAATGATGTTTTGTGACCGGTTACTTTAGCTTATATTTTTTTACCCAATTCGTTGATCATTTACACTTACATGAGATACGGTTTGAGAGAAATGGACTACTAGAGTAGATTTCCAGATGTAGTTGTTATAGTGAACTCTGGTACCTAAGGTAAGATCGAACTTGTGTTATGGATACCAGAGCTCTTACAAATAGATTTCACAATAGATATTGGTTTGGTGACCATTGATGTTGGCAGATGATGACGCATTCAAGTAAGTCTCTTTTTCTTCTCAGCAAAACCCTCTCCCCTGGACTTCCAAATTACTCCATTAGTTGATAACCCCAGCCAGTCTCTTTCGTCGTCTGAATCGTTTCGCCATCTCCTCTTTGGGTCTGCCCCGTTGCCGTCGACTGTCTTGTGGATCTCAGTTGGTGCCCACCTCTCTGGGAGCAGCAGACGTGTCCGGCCTGGTCCCACTTAAGCCTGGCAGATTTAACACCTACATCAGCTATGCGTGTTTTTGTGCACAGACTAGTTTGTGTGTGAGAAACCAAAAATAATTTGTTACATATTGACCCATGTACCTATATTCGCAAATAAATGATGATTTGATTTGTGTTACGATGAAGCATTGCACATAAAAAATTGCCAGCTAAGTATCAAAACATCTATGTTTATATGTCGCTAGCCTGCCAAATATCAAAACACCCATGTTCCTCTGTCGCTAAGTGCACAAATAGCACAGCCATATCAAATTAAGCTGGACTTCAGGCAACATTCCCGACTACTTTTAACAACGTAGAGAGGAGAACAACGGTTATTCTCGCTAACTTTGTTAACATTTATAAAGCGGATTACTTAGAAGTTTAACACATTAACGGTGTAAGTGTGGAGATATCTGAAGAGCATTTTATAAGCCTCAAGAAACAACTAAGTGTAATGTAGAAGTATATAATATTGAAATTCTGCTCAACATGTTTACATTTTATGTAATAAAATATCTATTATGTATGAATAAAATGTCTGCAAGGTATTTTAGACGACATATATATGTATGTGACTGAGAAGCACTGCAGTACAATCAGGCTGCCTGCCTAATGGTACCAGGTGACTATAGCCTATAGGCGTTCGTAGAATCAGAACAATCACACAAGCGTTGTTGACACTAGCAAAAATAAATTATGATCATAATCGTTTATGATCATAATTTATTTGGGTTCGATTCCCGCACAAGTCAAACATTTGTGTGCATGAATATGGATGTTTGTCTTGGTCTGGGTGTTTCTATGTATAATATGTATGTATTTACAAAAAAAATGTATATATGTATGTTTATCCATTGTCTAGAACCCATAGTACAAGCTCTGCTTAATTTGGGCTAGATGGTGTTGTGTGTACGTGGTAGAATATTATTATTATTATTATTATACAAAACTCAATCTCAATGGTGTCTTAACTTGTCTAAATCCACAAGGTCACGGTCTCTTTTTAATAATACGAGTAAATTGGTCGCTCATATTATGTTGAGCCGCTGGTAAACAACAGAGCATGATAGACATAATTCACACGCGGAACCTTCCAAGTTAAACGTTGACCCATCTCAATTCGGTCGCACCACTCCTACATACACACTCACACTACTGAAATCTGCTGAAAAGCCAACCTTACGAGATAAGGTAGAGTCAACCGTGTAACATTAAAAATTAAAATGAGTATCTCTTACTTAGTAAAGTCATTCACTGATCGTGTTTGTCATGACAATAAGTAAACTATAATTATTAAAATATTTTATTCACTCAGATATTCTTACGCTCCCGACATATAAGTTTGTGTATTTGTAAATAAATATAATATGAATATTTAAAACTCAAATCAAATGTGTTCGTGAATGATCCTTAACATACCGCATATGTTTGCGATTTCGTGATTTCCCAATGATATAGGTACTAGGCTATCATTCAACGAATAATTCCTCTAAGATCCTCGACGATTGCAACATCTAAACCATTAGTTCCCAAAGTGGTGCAGGTTGACCCCCAGGGGTCCACGAGAGACTCGACGGGGGTCTACGTTGGCGTGACAAAAGATGGGGGTTCACAATTAGTAAGCGGGGGTCCACGAAGATTTATTTGCTTTCGATAGTGAAGAACTAAAATTATCACTTGACTTCACCGACTGTTCTTCGATATTTCGGTAGAGAATTACAAAAAATAATGTTCAGCCCGCCTATCGTGGTAGTTTCAGTTCCGAGAATAAAAAAAAAAAATCAGCCCGTAGAATTGATAAAACTTTTTATTTGCTTGAACTTGTTAAGCTGCAGAGGGTCATCAGAACCAGCAAAATTTTGAAAGTGGTCTATGAGAAAAAAAGTCTGGGAACCTCTGATCTAAACAAAAACCTGTGTCATAGAATAATTATTTAATGAGTGTTGTCCTTGAAAACGTTTTACATCGAGTTCAACTGGAGCACGATACATAAAGGTTACGAGTAAACGTGATGCTCCGATTAGTTAGATTCACAGTTAACATAATAATTATGCAATATATAGAACGTGCAGTAATTGCCCGAGTTAATACTGAATACACGACACTGAGCTGCAGATCTGACATACATATAGATGTACATATGTAGATGCAAACTTATATATCTTAGAAGGTGTGGACAGAAGGTTACTCCACTGATATTTGCCCAGCTATGGTCTAGATCCTTCGTGATAGTAGTACGTAATAGAGGACCTATTGCTGTCTACCAAGCATATTTTTATATAACGAGTCAGATTTCGCCATTGTTAACATCGTTAGAGACTCTTGGGACCGATCAATGAAATAATCCTAATTCTAACTAATATTATAAATGCGAAAATGAGTTTGTTTGTTTGTTACGCTTTCACGTCTTAACTACTGGACCGATCAACATGAAATTTTGCATACACGTTGTCAGGGATACAGAATAGGACATAGGGTACCTTTCATCCAGAAAAAATAACTGTTGCAAACCTTTTTTTTTTTTTTTTTTGTACCCAGGAAAAATGCTTCATGCACTACCCGCCGGCTAGGGGACGGCACCGGCGGGGCGTGTGGGACTCCCCAGCAAGAAACGCGCTGGTATACCCACTAAAAAACCTGGGGTGTTCCCTCTCTCATCCAATGGGGGGGCCTGTTGGGAGCTCTTAAAAGAATTGAGTCATCCATAGCAGGCCCCCCCGTGTGGGTGCGGGCCGGGTCATTTTTTTTTTAGGACCCGACCCCCTCTTGTCCCCAGGGGAGAGCTTCACCGCTCTCCCCTTTCAACGTTGGAAGGCGCGCGGGAACACCGCGCGCGCCCTCTCAGGATTCTTAGTTTACGGGTGGCAGGCCCCCCTGAGGCCTTGCCACCCGGAATCCTTAAGTGGGGGGCAGGAGAGCGACATAAGCGCGTCTCCTGCGCCCCCTCCTCCGGCGGCGGACTTCCGGGGCGTAAGGATCGTCCTCACGCCCCCGCTCCGCCGCCTCCTTCTGCGAGATGACAGACTCGCAGAAGGACCTCATTGCGCCCCAGCACCTGTCGTCGCCGACCATCTTGGATATGACGGTCGGCAAGGAGAGGTCGGGGCCAATCACAGCGACCAGGGCACAGCGCTCCGCGGCCCACGCCGGGCACTCCTCCAGCGTGTGCTGCGCCGTGTCCCGGTCACACTCCTCACAATGGTGACACCTGGTTGTCGGCTCCCTACCGGCTATCTTGCAAAGGTACTCTCCGAAACAGCCGTGTCCGGAGAGCACCTGAGTAAGCCGGTAGGGGAGCGGTCCGCGCCGTCTGTCCGTCCACTGCCTTATCACCGGACGGACAGCCTCGACGGTCCTCACCCCATAGCGGGGCTGGGCCAGTCTATTCTCCCACTTTTCCACGAGGACCAGTCGAGCCTGGGACCTTCGCGTCTCCACCGCCCTGTGCGTGGGTTCTTCACCCTGGAGCCGGAGGTCAGCGCGCCAGTAATACACTGACGCTTGGACCTCCGCCTCCAAATCCCAGGGCGGCGATGCCGCCAAAACGCACGCCGCCTCAAAGGAGACGGTGCGGTACGCCCGTGACACCCTAATCGCCATCGCCCTCTGAGGTCTCCTGAGGAGGGCGATATTTTGGCGATCAAGGGCGCCAGCCCAGATGGGCGCTCCATATAGGGCCATCGACCGCACCACCCCCAAATAGAGGCGGCGGCAGACGACACTGGGCCCCCCGATATTCGGCAGCAGAGAGCTGAGCGCTCCCGCTGCCGCCATCAGGCGGGGGGCCAGACGGCTAAAATGGACGCGAAAGTTCCAGCGGCCGTCGAGGTAGAGCCCCAAGTATTTCATGCTTGGCTCCACCCCGATGCGGACCCCTCCAACGATGATGTGGGCATCGGGAGGTGGCGCCCGCCGAGGCCCGTGAAATAACAGGGCCTCGGACTTATCCAGCGCCACCTCCAGTCCCAACATCCTAATCCTGCCGACAACCAGGGCCACTCCAGCCGTGGCAAGACGGGCAGCTGCCCCGCAATCCGCTCCCCGGGCCGTAACCAACGTGTCGTCGGCGTAGCAAGTTACGCCGACGCCCGGGGGCAGGGCGCCCCGCAGCACCCAGTCGTAGCCGATGTTCCACAGTATCGGACCCAGAACCGAACCCTGTGGAACACCGCACGACATCTCCCTCCGGAACGTCTCTCCGTTCCGCCCCACACAAAACACACTCCTCTGGTGCAGGTAGTCCCCGACTATTCGGCGTAGATAGGGAGGCACCCCATGAAATCGGAGCGCCTCCCTAATAGTCGCCCACGGCAGGGTGTTAAAAGCGTTGGCGATGTCCAAGGACACCGCCAATACCACCCCGCGCGAGGCGACCGTCTCTTCCGAGAGGGCCTTGACGCTGCTGATCGCGTCAATCGTCGATCGGCCCTCCCGGAATCCGAACTGGCGTTCGGATAAGTCGGGGCCCACCCGCACCAGGTGCTTGGAGAGGCGGGCAACAACTACGCGCTCAAAGAGCTTGCCCACCTCATCCAACAGCACTATGGGGCGGTACGCGGAGGGAGAATCCGCGGGGCGGCCCTCCTTTCTCAGGAGGACCAGCTTGCCCGTCTTCCACATGGAAGGGAACCGTCCCGACTCCAAACAGGCGCTGAACAGCCTGAGGAGCCGGTCCCCTAGGGCGTCGAAAGCCAAAACCCAGGCGCGGCCAGGAATTCCGTCCGGCCCCGGGGCGGTGTTCTTGCCCCGAAGCCGCATCACTGCCGCGCCGAGCTCCGCCATTGTAATTTCTGGCGCCCCGGCATCGGCACCGCCCTCCTCAAATTCGGGTGGTGCCATTACGCGTGTGCTCCGCCCTCGAAGGAAAGAGAGCGGAGATCACACCCTCCAATTGCCGGGGCTGGAGACTCTCGGTGACCGGCGGGGCCCAGGGGCGTAACTTGCCCCTGACCGTCTTGTACGGACGGCCCCACGGATCTGCCTCGAGAGTCCCCAGGAACTCTTCCCATCTTTGGGTTTTGGCCTCGCTGATGGCGGACTGCAGGGCGTACTTCCGCTGTTTGTACGCGTCCCGCAGCCGTGCCTCCACGGTCGGGTCACGGTACCGCCTGCGTCAGCGGTACCTAGTGTACTGGCGACGCGCCGCAATGCACGCGGCGCGTTTCCGGCTGATGTCGTCAGACCACCAGTACACCTGACGCCTCGGAGGCTGAGCACTGGCCCGGGGCATTGACGCGTCGCAAATCTGCGTCATCGCGCCCCGGAACCACTCCGCTTCTTGCTCAACCTCCACAGGCCCTTGGACCATCGGGGTCCAGGCCTGCACGATGGAGGCTTCCACCAGCACGTCTGCATCGAGACGTTTCAACGCCCATCGTGGGGACGACGGGGTGTGCGCTCTCCTCGGGCGATCGTCCGGGATCGCTGGCGAGGCAGAGATATCGAACCGCACGTAACGGTGGTCCGACAGAGACTCCGCCTCAACCAGCACTTGCCAGTCCCGGACGCGGCGCGCTACGGCAGGGCTAGCGAACGAGATGTCCACAATGGACTCGCCCTGCCAGCGCACGCATGTGGCGACCGACCCCCGATTAAGAACGACGAGGCCGGTCGCAATCGCCCACTCCTCCAGCGCGTCGCCGCGAGCGTCGGTGACAGGGGATCCCCAAGCCGTTGATTTGGCATTGAAGTCCCCCGCCACCACGACCGGACGCGACGGGTACCGATTAATCACGGCCCCCACCGCGCCCAAAAATCGCTCAAACTCGGCGAGGCGCCGGTTCGGAGAAAAATACACCCCGATCAGGACGGTTCCCTCCCAATCAATACACACATAGCCCTCGCCCCTGTCTGTCATCACCAGGAGCGAGGGTCCGGACGAAACAATGGCCGCCAAACCCCCGAGGTCCCCAAACCAGTTGTGCCGGTTGGGGACGCAGTAAGGCTCGGCGACCACGGCGATGTCTATTGACCACTCCGCCATGTGCTGCAGCAAAATATCCTGCGCCCTGGCGGAGCGGCCAACGTTCGCCTGTAGGAGGCGATGGGCCATAATTAATTATGTGTCCATCGCCGTCCCACTGCTCCCTGCTTGGGGAGGGGCCGGGGCGGCCGGAGTCCCGGCGACCGCCCCTCTGGCCCTACGTCTTTTTGGAGGGGAGCAAGATTTGCTCCCCATCCGGTGCTCCGCCGGTTTTCCTGCAGCCGAACATATGCTGCAGGAAGACTTTTCGGCGGAGCAGGCGGCGGCCTTGTGGCCGGGCTGGCCGCAACGGTAACAAAGGTCGCTGCGGTCAGTTTCAGCGGTGCATTGCTGCCTCACGTGCCCCGGTTCGAGGCAGCGGTAGCACCGCCTGGGCCTCGGCTCCAGGAGGTTCACCTGAGCCGAGACCATCCCAACCAGCAAACGGCCGGCCGCCACCTTCTTCGCCGCGGCGATGGGGCAGCGCACCACTACCGTGCACAAGCCACTCTCGCCGCGGCGCATCTCCCCCACCCTGACGTGGTCCTGAGGGCAGGCTCCGGCATGTGCCACCGCAGCGGCGACATCCTCGGAGGAGGCCGAGTCGTCCAGCCCGGTTACTCGCATTTCTGCGGACTTCACCGGGCGGGACACCCTGACCTCCTCGGGCGTAAACAGGGACCGAATAGTAGCGGCTACCCTGTCCGCCTTGTCGCCGGAGGTGGCACCTGGGACCTCTAAGATTCTGGCCCCAGTGGCGGCAACTTTAAACATAACGCCTCCAGCAAGGCCCATCTCAGCCAGGTTACTCTGCATAGCCTGAGTGGCCTGCCGGAGGACGCCTGCGTAGCTGACGCCCCGCCGGAGCCCCTCCTCCGTCAGCTCTACCACAACGGCGGTAGAGCGCGGGGGCCGCAGGTCGGCCGGGCGGGGGCCCTTTTTTTTATTTGTTACCAGGGGAGCCCGGGAGGCCTTCTTCTTCTTCTTCTTCCTCTTCTTTCTGGTGACCTTCGTCCACGGCTGTTCAGCCGAGGTAGAGGCCACCGGGGCAGGTTGGAGCTGCGGGGCAGGGCGCGGCGGGGCCACAGTGGCGATCGCCTTCCCCTTGCCCTTTCCTTTCCCCTTTGAAGAGGAAGCCGACGGTGTGGGGGCAGAAATTTGTCGTGCCACTGGTTGGCTGGAGGGCGCGGGGCCAGCTGGCGCGCCCCCGACCATTCGGGGGCGACCTCCAAGCGGAGGGCCCGGGGTCGGCACGGGCGCGAGGCCATAGTTGGCCAGGCACGCCTCTACAACATTGCGCGCCTGAGCCACCGTGGCCCGCATCAGTTCTTCCACCCAGGCGGGACGCCGCTCCTCCGCGGGAGCAATGGGCTGCGCTGTGCGTCGCGGAAGGGGCGGAAACTCCTCCCGCGGCCCCCTGGCAGGCGCCCCGGCAGCGGCCGAGGGCGCTTTTGCGGCGACGGCCCGAGCGGCAGTGGCAGCGGCCGCCTTCATAGACGCTACCTCCGCCCGGAGCTCCGCAAGCTGCCGATGCAGCCCCTCATTCTCTGCCCTCCAGCGCCTCTGGAGGTCAGATGAGGTCTGCCCCCACAGATGAAAGAAGGCCTCCTTCATGTCTGCCGTCGCGGTTTTCAGGTCCCGGACGAACCCCCCCTTTAAATTGCCGGACCGGGCCGCCACCCTCAGGACGGTCTCGGCTCCAGCCTCGAACCGTTGCCTGAGGTCGGCAACCGAGTCTCCCCCGGAGGGGGACGCATCCGGGACCCCAGCCCTCTTCAGAAAGTCTCGGGCAGCCTTTGCCTGCCCGAGGAGCTTCCTCGCGGAGGGAGGCGGCATCGGGGAACCAGCCCTTCCCACACAGGGCGTCCCCTCCACTGCCTCCACCTCCGTGTCCGAGCCAGAATCGGACGGCGCGTGATGTGACGTCTTCCGGCGCTTCGCGGAAGCGCCGGGCGTCACTCGGAACTTGAGGGCGAGGGAAGCTGGGCTATCCCTCCCCTCCTCACTCTCCAGTCGAGCCGCCGACGAGCACCGGCTCCGAGGCCAACTGGCCTCAGAGCCGGAGCCCGCCCGCGACCCGACGTCCATGTCAGTGCCGGTGCCGGCGCTAAACACACTCGACATAGAGTCGCTGCGAGCCTGCGCCGCCACCCGACACCTCGACCGTGTCCTTGGCACGTCCGGGACCCTATCCCCAACTATTGGCGGGGGCATACCCCCCCCAACCTTCCCCTTATTCCCCTTCGCAGGGGTTTTGGTGCCTAAAGTTTCGCGAGGCACGGCACTGTGATGTTGGTTGCCCCCCCCAGAATACGAGAGGCAGACGGAGCTAGAAGGCTCCGTGAGGGATTCTCCGGGTGCGGCGCACCCGGTACCCTCCTGGGGTAGTTTCAAACCTTTGCCAACATTCATTTTTCATATTTTCATTTGGGTGGCCCTCATGACTGGGTTCCCCCCAGCCATACAGCCCCTCGCCGGGCCACAAAGCTTAGGCTTTGGGTTATTTTTATAGAGGTTTTCTTCCTCGCAGCCCGAAGGCCCCCGGTCCTGTCAGTTCAGGATTACGGGTTGGGCCGGATGGGGGTCCATGCTGGACCAATCCACCCGCCCCAAGAGCGCCCGCCTGGGCAGGAAACCCATGGTTCCCACCTCGGCCTGACGGCCTCCACTAGTAATTTTTTAGAGAGGTTGTCTTCCTCTATCCCCCCCGTGTTGGGCCGGATGGGGGTCCATGCTGGACCGATCCACCCGCCCCAAAACCGCCCGACTGGGCAGGACGCCAAGGCAACCCGCAACAGCCTTACGATCCCCGCTAGTGATTTTTTAAAGAGGTTTTCTTCCTCTATCCCTCCCCCCCGTATTGGGCCGGATGGGGGTCCATGCTGGACCGATCCACCCGCCCCAAAACTGCCCGACTGGGCAGGACGCCTACGCACCCCGCCCCGGCCTTACGGCCCCCACTGGTGATTTTTTAAAGAGGTTTTCTTCCTCTATCCCCCCCGTCTCAAATCCACGTGTCCTCTGCTAATCAGAGGAACACGTGGAGAGACCCCCAAACGCGGCCCTCGCGGGCCGATAACCCCGAGACAAGATGCCTCGGGTTCCCTACGCGCGTGCCAGAGTATTAGCCACGAGTAATAATGCCCCCGAAAGGACATGATTACCCGTGTTGCCCGGGGTGTACCGGCCCAACGTCTGCCGTTCCCATCCACGAAAAATGTGGAAAGGACAAGCAACCGTCAGGCACACTAGGAGGTTCTCTCTGGCCACACACCCCAACTGTTGCAAACCTAATCTAACCTACATTTACGCGAGCGAAGCCGCGGGTGAAAACTAGTACTTAATAAGTATTAATGTATTTTCTTTTACATAATACGTACCTGCATAAGCGTAGAGGTTATAGTGATCACTTCGTTAACTATCAACCGCAGCGTTGCCAGTTCGTGAGCCAAACAGTGTGTAATAATTAGTTTATTTCAATGGGTTGACAATGGGTTTCAAAGTTGTCTACAAAATGTTCACGGAGTAAAACTAAAACACTTCGAAATAACTAAGATCTCACAGGTCTAGAAAACTCTACTAATCTGTCCAGTTCGTAGTTATCCGCTTTAAATTAAAGTTACGATGAAGCTATAACCATGCCTTACATTTAAATATATTTAATTAAATTATTTAAATAACTTTAACGATAAAGAAACAGATTTATATTAACCGGATATAATTAATTAAAATATTAGTATCACTATTTATTTACGGAACTCACTGCCTTTTAACCTTCACAATCTGATTTAACTTATGATAAGACGGATAATTACAAAAAAAATACCTTCACATATGCTATTCAAATTCAATGAAGTGTTCTTGATATTATGTAAAGAAACATCATCCACTTGACCCTTGGTCATAATAATGTTATGGAACTGTGTTATTTGACCTACAGAAGTATCTCTGAATACATTTGTATGCTGGCACTCTAGTGAAAGAGTTTTCCGTAAAAAGTAAGTTTAATTTCAATGATAACATTCGCGTAAACAGAATACAATATAATAATAATAATAATGATAATGTTTATTTCTCACAAAATGCTCATTATAAACAGAAATATGGCTTATATATAATTATGTACTATAATTAAAAACGCTGATCTCTAAACTGTATCTTAGAGACCAGTGCTACCCGTGAGTCTTGTAAAAATAACAAGCCATTATTTTAAAACTACAGAAGAAAACAATAATAATGAAACGTTTACTTAAAATAAGAAATTATGAATAAAATTAATATGTCTGTCTATGTAAGCGCGCGCATGAGAGATATCAAATTTTTTATAAATCATTTTTTTTAAATCAACACTTCTGTATAAGAATGATAATAATATTAACTCTATATATAAAGTGTTCCACTACTGCGCTGGCTCTTCTCAGCGTGAGAAGGATTAGGCCATAGTCTCCAATCCTGGCCCAGTGCGACTTGGCAGACTTCACATTAGTAGGAATTCTTAGACAAGCAGGTTTCCTCATGATGTTTGCCTTCACTGTTCAAGCGAGTTAAAATTAATTATTTTAGTACGCACGCATATTATTTCGAATAGTCAGTGGTGCTTGCCCTAGGAACGAGCACGAGACCACTGCATTGCAATCTAACGGTCCCGGTCGCCTACTTGGCTATCGCTGCTTCTAATAGATGTACAAAGTGCATACAGTTTGAAATATCCCAATTGCAAATTCGCTGGTATTTTGATAACTATTTGTTCGGTATTGTTGAGAAGTAAAACCAACTATCTACTTACAATCGATTCAGCAATCTAAGGAAGATAGCTAATTGTGATAAAATAAAAAGAGATTAGCAATACCAAAATCCTTTTTTAACGGCGATTAGAGATCATGCAAAATTTTCCTATTTCCGGTATGCTGCTAAGAAAACAACTAATACAGCACTTGGGTAATGTATTTTTTTATTGCAATCATTGCTGATGGTAGTCCGAGGGAGAATGGCGGCTATCTTTTCTTGAACATTATTTTACAACGGATTAGTGCCTGCCTGCCTGCTATATGAAAATCATTACAAATATATCTTGCTTAGCACAAAACTAGTTTACTTTTATTGATTATATTTGCGTAGGTGCGTACACAACCATGTCATGCAATATGCAAAACATTTTTTTATTCTGTTGACTGTGGTGGGCCTTGATTCTGCCTGGCTTCTTAAAACACACAGCCTTGAACAAAACTTGCGTATTCAAACTATAATCTTGACACTCTTTAAATAAATGCTTCTTAATTGTATTGCCAATAATTTCGCTATTATACCGTAAATTTTGTACACGCAAACCATAAAATAAGTATGATAGAAAATTAAGATATATGAATACCATGCTAGTCTTTTATAAATATTTGAAGTTGACCTTATGTCTTGTTCTCGTGAAAGGAGATCATTGTGACTGATGCATCCGATGAAGCCAGCTATTAGGTCAGGTTAAATCGCTTTGGTCGGTATTTCTTTAACGAGACAAGTAAACCGATAATTTAGGATTGTAAAATTAGAATACGCTTAAAGGGTTCTTGTTTACTAAGGTCACAATTAAGCATACAGATGACTGTTTAGGAATGCAGGTGCGCTAGTTCAGGGATATTACTAACGCCGTGTCAACCCCGTAAGAAAAACTTTCCAGGGCTGTTACTGGATTAACTGAAATCCGATGATATCTTGTCTTTTTTTTATACAATTAAGGTGGCAAACAAGCATACGGCCCACCTGATGGTAAGTGGTTACCGTAGCCTATAGACGCGTGCAATACCAGAGGCATCACTTGCGCGTTGCCAAGCTTTTAGGGAAAAAAGGAAGTAGGAAGGGGGGAAGAGGGTGATTGGGCCTCCGGCACTCTCACTCACCAAACGAAACACAACAGTAGGAACTCTGCTATTTCACATCGATATTCTGTGAGAGGGTAGTACTTTCCAGTCGAGCCGACCCATTCATGCTGAAATCAGCGAGGCTCTACTTTCTGTCTCTTTATATATTTAGTTAAAATTATTGCATTTCATTTGTATGTAATGCACCTATAGCAGCCTCATTCAAGCGATAACATCCTTGCCAGTCTCCCTGTTTAAGGTGCTAGGATCCAACAACCCAAAGACCTTGCAAACAGACTCATAACGGTCTCAGCCTGCAGGTATCTGTTCCTTTCGGGCACTAAGAATCATTTTTACCATGCAACGTAGCATAAACGTTATAATTGAACTGCTACTCAAGCTAAAAATATGGAAAATGTGTAATCCAGTTGTATAAACATTACATGTTGTTATTAATTTGCGGTGTTAAATGTCTTATCAATATATATAAAAATAAGTCCTGGATTCCTGACTGACTTATTAAGGTCCAGCCCAAACTCCTGGACGTAGAAATCTATTTCTTTTTCAGAGTTACGCTATATGATGTAGACAAGAAATATGAATTTCCAAAATGCCTAGTGGATGCCGAATAGAGAGGATTTTCTATACATAGTTTTGATTACCGAACGCTGTGCCCTTTCCAATTGGAGCATTGTTGTGTTTAGAGCACTTTCCCAACAGGTGATGCAATATGTGATAAGAGACTGGGTCAGTGCCAAGTATACAGTTTTCAGAATGTTAATAGGTGCCGAAGAGCGCAATAATCTTAAAATATTTGCAGTCTTACGAACTCTAGCTGATAATAAGTTTATGTGCGCTTTAAAATTTAAATTTTGATCCAACAGCACTCCAAGGTATTTTATAGTCTCAGCTTTTATTAGTGTCTCACAATTACAAACCTGGTTCTGGTCTGAGCACTCGTGAAGTCGAATGGCACAACTGATTGTTGGGGCTGATGCAGCAGTTTTGTGAAAACAAATATATTTGCTCTTCTTAGCATTTAAAGTGAGTAGATTACTTTGTAACCAAATGAGTACTTGTTTCATTCCAATCTCAGCGTTTGATATGGCTTCCCCCCAGTTTATACCATGAAATACGATAGCAGTGTCGTCCGCATAACATATAACTTCAGCATTAACACTGTCTTGTATATCGTTGATATACATGATAAGCAAGGTCGGACCAAGAATACTGCCCTGCGGAACACCAAAATTGATGGCTCGTTGGTCACTTTTGTGGCTACCAACTCTCACACACTGACTCCTGTTTGTCAAATAAGTCTTGAACCAGTTAAGGGCTAGGCCTCTGATACCAAAATAGTTTTCCAGCTTTCTAAGTAATATTGGTGTTGACACGGTATCGAAGGCCTTAGCCAAGTCTAGGAAAACTCCTATGCTAGCCTTATTATTATCCAGGTGAGAGGATACAATAGATGTAAGGAGTGAGACAGCTTCCTCCGTTGACTTGCCTCTTCTAAAGCCGAAGTTTCTATATATTTGACCAGTCTTTTGTTAATAATCTTTTCTAGGAGTTTTGAGAATGTTGTTAAGAACGAAATGGGTCGATAGTTTTCAGTGGACGCTTTAATACCTTCCTTATAAATGGGTGTAACACAAGCTATCTTCCATGTGTCTGGAAAGACACCCAACTCTAAGCTGGTGTTAAATATTGCAGTTAGTGGTGGTACAATCGCATTCTTTATGTCTTTTAGAAGAGAATTAGTTACACCATCAAGACCTGGTGCTTTATTGTTTTGTAGGGACAATATCAAAGATTCGACTTCACGCTCATCTGTTGGATGTAATATAAGTTTTCTATTATTTATTATTTATCATAATTATTCTTTTTGTTACAGGTAGGACGAAAAAATACGTGAGCGGTCCACCATTTGAGGCCGATTTGGAACCGAATGGTTACAATCGTAAGCTATACACACTATTAAATAGTTTTTTTCTGAACTACTCTTCAATAGACTTTCTTTGAATAACACAAATTATAGTTGTATGGCTTCTTGTTCCACTCGATAAACTAACACCACTATCCTATAACATTTTCAATTAATTCAAACACCAGCATTGTATGCGACTGCACTGCATGACGTCTCGGATTCGATTCCCTGGTTGGGTAGTGTTATTGGGTTTTTCCGTCAATAAATTCTGAGTAGCTTGGCTGAGTCTATAACTGTACCTGATAGACCGCAATAGGTTCGCTCCCTATGACGTCATAACTAAAGTCATAGTTAAAAAATGCTGTGTAATACTTCTCTGCCTACCCTTTCAGGATACATTCACCATTTACCCAAACATTACCCATAATTTAGATGGTTGGCAGTCCAAAACTGTGCGTTTTTCCAGAAATTGTCTGCCTCGCACAACAAAACTGTGGAATGAACTATCGCCTGTGGTATTTCCGGACCAATATGACCTTCAAACCTTCAAGAAAAGAGCGTACTTTTTAAAAGGCATTGCACTTGTGACTCCTCGGGTGTTGTGTCCATAGGCGGCGGTAATCGCTTACCATCAGGCGATCCGTCTGCTACTTCGCGTCCTATCCCATAAAAAAATACACCGTGTATGTGATAATGCTATGTCTAGCCTTTCTAAATAATAGGCAATATTCAAACCATTTAACATTTCACGAATATGATATCATCCAATCCTTGGGTCTCATGATTCACGTTCTCAGTATCTTCATACATACATTTGCACTTGAAGACAATGTAACTTTCGTGTACCGACAAGTGCAATTTTTTTGCCTCATTGAAATTCCGTTTTTATAATAACTAGTAAATATCTTCGGATTTGCTTCGATGAGAAACAGTTTCAAGGTCTTAATATTGACTTCTTAGTTTGGAATTTCAAAAGAATCACAGTACTCATAAATACATAGAATGATAGTTGCGTATATAAACAATAATTACTTTATGTTCGGGTACTTTGAAATACCTACACTTCGAGTCAGTGAGACGACTACCATCTTTTTCATTCCGTGACTACGGCTGCTGCAACCGAAACGTCGCGGGAATTTAAAAGTAAAATTTATTTAAAATGAAATTTTTAAATCAATCGCGATATCATCCGTATTCAATATTTTAATTTTCGTAAAGGTAAGACAATGAAGTAGTAAGCATAGGTACTTTTATTAGGTACAGCCACATTTCACCAGTTATGTCATAATAGTGCCGTTTGCAGACAGATTTTTCAGAATTCGCGCCGCTACTAAGAATTTCATAACAGATGAGACCAGTAACACTTTGTCCAGCCTGGTAATCGAATCCGTCGACCGCAAACCAAAGTGCAAACTTATGTAACCATACTCCTGGTTACAATGTAATTTAATTATTTGTATTGACAGATCTATCTGCTACCTACCTACACTTATTTTAAGCCTAAGTTTATGTTACGTACAATGCGTTAGGTGTGACTCTTGACTTAGGTCAGCCTAAAATAATTAAGAAATTTGACAAAATCTTTTCTAATAGTAAAGTTACACAAGTTAAAGTTAAACTTAGTAGTTTTTACTATTAGAAAAGATTTTGTCAAAAAAGATCTGAAATAAATCTTGGGGTTTTCTCATCGAATTTTGCTTACTGACAATATTCTTATGGATTAAGATTACATATATAAACTCAAAATATACATATGTACAACGAAATATTCTCAAATCTTGAAAAGTATTCTTTGAAATTGAAATAACAATATTGTCGCAAAAGATAAATATAATTGTCTCTTGGTAATAAAAATAACTTTATAGTTAATACTTCGTTGACTGACACAAAAGATCTCACTGGGTCGAAGTGTCGTCGGTCTGTACTGACTGGCCCCCACACACAAGATAAGATAAGATAATACTTCGTTACAGAGAAAAGTGCAGTAAAAATCCTCCTGTTATGTGCTATTTTAAAGAGAAGCTGTAATTATTGAGACAGTTACAAGAGATCTGTATCTCTAGCATCACAGTGACTGTTGCAACGTCCTTCCCCTATCCCTACAGACTTCTGCTACATTGCAAAAATATTATTCGTCGATGTAACTTTGACACAAGCTTGATTTAAATCTTTCGTAGTTCCGAATTGCTTATCGACTAGAACTTTCATTCAAATATATATTTTATGCATCACTGTTTCATAAAGAAACCTCACTTCAAACTCGCCATTAATTAAAGTCGATAAGAAAGAAAGAGATTAAGGTGTATACAGTTTTGATTTTGTGTTGAAATGGGTTAGGTATATGTATATATGGCTCCCTGTGACCGCTGCTAAAAATTTGTCGAAACGTGGGAGAAAGTGTACCTAAATATAAAATTCAAATATTTTAATATTTATATTAAGCCGCGATAAATTCCATAAATAATTATTTATTTCAATGTGTAACATTGGCGTAACGATTCTATTATGTATTTTCCGAACTTTCTGTCAAAATTAATCAAAATGGTTACATGACTTGTCAGTGACAGCGTAACAAACACACAAACAGGCTTGCTTTCACATTTATGCTGTTTATTCGTTAACAATGAGACTACACTGCTCGAAAATCTTCTTATTGTTATGTCAGTACTGTAATTTAAGAATACCATCCTTGCTTTCATATTCATGATGCCGAAAACATACGTGTATTTCAAATTGTTGTCGTTCGTAATACGATTTATATGTTTACGTGTGTATCTGTCTGTCTATTATGAGGTTTCAAATCCGATACTCAAGTTAGGCAAAGTGAAATGGATTTACCTACATACATTCCTACATAAATAAAATAGATGAATGATGAAATGGGTATACAACTGTACACTATTGATGCTTAGCATGTCTTTCGACAGATTTTCGCAAATTAAACGATATATTTTTGATAAAGGTAATTAAAAATATATATGCAACGATATGCCAGACCGACATTCCGATATGCAAGATACTTGAAAACTCATGGTGACTCCATTATATTTAAATCTCAATTGCATCCGGTACGACGTCGTAGTCTCCTATCTTCCGCTTCGTATTTCATGGGATTTAGACACACATGAAACAATTTATGTGGACTATACTTACAAACACGTTTACCAAGACTCATGCCTTAATATCCCCGAAAGGTGATGTGTGTTACTACAACATTTAGCCAGCTTGGTTATGGACCCCAAGTAATTGGTAGGCCTCGAGCCTATATTCATTTAAAATTTTGCTAGACTTTGTGTTGCTAAGGAATTTCTAACGAACAACTTAATACTTTGATCTACCTAGAAATAGAAGCTAAGACCTCGCTGTGGACTTTAAGCGTAAGCGCGAACCAATGAATAATAATTACCTAAATCTTATAAATCATACAGGTGCAATATTATATTTAACTAACACCATTTTCGTGATACGGTGTTTTGATGTATGCTCAAATATTATTATGTAAATTAACTTCTATGGCATACCATATATCATATTTTTATAGTGTCTACACAAAATATAATTGTTCGGTTGTAAATTATACAATTAACAGATTTATGCGTTTCGAAGTTCAAGTTTTCACTACTTTAGTTAATTAATTAACTAGTTATCCGCCTTGGCTTTGCACGGATAGTACAACCTCGACAAATAATACACCTAAACCTTCCATGAATCACTCTATCTATTGGTAAAACCGCATGAAAATCAGTTCAGTAGTTTTTGAGTTTATGGCAAACAGACAGACAGACGCGGCGGGGGACTTTGTTTTTTATAATACACTAGCTGTCCCGCGCAACTTCGTCTGCTTCATATAGGAGCATTTTTCATTGCTGATCCGCTCCTATTGGTCGTATCGTGATGTTATATATCCTATAGCCGTGATGTTATATAGCCTATAGCCTTTCTCGATAAATGAGCTATCCAACACTAAAATATTTTTTCAATTCGAACCAGTAGTTCCTGAGATTAGCGCGTTTAAACAAACAAACAAACTCTTCAGCTTTATAATATTAGTATAGATATATAGTGAAGTTATTGTTGATATGTCGTATGTATGTGAATGCCACTGCCTATAACAAGTTTGTAAAACATATTCATAGTATACGTATTATGAGATTATAGTCCTAAAGAATTTATAATTGAATATATTAATCTGTTAATTACTGGAATGCCAGACATATTGGATAAACAATGGTGCCTGGCAAGACCTTAACTGATTGATTTTATTTCAATGCCTATATCAACAGTTGACTTAATACACTTGTACATGAAAGAAAGAAAGAAAGAAAAATAATATTATTTGTTCCACGCTTACAAGATAACAGGAAACACAACCATGCTTAGGAACAAATAAGGTCCTGCGTCAGCAATGTTGACGCACGTAATAGGGCTCGATACTTCTACCAGGCACAGTTTCAGTGTCTGCATTGCTAATAAGTATTCTTTGTCAGACAACTCCAATACCCCTTTGTCCGACCCTGTAATCTAACAAGAAATATAAATATATAGAAATAAAATCTCATATCTACAGTAATCACATTCATTTCCATTATGCCACCGATACAATCTCTTCTGGTAATATATCCAAAAACGGAATTATGAATGTGTTCTTGGTTATCAAAAACGCTGGAAAACAATATCCGTAAAATCGTTTTTGTTCAGAAACGCCAACTTCCTTGGCTTATCCGTGAATTAAACCTGATACATTACAGTCAAACAAGAAAATATTTTGATATTGACGGCACTATTTAGTTATTTGAATTATTTATGTGACTCATCCGGACCGGACCGGCCAAACTGCATAGCGACATTTGAACTATCCATCACGGTCGCAACCAACGCGCGAAGGTCGAGCATTCAGACTCTTGGGAGCTAAACGTTTTGTGCTCTGCCACGAATAAGGCATAAAAAATTAAAGAGTTTACCAACCGAGAGCTCTTTTGAAAAATAATGAATTATGCACGGATTTTCTGGCGCCTTTCCAAACGTTGGCAAATTATCCTTACAGCCGTATTGCAGATTAAAACGTTAGGCTTTTATGAGAACGAACCATAGAAGTGAATAGAACAAATTTATGAACCGTTGCTGAGTGAAATTTGTTTAGTTAAAACTATTTTGGCACTGCAATTTAAATTTGCATATGATCATGAGATCTCAAGTTCAATTTCTGGTTGAATCAGAGTAGGTACCTATTACTGAGTTTATCTGTTAGGTTTTAATAGCAGTACGGCGTCTTATCTCGCTCCTGGCAATCGAATTTGATACCTCGCCATTGAACTCGGCCAGTTGTATACAATATTTGCATGACGCAAAATAGCTAACGAAATAACCGTAAAAAAATGCCTCTAAGGTCCACAATCTCACAGTCGTTACAACACTCGCGGTAATTATACTTATTTGTAAAAGTCAAGGGCATGATGGTCTTCCTCTCGAAACGTATCGTTCCAAATCGCATACGTACGTACCTCACGCACCACTCACCTGCACTTCGGTATTATTCCATTCATATCAAGTTTACTACTATTTAGCCCTTAGAGAATTCAAAGAAAATGACATTACGTATGTATAAAAGCGTGGAGTTACGCTGCACGCTTTCACACCACTTTTTATAATAATCTGATGAAAGAGTGTTTGGTTGTTTTCGTAGAAAATCTTCATATTCGAATGTAAAATACACTAATAAGAGACCCGTGCCCAGCTGTGAGACAGTTTAATACAAGGTTTATATTATATTATCTATATAAGAGCAACGATAGCTCAGTGGGGAGACCAACAGACTGCAATGCAGAGGGTCTCGGGTTCGAACCCACGTCGCGCACCTCTGACTTTCGGAAGTTATATGACTTTTCGAAATTATGAGCGTATTGATTGACAATTATCGCCTTCTCCGTGCCTCGGAGAGCACGTTAAACCGTCGGTCCCGGCTGCCATGAACATCTATGGCAGTCGTTATTGGGAGAGTGTCGACACAAAAGATCCCACTGGGTCGAAGTGTCGCCGGTCTGCACTGACTGGCTATTAAAATGATTTGATTTTTGTTTGTTTCTTTGTAGAGAGTTAAATCAAAAACTACTCTACCGAGTTAGCAAGCTTTATTATCACTGAGTAACATAGGCTATATGTTATTTTAAAAAAGGGTACTGTTACTAACATTACCTAACCTTTTTTATTTTGTACATAGAGGAATGCATTGACTCATACCCCTCCGCGGGGACGATCGGAGGGGTTATGTCAGACTCACCAGGGGAAAGATGGTGATATTTCGGACATACCGAATAAACCTACCACGGTGATCCTCTACGTTACCAGAGTCAGCGGGACCGGACAAAACCTGGTGCAAGAATTATAATAATAATAATATTCTATCACATACACACAACACCATCCAGCCCAAACTAAGCAGAGCTTGTACTATGGGTACTAGACAATGGATAAACATACATATGTACTTTTTCTTTGTAAATACATACATATTATACATAGAAACACCCAGACCAAGATAAACATCCATGTTCATGCACACAAATGTTTGTTCTGTGCGGGAATCGAACCCGCAACCTTAGGCGTGGCAGTCGGTTACACTAACCACTACGCCATCGAAAATAGCTTTTTAAAGCAAAGAAAACAGATATAGACTGCATATTCTTAGCATATAACCTTTATCCCCAAAACCTTTTTACAGTGAAATTCGTTTCAATATTTTTTTTCTTGGAACTTCTCGCAAACACTATGTACAAAGAATGGTGTATACATTTAACTTTAGAAATACTTCAGCTGCTATAGCTGCATAAGCTCGTTTGAATCCATAGTAACGTTTATCCTGTTCGACGTTACACGTTGAGCGGGAAGGACAGCTGTTGGGCTCTCGCCTTTTTAATCTCAAAGCAAACAGGATGCCGGCTCACAATAAAAGTCAGTTCTCAGCATCATCTTGTTAACATGCAGCGGAAACCATGTATCTCGGTGTAAAAAATACTGGTTCTACATCACTGAACCTTTTATTTTGTACGTAAATGTCCTGGGAATTAAAATTATCATACTTTTTTACAACTCTTGGATTAATGTTAAGTATTTTTACTTTTCTTTTTTGTACAAAGAAGACGCAAGTGCTACGAGAAACTTCACAAATATTTAAGCAACGATCACAAAGAATACACAAGAAGCAACTATTTGTGGGACACACTAATGTTTTAAGAAAAAAGAATGAAAGTTTATAAGACTAGTGTGAATGGAACAGTCGCAAGGGGAAGACCTAGGCGACCGTTTCTTGATCAGATCGGAGACGTTCTGGATAAAGGCCAGGTTAAGAGCACCTTAAACCGGCGAGCGTGTATGAGGAATGTTATGAAAGTGAATGAAGGCAGAGAAGTGTGTCAGGATCGTAGCAAATGGAAATCCGTAGTCTCTGCCTACCACTCTGGGAAACAGCGTCACTAGTCTCTCGATTAACTAATGCGCGGCAGTAGCGCGGATGCAGCGCTCCATTCGCGCGTTTTTATTTATATGGATTTACTAAGCAGCATAGACGCAGCATTGCAGCCGGGCTGTACTTTGCGGCAAATTTGAAGGCGCCCTTAAATAGGGGTGCGTGGTTTGACGCACGTACGTACGTGTTATGATGTTTGGAAACTTTTGATATGCGATGCGTCATAACCTTGTATAATGTATTGAGTGGCGTGACGGAGGACAATTTCTATATCCTGCTATGAGCAGTGAAGTCGTGACTAACAACGTTCTCACCGACAATGTGATGTAGTATTTAGATGCATGTTACAGGCTATTGTAGTCCAATATGGTACCTGTTAATATTTTTTTCATTTTTTATTTTTTTCGTCAAAATTACCACACTCCGCCTGATAGTAAGCAGTCGTGTGGTCTAAGAGCAGTGGCCTCCATACCGTCCTCATAGCAGCCGAGGCGATGTTGAGGTCTCTACTTTGGCCTGAGAAGGTGCTTTTTCAAGCCCCGCTAAAGGACCCAGGATTGAAGGAAGAAGGAAACACGTGCCTTGGCAGAGAATTCCATACCTTGATCGTTCGGCAGAGGTATGAGGACCCAAAATTGTTGGTACGCGCTCTACCGTGTAAGGATGGCATCTGAGCCCAGCATGCGTTGTTCTGGATAGGGCGGGATAAGGTGGAATAACTCTTCAGAGCACTTCCCGTGGTATATTCTGTATATAATTGTCTTATAATAACTAACTAAGCTCCTTTTGTTTGTTTGCTATAAAGTATTCGATCTTGCCAAAAGTAGCATCGACGCGAATCGTTTATATAGACTGTTAATATGATATCAAATCGATATGCTCGATTAGCCGATGCTTTTTGATTCGTCATCGATCGAAATGGTCGATAATAGATTGGCTCACGCGTGGCGATTTCGTGCCGTACAACAATCTATATCCGTTATCGATCCAACAGCTACAGGCACCACTTAACTTCCTTAGCTGACACTAATGCCATTGCCATAAAGAAAAGAAAAACCATTTGCATAACGAAAACAGACATTGGTTTTTGTCAGAACAACTATACCTATCGTATATTTGTCTAGTCATTATTCTATGATTTAGTTACTGTACAGGATTTAAAGCTCTTTTTTATTAAATCGTAATTGTACCTAATATCTTAACGAATTGTTATCAGCTAATATAACACTGCAATAGAGTTACAATAGGCAAATTAACACATGTTACAAGTCTTTACTTACAGAATACAAATTAAATTCAATTAAGAATATGTGTACACACAAATCAAGCAAAGGAATATTCGGTAAATCGAATAACCTAAAATAAAAGCTATCCCACCACGTAGATAGACAAAAAGATAGTTTCAACGCGTAAAATATACACACAACACAAGCAGAGCTTGTACTGTGGGTAGGTACTAGACAATGGATAAACATACATATATACTTTTTTTTTGTAAATACATACATTTTATACCTAGAAACACCCAGACCAAGACAAACATCCATGTTCATGCGCACAAATGTTTGACTTGTGCGGGAATCGAACCCACGACCTCAGGCGTGGCAGTCGGTTACACTAACTACTACGCCATCGACAAGACAAACTATAATTACATCAGATATAGTTATCTCTTTATCTGAACGAATTTTTCGACGAAATTCACAACAGACAAACATTGAACTAATAATATACAAAGGTTTAATTGTTACAAAATTATAATAATTACATGTTATTTCTGAATTGTGATTAAATAAACTGTATTTTAGCTATTACTACAAAGCAAATCAAAATCTTGCAAGTGTATGTTGCTGACTTTAGAAATAAAATTAGTTAGTAAATTACACAGGACGAAACGCAAGCAAACTCTAAACCAATTGTACGCTGAATTAACAATTTAAACTCTCTGAAACGAGTTTATTCAACTGTCTCGCTTCAATCGAACAATAAGTAATTGGCTTGGTACGTACAAAACAGCGCAAAAAGTAACAAAAAATGTCATGGAATAAAAGCTTTTTATAATGTGGTCGAGTCATGTCTAGGACTTAAGTCTGAAGACCTTGCCCTTTGACGGTTAATGACTTGGTAATGCAGATAGTTACTTGTGATTCTGACGGCCGGACAGTGGTCAAGCCTGGAGTAATGTACCCTGAGAATAATGCAGGCAATAAACTAGGTATTTAAGCATTATCTCCATTGCGATCCGACATCTAGGGATGCTTTCTTGCTTTCTTTGGGGTTCGTTAAAGAAGCTTTCTCGCCAACGTTGTTTCTACAAGTAACTTACCACCATATTTTAAAGCATTGACGTTGCCTGCGCAAGTACGAAACAGCACGTTACAAAGTATATCAATCAACCAATTAATCAGCCCGTTGCAGTCCACCGCTGGACATGGGGCTCGCCCGTTTTACGCAATTACATCCGGTCTTCCGCCTACCGCATATAAATACAATGTGTAAAGCATTGTCTAATTCTGGCCTGAGTAGGTTCCAAGGATCTTTCTACCATCTTTTAAAACATCGTAATTGTATGCGTAATAACGAGAGAAAGTCATACAACTTGTAGCGTATTGTCATGCTTTCTTCAGGTTTTTAAGATTCAGGAAGGCTTCCTAGAAATGTTTATCACGATCAGAGGCTTTACCATCATATTTTTAAGGCTAGTCATTGCATGCGAAAGAACCATGATTGGCATAATACTTGAAGAAATGATAGTCAAGCCCCAGTGTTAAAACATTAACTCTTAAATCATTGGTGTAGCATGCCCAAACATGAGACAACGAAATGCATTCTGTAATACGTTGTCTCTTTTTAAGAGATTGTGAGTCAGATTTTTCAGATTTAGCTTAAGACTGCGCCGAGCGTAGGTAAGACAGATAATGACAGAGCTCGGGCAGCGCATATTTAAATGGGTGCTCGACCGCCATAGTAAAATTGTATGGAGGATTTGAAGTACTTTTTTGATAAATATGTATCTTTATTGTCAACCAATAACTTTAATATTTGGGAAGACAAATTGTAATATAACTATTTATGTTTCGTTTAGTCTGTAAAGTAGGATAGATTTCTACTGTTATAATCTAAAAATCACGTAACACGAGCTTCCGTTTTTGCATTCCTCGTGCAAATTTACGTAATTTTGTAGGCGAAAATATTAATTATTTTAAGTTTTTTACACGAAGTAATTGTAAACACATTAATTGTTTTGGTAAATGTATATTTTATATTTGTATTAAACAAAAAGTGTTGATTTTATTCACTTAACTGTGTCCGCCTGTTTTGGCATATTTCGATCGGCGCAGTCTTAACGACTCATGTCTTATATGTGAAATCAAAGGTTTACGTACACTGAGAAGCCAGGAAGAAAGCAATCACATGTGACTGCAGGGATGACGTATTGGTTTAGGTGGTCACCTGGCCACTGCCTCTGCGCCGACTGTTCCAATCCCACTCGGGACAAAAATTTTAGTGGTCCACAAATGGTTGTCCCGAGTCTGGATTTTCTTTGTGTCCATAGTCTGAGTGTTTGTAAAGTCCCCCGCGACACAGGAATTACTACTAGTATGGGATTTGCCTTTTTTATGAAAAAAAGCAATTAGTCATTGGATACAACAAAAGTTAACAATGTTGTCAAGCTAGATCGTTAGCTGGCACAAATTATGTGCCGTATGTCATGGCGATGTCGAAAATTTTCTCAATGCCAATTGTGCAATGGAGACGCGAATGTTAGAGAAAGAATACAAGAAATACTCAATTGATAATTAAAATGAATGTTTCTCTAGTTAGATAACATTGATATTAAAGTTGGTTCTGGCTTTACAGGCAGCTGTAACGACTGAAACTGTTCTTCCGTGAAATATTTGAATCACACTTCCAATAATTTGATCGAGACAGTTCTGCGTTACATCAATACCAAATTTATTTTCGTTTTAGAGTTCGAAAAACTCTTATACAACATGAGCAACAGCTTTGTCCGTCCGTCCGTCCGTCTGTTTGTTATACAACTTTCAACTCAAGAACCGTAAGAGCTAGAGACTCGCGGTCATCGCCATTCGACTCAGCATGGTCGATATACCCCGAAATTACTATGATCTTTGACCTCTGACCACTGGTCACGTGATACCATTTTTTCGAACTCTAAGATTTACGGCAATTCATTGCCGTTTCTCACTTGTTATAAAGACAACTTCGGTACTAAACGTGCTATTCTATTTGTGTCACAGGATACTTAACAAACATTAAAACAAGGGACCTAAAGAACCTCCGGCGCAAACGGACGGGAGCGAGGAGGAGGTAATTTGCCCGCCTTCTCGCTCCTGTATAGTGGGGTCACTGGTACAGAGTCAGGGGACTCTGTACCGGCTTGCACGGCCCCACACGTCTGGGGGGTGGCCTTGGTGAGCAAGGCCACCCCTCCACAGGTGCTGAGGCCCGGTTACCATCAGCCGGGCCATCCGCCGGGGCGGGATAGTGATTGCTAACGCGACCCCATCCCGCCCCACCCTGTCGGCGGAGGGACTGCTCACCCCAGGTTTTTAGTGTGTATACCGACCCCCTTCAGGGGCGGAGAGGCTCACATAACCACCCTCCCCCCGGGGGAGGGGGTATTCGTAAACGATTGTCCTGGGTCAAAAAAAAAAGAGACCTAAAGAACACCTAAACCCAGAACGTTATTTGTAGAACACCCATTTTGTTGTCCTGTATTCGAATTGAACCCAATATATTTAGCTACCACCGCTGAGCCACCCGTACTCATTATCTGTACCACAGTATACATCATTTTATATATTATATTATATTACTAGTTGCCCCGCGCAACTTCGTCTGCTTCAAAGTAGATAATAAATGCCCATTTAAAAAAAAATACTATCCTATCTTTTAAGTTGGACCAAATTAGAGATGGTTACGAAGTTTGATCAAAATCGGTTCAGTAGTTTATGAGTCCATAGCGGACAAACAACGTGACACGTAATTTATATATATTAAGATTACCGGTAAGAACCTTATGCCCTTATGGTAAAATAAGGAGGAAGTTCTCACGCCTTAAGCTGTTAATAGTTTTACCAAAACAATATTAGTGTTATTAGCACAAAAATAATTCGTTATCTATCAAACGACTTAATTTATTGTTGAGTTCAAAATTACATTTATAATGCTATAAAACTAATTTTATAAGTTTTATCTTAATAAATGCCTCAATAAACTAATCATGACATCATAGATACCTTTATAGTTCATCAACTTCATTTATATAACCATACACTATGACATGTGGTCTCGATGGCGTAGTGGTTCGTGTAGCTGACTGGCACCTCTGGGTGTTTCTATGTATATGTATGTATGTATGTATTACAAAAAAAAGTATATATGTATGTTTATCCATTGTCTAGTACCCATAGTACACGCTCTGCTTAGTTTGGGCTAGATGGTGTGGTATGTATGTAATAGAATATTATTATTATTATTACTATCGTCTCATAATTGTTCATAGACTAAAAGCCGAGTCAAAAGTATACAGTACTACTGGTTCTATGTAAAAGATGGCAAGCCAAGCTACCCATCGAGCATATTTCCAGTATCTCAGCTCGATTAAATAGAATTAAATAGCCAACAGAAAAATTCAGTAACTATTTCATCCACTTTCTAGGTAATTCCTGTATCTAACACTTGGGTAAAATTTCAATATTTTAACATGTTTTGTGAAAATTACTAAAGCCGTTAGCCTTGTCTTTAATAAAAGAAAATAAACATCGCAACCGCAAAAAAGGTTGTATAGGTCACGCTAAGAAAAATGATGTTATTAACACTATTATCTCGTATGTACATCTCATCTCAAATGACACAATGTAGCATGCATACTAACAGTTACACATATTTCTACATCACTAGTTTACCTACTACACGGACCACGCAGTCCCCTAACTCATTGAACATTACATAAGCCTTCAAAACATAAACCTTTTAAAGGTCAATCGAATAAAACTTCACGGTGGATGTTTGCGCCATCTTCGTTAGATCGCGCTTGACCACAAAAATGCGGCTTTCAATCCGAAGGTTGCATAAAGGCTTCGCTTATTTTATCATTGTTGGACGCCTTAGTAGAACCGGCACGATCGCGGAGAGCGCATGCGTGGTGGCGCGCGCGCATATCGCTCTACACGTAGCTTTTTACCTTACCGTTTATTTAACGTAGTCAGTCGGCGCTTGCTAATGAGGTGTCAGTGTGTGCGTGACAGTTCCCATCAGTGTAAGCTCATCCATAATTTTAATGGGATTCACATAATATCGTTTGCATATTTTTTTCTGCCTATTTCACCTATTTCATAATGACGTAAAAGTTGATTGGCGGGTATTTTACGGGTTTTTTCACTTCCAGCCTTGACATTAAGATTTAGTCATCTATTTGGATTTATTGTAAATATTTTTTTTAATTAATTTTTTTGTGTATATCTGTTATTTTTTGTTGACGTTGTCGGTAAACTTTATAGGATGATAAATTTTAATTGTATGTCTTGTATATTTTAATATAATATTAGTGAAGTGTGCAAATATTAAAACCGGTTAGATAGGTGTGCTATCATGAGCAATAATTAAGTTTCTATTCGGTTTCTCGACGGCTACGGACGAGCAAAGGAAATGCTTATATCCTATGAAATCTAGCCGGACGGACGTTTCTCGGGCATTCGTGTTAAACACTCGATATCTGTCGTAATATCGTAAATATTTGAATCGGAACAGATACATTAGGATATTTCCTTCCTGCCATAATTTAATTTAATGTTCTAACAGTATAGCAGAGGAACAAGGAACCTCGAAAGTGTAAGCGTGAAGAAACATAAGTCGAGGTTAGGAATGTTAATTCCAACAATCTTGATCGTATGTTCAATGCTAAATGTTAAATAGAACATCACGAAATGAATACTCCTTCTATTAATAATTAGCAACGGATGTTATAGACATTTTCCAAAACAGGTTTTAAAGATCTACCTGTGAACAAGTATTCGGTAAAATGTCTTGTTCTTTCAAAAGGTTTGCTTGCTTTGTGTATAATTATGATATGATAAATTGTCTTGTGGATTGATATTTCGTTTAGGACTAACTTTTGTGAAAACAAGTAGACTTAAAAGATATTTTATGCTTTTTTCGAGCCTGAGAATCCTTTCTATCCATTGTTAAAATGTCTGTGAAACTCGATTCAGGATATAACTAGAGTGTAAAAATGTCTGTATTTTTTCTTGTTTTCCCACATCAATAATTTTGTTATTGTCTATGATATTATTTTATATATTTTTGCAAATACATAATAATAGTCAAACGCGATATATTATTTGATTTAAAATGAGTAGAGTAGAAATCAATAAAGCAAATCTGAGTAAGCGACAAATTTATACTTATGTAACTGTTATACGATATCGTAATATGACTCCAATAAGATCATTATGATCGAACAAATGAGAAATAAAGGACATTCTATACAGCTGACAAGTTTATCGCTATAAAATCATAATCATTTTAGAATTTAAGTTTTATTGCCTTATTAACCTCTAGAAAGGTGACATTATGGATTCGTATTCCTCTTTGTGTTATTTCTAAAGAGAGATTCGTGTGCGAGGTTGAGATGTTAAGGTCACATTTGAACTTATCACAAGCTGTCACCTAGCTAGATGTTTTTTTGACGTTCCTATAGATTCTTCTTTCAATTTAACAACCTATACTTGATTAATTGTTAGATGTCTAATTGCTTCAGCTCGTTGCAGTAAACTCTCTAAATCTTTTTTCATTTAATTAGATATTTACACTATAAGTAAACTATTGTAATTCTCAATATCCGTGTATCATCATGCTAAATGGAAAAAAGTTTCGCAACAATTTGACTCGTCTCTTTTGCTACGATTTTCTTATAGCTCTTACTTACTTTCGTAATCTTGACTACTGTAAAATTATACGTCTACGTTATAGTCTTTTTATATCTTCTTCTATTTAAGAGCCAAGCTCTTGTCGTTGGAGTCTCTTCCATAATGTCTTATCTTCAGTCAACGCTTTGACTTCTTGATACGACGTAACTTTTACCTTTTCTTTCATTTGATCTATGAACGTCCTCCTTGGCCTTCCTCTTCCCCTTCTGCCTTCTTTTTGTCTTTCCAAGATATTTCTTATAAAAGTGTCATTTCGTATCAAGTGGCCCAACATCTCACCTCTTCTGTTCTCTATTGTTTTTAGAATATGTCTCTTTTCCTTTACCATATCTAGAACTTCCTCAATTGTTTTTCTTTCAGTCCAACTTATTCTTTCCATCCTATGCCAACACCACATTTCCAACGCTTCTAATCTCTCTCTGTCTCTTTGTGTCAATGTACATGTCTCTGATCTATATTTTTATATACTTAAATGTATTTGTTACTTTATGACCTACATCAATAAATTAGCATATTTGTTCATTTGTTTGACAAGTTTTAGCTTTACGACATACAGATATATCTTCAATATAATTATGTCCCTGTATATAATTGATCACGACCCGCATTAGTCATCTTAGCCAGACTTATATAGGAATTATATAACTACAGCTCTACATATAAAAATTGCTATTTATATTACTACTAAACTAGTAATTCTATAATCCTTCTAACCATGTAAAAACAGTAGTATAGTAAAGTATTTAGTATTCCTTATTTTTAAAAAGGTATCTCAAGTAATCATTTTGGGTAACTTTACAAACTTAACCCTTTATCAAATAATGGGTATGAAAAACACCCATATTCGAATTAACTAAAATTAAACTACTATATACGGATTTTATCGCGTTGTTTATTTGAAACTTTATTACAAAATTTTTAAACTGTTACACTACTATTAAACTTTAGTAATGTTTATGCTAATTAAATTATTGCAACTATTAAAACTATGTATTTATATTTTTATGTTTACACTTTCCGCGACGACGACGACGAATAAACAACGCGATAAAATCCGTATATAGTAGTTTAATTTCAATGAAGAACATTCGCGTAAACATAAGACAATATTATCGAATCAACTATTTTAACATTTGTATTAGGGCTGATTCGAACGCGTAGTTCTTGGCGCATTGACAGTGCCGAGGTGATGACTTCATCACTGCGCTATCCGTGCAATCACACATTAATAGTACAAAGGATAAAAATACAAAACCAATTTATCTCAATGTCTAATATTTGAACCCTTGCGTCACTGCCACCTCTAAAGTTTTTAACGTGAGGAGGACTTATCTATTGAAAAGACATCAACGAACGAGCAGTGAAGATTCAAACTTGTACTAAGCTGAAGTGTAATTGTGCATATTATACGGAAACAGACAAATAAACGAAACTCGTCCGTACATAATGATGACATTTATTGGCATTCCAGTTATACATTAAAATAAAACTAATATTACAAGTATTTAAGTCTTTATTGGTTTACTAGCTTTTGCCCGCGGCTTCGCTCGCGTTAATTTAGAATTTGACAATCAATTCGGGTTGTACTGTGCTTGTAATAATATAATTCAAACATGATTCGAAAGACACGTGGCGCCATCTATTATCATACGAACGTTATTGCTGTTTTCCTCGGGAACAGTAATTTTTTTCGGGATGAAAGGTAGCCTATGTCCGTTTCTGTACACCTGTCAACGTATATGCAAAATTTCAGGAAGATCGGTTCAGTGGTTTAGGCGTGAAAAGTTAACAAACAAACAAACTCATTTTCGCTTTTATAATATTAGTTAGGATTAATTCACGTCTTCTAGCGTTTGATTTGTACAGTAATAGTACCATTTCCTGGATGAAAGGTACCCTAGATTCCTTATGTATGGTTGCCAACTTAGATGTAAGGAAACCTCAGAATCCTTTAAATCTCTTGCTGTGGTAGCCTTTAGGTAATTACTATATACTGCTGTAGGTGAACCAATAAGGAAGGCAAAAGAAAGTAAATTAAATAGTTTGTCTGACGTGATATATTTTGTACTCCTTAATATGGAGCCGTTCCAAATGCTTCATAAGTTGCAAAACTGGTTTTATGACATACTCATTAGAAATGTATTAGCTACAAATTAATTTATTTATACGACCATGCATTCTTTTCAACAGTCGAAAATATTTGGCATACTTTTAAAAGGTCAATTCTAGTAGAAGAGTTGTAAATGATTCAAAAATTCTACCTACCAGCAACCAATTTGTTGAAATTAAACTACTATATACGGATTTTATCGCGTTGTTTATTTGACACTTTATTACAAACTTTTGAAAAACTGTTACACTACTATAATACTATTAAACTTTACTAATTTTTAAGCTAATTAATAGTTTAATAGTTTCAATAATTTAATTAGCTTAAAAATTAGTAAAGTTTAATAGTATTATAGTAGTGTAACAGTTTTTCAAAAGTTTGTAATAAAGTGTCAAATAAACAACGCGATAAAATCCGTATATAGTAGTTTAATTTCAATGAATAACATTCGCGTAAACAGAAGACAATATTATGTAAACCAATTTGTAATAATATAATAATATCAGCCCTGTATTAAACTGTCCCACTGCTGGGTATGGGCCTCTTCTCAGTGTGAGAAGGATTAGGTCATACTCCACCATGCTGGCCCAGTGTAGGTTGGCAGATTTCACATATCTTCGAGAGTACTATGGAGAACTCTCAGACATGCAGGTTTCCTCAAGATGTTTTTTTTACCTTGGGATCGAACTCGAGATCTCCATAGCAGTCCAACGGTTGCCCACTAGGTTATGCAACCAATTTACGAGATTAAAAAATTATGTTAGGAGTGGTTGAATTTATTACCCATCTTACATAAATGGGCAATATAAGATTAGGCCGACATCATCAACTGCAGAAACAAATTACATCGTTACTCCACCGCTGCTTAATTACAAAAGACCTTGCTTTTCTTACAAAAAAGTTTCACAAATTATGTTTTAAATACATAATACGCCTAATTGTTGTTACATAAAACAATGTTTTCGAATTGCACAATGCAACGAAAATAATAATATAGTGAACTAGCACACGCGAGAGGTAAGATTACTTTGATTATGTGTTGTACCTAGCTGCGAGATAATCTATCATGTTAGCTGGGTAATCTCCAGTACTTTGAAAAGGCAGGTTTTGCAATCTTCTAACTTAATACAAAATACACTATCCTGGGCTATGAGAACTTTATGATGCACGGATGGTGTAGTGGTTTAAATGCTCGCCTCGCTGCTGTGGCTGCACCGAGTTCAGTGGCAGTGGCGAGAACAACCATTTGTGTGCGCCACTAATGGTTTTTTCGAGTCTGGTTGTTCTATGTGTCCACTGTTGGAATGTTTGTAAAGTCCCTCACGACACAGGAATGATACCAGTAGGCCTACCATGAAACGTTAATGCCGAAGTTTTGGGCTGACTGTTTGTACCGAGAAACACATTAATTTCGAAATTCATCCTGAATTTCGATACGTAACCTCTTGAATGTCCTAAACCCTTTCATGCGCAGTCCGAATAACGAAATCATGTTATTTTAAAAGAAAGAAATCCGATGAAACTTCTTTGTAAGTTGGTTTCCTTCGACTCAAAGTATCAGATAGACAGTTTCATGGTAGACCTCCAGATACGGGAGTTGTCTTTTAGACTTCGAAAAACTCTTATACAGCAGCTTTGTCCGTCTGCCTGTTATACAACTTTCAACTCAAGAACCATAAGAGCTAGAGACTCGCGGTCGACGCCATTCGACTCAGCATAGTCGATATACCCCGAAATGACTATGACGTTTGATCTATGACCTCAAAGTCACGTGGTATCACGTGACCTTTGCATATTACTTGAACCATTTTTTCGAACTCTAAGAGTTACGGCAATTCATTCCCGTTCCTCACTTGTTTAAGACTACCAATTCATTCTTCTAGAGCTCATCTTTTTAGTCCAACGTCCTATCTGGTAGTCTCTGTTTGCACTTCGGACCTGAGTTCCATTTATATATGCTGCGACATATGTTATGTTATCTAAATTTTTTACATTTATCATTTGCTATGTTCTTCTCATAGGCTCTCCCGCCTTGATTTGTTTGAAACTGTCAGCTGTGAATGTAACATCACAGACAGCTACGTAAGTGTGGCCTTGACATTCATAAGTGACACATTATGACCTAAATGAGAAACGAAATATATATGAATGTGACTTGGCCCGATTTAAATAATAATAACTTCTAAAATCAGTCCAACACATCATTAAAATGTAATTTTATTTATGACTAGATGTTCTCGCGGTTTCGCCCGCGTTAATGATTACTGCGCCGCTCCCATGGGTCGTAGCGTGATGTTATATAGCCTATAGCTATAGCCTCCCCCGATAAATGGACTATCCAACACTGAAAGAGTTTTTCAATTCAATCCAGTAGTTCCTGATATTAGCACGTTCAAACAAACAAACAAACTCTTCAGTTTTATAATATTAGCATAGATTAGAGCAAACAAACAAACAAACTCTTCAGTTTTATAATATTAGCATACATAAAATGTACGCAAAGCCTGCCTAGGCAGGGTTTTGTAAGTAGGTACCTTTGTAATAAGTTTTTTTGTCACCAGTGTAAAGTAACCTTAACTTTCACTTTTTGATAAGTCAAATATATATGATTTCGTTCACCCTTAAAATAATAATAAAAAAATAATCAGACTATCGCATTTTTCCACCCCAAATGAATGGATATCCTTCATATAATAATAGTAAAATCTTTACACTACACTCCCGACCAAACGTACCTTGATATAATTATGTCCTTATAAACACAGCTAGACACTGCAAGACCAAGTCAACTACTTTTAAAACAAGTACTTTCTTGAATATCTACTATTCAGCGTGACATAACATTATATTTACCATTGATAAAGAGAAAGTTGTAGGCGTTAACTGAAGGAAACATGCAACATTAATGTTAGCAAACAATGAGAACAAGAACTGCATACTTTGCATTCATCATTCATCCATAGCTTTTATACATACTTGGTAACAAACGTGTTAAAAGTCCTATAGGAACAGGTTTTCAACTGTGTAATATTAAGCAAGTAAATAAAGAAGGAAACTGGTTTCCTATGGTAATCTATCTAACCTATGATATTATCGCCACAACGTTAGGCAGAGGTGTGCATTTCACATATTCAGAGAGCACGTATTCGCTATTTACTGCGGCAGACACCCGAATCTGGAGCCATATTGAATAAAAAAAACAAGGCTTGATCCCTATCAAGCCTTGTGTCGTGGGCGACTTTACAAACATACAAATAAATACACAAAGTACATACATACTCAGAACTATTATTTGCGGATCACACTATTTTTTTAACCCATGTGGGATTTGAATCCAAAACATTTGGTATGGCGGCTGTATTAGGCGACTATCAGCTTGCTACGCCATCCATGCAATTACTTCTAAGAGGAGCCTCTTAAATTTCTGGTCTCTAAATCTCGAGATTGCAGCCATGATCGTCTACAATAATCTATACACATACATAATACACATACATACACATAAACAAATAAATAAAATTGGAGTGTCTGTTTGTAATGTCAAAATAACAGCTTTTTATCTAATGCATATGAAAGTATATAAGGTACCTATACGAAAACATCCATTTTAAAAATGTTGTCTGTCTTTCTGTCTGTCTGTTAGTTCCGGCTAATCTCCGAAACGGCTGAACCGATTTTGACGGGACTTTCACTGGCAGATAGCTGATGTTATAAGGAGTAACTTAGGCTACTTTTATTTTAGAAAACAAATAGGTTTCCGCGGAGACAAACACTTTTTAGTTAAAATCTACGCGGACGAAGTCGCAGGTAACAGCTAGTTACAAATAAATTTAACTGTTTTGTTCGTGGCATGTATTTAATCCAGAAGAATAGGAAATACTCTATGCAGCATCTAAAATCCTAATTGAAATTAAAAAACTTACGCTTCACGTCTTGTACCGAGGAACTAATACAATGTGGAAATAGCACATCACTCAGATATTTTAAGATATTTCAGCCCTAACTAAAAATATATACAAATCAAACTGGATAACTTACTAAATATGGGACCAGACTTGTAATTGCCATAAATAAAATCCTTTGTTCAATACACTTAAGGCAAGTAGGCATTACAGTTCCATATCGAACAGTTGATTTCTTTTTGGTTTTAAAGGTGGTCCTAAGTAAAAGTTGTTTTCTTATACGTAGAGAACTTTATAAGGCTAGCAATAAATTCAGTTTTATACTTAATGTAAGCTAATTTATATTAAAGAATGGCTATAGGTATGAATTGAAAGAATTTTCTTTCTTTAATGTGATGAAAGTGAATGAAGTCAGATAAGTGTGTCAGGATCGTAGCAAATGGAAATCCGTAGTCTTTGCCTACCCCTCTGGGAAACAGGCGTGAAACTATGTATGTATATATATGACTACGGATAGCGCAATGGTTTTGATAGTTATCTCACCATTACTACGACACCGAGTGCTGTGGGTTCGATCCTGCCGCGAAATCAAATAGTTATGTTCGTTGCGAGTTTTAGTGTCCACTGTTTTACTGATTGTAAGGTCACCTGCAACACCTGCAGAATCTTTAGAGCTGGAGTTGTCTTTTCAATAGAACCTAAGTTTTCCAGCATGAACTACTAAGTGTGACTTCAGTAAATGTCCATGAATAAAGTTAAATGAGAGTTAGTAGAGATTATTATATCGTGAACAAAATTTCAATTGTCTTAGTGTAATACTCGCGGGGCGCTTTCCTTCCCGTCGGGCGTTTAAGTTGTCGGTGAGCTAAACCCGCGGTGCGCTGCTCCACCATGCACGTAATTTAGCTCACTCATAACACTTACGCTGTCAAGTACATAATCGTTTGAAGACCCACATACCACCCTGCCTACCGGAAACTACTTCGTACATACATAATTAATACCCGATCAGTTAGATAACCACTTAACCAGTGTAGATAACGATATTACCGAGTGAATTCTTTGACCATATTTACAAATCGATTTATTCGCTTAGAATGTTTAACTGCTGACCGAGTTACTAGCGGAAGGCATTTCATCTACTTTGAGTAGGGTGGACTGTCCAATTTAAAAATATTTTATATTGTAAAGAAATGTAGTATGGCGTCAAATGTTCTTAATTGAGACATTATAGATGGAATCAATAATTCTTTTTGGCAATTATATAGCCTATACTGTTTATATAATTTGCCTAATATTAAAAATAAACTTTAACTAAATAATTATTTAATATAACATTTGTGGTTCTATAACAATGTTTAAAAGATTTCACGTTTGATGTATTTAGGTACATGTGTTTACGTTCATAGCGCCGCGCCGCCGCACCGCTGCACCGGTAGCAAAAAGCAACTATTACGTAGCAACATTTAGTTGTATCGGATCCGAAGTTTATGTATGCTACGTAGGTAAACGCTAGGATGACCCCGGCTTAAACTAAATGCAACTAACATAAGCGTCTACACCTATTTATAACTAGCTAATTCTACGTAGGCTGTTCGACTTAAATGCGGCTGTACACATTGGGCCAAGGTAGTGGGCCAGCGTGTTGGGCCAACGTGTAGAGATCTACTTGGCGGTATGTTGATACCGCCAAGTAGATCTCTACACGTTATATTACAATACTAATAAGTTTAAAACGTATTACCCGACCTCTTTTCTAAACATATTTCAATTTACCCTCAATTTTCATTTTTATAAACATAATTTCAAAATGGAACACCAACGTTGGCGCTAAGCAAATATTGACGTTCCTTTTTTAAATGACAACATTTAAATTAAACGCCATCAAACTTTACCAACAGTCAGTGATTGAGCGGTCTACCCTACCTCTCATTAAAGGTCTCGTTCTCGTCACCTCATTAAGGCAAGCGGCTCCGACCATTACAGGTTGTATGTGACGTAGGTGGTGCGCAATACATGTGCTAACATAACTATACCGAGAACAGTGATCAAGTGACCATGTGGCAAAAGCAAATAGTGTGTATTCTCGTGTGTGTGGTCTCCTGGATTGGGAGTACCACTACCGTCAGCTACCCGAACCAACTTGGAAACGGACTGGGGAAAACAGGTAATGTTCATACATATATATATATATTAGAAACAGCAGTAGACTAATGCATATGTGATGTCAAGGATTTGATCCTTACTCATCGCACTACTATCATGAACCCACTTATACTACAAGCTATAGTTTGGCTCGAAGATGCTATTATTTTGAAACCCATAATAATATATAAGTAATCTTAGTATTAAAAGTAGACTTTTAATTTTAAGAGGCGGTGGTATTTTCGCCCACATTCACACGTTTTTGGTTCCGCATAATACGGAGCAAGCTATTGCATATTATGGTAACAATTCTTAACTACGTGCTATTTCTGAGAATTTCTTGGCAGTGAATCCTAATATCGCTTCCGACTCGGTATCAAACCGGAGACCACAGCAGTCGTATTACTTTAGCGAGGCAATCGTGAACTCAAACAAGATTACGTATTATTTGTTGACTGTATAAACTTTGTCAAAATATTGGTTAGAAACGTAAATGCACTGCACGGCGTTTTCGGCTTCCATTCCTTTGTCTAATCAACAATACCTTTGATTTGCATGTCCACGGCAGTTTCTGAGAATTTTCCGCTGAGACAAATTGTTATTAAATTGTTTTGGCACCAGACTACAGACACACGGAACTGGTCCCAAAATAAATTAATTTTCGCATTCAATTTAAGTTGCAATTGTGTGTTATGATGTGATTTTCTCGATTGTAATAACAAAGACAGTTACTCCGTTTTACTTTAAAAATGTATCTTTCTATTATAATATTTAGGTAGGTATAATAAATGTGAAACCATGTGAAGATTTTGTAATGTTTGTTAGTTTACCACGCGCAACTCGTTGAATAGATTTGGATGACACGTGGCATAGTTAAGTTATGATTAGCACACGAAAATTATACCGTTAAACGCAGGCAATGTTGCGTTCAGGAACTAGTATAAAAATAAATATCGATTAGTTTAATCTATTCGTGTTTTTACACTTGTCATTTAATTTTGCTATTACTGGCTACACCGGTGGTATAGCGCTTATAAATGTGAATGCTATTCATGAGGTCTGGGATTCGAATTCTCGGTCGGGCAATGTAATATTGGGTTTTCTATTACGAAATTCTCAGTAGCATCACGGAGCCTGTGTTTGGGAAAAGGTAATAATAACAGAATATCGACGTGAAATAGCAGTGTTCTTACTGTTGTGTTTCGTTTGGTAAGTGAGAGTGCCGGAGGCCCAATGACCCTCTTTCCCCCTTCCCGCTCTTTCTCCTTCCCACTTCCTTTTTTTCCTAAAGGGTCAGCAATGCGCAAGTGATGCCTCTGGTGTTGCAGGCGTCCATAGGCTACGGTGACCACTTACCATCAAGTGCGCCGTATGCTTGTTGGCCACATTAAAAGTATACAAAAAAAATAAGTTTGGCCTCTCTTGGCTGACAAAATGTGGGTGTGTGACACCACTGCTGTCCCCTTCTGGTATATAGGCGTGGTACTATGTTAATGTTTATCTTTTTCAGTGAAATATACGAACGGAATTGTGAATCTTTTTAATATTCCTGCATTTATTTAAATTCCTTTTTCATTGTTCTGTTACTTGATTTACGATCAGCGCATCACATATTTATATTGTACACAGTTTCGAGATCCGTGTACTTTAAATTCGATTTGGTTTTACCGAAATTCCGTCACGAACGTGGAGGAGTACAATGCGAAGTAATGTCATTTAAGACAGCATTGTTTAATCTAAAGAAATATTACAAGATATATTCGCGAAAAGAAAGTCACATATTTATGTTTTGATAGTATAATCTTATGTATATGGCCGACCGCGAGTTTTTGCCTTCTTGGGTTCTACTTCCAACCCAAATTCCTATAAAGTTAGACCTAATGACATAGCGAAATATCGGTGTAACACAATTCACTTCAGGTATATACTCGCCTATGTTTATGTACAACTAGCTTTAGGCCGCGACTTTGCCCGCGTAATTTTAACAAGATTGCACAGTAGAATAAAAAAGTGAATGTCATATAGTTAATCCAGAACGTGGTCTATCTGAGAACCAGGTTGCATACAAATCCATAGCATGATTAATAATAATAATATTCTACCACATACACACAACACCATCTAGCCCAAACTAAGCAGAGCTTGTACTATGGGTACTAGACAATGGATAAATATAGATACATATATACTTTTTTTTTATAAATACATACATATTATACATAGGAACACCCAGACCAAAACAAACATCCATGTTCATGCACACAAATGTTTGACTTGTGTGGGAATTGAACCCGCGACCTCAGGCGTGGCAGTCGGTTATACTAACCACTACGCCATCGAAGCCGACAATAAATAACAAACATCGAAAGATCTTTACAGACTTTCATATTTAAAATATTAGTACGATAGCATTATTCGAGATAATATACGATAAATAACCTGTCTTTGCCAAACCGAGTATCGTGATTAAATTTGCTAGATAATATATTGACAATAGCTGTTTGCCGCTGTTTCACATATGTTTGTACTGCCTGCCTGCTCCCATGGCTCGTAGCGTGATGTTATACAGCTTATAACATTAACCTTTCTCAGGAAATGGGCTATAAAATGTAATTTTTTTAATCTGTTTGGTAATTCCAGAGTTTATCGCGTTCTAACAAACAAACTCTTCTGCTTTATTATAATAGTACTAGCTGTCCCGACAGACGTTGTCCTGTACAAAAGAGACAAAAAAAGAAAAAAAAGCATATCTAAACCATCCTCGAATCCACTTGAACACACACAAAAAGTTTCATTCAAATCGGTCCAGCCGTTTAGGAGGAGTTCACTGTCAACACACATACAGAAGAATTATATATATAAAGATAGATTTCATGTAATAGGAAGTTAGGCTACTGCTTCCTACTAAACAAAACAGCTTGCACAACCCGAAAATCGGCACTCACGATCGGTTATTGCGCATTATAAAACAATTTATAATTTCGAAACATTTAAATAAAAACGAAAGTGTGATCTTGTGCCTACACAAAGTTTCAATGTCAAGTAAAATAATGCTTAATCCTACACTCAATGCCAGCTCAATTAAAAAAGTCAATAGGTAGATTGTCAAAGTGATTGACACATTCGCACTTCAAACATAGTATTGAACACTAAACAAGCGAGTATGTAATGTGTTAAACACTAATACTACCTTGTTACTACAAAACGGTGACTAATGTTTGACTGTAGTATGATGCAATGGATATTTGCAAATGCAAGTAGTTGCCTCGCGAAATCGTTACTGCGTGTGCATTGAGTATTGTAGGTTCAGGTCAAATTCTAGGTATTCCTTATGTCCCTTTTTTGACGTGACAACGTCTAATAAATCGATGAACGCTGGCTGCACGCACGAAAAAGGATGACTCATTGTCCCGTTACGGTCATTGTCCCGTTACGCTCATTGTCCCGTTACGCTCATTGTAACATTACGGGAAAGAAATTTTGTTATGACGTTGTCACATTAAACTATCGTCCGTAAACCGACTTTACAGACAACCATTATTTTTTAAAGTTTGTAAGCTTCGCCTACACAAAGATGGAAACAAGTGCGATAGCCAGGTATTTCAAAAAATACTGGGTTTGGATGCCGTCTCTTTCTTGTCAGTCAACCTACTTCTGTTATTAAAAACGTAGTCAATAATAAAATTTACTTTATAATTGTAAATCTATACTAATATAATATTATAAAGCTGAAGAGCTTATTTGTTAGTTTGAACGCGCTAATCTCAGGAACTACTGGTTCGATTTGAAAAATTATTTTAGTGTTGGATAGCCTATTTATCGAGGAAGGCTATAGGCTATATAACATCACGCTACGACCCACAGGGGCGGCGCAGTAATGATAAACGCGGGTGAAACCGCGGGAACATCTAGTCAATAATATAAATTGTTATGAAATAATTGTTACAAGTTTGACCTTTGTTAAACTATTTCCTAATGCTCTAAACATGATCGATAGACTAAATGTCATGTGCGAAGAAAATAATTCTCGATGCATCATACTAAGTAATGTAATACGCATTTGCAAAAAAGTTGCATCATGATTTCTACGATGGCAGGTATATATTGATAGTTTAAGTTGTAAATTACTGAATTTCTTAAACATATTTGCAAAGGTCGGTTGCTGCCAGTAATGCGGGGAACGAAGCTATATACTTATTTATAAAGAGTACAAAAGGATTGCATATGTATCTCTCCTATATGTTTCCTTTCATCCCGTCATTAAGTCATTTACATTAGAAGAAGCTAAGCTTAAGAGGAAACACGGGCCATTTTTCTATACAAACGTAGTCCCCTGTTTCTTCCCTGGATAATGGCAGTAGAGCAATAATATTTTTCCAAAAAATGTATGGGCTCTATTGGCATATCCCTATGTTTTTCTTTTTTCATAAATTAATTATGAGACATGAGCCTTCATAAACCTCAAAAATTGATCAGATTTTCCGGCGTGTTCAAACATCCAGAAAACTTATATAAAAAAAGGAAAACATAGGAACACGGCCAAAGTCTTTCTTTAATGTTTAATGAAAAAATTTGTTACATCGGTCAAGTTTTGGAGAAGGAATCAGGGGACTACGAAACGTTGATTTTGTGTACTTTTAATAGGTATATTCATTCCAAGCTGCAGTTGTCTTTATCGCTCTCATGATACTATACATGGTGCTGCGCGACAGCAATAGATTTTACAAATACCTACCTATTTTTCAATTCTCTCGCCCTTAGTGTAACCACACCCAGTCATGATTTGTTATGTTTAGGTGTCACGTAATAGAATGGTTACACAGATGGCGTAGTGGTTTAAGTGGCTACACTGCCACTGCGCCGAGTAATGTGGGTTCGAATCCTAAACGGGACAAAAATTTGTGTGATCCACAAATGGTTGTTCCGAGTCTGGATGTACTTTGTGTCCGTTGTTTAAATATTTGTTAAGTCCCCCGCGAAACAGGAATTGTTACTAATGCAGGAGATATCTATTAAAAAAAAGAAAACATAATGTATAAGCTTACTAGCTTTTGCCCGCGGCTTCGCTTGTAATAGTATAATTTACTTGTAATAATATAATTCAATCATGATTCGAAAGACACGTGGCGCCATCTATTATCATAAGAATGTTATTGTTGTTTTCCTCGGGAACAGTAATTTTTATCGGGATAAAAGGTAGCCCATGTCCGTTTCTGTACATCTGAAAATGTATATGCAAAATTTCAGAATGATCGGTTCAGTGGTTTAGACGTAAAAAGGTAACAAACAAACAAACTCATTTTCGCTTTTATAATATAAGTTAGGATTCAAGACTTATACTTAGTGACATTCAATAAGAAACACGCCATCTTTCCACAAAGCAGGAATCTTAAAACGTCAGGATAAGTAATTGCGCAAGCGACGCTTGCACCGGTAGGTCGCACAGCAATGTAGGCAGACTTACCTAAAATAGAGAAGTACCTATGTTTAAACACTACTTAAACATTTCTAGCCATATTGACATACTTAAGAGGAAACACAAGGGCCGTTTTTCCATACAAACGTAGTCCCCTGTTTCTTCCCTGGATAATGCCAGTAGAGCAATAACTTTTTCCAAAAAATGTATGGCCTCTATTGGCATTTGCCTATGTTTTTCTTTTTTTCATAAATTAATTATTAAAAGAGACACGAGCCTTCAAAAACCTCAAAAATTGTCCAGATTTTCCGCTGTGTTCAAACATCCAGAAAACAAATTTAACTAGATTATATAAAAAAGGAAAACATAGGAACACGGCCAAAGCCTTTCTTTAATTTTTTATGAAAAAAGTAGTTAAATCTGTCAAGTTTTGGAGAAGGAATCAGGAGAGTACGAAACGTTGATTTTGTGTACTTTTAATAGGTATTTTCGGTCCAAGCTGCAGTTGTCTCTATCGCGCTCTGTGGGTACTGCGCGAAAGCAATAGATTTTACAAATACCTATTTTTCAATTCTCTCGCTCTCAGTGTTTCCTCTTAACTTAGGTATGGGTCATATAACTTGGAACGTTTCCTCTTTATTTCTTCACTTACATTTGCTAACTATTAAAACTATTAAGTATTGCAAATCTTTAATATTATGTGGCAAGGGAATTAATGCGATTATGAAATTATTTACTCCATCATTATTTTACCTTTGACGGATGTGAAACTAAATAGACTTTGCACGTGGTAACAAGCTGGCTATAAGTATGAGCCATCGTTCATATCAGCTTGTCACCGTGCAAAATACGTATATTTCAAATGTAATACTCCATCGAGTGTTACATTTTAATATCAATAAATAAAAGTAAATATTTTTATAAATAAGTATTGATTCTTTTAATATATTATAGGCCAGGTGACGCAATATAATCACAATTATTGTGGTAAGCTTGCGTCACACGTTTCAGGTATCATTTAAGTACACAATATATATATATAACATATTATTACGTACAACTATCCGCGAATCGCGCTGAATCCATTGTTTTAATATTTATAAAATCGGCAAGTAACCGAAAATTTGGAGAGAATGAGAATTTAAATAGTTCGAAAGTATTTTCCTTTAAATAAACCGCGAAATAATGCACATAAATTACGTTAATTTTAATGTGTTTAACTTACGTAACATTCACGATAACGTAAGAACATAACAAGTATTGACATGTTTTGAATAGACACATTTTTTAGGCTAGAAATTGACCTAAACTTCTTAAATACATAATATCAATCCTGGAAAACGAGAGTGATTATGCAAGTATAAGAAAGTGTTGCACGAAAATTTATTTAAGTATATTTTCGCAAATATGTTTTAGTATCGGGTTAGTAAGACACATAGTTATCGCACTAACGCAACCTAAATTGTTATAACTAATTATCTTTTTTAGTATCGCATTAATTGATTCGCAAGTAAAACTACAATGATCTTAATTCCTAATTTAATGCATTACATATCGACAAACTTCTTCATTCCCATGTCGTATCGTATTATTTTACACACATTAAAATATCATCACAAAATGCATAAAACCTGCTTAAGAATGTATTCAGTCCGCTTAAAATATTACACAATGGTTGCTAAATCTTATTTCACGTATAAATTTCAATATCTCCAAGCTATTTAACCCAATATTTACTTGTTTGGCTAATCATGGATTAGTTAAAACCAGTTTGTTTGCGAAACGTTTGAGAGTCTGCATTTTTCTATTAGATAATGCCATAGAGCGTCGTATGCGAATGAGTAAGGTAACTGAGAGAACATATGAAAATACTAAAAATAGTCTATTAGAGAACTTTACGTAAGTTTGTGTTTATTATGCAATGAGCTAATGTATCGCATAGGCTTTTCTTCGACGACTATATTTTAAAAGATTTCGTAGACGTCTAGAGTTCCATAACGACAAAATTTTTCTCAACGCACAACTTAAATATAATTGTGTCAAATTTTTTACTTCTTTAAGTCATCTCCGGAATTCTGACCTTGTTTAAAATAGCACGTAGATATTAAAAAATAATCCACATAACATAAACAAGTAATTATTTTATGATACCTATGTAATTTTTCAGGGTTCAAGTTATATCCGTGTCAAATTTTATCGAAACCAGTCTAGGGATTTAGGCGAGAAATCGTAACAAAAACACAGAATTACTTTCGTATTGACAATATTAGTATACATGTTTTATAGTACCTATAGCAGCAGCGATAGTTCAGTGGAGAGACGAACAGACTGCAATGCAAGGAGTCTCGGGTTCGAACCCACGTCGCGCACCTCTGACTTTCGGAAGTCATATGACTTTTCGAAATTATGTGCGTATTGATTGACAATTATCGCCTGCTCCGTGCTTCGGAGAGCACGTTAAGCCGTCGGTCCCGGCTGCCATGAACATCTATTGTAGTCGTTATTGGGAAGTCAGTGCCCTAATATCATGACACTGGTCTAGCCTTAGGGTGACGTTAGCCTGCGGGTTGCGGAGGTCAGATGGCAGTCGCTCCATGTAAAAACTGATATCCAGTCAAATCCGGTTAGACTAGACAGCCGACCCCAAGTGAATTGGGAATAATAAAGGCTAGGGAGAAGAATCTCAACCTTTGTTTCAAAAATCGGTAGCAGCATCATACCTATTAGTAATGACTAGTAAAAGGCCTATTCGGATCATAGTATCTACAGTTTACTAAATGTTACAGGGTCATAACGATACATAATAACATGCCTTCAAACAATTTATAGTTCTCGCAGCGCAGTAATGAACAATCACCTAATTAAACATTTCCTAAGAACCATTACTTACTGCTCGCAACTCGTCATGTTAGCAGTAGTGTGCAGTAGCGTGCTGCACATGAAACGAACCACGATATTACGTTCATCGTAATAGGTCTTCCATTGAAACAATCATTGCTTGCACAACACACGAAACTGCCTTATAATATGTTTATTAGAGATGTGCACATACACATTCGTAATTTATTCGAATGTGTAGATACTATACGGACATCAAAATATTTAAAATAGGGATTTTAACAGACCTATAGCTGTCGCGCTAGGTCCAAGCGAAATATCATATTGCAACTTTGAAATCATTATCCCGTATTCCTCCGTTTCCTCTTCCAGAACGCATGCCGATTATAATATTATTTTAATAAACAATGTATAATAATATAGTACAAGTTTCGCTATGTCTGTCATGTTTTTATTTATATTATTAACTAGATGTTCCCGCGGTTTGACCCGCGTTTATCGTTACTGCGCCACCCCTGTGCGTCGTAGCGTGATGCTATATGCCTTCCTCGATAAATAGGCCATCCAAAACTAAAAGATTTTTTCAATTCGAACCAGTAGTTCCTGAGATTAGCGCGTTCAACCAAACAAACAAACTCTTCAGCTTTGTAATCTATACTAATATTATAAAGTTTGTTCGTTTGTTTGAACGCGCTAATCTCAGGCACTACTGATTCCAATTGAAAAATTCCTTTAGTGTTGCATAGCCTATTAATCGAGGAATATTCTGTTTACGCGAATGTCCTACCAAGGACGCTTCGCGAGGCTATTGAAATCAAAAAACATCCTAATTTTAATAGAGAAGATGGTTGGAATGTACCACCAGCTTGGGATCCAATAACTCAAATAGTCAAACCCAAGAAGAAGCAAACCTCAGCTAGACTTCGTGATACTTTGAGCTCATTCTGCGTAAATAGAAACACTAATGATTAAATTATGTTCGGGTACTTTGAAATAACTACACTGGAACATTGAGACAACTACCATCTTAGTCTCCCCGTGCCCATGGCTGCTAAAAAGCAACCGAAACGTTGGGGAAAGTGTAAACATAAATATAAATAGTTTTAATAGTTTCAATAATTTAATTAGTTTAAAAATTAGTAAAGTTTAATAGTAATAGTAGTTTAACAGTTTCTAAATTATGTAATAAAGTGTCAAATAAACAACGCGATAAAATCCGTATATAGTAGTTTAATTTCGAAGAAGAAAATCTTTGTACCTACTTACTTTTGCTGACGATGAAGAGATCCGGGTTCAAAACCTGGATAGAACAAAGGTATAATAAAATGTTCTGTTAAAAAATTCTAAGTAGCATGGTGTCTGAAAATATGCCCCATAAACGCCAATGGTTACGTGGCATTGTACACCATAACTGAAGAAATGCGGATACTTCAGTGTGACTTGGTCGGCCTCGATGGCGTAGTGGTTAGTGTAACCGACTGCCACGCCTGAGGTCGCGGGCTCGATTCCCGCACAAGTCAAACATTTGTGTGCATGAACATGGATGTTGGTCTTGGTCTGGGTGTTTCTATGTATATGTACGTTTTTACAAAAAAAAGTATATAACTATGTATGTTTATCCATTGTCTAGTACCCATAGTACAAGCTATGCTTAGTTTGGGCTAGATGGTGTTGTGTGTATGTGATAGAATATTATGATAGAATATTATTATATTTGCGCAAGTTTTCATACTTAACTTAATGAAACAAGTTTTAATATAAATACCTTTCCTACCTTATTAGTCAGTTAGTAATATCGTAATACTCTCACTCATTGAATTATTCTTCGTTCAATCATCGCGACTGGTTTCCATAAATGGTCGCAAGTATCCTAAATGGTGTGTAACCCTTACCTGCCCATTGTATTCGACATCTGCGATTACCTAAGCCATAATTTTAATAAAAATATGATAACTGACCTTTTTATAATAATTTATTGTGTATTATGTAATCGCATATTTAACACGTCTATTATTGGGATATAACTGATTTTATTTATTGTTTGATTATTTATTAAACTAAATTAATTGTCTAAATGCATCACGGTTTTGCGTTAAAATAGTCTGAAAATAAATTTAAACTTGACTTTTGAAATTATAGTAAAATAACACAATTTATCTTAATGTTAAATGCGTGCCTAATTATTCCATTATTGCTCATAATCCTAATCTTAACTTCCTATCCTAACTAATATTTTAAAAGCGAAGATGAGTTTGTTTGTTTGTTACCTTTTCACGCCTAAACCACTGAACCGATCATCGTGAAATTTTGCATATACGTTGTCAGGTTCTGTACACCAACTACACAGAAACGGACATCGGCTACCTTTCATCCCGAAAAAAATTACTGTTCCCGAGGAAACCAACAATAACGTTCTTATGATAATAGATGGCGCCACGTGTCTTTCGAGTCATGATTGAATTATATTATTATTACAAGCAGAGTACGACCCGAATTGATTGTCAAATTCTAAATTAACGCGAGCGAAGCCGCGGGCAAAAGCTAGTGATCTATAATTTGAAATATCGGCGTAACTTTTTAATGAATACCCATCCTTTAATCGCCTCGAATCGATTTTTATGCAAATCACTCGAACTTCTAAACTTATTATATTTTTCGTAAATCATTTATTTTGTGACCCCATTCCGTTTGTAATAATTGCCTATGTTGATACATCTGTCGCCTAACGGATTAGACTGATTGGATTTCGAGTTAAAATCCATTTGATTGGATTTGGGTCATTTGTCGTCGTTTACGCAGAGACAAGGATGTAATCGAGATTTAAAATATTAAATAACTTATTAATTTCGATTGAATTTAATTTTAGGGCTATGGCTAGGCTATGTATGACTTTAAACTTTCTTGTTGATGGTACCTTCACAATGTTTTATTTGTTGACAGAATGTTCGAGTTGTAATGACGATGAACTCGGCGTGACGCGGTGGACGATGCCTCTACTCAAATCGGGAGAGAAGAAATACTATCTGGGAATATTCTTCAAGGTAAGAAACTTACACAATAACAGACATAATTTTATTAAAAATATGATAAACTGTTAAGTCGCAGCGACACACCGGCGGCCAGTTACATAGATTTTATTTTACTGGTATTCCAAGACATTGCAAACTACCAAAATTTGTATATGGTATGCAATAACCAAATCAAACTACCTGACAAATCACTATATTCAATCAGTTAAAAATGACTTCAGACATAATTTAAAAGACTTATACGTTCAACATATCACTATCAATGTTTCTAAATCAAAATTAATTACCAGACACCTTCAAATAAAACAATTACTTTTGACACTAAGGAAACTGCAGAAAGCAATGACCTCAAACTAAGGCCTTCGTGTCTGGTATGCACTATCAGTATGCCTGTATACCTACTCGCGTAGGCTAGCAGGCACAACCGCATTGTTCAGATATCTCTCGTACAAAAATCAAGCAAGAAATAGTTACCTAAAACTCCAAAGATATTTACAAAAAAACGTAGAATTCACTTTAAATTAGGGTCCGGTATTCCCTAAAGCGAAACCTTTTGAGAACCCACTCGTTTGCTCGCATGTCACGTACGATACGAGTTTATCTCGATTGGAATACGAGGGAGGTGTGTCGCTCAGATCGATAACAATCGGTCGACAATTATGTGTAGAGAAAATACGAGAGCCTTGGCATATAGGAAACATTTCCTGTAATTCTTAATAATGTTGACATTTTTGTAAAGGTGCAACATAAAACTACAGAAGTATGGCAATTTGTATGCAGAAATGTGCTATATTGTGTTCCAAGTTTAAATTGCTCTTTTGTACTGGTTGTAATAATGCAATTCATTGTCCGATTGTTCATCGACGTACAACTCATGAAAAGTCCCGTAAATAGAAACACCCATGATTAAATTATGTTCGGGTACTTTGAAATAACTACGCGGGAACATTGAGACAACTACCATCTTAGTCTCCCCGTGACCATGGCTGCTGAAAAGCAACCGAAACGTCGAGGAAAGTGTAAACTTAAATATAAATAGTTTTAATAATTTGATTTGCTTAAAAATTAGTAAAGTTGAATAGTAGTAGTAGTGTAACAGTTTCTAAATTATGTAATAAAGTGTCAAATAAACAACGCGATAAAATCCGTATATAAGTAGTAGTAGTTTAATTTCAATAAAAGTGTCGTATAAAACAAGCAATGAAAGTGTCGTATAAAACAAGCAATGAAAGTGTCGTATAAAACAAGCAATGAGTATTTTAACGCTCTTTGTAATCCTCTGGTTTTGTGCTGAAAGAAGGAATCAAATCATATTATCAGATTTTTTCCTTTTTGTAATTAGTTGTAGTTAGAGCTGAAGATCTCTGATGATCTGAGATCGCCAGCCTATGGCTCTTTAGTTGGGTTGGTAATTAGATAAAGAGCGGTTTTTATTACGTCGGACTTTTTTATAACCAACTGCAATAAATTTTAATCAGACACGAGAGCGTTGTACCAATTTGGACGTTTGAGATTAGTTAGTTCACACCTAAAGCACGACCTGACATAATCATATACAGTATCTAATTTATCGTACATGCCTAATAAAACTATATTTAGAACAAATGACAAAGTTATAAATATCCTTACTAATATTTTAAATTCGTAAGTTACTCTGTAAGTTTGTCTGTTACCTCTTCACGGCTAAATAACTTAATCAATTTGAATGAAATTTGGTACAGAAATAGTTTAAAACTTGAGGAAGGAGATATCCTACTTTTATTGATTCTTTTATTTATTTATTTATTTAACATAAGGCTTACCAACTAAAATACATACTGAGCATTTACATGAAAACATTCATACAAATATATATGTGTATGCTTTTAAATTAAAGGTGAGCACAGCATTGACTATATCTAAAGTGTACATACATGTAAGGTTACAATTTAATTTCTAAGTTATATAAACTACACAAGAAAATTAAGGCTAGATTAAAGACTAAATTAAAACTATATTATACTAAACTAAATTATACTAGAGTACATAATGCATTTTTAAATGTAACCTTTTTTTTGGAGATAATGTCTATATCGACTTTATTATAAATAGCATTACATTTGCCGAGGATATAGGATAGAGGTGTGTTGCTCCCATATTTGTTGCGACTAGTTTTGATAACAAACGGCTTATAGTTCACTAACCTAGCAGATGAGCTAGGTATGTTGATATTTATTTTTGATATTAATGACGTACAGTCTACACCATGATTACATATCTTATGTAGAAACAATAAAGCCAAATAGTCTCTCCTCCAATATAATGGTTACATATTAAAATAATTAAGCCTGTCATTATAATCTTTGACCGTATGCCGAATACCGGATACCATAGATAGCCTCCTTACAAACTTTTTTTGTATGCTTTCAATGCGCTGGATATTATTTTGATACATAGGGTACCACACTATAGAACAGTATTCTATATTACTGCGTACTAAGGCGTAATACAATGTTTTCAGAGCTTTTATACATTTAAATTGTCGAGTATTACGACTTATGAAAGCTACCATTTTATTACATGTGTTGATCGTGTTGTCTATATGTTTAAGAAACCACATTTCAAAGTCAATCGTAATACCCAGATCCTTTATCTCACTGACGATCTTTAAAGTATTGCCTTTCATGGTATAAGCAGTACCGAACTTTTGTCGTTTTCGTGAAAACTTAATGTGATTGCATTTATTGATGTTTAACTCCATGGCATTATTGTCACACCAGTTGCAAAGTCTATAAGTAAGTCTAGTTTTTTATGTTGGTACCACGTGGTCGGCGCCGCGCGCAAAAGCTGGTAATTTTATATAATGTTTGTTGAAATTTTTTATACCTGTATAATGTAATTATTATAAAGTTTACATTTAGGTGTGGTCATGTTTATAGGTCGAACATACTAAAAATTGTTTAGAAAGTAATATTGTCTTATGTTTACGAGAATATTATACATTGAAATTAATATAATGTACGGAACCACAGTATTATTATGAACTAAGAGTTTTCTTATCGTTCATTTTGCAATCGATGGCTGGTCAGTACCGTTTTCGTATTGAGTTGACCAGCTTGGGCACGAAGTTTGATTGTTGTGTTATTGTACAACGTAAACATTACGTAATGTCGTTATTATTTAAGATGACAGCGACTAGACAATGCACACAAACTTACAATAAAACGAAGTACTACAGCAGAACGATCTAGATAGATTTGGTTTCATAGTTGGTTACTTAATAGTAATATCGAAACTAGTTTAGTGAGTAATAGTTACCTGGTGCTGCCAGCGACATAAGTAGGTAATAATATTATTGGGAAGAGAGGAACCACGCAACCTTGGATTGCCCACCGCCAATTATTATGTATTAGCAATATCAAAAAGTGGACAATACCGAACTCCTCTGCTTGAGGCATCTTCACAACCGTCCTAAAAGCCTGTTCAAACCTAAGCGGTATTCGCTACCGTCTGCTGTAAAGAAAACCGAGTGGGTATGCGGTAATATTACTGTTCACACCAAAGCATATTTCACTATCCTTGTGGGTAGAGTTGATACTAAATACCTGAGCGAAACCCGCGCGGCAGGCATTTCTACCCACAGCGGCAGCGTATACCGCTCAGGTCGCTCTAGCCGCGGAACTTGATACCAAATTCCTGAGCGAAACCCGCGCGGCAGGCACTTCTACCCACAGCGGCAGCGAATACCGCTTAGGTGTTGAATAGGCCTTAAGATGCCTCGCGCAGAGACGAAACACGTGTCGACGCATATTTTGTGCTCGAAGCGGAATACTGTAAGTTGGAGTATGCCCTGGTCCCACGTCGTGGCTGGCCCTATCCAAACGAGTATTCGATTCAATATATAGGTAAATAGCTAAACTCGAAACAAATTTGTAAGAGTAGGTATATTTTTATGAATGAAAATAGACTTATTTTTGTTCTAGAGTAATGAATTGTAAAAAAAATTTAGGGCAGTCTTTGGGGGCTGCCGACTGAAGTGAAAACTTTAATCCTTCATCATAAACACTTCTTTATAAATAAAAAAAAATAGTAAAAATAGTGCCCGATACTCCCTTAGGGGTTGTTAAGGGGATCAAAATTTCGTAATTTTTTGCGTAGGAGACACCATTTCTGAGATATTGTTAATATTCTAAAAAAATAAATATAGCGTGGAAGCGTGACGTTGACGCGAGTTTCATGATTTTTGTTCACCCAGGAAGTGCTCAACGCGCCTAAAGAAGTTTTCACTTCAAGAATTTTTTTTTTTAACTATAGCCACAGTCAATATGAGGCATTATTATAATTGTGTGTAAGAAAGCGTTTTAATATCTCGCAAATGTTTATTGATGTGATGACTGTACCATTTGCGCTAGAAAATATCATATAACGCTCTGCCTAGCATTAACGCAGTTTATGAGAAATATTATTGCTAAAAATAATTTAAATTTTCGCACGATAAGACAATGCCATAACCCAAATATTTAAGAACACGCAATAATACCGATAAGCCTATTACGTTCTAGGTCAATACCATGACTACCGTATTAAAAAAAACTTAAAATCGAGGTAAAAATTCTCACGATTAATTGTTTACCTTCACGGCCGAATCAATGGAATCGATTAATCAGTTCGTAACACTTCGTAATATAACTGTGCGTACGCATCTCGCGGTGAATGACGTAACGCCGCGTGGCGTGAATGATCGATCGCAGCTTTCTCTTTCTCTCGACTTGTCGTAGTCGCCTTTACAGCTACTCTGTATTATGAGTAGGTATTGATAGTAGTTTGGTTACATATTTCCGATTTCTTCGGCAACGTAATTTACGAAGCATTTTACTGAACACGTTTTACTTTCCATACAAGCTAATTCTAATCCTCTGATTCGAACTTAGGCAGGATACTGGGTTGGTATTACACGATTAATTTATTACTGAGAGAATATATCCGCCTTGAACTCGTACCTATCAAAAACATGACTGACGAAATATGTGCTTGTGCGTGTGTTTGTGTGTATATGTCTGTTTCATCTCTGTCAGTACGGATACAGAAGCTGTGTGGGCGAGATGTTATGCATTGTTTTCTCGTACCACATGCGTCATAATTGTTTGCTAACCATGGCAAGACAGAAAATAATAGCAACAATTGCCCTTATGTACCTCTATGAAATGTTTAATACAATGGTTTACGACCAATGGTCTATAAAACATGGTTCAATCAATTAATATATTTGCCGTTAATGGTTATTTCATTCTAATTGATTAACGAACGGTTTTATTCAATCAATTATCCAAAACGTTTCTCTTGCACACGTAACATATACAGATGAACAAACCAACTCTATGTAATATTAATAGGAATAGATGCTTAGAACTCAAGCGTCGGTTCGCCGCATTCATTAGTTACGGTTTCAGAATCTAGGCAGTTTTAACTTAGCTAGATTTCTAGCATTTTTATATAGAACGTAAAAATTTGCTTAGTTACAAAATTTTGTTGTCTCTGTAAATTTCTGTCAAGTTAACCTTGTGCTTGGTTCAAGGTAATCTTAAATAGAGAAACACTGATCTTAATCTATTTTAATATTACTAAATCCTTTTGTAATATCCGCCAAAAGAAAAGGTTTTAAAAACTGTCAAATGATTCATTTTGAAATTCGCCATTTTAAACTACTATTGTCAAGTCAATTGATAATTTTTGTTTCATTTAGACGAAGTAAGATATAAATAAATATTATCAAATGGCAACACACTGACACAAAATACCGAAGCATCGAAACACCTTATTTGTCACCAGTCATTACATAATCATAAGTCGTGTTTTCCTCAGAACAAATTATACATAACAGCAAAAATCTAGTAGGTCACTTCTATATTCATTAAATGACCAGTTTATGAGACACAACTAGTTTCCAAGCTTCTGTCGTGCTGTCTGCAGTAATAAATCTTCTAGACCGATTTCTAAGACTAGACTATTTCATGGTAAAGGTAAAGATGCAAATCCTATGTAACAGAACGCACAGATGTTAATTTTCCGAGTGCGCTCGTGTTGGAGGGAAAGTTTGCGAGTTGGTTGTCTACCTGTCACTACTTAGTAGATTGCAATTGTAATTTACACGTGACATAAGTCTTGTCCGAGTTGTAGCCCGCTGCTGTGGCGAAATTAAATAATACAGCGCTATTTTCAAAGCGTTTGATACTTGGTTTATGGTTTGATTTCTATCTGTACTAATACTAGCTTTCCTGACAGACGTTGTCCTGTACACACGAAAAAAAATATAAAAAAGCATATAAAACTATCCTATCTTTTAAGTTGGACCCAATTACAGATAGTTAAGAAGTTTGATCAAAATCGGTTCAGTAGTTTAGGAGTCCATAGCGGACAAACAACGTGATACGTAATTTATATATATATATATATTAAGATTATAAAGCTGAAGTGTTTGTTTGTTTGGTTGAACGTGCTAATCTCAGGAACTATTGGTTCGAGTCGAAAAGTTATTTTAGTGTTGGATAGCTCATTTATCGAGGAAGACTATAAGCTATATAACATCGCGCTACGACCAATAGGAGCGGAGCATTAATTAAAAATGTTGCAAATACTGGGAAATTTCTCTTATGTTCCGCAGATGAAGTTGCGCGGGTCAGCTAATCAATAATACGTATAGTGAGATTGTTAACTATTTCTTTACTCATAACTTACCTGTTTATATGCGAGGCATAAGTTTATGTTTACGAATGATCGTGACCGATTGGAAATGGGTTTTATGCCTGCGTCAGGCATTCTGTTACCAAGTTCTCTATAGTAACATAGTTTCTAAAAACGGTTCTGATAAACGACAATAGGCTCGGCTCTGTTTAACGTAGAACTTAAACATAGATTTTAAAATACTAATGCAGTAAACCTTTGTCATGATACAAGGGTAATTAAAAGCAATTAAAGAATTATTATCAATAATCAAATACTTCATTTCGAACGTCAAACTGTCTCTGTATTTGCGGTCTTACTATTTATAAAAGGGATTAAATATAATGACCACCAAAAATAGTAATTGCGCAGCAAAATATGCTTACTAAAATATATCATAACGAGCACCTATACGCCTCAAATCACTGCATTCCGACTCGGAAGGGTTAGGTTATGTCCCAAAAATAGGAGCCCCGCGAAGAGGGGCTCTGTCGACTAATTTTGACCTCTTAAAATATATTTTGCTGTGCCATTCGGTGATCATTTACTATTTTTGACTGTTATATTTTACTATATCTGATGATAAGTTAAACATAAGCCTTTATAAAACTATTTTATTTTCGAATTATTTTCGTAAATAAACGTACCTAATTGACGTTTAAAGTGAACCCTATAATAATTATTAGCAACACACACTCATCATTCTACCGGCTTTACCAGCAAAAATAGCACTCCTTTCGGAGCGCTGTATTTAAAAATCGGCATAATACCGCTCGCGCTATATTTCTTTTCATTTCCAATATTCTCAGTTGTATTGAAAAGAGGGCTGCATAAAAACCGACACGGTAACTCATCAAACTCGGATTATTACTTGTACAGACAAATGTTTAGATACAAGCTTTACTACGACCCCTTTCACGTGGATTTCGCTTGGATACCACCTATAGTCTTTTTATATTATGAACGTTACCTTAGGCACAAAGTTCCATGTATTTATTCAGAAATTAAACTGTTTTGAGTTAGTTGATCATTCGATCTAGGTATATGCTTTCCTTTATACATATAGCCATATAAATACATAGATTAGCTTTGTACCAAGAGCAAAACTCATTATATTTCTGGGCCCAATAAACTATGCTCGAAAGCCTACGCGTTTTAAAAAGTATAAACTATAGTTTATATTTAAGTTTAGTGTAATACAGTTTTTTGTGGTTTACTAAAATGGGTCATCATATTAAAAAGTCGTATTGTCGTTCCGACACATAGTTCATCGCGAAATATATACTACAAACCAGTCAATTGAAGTTTTATGTTACGTCTAAGTACTTCCGTCTAAGTGAGAATTGGTAGAAACAGCAAAATTAAAATTGGCAAATGGGCATTTTATTTCATTTAAATTAATTGAAAATATTATGTACGATCAATATATCTAACCATGTAAATTATACTTTATTCACGCGACCCTTCAAACTCATATATTGATTAAATTTTGGTACGCAATGTCATAAAAATCCGCTAAGTCGACTCCCTTTGTAGTAATTTGCAGTCTTTCTACAGCACCCACTTATTTAACATCTTAACTGTGATTACAATTCCGAGTGGAATCTCCCGGTTAACCGTTAACTGTTACGATTATGACTATGTTCTCCCTTGGTGGTTCATTATGACGGTCTATAGGACCAACCCATGTCGAGCACTGGTCTATTATACCTCGCCTTAATAGTCGGACATAATTATTAAGATATAGAAAGCTTATGTCAGGTGGGCCGTTATTGTTATACGCTTATAACAGGTTTCTATTGCTTATAAGTTTATTAAGTATTGTATGAGTGTTAATTATGTCTGTATACAGTTTAATAACGTATTTGATCTGTTACTTTATGTTTGAAAATGATTTGTGAGACGTGTTATAATAGTTACATAATGTTATGTATGTATGTAATGTTTGTATGAGATTTCTAAGACTATTGATATTATGTATGTTTTAAGTCTTGATCTGATAGTGTAGCGCGGCCATCGTAATGTATTAATTACTAGCTTTTGCCCGCGGCTTCGCTCGCGTTAATTTAGAATTTGACAATCAATTCGGGTTGTAATAATATAATTCAATCATGATTCGAAAGACACGTGGCGCCATCTATTATCATAAGAACGTTATTGTTGTTTTCCTCGGAAACAATAATATTTTTCGGGATGAAAGGTAGCCTAGTAATAAACAAACAAACTCATTTTCGCTTTTATAATATTAGTTACAAATTTAGGATTCTATTATCGGTTTATCATTAACGTGGCGATAAACATGCAGAAACATTGCAACTCCTGCGCTCGCTGATTATTATAAGCGCGTAGCTTACCTTGTAATGTTTAGCTGTGTGGTCAGAGCAAAGCGCAAAGACTACTATTGGTCACTCGCTGATGAAACACTATAAGTATACACTTCTTCAGAAGCTATACAACCTGACTCTTTAGGCACACAATAAAAGGTTACTTAGCTAAGATCTTCCGCAAGATGGAGTTATTACCCCAGGCGGGTGACACTATATTCATATTTTCTCAATTGCTAAATTTTCCACAATCGTCAGTTCCACTGTAGTAGTTTGAAAACAGAGAACACTGAAGCTCTCAACTTTGACTTTTCTTGCCTTACTCTTTGATCTTTCTTCGGTCCTCTTCACGTGTTGTATCTCCTGGCAGTAACAGTAACCAATTGCAGTCTGGGTATCTTCTTACACTCAGATAAGCCGGCTGTTTCTTCGCCACCTATGTGTTCTATGATAGGCAATGGCTTGGTTGGAATTTCTTCTGTGATACAATACACGATAAGAAAACACGACCTTGGCTATATGATACGCTTATGTTTAGGTGAGCTCCTGGCTTCTTTACTACCAACAGCAATGAAGAAACATGTTTACCAAGTGTATTTTAGTCTCAAAAATTATTTGATTTATTAATCACATAAAATAGCAATACACTGTCCATATAGTTCACAATATACACATGCGTATCAGATCGTGAATGCGCCGCCGTCACCGCGGTGTTGTCCGATGCATCATAGACAAACCGTATCCATTCTCGCAGCCGGTTACAATGATAATGACGATTATTTTATGCGAACACAAAAGACATGTATATCTTAGCATTGTTGGAATAACATAGATAATAAACTTTAATTATTTATGTATATTATAACTACTAAGAGTAATAAATATGTCGTCTCTGGTAACATGTGTAACAGGGGTAATTAAAACTTAACAATGATGAATAAAGTATTCTTAGTCTATGCCCATATAATAAAGAACTGTAATATTAATTCCCTCATCTCATTTAATAATTAATCAGTCAATTGCTAAAATGCTAAAGGTATTGGAAAACTGACGATCAAGAGATTAAGATTGAAAAGGAAATTATATAGTGCTACAATTATGCCTTTTACCAAAGGCAAACCTTTGTTATAAAACGCATGTCATCCAAATCTTGTGACCTAGATGAACATTTTCTGTCGACAACACATACGTTCTGGGAGAAAATCGGGTTAAGATTACTAAAACTCCCTAAAGGTATTATATATATTATTAGCTGTTACCTGCGACTTCGTCCGCGTAGATTTTAACTAAAAAGTGTTTGTTTCCGCGAAAGTCTATTTTTTTTTTCTAAAATCAAAGTAGCCTAAGTTACTCCTTATAACATCAGCTATCTGCCAATGAAAGTCCCGTCAAAACCGGTTCAGCCGTTTCGGAGATTAGCCGGAACAAACAGACAGACAACAAAAATTTTAAAAATATATGTTTTCGTATACGTACCTACCTTATATACTTTCATATGCATTAGATAAAAAGCTGTTATTTTGACATTACAAATAGACACTTCAATTTTATTTATTTGTATAGATGTATAGATAACAGGTCGAGATCCGTGGTCTCTGCGCATAAATGCGTAAATATATTAATAATATTTTTGTACGTATCAACTTTGACACATAAATATCAAATTTAACAACTTAATCATTTGATTGGTATTATTATAACTGTATATATTACATAGGTATCTATCATATAATATTTTATAAGTGAGCTTTATAACTGGCAGATTAAATCCCGAAGCATATATAATGCTTGTATGATCAAAACATCAAACAGCAAATGTCAGATTACCCAAAGATATTCTAAAAAGGTCGGGGTATACCAAAAATCGCGTTAAGAGCTCATGAATTTTCAGGCAACTTGTCAGTTTCCAGAGTATTAGCTTGGCGGCAATGGAGCGCGAATAACATGGTCCACTGCAAAATGTACTGGAAACTCGGCGCTGACCGCAGCTCTTTAAACTGCACGCTCCACAGTCCACAAACAGTTTATATAATTTAGTGACCTCATAGGCTGAATTAGCATGTTACCTTTGCGTACCTAAAAGCTTACCGTGTTCATCTAATAGAATGTCAATGGTTGGTTAAGAAATCAATGCTTCATTAATACCGTTTAAAAAAGTAACAAATCAGATTGTGTTTTACCGCGCAAAATTATGTCAGTTGTGACTTGTGACAAACTTATCTGTCAAGATGATAAAAAGAGGTATTACAGAAACAGTATCTAATTATCGCCGGCGACAAATTATGCTAAGAGGTTGGGAATAGATTTGTAAAAGATAATAAAGCAATGATGTCATGATAACAATAACTATTATTATATATAATAGCACAATGTGTGCACTAAGTATACCTTGTTGTTATTTTATGGCTGTTTTATGACTAATAAAGTAACACCTACACTTATTACGGGCTAAATTCTTATGTTCATTATATGGGAGGCAGACAATGTAGTATTTCAGAAATCTCTATAACTATAAGATCCGTGTGTGTGTGTGTGCGGAAATACCATACATTACCGCATTGTGATGATTGCGACAAATAAACAATTCAGAATTACAAAACAAGCTCTTGCATCGGTTACGTCAAATGTGAAAAAAATTGTACTGTCCAAAATGATTCACCCTTTTCCTCAAAGAGTTTCGTTAAATTAAATATGACGCATACTTACTAATTACAGAGCTAGAATTGCATCTCAGAATATTAACGATGAGCAAAAAGTATTTACGTAAGTCCAATTAGCAATCTACGTGCTTTATCTTCATCTCAATCATTCGAAGTGAGTTTTATAAGAGACCTTATCTATATTCAGCTGTGAATGTAGATTTATTTAAGGAAGAAAATATGTAGAAAGTACTCAATCCCTTTGACTAATTCATTTCTTTGGTTATGCGCCAACGGAGAACCATTATGTCCTAAGGAACGTTCGCATCGGCATTTTCACATTACTGTACGTGCTCAAATCATTTCACATTCCTTAGAATAAGGCATTAGGTAGCATGCTACCACCTGCTATGAGTCTCACGGCGGACGACAGAACTTTATTTGTTCGATGAGGCTTCATGTATGTTTTTGCGACAGATCGACTGTGCCATACTGCTATTATTTATTACCCAAAAATTACGAGATTTAGACATAAATAGACCTTGTCGCAAGATGTGACTCACAAACTATTACCTACTCTTAGATACCAAAAATAAAATCCTAACAATAAATTCATAAAACAGCGCGAAAAATGTGCACACATCTAATTCGATAATCACATCTAATTGTAAAATCGCGCATCATTTTTCGTTGCATAAGCGAGTGAGTGAGACGGTGATATCTGGGAAAAGAAGAAAGAATGGTAGTGAGACATGATTACCTCATGTCACACCGCATTTCTTATTAGTGGATTGCAGAAGCTCGCCGCACATTACGGTGTAAATTAAACCCACAGGGTTGCCAACGTTTGCTGCCGTAGTTGCCGTTTGAATATTTCGAAGAACCAATTTATTTTATTACTGTTTATAAGCACTGAGTCGGTAATAACTTTATGCATTTAGAGTAATCAACGCTTCTCTAGTGGTCAGAGTTTATGTACTTATGGAAAATGCGTCCCATGATATGCTAATTTTGACATCGATATCTTGTTGACTTTTAGTAGGTAACTAATTTATTTGTAGTTATAAAATAGTATTATGTCAATATACTCTTCGAGGGTGAGGCACAGGTGTGTAACAGAATAATCTTAATGATGTTATCCTGTCCAGGTGCATTTTTACTCCTATATAGGACTGAATTACTAAAATAATTGGGCAGAGAGGAACCCACCACGCACCCTCAGACTGCCAACCGCAACCATTGCAATAGAAAAAGGTTAATAATATTGAATCCTTCTGATTAGGGACAACCGCGTAGTGGATCCAGGTGTACTCCAGCTTGCAGTATTCCGATTTGAACAAAACTCTTCTTCTCCATAGCCTTTATTATTCCCAAGTCACTTGGGGTCGGCTTCCTAGTCTAATCGGATTTGACTGGATATCAGTTTTTACACGGAGCGGCTGCCACCTGACCTCCGCAACCCGAAGGCTTACGATACTCTAAGGCTAGACTAGTGTCAGGATATTAGAGGGCACAGACTTCCTAATAACGACTGCCATAGATGTGTTAACGTGCTCTCCGAGGTACGGAGCAGGCGATAATTGTCAATCAATACGCACATAATTTCGAAAAGTCATATAACTTTCGAAAGTCAGAGGTGCGCGACGTGGGTTCGAACCCGAGACCCTCTGCATTGCGGTCTATTGGTCTCCCCACTGAGCTATCGCTGCTATGATTTGAACAAAACTATGCGTCGCTTATTTGTGTTGGAAGCGTAATATAGGTATGGTGTGGAAGTTGACGTTTTAAATAAAATAAAATAAATAATGTTTAGTGCTGACCATTTAAATGGACAATAAATTAAATAGTAAACAGTAACTAACTATCATCTAGCCATTTTACCTGCCATCGATAACACAAGAGGCACGGCCAGACGCGGAGAATTCCGACTTTCGCCGCAACCGGACAGACATACACGCAGACGACAACATTCTTACAATGATTAAAAGAATATGAGCATAATTTCGCAAATAATTACGGCATTGAATATCGACATCGGAGATAGTTTCCAGTCTACAAATATCACCTTGACTCGAAAAGAAAATGACTGTAAACTTTTACATATTTTTGTAAATCAATTCTGAATTGGTCATTGTCAGTTTTAAATTCCTACGTGGAAAATCTTACATGGGTTAAAATTTTTATTATACACTAATGGTATTTCGAGACTGATAGCTTTTTGCGTCTGTTGTTTAAATATTTGGTCCCACTATACAGGAGATATTTTACTTCCTGAATACGACCGTGATCACTTTAAAAAATAATTGTATATCAAAGTACGTTTCTACATTTAGATGAAAACGTCATGAACTACTGAACAGTTATGAATACAAATTAGTCTTCACGAACAAATTCTTATTATCAAAATTATCGATTATGTTACAATTAAGTACAATCATAAAGAGCTGATACTTGATGTCTTTGTTTAGTTAAGAAAACTTTGTTCCTGATTTCATAGACAAGAGAAGACAGTCATAATATCGCCATCGTAAAGATTATAGCTGCATTCTTACTCATTGTTGCTTCTCCCCATCTCCTAAATACAACATCAAATCTCCTTTTACCAAAGTACGTCGTATTTGAGACAGCTCACACGCCACAGATGACCACTACATGGATTTCGACATGAAAATAAATGCAATTTAAGAAAGATATAATCTAAATGCTACTTAGTCTATGAATATTCTCCACCTGTTTTGCTTCAAGTATGTAAATGGATGCCAAAACGTATGTCATATTAGTCATAGCCATCTTTGGATATAAATATTGCAATTCTATGATGCACCTTGGAATGCCTCTTCATTAGAACTGGATAATAAATTTAACTTCTATACCGACGTGTGTCGGCTTCTACCATCTGCAGTCTTATCTATAACAGTCCTACATATGTAAATCTAAACAAATAAATAAAATTGAGGTGTCTGTTTGTAATGTCAAATAACAGCTTTTTATCTAATGCATATGAAAGTATATAAGATACGTATACGAAAACATCTATTTTTTAATTTTTGTCTGTCTGTCTGTCTGTTTGTTTCGGGTAATCTCCGAAACGGCTGAACCGAATTTGACGGGACTTTCACTGGCAGATAGCTGATGTTATAAGGAGTAACTTAGGCTACTTTGATTTTAGAACAAAGAATAGGCTTCCGCGGAGACAAACAATTTTTAGTTAAAATCTACGCGGACGAAGTTGCAGGTAATAGCTAGTATATAAATATAAATCTGTGATAATTTATGTACCTAACTCTAGCTTTTGCCCGGGGCTTCGCTCGCGTAAAAGTTGATTATATTAGTAACAGTACTTTCTTCGCTAAAACAACATGTAGCTTATGTTACTCGGTGATAAATTGATAATATAGCTTTCTAATGGTAAAATAATTTTAAAATCGGTTGAGTAGTTTTTGAGTTAATTCCTTACAAACAAACAAAAAATCAAATCTTTCCTCTTTATAATATGAGTATAGATATGTAAATGTTTCAATATAAATCTGTGATTAATTTATGTAATATATACAACGCTTTTTAGTGATAGTCGTTAGGCAATGATGACACTACTGACTTGTGACGTAACAAGCTAGTAAAGTCATATTAAATGGCAGTAGTTCCAAAAACGTTACCGTTTATCGAAAATAGCTAAGTTTACCTAATTACTTCTTTAACAATGAATATAAATTTTACTTATTTCTTTTTGGGTAGTATTTAACAGCACAGCAAAAAAATACTAATTGTACAGCAAAATATGCTTACCAAAAATACTGATTACACAGCAAAATATTATGCTTACCAAAAATACTAATTGCACAGCAAAATATATTTAAAGAGATCAAACTAAGTTGACGGAGCCCCGCTTTACGGGGCTCCGTCGACTTAGTTTGTTTTCTTAGTTTGATCTCTATTTTTGGGTAGGTTTAAAAAGGAACCTAACATAACCTAACCCTTCCGAGACGGAATGCAGTGATTTGAGGCGTATAGGTGAACGTTATGCTGCGCAATATTTGCTGTGCAATTAGTATTTTTGATGGTCATTATAATTATTTAATCCCTTTCTTTTTAATGTAACCAATCATAAAGTCTCCTTATTTCCGATTGGTTGATATTATGTTCAATATATCTTGATTTCGCCTGCTGTATTTAGGTCTACCTGGCACATTTACAGTCTCCGTTCTAAAACTGCTAATCTAAATTCTTCTGTAATTTCCTATACCAAATATTTTGCCAAACCAAAGAGTAGCAATAAAGCAATAAAAAAATCTGTTTTATTTTATACATCTGTTAATATACCGATTCATTAACACTTTTATTGATGTAAAATAGCCCATTGAAGCTTTATATATTTATCATATATTAACAATAAAGCTTCTGTTCAACTATTCAATTAGACTATTGAATTATAATGTTCGGCATTTATTTATTTCTTATTGATAAAATATGTCTTATGGTAATCAATATTCATTTTCGTTAATAGAATTTATTATTCATCAACAATTGGTATTTCTCAATTTGTAACACTTAATTTATATACAAGCAATTGCAAATAAATATCATGTTCGTTTATTATATGTTTGGTAAATATTCTGTAAACATTTATTTCAATTATGGTTATTTGATTTGTTTATTAATACTTAGTTATGGATAGTAAAATAAAATTAAGATATCTATACTAATATTATAAAGCTGAAGAGTTTGTTTATTTGGTTGAACGTGCTAATCTCAGGAAGTACTGGTTCGAATTGAAAAATTCTTATAGTCCTTTTATCGAGGAAGGCTATAGGCTATATTACATCACGCTACGACCAATAGGAGTGAAGCATCAATGAAAAATGTTGCAAAAATGGGTAAAATTCTCTTATGTGAAGCAGACATAGTTGCGCGGGTCAGCTAGAAACTTATGATAAAATAAACACATGGTCGAGATTAGATCGTCTAGACTCATATGAGGTGAATGGGTTAATACCCCATTTGTAGTTAATCGTAAATATTATATGCGATATATTAACATGAATTCTAATTGAGTCGTAATGTAATTTACAAATCGCTGCTAAGCTATTTGAACCACATTATTAATACAAATATTTTATTGTATAGACCCACGCGTCTTTCATTGTTTCATATTTACGAATGTTGCAGACAAATTTCGAATTCCCATATTTCGTTTAACGTCCAGACGTGGATGCTAAATCCGGCTAACAATTGGTCATAAATACCAGCTTCCGTAATTAGCTGGTTGTTATAACAGATTGAAGTAATTTACCCACTTAAACATATTCTGATACCCTGAGAATATAGACGCTATTAATTATAATTTCTATTGTACTTGTTTTCCGGGCGTTACTCTATTGTTTAGCGTGGCGAAATAGAGATCATGTATGAAATAACAAATGCTTTCATTTTGTTAATAACTTAACTATCACGCTTGTCCTTTTTGTTTTGTTTATGAAATACATGATTCTGACAATTTAAAATATCACATTGTCAGCAGTTTCTAACATATGAAACTTTATAGCGCTTATGCCTTGTTTAAGAGTCATAATTTGAGGTGTTTAAATGTAATAAATTTACTTGGCGTTTAATTTTGAAATGTATGTGATAGGCTCTTTAGACTAAGGTTCCTTGAAAGGAAGACCTAGGCGAACGTTTCTCAATCAGATCGGAGGCGTTCTGGACAAAGGCCAGGTTAAAAGCACCTTAAACCGACGGGCGTGTATGAGAAATGTGATTAAAGAGAATGAAGCTAGAGAAGTGTGTCAGGATCGTAGCAAATGGAAATCCGCAGTCTCTGTCTACCCCTCTGGGAAACAGGCGTGAATCTATGTATGTATGTATAAAAGGATATTAACCCATTCGCTGTCCCGTGATAGACACAATAGAAAATCTATTGTTATGTATCATATGTGATTCATTGGACAGGGAACCTATTAAATATGGAATATAATAATATTCGTAGTGTTTTTACTATAAATATAATGTAATGTAAGTAACATGAGTATATATAGTATGCTTCTCTGGTCAATTATCAAGTTCTAGGTGACATTTAAATATCGTTTTATCGTCTCTAGTAAACCATAGTAGAAGCATTCATCATGTTGTATTCAAATAGTAATTTCAGTGCACAATATATTTCTCAATTAGACTCTCGATGTCGGCACATAGTTGGGAATATCCGCCACCACCCACCCCATCTTGAAGGGTGTCATAAGGGGTGTCAGGGTGCGTACTGGGGGCATTCAACTGAGTAGTAACACCGTGCGAAGATCATTAATGGCCTGCCAAATGCAGTTCGAGTGAGCTGCAACGACGGATACCACTGTTGAGTTTAATAATAGAGCTATAGTGTATCCTATGAGTATCAAATGCTAAAGGGTTTGTGATATATGGTTGTCTTTACATACAACAAAAATACAAATTATTCCTCTTTGAAATATCTTTAATAATATTTCAAAGAGGAATAATTTGTATTTTTGTTTGTAATAACTATAGAACTACAGGCCCGATTAAAAAACATGTTGCACTATTAGAAAGCTACATTATCCAGAAGTAACGTAGGCTATATAACATCACGCTACGTGTCACGGGAGCGGAGCAGTAATCATAAACGTGGGTGAAACCGCCTAGGAAAGCTAGTTTGTAAAAATAATTCTGGCTGATAGTAATGTTACCAACAGATTTCATTCATACAAATGGTAGAACCATTAGGTAACATAATTTTTTGTGTGAACCTCGGTTTTTATGTTATTTCTACTTATTACCAATGTAGGTAAAGTATTTTGATATCAACTATTATTTACGACATCCAAATTAAGCAATATTAACCACGGAATACGTTTTATTGCGCAGCCTAATTCCCTTACATGATGACTTCTTTCTTCAATTGTAATATTAATACAATACTTATACATAAATATTTTATGACACTAATAGTGCAAACGAGACTTTCTGTGCAAGTTTTTTGTTTCACAGGTCGTATTTACTCTTATTGGTGTCCCAATAACAGTATTCCGATAAATGGCAATACACTCGACGTATATCACATGGGACCTAAACATATCTGGCGTAATGAAGGTGATACGCACCTCAATGTAATGCTATTTGGATTTAAGTCGTAAAGATATCTTAAAAAGTAAAATTTATATATTGTCTTATTTTACAACTACAACAAATAGTTTGTTCTTAATAATAGAACCCGTAAAAAGGCACTGTTATAAAAAAGTAATTTCCTGTATTACCCACAACACACACCTACCTAATTACAATAAATACAAAAACGAACTACCTGCCCGTGCTGAAAATACCGATAAAATTAAATATACAAGAAACTTCATAGCATGTTTCCATTACTTAAAATTACAGAAAATTACATACTATAAACGGAGCCAGAAACATAACAATAAAATTAATCGGGCGTTTTCACAGATGCCCGTCTTCATTTAATGACTACAACATGGTATATAATTATAGCACGGGAGTATGTCCAGTGCGTCGTCACCTTCGGAACAGATGTGCCGAATCATTCAGCGTACACTAATCTCGCGCCAACGGAGAAAGTGGTACTCGTTTCATAAGTTCGATGAATGCTGTACACGTATTAATAATAGGAACTGGCTGACATTTGATTGGTATGGAATGCACGGAACGTGGACGTCATCACTATGATTGGATTAGAAATGTTTTTAAATATAGTATTATTTGAGTAGTTTAGTTTCAAAATCCTCTAAAATACTTTTCACAAAATAATGGTAAATCTCAAAATACCATTTAAGACATAATATAAATGGACTATTTTAGCGGTGTTTGCTACAAACTGCTATTTTTGTGAGCTGATTTAATAGAATTTGAGTGAGTTTTGTTGAAAATTTTCAGTGCTAAGCGATAGAAGCAACGAAGGAGCTTCATATTCAATCGGAACATTATTTTTGTTCTGATATCGTTTTGGCGGGTTTTGAAACTATACTCATTTATGATTTTTATGAATACGGGACACAGGTTGCACGGATGGTTTAGTGGTTTGAAATGTTTGAATAGTCGCTTCGTCACTGCCTCTACACCGAGTTTGTTGGGTTTGGGACAAAAACTTTTGTGATCCACTAATAGTTTTGTGATCCACTAATAGTTTTGTGATCCACTAATAGTTTTGTGATCCACTAATAGTTTTGTGATCCACTAATAGTTTTTCCGACTCTGGTTTTCTTTGTGTCCGATATTTGAATGTAGGTATGTCATGTAAAGTCGTGACACAAGAATTACAACAAGTGCGGGAGATGACATAAAAAAAATTGTGTCAGTCTTTGGGGACTGCCGATAGAAGTGAAAACTGTAATCCTTGATCATAAACACTTCTTTACAAACAATAAAAAAAAATTAAAGAAAGGGTGTGTCGGATTACTTATACTCTCTTAGCAGTTATTAAGGGGGTCAAAATTTCGTTAATTTTTGCGTAGGACGCACCATTTCTGAGATATTGTTAATATTCTAAAATAATTTAAAAACGGAAAGCGTGGAAGCGTGACGATGACGAAGTGTGACGATGACGCGAGTTCTATGAATTTTTGTTCACCCAAGAAGTGCTCAACGCACCTAAAGAAGTTTTCACTTCAAAAACTATTCTAAAAGGGTATATGTTTATATACCCTTTTAGTATGTGTCCCGTGTTTGCAGTGTTCTAGGAGATGCCTTAAAATAACGCAACCAGGAATCCCAGTCGTGTTCAGTTTAAAGACAAATACTCCGCTTAAAATACGTCGACCATATTAACAGCTGGATACCAAATTAAGTTAAGTAGATATAAATATACGATAAAAAATGGTTTATCGATGTGATTATGAAATGTATGTAGTTATGTATACAAGCGTGAAAGTATATAATAATGCAATTAACGCTTTTAAATTATCAGGTTACATTTCGGCTTTCGGAGTTCAAAACGGGTATGTGCGTGTATCAGGTGATATGGATAAGATTGTTTTACAAAATGCACTCGACACAGTAGTGTTAATTGACAGTTTAAAACAGTAGTTTTAAACTGTTAAATATTGAAATACCAGACATAATTGAGAACGTATCGTGTCTCACCGCCGCCGCAGGTGTGTCGCTGCGACTTAATAAGTTAATTAAAATATTCGTCTTCAGCTAGTAATATTAAACTACGGAGAAAGTATAAACTGATAAAATTAACGTATTTTAATATCGACGATGTGATTTTATCAATTCTAACCAGTAGTTCCTGAGATTAGCGCGTTCAAACAAACAAACAAACTCTTAGCCTTATAATATTAGTATAGATACATCTTTTACTAAATGACAATAACATAAATATACAAAATAAGTTTGTTTCGTGGTATTACTGCATTAAAAAAGCAGCTTCTCAGGCCGTCAAAGTAGAGACCTCAACATCGCCTCGGCTGTAATGAGGGCGGTGTGGAGGCCACTGCTCTTAGACCACACGACTGCTTACCATCAGGGGGAGTGTGGTCATATAGACGAGCAAAATAAAAAAAATAAAAAAAAATGTATTTAATTATTCAGAGCATGAGCGCAGTCAATACGTTGTATGCATCGGTGTTGATATACTTAAACTTGTACAAGTAATTTGAATGCTAATTCTGAAATTCTTTCGTAAATAGGATACTCATATTTTGTTCAAGTAGCATCGAATGCAATCTGAATGTTCAATCAATCAGCCTATCGCAGTCCACTGCTGGACATAACTGGCTTATGATCTGATCGTGGGAAAAACATCTTGACAAATACTTTATGCTATGAGTAGTACAGTTTTAGTGACTTTCGGATAGACAGGACAAGAAAGTACTATCCTCTCGAAAATAATAACACAAAGTAATCAAAATTAAAATCAAAAATAAATTTATTCAAGTTAGGTTACAAGGTAACACTTATGAAGTCAAAGTTACACAACTTTTTTTCTGTGAATTTACATTTACTGCCACGTTCAGCAAAGCAAGGGTGTAGGGCTCATAAGAAGAACGGGCAAGAAACTCATGGGCACTCTTTTTAATCGCCAAGTTTACAATAAAATTTTGTTTACAAATCATAACTGTAAGGTGCTGCAACCATTTCTCCATGAATTACTACTGAACATACTCAAGCATTTAATAAAATTTGATGGTAGCCTCTAAAGCAGCAGTATGGTAAATAGGAGTAGAGTGGTAATTATAGATATATACCTCCTAGTATATCTATACTAATATTATAAAGCTGAAGAGTTTGTTTGTTTATTTGTTTGAACGCGCTAATCTCAGGAACTACTGGTCCAAATTGAAAAATTCTTTTAGTGTTGGATAGCTCATTTATCGAGGAAGACTATAGGCTATATAACATCACGCTACGACCTACGGTGGCTGCAGTAATCATAAACGCGGGTGAAACCGCGGGCACATCTATCTATACTAATATTATAAAGCTGAAGAGTTTGTTTGTTTGTTTGTTTGCTTGAACGCGCTAATCTCAGGAACTACTGGTCCGATTTGAAAAATTCTTTCAGTGTTAGATAGCCCATTTATCGAGGAAGGCTATAGGCTATATATCATCACGCTAAGATCAATAGGAGCGGAGCACCAATGAAGAATGTTTCAAAATCGGAGGGTTTTTTTCCTTTAGAGAGCTTTCGCTGCGTGCGCTGCGTAAACAGTTAAAGTTTCGCAAAAATCATGTATGACACAATTGTTCCCCTTTAAAAGTTCTAAAAAAAAGTCCGCGGCAGCATATGTCTATCTTTTAAGGTTGGCTCACTATAACCTTTTTTATGCTAACCAAATTTGTTCTAAAATAATGCATTATTTGCGAAGGTGTTTTTATAAACATGATATTAATCCTTATCCAAATAAATACGTTATTCATCACAAGTATTTAATTTAAAACAAAATTGCCTTTTACATCATTCGATTTCAATGAATATCTTAGGAGATATCGCAGTTTTAAAATAACATACGCAGCAAAATAATGATCAAGTTTGTACTGCGCGCGCATTTATGATGTGCAAGGCCGGCCGAAAACTGCGAGATACCATGCCGCGCGGCTCAGACGCGTGGTCATGGTCGGCTCCTTACGGATTACGGAACGGTACACGGAACATCACACTACGACCCACGGGGGCGGCGCAGTAACGATAAACGCGGGTGAAACCGCGGGAACATCTAGTGTATATATATATGGGGAAAACGAATACTAAATAAAGATACGAAATTATTGAAAGACAGGCTTGGCTCACCAGAAACCGGATTTCTCAGTCTAATATTAGCTAACTCTCTGTCATATAATAGGTACTACTCAAACAGTACATGCTTTATTTAATGTATCTGTATGTATATATAATATCCAAACCATTTTTGATATACATATGTGTTTCTAATTATACTACGAATGATATATTACAACTACCTACCAACCAAATAATAAGTAACTTTCGAACTTTCGCCAACCTTTCATTTTGTTTGTGAACACAATTTATTAAGGTAGTCAAAATATGATATACGTTCTTGTGATGTAACTGTAATTAAGTAGCTAGTTACGCGCCTGCGCTCTCAGCATTACAATAAAACATGTCAGTTCTCTGTGATAATTTAATTTAGAAAAAATAAATAAATGACGTATGCGTAAAATATGGTTATCTTACGCATACGTTATTAATGTGTCTCTTGACATACTTACAGAGAAAAGTTCGTAATCAAATAAACCTATATAAGAACAAGCAAGCGGGCAAAGCAACAAGCAACGATTGCTCAGGGGGGAGTCCAACAGACTGCAATGCAGAGGGTCTCGGGCTCGAACCCACGTCGCACACCTCTGACTTTCGGAAGTTATATGACTTTTAGAAATTATGTGCGTATTGATCGACAATTATCGCCTGCTCCGTGCCTCGGAGAGCACGTTAAGCCGTCGGTCCCGGCTGCCATGAACATCTATGGCAGTTGTTATTGGGAAGTCAGTGCCCTCTAATATCCTGACATTGGTCTAGCCTTAGGGTATCGTTAGCCTTCGGGTTGCGGAGGTCAGGTGGCAGCCGCTCCGTATAAAAACTGATATCCAGTCAAATCCGGTTAGACTAGAAAGCCGACCCAAGTGACTTGGGAATAATAAAGGCTAGGGAGAAGAAATAAAACTACATAAAAACGCGATCGTCTAAACATTGCACTCTGCACAGGACGGTTTGTGATAAAAAGATGGACGCAATACACCCAAATTATATAACAACAATTTATGTATCACACAAAATTATATCCCATCAAATCCTAAGGACAACATTTGAAACTTAATACCAAGATCACACAACCCATTAAAAACAGCAATTAAACAGCGTGCACACGAGCAATTACACAGACAACACGTTTAAGTGTCGTCGCCATCAAATCGATCTACGTTCAGGTACAAGTCGTTGTCTAACGAAACCACAGTCCTGCGTGCCGACACTCGGTTAACCAACGTTTTACCTTTTGTGCTCCTAACCTAGTTAGTATGCGGCTTCCGTACAGCGCATGCGAATGCTTTACATCATTGGCTCTCAACCTCCAAGTTCAACGTTTCCATTAAAATGCCTTAAGTGTGAACAATAGTTGATTAGGAGCCAGGTATTTTGGTAAACATGTAAGAACTCAAAGTCATGGGTGTCGGCCGTAATTTACGACGTGATTAAAATTCAGTGAATGTAAATGCAACATATAAATTAAATGCAGAAGCACGTTTGAATGCCACACCATGCCTTTAGAAGAATTCTTGCGAATGTGACGGGTTTATATATTATAATGTTATCAATATTAATATATCTTCTGCAATACTTCTTAATTATTGTTTGGCTTTTAGGACAGGAATTTAAATGTCCATCCAACTGTAATTTACCACAGATGTCGTAAGAATGATAAATTTGCAGTATTTACAGATCGACGGGATAAATAAATATACATAAAATCGATCAATATATAAATATAAATCGGCCTCGATAGCGTAGTGGTTAGTGTAACCGACTGCCACGCCTGAGGCCGCGGGTTCGATTTCCGCACAAGGAAAACATTTGTGTGCATGAACATGGATGTTTGTCTTGGTCTGGGTGTTTCTATATATAATATGTATGTATTTACAAAAAAAAACAGTATATATGCATGTTTATCCATTGTCTAGTACCCATAGTACAAGCTCTGCTTAGTTTGGGCTAGATGATGTTGTATGTGATAGGATATTATTATTATTATTTACAGATCCACGGGATAAATAAATATACATAAAATCGATATACCAAAATATTCAAACCTAGCATTTGCATACAGATTGTCGAGAACTACAATATTGTACAGTTCACCCGCAATTGCATTTAGATAGATCGCATCGTAATCCGTGGCAGCGTGGCTTAGATTTTAAATTGAACTGCGAGCTACTAAACTGTGAAAAACGCCGCAAAATGCGTTCACTTGCATGTTACTGAAACATACAGACAACAGAAATCCTAACAACTATGGTTAGATTTTCAACACTACTAACGGCCAGTCCTACAAGTTACAAGTAAATGTTATCCGAAAGATAAATCGCATGCTGTCTCACACTTGTAGGGTTAAAGAAGAGAGATGGCGAGACTTTTATGTTATAGATAAATGCTATTTCGAGGTGGTAGGACATACCCTAAATATTCAAACATAAATAGTTTTTTTTTTATATGGCGTATAGTATTATATTATCTGTGATATGGCGTATACAGTCATGGCCTCAATGCTTTTTTATACTAACTAGCGGTCGCCTAATGCTCGAAATTCGACTAAAGTTTGCCTGTAAGATATTGCTGATATAATATGTACATTATATATTGATATATGTAACCATAGTTACGCGCTTCCACTGCGTGTGTCAAATGTATGGTTGTGTGCGTGTAGCGTCTTTTCATTAATTTAATATGTTTCTAATGCATATTTTATAAAAATATTAGGATTCGCCACTCCTTCTCCATATAAACTTTAACTGTGCTAAATTTCATACTTGTCCGCCCGCGCAATTTTCGTAAAAAGGGATACAAAGTTTTTGCTTCACGTATTAATATATAGATATAGAATCTGTTCAAAATCGATATATCATTTACCCATTCGCTTAACCGTGGTCTCTAATGTGAGAAAGGGCTACTGCGCTACAAAAATAGGCTTGCTGCGCTCTAAAAGTGCTCGTTGCGCTACAAGAAAATGTTCGCTGCGCTACAAGAAAGTGCTCGCTGCGCTACAAGAAAGTGCTCGCTGCGCTACAAAAAGAGCTGCTTCCATTACAAAGCATGGGATGGTTATCACTAGTCTCCTAATTATGCTGTGTAACGCGTTACGTAAAGCTCTAACTATTTACAACAAGCCAGAACACAACACAAGGTCATTTTGTTGCAATCTTCTTTATGCAAAAATCCATCCCAAGCCTGCCTCAGCCAAATTTTCTTAAAGATTACATTTTAAAGATTATTCTTAAAAGTACTATTGCTAAATTCAAGCAATGTGAATAAGTAGTTCCTATAATTGAATGACTTTACATATTGCTAACAGGGTAACGTGTGTTGTTTCAGGCGAACTGGTTCAAGGCGCAGCAGTACTGCCGGTTCCACGGCATGCACCTGGCGTCCATCTCCTCGCAGCAGGAGAACGACAAACTTGAACAATATGTTAAGGACTCAGGTAAATATTGCCATAGCCATGCATTTACTAACTAAAAGGCGTCCTCGTATTAATATATCTTGTATATCCTAAGAAAAGTTATCCTGGTCGTTGAAAGAACGGTTGTTTAGAAATTACTTAGCCAATATTTTTTGAATGACCATTGCCAATTATTGGTATAATACCTAAGTGATGACCCTAATAAGTCGGCTCGCCCATCATTCTCTTACATTAACCGACCGTCAAATTTGTAATACCTACTGTAATTGCGCTTCGCCTGGGAAGTAAAAGTGGAAAGTGAGAAATAAGGGAAAGAAAGACATAGAGAGAAAGAAAATGAAGAATGAATATAATTATCGTATAATTATCATTCATACATAGTCTGACACCTATATCCCGGAAGATATAGACAGAAGTGAATTACACACTTGCATTTCGTACATAATAAGGGACGAGCCTCAAGCTATTTCCCGGAAACAGTTCCAGGCTGTGCAGCTACTGAGAATATCTTGACAGTAAAACCCAACAACACTTTCGATCCGGAATCCGAACCCGAGACCATGAACTCTGTGTGCTTATGCACAGCAGTCGCATTCACTACCCCTGCGCCACTGAGGCAGCCACCCCATAATTATCATGTGTGGTAAATTCTATAACATTGTTTAAACCTCTCTAAATTGTCATTTTACAAAGCCATACACGATACCTAATTCACCAGCAATCATGCAATTCGTATTTAGAGAATTATTGTAGTTCAAAAATAGTTAAAGGTAGTGCTATTAAAATAAATCACGGTAAAAGCCTTATACAGTAGTTTTATTTAAATGTACGTAAGTACTTAATAACTTCGTGCTATTTAAGCGGGGCGTGATAAAGCACCTTCTCAGGCCGTCAAAGTAGAGACCTCAACATCGCCTCGGCTGCTATGAGGGCGGTGTGGAGGCCACTGCTCTTAGACCACACGACTGCTTACCATCAGGTGGAGTGTGGTCAATTTGACGAGAAAATAAAAAAAATTAAAAATAACTTTAAATGTATGATGTCATAAACTGGTGCTCTATGCTCTGGAGTATCAGTTAACCTACTTTGATTTAATCTCGCTGAATTATCTACAGTTATATGCAGTCTATAAGGAAAATATGCTGCTCATAAGGTCCGAAGTAATAGCAGGCGAACATATTGCCGTTTGCCGGACACAGTCAGGATCCATTCTGCAAATTAAAACCCTAATTGTTCTTTACCACATCCGACAATCGAACGCAAGACCTTATGTATAGCAATTAATGCATACACTCCCGCAGCGCCATCATCAAATTGGACAATTAATAATTCTACGTTATTCTATTTTCAGGTTACGGCCGCGAACACTTCTGGACATCAGGCACCGATTTAGCAGAAGAAGGAAACTTCTTCTGGATGGCCAACGGCAGACCTCTGACCTTCGTCAACTGGAACGCTGGAGAGCCGAACAACTTCCGCTACGAAAACGGAGAAGAAGAGAACTGCTTGGAACTGTGGAACAGAGACGATAAGGGATTAAAGTGGAACGATTCTCCGTGCTCGTTCGAAACGTTTTTCATTTGCGAAGTGCGGTCTGATTGATGACCCTTCTGCTAGATTATATTAGTGTATGATTGGCTTTAGTGTGCATGTCGCCATTTGCAAACATTACCGCAGCAGCGTCTGCGCAAACCTTATGTTTTTACTACGCTGTAGATTAAAGGCTCTTGCATGCGAGCGTTGTAACGCACTCTTATAGTATTGTGTTATAACGCACTCTGAAAGCATTGTTTCGCATCTTTCTATGTAGTTCTGGATTTCCATAACATTACCAAAGTTCGTGACAATAAACTTACACACCCACATCCAGAAAGTAAAAAGGAAATCCGAAATTGTATTAAACGCAAATAACACACACTTCATGATGTGCTCTTAGTAAATTGCATTAATCACCAATAATATCGGAATACATAATGTGAGAGCCTTTAATAAATATGACCCTGCCAATTTAATTTAGAAATAAGCAATAGTGATGTAAATGAAACTGATAATTCATCTTTTTAAATGTATAGATTCCAAAACCAAAGTGTGTTAGGGCGACTGTTTTGTTATTTTTTTTTTACTTTTTCATAAACAAGATTGAAGTACACCAGGCACTAGTAAGTAAGACAAAAAAAAATTAACAAAATTATTTTTGGAACTGTCAAGAAAGATGTTTGGTCAGTATAGCTAGATAACAATAAGTTATGGTTTTATTTATTGTTTTTTATACGACTAGAAGTTGTATCGGTAAGGGTTTAAAACTGAAAACAGAATGCTGTAGTTTTTTTTTGATAATTATGATGAAACGATCACTGCCTTATGATATTAAGAAGCAACCTCTGAGCGCCGAGCTCAACGGGACACGCCGGGTCGTGTCCATAGTCAAACATAGTGGGTAAATAAACGATAGTTACCTTAGATATAAATGTATAAATAGACATAAGTACAGACAATAAAACTTTTAAACCAATATCTGGTCTTATTGATGTTACCTTAAACTTTGTTGTAATGCAGTCTTTTCTTTCCTCTTTTATATTATAATATAAAATGGGATTAATTATAATGACCACCAAAAATAGTAATTGCGCAGCAAAATATGCTTACTAAAATATATCATAACGAACACCTATACGCCTCAAATCACTGCATTCCGTCTCGGAAGGGTTAGGTTACGTTAGGTTCCTTCTTAAATCCGATCCAAAAATAGAAAAGACTTATTTTGATCTCTTTAAATATATTTTGCTGTGCAATTTGGTGATCATTTACTGTTTTTGACTGTTATATTTTACTATATCTGGTGGTAAGTTAAACTTATGCCATATAAAATTATCACTGCTTCGGTGCCGCAGCGGCAGTGTATGTGACTGCTGTGCATGAAGGCCTCAGATTCAATACCCGCGATGTAAAGTTTTATTGAGTTTTTCTGTTCAATTCATAATAGCAGCACGGAGTATGGAATTGTACCCGGTAAACAGCAGTAGCGACCTCGATGGTGTAGTGGTTAGTGTAACCGATTGCCACGCCTAAGATCGCGGGTTCGATTCCCACACTAGTCAAACATTTGCGTGCATGAACATGGATGTGTGTATTAGTCTGGGTGTTTCTATGTGTAATATGTATGTATTTACAAAAAAAATTATATGTATATGTATGTTTATCCGTCGTCTAGTACCCATAGTACAAGCTCTGCTTAGTTTGAGCTAGATGGTGTTGTATGTACGTGATAGAATATTATTATTATTACAGTAAAATGGTCCTACTTTGCTCCCCTATGGGTAATTATGCTCCAATATGTTTTATCGCCTAATATATTATAATGTTGATTTACCAATAAATGTGTGGTAGACACTTATAGATAGTAGATTCTTTTTATAAATACTTCTGACTATATTTTATAATTAATAGTTTAAAAAATATTCATAATTGCCTGAATTTGGAGCAAATTGTGGAGCTGCGTAGGACCATTTTACGTTATATTTAAAAAATAGACTATTATGTGGAACTTTATCCATAGCAGGCGAAATTGCAATACACCTCTGCAATATAAACATTTCGAGTATATAAACGTAAAATGTGTACATAAAAATACGAAAGGAAATTCTTATATCATTTTTAAACAAAGTATTAATTGTCTATTGACTATTCTGATTACTCTATTATATTACATCCATTGATAATTTTGATCAATGTACGTGAAGGTCGCCACAGTGACTGAGTCTGTCAGTCTTGCAGATGTCGTTTGTATTTAGGGTTGCCAACATATTTTCGACGAAATATAGTATTTTTAAAATAAGCTATAACAAAATATAGTACATTTATAAAAATATACCTAGTATTTTATGAAAAACATTTATTTGTTATCTACTGTTTTTTAAAATATGTTCTACCTTGTTAATTTATACGGTATATTTATTATGTACGGATATATGCTTTCGCATCAGTAGTAAAGGAGCGTCGATAGTTTTCTTGAATAAAGGTTTTGGTTTGTTGTTTTTCGTTGTTGAAATAATACTATATATTTCTTCAACAGTATATAGTACGCAGACTCGAAATATAGTAAAATACTATATATTATAGTACGGTTGGCAAACCTATTTGTGTTGCGTGTCGAAGTACAGACAGTGCAAATATAAGTAAAAGTGACTAAGTGAGGGTAGTTGCCAGAACATTTCAAAAGTAAGAAAAGTTTATTTTTTTAATATGTAAAAACTTTGTAACAATATAAGTGCAATAAATGAATATGAACTCGAAGTTCACGGAGACGCTGAGCTCACACCAGTCTACCCGCGGCCACGATTGATGCCAATCAGTCAAAACAACCAAGAAATTAATAGGTATAAATAACCTTTAAATAATTACCAACGCGATTCAGGCCCGTTATCTAATATTATACCTATTAAGTACATTATATGTAAAATCCATTCAAACATTAAAAATACAAAAGGGACTTTGTTTGATACGTTTTGATACATAAACCGTTAAGTCAATATTCTACCTAATATAAACTAGCGACACGCCCCAGCTTCGCACGGGTAGTAGAACCCTTAACAAATTATACACCTAAACCTTCCTCATGAATCATGCTGTCTATTGGTGAAAACTGCATGAAAATCCGTTTAGTAGTTCTTGAGTTTATCGCGAACAGATGCGGTGGGGGACTTTGTTTTATAATATGTACGAATGTGAGTTTGTTTGTTGCGTTTTCACGCCTTAACTACTCGACCGATCATCATAAAATTTTACATACACGTTGTCAAGGGAATAAAAAAGGACATAGGGTATCCTCCATCCAGAAAAAGATCTGTTACTTACTTAACCTACATTTACACGAGCGAAGCCGCGGGCAAACTCTCGCTAATAATATTTCACTGAGAGATAGCTTGTTCACTGATAAAGATGTGCCTTTATCGCGAATAAAGCTGCATTATATCGTTGTCAGAGGAGATACCACCCGTAATTATCAGAGAACAAAGAATGCATAGAATCCGTCACAGTTGGCAATGAAGGCGGTGTTGCTAATTCGGGCCGGTCGCGGTCTCTGAAACAGGTCATTGCACTTGGAGTAACTAAACAATCGAAGCGTATGTATTGCCAGCCAAACGCCAAAAGGGTTTAAATCACCTAAACTAACCTAAATTTACGCGATCATAGTCACGGGCAAAATCTAAAAGTTAAAAAACAATATTAACTCAAACGAGATGGGTGTAAAAATCCAGGATTCAATCTATCTCGGGGGTCTTTTGACCTCCAGGGCCAAACTCGACCGAGGGATGACCCCAAGGTGTTTGCACAAGTTACAAGTTAATCGGTCCAGTGGTTCCGGAGCTATGCCTGTCACTAACAGACAGACACACAGACGCACATAGTGTTTTCATTAACCTCTTCGAAGACTCAGACGTTAATAAAATTCAATTAATCCCTCTACTACATGTGCTACATCGTCAGGCATACACGGCGTCAGTTTCGCACACATGCCTTCAAAAACACAACATTTAAAATGACTGACACGTCAGCTGAAAACCGACCAACATTCCATATCTCACAGTTGCATCTAAAACGAACCTTAATATAAAATATCGTTTACGTACCGAGTGTATAATAACACGCTCATTTCCTCACTGCGTCCGGAATGTGTGCGGTCTGTCTGCACCGAGTACCGCTCGAAATTAAGGTAATGTTTAAAGTGAGTGTAAGTACGTCAGTTTGTGAATTTAACTATGGTTGAATACACTTTATGAAGGAAAATGTAGGCTGTTGTATAGGCAGTATATAGCGTAAACACAGCAGCCTAGTGGATGACCATTGGACTGCCACACAGAGGTCACGAGTTCGATTCCAAGGCACACACCTCTGACTTTTATATGCCTACTAGATTTTGCCCGCGCTTTACTCAAATGGAAGTTAGGTTGCATTAGTGACAGTAGTTTTTCTGAATGAACGGTACTCTATATCCCTTTCTGTTTTCCTGACAACGTGTATACGAAATTTCATGAGGATCGGTCGAGTAATTAAGACGTGAAAGCGTAACAAACAAACGAACAAACTCACATTCGCATTTATAATATTAGTTGGGATTCATTAGTTAATTCAGCAGGGGTAGGCCTCCCACAAGGTGGACCGACGACCTGATAAAGGTCGCGGGAAGCGGTTAGATGCGGGTGGCCCAAGGCCGGTCTGTGTGGAAAACCTTGGGGGAGGCCTATGTCCAGCAGTGGACATCATTTGGCTGACATGATGATGATGATGATGATGATTAGTTAATTATCACTCGCTTTAATAGTGAAAGAAAACATCGTCAGGAAACCTGCATGCCTAAGAGTTCTGAATTATGATTTGAAGATATGTTAAGTCTGCCAACCCGCACTGAGCTAGCGTGGTGGACTGTGGCCTTACCCTTCTTACATTGAAGAGAGGCCCGTGCCCAGCAGTGGGACAGCTTATGTAATTTATATACAAGGCTGTTATTATTATATACCGTAAATATAGACTTTCGTAGGCTCCAATATGGGTCATGATAAATTCTTAACAGTTTGATTGGTGAATGGAAATGCAGAAAAGAAATTATATTTCTCGGTAGCGAACCAGTTGTGAATACAGCCTGAAATTCGATTTCCGGCTTTTGAATTTCTTGTTTGAGAGATCTAGTAACAGTTATTGCATTTTTCTATCAAGTGTCCGATAGTGAGTAAAAATAAAATAAATAAAATAAAATATATTTATTCCGGACATTATTTTTTTTTAAACCAGAGGCATCACTTGCGCGTTGCTAACCCTTTAGGAAAGGAAATGGGAAGGAGAAGGAGCGGGAAGGGGGAAAGAGGGTGATTGGGCCTCCGGCACTCTCACTCACCAAACGAAACACAACAGTAAGAATACTGCTATTTCACGTCGATATTCTGTGACAAAGTAGTCCTTCCCCGGTCGAGCCGGCCCATTCATGCTGAAATCAGCGAGGCTCTACATTAATAAACAACCTATGTACAAAAACAGTCCATAGGTTGTTTAGTAATGTGTTAGTAACAGAATGTACTTTTAGTCTATATTAGTAGTGTTAGTAAGCCCGCCCTCTAGGCACCGTGTGGTAGTACTATAGGTACATCTACGCTACGTTGTGTGAGATCTATGTATGTGTACCTATAGCTATTTCCACCCAGTGCCGTTTTATAGCTCATAATATGCTCCTTCTCTATTTCATGGTACTCAAGCCCATAGCTGGCGAAATGTGGCTGTGATACCATAACCTACCTTTTTGGTTATATGGGCATGAGACTATCTTTATAATAATAATAATAATAATAATAATAATAATAAGCCCCCAAATCCAACCATACGTCCGAATCGACCATCAGATTCACGTGGGGGGCGGACACGCGACTTATATGTTACTGGCGCGGCCAACATGGCTCTGGAAACCCATTCACCATGGAGACACGTTCGAAAAGAAAATTGAGAGGACCGCTTCCCGGGGGCAATCGCCGGGGCACACCTGGAGCTGACGCTGGGTGTCACAGCATGCAAGCCGTCAGTGGTGAGGAGTTGAGCAGGCGGGCTCCCACCGGGTCACCCGAAGATACTTCAGCCGACCAAGACTATTCTGACAGACAGACTGACTTTATTACAAATAGCCCGATTGAGCCGTATAGCCCAAGCACCGTTTCATATACACCCTCATTGCAATCGTTACCTTCGTCAACTAATACATCACCACATACAGTTCATTTTAGTGATCCATTCACACCAGCCTTGGATGTTGCGCGGGAGGTAAATACCTTTTTACCCGCGTCCACCAAAGCTGGCAAAGCAAGGGTGCGCATGTCTTGGAGCAAGGATGTCAATATATTTATCATGCGTACCTATTATTATATTACGAAATTAGAGACTGATATGACAACCTATAGGAAGCGATTGCACGAACTATTCTCACGACAGTACCCACAAATCTCAGTTTCTGAACAGCGCGTGTCAGACCAAATGAGAACAATAGTTAGAAATAAGCGACTTTCACAGGACACCTTAGATCAACTAAAAGAAGAAGTACGTAGAAGCTTAGAAGAAGAAACGAGTGAAGATTACAACCTCATAAACACGTCACATAATACACATAACATTCCTCTTCAATCACTCCAGCAATCGCAGTCTACAGAACAATCCCATTCATTAAACCTAGAACACGTTTCAGCGACCACATTAGGCGCCAGCCCAAATACACAGACAGTAACATCAAACATATCACGTACACAGTACGAAACATTCACTCAACATGCATCCACTCAGACAAATCTCTCACCCGATTCCGTACCACAACTCACTCTAATCACACAGCCCAGTGAAACGACAGAAATAGACACAACTACACATGAATTAATTAATCAACTAGAAACAGCTCTTATCAAATACACAGGCACAGACCCTACAACACGTCCTAAGTTACCGAAATTGAGAGAAAATAAGAAACTTTATGGATTTATTGATATTTTTAACAAACACATACTGGATCGGTTTTATTCTGTTGATTCCGATTTAGTTTCTATTCACACACTAATATATTGCAGTGTATACGTTATATGTCAAAATTTGGGATATAAAATACGAACACATAACCTAGGCAATCAAAAGAAAACACGAAAAAATAATAAACCTGCTTGGCAAATAAGACTCGAACTAGATATTAACAATTTAAGGGCAGATATTGGTAGATTGAGTCAATACATAAATAACAATAGATCAAGAAAGGTATTGAAAGCAGTTGAAACTATATTCAAAACAACAAAAGTACATAGTATACATGAACCAAATAATGTTAGGCCAATAGAATATTTAGACACGTTAAAGCAAAAATTAATTTTAAAATCACAACGATTAGCAAGATATTTAAAAGCGCTACAACGGAAGGAAGACAATAAACTTTTTACAATAAATGAGAAGAATTTTTACAGGTCATGCAGAGAAAATAAAATACAGAGTGAAAACAACAATATAATACCTGAAAAAAGTGAACTCAAAAACTACTGGGCCGATTTGTGGGAAAAACGAAACAATCATAACGAGGATGCAATATGGATGGATGAAGAAAGAAATAGAATGATTCATGTAGATGATATGGAATTAATGGATATCACGCCAGAAGATGTAGCAATTGCCACTAGAAAAATGAAAAATTGGAAGGCAGCCGGCATAGATAACGTTCACAACTTTTGGTATAAAAAGCTTTTCACATTACATCACATACTAGCTAAAAACATCACAGAACTTATTGCAGGCGAACAACCGTTACCTCAATTTATTACAAAAGGAATCACTTATATGCTCCCTAAAAGTAGTGATACATCAAACCCCTCTCAATACCGCCCCATTACATGACTCCCAACAATCTACAAACTTATCACTTCACTCATTACACGAAACATCAATAGTCACCTCCATAGAAACAATATATTGTCAAAAGAACAGAAAGGATGTAGGCAAAATCATAGAGGATGTAAAGAACAACTTGTAATAGACTCTGCCATTCTAAAATGTGCTCATAACCAAAAGAGAAACTTATTTATATCATACATAGATTACAAGAAAGCATTCGATAGCGTGCCGCATTCTTGGTTACTTAAAATCTTACAGGTATACAAAATAAACCCCACCATCATTAACTTCTTGAAGAATACTATGTCAGAATGGAGAACGACTTTACACCTTAATAATGGTACAGAGTCTATTACAACAGATGAAATTTATATTAGAAATGGCATTTTCCAGGGAGACTCTCTCAGTCCGCTATGGTTTTGCCTTGCCCTGAATCCATTATCTCACCTTCTTAACAGGACTGCAAATGGTTACAAATTAAATTCAGATACAGCCATCACACATCTCATGTATATGGATGACATCAAATTATTTGCTAAGTCCCAGAAATGCTTAAAATCTCTTATAGAAATAACCGCCCTGTACAGTAGAGATATAAACATGTCATTTGGCCTAGATAAATGTCGCACAATACACATTCAGAAAGGTAAAATAGTTAGTAACGTTGATCATGTAGACGAACCTGATACATTTGAATTCATGGGACCGACAGATACTTATAAATATCTAGGTATTCACCAGTCTAACATAATTGACCACAGTAAAATAAAGAAAGATCTATGTTTAAATTTCACTAAAAGATTGAATTCAATATGCAAAAAACAATTATATTCAAAAAATCTCTTTAAAGCTATTAATACATTTGCAATACCTGTGTTGACATTTTCGTTTGGTGTAGTTAAATGGACACGCACAGATATCCGTAATTTAGAAATTAAAGTTAGGACCACATTAACCAAACACAAATACCTACACCCCAAGTCAGCTATCGAAAGAATTTCTGCGAAGAGAGAAAAAGGAGGAAGGGGACTCATAGACCTAAATGTGCTATGGGAAGGGCAAATACAAAACCTGCGAGATTTTTTCTTCAACAAAATTACCACTAGCAGTATTCATTCAGCAATAGTTGATACCAATAAAAATTATACTCCACTAAATTTATCCAATAGAAACATTGCTTATAAAACTCCACAGATTCATGTCACTGACAAGATCAATAAATGGCGTTCCAAAGAACTGCATGGAAGACATCTACATGATCTAGAACAGCCACACGTCGATATAGACGCCTCAAATGCTTGGTTGAAATTAGGTTCACTGTTTCCAGAGACCGAGGGCTTTATGATTTCCATACAAGACCAGGTCATAAATACAAAAAATTACAAAAAACATATACTTAAAGATCCAACCGTTCAGAATGATAAATGCAGGAAATGACACCGCGCCTCCGAAACTATTCAACATATCACCAGTGCCTGTCCAAACTTAGCTCAAACCGATTATACCCACAGACACAATCAAGTTACCCATATTAATCACCAGAAGTTAGCTATAAAACATAACCTTTTACCACCTAAAGTTGTACCCTATTATCAATATAATCCCAAACCGGTGCTGGAGAATCAATATCACAAAATATATTACGACAGAGCAATACTAACTGATAAAACGATACACAACAATAGGCCGGATATAACCATGATAGATAAACAAAATAAACATGCATACATTATAGCACAACACAACCTACAAAAGACAATCACTGAAAAAATAAATAAATACACAGATTTAAAAGAGGAAATAATTAGAATCTGGAAGATGGACAGAGTATATATTGTGCCTCTGGTGCTTTCTAGCACCGGTATAATACCGACACACCTTCTTCATTACCTACAACAACTTGAATTGCCAACAAATACATACATAACCATGCAAAAAGCCGCCATACTAAACACGTGTAGAATAGTTCGCAAATTTTTACAAGAAGATGCAAATATTGAACCAAACCCCCTAAATGAATCTCACTTGGCCTAGGCCCGTGGTTTCATTAGACTACCGGCATTCCTAAAATGCTGAGAAAAACAAAAAATCGATCATAATAATAATAATAATAATAAATCTTTATTTCGGAATCTTTACACTCCATATTTTACACAGAAAAGGAACAAAAAAAGAATAACATATCCGTATTAAAAAGAAAATAAATGAAGTTACATAACAAACAAAATGAATATATATAACCTCTCTACGCTATTACTAAAAATAACGCTATTAGATACAATTATTACGCTGCAATCTGTAACCATTTATTGTACATTGTGGTAGTATACAGTCTTTCAGAAAACTCTTTGATAATACTGTTCGTACACGAACCAACCCTCGACATGAATCCAGCGATTCGTTTTCTCTGGATGGCATTAAACGTATCCAGCCCAGCTTCTGCGAACATACCCGACGCACTACAATGCGGCGCAAGACCCATTAGCTGTCTAAAGATGTTATTGTACTGGACACGAATACCATCCAGAGACCTCTTCGTGTAACGCGTCCAGAGTTGGCAAGTGTAGAAACACTGACAATATGTCCTAAAAAGATGTACCTTCGTCTGAGTGTTGGCTTTAAAAAATCTCCTGGCTATCATATTGCCCATTACTGACAGCGCTCTGCGTTGCCTGTCTATATCTGCATCGTCTTTGAAGTCTGACGTCAGTATATGACCAAGGTACTTAAACCTCTCTACTACTTTGACTCGCTGACCTCCTATCCAAACTGGTGGGACGTTTTGTGGACCTCTTCCTGACCTAAATATTAACAATTCTGTCTTCTTTGCATTATACACCAAGTTATGTTCTCTAGCGTATCTCTCACAAATTGCCATCAGTTTCCTTAAACCCTTAATTGAGGGGCTGAGTAGGACCATATCATCAGCGTAGCTCAGATTGTTGACATACCTGTCTCCAAGCCTAAGCCCCACCGCAGTCCCACTCAGCTCCTCAATCAAGTCATTCATATAGATATTAAATAGGTCAGGAGAGGTTAACCCCCCCTGCCTAACGCCACAGGATAGTTTATATCTATCCGACCTAGCTGATTCCCACCTGACATTGTTCGCCTGATTAGAATACCAATATCTAATCAGTCCAACAACTCCAGGCGCGATATAAGTTTTATCTAGTTTCTCCCATAGCAAGTCATGATTGATTGTGTAAAAAGCACGGCTTAGATCAAGGAAACAAGCGTAAACACTTGTCTCCTGTTCCACATATTGCGATACAACTTGTTTCAGGGAGAAGATAGCCATGTCTGTTGAAACTTCTTGACGAAAACCGAACTGCCCGTCATTTAGGCTAAGTGCGGGACTTAACTTTTTATGTAGCAGGCGTTCAAGCACCTTGGCCACTATATTTATACCTATATAATTCGTCTGTCTGTGTGTATGTCACTAAGCTCCTCCTAAACGGCTGGATCGACTTTGATGATTGTTTTGTTTATGTTCGAGTGGGTTCCTAGATGGTTTAGATTCACAATTGGACCCGGTATTAGTATAATTTAGGGGCCTCCTCAGCTTACCCCTTAGGCTTGGATATCTCAGACATCAGGCGATTTGTGACAAACTAACTTTTACACTGTTTAGAGTGCCGGAGGCCCAATCACCCCCTTTCCCCCATCCCGCTCCTTCTCCTTCCCACTTCCTTTCCTAAAAGGTCGGCAACGCGCAAGTGATGCCTCTGGTGTTGCAGGCATCCATAGACTACGGTGACCACTTACCATCAGGTGGGCCGTAGGCTTGTTTGCCACCTTAATTGTATAAAAAAATAAAAAAGTACATCAGTTATTTAATGTTTAGAAGTACAATCATTATTTTCCATAGACTAGATAGGTACTTATCAGCCATCATACAAAAAGAAACAATTCATATTAAAGTCAAAAATAGCGCCGACCTATGTCACTATATAATTATATTCATTTGACGTAAAATAGCACAAAATCCTGACTTAGAATCCTATTAAGAACTCATCAAATATTGGTATTTTAAACAAAATAACATGACTAAATGTCATGACATTGTGAGACATTCGGAAAAAGTTAATATCTAAAATAAAATAATCTAAATATCTCATGACAGAGTAATAGCAAAAAATTCAGAACAAAGTGATATCATCCATAAAAAGTACTTTGAGTAATAATTAGTATGGTAATATACTAATTAAGTGTTTTATGGTTTGGAAAATATCTATCTTGTCCTACTGTTGACCCCTATGCCTGTCAATGTCACCTAAAACATAATAAAGTACTTTTAACATTAATAAAAAAGTAAATATAATCTGATCATCTAGAACTTCGAGATTTATTTTTTATATATACTCTATAAACTTCATTAGCCTTTAACTACCCGCGCCCGTGGCTCTGCTCACATGGTTCTAAAGAAAAATAAGTACTGGTAATCTGGTATCCTATGGGAACCATGTATTACTGATATAAAGTATAAAAGGCGTCTAAGGTACCTTCATACCTGCAGGCATTTATTTATTTATTTATATATTGGCACACCAACAGCTTTTAGGCGAAACATAAAATTTTATACACATATATAACCTAGCTTAGGGCCAATGCAATATTCATCTGTTATTTCTCTTTATGTAAATAAATCTTAATCTTATACTAGCTTTTGCCCGCAGCTTCGCTCGCGTTAATTTAGAATTTGACAATCAATTCGGTTTATACTCTGCTTGCAATAATATAATTCAATCATGATTCGAAATACACGTGGCGCCATCTATTACCATAAGAACGTTATTATTGTTTTCCTCGGGAACAGTAATTTTTTTCGGGATTAAAGGTAGCCTATGTCCGTTTCTGTACACCTGTCAACGTATATGCAAAATTTCAGGATGATCGGTTCAGTGGTTTAGGCGTGAAAAGGTAACAAACAAACAAACAAACTCATTTTCGCTTTTATAATATTATAGTTAGGATAGTTAGGATTAGGATAGTTAGGATACTAGATGTTGCCGTGGTTTCACCCGCGTTTATCGTTACTGCGCCGCCCCCGTGGGTCGTAGCGTGATGTTATGTAGCCTAAAGCCTTCCTCCATAAATAGGCTATCCAAGACAAAAATAGTTTTTCAAATCGAACCAGTAGTTCCTGAGATTAGCGCGTCCAAACAAACAAACAAATTCTTCAGTTAACAATATTAGTAGAGATTTTAATCTGACTCGCCGGCCTATAAACGAACTATTTATTTTAATGTCATCGCGTTAAACCATTACTGTGTGAAAGAGGAATTAACAAACTGAAATAGTTACTGATTGGATAGGTGCCTAAATATACATAGAATATTTATTGAAATTAAACTATTATATACGAAATTTATCGCGTAGTTTATTTGACACTTTATTACATCTTAGTCTCCCCGTGACCATGGCTGCTGAAAAGCTACCGAAACGTCGGGAAAAGTGTAAACATAAATATAAATTTTAATAGTTTCAATAATTTAATTAGCTTAAAAATTAGTAAAGTTTAATAGTAATAGTAGTGTAACAGTTTCTAAATTTTGTAATAAAGTGTCAAATAAACAACGTGATAAAATCTGTATATAGTAGTTTAATTTCAATGAATAACATTCGCGTAAACAAAAGATAATATTATATACATAGATTATCCTACAAACTGTTAAAAATAAAACCAAATCTAATAAAGCGCCATTATAAAATCGCACATCTTTTTACTGTTTACGACACATTAATGATTTTGACATTTAAATAATACTTAAGTATTTTTAAAGAGCTCGAACTTATTTTCATACCGAGAAAATTGTTTTCGTTTTGCGCATCAGTTGGAAAATAAGTATATATTCGGTATTAGATACCTATATATTTATTAAAAAAGGAAGATATACATATATTCGGTAAAAGTATGGAACATTAGATGGTGACATCATGTAGCAACACGAAATATTCGCCTAAAACATGCATGCGAATATTTGCTTAAGTGATAACTGATAAGACAAGTGAATTACTTTAAGGTTCTACAATTTAAAATTCATTAATCCGTCTTCTTATGCCGTACCATACAACTTTGGAATGGTCTTCCGGCACATGTGTTTCCTCCCTTCTACGACATTGGTTCCTTCAAGCGTAGTGTGAAGAAGCATCTGGTCAGACCGGCTTGACACTGACGACGGCTAGAAGACATCTATCTTCTCCTCGTCGTCACTGTCTCTGGACTGTAATTGGGCTTTCCATCAGGTCTGTCACAATCACTTTGCCGTGTCAATAAAAAAAATAAAAAAACCGTACTTTTCAAATAAACAAAACATTAATTTTGTTCGTAATTGTTGCTACAGTAATTCTCTTATCACTTGCGGAATATAGTTATAATTTTTCATTAACATAAAATATTTTTTGGCAAGTATATAACTATATTTATACAATTTCGTAAGACCGTGGCAAACAAGTCACCCAGCAATAACAATAATAATATATAAAAAACTATTTAATAGTATTTAGGGTAAATGTAAATATGACATTCGACAAAGGTAGACTTAGACTAACTCTGGCTCTGATCAAAGACCAGTTTGAGAGAATTATGAACCGGCAAATGCTTATGTACAATTATGAATTTGTAGTGACAGATTTATGACGCCGAGTAAAAGACGTAAATCTATGCATTCAATATTTAATTGTACAATTTATTAAATAGGAAGTTTTAGAACTACAAAATATTTATATCTATGCACCGATGGATCTACCGTAATAACTGACAAATATTTGTTTGTAGTAGAGCCTCGCTGATTTCAGCATGAATGGGCCGACTCGACCGGGGAAGGACTACCTTTTCACAAAATATCGACGTGAAATAGCAGTATTCCTACTCTTGTGTTTCGTTCGTTGAGTGAGAGTGCTAGAGACCCAATCACCCTCTTTACCCCTTCCCGCTCCTTTTCCCTCTCTCCCTTTTTCTCTTCTTCCTTTCCTAAAGGGTTGGCAACGCGCAAGTGATGCCTCTGGTGTTGCATGCGTCTATAGGCTACGGTGACCACTTATCATCAGGTGGACCGTATGCTTTTTTGCCACCTTAGTTGCATAAAAAAACGTATAAATAAAATATCTTAGTAGCCTGAATGCTAGTAAGATAATTTAGGTAGAGCTTTTATTTAGATTATCACTTTATCAGTTAGCGAGAAAATGTAATAAAAAGAACTAACACTAACAAACTATAACCAATAAATAAAATTATACCTACATGTTGAATTACAATAGCATGCTAAACATGATTGCTAGTCGGTTGGACTGTACGTGATACGTGAATCGCTGCGGCGCCATCTCTCACGGAGTGATACAGCGGTGAGTCGCGTGTATGCGGTCCAGCCGACTAGATAACTAACTACTAAATACTTAGTTAGTTTATTATATATAGTGTAAGTTATACTAACAATTTAATCATTATTTTTTTATTATGAGTCCTAGTTACTTGAATAAATGAAATTTATTATTGTCTATATATTAATACGTGAAGCGAAAACTTTGGATCCCTTTTTACGAAACTTGGACGGACGGAGGAGTATGAAATACATTAAATTAATGAAAAAACACTACACGCACACAACCATGCATTTGACACACGCAGTCGAAGCGCGTAACTATGGTTACATATATCAATATAATGACATATATCAGCAATATCTTACAGGCAAACTTTGGTCGAATTTCGAGCACTAGGCGACCGCTAGTTATTATTATTACTTAAAATCTCTAGAATATTCAAATACTACCAATTTAATGTCCTGTAAAGCAAAGCTGTGTTGCTACCGTCTATCTCAACTTTCGCGACAATACACAGCCACCACACAAACTCTATTTAATACACGACAAACTTATTTACAGAGTTGCCAAAACAGGAACTACAGCAAACCGTGAACATCAGCTAACCGACCGCGACAGTGGCGCCCCCTTTAACTCAGATACGGTAGTTAGACATCGCCGTCGGTCGTTCTGCGTAGCTAGTTTCAGTTTAGTATTGATGTCAATCTGAAGTGCCTGAATAACTTATAACTTACATTATCTTATCTGGGCGCCAGTCAGTGCAGACCGGCGACACTTCGACCCAGTGGGATCTTTTGTGTCGACACTCTCCCAATAACGACTGCCATAGATGTTCATTCAACCGGGACCAACGGGCCCAACGGCTTAACGTGCTCTCCGAGGCACTGAGCAGGCGATAATTGTCAATCAATACGCACACAATTTCGAAAAGTCATATAACTTCCGAAAGTCAGATGCGCGACGTGGGTTCGAACCCGAGACCCTCTGCATTGCAGTCTGTTGGTCTCCCCACTGAGCTATCGCTACTCTTAACTTATATTAACTGAACCTAGTAGATTTAGCTGGCGACTCCGTCCTTGTGGACTGCAGGCTCCTCGGTATATCATTTCCGTGGATGTACTTCCCTCATCTCCCGTTGTACTGTATGGAGTGAAATGTGACTTATATTTTACGCTTATTTCCAAGTTTCCAGCTGTGAAAGCCGCATCAATAAGAGTTGTCTTAGCGTAATTCCGAAATAAATATACAAACAAACAAAATTCTAAAACCAGAAATATAGAAAGACATTATTATATTGCAAGCGTTTTTTACTAAGATAGGTACATTATTTTATTCTCAACTTTATGTAGTACTAGATGTTCTCGCGGTTTCACCCGCGCTTATCGTTACTGCGCCGCCTCCGTGGATCGTAGCATGATGTTAAGTAGCCTAAAGCCTTCCTCGATAAATAGGCTATCTTACACTAAAAGAATTTTTCAAATCGAACCAGTAGTTCCTGAGATTAGCGCGTTCAAACAAACAAACATAGGTACTCTTCAACATTATAATATTAGTATAGATATGACAAATAGATTGCGCTTGCGCAGTACGATAAATATTTTGCTATTGTAACTAAACGGGGCTTGTGGTCGTGTGGTAAAAATCATTGCACACAAGTTCATTTTGTGTGAAATGCGCGACACACAAGCTGATATTCATTATTTATCAATTTGAAAATAAATATGATTGTATGAGGGTTACTGTAATATTTTTTATAAATTTGTGTTCAAAATAAGCAGTACCTATAAACACCTCCGTAAATATGACAATAATGCAGACACTTTGTATATGATAAACTCAACAATAACTTCCACAAAGTATACAATTTAAAGTGTGTACTTTATAGCATAGTAAACGAACCATAAATCAAATCTAAAACAAACAGTCCAGCTGGCAATAAAACCATATTAACAAGCAATCCGTGTTTTCAACACATTTATTTAAATGGACATTATTCACGAAGTTAAACGAACTATTGTTTGTTTACGCACCGGTGCCAAGATTTTAAGATAAATCTTAATTGGTTTGAGGACCGGACTTGAGCTGACTGGCAACACCCATGCCAAATGAACGACATTAATCATATCCGTGCATGTCTGAAGTCACAGATGAGCAATTTCTCAGCCAGGTACTGCGAAATGATATTGATGTGAACTGTCAAAACAAACAACGCATTTTCTTTTACTATATAAATAAAAATCAATTGCCACATGTATGACGGAGCATCTTAAGAACGGCTCTACCGATTTGGCTATTTTTTTTTTTGTTGTTTGTAATTGTCAAAACAAGATTTGTATGAACGAAAATTTGCGAAAAATCCGCAGGAAATCTCGAAAATTTAAATGATTTTGATATTGAATTTAATTATGTGAAATTTATTTTTGTATAGATCTCCAGGACGACGACTATCGGGTCAATCCTTACTAATATTATAAATTCGAAAGTAACTCTGTCTGTCTATCTGTCTGTCTGTCTGTCTGTTACCTTTTCACAGTTAACCACTCAACCAATTTAGATGAAATTTGGTACAGATATAGTTTAAAACCTGGGGAAGGACATAGGCTACTTTTTATTCATGTAGGTACCACGCGGGCGGAGCCGTGCGCAAAAGCTAGTTAGTTATAAATATTAGTATCACCTGCTTCAGACTAAGTGAAGAGAGCATGCATGTGTACGTGTGTTTATGGCTACTTAAGTTAGCTCTTAAAATATGCATCCTGAGTAGTAGAGCCTCGCTGATTTCAGCATGAATAGGCCGGCTCGACCGGGTAAGGACTACCCTCTCACAGAATATCGACGTGAAATACCAGTATTCCTACTGTTGTGTTTCGTTCGGTGAGTGAGAGTGCCGGAGGCTCAATCATCCTCTTTCCCCTTCCCGGTCCTTCTCCTTCCCACTTCCTTTTATTCTTAAAGGGTCGGCAACGCGCAAGTGATGCATCTGGTGTTGCAGGCGTCCATAGGCTACGGTGACCACTTACCATCAGGTGGGCCGTATGCTTGTTTGCCAACGTAGACGTATAAAAAAAAATGCAGTAAATAGATTAACTCAATGGTCATAATTTTGTTTTTAATCCCACTATACGTAGAAAAGAAGGCATTAATTGTGTTACTTTTAGGTCCAATACATGCTCATTTATTGGACCTAAAAGTTATGATAATAAACGCAGTCATCCTAATGAGATTATCTATACGTAACTTAAAATGAAAATTAATTGTTTAAAAAATGCCATCTTTAACGTTTTAGATAATCCTGTCTGTAAAAAAAATTACGGTTTCACTAAAAAGTACACCTAATTCATAACAATTACCTAGGTATCAAGTATTTTTATGTTCTGTTATGCGATCAAACCTTTGCCTGAAACAAATGGATAGTAACATAATGATAACGCCACTTTCTATGCAGTAAGGTCAATATTGTTTGATAGATAATTTCTCAACTTTTATAAATTATCGAAGTGAAAATATGTAACTCACATTAAATTTAAACTTTATTTTGTTTACGAAGCAAAGCAAAGTAAACACGGCAATTTCTCGAGTTCATCCAGAAAAACGATGTTAATGATACATACAACAACACTTTTTAAATTGCCCACTTGACTGTAATTTGCACTGGAAATCTTACGCGCCGTACCTGATGGTGTTTAAAATTTTCATGCGTCCGGAACCTTGCGGGCGAGGTATGTAAATGAGAGGACGCAAGAGCGAGGGAGGAGGGAACGAGGGCAGGCCAGAGCACGTGGTCGCAAACTTATTAATAACCAAGTCACGTGCCACGTGAAGCCGAGCCTTTCAGGCGAGTTCACGCCGTTCGGAAATCAAACTTATTATTCTTTTGCGGAACATGACGCGGCTTTGCATTCCAATTTTAATTTCGAATGGAAACGCTTAGAGTTCTATTTTGTTTTTGAAAATTTGGCGTTTTATTATTTTTAATGATCTCGAAAAAGGATGATGTCCTCAATTGGATCCACGTGTTATACAGTTGTATTTTAGTCGATGTTTTACGTATGAACTTTTGCAGGTCCAACAAGTTTCAACTTTACTTTCGTTTTGACATAATTATACTGTCGCGCGCTATACGGCTCATTAATTTAATTACCACAGACGTACACATATGCATACTTATCACTGTATCCTAGCCTAAAGTTGCGCAAAAATATTATAGTATATATATTTTAGTATCCAGTGTGTAAAATTGGTTAAAATTTGTAAATTTATAGTTATGTCTTAGTTGCATATTATATATAACTTATTATATCGTTTTGGGATATCATGAAAATATATTGTTAAGGCTTATAAATAAATGAATACTTATTTGGATACAGATATACGCCATATAGATATATCACGCCAACAATATGGCTCAACAAACCAACAAACAGTCTTTGGCTCTTGTAATATTAGTAAAGATTATAAAAGAGTGGCCTTGAGTTTCTTGCAGGTATCTTCTCATAGGCTCAAACTTTTGCCTGAACTTTACAACTAACATAAATGTAAATTCAGTTAATGTAACAAACTCACTAACCTTTAACGTTCATAAGCGTTACTTTGTAACCTAAGTGAATAAATGATTTCTGACTTTGACTGTCTAAAGTTGTATAATGCTTTTTATACACTATGACCAAATACTAACAACAATTGTGAACCTAAAAGCATAATATTGCCTTAAAAATAAAATCACGCCCAGCTTAATTCTTTAACTACAAACATTTTAAGAACACGCGCCTTTTTTATCGTGTTACCTGTTTTAAAAATAGATTTCCCACAGGGAGGAAGGCGGGGAAGAAAATTAAAAATAAATGAGCAGCACCTTCCACTTACAGCGTAATTACATCATGACTGTTATGAGTTCAACATTACATTACTAAACATGATGACTTTGAGAAATACATTTTATTTTTATATAGCCATCGCCTGCACTAGTCATAAAGCATAAAATAAATGAGTGTACGGATAGTGTAGTTGCTTATAAGGAAACACAAGGGCCGTTTTTCCATACAAATGTAGTCCCCTGTTTCGTCCCTGGATAATGTCAGTAGAGCAATAATTTTGAAGTGAAAACTTCTTTAGCGGCGTTGTGCACGTTTTTGTGATGGGTAAAAAATGTTTAACTCGCGTCAGGACACGTGACCTGATCGAAAATTCGTAAGACGGAGGGAGAATTGTCAAACTCGCGTCAGGACACGTGACCTGATCGAAAATTCGTAAGACGGAGCGAGAATTGTCATGTTTGTGTACGATAGCGCAATAAATGAATATTGTATTTTACCACATAAATGATAGTACTTTTATACTGATAATTAAAGCAATTCGTGCAAAATTATTCCCTAACCATTCCAAAATATCAAAAATGCACAACGTTAATATTCAAGTTTTCACTTCTGCCGGCACTCCCGGAGTGCAACACGTTTTTTTTTCCAAAAAATGTATGGGCTATCTCTCTCTATTGGCATGTTTCTATGTTTTCCTTTTTTCATAAATAAATGATTAAAAGAGACATGAGCCTTCAAAAACCTCAAAAATTTACCAGATTTTCCGCTGTGTTCAAACATCCAGAAAACCAATTTAACTAGATTATATAAAAAAAGAAAAACACAGGAACACGGCCAAAGTCTTTCTTTAATTTTAATGAAAAAAGTAGTTAAATCTGTCAAGTTTTGGAGAAGGAATCAGGGGACTACGAAACGTTGATTTTGTGTACTTTTAATAGGTATTTTCGGTCCAAGCTGCAGTTGTCTCTATCGCGCTCATGAAACTGTACATGGCACTGCGCGACAGCAATAGATTTTACAAATATCTATTTTTCAACTCTCTCGCCCTCTGTGTTTACTCTTAAGCGGTCGCCTCGCCATAGCCATTGGTCCGAGGGTTTCAGGTTCGAAATCCACGCGGGAAGAAGTTGTGTTAACACATGGTTGTTCCAAGTGTGTAAGTTCTTTCTTTTTGTGATCTTTGTATAAATGTTTGTTACATCTCCGGCGATACACAGATTATTCTAAGTGCGAGAGAAGTGCTATTACATGAAAAATAAATGCATATGCTGACTTAACATTCATTTAATAATATAATAATAATAATAAACGTTTATTGCAAGTTCACAAAACTCATAGTTGTTAGTAAAACTTAGCCTAAGTGTTAGTTTTTAATTATTTAACTTTTGTCGCTGCGACATGTATGTCGCAGCACCTTCGCATATAAGGACAGTCTAACCTGTCCGCAATCATTGCCAGCACCGTGTTGGTACTAGCCCGCACCCTGCGAACTAAAGAAGTGCAACGCTTGCGCATTGCCGTGTAAAAGCAATCAGTTCGTGCTTCGGCGAACATTGCTGAGGCACTGCAGTAGCGAGGCAGTCCCAACACAGACCTGAACGCATTGTTGAACTGTACGCGGAGAGCACTGTATGATTTCAAAGTGAAGCTAGTCCATAGGCTGCAAGTATAGAGCGAAGTACAATAAGCTTTGAATAGCGCAATTTTAGCTTCAACAGAGCAGCGCGCAAATCTTAAAGATTGACCGCAAATAAAACAAACATTTGTTTTTTATTAAGGATTTTCTTACTGGGTAATAATCGTGGTGGCAACTTAAAACACATTAAGACTGCGCCGAGCGAAATGTGCCAAAACATGCGGTCACAGTTAAGGGAATAAAATCAACACTTTTAGTTTAATACATATATAAAAAAACTTTTTAACAAAAAAGAAACCAACTTCCAAAAACTCCCTATTAGCCCTAAAAAGTATAAAATAATACTAAATCGAATCTACTTAATCTTGAAAATCTAACGTATATACCCTAACCTACTAACCTATAACAAAATTTAACAATTTTTGGAGTCGGTGCCAAGCCAAGTATCTCTAATCTGAGCATAAAATCATTCTGCTAACTTTGTTACACAGTTTACGTAGGTAATTAAATACATAATTAAAAACATATAACTATCTTTTAACTTACCGTATTAGTATTGTTGTCATCTATCGTGTTGGGCTTGGTACCGACTCCAAAAATTGTAAAATTTTTTTATAGATTAGGTAGGTTAGGTTATATAGGTTAGATTTTCAAGATTAAGTAGATTCGATTTAGTATTATTTTATACTTTTTAGGGCTAATAGGAAGTTTTTGGAAGTTGGTTTCTTTTTTGTTAAAAAGATTTTTATTTTTGTATTTTTGGTGTTAAAATTTTATATGTAGGTATTGTCATCCATGGACCGACCGCGCCAAGCGTAGCTTAACCTTTGATCGGTCGACCAGTGCGGTTTTTAATGAAATAATACATTTATGTATAAATCAAACTTGAATACGAGTACTATGTGCTACAACTAGCTTCTAGTCGCGAAAAAATATGTAACTACTACTAACTTTGATAGGAAATGTGGTACCCTGATATACTGAAACATTTTGCGTAACCCTTTCGAGTGTACAGACGTGATGTTATTATGTGTGATTGCGTAAACAATGCATATTTATGCGAAAGCAGCGATTGCGTTTGATTTGCTGTCATTTTTTGAAGAGTTCCGTTGTCTGTCTCCGAAACCCATCATCAGATCTATATGAAATTTAAATGGAACCATTTCGGAATAAACCCCTTTCGAAAAAAATAATAATTTTGCAAAACCGTCTATATTTGTCGGAGTTATGCACGAACATACATTAAAAAAAAATACAAACATCCGAATTGAGAACCTCCTCCTTATTTGGAAGTCGGTTAAAAATATACATTTACCATAACAATGAATGTGTTTACAATTACTCCGTGTAAAAATCTTAAAATAATTAATATTTTCGCCTGTACTGTACTGTCCGATGCGATATTTTTTACTGATTCCAACAATATTAAAACTCTAACTACGAAAAAAAATGTTAGGTACGTGTTTTTTCCTCATAAAGGCAGAATTGATGGGGATCTGTTTGATAAATTGCATGTCAAGACAAACTTAGGTACATAGACTTATACCTACCTACATACTTACTTACATAGCCGAAATATATTTTACTAGCTTTCGCCCGCTGCGTCGCTCGCGTTAATTTAGAATTGGACAATCAATTCGGGTTGTACTCTGCTTGTAATAATATAATTCAATCATGATTCGAAAGACACGTGGCGCCATCTATTATCATAAGAACGTTATTATTGTTTTCCTCGGGAACAGTAATTTTTACGGGATGAATGGTAGCCGATGTCTGTTTCTTTACATCTGTCAACGTATATGCAAAATTTCAGGATGATCGGTTCTGTGGTTTAGGCGTGAAAAGTAACAAACAAACAAACAAACAAACTCATTTTCGCTTTTCTAATATTAGTTAGGTTTAAATAAATTGTTTGATATGCGTATATGTTTGACCAAAGAGACAGACTGAGATATCGCTGGTCCAATATTACAAGGTTCCATGTTACATTTTTGAAAATGAGTTATGAATATGTCATTCCTTTTTGTTTCTAATATAGTAATAGATGGAAGCACTTACCACCTCACAATATTAAATCACAAATAGTTCTAAGTTACTTTTCAAGTAATTTTTACTGATATGCAAATTTTAAACCTCATTTCCCCAAAGTTAAAAAAATAACATAGAACCGTGCAATAGTGAGCCAGCGATAGGTATATTAAACACACATTTTTTCAGGTATAGTTTTAGGCCGAATTAACAGAAGGCAAACCTATTACCGTACAGCGAGCACTGACCCAGTTCCCACGCTGATACAGATAATTGCATGACAGAAAATTCCAAAAACACTCACACGTGTACATCCCTAAAAGCCTAGACAGAACAGTCTTACGCTGAAATGTCAGTTCTTTTAAAGTCCAATGTATCAAACGTATTACTGTCCACTGGTCACATTGCCAGATAGTGTGCTGGTTTTCAGAATTTTCTTACAAAAATCTCAAGATATTACTACATATTATAAAACAAGTCGCAGCCGGGTCTGACTGTCTATCTGTCTGTTCGCGATAAACTGAAAAACTACTGAACGGGTTTTCATGTGCTTTTCACCAATAAACAGAGTGATTCACGAGGAAGGTGCAGGTGTGTAATTTGTAACGGTTATTTTCTACCCATGCGAAGCCGCGGTGGATCGCTAGTACACATATATTTATGCCACGATAACAATAAAGCACTTTAGACCCACCTTTAAAAACTTCAAATGTGCCAAACGTGACTAATTGTGGTGTTCGCTAAAAATCAGCGCTGTGTAGTGCTTGCAGCAATGCAAGTGCCACAGCATTATGCTGAGCGCATCACTGTTGGTTTGTGCCGTCAGGTGGGACGTGCATCTGCACATAAACATTTTTATTGATTTTAAAATTTCTTAATACTTACTTACATATTTTTATTTACTTTTTGTAATACCCGCATTCTATAATAATTGATGATGAATGTCATGATGGTACAAAAATAAAAATCTTTTCATTTTCATTTTTACACTTTGAAATTAAACAATGATTCCGTCAGTTACAGCTGCTATCACCATTTCTAATCGATGACCACTGAAATGTCACCCGTGCACTCGACACACTAACAAGTAATCTAGAAATACACATTGCACTGAGGAACTCTACCCCACTATATAATATAGATGTTGGTTCATTTCAACAGAAGGCGGTCGCCGGCGCGCGTCGACACTTCGAAAGGAAGCGCTCACCCGCGGCCCCACGCGACCCCGACACTTGCAGTCTCCAACTAAATTACATTTCATATTGCAACTACTTATTTATACATCTGGAATGGTGAAGGATCAAAAGAAAAGTTTGTGATAAGCACATTTTAATCAAGCTATCATTCAGAGAGGGGCGTTTACCAGTGATAGTATTGGCCAATGGTTAAGGTAATGAACGAGCTATAAGTGTAGTAGTGAATTCGAACACCAATGTAACATAGTGGGCATTTTATTTGAAAAGTGGATAGTATATAGACAGCGATATAGTAGCAGCGATAGCTCAGTGGGGAGACTAACAGACTGCAATGGAGAGGGTTCGAACCCACGTCGCGCACCTCTGACTTTCGGAAGTTATGACTTTTCGAAATTATGTGCGTATTGATTGACAATTATTGCCTGATCCGTGCCTCGGAGAGCACGTTAAGCCGTCGGTCGCGGCTGCCACGAACATCTATGGCAGTCGGTATTGGGAAGTCAGTGCCTTCTGATATCCTGACACTGGTCTAGCCTTAGGGTATCGTTAGCCTTCGGGTTGCGGAGGTCAGGTGGCAGTCGCCCCGTGTAAAAACTGATATCCAGTCAAATCCGGTTTGACTAGAAAGCCGACCCCAAGTGATTTGGGAATAATAAAGGCTAGGGAGAAGAAGGATAGTATATATATTGACAGGCTGAACATCTTTATATAACATTTCTGTTATAGTAGATAGCTACCAGACTTAAAGGACTGTATATCCCTAACAAAGAGCAGTGGTTTAATTGTGTGTCATTGACATCTTGACATCATCATTGTCAGTTTCTCAAAATTTCTCGTTCCGAGTTTCGAGAAATTTTGTTGAAACCGGAAATGAACAATTGAACTCGAAACGGACATATTCTTCTGCCTAATACACAACAGTCGCTTTCGTTACTACTGTATATATATATAAAACAATACAGATGTTGTTATTACACTACCGTACATCCTCACTAATATTATAAATGCGAAAATGAGTTTGTTTGTTTTTTACGCTTTCACGTCTTAACTACTGGACCGATCAACATGAAATTTTGTATACACGTTGTCAGGGGTACAGAATAGGACATAGGGTACCTTTCATCCAGAAAAAAGAACTGTTAACATAACCTACATTTACGCGAGCGAAGCCGCGGGTGAAAACTAGTCAAACATATTTTAAAAATCCATATAAATTAGTTTAATTTCGATGTGTAACTTTCACGTAAACGTAAGACAATATTTAAATAAAAGGTTTTAAATCCCAGTAATTATTATTAATACTTAAAATTGAGCTGAAGGGATCTAAATCACAAATCGGTATACAACGTGTCCCAAAATTAAACGATAAGCGGGCACCAAAAGGTAGACTTCTACATATGACTACTCGAGAAAAAAAAAGAAAAATTTTAATATCTTGCTTTTTTTTCATTACGAAAAAAACCGAAATCCTTAAAAAATTTACTCCCCTTATTATATTTTTAAGTACCATTACTACAATTTTACAAATACTACGGTCCACCCTTTGGTGCCCGCTTATCGTTGAATTTTGGGACACGTTGTATGTGTATAAAATACACATCTTTTATCTAAATAGTAATATGACAGGTGTATTCTCTAATAAAGAATTAATATTCATAAATTATATCTATAAATCAAACTGTTATCCTGCCTGGTGATGGCGGACAGCGATGGAGTGGAGAAGTTCGTGAGGGAAGTAGCCGCTGCAGATAAGCTGGCAACTTGACAACTGTATTTATATTCATATGTAACTGTTCCGTATTACTACAACCAGTTAGTTTAATAGTCTAGATATGTTAAAGACTGAAGTTATACCAATCGTTTTAGTTCGTGCAGGTATTGAAAATGTATTAGTGGTCATCGAATGAAAGGCTGCGGTTTGAAACCCTGGGCGCTATAAACAGTTCTGAAAGAGATTTTCTATTTTGTTACACAAGACCACTTCCGGACTAAGATTCATTCCTATATCCTTTCCTATGTCACGGGCGACTTTACAAACATTCAAACAATGGACACAAAAACCCAGAATGTTGTCCCGTGTGGAGGCTCAAACTCTCAATCTCGCAATGACAGTGATGAGGCGACCATTTATACCACCACGCCATCCGTGCAGAATTCTGATGATCTATATTATGAATATAGATCATCAGAATTTTAGACAAGTAAAGGGATTTAAAATACATTTTTTTTAAACACACATAGCGTCACGCCCATTCAACCTCAAAGGGACCTTACCCACAATTCGCCAGTCAGGTTTAAGTCCCACGCGGTTTGGGGCGAATTAATCGCCGTCTACCGGCCACATTTACAAACATTGTGCTGCTACTAAAGATTTGCTACTAGAAAACCCTATGAAATTACCCAAACCAAGACCGCGACAAATTATTATTTTTTACTTTTAAACACTACTGTTTTCCATTACAATTTTTTTTTATTTTTTATAGTTTTAATTTTCGTTTTTTTTTTTCATGTCTTCGATCTTGTTCAGAGGCTTGTAAATTGTATAGAGTTGCTAATGAACAATACTTACGTAAGAAGCACTATATAAATAAGGGCCGACTTATATTTTCGGATAAAACTTAACTGAGAATGTGCTCCGGTGTTTTGGCAGGTCTTTTTATGAAATCTATCAAAATTACTACTCAAATAAGCTACTTGACGAAAAAATTCGGTTCTAAATAAAGAGCAGTAAGCAACATAAACGAATTTTTTACTTTAGATATTCCTCACTAATCATTACCAACTAGTGAAAATTGTAAAATCAAAGAACAAATGGACCAAACAGTTCCGTTTAACACAAAAAGAGCATCTAATCCTCTAAAATGATCCATGCAGTCAGTAAAGCTATCGGTCGGACCCATCGAGTCGCCTCGTCATATCCGCCGCGCGTCCCGCCAATCTGCCCCTAAGCCGTACCGCTGTTTCGTTGATAGCAGTCTTCAGCCACGCCAATTTAAGCCTTATTACTATCGCACAGAAGCTCATGTTTTAATAAAGGCTTAAGAAAGTTATTTGCAGCGTAAGGACCGCTCGACTGATTCGTGCACCTCGGGGAAGCGGATACAGTTAGATTGAAGATTAGCTATGCAGAGCAATGGATATGAGTGTTTTACCCAGACGATAAGTGTTTTTATTTGTACAGATATCATAATAGTTTTACTAGAGGCAGATAGAAAAGTATAAGTAGGCATTTTGAATGGAAAAATGAGGCAAAGACGAGAGCAGACAGAAAAAACAAAGAACAGAATATTTAAAAAAAGTTGCCGGTAGAAACGAAAATGGTCGCTCTGTTTCTTAAAAGGATGCTACACTTATTAGTGAACTGTAATTTGTGTCGTATACGATACTTACCTGAAGTAATTATTATTACAATTTACAAAAACTTTAGCCACGTTTCTTTCAATGCAAACTTTAGTTTAAATTTTTCATCCACTATATGAAAAATAATAACACTGACCCTGACCCGGAAATCGATTCCAAGAGATCATGCACAGCAGTCGCATTCACAACCCCTACGCCGCTACGTGTACTTCGTCGTTTGACACCACGATTTATTGACACCACGGTGTGAATCGCACAAGGACGCTTTTTGAATTGGCTGTTTGGGACCATTTTCATATTAATTTTGTACCATGGTGTCAAATTTATTTATTTATTTATTTGGATCTCCAACAAAGATTACACCTTACATGCTAAAAATAAAACATAAATAGATACAAATCCTTGTGCATCTTCAATTATAGGAGACCACAGCTTGCATTAAGATATCAAACAATAAATTTTTAATATGGAAATAAAGTATACAATTTAAAGTAAAAATAACAAGAGTTAAAATTTCAAAAAAAAACGATATATATTGAGTTGAACAGTGGGGAGGTAGGTCAACACTTACTCAATATTAAGTTTTGCGTGTAACAGCAACTTAAATTTACTTAGGCTGTTGGAGAAAATGTCTATATCGTCGGAAGAACATGACAGTGAGTTGTATTGATTGGTCATCCTAACAATCGGCGAGTGTTTACCTAGATTTGTTCTGTGTTGAGGGGCTTTCAGTAAAGGGCTGGGATAACGAGGGATACGAGAAGGGACGTTAATGCGTAATTTGCTAAGAAGATCTGGACAGTCAATGCCATTATTGAATAACTTATACAGGAACAACATGTCGGAGATAGTGCGGCGAGATTTTAAATCTTTGAGTTTGAAGTGATTTAGTCTGTGTTCGTAAGATCTACAATTTCTTACTTTAAACCTAAACGCTAGATGACGGACAAGTCTCTTTTGAACCCTTTCAATGCGACTTATGTGGACTTGGTACGAAGGATTCCACACCGTGCTGCAATATTCAAGTTGGCTTCGTACGTAACTGTTGAATAAAAGTAATGTAGTGGTTGGTTTTGAAGATCTCAAGATAAAGCCAAGAGCTCGGTAAGCTGAATTAAGCATTTGGTCTATATGATTTATAAAATTAAGTTTACTATCCAAGTATACTCCTAAGTCACGAATAACTGTTACTTCTGTTAATGTGTTTCCCTGAATATTGTAAACAGATTCGACTTTATTGTGTTTTTTAGTAAATTTTATATGCAAACATTTAGTACAATTCAAGTACATTTTATTGTTGGTACACCATTGACTCAGATTATTTAAATCAATTTGTAATAGCTGTGTATCGACATTATTCAAAATTACACGGGTCAGTTTTAAGTCATCAGCAAAAAGGTATGGTGTGGAGTATTTAAATATGTCTGATATGTCGTTGATAAACACATTAAAAAATAACGGCCCTAGATTGGACCCCTGGGGTACACCGGATGTTGCAATGTAGGGATCTGACTCATTACAGTCTACAACCACTGAAGAAGTCCTATTTTCGAGGTAAGTTCTGCACCAGCTCAGTGTGATACCGGTTACACCCGACGACTGGAGCTTATTTAGCAGCAATTCATGATTTACTTTGTCGAAGGCCTTCGAAAAGTCTGTGTACACTGCATCAATTTGAAGACCTTTATCTACTGCGGATGTTAGTTCAGTGACATAATTAACAAGATTTGTGTTTGTAGATTTTTTAACCATGAAACCATGCTGATTAGTGGATATTAATTGTTTAACATGGTCGTGCAATACTGGGTACACTAGTGATTCAAAGACCTTAGACAAAGTACATAGAATGGAGATGGGTCGATAATTAGATATCACCTCCCGTTTCCCATTTTTGTTAATAGGTACTATTCTAGCTTTTTTCCATTTATTTGGAAAAACCCCAGTTTTTAGCGAGGTATTATAAATATTTGCCAGTGGAGAAGACAAATACTCTGCACATCTTAATCAGAATATTGGGGGCACATTGTCAGGTCCAGCACCTTTAGATATGTCGAGTCCAGAGAGTTTATTAAATACAGCTTCAGGAAGGATTGAAAGGTCGTGGATGGGTAAAACCGGAACCGAGACGGAAGGTAAGTTATTAAGGAAATTATTGCGATTATCGTAAGGTAGATCATATACGGAGGAGAACTGTTCTGCAAATAAATTTGAAATGGCTTTACTACCGTAGGCTTTGACATTGCCGAGAGTCATTTCTGGAGGGTAAGAAGAATTGCTTTTTCGGAGGTTTTTAATATGTGACCAGAAGATTTTAGGGTGATACTTAATTTTATTTTCAATTTCATTTATGTAGTTGTCATAACATTTTTGGGTAAGAATTTGGCAGTCTTTTCTTATGTAATTAAATTCTAATATGTCCATTGGATTGTTGTATTTTTTTATCTTGATACGAAGTTTCAGTTTCACTTTAAGTAGCTTTTTTAATTGATGGGAATACCATGGTGGATATTTGCCTCGTGTAAATTGTGTTACTGGCACATGTATATTTATGGTTTCGTTGATTATATCATAAAATTTCTCCAATTTATCATTGACGCCATCACCTTCACTGAATTCCTTGGTCCAATCGACATGTTTCAGAGATTTATTTATAGCTCCGTAGTCTGCTTTATGAAAGTTGGGTTTACTCGCAGGTTTTAAGTAAGTTTGAAAAGTTATTGTTAAATCAAAAGCCGGGTGGTACTTATCTAGTTCCCTTATAGGGTCAAGGCAGCTTCTTATTTCAGTTTGTTCAACATCTGAGAGCACTAAGTCTAACGTCTTATTTTGAAAATTTTTAATCCAGTTTAGCTGTTTTAAATCATTAAACGCTACGAAGTCGAGCAGTAAATTTTTAAGGTTTCCCGTGCTAGAAGTTGATGGTATGCAAGATTCAGTAGTAGCCTCATGTATCCAATCAATACAACTCAAATTAAAATCGCCGACAATTGATGTTGAGGAGTCGCTATTAGTTGCAATGACCGAATTGCAATTATCAATAAAGTATTCAAAAACTTCAAGATTTACAGGTGGTGGCAAGTATACAGCACACATCTTTAAGGATTGGGATGTATTGGAGTTGGTTTTAATCATAATCCATAAATCTTCACAGTTACTTTCCCAGTCTGTCATGCGACATGAAATTAATTTATTAGTTACCGCTACGAGAACTCCACCGCCTGTTTTTTTGTGATTATTCAAGCTTGACGATTCTCGGTCTCTTCTATATACAGAATAAGAATCATTAAAAAGTTCAGAATCAAATGACGAATGTCTTTTTTGCCTTCGTCGTTTCACACGGTGGTGCGAAATAAGGAAGACTCTTTTTGACATCGTTGAATCGTACCACTATCAAAAATTTAAAAGTCTAATTAATTATTTCAAATAATATAATAAAACGTAAAAAAAGAAAAATACAAACGATAAATAATAACAAGATTAAGGGTATATTATTTCACTTTTCAAATAACTATGTAATAACAAAGATCACAGATTGAGGGTAGATTACCTTTTTACTAATAATTAACTAAGTACTAAAAATTATCTATATTAATCATCGTAACTTAGATATGAAAAGTATGAATAAACAATAAAAAAACACAGATAGAAGGTAGATTACCTTTTTATTAATAACTAATTATGTATTGGCGGCCTCGATGGCGTAGTGGTTAGTGTAACCGACTGCTACGCCTGACGTCGCGAGTTCGATTCCCGCACAAGTCAAACATTTGTGCGCATGAACATGGATGTTTATCTTGGTCTGGGTGTTTCTATGTATAATTATTTAAGTATTTACAAAAAAAAAGTAGTTATATATGTATGTTTATCGATTGTCTAGTATCCACAGTACAAGCTGTGCTTAGTTTGGGCTAGATGGTGTTGTATGTATGTGGTAGAATATTATTATAAATCTCACATTCGCATTTATAATATTAGCTACAATTAGGATATTAGAAAATCAGATAGGAACTCAATTTTCCTCAAATGGCTTTGGTACATCAATTTTAAACTTACGTGGGGGCGCATCGTGCTATAAACTTTAAGACACACTTGGGAAATCAGAAAAAACACACTGCCATTGGCATTTTTATGAGTTCTCTATAAATACAACATGAGCTCCTTTTGATCTAATCAAATCGATGTAAGATCACATTAAAAACCATGACCATATCGCCTTATATACCTTAGCTATGCATAGGTACATATGAATTCAATCATGTATCTATACCAGTAAAATTGCCTCGAAGGCAGTGTATGCGACTGCTATGCATGCAGTGTAGGTCAGGTAAAATATTAAACACTTGTTTATGATGTAAAAAGCAAAATTCTAAAGCGGAATGCCTATTCTTCAAAGTGTCTCAGGCCAAAGATGGACATCAAAAATTACTATAAAAATTGAGTGTTTTAAGATATATATATATACTATTTTAGAAATACCTATAAAAAATAAATGTATTCAAAGTATTTTTCTATACGAAAATGTGTCTGGCTGTAAGATAATTCAAAATATCTCTTTTCTCAATGCTCTATTATTTAATTATGATAGGAGATGTGTTTGTAATATATTTTTATCCAATTATACTTAATGGGGTATGAAAAAAAACAAATTTATTATTTTAAACGTCTATATTCTCTTCATTGTCATATACTATTAACAAATCATCTAGAAAAGGCGCAGGAGGGCATATATTGGACTCATATCTTGCCCAATAGACTTACTCTTTTTAACTATTTTTTGTAAATTGCAGTGGCGTCAATTTGAATGAAAGTAAATAAATATTTTTTTACGACAAAATCAACTGGAAAGTATTTTTTCTCTAGCCTCTTGTCCACTCGTGGCCTCAGATGGACGTTCCCCTTTATGGTCGGCCAGATAGTCACCTACCTAAGATGCGTGCTCTGGGTTCGTAACTGGAACATCTGCTTTGACAATCTTTAAGCTTCCTTACTAGGCTCTTAGTAATACTACGAAACTCATGTATTTCAGGCAAAATTTAAGGATTAAATATAATTTAATATTCGTACGATAAACCGACATAACATGTCTTAATATTGAAGGTAGCACGCGAAAAATCCATTAAGTAATTTAATTATACTTATTGTGATTTTAGGTCGCGACTATTTCGTTATAAATATGCTATTAATCTGTCATCAATCATGTAACCACAAATGATTGATAGAAGTGGTTTAGCAATTATTTCAGTACCATTTTTAAGTCTAAGAGTACCTATAATTATACGTAGGTATTACAAGTAAATGTATAACGTTTCGGTTTACCAAAATACCATTCTGTAAAAAAAAAACAAGAATAACATAATAAAAGGTCATTTGTCCCGGGCTAAGAGACCTTGGACCTGCTTTCATGCTGTTTCGTTTTTACCCATGGAATTGGTTTTGTAAAGTGAAGATAATACATAAGTTAAGAGAAAGAGTAAGTTACCCTGCATGAACGCGTATTTTAAAAGCAACAGCGAATGGTTTCATTTAATAACATTTATTTCAGTCAAAGGAAATTCTTCTTACTCGTATTGGTGCCGATGGCAGACGTGGCTACGTTTACCACGTGCTTGCTACCGTAAATATATACCTGCTGCGACTTCACGTCGATATTCTGTAAGAAGTTAGTTGCTTCGCCAGCAAGATCGTTAAAAAAATAATCCTTACTTATTATTATAAATTCAAAAGTAACTCTGTTTGTATGTCTGTTACCTCTTGACGGGTAAACCACTCAATCGATTTGGTACAAAGGAAGTTTAAAACCTGGGGAAGGACATACGCTACTTTTTATTGATGTAAGTAAGACGCGGGCGGAGCCGCGCTCAAAAGCTAATAAGAAATAAAGCTTGAGCGTGTCTCGTATGAATAACATTAATTAATTTCTAAATTTAATATTTTTATTACACATTACTCTGCTCCGTTCTATGCCAATATCAAAATAATTTTTCATACACTATAGTGCATTGATCTCTAGTGCAACGAATATGACTACCCAAATTAGTAACGCTCTCCTCTATACAATGTACTTGTTCACACGTCAATTATTATCATTTCAACAATGCTTTGTTAAAATTCTGCAACAGGTAATTTTATATTGCTACTGTCTGTATACTCATCAATCATCCATTTAAAAGTTTATATTCGCTAGCATCTGCATATACTGCCAGTCTAATCTTCTCCCTAGCCTTTATTATTCCCAAATCACATGGGGTCGGCTTTCTAGTCTAACCAGATTTGACTGGATATCAGTTTTTACACGGAGCGACTGCCATCTGACCTCCGCAACCCGAATGCTAACAATACCCTACGCTAGACCCGTGTCAGGATATTAGAAGGCACGGACTTCCCAATAACGACTGCTATAGATGTTCGTGTCAGCCGGGACCGACGGCTTAACGTGCTCTCCGAGGCACGGGGCAGACGATAATTGTCAACCAATACGCACATAATTTCGAAAAGTCATATAACTTCCGAGAGTCCAAGGTGCGCGACGTGGGTTCGTACCCGAGACCCTCTGCATTGCAGTCTGTTGGTCTCCCCACTGAGCTATCGCTGCTTCCAGTCAGTCTAATAGGAAACTATAATAGTAGCTTATAGGCGCTTGGCATTATAAGTAAAATTTGTGTATGGAAACTTCAAATAAAAAGAAGCTTTGCTGCCAGCTCAGAAGGCTAAGTCCCTACAGGCAATAAGATACCTCTTTAACAAGCCTAGTTTTATTTGTAAGTCCGATTGACCACTCATAAAGTCGTGAGTCAGAGTGCACGAAACTAGCCATGCGGACAGCTTTTAGTAGTGAATTTTTATACACGGCTTTGGCATCTATATAATTATCACTGCATCACTCCATAATTTACTACAGATACAATTATGATATATATACCAAAAATAACGTTAAATACTTAATGGAAATCTATGTTTTTTTATGATTTCAACCATGCTTTTACCAGTTTATTTTAATTTATTCAGACATCGAATCTCAAAATATCAGCCACATCATTCCATAATCTGCCAAAACTTGTCACTACTCATCAAGTCGGTTCCAAATTACAACATAACACAATTACGAGAAGGGAAACAGTAAATAAAATTGGTAAAGTAAATAGATCGTACAAATTAATTGTACGTTTTCCGGCAATATGGCCGTTCGGTGCTCGTTAAAAGTCTCATCAACCGCGAGACGAGTAATTTCGCTCTCGCGCCAATTGCCCGGCCCCTAAATTTCATCGTTGAGCGCTTGTACAACGAAATGTTACTTTCCGTGGATATACACGTGTTTCGTAAATAAATAAGGATGTTTGATTGTTTCTTGTCAGGTTTTTATAGCGCTATGAATGTATTTTAAAATGTACGTAGGTAAATGAAAAATTCTTTGATCATGAAAGGTGCCAAATGCACTTAACGTGGATTTAAGTAAATAAATCTGTAATGTAAGAAAATATGCTTACAGATTTATTTATTACTAGCTGTCCCCACAGACGTTGTCCGGTACACACGAAAACAAAATAAAAATAACCAAATCTAAACCATTCTCAGCAACGATAGCTCAGTGGGGAGACCAACAGACTGCAACACAGAGGGTCTCGGGTTCGAACCCACGTCGCGCAACTCTGACTTTAGGAAGTTATATGACTTTTCGAAATTATGTGCGTATTGGTTGACAATTATCGCCTGCTTCGTGCCTCGGAGAGCACGTTAAGCCGTTGGTCCCGGCTGCCATGAACATCTATGGCTGTCGTTATTGGGAGAGTGTCGACACAAAAGATCCCACTGGGTCGAAGTGTCGCCGGTCTACACTGACTGACCCCCACATAAGATAAGATAAAACCATTCTCGAATCCACTTGATCACACACAAAAAATGACATTAAAATCGGTCCAGCCGTTTAGGAGGAGTTTAATTACAAACACACGCAAAGAAGATTTATATGGGTCTTTCGTCGATTCACACCACGGGTTGTTCGCACCATGGTGTGAATCGCAGAAGGACCCATTTTCAATTAGTCGTTTCGCACCATGGTGTGAAACGGTGAATGCTTTTTTTGTACTTCGTCGATTCGCACCATGGTGCGAAACACCGAAGAACTATTTTTGACTAATTCAAAATGGGTCCTTCTGCGATTCACACCGTGGTGCGAACAACCCATGGTGTGAATCGACGAAAGACCCATTTATAATATATATAAGGATTTATATAAATTATAAAATATCTGTAATGTAAGAAAAGTTTTATTATTATTATATTTAAAATAAAGAATGAAAGAACGAGACACATGCTATTTTTTTTATTAAATATCTGTAACAACAAGTACTGTAAATATGGTCGCGTTTCCAGTTCGAGAAACCACGCGATCAAAACACGAGCAATAGGTAATGGTAAATGTTCAAGGATTTGTGGAACTAAGTAAGAATGTAAAAAACCGGCCAAGTGCGAGTCGGACTCGCGCACGAAGGGTTCCGTACCATTACCTACAAAAGCAACGAACCGAGCTACCGAGGACGGTTTCGTGACGGTGCAACGGAGAAAGCGCCGGTCGCGAAACATTACGAACGGATGTGGCAAGGCACCTGTGGACCCCAACCTGAAGGTGCGTGCCGCGTCCCCAAACACGCCGGTGTACATCTCGCGCCTGCACTACACCACTGAGGCGGAGGACATCGCGAAGTACGTGTGCCAAAAGCTGAAGTACGTCCCGAGAGTGCAGCTGCTGGAGTCGCGCCGCAACGACAACTTTAAAGCGTTCGTCGTGCGCGTACCCGACTGCTACCTGCACAAGGTGTTGGACGAAAGCTTTTGGCCGCAAGACGTGGTATTCCGTCGCTTCCGCGGACAAGTACCAGCCGAGCGCACTAGTATTAAGTGTGTGAAGTGAAGTTTTACTAACATAGTATTAAGGTGTATTTACTAACATCAAATCAGCCTCGATGGCATAGTGGTTAATGTAACCGACTGCCACGCCTGAGATCGCGGGTTCGATTACCGCACAAGTCAAACATTTGTATGCATAAATATGGATGTTTGTCTTGGTCTGGGTGTTTCTATGTAGGTATAATATGTATGTATTTATAAAACAATAAAAAAGTATATATGTAATGTTTATCCATTGTCTAGTACCCATAGTACAAGCTCTGCTTAGTTTGGGCTAGATGGTGTCGTATGTATTATAAAATTATATAATATGTAAATTTAGGTTAAGGTATTTATCTATGGGCCTATGCAGCCCGAAATAAATGATTTGATTTAATTTGATTATCTATAAAAACGGCAAAAAAATCACGTTTGTTGTATGGGAGCCCCCCTTAAATATTTGTTTTATTTTAATTTAATTATTTATTTTAAAGTGAATATATAACTAAATATTCTGTAAATATTTCAAGCTGTTGTCTACCTGTTGCCATTATCAATATCGAGCAAAAATCAGCAAAAATGTCACTTTTGTTGTATGGGAGCCCCGTTAAATATTTATTTTATTCTATTTTTCAGTATTTGTTGTTATAGCGGCAACAGAAATAAATCATCTGTGAAAATTCAACTGTCTAACTATCACGGTTCATGAGATACAGCCTGGTGATAGAAGGACAGACAGACGGACACCGCGTCTTAGTAATAGGTCCCGTTTACCCTTTGGGTACGGAACCCTAAAAAGCAGCCTCAGTTCAAAACTTGAACGACATCCGTGCCCCCATTTTATCAAGTAAGCTTTTCATGGCTATTGCCATCTCTTAAATTATTTTTCCACGCTGTCGATAGTTCAGTCAGAAGGATACGGTTAGTCAAAACCGCAGGTTAAAATTGTGTTTTAAAGTTGTAATAATTATTTATATCGATGTTATATTAATATGTATTATTAACGTCAAATATAGTATGGTAGTGCGATAGCTCACTGAGGAGACCAACAGACTGCAATGCAGAGGGTCTCGGGTTCGAACCCACGTCGCGCACCTCTGACTTTCGGAAGTTATATGACTTTTCAAAATTATGTGCGTATTGATTGACAATTATCGCCTGCTCCGTGCCTCGGAGAGCACGTTAAGCTGTCGGTCCCGGCTGCCATGAACATCTATGGCAGTCGTTATTGGGAAGTCAGTGCCCTCTAATATCCTGACACTGGTCTAGTCTTAGGGTATCGTTAGCCTTCGGGTCGCGGAGGTCAGGCGGCAGCCGCTCTGTGTAAAAACTGATATCCAGTCAAATCCGGTTAGACTAGAAAGACGACCCCAAGTGACTTGGGATTAATAAAGGCTAGGAAGGAGATGATTAACGTCAAATATTCTTTTATCTATGTTGTAAATAGAAATACTTAATTTCATACACGTTATTTCAAATAATTCGAACTAAAAATAGTATTTTTTTTATACACATTATTAATAAAACGTTTTATCAGAATGTATGTAGTGTACATATTAATAATACAATCTAAATCTCGATTTATTCCACACACCTGCTCGATAGGTACTTTGTAATTCGATAAAAGGCACAAGGAACATTACTGTTGATGCCATACGAAGGGCGACGTTATCGCTAAGCGATAAAACCCATAAATAAAGAGTTAAAAAAGCCATACGAAAATATTCTAAGTCTATGGTTGATGCACTTTTGTCAGTAAAGTATGATATTGTTTTTGACATTTTATACCGTCATTTAAATATAGAAATTTGATGAGAGTGAGTGACGTAAAACATTAATTTGTCAGAAGACCTAAGCTATATTTTAAGAAGTAAAAAGTAGGTATAATTTCCTGCTAAGCACTTCTGTTTTAAAACGCCGCAAATGAAACCTACACACACGTACATCACACATTCACACAAGGCGTACTGTCAAGTACAAAAGTACCTAACGAGTGCAATGAAACTTCGTGAAAGGCTATAATTAGGAGACCGCATTTACAGCCTCTTTAGTTTTCTGCTTCATTTAAATCTGGAACAATGTCTGCTAGTTTGTCAGATGAAAAGGAATAAAGCGACTTTGAGAATTTATAGACTTCAGACGTCGCCTCTATGGAAAGTAGGTCTAGTCCCAGAATAATACCGGATTGAATTACAGTTCCATGCTATTATAAAAATAAAGTGAGTGTTAGAGCCAAAGTCAATTGTGAACAGATTTACATAATTACATGAAATCAGTTTATTATCATGTCTGATGGCATATATTGTTTTAATTATATTATCATGCCGTTTTAAAAACAGATCTTGTCTTTTTAAAACGCAAAATCTTTTTAATCGTAGCAAATGGAAATCCGTAGTCTCTTCCTACCCCTCTGGGAAACAGGCGTGAATCTATGTATGTATGTACGTATCTTGTCTTTTTAACCCTTAAAATGTTTTAATGAATATTTTATGGTGAACATTATGTCTATGTTTTGAATATGAACAAATATTACATGATTTGGTGACTTTAGTTTATTCGCTTTCTACTATTTTAGTATTATTTCTTTGATCAAATAAATTACCAGATATCGGGTCAGCGCTTCAAAATTATCCCGACAGATAAGATCTCATTAGATCATCAGATCTGATGCATATATATTATGATCTAGTGCAAGCAGTATTAAGCATTATATTTTATGATGTAGGGTATAAATTACATTACGGATGCCTTTAGTCTTTTTCTCAAATTCTCTATTAGACCCGGTGCATATTTGTTATATATCTACATAAATGTTTTTATCTACATACATAGCCAAAAAGAAAAGAATCTTGATATTTTTGGAATATTGTTTTAAAAAGTAATAAGAAAATGTATAGAAGTTACCCAGTACTGTTTACAAAATACTTTTTAAAATCAACTGAAAATACTAGACAGTCATCACTGCCGGCTAGCACAGAGGCACATTTTTGGATTTTCATTATGACATCTGTGACTAATCACTTAAAATTATGCAGATAATATCTATTTACGTAACTAGTCATTGCTCAAAGAAAATATAGCACGGTCATGTATTACGTATATACATACATATGTACGCAGCAAGTAGATTCGTCGTCCTTTTAGCTATGTGACGGTGGCACATTGCAGGCGGCAGAAGAGAGTGCTGCTCGGAGTCGTTAGTGCCACACATGCCGACACTACAGCCGTATTCTGGACATGCTTTACCATTTATACAAATATTATAAAGCTGAAGAGTTTGTTTGTTTGCTTGTTTCTTTGAACGCGCTAATCTCAGGAACCAATGGTTCGAATAGAAAAATTATTTTAGTGTTTGATGATGTTTCTTCGTGCTCTTAAATATACAATACATTCGAGCGTGCGAGTATTCATTTTAAAGTCCTATATATCACTCATTTTTAAATTGAAATGTTAACTTTATACTCCAATGCAATGTGGACGACATTTGAGGTGCTTTCTTATTATATTTTTCAAGACTACTTATGCTCTATACTCCTGTGTCACTTTACCTATTGTATTGATTTTTATTTCGTGTGGGATCTTGGCGCGAATCATCACTTAGCCATCAGTGCAGAGAAATAATAGTAGCCATTACTTTCTATAAAACTAAACTACTAGTCATATACACACATACATAATTAATTTCAGCAAGTATACTTTCAAAAACCCAAAAAAAATAACAAGAACATGAGTATTTGAACCAGCAATATACGAAAGCAGTCCTTTCAGTACTGATTGTAGGAACATGCAAGATTCATGAATAAGGCTCCCGTCGCTCCCATTTCATTTGTTCGGTGTGAGGCACATTTGCCTCTCGTACGCTTTCTGCCACTAGAGGGCGTGCTGCGATCTGCCGATGGCCGAGCGTCGATGTAACGACTCTACGAGCACTAACACTAAACTTTGTGGAACTGGTTAGGTTTTGTAAAATACGATATGAAGTGGAACGTTAGCGGTCAAGTGATGTTGATGTAAGATTACGAAATATATATTATTTGCATGAGATCTTGGCTTGATTACCGAGTAGGACAAAATGTTATAAGGTTAAGGAATACTCAATAGCAACAAGGAGTTTGGCACTGTGCTAAGTAAAACGGCAATAGGTTCGTCACCTTTTACCTACGTAGGTAAATTGACAGCTGACGAAATGTGGGCATTATACAGGCCGGCCGGATCTATACTAATATTATAAAGCTGAGGAGTTTGTTTGTTTGAACGCGCTAATCTTAGGAACTACTAGTTCGATTTGAAAAATTATTTTAGTGTTGGATAACCTATTTATCGAGGAAGGCTATAGGCTATATAACATCACGCTACGACCCACGAGGGCGGCGCAGTAACGATAAACGCGGTTGAAACGGCGGAAACATCTAATTTATAATATAAGTAAAGATACTAGTAGTGTTGCTTATGAATTGTATAAAAATGATTTTTGAAATTCTGACAACGTGTATGCGGAATTTTATAATGATCGACCGAGTAATTTAAGCGGGAAAGAGTAACAAACAAACAAACTCACATTCGCACTTATAATGTTACATAGGGTAAACTGCAGTGATTCGTTCCATCAATGACACTCTATTACTCCCATTGACCGTGTCCCGTAAAACAAACAAAAAATTCCCTTGCACTACATTTTTCAAATTTATTTTCCACATCACACATTTTTGATTTATAGCTGTGCGAGCGAGTACTGGCGAAACTTGTCACGCCCATTCCTCAAGCGGCTGAATTGGACCCATGAGGCGAACATATAAATGTTGTTTTTTCGCCAACACAAGCAGCTCTTCAAATATTTAAGTATTCTTGCTGTCTCGCCTGCCTTCGGCTCATATTTCTTGTGGATAGTATATTCCACTATAATGTATCTATCATGACTTCGGCATTAGTGCATCGCAGGCTTTTTAATCTGTACAATTGAATACTGCCCTGCCTACAAACTAAAATAAGACTTATCTAAATCGAATGTTATCATGGTTCATTTAGTTTACAACTTTTTGAATAATTTATTAATATATTCTTCGATGTGTCGTTTGGTTGCCTGCAGTCATAGTCAAAATATCCGTGTAATGGTTAACACTTAATGAACTTAAACAGTAATAATAATAAAGTTTATTTCACTACAAATACAAAAGCGGTACATAGTTTTAAAAATTAAAATATAGGTAATATTAATTGTATAAATTGCTTATTCTTATCTTTTTTTCTTTGTTTTTATTTTTGTAAGTATATCTAAAATGTTTTATTTTTTTGTTGTTTTATTTTTTGTTTTATGCCAGTGTAGAGGATAATATAAACTGTTTTCTTTCTGTCTTTCTAATAAAACTTGAGTTGCTTAGACCTATTACAGTCTTACATTATGTGGTGAGGTGGCCAGCACGTTTGCTAAGTTGTTAAAACATAGTTATTTGATTTAAAGTGGTTTTGCACGCTTACGAAGGTGATATGTAAGTACTTAGTAGTAGAGCCTCGCTGATTTCAGCATGAATGGGTCGGCTCGACCGGGGAAGGACTACCCTCTCACAGAATATCGACGTGAAATAGCAGTGTTTCTACTGTTGTGTTTCGTTCGGTGAGTGAGAGTACCAGAGTCCCAATTACCCTTTTTCCCCCTTCCCGCTCCTTCTCCTTCCCACTTCCTTTTCTAAAGGGTCGACAATGCGCAAGTGATGCCTCTGGTGTTGCAGGCGTCCATACGTTACGGTGACCACTTACCATCAGGTGGGCCCGTATGCTTGTTTGTCACCTCAGTGGTATAAAAAAAAATTAATAGATATAAAAGTCAAAATCCTTATTTACAATTATTACATACCTTGAAAGTGGGATAATAGACTTTAATGGCCAACCGATATTACAGCTTACATCTACATTTAGTTCACTCATAAATATGTAGTTATTTTTGGGATTAAATATAATGACCACCAAAAATAGTAATTGCACACCAAAATATGCTTACTAAAATATATCATAACGAGCACCTATACGCCTCAAATCACTGCATTCCGTCTCGGAAGGGTTAGGTTATGTTAGGAGGTTCCTTCTTAAACCCACCCAAAAACAGGAGCCCCGCCAAGCGGGGCTCCGTCGACTTATTTTGATCTCTTTGCTGTGCAATTAATATTTTTTGTATTAAAATGCAGTTTTAATTTTGGTGATCATTTACTATTTTTGACTGTTATCTTTTACTATATATCTAGTGATAAGTTAAACATAAGCCGTTTTTTTTAACCTTTGGATATATATGAATGTGTTATACGAAGCTTATGTCCAGTAACTTGTTACAAAAGACGACTAGATGTAATATACAGTTGTTCTTCTGTACGATAAAGTATTTAGAGCATGACTGAGATCGTCCATGACCATTGTAACTGATATACCTATATATGTAGTACTAGATGTGCCAGCGGTTTCACCCGCATTTATGATTACTGCACCGCCCCAGTGGGTCGTAGCGTGATGTTATATAGCCTATAGCCTTCCTCGATAAATGAGCTATCGGACACTAAAAGAATTTTTCAATTTGGACCAGTAGTTCCTGAGATTAGCACGTTCAAACAAACAAACAAACTATTTAGCTTTATAATATTAGTATAGATAATAAAGACTGTACTTATCGGATCTATTTATAATCTTAATAGGAATACAAAATAACATCAACAAACAAGAACTTATTGTAAAAAACGATAGCAAATGTGCAGGTTTAATTCAAAGTAGTCCTAACTATAATATTATAACGCAAATGTGAGTTTGTTTGTTTGTTTGCTACGCTCTCAATCTTTAACTACTTTACCGATCATCAACAAATTTTGCATACACCTTTCATCCGGAAATAATACTGTTACTAATCTAACCTAAGAATATAACACACAGAACAATATAATAAAATCAATTTGGTATCATAAATAGAAATAAAAAGTAAATAATCCGATATTTGATCACAGGATTTCAAATGCATGGTATATTTTTTTTACTAATTAACTACCAACGAATGTGAAGCCTACTATTAGAGAAGAGAAAAGTTACCGATCGTATGGTCCTGGATTGTGATCGGAAATGTATTATTGGATATCTGTCAGAATTTTCTAAATATGGAACTCTTGGTAGGTCCCTTTTACTAATATTACAAATTCGAAAGTATCTTTGTCTGTTATCTTTTTACGGCTAAACCATTCAACTGATGAATGATTTGGATGAAATTTGGTACAGAGATAGTTTAAAACCTGAGGAAGGGTTACTTTTTATTGATGTAGGTACCAAGCGGGTGGAGCCGTGCGCAAAAGCTAGTATATTATATTATTAAAAAAGCTAGCGTAATATGGCTGCCTAACCTTTCAAGAATATAAAGCTTAAAGCTATATGTATAATTGTATATTGTACAAAATTGCTGACGAGGATCCAGTGACAGGATTACTAAAACGCGATTATACAGGATTACGCCATTGAATATCGCGTTACTATACGACTTAAGTAAAGCCGTTCCAAAATACATGCAACTCAAGAACATTACTCTCCAAATTTCGTAAATTCGTCCTCCGGGGAACAGAAGGGTTACGTACAACGTATCAACATGTATAAATAATAAGGTTCTTCGGGGTCGTAGCAAGGCGAGACGACTTACTACGAAGCACTCTTTATATGTATCTGTGAACTCTAATTTACGTTATGCTTATTTATCAATATTCATGTAAGTGATAGTGAAAACTTATCTTTTGACGCTTATAGAGAAAAGTGTCATGCTGGTCGTATACAGTTAATGCCTCAATCTAGCAACTAACTTAAATGTAGCTTCAGTAACATAATATATACTTTGACGAAACTGCCTCCGTGGCGCAGCGGTAGTGAATGCGACTGCTGTGCATGAGGTCTCGGGTTCACATCCCGGGTCGGGCCAACAAAAAGTTATTGAGTTAATAGCAGCCCGGAGTTAGGAAGTTGGCGGTGTTAGACACCCCCGTGCCTCGCAAAGCACGTAAAGCCGTTGGTCTTGCGCCTGATCTCTCTCCGGTACGTGTCGGATTACCGTCCCATCGGATCATGAGAGTTAGGGAACAGAGAGTGCACTTGTGTTTGCGCACACACTTGTGCATTATAATATCTCCTGCGCAGATGGCCAGTCTCCGCTAAGACTGGCCGCCGTGGCCGGAATTCGGTCTGGAGGACATTATTATTATTATTATATACTTTGACGTTCATAAATAAATAAATAAATGATTTTTTACTTTGACTTTTGACAATTCTACAATAGCTATTTATTGCGTAGGCTAGGGACAGGCACTTCAAGGCGCTTATAAAAAATACTGAATAAATTTTGCATGTTTATAGCTTAGTCGCCAGTAGTCAAGTAAGGCAAGGTCAAGTCAAACGTTGGTCCAGCTTTATGGTTAAAATTATTGTATTTTAAGTCACTATCTTGGCAAATAAACAAACTGTTTACCTAATACTAAACGATAAATAATGCACATAAAACACTACGAGTACCATATTAAATGCTCCTTTTGAAGAAGCTTTTCCACAGGGAAACATCGTCAGATCGTTATTCCAAAAAGTAAAAGTATTCACACGAAGTTTCTCAGATCCCGCTTGTTAGAAATTTCTTCGGATCGCATGAAAGAGGTTTTAAAGTGTGAAGATGCATTAATTGCCGGTAGGACAGCTGCTTTGGTAAAATGAGACACTAATACAATTTCATAGAACTCATCCAATTACACAAGCAGCAAGACACACACAAGCCAAACCTTTTAATACTTTAAAGGTTAAACGCCGCTTGTAAACATTTGTGCATTTTATTAACAATTGGCTTCTGCCCTTAGCTTAGCTCGGGAGCACTATTTTTTTCTGGATTACCGGCACTATATGTCCTTTTTTGTACCCTTTAAACACGTATATGCCAAATTGCATGATGATCGGTCGAGTAGTTAAGGCGTGAAAGCGTAACAAGCAAACTCACATTCGCATTTATAATATTAGTTAAGATACTTTGGAATGGTCTTCCGGAACATGTGTTTCCTCCCTTCTACGACATTGGGTCCTTCAAACGTAGTGTGAAGAAGTATCTGGTCAGACCCGCTTGATACTGACGGCGACGGCTAGAAGACATCTATCTTCTCGTCGTCACTATCTCTGGACTGTAATTGGGCTTTCCATCAGGTCCGTTACAATCATGTTGCCGTGTGTCACTATAAAAAAATATAAAATAATACTCTTTTCTGGATCCGATGATAACACCACTTCTTCTTCTTCTTCTTTTCGTGTGGTTAGTGGCCAACCTGTTGTCAAGAGTTCTTCAAGCCGCCCGTAGGCCTCTGACATGGCTTAACGACTGCTCTCAATTTGACTACAACCGGGACCGACATTTTACGTACCCTCCGAAGCACGGGGACACTCAGATGAAATACCAATAAGCGGTCACCCATCTATAGGCTGACCGCGCCCAACGTTTCTTAACCTCGCTAATCGTTTACCGGTCAGTGAGTGCAACTGGCTATGAGATAATAAAATCTATCAACCATTAATTGATCTGAAGTAAAAATCATACAGAAACTCAGTAAAGCTGGCTTTAGTCAGATATTGTATAAAGTACGATAAAATATGTAATAATTTATAAGATGAAGGAGTTTATAGGACTTACCTCTCGTTTGCGATCTTCGTTTTAACTATAAATAAGTAAGCACGGTCCGAAATGGACTGCGCTACCTTTTTCGCAGTGACGTTGGAATAAAAACTTGGAAAATGTTACGTTAAGTTCGCTCTTATCTACTCGTATATAGAAAACGCGATTTACATTTAGATTGGACGTGTGCATGTTTGCGCTGCGGGCATTCCACATATGTGGCTGAAGATGTACGTTCTAAGTTGTAGGTACTAGCTATTCTAAGTTGTAGTTATATTTTCTGTTATGCTCCCATGATTCATAGTATAATGTTATTTATCCTGCTGCAGTAAGCGCACTACCTAATGCAAAAAACATTTTTCAGTAAGGCTGGTTAGATACCGGCGACTAACACACCCAAACATTCTTTCAAGTTACATAATATTATAGTTCAGGCATATTAGGGGTTTCACCTCGGAATGAGAGATAGTCAGCTATAAAGACCTTTGACGTTGGAATATCTGTAGACGCGGACGCCCTACGATAAGTAGGTTTTGAGACAAGTTTTAGGGTACCAAAATAAAGGTTTATACAAGTTTATAGCTGACTATCTCTCATTCCGAGATACTTGCCCTAATTTGACTAATATTCTTGGACTATTACTAAATATTAAGCTACAACCTACGATTTTCTTTCTATTAAAACTAATAATTGAAAATAAAAACATTCTATATCTTATCGATTTTTTGATGTGAAATCTTCTTTAAGCGCTTTGAGCACTTCTTGGGTGAACGAAAATCATGGAACTCGCGTCATCGTCACCGAATGACTTCCATTTTTGAATTACTTTTGGTTTATAAAGAAGTGTTTATAATCAAGGATTAAAGTTTTCACTTCTATGGGCAGTCCCCAAATACTGCCCCAATTTTATATTATTTTTATACGGTGGTGTTATATTTAGTGTAGGTAACTTTATACTTTAAGATATGAGACAAACACCACCTTAATCTCTCCGTGTCTATGGTTGCTGAAAAGCAACCGAAACTTCGGGAAAAATATCAATGATATTGTGAACAAAATAAAAGTAGTTTAATTTCAACGTTGATATAATTAGTAATTTTTGTTTTTTGCTAAAGGTTTTCCCTTTCCTCTTGTCTGTCTACATAAATCTAAGTATAACTGACGAAATATGCTTACGATACACCCAGCAATTCTCAACGCAACTCTCCAATGATAAGTTATATACTAAGTATCAAAAGATCAATATGTAATCAGAAATATTGCAACAGATACGACAGTAAGCTTCGTTTAATAACGAAGAATGCGGCTGAAAGAAATCCCGTAGGCACGGCGGCGGCCAGCGATCCGTGGAGCTGCATAGTTTCATTAAAAAAATGTTGTACCGCCATTATTCTGTGATGTTTCATTTGTGGAGCGTTCCAGGCCGACCCAAGAATCAAAAGGCGGAGATGTCTTTTACCGTAATTTATTGAACATAAAGATTTGTATAAATGCGAAATAAATTTATCGGTACGACGGTATTATAATATAATACATACGTACAAGGCGTAAGATACAGTAAGAACAGTCTATTGTAACGTAATATTTACGTCAAATATTATTGTATACGGTTATCAAATTGTAACAACTTAATTGATTTAGTTAATTTGCTTCATTGACGTTAGATTAGATTATTTATATTGAATTAACATACAGAGCATTATCTCCTTCTTCTCCCTAGCCTTTATTATTCCCAAGTCACTTGGAGTCGACTTTCTAGTCTAATTGGATTTGAATGGATATCAGTTTTACACGGAGCGACTGCCATCTTACTTCTGCAACCCGAAGCCTAACAATACCCTAAGGCTAGACCAGTGTCAGGATATTAGAGGGCTCTGACTTCCCAATAACGACTGCGATAATTGTCAATCAATACGCACATAATTTCGAAAAATCATATAATTTCCGAAAGTCAGAGGTGCGCGACGTGGGTTCGAACCCGAGACCCTCTGCATTGCAGTCTGTTGAACTCCCCACTAAGCTATCACTTATTATATAACGCTTTATTAAAATGTAATATATTCAAATATATCACAGAACAACACTTTTGGTTTAGGCAGCGTCGTAAAGTTTTTTGAGGATCGCTGTCGACCGGGAAAATATTCTATTCGAATCAAATGCAATTTTTTGTTGTCTTAATAAGATTCAGTATGTTTTGCCGCACACGTTAACTATTAATTCAAGAATTTGTTTTTTTTTGTAATTGCAAGTTTTGTTGTCTTGATAAGACTCAATATGTTTTGCCGCACACGTCAACTATTATTTCAAGTAATTGGTTTTTATGATTCTGGTGGTGATGGGCTTTTCCTATAATTTCGATTGTGCTGACGGATTTCAGTGTGATGCTTCTACCTACATACATATTACACTCGCTTGTATCATCAAATATATATCTTACAATGTTTTTATTGCAAATACAATTTACTAAATTGAAAAGCTCTGACTTGCTGAAGTCAGAGATAATGATAATTGCGGTTGACCTACTAAAACCGCAAAATTCATTGTGTGCATCGAAGGTATTGAGGTTGAACTGGTGCTATCTTCAAGAATAAAGCGAATCGATGTCTCCAAAGTCATGAGCCAACGCTGGCTGGAAACAATAGCCGGATTTGACGCACGCTGTTCGGGGCTCGAGTATTTTTACTGACTGCATGACGCTATGACAAACAATAATAATAATAATAATAATAATATTCTACCACATACACACAACACCATCTAGCCCAAACTAAGCAGAGCTTGTACTATGGGTACTAGACAATGGATAAACATACATATATACTTTTTTTTTTGTAAATACATACATATTATACATAGAAACACCCAGACCAAGACAAACATTCATGTTCATGCACACAAATGTTTGACTTGTGCGGGAATAAACCATCACTAACAATACTGTGTAGTGTTTTTAATTCAGTTCACGTTCGCTACAACTCTCATGTTATATTTTTCAGTTAGGGTTTTAAAATGATACGAGGGATATACAAAATTGGTTTGAAAGAGGGTAATCAAAAGGCATTCGATTAAACAAAACACACAACTTTTAATGGTAGAAGAAAATGTAAGAAATAAATTAAAAGTGCCTACTGATATAATCTGTCAATTTGTGGAATAGCAGATATAATAGAAAATAGTGGTGTCTAGCCGCCCAGCGGACCGCTGCAGTTTATTATGTTGAAGAAATAATAGTTCACTCAAACAATTCGTTCTAATAATTCAGGCAGTTGTAAATTTCCACGATTACTTTATTATTATGAGTATTCATTATTTTCAACCAAAGTTTTATATTTACTTTATTAATACGTATAGAAAGTATCGGTTTACATATTATTATAATACTGACATACTTAACAAATGTTATTTCTATTCTACTTTACTCTACACGAGGCTATTCTACGGCATCTACAACGAATAAAAAAATATGTTTTATTATTATACTAGCGGTCGCCTAGTGTTCGAAATTCGACCAGTTTGCCTAGATATTGCTGATATATGTCATTATATATTGATATATATGTCTATATGTAACTGTGTGTCAAATGCATGGTTGTGTGCGTATAGTGTTTTTTCATTAATTTAGTGTATGTCTAATGCATATTTTATATAAATATTAGGATTCACCCCTCCTCCTCCATATAAACTTTAACTGTGCCTCATACTCATCCATCCGCGCAATTTTCGTAAAAGGGGTACCAAGTTTTTGCTTTACGTATTAATATATAGATAGTAGGCTTTTTGCAAAGATTTTGTCTTTGGAGCTTGAGCATAGCATAAAAAATATATACTCAAAAATAATCTATACTAATATTATAAAGCTGAAGAGTTTGTTTGTTTGTTTATTTGTTTGTTTGTTTGTTTGCTTGAACGCGCTAATCTCAGGAACTGTTGGTCCGATTTGAAAAATTCTTTCAGTGTTAGATAGCCCATTTATCGAGGAAGGCTATAGGCTATATATCATCACGCTAAGATTAATAGGAGCTGAGCACCAATGAAGAATGTTTCAAAATCGGAGAGCATTTATTCCTTTTGAGAGCTTCCGTTGCGTGCGCTGCGTAAACAGTTAAAGTTTCGCAAAAATCATGTATGACAGAATTGTTTCCCTTTAAAAGTTCTAAAAAAAAGTCCGGGACAGCATATGTCTATCTTTTAAGGTTGGCTCACTATAACCATTTTTATGCTAACGAAATTTGTTCTAAAATAATGCATTATTTGCGAAGGTATTATTATAAACATGATATTAATCCTTATCCAAATAAATACGTTATTCGTCACAAGTATTTAATTTAAAACAAAATTTCCCTTTACATCATTCGATTTCAATGAATATCTTAGGAGATATCGCAGTTTTAAAATAACATTGCAGCAAAATAATTACCCATTACAGACATAGTACAAACGATGTTTCTCCTGGTTTATTCTGCGTGATTACTACTGGTTCGATTAGAAAAATTCTTTTAGTGTTGGATAGCCTATTTATCGAGGAAGGCTATAGGCTATATAACATCACGCTACGACCCACGGGGGCGGCGCAGTAACGATAAACGCGGGTGAAACCGCGGGAACATCTAGTGTTTAATATTGCAATTAAATAATTGTAATACATAGATACATAAATATTAAAAATTGACTGCACGGATGGTTTAAGTGTTGAAGTGGTCGCTAAGTGACGTGGGTTCGAATCCCACGCGGCACACACGTTTGTGTGATACATAAATGGTTGTTCTGCGTCTGGGTATACCTTGTGTCCGCAGTTTTAATGGATGTATAATGATGTCTTTTAAGAAAATTACAATTTGTATGAAACTTTAATAAAATTCTGACTGTTAATATTCTTACACGTTCAAATAACCACTATTACCCAAACAACTCTACCGGTAGAATCACGTACCGTAATTACCCGGACCCTTAAAAGCAAGTGACAAGACGACCCTCGGAGGGTGTCAAGGCCCTCGTATTGACACGTGTCCGGAGACAACCACATTTCCTACTGATACGAGTGTTCGTGATACTGATGCAGCTTTTTGGAGATGTAACATTTACTCGTAAATTATATCTTTATATATATAAATCTTCTGTACGTGTGTTTGTAATTAAACTCCTCCTAAACGGCTGGACCGATAATGAGGAAAATTTTTGTGTGTGTTCAAGTGGATTCGAGAAAGGTTTAGATTTGGTTTCTTTTTTTTTCGTTTGTACAAGACAACGTCTTTCGGGACAGCTATCTTTTTATATATATAAATCTTCTGTGCGTGTTTGTTATTAAACTCCTCCTAAACGGTTGGACCGATTTTGATGAAATTTTTTGTGTGTATTCAAGTGGATTCAAGAATGGTTTAAATTTGGTATTTTTTTTCGTGTGTACGTCCTGTACGTCTGTCGGGACAGCTAGTTTAATATAAAAATATCAAATGAATTGGAAGTGGTGGCAAATCGTTGTGATTGCAAGCGGTATATTATTGATGCTGCGGCAATCGTTAAGCTTATTACCCAAGTCCCAAGAAGCCCATCATATATCTAACGTGATGAAAAAATAAGTGGATATATAATATTTGATATATTTATATTTTAAGTTTATAAGGCTAGTGTGAATGGAACAGTCGCAAGAGGAAAACCTAGGCGAACGTTTGTCGACCAGATCGGAGGCGTCCTGGACAAAGGCCAGGTTAAGAGCTCCTTGAACCGACGGGCGTGTATGAGGAATGTGATGAAAGTGAATGAAGCCAGAGAAGTGTGTCAGGATCGTAGCAAATGGAAATCCGTAGTCTCTGCCTACCCCTCTGGGAAACAGGCGTGAATCTATGTATGTATGTATGTATATTTTAAGTGCAACTCCTGTACTAGAAATTATTCCTATACCGCAGTGCCTTTACAAACATTCAAACAACAAATACATAGGTCACCCAAACTCAGAGCAACGATTTGCGGATTATATAAATATAAGCGATAGCTCAGTGGGGAGACCAACAGACTGCAATGCAGAGGGTCTCAGGTTCGAACCCACGTCGCGCACCGCTGACTTTCGGAAGTTATATGACTTTTCGAAATTATGTGGGTATTGATTGACAATTATCGCCTGCTCCGTGCCTCGGAGAGCACGTTAAGCTGTCGGTCCCGGCTGCCATGAACATCTATGGCAGTCGTTATTGGGAAGTCAGTGCCCTCTAATATCCTGACACTAGTCTAGCCTTAGGGTATCGTTAGCCTTCGGGTTACGGAGGTCAGATGGCAGTCGCTCCATGTAAAAACTGATATCCAGTCAAATCCGGTTAGACTAGAAAGCCGACCCCACGTGACTTGGGAATAATAAAGGTTACGGAGAAGATATTTGTCCCATGTAAAGATCTAACCTACAGCAGCACAAGCCACAACGCCATTCGTGCAGTCATTTCGCTAATATTTTTGCTACCCTTTCTATAAATCAATAATATAAAATTAAATAAATATAAAATTTGTTTGTGAAACATGAAAGTATTCTTTATCCACATTGATTGAACCTTGTTTCGATGTAAAAATGATATTTAGATACCGCAAATCCTTTTTCATTATTTGAGGTGGAATTTCCGAAATGTAACTCTTTGATGATTTGGGAATTATTATGCATTTTTTTTGTTTCTGTTGTTATTGAAAAATAACTCAATCCGTGTCAAAATTACAACGAGATTTCGAGTTTCAAATCGGTTTATATGTAGAATAAGACATAGTCAACTGCATAGTCGATAGATAAGAATATGACAGATTTAATCTAAGTCAATTAAATTTAATATCAAAGTCAAAATTAATTTATTCACTTAAGAAAAGAAAGAAAAAAATAATTTATTCTGAACACGCACAAGATAAACTTAACAATAAAAATTGAAAACAATTACAATAAAACATAAAAAAAAAAAGAAATGCTTAAGTGTGGCGTGTCAGAACAGGGCATAGTTCAGCATTTGTCAGGCAAGATGCCTGACGCTGATTTTCAACTATGCCCCCTTGAGTGACTCACGCAAACGTCAAAACTACATATCACAACAGCAATGAATAAACACTTAGGTTACAAAGTAACACTTATGAACGTCAAAGGGCTAACCCCTTAAACGTCAATGAGGTTAGTGAGTTTGTTACATTTACTGAATTTACATTTATGTTAGTTGCAATCAGAGTATACATCACTTTACTTATACTTAAATGTTATTGTTTTTAAATGTGATTTTTAATGGACTAATTTATATATTCTTCTTTATTTTTTTTATTTTTTTAATGAATTGTATGTTACTTTTATGTCACATTCAAACACAATTGTAAATTGTTATTGAATAAATAAAATGAAAAAAATGAAATGACTTTATACTTTGACTAAGACTTACTAGCACATACCTAAATAATAATAATAAATAAATAATATTCTACCACATACACACAACACCATCTAGCCCAAACTAAGCAGAGCTTGTACTATGGATACTAGACAATGGATAAACATACATATATAATTTCTTTTTTTTTTTTTTTTAAATACATATACATATATTATACATAGAAACACCCAGACCAAGACAAACATCCATGTTCATGCACACAAATGTTTGACTTGTGAAGGAATCGAACCCGCGACCTCAGGCGTGGCAGTCGGGTACACTAACCACTACGCCATCGAGGCCGACATACATAATGGAGGCATATATTGTACCGTCGTCTGCCATTAATATATTCCAGTCTTCATTCTCTTACTACCATCTGCCTGGCAGAAAAATCAACACAAATTCAAACTTGAAACCTCACGGTCGTTAACTCTACGCCTGTAGCTTTGAATCCCGCATAAATATTCATTGTAATGGAACAGTATGTAAAGGTTGGGTTGCTAGTGTAAAATATGTAGGTATGAATGTTTGTTCTTTTGCAACCGTCAGCGTCGAGCAATATGCTGAGTGGTGTACTTGTGGTATTGTGTCGCGCGCGCGATTGTCATGGCTTCGGCTTTCTTACTTTGTGTCGCGCGTACTCTGCACTACAAACTGACAGTTGCATTATTAGGTCATAACAATACACACTGTTTACTGCATTAACTAGGCCTTTTGGTTACATACTCACCTTCAAAGCTCAGTGGGGAGACCAACAGACTGCAATGCGGAGGGTCTCGGGTTCGAACTTACGTCGCGCACCTGTGACTTTCGGAAGTTATATGACTTTTCGAAATTATGTGGGTATTGATCGACAATTATTGCCTGATCCGTGCCTCGGAGAGCACGTTAAGCCGTCGGTCCCGGCTGCCATGAACATCTATGGCAGTCGTTATTAGGAAGTCAGTGCCCTCTAATATGGTCCACTGGTCTAGCCTTAGGGTATCGTTAGCCTTCGGGTTGCGGAGGTCAGGTGGCAGTCGCTCCATGTAAAAACTGATATCCAGTCAAATCCGGTTAGACTAGAAAGCCTACCCCAAGTGACTTGGGAATAATAAAAGCTAGGGAGAAGAAGACTCACCTTCATAGCGAGAGAATGAGAGACAAGACTGAACCAAGACTTAAATTCTTAAGAAAAATATATAATAGATTGTGATCTTAAAAAAGAAAATATGCTGTGGCATATTTTCTTTTTTATTTTAACTACACGGATGGCGTTGCATTTTAAGTGGTCGCCTCGCCACTGCCTCTGAGCCGAGTATTGTGGGTTCGATCCCCACGCGGGACAACACTTTGTGTGAGCCACAAATGGTTGTTCCGAGTCTGCGTGTTCCTTGTGTCCGTTGTTTGAATGTTTGTAAAGTCCCCCGCGACACAAGAATTATTCCTAGAGCAGTAATCATTTAAAAATTAAAAAATAGAAATACTAACCAAGTATGTAAGACCGGTCTGTGTGGAAAACTTTGGGAGAGGCCTATGTCCAGCAGTGGACGTCTGTCGGCTCAGATGATGAACTACGTAAGTCAAGATCTTAGTAAATAAAAAAGCAATAGCAGCCCGGAGTTAGGAAGTTGGCGGTGTTAGACTCCCCGTACCTCAGAAAGCACGTAAACCCGTTGGTCGTGAGCCTGATCTCTCTCCGGTCGTGTCGGATTACCGTCCCATCGGATCTTGAGGGTTAGGGAACAGAGAGTGCACTTGTGTTTGCGCACACGCTTGTGCACTATAATATCTCCTGCGCAGATGGCCAGTCTCAGTTAAGATTGGCCGCCGTGACCGAAATTTGGTCTGGAGGACATTATATTATTATAAATAAAAAAGTGCCGTATTTGTCTACCACTCCGAAATAGTCGTGAATTTTAAGTTAGAAGTTTGGAACTGCTGGGTAGACAGTAGAAATCCATTTATAAAGTCGCTCTCCTTTAAATTATATAGTATATGTAACGTTACTCTTGTGAATAATAGAGGCGTGAAGATAATAAATATATAGTAGATATGTGGTCAAAAAGATGACAAAATGAGCATATATATAGTAAGACATAATATTTATACTAATATTATAAAGCTGAAGTGTTTGTTTATTTGTTTGAACGCGCTAATCTCAGGAACTACTGGTTCGATTTGAAAATTCTTTTAGTGTTGAATAGCCCATTTATCGAGGAAGGCTATAGGTTATATAGCATCACGCTACGACCCACGGGGTCGGCGCAGCAATCATAAACACGGATGAAACCGCGGACACATCTAGTTTATAATATTTGCGGCTTTGACTCAGCAATGATGATTCGAACAAAGTTATTTAATAACATAGGTATATTAAAGGGTAATCAGCTTTAGGTACGCAGGTTATGTCAGTGAAGTTCAATATAAATAATGGTCATTGATGTTATGCGAGTTATAATATCAATGTAGAAGAGGGTGACTGTACGTTGTTTTATTGAGTTCGAGCACGCCGTCGGCACCTGACGTCACCCGCAGATACATACACTGACGTACGTAAAACAAGTGAACTTGTCCATAGCAACCGATATAATAAAATAAGGAATTTTTCGATTCAATATCACTTCACGGGAATCCGGGGAAGATCCCGAATAAAGACACGCAATCAAAGTTATTGAAAGAACCGGCGGCGGTGCCTGAGCCGGCTCGAGGCGGCACTATTCTGCAATCGTTTCGCGAATCCCTCCCTTGAAGCCTTCAACCCATGATTATCGACCACCCCAAACTTGAACTGTGACCTTTTGCCTGCAAACCTCCAATTATATTTCCATTCGTTCACCGGAGCCATGTCTTGCGACTACTTCCAAGCTTTCTATGAAACGTCTCACATCAGCCCTCCACTACATCTGTGGGCGACCTATTTATAGATTTCTATTTAGGAGCGCTAATTATGCTGGATGTGTTTCTCTTGGTAATCGAGCAATTAATGACAACGTGAGTAATTCCCGGATCAATAAATAGCAAGGGAACGTCAGTGAGCTCTTTAACGTTGAACTATTGTCTTATCGCGCCGTCAGACTTGTCCAACATACGTTAAAAATATAGCGGCACGTGGCCAAAGCTGAAAATAATTGTGCCCCGCCGCCGAGCGGTACGACTGTCCCTAACACCGGCTAAGCGGAGCTCGTAACATTCCAAATCTCACTCAAATAAAGGTCACCCCCAATCGCACCCCTGCAGGTATTATAAAATGGCGTCATCGGTATAGAAATATAGTGTTGTGATCGGCAGGTACGAGAGAGCCAGAAAGGTTAGGTCGTCGGCGTGGAGCGGCGACGTCGCGGGGGCCGGCGCTGCCTCCCCCTGACCTTTAGAGTGGTGTCCCGCGGGAGCGCGTAATCGCGCCGCATTACCACGCGACACATCCCTGAAGCGGCCTCATAACACGCCGCTCGAGTGCGGCCCGGCGGCGCGGCGCACCTGTCTACGTGGCCGGGCGCGCACTGCTGCAGGCGGCGCGCGCGGAGCGCCGGCCGCCGCGCGCCTGTCACACGCAGCGCTAGGCATGTGCCGACACATAACTTGTTAAACCGACAATTATCTAACGACTCCAATGAAATAAACGCTACAACTAAGATGTCTGCACTATACCTGTATTTAAACTGAATACTCATTAAGCTGTAGTTTCTATCAGAAAACTTATCATGTTGGTAACCATGTAATATCATTTTAGATTATTCGACGAGTAGGCCACCCTGCGACAAATACATCAACACTTTCCTCCCAAATCAACATACCCTCATAATTGCGTGTATAATGGGTAGGTTGCAACGTAGTGTTATCCCGCGCTCACCGCTATCCGCGCATTCCCATCCCTAGTCGGTGAGTCGGTGAGCGCGCATGCGCGCTGGCCGCTATTAAAAAATGAATTTCTGGTTCCCGCACTGTGAGCCGTACGTCGGTGACGGCGGCTGCGTGTCGGTGGCGTGCACGCGAGGACCGCGCCCGAGCGCCGAGCGCCGAGCGCCAGCGGCCGCGTCACGCGTCACGCGCTGCAGCGCGGGACACAGTGCGGGTGTGGTCGTGCCGGGCAGTGCGGGGAGTGCGGTGCAGTGCGGCGGCGGAGCATGCGGTAGACCGCGCCGCGCCGCGCCGATGCGGCCGGCCTGCTAGCGGCCGCGGCATGGCGCGCCGCGCCGCCCGCGCCCGCCCCTCGCCACACGCACCATGAGCGACCTGCAGGCCACCTTCGAGTTCTCCGTCGAACTCTACAAGTTCTACAATGTCGACCTCTTTCAGAGAGGGTGAGCATTCTAGTGCCGACTGACGTGCGACCGACCACCCACTCACTGATAACGCCGATAACAACTGATAACTGCAATCTGCATACAGCGGCATTAACCCATAACAATTACACATTTAATGAAATAGCTAATCTGCGGTGAGCTTACGGTCGGATAGCACTGAAGTATGAGCAATAAATGCCTAAATATTTTAGCGTTACAGTTTTTATTATCAACTGAGTCAGTCAATACATAATTTATATAGGCATGTCTGAAGCTAACGATTGATAGTTTGCCCTCGACAAGGGGACAGAAAGCCCTTTAAATTCGATTAAAGTACGCAGACCGTACACGCAATCTTACAGAGCATTAGCCGACATTACGAGCAAGATAGTAAAGCTATCTATCGTCGGAGCTCTACATATCGAGCACTTCAACATCCCTCAACGATCTTAAAAGCACTTGGTCGATATTAAAACGTTATCTCAACAGAAATATGAAACACCACATTTTATCTTGGTCATCAATTTAACTATTGGATAAAGATAATCTTGGGGAATAAGACGACGCTGCCAACTAAACGTTAACCCAATTCTCTCAGCAAATGAGGGATGATATTAAGTAGTAACAGAATAAGGGCTCTCTGGTGTCACATCTCGGCGAGACATGTTATGACATTTAAGTGTCACAAGTAGTTGGTACAGACTTGGCCATATGGGAATACGTCGGTGAGTCTCGTTATTTACGAATGACTACAGTTACAGCCCTGTCTCTGTTCTTGTCGTGAGCTAGGCTCGCCGGCGCGGCTTTTATCTCTGTTAGTATTCAAAATGTACACGTCTGAATGTCGACGCAATATTATAAATTACGAAGCATTAGTACAATTGCGAACGAGGGTATGTTGGATCAGACGGTCTGACTCGCTTATACGGACTTCAAGCTGTTAAAATATATGAAATTCGTAGCACTGTGACGTTACTATAGGCATACCTACTACATTAAAAGGCAAGATATCTAATGTGCTTTAGATTCTTGTAATAAAAAAGAACCTTTATATATCACATTGGATGTATTTAGTCTTAAGTATCGAAATTTAAAAATTTAAAATTAAATTATAAAGACAATAAGTACTTACCTATTATTTATAACCTACATAAAGTTTACATACCATTTTGGATTCAAAGATAGGCTGTTTAGTGTCTACACGATGGCTGATAATTTGATTAACTCAAGCAAACATATACCTACTTATATACATATTCACGGGGAGACTAAGATGGTAGTTGTCTCAATGTTCCAGTCTGCTGAAAAGCAACCGAAACGTCGGAGAAAGTGTAAAAATAAATCTAAATAGTATAATAGTATAGTAATAGTATAAATAATTTTAATAGTTTCAATAATTTAATTAGCTTAAAATTTTTTAAAGTTTAATAGTGATTATAGTAGTGTAACAGTTTTTCAAAATTTTGTAATAGTGTCAAATAAACAACGCGATAAAATCCGTATATAGTAGTTTAATTTCAATGAATAACATTCGCGTAAACAGAAGACAATATTATACGGTATTTATTATTTGTCAATGTTACATACTACCTCCGTAGATTTTTTTAAAGCTGTCTTTATTCTGCCTGCTGATCATAATCTTCTGATAAAAGAGTATACATTACCCTCTAAAGTTCTAGACATACGTCTCATCTTATATAAATACTAGATGTGCCCGCGGTTTCACTCGCGTTTATGATTACTGCGCCGCCCCCGTAGGTCGTAGCGTGATATTATATAGCCTATAGCCTTCCTCGATAAATGTGCTATCGAACAGTTTTTTTTAATTCGAACCAGTAGTTCCTGAGATTAGCGCGTTCAACCAAACAAACAAAAAAACTCTAATATTAGTATAGATAGTTATGTGTTTCTTCTTGTTTGTCCCATAAATCCCTGGCAGGTTGAAAATCTGTGTGCGAAAAAATAGATACTACAGTACATAATCATTATATATTATAAAACAAAGTCTCCCGCCGCGTCTGTCTGTCTGTCTCTTCACGATAAACTCAAAAACTACTGAACGGATTATAATGCTGTGTAATAGACATAGTGATTCATAAGGAAGGTTTAGGTGAATAATTTGTTAAGGTTTTGTACCACCCGTGCGAAGCCCGGGCGAAACGCTAGTACTATTTAAAACAAAGAAATCGCAAATAGCTAAAAATAATAAGGTACGTAAGATTTTTTTGCCTTTATCTACCTACCAGTTTTCAAACATGGAATCCTACTTAAATATGGGATTAAACATAATGACCACCAAAAATTGTAATTGCACACCAAAATATGCTTACTAAAATATATCATAACGAGCACCTATACGCCTCAAATCACTGCATTCCGTCTCGGAAGGGTTAGGTTATATTAGGTTCCTTCTTAAACCCACCCAAAAATAGGAGCCCCGCCAAGCGGGGCTCCGTCGACTTATTTTGATCTCTTTACTGTGCAATTAATATTTTTGGTATTAAAATGCGGTTTTAATTTTGATGATCATTTACTATTTTTGGTGATCATTTACTATTTTTGACTGTTATATTTTACTATATCTGGTGATAAGTTAAACATAAGCCCTTAAATATTATTAAAACTGCTATTCACGATAATTCGTAATAGCTCTCAATCAAAGCGTACCCAATAAAACCAGCAATCAGTATGAACCACAAAATAAACGCTTTGAAAATATGCTTACCCTCGCTCACCCCGGTTCGTGCGCAATTTTGATTGACGCAGCGAATTGCATAGCCATCGCTCAAACCCCTTCAATTAAAGCGTGGAGCGTACTGACTCATAACTCTTAATTAGTAATCGCGGCTGTTAGCGTGCTTTCCGTCAACCTTCGTCGCAAAAAATGAGGAAATATGGCTTCACTGGACGACTACTAATGGCGAGAATCAGTTAGCGATGAAGCACTTATCAATTTCATAAAAGACGAACTTACTGATTGAATTGAAAAGCCTACTTTTTGATTTTTGTATTGAACGTGAATGTAAACCTATTTTGGTGTGTGGACTATTGTTTCCTTAAAAATGGTGTCGTTGGCTTCGTCTGCACCATTAATCAATTTCAAGCTTAATCCATTTTTGAGTTATACTATGACGTTAGGGTTTCACTACTATAATATATCGAAAAACGTTGTTTTAATTTATGAAGCGAATTGCTTATGTGAAATTTGACACTCGCGATTCTAATCCTGCGACTGCAGTGGGATCAATGGAGTTCGATAAATAGTTTGGTACAATAAAATACGGATAACTTTTTTAATCATTTTCGTATACGTTTTAAATGAGGGGCAGCGATAGCTCAGTGGGGAACCAACCGACTGCAATGCAGAGGGTCTCGGGTTCGAACCCACGTCGCGCACCTCTGATTTTCGGAATTTATTTGACTTTTCGAAATTATGTGCGTATTGATTGACAAATATCGCCTGCTTCGTGCCTCGAAGAGCACGTTAAGCCGTCGGTCCCGGCAGCCATAAACATCTATGGCAATCGTTATTGGGAAGTCAGTGCCCTCTAATATCCTGACACTGGTCTAGCTTTAGGGTATCGTTATTTATTTATTTATTCATAAAAAAACCTTCGGGTTGCGGAGGTCAGATGGCAGTCGCTCCGTGTAAAAATTGATATCCAGTGATATCCGGTTAGACTAGAAAGCCGACCCCAAGTGACTTGGGAATAATAAAGGCTAGGGAAAAAAAGAATTATACATTTTAAATGAATATTCTTATTGGTTGGCTACTTATTTTAGAAGCTCTTCTCTACGTACGTACTACAGCACTAGGTACACACAGCGACACATCAACCTAGACTGTTTGGACTTTGAACTATTAGAAGTAGAACGCTGCGAATCGTGCGAGAGAGTGCGTTATATTTTTGTTACACTCTATCCTTACCATTACATCGACACCACTATGCACTGTCCCGCACCGACAATTCTCTGTTTTGCATGTAGCATAGTTATGCGTATATAGGGTGTCTAACTTGATGTGTAGTCGTGTGTACAACAACGTTCAGAAGTTAAGATTTGCTTGCATCTTTAATCATTTATATCAAAATTGTAATATCTTTGATTTACCTCTGTTTACTTAAGGCGTCAATAATCATGATAATATATAAACATACTAGCTGTCCCGACAGACGTTGCCCTGCACAAAAGAGAAAAAAAAACAAAAAGAAAAAGCATATCTAAGCCATCCTCGAATCCACTTGAACACACACAAAAAGTTGCATTGAAATCGGTGCAGCTGTTTAGGAGGAGTTCACTGTCAACACACGTACAGAAAAATTATATATGAAGATATAATCATACACACATATACATATTTAGAACCTAATTCTTAATGTGTCCCTTTCCTATTTGAAGTTTTGGAATCTATCTAGGTACCAGTATTAACACTTTGTTAATTGCCTTTCAGAAAAAGAAGACATCCATATTTCTTTGTCTGTAGACTGTTAAGTTGGATATTTCGGAAAATGTGTGCGTGCAAACAATTGTTCTTCAAACCGTTGCGTGTTTATAACTCCTGAAATAACCTTTATTTATTTTTATTGTTTTTGCTTTCTATAAATCATATCATTTGCAATAAAAATATTTTATATAGTGTCTTTGTTATGGAGTTATTTATTGAGTGATAAAAAAAGTTAATGGAGATTATTTATCCTGTCTGTGGATAGAAGGCATTTGGCAGAGAATACGGTATTTCCACTTAAAAATCAAATCTAAATTTACAAAGTAAAATAAATAATTTTGTGCTCAACGTAAAAAGCAAAGTTATGTCTTTGTTTCGTATGCGAGCTATATTATTTGTCGCTATAAATTAAAAGTGAGTCAAACAATAGTGAACACGTACATATACTTACGTGTTAATTTGAATGTATTCTGATATAATATTTGGTCACGAACAAGCGGAGTACCAGTGCACCTAGTTTTGAAGGTTGAATAACCAGTCATCTAAATATAGCTCTACATATCCTTAATGTTTTTAAAAGTCAAGGGACAAGGGAAGTGTACTATTTACTTTTTAAAATCGATGATTATAATCTTGGTAATTTTGACCAACTTATAAGGAATTCTTGTGATCGAGAGAAAATTTGAGCGGTCCCCATCGACTACACTATTAACGTAACCCATTTCTAAATTCTAACTGGCACAATATCTATATTGTGCCAGTTAGCTCAGAAATCCTCCATTATATAAGAATACTAAATACAATCAAAAATATTAAAAAATCTTCTTGCACATTTCATGGAATCCATCTAAATGTATTTATTCTGAGACGCCGAAGGATGTCACCTATTACTAGATTCTTAAATAGCCTAACGAACTAGTAAAATGAAGCGGTACCAATAAAAACAATCGTATAATGTGCCTTGATGTTTCTCAGTGCACACGTCATCGCCTCGCAAGGTCACAGTCTAAAATTAACTGTTTTAACCAGATTTTACATCACAATGTTTACTCCCGTGTTTCGATGTTCTACTACATCGAACACGGGGAAACAAACTCTTGGAAATACATCAATAAACACACGTAAGATGCAAAATAATGGCAAGTAAACTTCGATTGAAAACTCCAGGTCAATGAACGGTAAAATGATGTGAAATATATTATTATGAAATTATTAGTGATAATAGTACAGCGAAATAGCTACCGAATTATTAAAAAACATATTTTTATGACAAATACATAAAACGACAGTATTTTATATGTTTTAAAATCGCGAATAACAGACTCCTACGCATCGCGGGCGGTTTGTGACCTAGATGTTTATTTGCGGCGCATCTCATTCTTAAATATGTAAGTGTGTCTGTATGGATAATGTTATATCGTATTTCTTTAGAGGTAATTAATTAATACACTCATTTATTATAATGAAATACACGTTTAATGAGACCAGCACACTGAGCACACAATACCAAAAACATAGTATTTTTTATCTATGGTGCAACCATAGATTGCACAACTAAATACTTCAGGAAAGTGCTGCCCTCAACTTAATATTATATATAACAGACAATATTACAAATTTATTCATATTTAGCTTCCTGTTTACTGCCAAAGTTTAGGGTGTACTTTTCTGACTAGACCAGAGAGATTCTAGAGAGAGGTCAGGCTGAGAGTACCCTAAATCGAAGAGCGTTAATAAAGAACGTGATAAAAATGAAGTTGGGAAAAAAGATATTCGCCTCGCCAATTGGTTGTACCGAGTTTGGGCGCTTGTGTCAGTTGTTTAAATGTTTGCAAAGTCTCTCACAACACAGAATGGCAGCCTCGATGGCGTAGTGGTTAGTGTAACCGACTGCCACGCCTGCGGTCGCGGGTTCGTTTCCCGCACAAGTCAAACATTTGTGTGCATGGACATGGATGTTTGTCTTAGTCTGGGTGTTTCTATGTATAATATGCATGTATTTACAAAAAAAAGTATACATGTATCTATGTTTATACATTGTCTAGTACCCATAGTACAAGCTTTACTTAGTTTGGGCTAGATGGTGTTGTGTGTATGTGATAGAATATTATTATTATTATTATTCCGAATGCCTTGGCAGTTGTGTTTTAAAATAATAAATAAAAATTCTAATAAAAATAAATAGCAGGATCGTAGCAATTTCTGATGGGTATGCTCTATGTACTCCGTGTTGCTTGAAACATCATATGTAACATTTATGTGAATAGGCTGTTTAACATTCACACACACATACATATTTGTGACATCCTTATTTCTTTAGCTATGTACATAGTAGGTATACTAATATTTGTAATCTATACTAATATTATAAAGCTGAAGAGTTTGTTTGTTTATTTGTTTTTTGTTTGGTTGAACGCGCAAATCTTAGGAACTACCGGTTCGAATTGAAAAATTCTTTCAGTGTTGGATAGCCCATTTATTGAATAAGGCTATAGGCTATATAACATCACGCTACGAGCAATAGTAGCAGGGCATAAATGAAAAATGTTGCAAAAAACAGAACGGCAAAAATCTCTTATGTGAAGCAGACGGAGTTGCGCGGATCAGCTAGTCATAGTATAATAATACGTGTAGGTCTGATACAATACGAAGATACGAGCGCATTACTTTACTATAATATCACATTTACTATTTACTATCATATTTTTGAAGTGAAAACTTCTTTAGGCGCGTTGAACACTCCTTGGGTGAACAAAAATCATAGAACTCGCGTCATCGTCACGCTTCGTCATCGTCACGCTTCCACGCTTTCCATTTTTGAATTATTTTAGAATATTAATAATATCTCAGAAATGTTGCGTCCTACGCAAAAAATAACGAAATTTTGACCCCCTTAACAACCCAAGAGAGTATTGACAGGAACTAGCATCCAGCCCGACCTTTTTTTTTGGACTATAAAGAAATGTTTATCATCAAGGATTAAAGTTTTTACTTCTATCGGCAGTCACCAAAGACTGAAAACCATTTTCTTTTTTTGTATAGTAAAACAGAATCTATAATGTTATTCTATAATTATACGACCATATATCTGTCATTCCTCAAATGAAAACTTCCACAGCTCTATCGTTTCAGCGCACGTCGTGTTGCAATCTGAAGGAAATCGAGTTCGAACTATTTCTATACAGGTATACATGTATGAATCTTTATTTATTACACATTTGCCGGATTTCCCAAACATCCCATCAACATCGGCTATTTTGCAACTAACATATGTAAATGTAAATTCAGTAAATGTAACAAACTCACTAACACCTTTGACGTATTATCATTTATTCACTTACGTTCCTTTGTAACCTAAGTGAATAAATGATTTTTGACTCTGACTTTGAACAAATTCAGCGATTATAACTTATGGTTAATTATTTTCGATTCTCCTTTTACACTGATGTTTACGGTACCAGTAAATTACAAAAATCAATTTATTTTTATACCAGCTTTTGCCCGCGGCTTCACTCGCGTTAATTTAGAATTTGACAATCAATTCGGGTTGTACTCTGCTTGTAATAATATAATTCAATCATGACTCGAAAGACACGTGGCGCCATCTATTTTCATAAGAATGTTATTGTTGTTTTCCTCGGGAACAGTATTTTTTTTCGGGATGAAAGGTAGCCTATGTCCGTTTCTGTACACCTGACAACGTATATGCAAAATTTCAGGATGATCGGTTCAGTGGTTTAGGCGTGGAAAGGTAACAAACAAACAAACTCATTTTCGCTTTTATAATATTAGTTAGGATTAGGAAGGATTCTGGTTACAACCCATTAATTTTGATATGAGTTTACTATATTCGGAAGATCAATTAAATATGCCTGTAAGTACTTATTTACTACACGTTCAACAACAATAATAAAATTAAACAGGGTACCAAAACTTAAAATAAATGAATGATTATTTTAAAATAAATTATTATTTAATAATTACAACTATGAAAATATACGGTACATACCTATTACTTTATTTTATAGAACAAATTACGTCAATTAATTCAACATCTCAAAAATTTTTGTCTACTTATTTGTATGTACTTACTGAGACAAAAATTCAAGCACAATAATCATTATTATGATAAATTTATTAAATATTAGAATATAAGATTTTGCCCGCAACTATGCATACGTCAATTAAGATTTTGACAATAAATTATATCGTTCGGAAACAGTGCTTTTTTTTTCTGGATTAAAAGTACACTGTACGTACAGAAAAGGATATTATCTATTCTGTTTTCTGACAACGTGTGTATGCAAAATTTCATGATGATTGGTAGAGAAGTTAAGGCGTAAAAACTTACATAAATCGCATTTATAATATTTGTTCGGATAGGAAATTTTACGCAAATCTACTATTTTATCTCAATGTCAAATGCCAAGACACACACAAGTAATTGTTGTACTTTTATTACATAACTAGCTTCTACTTCTTCTTCTTCTTTCTACATAACTAGCTGCGACTTCGTCCGCATAGATTTTAACTAAAAAGTGTTTGTCTCCGCGGAACCCAATTTTTTTTCTAAAATCAAAGTAGCTTAAGTTACTCCTTATAACATCAGCTATCTGCCAGTGAAATTCCCGTCAAAATCGGTTCAGCCGTTTAGGAGATTAGCCGGAACAGACAGACAGACAGACAAAAATTTTAAATATAGATGTTTTCTTGTAGGTTCCTTATATACTTTCATATGCATTAGATAAAAAGCTGTTATTTTGACATTACAAACAGACACTTCAATTTTATTTATTTGTAGGTAGATCATTCAGAGAAAAATGATATTCAAATACAAATATGTCAGCGTCATTCTCGTGAACTTATCCCAAGTTATTTAGGTCGACGCAATTATTCTATTTACTTTTCTTCGTCGCTATTTACATACAGCCAGTCATCGCAGGATTAACTCCCTAACTAATAATATCGCTTTGCGCAATCCATTCATGGTTTCTGGCATCATCTATTCTTGTAACCATCTATACATTTAAACATAGTCTCATCTATACTTGTACATAGATAGTCTATTTAAGTATAGTCTCACTCTTATATAATATTCCTGAAGAGCGATGGAGTTTTTAACCGACTTCAAAAAAGGAGGAGGTTCTCAATTCAACTGTATGTTTGTTTTGTATATATGTTACGCGATCATTCCGCCAATCATGAATTGATTCCTTTTTGTTTGGTAGATCATACTTCAGAGGTGGTCCCATATAAATTTTATCAAAATAGATTCAGCGATTTTTGAGAAAATCAACAAGACAAAATATATACCCAGATCTACTTTCTTCTAAACGGCGCCGCGCCGGCGCTGTCATTTCAGCAGCAGGTTTAGTAGGCCTACCCATAGTATATATAAGGATCAATAAACATTAAAAATATACTTACATTCTACTAAAATTTAAAAATAGAATTCATAAAAAAATAGAAAACCGATCTCAAATCAATTTTTAATTTTTAGTTTAAGTTGGTACTTATAGGTTTAGTTATAAAGTCGGTTTTCGTATTAAAAATAAAAATAATTATAGCTAGCTATGGTTTTAGGTCACACATAAAAGACGACGAACCAATCGACGTTTACCGGTCACAGTTTTATACTCCGTGCTGCAACTGCGAAATTTTAGTCTTTATCCCTTTGCTTGACTCCGTAATCAAACCCTAGATCTTATGCACAGCAGTCTCATAATACACCGTGGCAGCCATCTACCTATACTAATATTACAAAGAGGAAAGATTTGTATTTTGTTTGTCACGAATAAACTCAAAAATGAATCGACCGATATTAAAAATTATTTCACCATTAGAAAGCTACTTTATCTAGAAGTAACATGGGCGATATAACATCACGCTACAAACCATGGGAGGGGAGTAGTAATTATGAACATGGGCGAAACAGCAGGGAACAATTAGTAACCAATACACTTCTACATACATTCCTAAAACTCCACTTATATAACTCTAAAAATGAAAAGCCAGCGATTAATCAAACCCCTAAACACCTAGTAAAACTAGTGCAGTCTGCGGTGGACGTCGGTACATACAATTAACGTCACTATTCGCTTGTGGAGAACACCACGAATTCATATACTTAGTATGATATAAGTTCATAACCCGATAAACTTATTTGCTGCACACTGAAGCACTATTACGTACCTGGACTCTCATATTTCTACAACGACCGCAATTCATTTAAAGATTATTAAGTTATATTATTATTGTAACGTTTTATGACGATATAATATAACTAGATTTTGGCCGCGGCTTCGCTTGAGTTATCTCGTTAGTTAATGCGACTGCTATGCGTGAGGTCTCGAATTTGATTGCCGGGTCTTGCAAAGTGACATTGGGATTTTCTGTTCAGAAATTCCTTATGTCAGCATGCAGTCTGATGCTGTATCAGACTAACAGATTTCAGCATGAAGGGCCGGCTCGACCGGGGAATTACTACCTTCTCACAGAATATCGACGTGAAATAGCAGTATTCCTACTGTTGTGTTTCGTTCGGTGAGTGAGAGTGCCGGCGCGGTGGCCCAATCACCACCTTTCCCCCATCCCGCTCCTTCTCCTTCCCACTTCCTTTCCTAAAGGGTCGGCAACGCGCAAGTGATGCCTCTGGTGTCGCAGGTGTCCATAGGCTACGGTGACCTCTTACCATCAGGTGGGCCGTAGGCTTGTATAAAAAATAGTTGGCCATAGTTTAATAAAAAACATTAAAAAAAACAGTACACTAACCGGCTATAGACCATTGAGGGTGAGTCTACATGGTACCTAAAATTTTAGTTGGTGAAATGTGATTGTAATACGCCTATACCTTTTTGGTGACATAGACGTGGAAATCAGAATACAAAAAAATCTCGTTTATGTAAGACCAAACTATGTATCTAAATGTCAGATGCAAAGCACAGGATCGACCAATTGTTTTGCACAGCTGTCATACCCTTGGACATGTTTGATAGTTGGTATGCAGAACTAATCAATAACTATGGTAAGAAATCTTATCATACTTATTGATGAGTTCTGTTTGCCCCTCCAGAAAAACGGTGCGGTTTTATGTATGTATATATGTATTAATGCAAAACTTTCCTTACAAAATGTATTGTAGAGCATTGGCACAATGACCCTCTCGGTCCCTTCCTTTTCTTTCTTCTGCCCCCTTTCACCCGTCCCTTACTATCAGCTTCGCTAACTGCTTGTGTTGGGGCTGTAGTCTTCCCAGCATGGAATATTGTTGTGTTATGTAGAAAAAGATAGATTATGTTTATGTAACGAGTGTTTATTGTTCACTAAAAAATATTACATATTGAACTCAATATAAAACGCACGCAGGCGCCAAATTAGCCTGCGCAGCATACATTGTAATGTACGAGTTCGTACAGCTTGTCATCCGGCAAACCTTGTGGTGGTCTGCTACCTGTATGGTTTATGGTTGGTAGCTGGTTGAATTTCTTTGCTTCTGGGAAGTCAAGTAAAAGCAACCCTGTCTGTGGACCGCTGAGTCGTCTGACACTAACAGCATTAAAAATGGCAACCCCCAAGCAAATGTTGAGAGTTATGTATCATGAAAATGGAAAATAAGTCGATAAATAAACATTTTTAATACTCAACCGGATGCAGTGAAGCTCAGTCTTGATGTTTTTACAAGGTTTAATGCTGATTAATTTTACTTTATTTGTTATAATTATGTTAGATGTTTAAGTGATAAAATAATTGCTGTCCACGCATTGTTATTTAAGAGTTAGTCGTGGAGACCTATCATTGGCTCTCTGTTGCATTTTTTTTTCACTACTATGTATTTCAAAGCTGTTGGTCTTCCTAATACATAAATAAATAAATAAATATTGGTAATTCCTCTGCGGTACCGGCTAAACGCTATTTATTTAAATCACATTTCATTACAATAGAACAAAAAAAAGTGAGTTGTATTTTAAAATACTGTGACTTTGTTTAATGTTTGGTACTTGTGTCACTGATTGTACTAGGTTTGCGTTTGAAATATAAGAAGGGAACCCAATTTCAAAGAAATATTATTCTTCATATAAAACTGTTCCGCTGCTATTTAAAGTTTTAAATTATTCGTCGTCGATAAGTCTCGGCTAACAATAGCTCGTTGAATCGTATTCTGCAGCATTGCTATGTTAAAAGTCAACTCGAAGTTACCTTTATATTTTTCTTTCCCCGGTGGCAGTATTTTCCTTGTTTTTCAAAAGGAATGTCGCTCGCTAGAGAAACGTTTGTTCAAGAATGCTCTCGGTTGATTGCAACTGCCATCTTCGTTTTTATAAACAGCATTATCTTCGCTACTAATATTTTTAAAAATTAATATATAGCTACTAGATTTTGCCTGCGGCTTCGCTCGCGTAGGTATAGGTTAGATTAGGTTAGTAACAGTTCTTTTTTCTAGATGAAAGGTTTCCTATGTCCTATTCTGTAACCCTGACAACGTGTATGCAAAATTTCATAACGATCGGTCGAGTAGTTAGACGTGAAAGCGCACAAACAAACAAAACTCACTTTCGCATTTATAATATTAGTTAAGATTAGGATTTAAAGCGGCATAGATATTTAAAATGGCATGTTAATAAGGATGTCAGGTGTGAATCCAGCCATATACTTTCAGAAATTATATGTCATACAGTCCTTGCAATACGCTAGCTTCCGGGGCAGAAAAAATGAGGTATGTATAATAATTTATATCAACGAGTCCACTCGCACATGTATTTAAATTAATGGACAGTATAATTGAAACGGTAAAAACAGCGTTGTAGCTATGGTTCCAAGCTACCTTAGGATGGATAGAATTGATAAAAAGGCAATTAAATAGATAGCATAGAAAGATAATTTTCAAGTAAATACAATGTTATGAATAATATAGTAGGTTTGCCAAAAACGATCTAGCTATGAGCCTGAAATCTTTCTGAGGTATCGGACAAAATTTCGGGCATAATTTGTGATTACTCTATTATTAAATTACTAGCTGTTACCTGCGACTTCGTCCGCGTAGATTTTAACTAAAAAGTGTTTGTCTCCGCGGAACCCTATATTTTTTCTAAAGTCAATGTAGCCTAAGTTATTCCTTATAACATCAGCTATCTGCCAGTCCCGTCCCGTCCCGTCAAAATCGGTTCATCCGTTTCGGAGATTAGCCGGAACAAACAGACAGACAGACAGACAAAAATTTTAAAATAGATGTTTTCGGATAGGCCCCTCATATACTTTCGTATGCATTAGATATTATTTTGACATTACAAACAGACACTTCAATTTTATTTATTTGTATAGATTTTATACTAAGGTGGCGACAAAGTTAAGAACTGCCAGATGTAAGCGGTAACTGCCAAAACCGCTTACCAACTGGCATGTTACAAGCATACCTAGGCTAACGCCTGTATATGATTAACAATCTCGTATTGTAACCTTACAGATTCAAGATATCGTGTCCGCCGCGATTTCACTCACTTTTATGATTACTGCTACGCTCGTTTTTTACCATTAATAAGGAATTGGGCAATAAAAGACAAGAAAAACAAACTTTTAAGCTCTATTATATTAGTATAGATTACTAAGATGCATGCTCGGAACCAAACTCAGGTACTCAGTAACGTTAATTTAGTTTCTACAAGAAGCAAAACGTACGTGTCAAACGTAGACATAATTATTTAACTTGTTAATCATTGCAAGTATACATAGCTACGTACGTATATACAGATGGTACCACAAACTAACCGAGGGTTGTCGCCACCTATAAGCTTTATTTAGGTATATACAAACGGAACTGAACACATTTTATTCCCCCTTTTAACGGCCGTCTGCGATATAGGGTAGCGACACTACATGCGACGGCCATGGGGAGCGTGTAAATTGATTTGGGTCGAGACCAATGCGACAGGTGTAAATGAATTGGGCTGTAAAAAGTGTGGGACTTCGCGATACATCCATGAGGAAAAGGTCAGAGGCATCTTGACGTATCGCCTTGGTCTGAACGAAATAAAAACGGAAAACATTGCGAAAATAAATAAAAGCACAGTTTGGTAAAGGTTTGTTAGATACATAGAATCTGAATCTGTTCCTGTTTTACTTTGGGAAATGCTGTGACGCATACCCCTCCGCGGGGGCAGGCGGAGGGGTTATGTCGGACTCACCCGGGGAAAGATAGAAAGTCCCGAGTCCTACTGACTAAACCTACCACGGTGCTCCTTCACACGGTCTATGGCCGGGACGCAGCGATCGCTCGCGCATTCATCCTGCAGCCCTGGCAGAAACATACAACTGCCACACTAGAAATGAATGCTATGTCAAGGGGCACTTTCACAATGGAAACTTCAAACAACGGACACAAAACACATCGTAACTCGAAACAACTATTTGTGGATTACGATTTTTTGTCCCGTTTAGCGATCGAATCCACAAAACCTGATGAAGAGAATGAGGAATTGATCATAATAAAATAATTTGAGGCTATAGATATCTACCGAGCGCAGTGTCTGACTGCTATCCTAACTAGACCTAATCCTAATCCTAACTAATATTATAAAAGCGAAAATGAGTTTGTTTGTTTGTTACCTTTTCACGCCTAAACCACTGAACCGATCATCCTGAAATTTTGCATAAACGTTGACAGGTGTACAGAAACGGACATAAGCTAACTTTCATCCCGAAAAAAATTACTGTTCCCGAGGAAAACAATAATAACGTTCTTATGATAATAGATGGCGCCACGTGTCTTTCGAATCATGATTGAATTATATTATTACAAGCAGAGTAAAACCCGAATTGATTGTCAAATTATAAATTAATGCGAGCGAAGCCGCGGGCAGAAGCTAGTAGAAAATATAATACTAATAACACAACACAAATTTAAATACAAACTTTTACATTGACAAGCTAACTACAGTTTAAAAACTGAAGATTTGAATATTACCATCACCGCATAGTTTTTATACAAATTTATTTTGGTAGGTAGCTTAAATCAGATAGTACTAAGCAACACGAAGGCAATTAATCGTTCAGGGTGAGTAATCTGAAACCATACCAAGCAGCTCTGTTGCTTCGTTATGGCTAAACTATTGACTTCATTTAAAACGTAATTTTCACATGTAAACAAAAACGTATATTACTTTAAATTTCCTGAACTAGGAGCCGCGCTGATAGTTTCATCTACCTCATTATTAGAAAACTGAAAAAAAAAGCAACATGCATTTTATAATTTACTAGCTTTTGCTCGCGGCTTCGCTCGCGTAAATGTTAGGTTAGGTCTGTAACAGTACTTATTTCTGGACGCTATGTCCTTTTCTTTACTCCTGACAACGTGTATGTGGCATTTCATGATGATCGGTCGAGTAATTAAGGTGAAAAAGCGTAACAAACAAACTAACATTTGCATTTATAATATTAGTTAGGATTAAACTTTTGTTTAGTGCACCGAACTTGACGAGAAATAGTTTCCATTTGATCTTTTTACGCCAGCAGTCAATGAAGCGATAATATTCAGACCACGGGAGAGATAATAAAGGTTTATTATCTCTGCCGTGATTCAGAGTCTAGCTAATTTTAATATTTTTATGACGATTTTCTAAGATAAACTCTCCGCTCTTTCAGATATAACTGTCTTCTTTCTATATTGACATGAAAAAAGAATAGACATATAAAATATATGTAGGTACCTAACAGGATTTTATGAATTTAACTATTTTACCATACTGAGGCTGAAAGAAAGGCTACCATAAAATTTTATTAAATGCTTCAGTATATTCAGTAGTCATTCATGGAGAAATGGTTGCAGCACCTTACAGTTATGATTTGTAAACAAAATTTTATTGTAAACTTGGCGATTAAAAAGAGTGGCCATGAGTTTCTTGCCCGTTCTTCTCATGAGCCCTACACCCTTGCTTTGCTGAACGTGGCAGTAAATGTAAATTCACAGAAAAAATTTAGTGTGACTTTGACATTCATAAGTGTTACCTTGTAACCTAACTTGAATAAATTTATTTTTGATATCTCAATACTGGGCAAATTTCCATCCCATCGTTCTGTTTTATAAGCTTGTCCTTTACCTGCGGTTTTGGTATCTCGATTATAAAGATCTATTCTACAACAGTCCTCATTCGCTACTCCTCACTTTTTTAAGCCTACGACACTCTCCCAAAATCTATACTAATATTATAAAGCTGAACAGTTTGTTTGTTTTTTGAACGTGCTAATCTCAGGAACTACTGGTTCAAATTGAAAAAATATTTTATTGTTGGATAGGCTATTTATTGAAGAAGGTTATAGGCCATATAATATCATGCTACGACCCACGGGGGCGGCGCAATAAACCGCGGGAACATCTATAATAAATAAAATTTAAAAAAATATTACATCTATCCGTTGCTTTATTGCTGCGTTAAAAAAGGTCAAACATTTTCGTATTAATAATATTAATAACTCTTCTACGCCTTTGTATTTTTTTATTACGTTAGTTAAAATTCATCATTAACCTATCAATTGCAGGAATCCCAGACATGATTGAATTGTGTCGGACCGCCGATGTACCACTGCAACTCAATAGGTTAATAAGTTTATAATGTACCATGGACAAAACTATTTAAAAAAATACCAAACGACAGATCATTGTTACTTCTATAAAATCATAATCAAAAGCAACATTACCACAGCATTGTCAAACTCAAAGTACATTATATTATTCAAAGCTAACGAAGAAATCTGGCCAGTGACATGCATTAAAGACTTCAAACATTGTTCGAGTTGGTAATGACGATAGCTAAGTGTTAACAGCGGGCATTGCCTCCAAATGACCGTAATAAGTATAACGACTATTGTGAACTTAACTTAATAAACTTAAGAATTTGCTTCATGCTTTAAATACGAAGGAGATGTAATAGCGTCACAGTGACAATAATTGTGAGGAGAAGTTTGTAATGGATGCGTTTGGTTCTCTCTTCCTTCCTTTACAATAGTATTATAACATAATGGATGTTGCCGCGGTTTCACCCACGTTTATCGTTACTGTGCCGCCCCGGTGGGTCGTAGCGTGATGTTATATACCCTATAGCCTCCCTCGATAAATAGGCTATCCAACACTGAAATAATTTTTCAAATCGAACTAGTAGTTCCTGAGATTAGCGCGTTCAAACAAACAAACAAACTCTTCAGCTTTATAATATTATTAGTATAGATTTGATAATGTGCTGCTTCGTTCGTACCAGAAAAGGCTTCGTAATAAAATATGGTTGAAATAGAGCTCCAATCTAGTCATATAAACGTAAAATTTCAACGGAAATGCACTGTATGTTCACTTTTGATGTGACGTATTTTTCTCTTCTTATAGGACAATACACGAATGGTAATTGATTTCATTCCTGTGTCACGAGGGATTCCACAAACATTCAAATAACTAACACATAGACTCGGAGCAACTAATTGTGGATCACACAATTTTTTGTCTCGTGTGGGGGGGATGGAACCATAAACACTTCCAATGTTGGGTGTAGGTGACGAAATAAAAAGGTGTTACTTTGGCAGTAAACTACCGTGTAATGCATACTCTTACATAGAATCCTTATATTATATAGTAGGGAAGGCGCGTCACACACTACACACTAGGCGCATTATGAAACCACTACACATACGTGCAGTAAAAATTACTTTGGAAGAAAACGCCACTCGTGGTATTTAAGACACTGCGTCTTGGTTGGATCTTTATTTTTTAATAGTTCTTATTATGAAAATTGCTTCTGTTGCTAGGTTTTTTATTTGGTTTATTTTCAAATGCAGGTCGGGATCTTAAACGATACCCATAATCCTAACTAGTTCATACATGCAGATATCAAAATTTCAAGCTTCAAAGTCGTTCAAACTATTATTTTCGACACAAAAAAAAATAGGAAAATAATTAGGTAAAATATATTTCTATGTCTAACTATGAAGTACTTTTCGTTGCGTAAATTAATTAATAGATAAAGTCATTCGATGTTAATGCTGAATTTACGTGAGAACTAAACATATATCGCTGCGGGGTAGGTAGGTGCGCCACACCGCTAAAAAAGATATCAGATTTTATTATTTGTATATTCTAGAACTGTAAAGTGAACTAGCATTTATTGTACTACTTTCATAGATATTGTAGGATATGATGATGATTTCACGGAGGGCACTTTGTCATTTGATAATTACACAGTGGTCATTTCGTCACTGCGCCAATGTGCCAAATTATGTGTTCGGTCCACAAGGAACAAAAATATGTTTATTAATTTATTTTAGGTACACAAAACAGAACAAAGTGCACGTAGGTTTGAATATAAATACATAATTTAAATATTATAAAAAAAATTAAAAATTTAAAAATTACAGTTATGTTCGAAACCAGAAGTTCCCAGCCTTTTTTCTCATAGACCACTTTCACAATTTAGCTGGTTCTGGTGGACCCCCTACAGCTAAACATACGTCCATGTTTTTTTTTTAGTTATTCGCTACCCAAAAATCGAAAAACCACTGGTACTGAATATGGAACATGCAAGTTTTTACAAGTAACAGTCGCTTAGTTCTTCACTATCGAAAGCAAATACCGTGGACCCCCACTTACGAATTGTGCACCCCCATTTTTTGTCACGCCATTGTAGACCCCCGTCGAGTCTGCCGTGGACCCCTGGGATCCACCTGGACCACTTTGAGAACTAATGTTCTAAACTAAGTTAACTAGTTTAACTCACAAATAGTTGTTAAGAGTCAAGATATTCTACAGAACATAGATTTATATATTCGTATTCGTAGTTTCAATGATTGTAAAGCTCATATATGATAATACACAGATGGCGCAGTGAAGCCTCGCTACGACTGCGCGCAGTGTTGTGGGTTCGATCCCCACACAGATCTAAATATTTTGTGATCCACGAATAGTTATTCGGAGTCTGGGTGCACTGTGTGTACCTTGTAGAATGTTTGTAAAGAACCCCGCAGTTCAGGAATTATTAGAACGGATATTGTAATTTCTTAAATTAACGGAATATTTTGACAATTGACATAACCTACAATTAGGCGAGCGTAGCTGCGGGCTAAATCTAGTGATCTCTTTCTGTCTTTCGTGTGGTTAATGGCCAACCTGTAGTCAAAGCCTTTGACATGGATTAACGGCTGCTGTCAATTTGAAAACAACCAGGACCGACTTTTTACGTGCCCTCCGAAGCACGGAGACGCTCAGATGAAATACCACTAAACGGTCACCCATCTATAGACTGACCGCACCCAACGTTGCTTAACCTCGCTAATCGTTTACCGATCAATGAGTGCAACTGGCTATGAGCGTCTCATAGAATATTTATAGTCCTAGAGGTGACAATGATAAATAATCCAGCATAGCGTCTAATATTATATTTGAACCGTCATACTAATTTCTATTATTGTATGACATTACATATAGAGTCACAATATTACAAACATAATTTTATTAAGGCACTTCTTCTAAGGCTCTTTGTGAAAATAATAAGCTTATCATCAGTATAAAATGATAGTCTTAGTCTTAGTCTTAGTTGGACGTATGTTATCCGCACTTAGCCCCACAATTGGGCCATTGTTCGTAAGTAACCGACGCGGAATACTGTTCGGCTACTCATACCACCCCAGCTCCATCCAGAAAGACAATAGGGGACCGATGTTGCGCAGTACCTCCTTCATCGTTTCTGGACTGTTTAGGAATTTCGCCCGTTGGTTGCTCACGCTTTTACAATGTAAACTTGCACGTGAGCCGGTGTCTCCTCGGTCTCCATGCAGCCTCTACATAAGGGACTGTCAGTGATGCCGATGTTGAATAGGTGCCTGTTGAGTGAGCAGTGGCCTGTTATTATACCCACTAGGTGACGTAAGTTTTTCCTTGTGGAACGTAGCAGTTTGCGTGACAAATGTCTGTCTAAGCATGGAAGGGCTTCCTTCGTCTGTCTACATTCCTTTGTTTCTATCCACTGTTTTTCGTGTAGTTCCGTGGTTCTATCGCATAACCATGTTTTGAGTTGGCAGAAGGGTATCGGGACAATTGGTTCGGGTCCTACCATTTTGGTGTTCGATCCTCTCTTTGCCAGTTGATCTGCAGCATCATTGCCAGAAGAGTTGCTGTGGCCGCGTATCCACTGCAACGTTACCCGATTTTTTGTTGCAATACTTTGCAGCTCACGGTGACACTCCAAAATGAGTCCACTGTTGAAGCAGTTACTCTTAAGAGCTTGTAGTACCGCGGCACTATCTGAGATAATGCGTATTGACTTATCGCTTATACCCCTTGATGTAACCACTGTTGCAGCCCGGGTGATTCCAACACATTCTGCCTGGAAGATAGTGTTGAGGTTTCCCAGGGTCGTTGAGTAATTGATGTTTAGGTCGTGGGAGAAGACTCCGACTCCTGTTCCTGATTTTGTTTTAGATCCATCCGTGTATATTCTCACTTCATGTATGTAGCTCTCTTTAGATTCCTCATGAAGTTGGATGTGGTATTTTTTGTCAAAGACAAAGGTTTTTGGGATGATATCACGTGTCGCCTCTATCATTGGAATTTCATTGTATACTAACTCCTTTAGGCGCGCATGAGTTATTCTATTGTCTCGTTTCCAGAGCCCCACCTTTTCAAGCCGTATGGCAGCTGCGACAGCTTCCTGCTGTATGATAAGGTGTAGGGGTCTGAGATTTAGTATGGCCTCCAGCGCTGCCGTGGGGGTTGTTCTCATACAGCCTGTCGTCGCCAGGCAGGCGAGTCGTTGTAGGCTTTGTAGTTTGTGTATGACTGTGCTTAGAAGAGTGCGGGGCCACCAAACTATGGCGCCATATGTTATCATAGGGCGTATTATGGCCGTGTAGAGCCATATGGTTATAGATGGTTTGAGGCCCCATTTTCTGCCTATTAATCTTCTGCATTGCCAGAATGTTGTGCATGCTTTGGTTATTTTCGTGTTAAGGTGCTTACTCCAGTTCAGCTTATGGTCGAGTACTACGCCCAGATACTTGACTTCTTGCGATAGGGTAAGTTCCGTTCCAAATAATTTTGGCATGTTTGTTAACTGAGTTTTCCTTTTATGTGTGAAAAGGACCAGTTCTGTCTTAGTCGGGTTCACCGTCAGTTCATGATGTTTACACCATTGTTCCATGATCCTGAGGGCCGATTGCATGCGATTACAGATTATGTTTTCTGAGTCGCCTTTGGTCAGAATGGTTATGTCGTCCGCATAGCCGACCGTGTAGTAGCATCTGCTATTAAGGCGTTCTAACAGGTCATCTACCACGATGTTCCATAGCAGCGGCGAGAGTACTCCTCCTTGGGGACAGCCCTTCGCTACTATGCCTCTCGTGGTAGAGTTCACCGTGAATTGTATGGCCCGCATCTTTAGAAGTTGATCGATCCAGCCACTAGTGGTTCTATCAACTCCAAATGTGCTGAGTGACTGGCTGATACTATTGAATTTTGTCTTATCAAAAGCTCCTTCTATATCAATGAAAGCCCCTAGTGTCATTAATTTGTCAGATAGTGCTGTTTCTATTGTTCCTACAACAGAGTGTAGCGCTGATTCCGTTGATCTGCCTTGCCTATAGGCGTGTTGCTGGCGGTGTAGTGGCTTGAGTATTAGAGCAACTTCCCTTAAATACCGATCAGCTAGTCTCTCTAAAGTCTTCAGCAGAAAAGAGGTTAGGCTGATCGGTCTGTATGATTTCGCCTGTGTGTAGTCTGACTTACCCGGTTTGGGTAGAAAGATTACTTTGACTTCTCTCCACTGGCGAGGTATGTAGTTATGCGCTATCGATGCTCTGTATATGTTAAGCAGGTGTGGCACAACTGTTGCTTGTCCCCATTTCAAGAGAGCTGGGAATATCTCGTCCAGGCCCGCAGATTTGAAGGGCTGGAAGCTATCTATCGCCCACGATATTCGGTCAGCAGTGACCATGGATTTGGCCACTGTCCAGTCAATCTGGGTTGGTTGATTGTACGGCGTGTCTTCCCAGTTTGGGTTTACCGTCACTTCGCACCCAGGGAAGTGTGTTTCGAGAAGTACCTGACTTATTTCATTGTCTGAAATCGCGTAGGTACCATCTTGTTTTCTAATGGTGCCTAAGGTTCTGTTGTTATCTTGCGATAGGACCTTTTTCACCCTGGCTGCTTCATTAGTGGTGTTAATGTTGTTACAGAAACGCCGCCAAGATTCCCCTCTGCGGTATCTTATGCGTTTCTTATAGTGGTATTGAGCTTGTTTGTATCGCTCCCAGTCTTCATCGATCCTGGTGTTTTTAGCTCGGTTAAACAGTTTCCTCAGATTGAGTCTAAGTTTCTCCAGCTCTGGTCCCCACCATTGGGACTTACCTGCCACTGGTGGTTGTGTGGGGGGACAGGCTTGTTGGTAATTCTGTTGGATGCATTTGGTAAGTATGTTAGTGTTGTGGTCTATGTTGTCAGTGCTGGTAGACATATCTTTAAAACAGATTTTATCTACCTCATATTGGAGAAGGGTCCTGTACCTTGCTACGTCCGTCTTGCGGGGGTTGCGTTTAGGCAGTTGGTCCGTCTCTGGCACTTGTATGGTATAGCAGATACGCCTGTGGTCTGCAAACGAAGGTTCGGCTGAAACGTGCCAGTTTGAAACTAGTTCTGCCGCACCATCCGATGCAAGGGTGATATCTACTATAGTTTGGTATCTAGAACTGACAAAAGTGGGCTCGCAGCCATTGTTCATTATAGATAGGTTAGTCGAGAAAATGTATTCTGTTAAAGACTCACCTCTTTTGTTCGGTGTGTGGCTTCCCCACAGTGGGTGATGAGCGTTTGCGTCGGCTGAGATGATAATGTGCCAGCCGTGGTCTTCACAGTGTTGTACCAGTTCAACCAGCCCCTTAGATGGGATTTCCTCATCGCTGGGCATGTAGACTGAAGCTAGTACTAACGTTTGGTTGTTGAGCCCTGTTTGGAGTCCTACCGCAGTAAGGTCTCTAGAACAGAAGTTTGTTAATAGCAGAGCTGATATTGATCTAGGGATATAGATGCAAGTTCTTGGCTTTTGAACCGAAGTATTGTACATCAACTTACCCCCGATGCTGTTCAGACCGCATATGCTGTCGCCTCTGATCCACGGCTCCTGGATCAGGGCTATGGTCCTTTGGTTAACCTCCAGCAGTCTGCGTAGGGTAGCCGTCGCAATTTGTTTGTGCTGGAGGTTGGTTTGTACCACACTAATCTGACGAGGATCCGAGAACATCGCTGTTCACGGACTCCCCGTCTGAAGACGTGTGGTGGTCGCTGGTGTCCATGGTAGGTATGGGAGTAGCGTTATCTACCATGGATACCTGTTTGGAGCAGGCTGTGCCTGACGTACTTGGGCCAGTAAGTGGCAGTGCCCGTTTTGATGCCTCCTCATTGCCGGTGTTAGGCTCCTCCCGGGGCCCTGTGGCTCCGTCCCCGGCAGTGTGAAACTTAACGTAAACACTACCTGAGACAAAGGAGACCCGACGACCTCTCCAAAATCTTGGCCACTTCAGATTTTGGGATGCCCAGGGTCAGGAAGATGCCCTTCTCCTGCATAGCCGCACCGTACAGCTGCCAGGTTTTGACGCTGTACCATGGGTTCTGCGCAATTAGGAGGCGATGGGTCCTCGTCAGGTCCAAACCGATTGACTTCGGCAGCCATAGCGAAGTGCGAACTCTCTTCACTATGTCTGACTGCCGAATGACGGTCAGCTTGGTCCCTGGAATAGGAGATTGCAGCGTGGCTACTGTGTTCTTGAGCCAGGTTACAGTGCTGTCGTTCTCGCACCACATCTTCAGTACTCCCTCTGTAGACAGAGGTTTCCCTCGGAATGCTGGTGCGAGCGCTGGCTCGTTGTCTGGCGGTGGGGCAAGTGCTGCCTCGATAATCCTCTCCTCTAAGGAGAGTTCGAGCTGCTGTGCCTGTTCCACCGTTAGGTCTGTGGGAGGCGTGGCAGCGACAGCTATCAGCACGTGCGATTGAGTCGCATCTGCATAGCTTATCGTTGCCCTCCTTGGCGTCTGGTCCAGCTTCGCGCGCTTCAGCCCATCTCTCGGCGACAACATGTCATTTGGGCGCTCTCTCTTTGCCTTTGCAGGTAAAGTAGGCGCACTCGCTGTGTCCGGATGTGATGGGCGATGCGCATCGATGCGTGGTCCGCGTTTTCGAGGCCCGCGTTTGCGACGCGAGCCTGTTTTTGTAACGGCTGAGTGAGTCGGCTCTGCTTCGACACCAGCCGTGACCGGATCTACACGTTGGGCTGCCTCCGACGTTGTTCCAACTTTCGCGTCGCATTGTTCTGTCAGGAGTGCGGTATCCGTTATCATAGGGTCGCTGCTCCCTGACTGAATGGCTCCCGCGTGCCTGTTTTGGCATCTGCGTTCACCTTGCGTGTCGCGTTCGGTTGGAAATTCCATCCGAGTCAAACCCACAGTGTCACCGGTCCTGGTCGGGTCGACTGGCTGAGCATTCCCCTCAGCTGTGTTTGTCCTACTCGTTAACTGCGCATCCAGCGGTGCGGACACCGACGTAGTCGGTTCGCTTCCTACTGATTGCGCAACAGTGGATTTGGCACGCTGATTGCGTCGGTTGCGCCGGTTACCACTTTGTTTCTTTACTCCTGTGCTTGCGTGCTTCGCGGAGGCGGCGTTCGCATTAGCGCGTACGTCGCCTCGACGCGGTGCAATGCTCCAGGAGGCGTTTGATATGATTTCTGCGCTGGGCATGGCGTTGGCCAGCTCGCGCAGATGAATTGGCTTTGGTGATCCATTGCTCCCCCCAGAATACGTGGAGCGGCCTGATCCCGTAGGGTCAGGGAGGGATTCTCCAGCGTCGCGGACGCTGGTACCCTCCTGGGGTAGTTTAAATGTGTGGGTCACTTTGTCCATTTTGTATTAGATTTTTTTTTTTTTTTTTTAATTTTTCTGTGTGGTATGTGTATGTATTTGTGTGTATATGTGTGTGTGTGTGTGTATTTGTGTGTATGTGTGTGGGAGGGTGTGTCTGTGTGTGGGTGTGTGTCTGTGCGTGGGTGCGCGCGCGCGCGCGCGCTCTTTGAGTGTGTTTATGTGTGTGGGTGCGTATGAGGGTGTTTGTGTGTGTGTGTGTGTATGTGTGGGTGTGTGTATGTGTGAGTGTGTGTGTATAACGGCTGGAGGTTTTGGTTACGTCTGTTTCTTATGGAACCAGACCAATAACAGGCGGCAACCTCGGGAAGGATAGTCCACCAGCCTTGCCTTAGGGATCTACACGACTTGCGCTCTCCCCTAAAGCCATTTGCCAGACTCTGCTCCTGATTCAGGTGCAGAGAATGGAAGTATGCCTAAGTCACTTAATAATTAATACAGAATAAGGTGGTGAGTTGGACCTACTTCCGCCCCAGTATAAAATGATATTCTGTAATCGAGTGAAAATTGCATTTTAATATTCCGCTAGACGTCACGTAATCGATCTGCAAACGGAAATACGACGGTCAGATGCTGTACGTACCGGAACACGCTATATCCGGCACAGCCTCCAGCTTAAGATATAAATTAATATTACATTTATGTCTAACTTCTATATTTGAAAAATTATATAAAAGAACCGATTTAGAAAATAATTTTCTTCACTATGCCTATTCTTCGGATGTTTTATCTGAAATGAATGATGGATTCTATGTTCTGTGATGGAGAGGCAAAGCTCAATCATTGTATTCAAACTGCATATTATTACATACATACATAAATTCACGCCTGTTTCCCAGAGGGGTAGGCAGAGACTACGGATTTCCATTTACTACGATCCTGACACACTTTTCTGGCTTCATTTACTTAAAATAATTCAATGTAGATTTATGTTACGATAGATTTTTTTGTATAAAAATAATACTGTAACGTTTCATCAAAATCCATTTAGTAGTTTTTGCGTGACTATTTCACGCAAAAACTACAACTACTAACAAACATCCATCCAGCCATCCATCGTCACAAACTTTCACATATGTATAATATACTAGCTGCGCCTGACGATTTCAGCCGCGTAAGTCTCAATGCCGTGGAAATATCGGGATAAAAAGTAGATTATGTGTTAATCTAGATCTCCAGCTATCTACATACCGACTTCTATACTCAATCGGTTCAGTAGTTTTTGCGATAAAGAGTAACAAACATCCATCCAACCAACCTCACAAAATTTCACATTTACAATATTAGTAGGATTGTATATAATTTGTATATTTAATGTTACTATATTTCGTTCGGCAGGTTATACCAAGTGCGCGTGGGTCTCCGCGTGTCGCCAAAGGTGCCGGTGCACATCGAGGCATCGATCTCGAGCGGCAGTGGGCCCGCGCGCACCGGCCGGCCCGCCGCCAACGCGTCGCTCATCGGCGGCCTGGCAGCCTCCCGACCCTTCCAGATCATGTACAGGAACGAGGAGGTCACGCTTAGGGACATCGTGCATTTTAGAGCTCATTCACTAGGTAATTATCTAACTTAGCATAAGCTTAGTGTTACTGCAAGTCTATAATGTACTCGAAGATGTGTGTCGTCCGCCAACGCTATGAGCCAGTGTTGTGAACTTTGGCCCAAACTTATCATGCTAAGAGGCCTAAGCTCAGCGGTTGGATATCTTATAAAACCATTACCCAAACGCTTTTAAAGTACTGGTAAAATTAGAGAGGTCAGAGGTCTTGAATTCGATGCCAAGGCGCGCATCTCTGACTTTTCGAAGTTATATGCGTATGTAACAGTTAATTATCGCTTGCTTTAACGTGAAGGAAAACTTCGTGAGGAAGCCCACATGTCTGCGAGTTGTCTATAATGTTCTCAAAGGTGTCTGTCGTTCATCAACGCTCTGAGCTAGCGTAAAAATCATGCTGATTGATATACATACATAACATAGATTATATTTAATTTTTTTTCTGAACGACCATCAGTTCTACTATAAGACATTTCAAGGTTATCCATTAATTACCGGACAACCTGTATACATATTTGTAAAGGGAATTGCTCAGTTTGTTAGGGTGCTTCGGCTTGGCGTGGACATTAATTGTAGTAATAAATGCATTGCTTTTTTAATATCTTATACCCAAAACAAACTAATAAAGCTGCAGCAAGTTGTTAAAATATGCCTTTCCTTGATATACATAATATTGCAATATTGTCACTTATAATTGACTGAAAATTAGCATTTCATTGATTGAATAATATCTATATTTATTATTAAAACAATACCTTATTGATGTAATAAAGAAGAACATGTTAAGAAAAACAAGTATCTTATTAAAAATGCACTTTTATTTATATGGTAACCCAGAATGAAGCGCAAAAGAAGAAAAATGGCGGTGGCTATGATTATATATCAGTTTAAACATTTATTCATGCGTCGTTTTTTACCGAAATATTTCCTGCAACGAGGTATTCTCTAATATGTTTTAATTAATTAATTATAATTATTTGTAAATAGATTTTTTACTGAGAAATTTGTCCACGCAAAGCCGAAAGTAGATATTCCCTTTATATTGAAACCATAGTAGGTCAATCGTCATCGACCACGAATTCATATTTCCATTTATATTTTCATGAAACAGTATAAACGAGGACTGTAATCATTGAACAATGCCATATATTTGTTTTGAAACATTCCAGGAAATTATGACAATATTTTGCCTTACCTAGCTTTTATTAGTGAACAATTTTAGACTGGAATAGCAAAATTATACTCGTTGAATTTAAACTACTTTATACTACGACTACGACTATATTATTGAGCTCGTTGTTTTCTTCAGTGGACAGTCGAAATCTGAAGGAATCCTTAGAGCGGGCGGAATGGAGTCTCGGCGTGGAGTTGTGGTGCAGCGAGGGTGCGCAGTCCAGCACCCTGGCGCCGGTGTCCTGCCGCGTGCTCAAGCTGCACTTCCAGCCCTCGCAGGGCCTCCACTACCACCTGCCGGTCCTCTTCGACTACTTCCACCTATCAGCCGTCTCCATCACCATCCACGCAAGTCTAGTTGCTTTACATCAGCCGTACATCAAGTAAGTAACATAAACCTTATTTTATCGTAATTGGATATCGTAATTTGTGCTTACGAACATTAATAATACTTGATAAGTAATTCGAATATCGAAAATTCCTTAAATGTTGAAGTAAATATTATCTTATTATATTCATGTGAGAAGGAAGGGACATCATTTAGTTTAAGGCGGACAAACTAAATGATGTCCGACACGTTCAATTTTCGATTATTATCACCCATTAAAGTCTCGAGGTAGGCGTCAAATCGTCAATTGTGCAGTTTTAAATTACACCTACGATCATATGTCTTGAGGATTAAGGCCGAGTCATAAATCGCGATAAAATCTTTGACCCTGTGGTATTTACTTTTATTTATTTTTTATTGTCTTGTGTAATCAATATTTTATGAACTTGTAACCTTGCGCACCTCCGGCTTGTAAATATTGAAAATAATATTAGTACCGATTCCTTGAAGATGAATGAAGTCGCCCGGGCTCTAGTGACTTAAATATTTTATAAGCAACATGAAATTTAAAACAAATTATATTTGTCTATTCTCGACAAAAACCAAAAAGGTATCGTATTGAGAACTAGTGTTGGTGTCCGCTTGTATACCTAAAGTAATTCCTGAAACCTTGAGGCCAAATTAAACAACTACAACTCATATTCTAGTAGATTGTTGTATTTCTAATACAAAAATAACTAAATGTTCACCTATTTCCATGGCTGCTAATCAGGAAAAGTATCATGCATTACGTACAAAGCTGGTAAGTGCTTGTAACAATGAGACTTTGTTACTTATTTAATTATCTAATGAATAATTAAAGGTCCAAAAACGTGTTACTTTGCAGTACACCTCGCTCGAGTAAGCAATGGGGCAAGCTGATGAAGAGTGCGGGATCCAACTTCAATACTTCGGGGAGCTTCGAGAACGTGTTATTTGGCTCCACCGGCAAATGTGCTGGCGGCAACTCGAGCAAGATTGCGCATGCCAGGTACAAACACACCTATTCATTCAATAAAACTACTTGAAATAAAAGCTTAGCCATCATGCTTTTTTAAGTAGTAGAGCCTCGCTGATTTCAACAGGAATGAAAAAATGTTGTTTGGTGAGTGAGAGTGCCGGAGGCTTTGGTATTGCAGGCGTCCATAGACTACGGTGACCACTTACCATCAGGTGGGCCGTATGCTTGTTTGCCATGTAAGTGGTATAAAAGAAAATACTAAATCCTATAAAACGGACAGTGAATTACATCTACGTTTCACTAACTATAAGTCCCGTGTTATATGGCAAAGTCTAGTGCCGTCTATCGGTCACATTTTCTGTACTGCTTCGGAAAATTGCTTTTCACACTAATAACATTGCTCGACCCGAAATCGAACGCGAAACCTCACGATTAGTCGCAATCAAATAGTTATAAGAATAGTTCGTCGTATTCGTATAAGAAACCGCAAAGATTAATATGTTATACTAGCTGTGCCGACAGACGTTGCCCTATACACAAGAAAAAAAATTTAAAAGAAAACATATCTAAGCCATTCTCGAATCCACTTGAACACACACAAAAATTTCATTATAAAATGTTTTATTATATGTTTGCATCAATGTTTCTATGTGAGAGAATATAATAAACTCTTTATTATTATATATTATACATAATATATAAAAAATTAAGCCTCCTAATTAAACGTAGAACGCTTTTTACAAAATATTGTTAACCGTCGACATACACACGTTTCAACAAACAAATACATATATACAACGTCTTAGTTACACATAACTCAGAGAAATATATCTTACCACTAACGCACTCAAGTTCGTTCGACGCTAAACTTTCTTCTATAAAAATTCCAGACAAGTTCATGCAGAAATATGTGGTATCCTGTTGGGATCCCTGGAGGGGTTACAGAGTGCGCTGACAGTTTGCGGCTCAACGGGAGTGTTGCTGACTCCCGAAGAGTCATCCTCCAACTCTGTAGTCGGAGAAGTAGCGCAAAGGATAAAGGATCTCAGCGATTTTGGGAAGGTGAGTTATAGGTTACTGTATTTTCACGGACTATGTATATTTCATGTTATGATAAATATGTAGTTTTTTGTATTATCATATAAACAAAATAATGTCCGCCCTGTATGAAACTATTCCATGACTGGGTACGGACCTCTCCTCAGTGAGAGAAGGGTTAGGCCATAGTTCACCACGCTGGCCCAGAATTCACATATTATCTTCGAGAACATTATGAACTCTAAGACATGCAAGTTTCCTCACGATGTTTTCTTTCAGTCATGCCGTTATATTATCATACACTATGTATGGTAAGGTAAATAGTATGACAGAATAGCTGGCTTCTTTTTTTTCTAAAAAGAAGAAAAAGAATAGCTGGCGTATACTACATTTACTTAAGTGATCAATGTCAGATTGCCGAAACCTATACAAACCTAACATTGAATTGTATTGATGTAAACATTTGTCGATTGAAAACAGTGGCCATGAGTTTCTTGCCTGCTTCTTCTCATGAAAGCTCTACTCCTCGAACAGGCTTTTTTTCAATGCTAAATTTTTATTTCCTTCTATTTATTTTAATATATTTTTTTATTAATTTAATATTGAATTGACGTATCCAAGAATTGTTTGCACATTTTTATGGAAATAAAGATTTTTGACTTTGACTTTGACTATAGGTATTAAACCTGTAAAACTTGGCATACTGACAATCTAGACACCCGGGAACAAAAATTGCGAATAGGTAATCTGGAAATGTTTATTTCTAGCATTGGTGTGACTTGCGTCTATTTTTAGATGTTTGTAAAGTTCCGACAATACTGGGTTTATCCCTGATGCAAGCGTGGCTATTTTGTCCAAAAATACGTGTAATGTGAACACTAATCTTGAAAGTATTTTTAATGCTCCAATTGACGGCTGACAAGAGATAACTGATCTATGGATATGACTAAATGCTGTTGATAATGCACAGTTATACGGGAATCCCAATACGGATATTTTTAGTTTTGTTATCAATGAAATGGTTTGATGTTATCTTTACAATAATCGCTAGACATGAAAAAATAAGTGATAGTCTGTTTAATATGTATTTTAATTCATATGAATTGTTTTTAAGAATTACAGTGGAATAATGAAGTGTATTAATGGATAGTAATTAAGATACTAGATTTGATATAGCAGCGATAGCTTAGTGGGGAGACCAACAGATTGCAATGCAGAGGGTCTCGGGTTCGAACCCACGTCGCACACCTCTGACCTTCGGAAGTTATATGACTTTTCATAATTATGTGCGTATTGATTGACAATTTAATATCGCCTGCTCCGTGCCTCGGAGAGCACGTTAAGCCGTCGGTCCCGGCTGCCATGAACATTTATGGCAGTCGTTATTGGGCAGTCAGTGCCCTCTAATATCCTGACACTGATCTAGCCTTTGGGTATCGTTAGCCTTCGGGTTGCGGAGGTCAGATGGCAGTCGCTCCGCGTAAAAACTGATATCCAGTCAAATCCGGTTAGACTAGAAAGCCGATCCCAAGTGACTTGGGAATAATAAAGGCTAGGGAGAAGAATTACGATACTAGATTTTCATAACCTTAGGACGGATGGCGTAGTGGTTTAAAGTGGTCGCCTCGCCACTGCGCCGAGTGTTGTGGGTTCGAATTACACATGAGACAACATGTTTTGTGATCGACTAATGGTTGTTGCGAGTCTGGAAGTTCTTTGTGTCTGATGTTTGAATGTTTGTGAAGTTTACTGCGATACAGGATTTATTCCTAGAGCGTCAGCTGTAAATGTAGGTTAGGTTATGTAAGAAACAGTACTTTCTGGATGAAAGATAACCTACGTCCTTTTCTGTACTCCTGATAATGTGTATGCAAAATTTTATGATTATTATTCAAGTAGTCAAGGCGTATAAGCGTAACAAACAAACACATTCCCATTTATACTATTAGTTAGGAAGGAAACACAGATAGATTATATATAAGGCCACTTGTTATGATGAGCAGAACTTCCAGAAGTCAGAGTGCGGCGAAGAGGAGGAGTGGGCGATGAGCGCGGCGCACGACATCGCGCGGCTGTGCGCCGAGGTGACGCTGCGCTGGCGCGCCTTCCTGCACCACACGACCGACCGCCCGCACGTGCACCACGCGCTCGCCGCCAGACACCACGCGCTACGGTACGTCACACACCTATTGTATACTGTGTATGCCTATACACAAACTGCCTCCGTGGCTTCAGCGGTATTGAATGCGACTGCTGTGCATGAGGTCTCGGATTCGAATCCCGAGTCAGGCCAACCAAAAGTTTTTGGACTTTTCTATCAAAAAATCTCAATAGCAGCCTGGAGCTAGGAAGTTGGCGGTGTCAGACACCCCCGTGCCTTGGAAAGCAAGTAAAGCCGTTGGTCCTGCGCCTGATGTCTCTCCAGTCGTGTCAGATTATCGTCCCATCGGATCATGAGAGTTAGGGAACAGAGATTGCACTTGTGTTTGCGCACACACTTGTGCACTATAATATCTCCTGCGCAGATGGCCAGTCTCCGACTTAAGACTGGCCGCCGCCCGTGACCGAAATTCCGTCTAAAGGACATTATTACACCTATATTATAATAGAAATGAAAATAATCACTTACTTACTTACTTCGCTGGCTCAGCGACCCTAAGTAGATCTTAGCCTCCGACATTAAAGTACGCCATACCTTCCTATTTAGACCCACCAGACGACGCTCGGCAATAATTAATCTTCTGAATTCTGACTGAGCCATGACCAACCCATGTTTAAAGCGATACCAATTATGGATCACCTTAAAGATACTAATCAAATAATAGCATTACCTTTCAGCAATAACAGACCTTTAAAACAATGATACTACTGTTTAAAAAAGACTTCCTTCATCGACATAACCTTTTCATTTTGGGTTATTCCCAGTTGCCCCCACTATCAACGCCACCACTGGTGACAAATGGGATTTTATGGAACATTTTATAGAAAGAAATCCCATTTGTCACCAGTGGTGGCGTTGATAGTGGGGGCAACTGGGAATAACCCTTCATTTTTCTTTACGTCACGATCTGCGTATGCAAGCCCATGAGAAAAAGTTTATATTACCCCGTCATGTCAATATGTTCACTGATAAGTTGTCTGGCACCCAACTAACCTAAATGTAGCTCCAGTTACTTAGTAAACTCACTAACCTATATATTTTGACGTTCATGCGTGTTATTTTTGACTTGGACTTTGACTCTCAACTTGCTCAATACAGTAAACCAAATCATACAATTTGCAGGATAAAACGTTTCTCCGAGTGTTTCTTTGTGCTGGACAATCCTCGGCACTCGCTGGCCGGGTGCTACGACAGCAACTACCAGTCGTACCAGAGCGTGGGCGACGTGGCGCGCCGCTCGCGGTACCTGGCGCTGCTGCCGCCGCTGCCAGTGCACTGCATCGCGCTTGATGGCGACCCCCACATCATGCCCATCATATTCGAAGATAGGTACTAGAACCTCGTAGCTAATACTGTCGTCCGTCTACGCGAATGTCGTACATTGAAGTTAATCTGTTCTCAACGGTTGTTTAAGGATATTATACCTATAATTATAGTATTATTATTGTATTATAAGGCCTATGTCCAGCAGTGGACGTCTTTTGGCTGACATGATGATGATGATGATGATGATGAATTGTCATAAAATAAATTACAAATACATAATATAAAACATTGCAACAACATCTTCTTTTATTTGGAATCAATGCAATTCTTCGTACCAAGCTAAGCCTGTCCTGCGGAAAATCGTAAGAAAAGTCGGTTTATCCTAAGGCAAAATATTTTTTTTTATACATAGCGCTTTTGAACGAAGATCATAAATTACTATGTAGGTTAAATTAAAATGTTTCTCGAATAATTATATTAAAAAGGATACGTCCTTTTTTATGCAGCATGCGTACTGCTTGACATAAATAAATATTATCGCGTAGTTTAAAAACACTTTTATTGCGTAATTTTGGAATTAGGTATTAACCTACTACTGGTAAACTTTATTACTATTTAAATTATTAAAACTATTTATATTTAAATTTATACATTCGCCGATGTTTCGGTTGCTTTCCCGCAGCCATATTCACGTGAAGACTATGATGGTGATTGTCTCTATATCTTAAATAAACAACGTGATAAAATCCGTATAAAGTAGTTCAATTTCATCTTCCTAACTATTAACACTAACTGTTTGACCCGGCTTAGAATAGCTTTGCAGTTCTCAGAACTTTATTTTATTTCCAGGTATCAAGACACGGCAGAATTTGCAAGACGACGTTCATTTTTGAATTCCAACACAAACAAATCCGGTAGCGGTAAGTACGGTCTTCAGAAATACAAATGGTTTAACATTTGCTTCTATTCATCCGTTATTTGTTTTTACAGATCCTTTCTTATGTTCGGACTCGATTGGAGATGATTGTGCTTGTAGCATCAGTTCTCTCATGGACTCTAGAAGACCTTCATCTGAAGCCTCGAGAGTTACCCTGACATTGCCAAAAACGATCATGGATGTCCTCGAGCCACAATTGAATGCGCCTAAGGCAAACAATAATGTTGTACAAGCAACTCTGACGTTAGCTCCTCAAAAATCTGCCCGCGGATCTCCTAAACGAGCATTAGTCAAACAAAACGTAGTTGAAATGAGCAAACCGCACAATAAACAACTCGAGCTAACGGGAAGGAATAGATATATTGTGCAAAACAACCAAATTAGTGAGATTCAATTACCACCAAATAACGCATTTGCTTCATGTTCCATACAACAAGGACAGCAACTGTCTCGGTACTCAGCATCAACTCTGCTTGACATCAACGCAGCAAAAAGTGCAACAAATGTTTCACGTCTAGGAAAAGAGAAAAGTGATCCTAATGAGGTCTTCCGCCAAAAACATGAAATAACAAGTGGAGTTAGTACATTGCCGGCCAGACACAGCAAGTCTCTAGATCAATTGAGGGTATCCCAGCTTACTCCTCTTAATACTGCTCAAACGCTAACAAAGAACGTTAGAAATGGTTCCAACTCATCTGTTAACTATCCGAAACCATATCTGCCGCCACAACAAATCAAACCTACAACATTGCCTAGAAGTGTTACAACTACTGCTTATCCCACAAGTACAACGACCAGGTGCAAAGGAGATGATTATAGAAAAAATATAAGTGAATTTAGAGAAAAGTTTAAAAATCCAGGTAATTTGAACGGTAACAACCAACAACAAGCTACGAACAATGAAGTGTTTCATAATGTAGGATATAAGTACGATGGATTGATGAAACCTAATCCTAACCAAGTGTACGGCTATACTTTCGGTAATCAGGGTAATATGCAAGCGAATAATGTTATTCGTAATCCGTTAGAGTTTCAAAGAGGCTACAGTGTAAATTTACCCCGTCCTATGTTGCCTCCACGTAATTCTTACCCACCGGTTAGTGGTAAAAATCAAGTGACTGATCAGCATAACTTAGTTTCTAATAAACACGTACATAGGTCAAACTCTACACACGTGTTTCATCAAAAAGAAAATTCACACATCGATATAGAAGCAGCTCGCAATCAACTGAGGCACGAGCTCAACTATTATTTACAAAAGGGTGACTGGAGTTACGACTTTAACACAGGTAGTTTAATACAAAATTATCAAAAGAAATCTAGCAAAAGTAGCGATGACAGTGGATTTGTAATGATGTTAGATAGAAGTAGCGATGGAACTTCTAAATCCACTTATTCCAAGACCCCACCATCTACACCCCATTCGACGATGCCATCTGTAAGACATAAGAAAAGCCGATCGAAGGAATCGAAATTAAATAACAGTGGCAAAGAAACCACAAAAATAAATTCAAGCAGAGATTCATTAAGTAGTCATCATTCTATAAAATCCAGGGATAGCAAATCAGATCGACATACATCAAAATCAGAAAGAAGTACGCCAAAATCGGATAGAGCAACTCCAAGATCAGGTAAATCTACTCCTAAGTCTGGTAGAATAACGCCAAGATCGGGTTTAACAACTCCTAAATCGGGCTTAACAACACCGAAATCTGGCGCACAAACACCAAAAAGCGGTAGATCAAGTGGTAAGCCCGAGAAAAGGACGAAGCACAAAGCTTCCGAAAAAATGACTCAACTAATGTCTGAAGCTGCATCATCATCTAGCAACGAAAGTATTCCTTTTGAACTTAGAAGACTTGAATCATCTGCTAGCGTTCCTTATAGTCTCGATCATGGTCCTGAGCTGTTACGGCACTGTAGGAGTGCAGCATCAGTGTTAGACGAACCTAACTTAAATAATACCTTTGGTTCCGAATCATTGCCGAATTTAGCACCACCTCCAGCGTTTGAGTCGCCACCACTCGATATCGGAGATAAAGATTTTAAAATATTGCCGCCTGAGAATTTTTCCAATAAAGAGGAAAAGCATAGTAGAAGCAATTCAACATCGAGCTTAAGTGAACAAAGTGGGTGGGTGTCTAGCGGACGTAGTTCAGGCCCATCCTCCCCAGATAATGCTAGTTGTCAATTAAATCAAAATATTCCTCCTCCGAACCCACCTATGTCTAAAGTCAGCCACAAAACCTATGAAGATGTAATACAAGAGCCCCGTAAAATGGAGGGTGAAACTATAAGTGATTTTAAAAGAACTGTTCTTAACGGAGAACAATTAAGAGAACGTTTATTAAAATTAGCGGTTAAAGTCGCTCAAGCTAACTCGAATGAAAAAATTGAATGTTGCGACAAGGAAGTGTGTGAAGAATGCACTATATGTAGTGACTCAATATGTACAGACAGCCAATGCGAATATAATAAACTGATGCACAGCAATGGCATAGACGCTGGATGCAACTCAGATACTTGCACAGCAAGCTGTTTCCAACAAATGGCAGAAATGAGTTCTGGAAAGTCCAATCAAAGGCACAACTCGTTTAGTGCTATTCAAGGGAAAACATACAGTTCATCGGGCAGATCTCACAGCGAGGGAGCGGTCAAAAAATCACAAACTATCAGCGATAATCTCCATCCTTACATTAGAAAGGAGATTCCGCCAAAGGTTCAGCCGCAATCTACCAAACCGATAGATAAGACGAAACTGAAAGATAGAATAGAGTATACGGAAAAACTGATCGCAGCCGAAATACGAAGTCTGACTGTAGACCGATCGTGCAAAAGTCAACATAGTAAAAAAGGTGGTCCAGCAAGCGCGGTGCAACAATACTCAAACAAGGCAAAATCCGAAGTAGATTTAGCACATTTCATAGGCGATAATGACTATGAGCATCTACCACCTCCACAACAATTTAGGGATGCTCCACCTCCACCGGACGAGTTCAAGGTACTTTACATTAAAATTTCGTAATTGACACACGTAGGTATCCTTGGCAATGTAATAACTATATAATTTTACAGGATCCTCCAACAAAGTCGCCAAAATTAAGTAGGCAAAGCAGCAAGTCGTCTACTCCTTCCAAAACGCCTAGGAAGCATCAGACGCAGCCTACAACACTGCAATTAGACAATCCCTTGTACCACGTGTGCGAAGGTAAAAACTAAAGAAATAGGATCAATTTATCAGTAGGTATATAGCTTTTGCTACTAACACCGTCGCTTGGCTTATAACAGGTATAATGGAGAGAAGAAAGCTGAGGCCGCACCAGTCAGTGAACTCTACCGGTGCAATATCTGGTAGTACGCTTAATAAAAGTCAAAGCACCGGGGAACTGGCCAGCAGAAACGAAGGTGGAAACAAGGGTATTTTTACTAACCCATCTCCTTATTTATTATTTATCATTATCTTTCTTTCCTAGGTTACGAACACATTTTTTTATCTATCTATTTTTCTATTTTAATTATACCTGTTTAATTTCCAAGCACAATTTAATAAACTGTAATGAAATTGCATTTTTAACATAACTTAATTGGTTTTGAAAACTTTGTATACATTTCAGAACGGGAAAGCAACCTTGTCAGCATATTTGGCCTGGCTGAATCTGAGCGGTTATTCGTCAAATGCCGCGAGGAGTTCAGACAAAGCGTCAAGTATCTAGGAGCAATATACTCCGACTTTCCACCTATTGAAAACCCTCTGCCGTACTTCCATATCAGCGATGAATACAGGATGTTTAATCCTGAAGGTAAGAACATTTATTAATTTATTTATTTATTTATTTATTTGAAAGCATCCTTAATCAGAACGGCTACAAGCCAATTACACTAATTAAGGTATATTTATTTTAAAAACAATCAACTAGCGTACAGATTTCTCACAAAACTCCAAGCATACTGACATAATCGCCTTCCATCCATCCGCAAACAAATCACAATTCGGATTTGCGTCCAAGATAGCGTTGAGTGCGGTAAGTACCCGAGGAACGGGTGAGTTTCTGTGTGCCACGGTGCGGTAAGAAGGTGGTGCAAATAACTTGTGCCTCCTGCTACGTCGATAATTATCGGGCACGTAAAACCGACATACCTTGTCATGGAGCTGAGGGGCCTCAATGACACCAAGTAATATTTTGCACATTGTTCTGATTTGATCAAGTCTTCGTCTAACTTCAAGTGAATTGTACCCCAGGCTACCTAGGAGATACTGTGTGGGATACATGAATGGATAGTACCCGTTAGTGCGTTTGTATAAAAATCTCAGGTAAGCCTTTTGGACCTTCTCTAGTAAGAGGACGTAGGTACTTTCGTGTGGATTCCAGACGCAGGCACTAAATTCTAATTTACTTAGTACTAGCGACTGGTAGAGTGTTCTGACTACATCATTACCGTGAAAGTCCCTGGCATTCCTGAGGATAAACCCAAGTCGTCTAAAGGATTCCTTAGCGGTTAAGATGATATGCTCGTGAAAGGTCAATTTAGGGTCAAATATCACGCCTAAGTGTTTCATACTTTCGACTCTGTTGATAGGATCGCCGTTTAGGTTGTAAGGAAAGAGGACTTGATGCCTCTTTCGTCCAAAACTCATAATGCAACATTTACTCTTATTGAACTCCATTTTTGCATCAAGAGTCCAATTGTTTATGGCTTCGATATCTCGTTGAAGTGCCTGGCAATCAAATGCGGACTGTATTTCGCAAAACAACTTTAGATCGTCCGCATAGAGGAGACATTTTGCATGTTTGAGCACTGTTGGCATATCGTTTAGCATTATAAGGAACAACAAAGGCCCAAGAACTGATCCCTGACTCACTCCAGAGCGTGTATGAAATGGTTTAGATTCATACAAACCAAGCTTCACATACTGCTGACGGTCACGCAGGTAGTCTGCGAGAAGGCAAAGTAGTTTTGGAGCGATACCAATAGAGCAGAGTTTTGCAAGTAGTATGTCATTATTCACACGATCGAATGCCTTTTTTATATCGAAGTATAGGACATCTACTTGACTGCCTCGATCTAGTCTTGTTGATATGAAATCGACAAGGGTCAGCAGGTTTGTGTTGACTGAGCGCTTGGATCTAAACCCATGTTGCTCATCACATAGATGTTTATTGACCTGAGAGTAAATGTAATTGTGCAGTATGTTCTCGAAGACTTTAGCGGGTGCAGATAGTATAGCAATAGGCCGATATTCTTCCACAGATCCGTAATTACTGCTTTTAGGTATCGGGGTAACCCTTGAAATCTTCCACTGAGGTGGATAGAGCCCCGTTCCAAGACACAGATTGAAGATATGGTACAAAGGTAGACATAGATGTTTTTTGCCACGTTTGAGTACATTGGGCATTATTTTATCTGGACCTGTTGAACTGGAGTTTTTCAATTTATTTATGCTTCCTATAACATCATACGGAGTAAAGTTTGTTATATTTACATAGTTACTATCCTTACTAGCATGACCGGTTATCTGCTGTACATCTAGTGATGGTTTTTTCGGGAGGAAAACGCTTGAGAAGTATTTCGCAAATATCTCAGCCGCTTGGATACCTTTAAATGTTTCTCCATTAGACGTAATAGAGGGTTCAAAACCACCCTTTGTGCGCAAGTTTGACACGTACTTCCAGAATTTATGCGGGTTCGTTCTTAACTCCTTTTCTATCGTGTTTGTGTAACAACTATACGCAATTTTGACTCGGTGTTTAAGTTGGGCTCTCAAATTAGAAAAATATTTGTATGTGTCGGACGAGTTATCGCGTTTCCACATAGCATGAAGTTTAGTCTTACGACGTAAATCCTTAATAATGTTCTTCGTGAACCACACAGGATATCTTTTAGTTTTGTTTTTTGATCTTCTATTTTTTGGCACTGCTTGATCAAAAATACTATAAATTATTTCATAAAAATACTCTGTCGCCTGACATGGGTTGTTGCATTCTAAAACTTGATTCCATGATTGGGTAGAAAGTAATGTAAACAAGAGGTCATTATCACATTTCTTAAAATTCCAATCCCTAGTGGCGTCGATATTACTAGGCTCAATCAGATCAGAACAATATGCAGTATTGATTCTTACCTCAACCTCCAACGGTGGATGATAAGCGTCAGGAAACACTGTACCATCAGTAGGAGTGACAGTAACATCACGCACATCTACGCTATCTCGGACCAATACCACATCTAACATTCCTCCATGCAAATTAACCACTGTATTCTTCTCATTCAGGCTGCAAAAAGACATAAAATAACAATAATAATTTTTAACAACTAAATTAGCACTATTTAAATTAATATCACCAAAAATTAATACAATTCCTTTTAAATCGTTTATAAAACTTTCAACTTTGTGAAACCAGGTCATATAGTCTTCGTTTTTGGCACTAGGTTTAATATACACGACACATACATGTACAGAACGACCCCCCCATGAAAAACTTGCCCATAGATCCTCACCGCTGTCGGTTTCGAACTCGGGGCGTCGACGTAGTGTAATGGGCGCACGTGCCGCGAGTAGCACTCCTCCACACGGTGATAACCTGTCGCGACGCAACACGCTCCAGTCTTCGGATAGAAGTTCCACATCTGTTACAGACTCGTCTAGGAAGGTCTCTGTGACAGCAACTAGGCTCTGCTCCAGTAAGGCTAAGTTATTCCTCCAAGTAGTAAGCTTGGTTTTAATACCTCTCACGTTTTGGTATAGTACGTATAGGTTAAGGCTTTGGTTTTTATTGTTCATTTGTGTTGGTTGCTGCACGAAAGGGCTGATTCATATTAGTTGGTTCGGTTTCCGGTTTCTTGGTGGTCGTTGTGGTCGACTTTTTAAAGTTTATTCAGGCTTTAATTCTGGCATTCATAGGCCAAACATCTGCCGAGTAACACTTTTCGTAACAATTAATTGGCACGCCGATCTTAAACGAATTGTAATTACCCTTTGTGGTTAATTCGTCGACAGTACAATCCTTACCATCGCATAAATGTAGCAAGTACTTACGGACTTCCTCAGCGCTAGACTGCATGTTCCACAAGTGAAGATATTTACGTGGTTCGACGGCCTTGAGAGATGTTACGTCAGGGCCGGCTGCACCGCATAAGAAAGCTGTGCGACGTGCGCGCTTTTTGACAGCTTCAGCCCAAGTTTGCGTAATCGGTTCGCTCGGTCTGCTCAAATGACATTGTTTTTCCTGGTAAGATACTGTATTCTCAGGTATATTTAGTTCGCAAGGCTTCTCGCGACGGGAAGTGCATTCTAGAAGTAACTCAGGCTGTGTGTCTTTGCCATTATGTTGAGCAACGTCGCTGGATTGCCTTGTAGTATGTTCTTGTTCGAGATGGTGCACTCTCGAGTTCAAATCACTGATTGTCGCCTGCATAGATATATTTTGTGACCTGAGCGTAGATATAGTATCCTTGAACTCCTCATGCTCCCTTATAAGGTTTTGGTATTGACTCCTATCCATATCTATTGATTCTTTAACTAGTCTCAGCTCCTCCTTAACCGATCGTAGTTCCTCAACAATTAACGTGCTAATAGTGTCGTTCAGTTGTGCCGTTAATTTGCTAACTTCGTTCTGTATGATTCCTTGCACTATTTCGCGAACCTCCCTGGTGGTCACCGGGCTGCTGTTAAGCTTTGGAGGCGAGTGTAATGCTTGCCTTTTCGATCCTCTAATAGTGACATTAGAGTTAAATCGAACCGGTGTGTTATCATCCCTTGACGTCTTCGGGCTTTTGCTAGTGCATGTTGGGCAGATCCAGTTTGAAGAAAGCTCCCTATTACAATTAGTCAAGCAAGCGTGATGAAACGCTTTCCTGCACTGCACACAGCAAGTATATTTTTCATCATCCGCTCCCCCAATGCAGCAACCCCACACCAATTGTGTTTTAACATGCTTAGACATTGCGGCAATAAATATTTATTACGGTGGTGTATACTATTATAATAAAAAGTGAAGTTGATAAAACGCCTTACTCGCTCTGCTCACAACAAAAAGTAATTTGCTGCGCACTGGTACCGCGCACTCCGTGTTGACGCCGCCGGCGCCGCCCTCGTACGTGTTCGGGACCCGAACAGCAGCCGAACGCAGCGATGACAGCCAATCGGGTGCTCGCCGCCCGCGCCGTGTGTAGTCCTTGCACTGTCGATGTGTGTGTGCTGGGACGGTGATCGTTGAGCTGCTAGCCGATGAGTCATGCGCTTCACAGTGACAAGCAAATAATTTTGCAAACGGTTTTAGTTAAACTGTGTTTTCTTATAGTCCACTTTGGTAAATCAGAAAAGGAATGCGCGTACAATGTAGCTTAGACTTTAAGCTTCACAACGATATATAATTTGAACTTATTTGGTAACTTTATAGCTAGTTGCGAATTTATTACGTAGGAGCACAGTAGGTTTACGTGTTAACGTGCTAAAGGACCAACGAACGAAACTTAAGATAGCATTTATTTTTTATACATTTATTTACATACACAACACTATCATTACCTACAAGGAACCTTAATGCGATAGTGTAGTTCTCTATTATTTAATTAAGCATAATTATAGCAGCGATAGCTCAGTGGGGACATCAACAGACTGCAATGCAGAGGGTCTCGGGTTCGAACCCACGTCGCTTTCGTCTGGCTTTCGGAAGTTATATGATTTTTCAGAATTATGTGCGTATTGATTGACAATTATCGCCTGCTTCGTGTTTCGGAGAACACGTTAAGCCGTCGGTCCCGGCTGCCATGAAAATTTATAGCAGTCGTTATTGGGCAGTCAGTGCCCTATAATAGCCTGACACTGGTCTAGCCTTAGGGTATCGTTAGCCTTCGGGTTGCGGAAGTCAGATGGCAGTCGCTCCGTGTAAAAACTGATATCCAGTCAAATCCGGTTAGACTAGAAAGCCAACCCCAAGTGACTTGGGAATAATAAAGGCTAGGGAGAAGATCCGCTAAACGTAGGTTTTTCAAATATGGCATCCACCAAATATGGATGCCATATTTGAAAACCTACGTTTAGCGATAGAATTGCAAATCCAGTAAAGTTTTTAGAACGCTTACGACGTTACATAAAATGTATTAATGCATTATTGTATTATTTAGACATTGTCATAGAATGTGTCATTAAATAAACTCTTTTTCTATTCTCTTATCATTAGTATTTTTAACTATTTTAATTATACAAAAATGGTTGCGCTGAGAAGATACTTTGAAGAATATCCATATATAAGAATATCCATAATTTTGTAACTTATTTATCAGAGCCATTTCACTAACACGGAATAGACATCCTCAATAACATGGCACTCGTTACAATTTGAAATAGAACTTATTCCTCTTATATTATAGTCTTATTTTAATACTTTTGCTGTTTTCAGGATTACATCTTATCATTTGTGTTCACGGCTTGGATGGAAACGCGGCAGATTTGCGGCTCGTAAAGACGTACCTAGAACTAGGCCTGCCTGGGGCCAGACTCGACTTCCTCATGTCCGAGAGAAACCAAGGCGATACTTTCTCCGATTTCGAAACGATGACAGACAGGTGAGTCGTAAATTACACCTCAATTATCATCTATGGTCAATATCCTTGAATTAGTTATTTATTTCTTTTCTATATCGCTTTTGTTTTATTAATTTTTCAACCAGTGTAATGAAATTAAATTACACACATAATTGGTATGACCGCGTCGCAATATGCAATTAAAAGACGAAATATTGTCGAATGTCAATACCAAAGACTAAACCGAATACATAAATCTAGCGTATGGTAATAAATATTCATATAATGTTTGTTTTCAATATCCACAGGTTGGTTCAAGAGATCCTAACTCACATTCAGAATTCGAGTGAACCTTCCAGGATTAGTTTTGTGGGTCATTCACTAGGCACTATCATCATTCGGTCTGCATTAGCGAAGCCTCAAATGAAACCATTCCTAGGAAAATTACACACTTTCCTATCATTGAGCGGACCACATCTCGGGACATTGTACAACTCTAGCGGCCTAGTTAATGCTGGTAAGTTAAAAACATATTTTAGAAAGTAGTTTTTGTAAGGTGTTATTTGCAATTACAGAGACATAATATCATCATCATCATCTCAGCTGAAACACGTCCACTGCTGGACATAGGCCTCCCCCAATACAATACATAATATATCTCAACTTAAATAAGACAAGATAAAAAACGTCACGTACATATATACTTACTTATCTATATATTATGAATACGTGAAGCAAAAACTTTGTACCTCTTTTTACGAAAATTGCGCGGACGGAGGAGTATGAAATTAGGCACAGTTAAAGTTTATATGGAGAAGGAGGGGCGAATCCCAATATTTTTATAAAATATGCATTAGAAATACATTAAATTAATGAAAAAACACTACACGTCGAGCACTAGACGACCACTTGAAATAGACCACTATCATGGAAAATATAAAAACAATGATTTATTTTCCCTATAACTTCGTCATTCCCTTTTTTCAGGCATGTGGTTCATGCAGAAATGGAAGAAGTCAGGTTCCCTGCTGCAGCTCTCCCTTCGCGACAATTCGGACCCTCGGCGGTCGTTCCTGTATCGGCTCAGTGAACGCAGCCAACTGCACCAGTTCAAGCACATACTCCTGTGCGGCTCCGGCCAGGATCGATACGTGCCGCTGCACTCTGCAAGGCTGGAGTTGTGCAAAGCTGCTGCGAAGGACACCTCATTATTGGGACAAGCCTACAGAGAAATGGTTAGCGTTTCGTTATGTAAATACATTTATTGATTGTAAACGTTGAATAAATTTAATTACCACATCCATAAATCATTGAATAATGGAGAGCCTCGCGGCTAAACGATGTCGATATATCAATATTCTTGGTTCCAAGCAACAGTATTCAAATAATTAATGTGTGTTAAATTAATATTTGTTTGCTCTTGTTGATTAATTGTGGTAGTAGATTGATTGCCTTCCATTCAAGAACATAGTTTAGGAATTTATTACTATATTTGGACCACATTTGTAAAAAAATAACATACCTATTGCAAAAGTCAAAGTCAAAAATCATTTATTCACTTAGGTCACAAAGTAACATTTATGAACGTCAAAGGGGCTAGTGAGTTTGTTACATTTGCTATATTTACATTTATGTTAGTTGTAACTGCTATGGGTTTCGTTAATGCCCTGTGAAAAATTCCTTAGGGTAAATAGATTCCTATCTAGTTCAATGTCTCCCTGAAATGATTTATACCGAAATTCTTAGTCTGGATATAGCAATATTGAATTAACATAACGGACGTAAGAATCAGAACATCGGTCGTTAGAGCAATCTCAAGGGAAACTAAATAAATTCGTAGATAATTGTCCGCTATCATGGTAAGAATACTAAGGTATTCTTACCATGATATCCTATAAGATAAATATTATAATAATGTCCTCCGGATCGAATTTCGGTCACAAGTGTGAGAACAATCACAAATGCAAAGTGCACTTGTGTTCCATAACTCTCATTATCCGATGGGACGGCAATCTGGCACGACCGGAGAGAGAGGGCGCAGGACCAGCGGCTTTACGTGCTTTCCGAAGCATGGTATCATAAGAAGTCAAGATAATTATAAGAAGTCTGCCTATCTACACTAGGCCAACGTAGTAGACCATTAGTTCCCAAAGTGGTCCAGGTGGACCCCAGGGGTCCATGGGAGACTCGACGGGCGTGGCGTGGCGTTACAAAAAAAAGCTCATCGACTGTTACTTGTAAAAACTTCATATTCCATATTCAGTACCAGTGGTGTTTCCATTTTTCGGTAGAGAATTACTAAAAAAAAAGAAGGTCAGCCCGCCTACCGTGTCAGGTTCAGTTCCAAGAATTTCTAAAATAAAAAAAAACGATCAGCCCGTAGAGATTTGATCAAATTCTTGCATGAACTTGTTTAGCTGCATGGGGTCCACTGAAAAATTTTGAAAGTGGTTTTTGAGAAAAAAAGGCTGGGAACCTCTGTGGTAGACTATTACAGTCCAACCCTTCCCACAGGGGAAATAGGCTTATGTCTAGTAGTAGAACAGCTAATTTAAGACCTGGTATAATGTTTGCAGGTGCACAACATGGTGGCGCCACTAGCGTCGCGCGCGTCATCAGTGTCGGTGGTGCGCTACGACGTGCAGCACGCGCTACCACACACCGCCAGCGCGCTGGTCGGCCGCGCCGCACACATCGCCGCGCTTGACTCAGACCTCTTCATCGAGAAATTCTTGATCGTCTCAGCACTCAAGTACTTCCGATGAATAGCAGCAACAACGACAAACATCCTCGAATCTATGTACCATAACTGGCATATGAAGACATCCAGTTTTTGCTTGGTGAAGGAGCGGACCTGAATATCTACGGCGCTGAGTTGTCGACTAGCAAACACAAGCTCCTAGTGGACGCCTCGAGTGTAATACTAAAAGAAGAACCAAGCAGTTATGTCTTATATCATTATCCAGTTATGTGTACGACAGATTCAAAAAGCGCGCGAATATTAAGACTTTTAAACGTTATAACAGTAGTCAATGTCATTATCACTCTCACCGCAATCACCCGGATGTCACCGTCACGTTATTGATGTAAGATGATGATATCGAAAAGGAATTTGTAACTAAAATGTTTACGTTCGTCAATTTGTCATACCATTTATCTATATCCAGTTAATAATTACGTGTCTTATCCTGCGTATCATACTATACAAAGCGACCGATAATTAGAAGACTAATACAGCTTGCATTTTAAATAACAACATTTATTTTTTGTTTTGATGTGTTCTTTTGATTTGCAAAGTTACATTTTTTGACAAGTTTGCATCAGCATTTTGTAAGCATTTAAATTCACCCAGTAATATTTGAATTCTTCAGCTACCTTAACTTACTAATTAACAAATATAATATAATATCAAAATCTCATGCTTTCGCTTTCACTTAAATAATATCATGGTGTGCTACGCCGTCACATTACCTTGTTTACATTCACTGCGTCCATTCTTTGCTATTTTATCACCGCAGGGTTGCTTCAAACTAAATTGTCGAAACTCTTATGTTGGTGTTTATATAAAACTTAATAACTTTTATTAAATAATTACTTAGATTTAAATAACCCAAGCATCACAAATCGTATAACCAACAAACAATGTTTGAAGCAGTTCTGCCGTTCGCCGTAGTCGTACCACCTACAATATATTTAATAAGCACTGGTCTTTATCAAAATTATTAACAGACATTTGAATAAAAGTGTGATAATTCGATTATAGACGTAATTGTAGAGTGATTTATGAACTACGTTGAAAAACGATGATGCAACAATTTTAATTACATAAGTAGACTTTAAGACGGATCTTTACACCAATTAATTAAGACTATAATTTTAGCAAGTGTAGATATTATAGGTAGATGTTATTTGTATTATTGTTGTCTATGAACGGTATCATTCTTGAACACGTCACGATATCTGCTATGAAAGTATACAACACTTCGTTTTATACTTTGCATTTGCACCTCCCGTTGCTGACCCGTTCGGTGACATTATTGAGTAGGTAATAGTCGTTAGTTTCTTTTACTTTCATAGTAGATACGTTCTAAGTTAAAATTGACTTCCTAATTTCCTGTTGACTTCCAGAAAGCCCGGCATTACGTTGATGAAATCAAAATTACCTCGTTGATAAGGGTCTGATCGAAAGTAAGTTCCACAATATGGTGTTTTATTATCTAATAGTAAATCAATTATTACTGCATAAATGACATGTAATAGAAATATTATAATTGATATAATAACAGAGCATTCTATGTCATATAATATATTTATGTTCCTGGAGCATATGGAGGATTCCGATTGGCCTCAGTCGCTGGCCGTAGCCTTAACAAAGTAAATAAATAAAGTAAACGTTAGATGAAAGTTGTAAATTTTTAATCGAATGTTAGACTGATCTTTAAAAATATACGATCATGGAGATATTTAATAAGTTTCATAGAATATCTTTCCTTATTAGTAGTGAACATTATTTGATAAATTACAGTTATTGTCTCGCTCTGTCCACTTCTCTCTATCAACTTAATCAGTAGGTAATGTTTTATACAGGGCTTGGAAATCCGATTTAATATAATTCGATATATTGTGTACTTACTACTGGGATAGTCATAGTCTTATTATTGCTCACGGGCAGGCTTGGAGGGCCTAAGCATCAGTTTCTACAGAACTCCGTTCAGGAACATTAAGCTTATAAAAGCAATTTATAAATTTAGATTTAACTAAAATCACATTTCTGAAATTGTTTTAGTATTAGATTATTTGGTGTTGATAAGAATGCGGCGTTCACAATTTACATACAAGGCAGGACAACAGAGTTATAATAAATTATGCGAATAGGTAGTACCTACATTACCAATTAGGTACATTGGCAATTCGACTATATTATCTACCCTAATGTCACAGTAATTAATGGGAGTCAATATACCTACAATGATTCCACAGCTCACAGTTCTGTCCTGTATAATGAATATAATGATTTAATAATAAGTACCTGCATATTAGTTTAGTTATTTAAAACATAATTCACCCTTATTTGAAAGGTGAATATCTCAACACCTAAAACTTTTGTTTTTTTTAACAAAGTGATGATTTATAGGTCTTGTTAATAGATCACAAATTCCGTTGAAACTGATATAATTTGAATGCCCTCCACAAAACGCGTAATAGCCGTAATAGGAAATAAAATATGTATGTAGGTGTGTATCAAGAGACAGAAAAGAATTTTGTAAATATTATAGAAATGAAATTTTATTTGTAAATCGTATGTTTAATGGCAATGTGTCGATGTTATACACTTATGATAATAAATAAATAATGCCTGGTATCTTATTTATTTCTTCTTTAAATATTATTAAGTATTCATGAATAAAATCTTTAGAACTGGAAATGTATTGAGAATTGAAGTGGCCATTAAGGTAAAGTTGGTACTTTACTTTTTTACCTTGATATTCTGAAAGTAGTGCTTAGTACGATTTTTAATTAAAAGAGGTACCTATATGTAAAAATACCTTTCCTTGCATATGTCATCGCAATAGCCGCGTCCCGCATCATTTAATGAACGAAACTATAATATAATAATTTCACAAAAAAATACAATAAATCTATTCTATTGACTTAGCATGCTATTATCTACCTATAATATTATAAAACTATTAAACAAGGCATTGTCTGTTCGTTGGAGGTGCTGATTTTTCAATTATTAACATAACTGTTTGTCTGTTTATTTATACTTTTTACTATCCAAATATTGTGAGAAATAAAGAATAACTTATTATAAAATATACCTTCACGAAAAGGAACCCGTTTATTTCATAAAACATGGTATTATTTCTAATAGAATTCCAAGGGAAAGGCCTTTACCCAGCTTTTGTGTAGCTAGAGCCATCTATCCAAAAACCGTTGAACTTGTAAGAGACCTGCAGATTTCAATATGGAGCGCGCACTCGACCAGCTCAAAATGTAGTTCTGTTAATTATATACAGATGTATTCTGTGCCTCGTATTGTGTGGAGTCTATTGTAATCAGACAATGTTGCACTAATGTGCTAAACTGTACTGACTATGACATGCCAATACGTAAGTTTATCAAGAGGGTAATGAAGCTGAATAATATAACTATAAATAAATAAATATCAATAAATATTCTACCACATACACACAGCACCATCTAGCCCAAACTAAGCAGAGCTTGTACTATGGGTAGGTACTAGACAATGGATAAACATACATATACATAGATAAGTTGTTTATTTTTTAATACATGCATATTATACATAGAAACACCCAGACCAAGACAAACATCCATGTTCATGCACACAAATGTTTGACTTGTGCGGGAATCGAACCCGCGACCGCAGACGTAGTTGTCCGTTACACTATCCACTACGCCATCGAGGCCGATAATACCTACATTACTAAAAATTTACAGTCATAGTAGGTATAGAAACAAGTTCCAAGTTACTACAATACTAAAAATAACATTTAGGTATAAGCTCGTTCATATTAGCCCCCGACAAAGCTTTTAATTCGTTTCCTCTTCAAACAATTGGACGCAAACCACTACTATAAAATAAATTAATTTATATTAGTCGTCAGTTACTGCAAATTACAAATTTTATTTCAATATACACAGTGTCCCTAGCGGCAATTTCGACGAACTAATCAAATTGTATAGCAATCAATATAGCGACACGCGAACGTAATAATATTCTTACAGTACCTATTATGCTACAGGATCTTCGCCTGAATGATGTAGCCACAAGTTACGATGCCTTAATTATAACCACTTCATAATACATACCATATATCCGTCTGTAGGGACCTATAACTGTTTTCTTTTTTTTTTTTGCTCGTCAAAATGACCACACTCCACCTGATGGTAAGCAGTCGTGTGGTCTAAGAGCAGTGGCCTCCACATCGCCCCCACAGTACCCGAGGCGATGTTGAGGTCTCTACTTTGACGGCCTGAGAAGATGCTTTTTCAGCCCAGGATTGAAAGAAGAAGGCACAGGCACAGGCAGGTGCCGGCACGACTATTTTCGAAGTGGTGCACATTGAGGCCAAGCAAAACTTTGTCTCGTGCCCTGTAAAGAACTCCATGACAATCGCATAAAAATATCGCTTAATGCAACAAGACCACCCATAATTATTACATTGAGTGTTTAGTTAGTACATACATAAAGTAAAATATTATATGATTGAAGATTTACTTAATTTAATGGGTTCCAGCTGCTCTTCTCAACCGTGGCAACACACGGGATTTCTATTATTTTTAAGTTGTACCATTAACTAATATGGTATTATTTTTGTGGGTGCAATCCTAATCATAACTTTCTAACTTTAATATTATAAAAGCGAAAATGAGTTTGTTTGATTGTTACCTTTTCACGCCTAAACCACTGAACCGATCATCCTGAAATTTTGCATATACGTTGTCAGGTGTACAAAAACGGACATAGGCTACCTTTCATCCCGAAAAAATTACTGTTCCCGAGGAAACAACAATAACGTTGTTATGATAATCCTAATCCTAACTAATATTATGAAAGCGAAAATGAGTTTGTTTGTTACCTTTTCACGCCTAAACCACTGAACCGATCATCCTGAAATTTTGCATATACGTTGTCAGGTGTACAGAAACGGACATAAAGAAAAACAACAATAACGTTCTTATGAAAATAGATGGCGCCACGTGTCTATCGAATCATGATTGAATTATATTATTACAAGCAGAGTACAACCCGAATTGATTGTCAAATTCTAAATTAACGCGAGGTAAGCCGCGGGCAATAGCTAGCTTAACTATAATTCATAAACTTTATAAGATTTCTTTTTAAATTTTACTGCAATCTTTCGCCATTTAAAACTTAATTATGCCTAATCTCAAACTTCTTCGTGCGCGCAATATGCTAAAAGAGGTTCCAAAGTTTTATCTTAACGTATTAATATATAGACTTTATATATTACCTAACACTTTATTAGATCTACATTTTTGCTTACAAGTCTCGTTAGTTGAACAGTGCGATGCCTTATTTCGTATGTAAATGTTATTTATGTAATGTTTGTATCGTGCCTAACATATAAGCTTTTAAAATATTTGTTCCCGAGGAAAACAATAATAACGTTCTTATGATAATAGATGGCGTCACGTGTCTTTCAAATCATGATTCAATTCTATTATTACAAGCAGAGTACACCCGAATCGATTGTCAAATTCTAAATTAACGCGAGCGAAGCCGCGGGCAAAAGCTAGTCTTATAATAATGTATCATCAAACATCAAACTTACAGAATATCAAGTGATAGTCTTCTAAAACATTTCAAGAGTATGAGCACTCTAACGTAAACGGAAAACGGATTTAAAGAAAAGTGCCATAAAATCTAAATATGATGTTTGAGTACTTATTTTTACCAGACTCTGTAAAGAGGGTGGTTTATTATTATTATTAATTCAGGAGGATTAATTCAATCGATAGCAAGTGTCAACATTATATAATGAGCGAATCTTTAGTTCTTGCTCAAAATATTGTCTAATTCAATTTAATTCTTTCCACGTTGACAGCTGGTACTTGTTTTTAAACTAAATTCCATCTCATATAACTTTTATAACTATAACTGTTTTACTATTTCAGTTTTAAGTAACGTCATTAAAGACAATTCAGCTCTTTTAATGGTATGAAACTCTGTAAAAAACAATAACAATAAACTATTTTCTATAAATTGGGCCAAAGTAAGCTTATTATTCATTATACATATGGTATTGCATTATATTCCTGTTATCTCTGACAACACTGTGTCATAGGCATGACAGTTGATCCGCCGCAGTCGAGCGAGGTGTGTGGTGGGTGTACTAGCTTCTAGTTAAAATCGCAATTTATTGTAACTTGGGTGTACATTTAACATTAAGAGAGAAGAACGTTACATTTTGTCATAACATTTATATTTGTACTCGTAGAGTCAGTGATATATGAACTTCTATGTGACAATTTTATAACTTTAAAATTTATTAGGCAATGCAGTGTTCGTTATCGAGTAGGTATTTCTAATAAATTGTGATTTATTTATTCTACAATGGGGAAATTGTTGAGTCTTTTGTCTCGCGACGACTCGAATTGTTGTTCGTCGCCGCGTTACGATATATTCCTGGATTTCGAGAACGCCGCGCCCACAGACACCGAGCGCGATGTTTACGAGGAAGTGCAGAGGGTACTACTTGACTCGGAAAAGATTCTAGAAGAGATACAGTGTTACAAAGGTGCAGGGAAGGAGATACGAGAGGCTATAGCCGACCCGTCGAGAATATCCCAGGAGCGGGCATGGCGCGCTGTCAGACCCCTCGTAGACAAACTCCTGCGATGCTACAACCACTCGATAGAGCTGCAACGGGTGAGTCGATGAATCATTTAACTATCTGACGTAAAGATACAGCGAGCCCGCCATTGTTTTGAATTTCACTCTACTAGTTAATGGGCTAATCACCATTTATATCAACATCCTTTATCTCTTATCCCTCAGGATAAGCTGTTTATCTTATACATATATACATTTGTATATATGCAGGCCCTAAAAGTCTAGTAGCTACCAAGAGAATTAATTGTGTTGTGGTTGTTTAATTATTTAAAATAAGTAACTACCTATAGTTATTAAAAATACTTCCAGGTATATTACCTACTTTGGTATAATATTCTAATATCCTCTTACATAATTATGTTGGCAATACCATTCCTAAACTTGTTTGCAAATATAATAAAACTATTACATTTGCAAACAAGTTTGATTGTGACACAAACAATTTAATTTCTAAACAACTGAGATTATTTGATTTAAAATATTCTTTGTACATATATACACTCAATACTTATCAGTACTTTATAGACAACACTTAAGTACTTATTTTATCAATATATTCATTTACTTTCCTGTATGACAATTTTATTCTACAATAACAAAGCCTATTCCAGAATTTTGCTTTATATTTATTAAGTAATCTATTTAATAATATATAAACCTAGCTTGTGGATTGATAAACCATGGTATCCTTTAGATCAGAGGTTCCCAGACTTTTTTTCTCATACACTACTTTCAAAACTTAGCTGGTTCCGGTGGACCCTCCGCAGCTACATTTCTACCATATTCCTTGGCATTCATATTTATATTGGTGAAGAATCAAATGTCTGTTTTTTTTTTAGAGTTTCTTTACCGGAAAATCGGTAGGTTCGAGACCACTGGTACTGAATATGGAATATATAAAAAGTCAACCCAACATTTTAGTTCTTCACTATCAAAAGGAAATAAATTTTCGTGGACGACTTACGAATTGTGAACCCCCATTTTATTGTCACGCCAACGTAGACGCCGTTCGAGTCTCCCGTGGACCCCTGGGGATCCACCTGGACCACTTTGGGAACTAAGGCTTTAGATTATACAATACCTTAAGATAATATGATTCATACATACTTCACATGACAAGTGTCCTGAAGGATTCTAATCCTTTAGGACACTTGTCATGCGAAGTATGTTTGAATCATCTACTCTGGATCTATGAAGGTCTATCCATCTATGAAGGTCTACCTTAGATATGACACCCACATTTTTCTAGACATATTAAGTCATACATATTAAGGGCAAGCCTAGTGCTTTCTCTTGGTCATATTGTCAGACATATTACTGTTACTTATGATTTCCTTACACTAAAACCCAGTCACATACATACACACATAGATTCACGCCTGTTTCCCAGAGGGGTAGGTAGAGACTACGGATATCCATTTGCTACGATCCTGACACACTCCTGGCTTCATTCACTTTCATCACATTCCTCAAACATGCCCGTTGGTTCAAGGTGCTCTTAACCTGGCCTTTGTCCAGAACGCCTCTGATCTGATGGAGAAACGTTCGCCTAGGTTTTGCTCTTCCAACTGTTCTATTCACAGTAGCCTTATAAACCCAGTTACATCTTTGTATATCACAAGAACAACAACGCAGGCTATTTATAATGTGTAGTATATTTATTTACAGGATACAAGGACAATAAATAAACTAGTATAATGTTATAGTTTAATATTTATTAAGTAAACATGATATATTTCAGTTGTTGGCTCTTGTCATGTGAATATATACATCCGATAGTGTGTAGATATGTGCTGATAAGATAGTGTGATGTCATATTGATAACTTCTCACACTGATAACACTGTAAGTAAATACTTTGAGTGTATGGAAATATTCACATAAATATTCATTATTACCTGCAGCTTTACAGAATTAGTCCTTACTATAAATTCGAAAGTAATTCTGTTTATCTGTCTGTTACCTTTTCACTGCTAAAACACACAACCGATGAAAATGAAATTTGGTACAGATATAGTTTAAAACCTGGGGAAGGACATAGGCTAGTTTTTATTGATCTAGGTACTACACGCGCAAAAGATAGTTAAAATAATTAACATGCCTATGTTCTTGTGCTTAGTTTAAGCTATCTCCACCATTTTTATCCAAATCCATATAGCAGTTTGGATAACATTGACTAACAATAACTAAACAAGTTGAGAGACCAGGGCGATGAATCACTGTGACAACGTTAAAAATAACGTGCTTGTAACGCCATTGTGGCTGTCATCGGCGAAATGCAAACGACGGCGACTTTCAATTTAGTAGGTATGTTACGTTCAAATGCGTAAAGCACATCATGTCCTGCACAGAAATACTTACTATTTGAATAAAATTTTTAAATATATCACCGGTAATAATATATCGACTTTTGCTATTAAACCATATTTATTTGCTAAGAGCTCAATATCTGTCACTAACTGTTATGCCGATCCCAGTTTCCCACTAAACAGTTTTAGTGCATCTACCAAAATGATATTGAATAAACTATAAACACGATTACTAGCATCCGCTATCAATAATATATTTGTAATAGTATCGATAAATCCACAACATGCATGATGCAAGAGTCGGCACAATAAATCATATTTTCTTCAAACTAAAATAAAATCACAAGACGTATGGGCTTATACACAATTATATCTACTGTTGTTCCATGTTCTCATGCCACAAATTTCACCGCTATCTGCTTACTAATGAGTTTCATATGGTCGAGAACACGTGGTATTTATTATATTATTAGCTATATATCATAAAGGGTGTGCATTCCGCCGTGAACGCGACCTAGGCCTCGCACGCTCGCTGAAAGGTTATCCTTATACACATTTGCATACACATGCACAACCTAAATATATATTTATATGGCATTCATGGCTCGCTTACAGCCCACTCTCATGAGAAATGAAAGATTATTTAGCCAGTTTTTGATGATATCTCCCCGAATCATAGTTAAGAAATAAGCATACGTTTCTTTTTCAACAAATATTGTCCAACGACCAAAGTGAAGACGATTTGTAGGAATAAGGTGGTAAATAAAGGTGTCTGCACACCAAGTTCCAAGTCAATCGGTCCAGTGGTTCCGGAGTTATGCCTGTCACTAACAGATAGACACACAGACCCACATAGTGTTTTCATTAACCTATGAATCCTTCGTTTATTAAATAGGCCCATGGTGTTCAATGATGACTATAGCCTGGAGAAGCTAACTCATGATTTAAGGATATCAATCAGTTGTTGCCAGATTTGCAGAAAATAAATTCTGTCGAATATCTCAGCGCCAGCTTAAGGAGCCTTGGTAATAGATATCTCTCTTGCCAATGGGGTCCGTCTTTTGCAAAGGTATTCAGATCATTGTATACTTTGTAGGTCTACCTCAGCACTACCATGTAACCATTACACGACGATCCTCTCCCGCCTGTTAGATTGCATTTCTGTAAGATTATTGCTAGGAATAAGCATTGTGAATAACTCCATTGTGTTGAAAACAACACAAATCAAAACGAGTCTAACAAACAATACACGTTAGCTCTGTAACGCCATCTATTAAACTGTAAGGATAAACATGAGAGAAGTTTCGAAATCATCTTAGGGCTAATGCAGACACGACTTAGTAAGAAGCGTACTCGGCAATAGTCCTAAGATTTAATTTAACCATTTCTATACAAATCGTGCGAAGTAACGCCTGCATCGATGCTACCTTGCTTTATAACCAATGTCTACTCTAGATTAATGAGAACCGAATCGCTTTTTGGTAGCTTGATAACTGCATCTCAATCTCCCGAAATGCTATTCGGTTACTGCGATTGGCGTTTGTAAGACAGTACCTATAGAGCATTAGTTCCCAAAATGGTCCAGGTGGACCTGGAGTCCACGGGAAACTCGACGGGGGTCTTACGTTGGCGTGACAAAAAAATGGGGGTGCACAATTCGTAAGCGGGAGTCCACGAAAATTAATTTGCTTTCGATAGTGAAGAACTAAAATGTTGGTTTCACTTCACCGACTGTTCGACAAGGCGACTGTTACTTTTAAAAACTTGCATATTCCATATTCAGTACCAGTGGTTTTTAGATTTTTGGATAGGGTTTTTTTTTTACTAAAAAAAAGGGTCAGCCCGCCTACCGTAGTAGGTTCAGTTACGAGAATTTCTAAAAAAAATGGTCGGCTCGTAGAGATTTGATCAAATTTTTTACTTGTATGAACTTGTTTAGCTGCAGGGGTCCACCGGAATCAGCTAAATTTTGAAAGTGGTCTATGAGAAAATAAGTCTGGGAATCTCTGCTATAGAGTTTGGTCACGGTAGCTTATGAAAAGTAACTAAGATAACAGGGTTACGTTTATATTTGCTGCATTTCACCAATTTTTGCAGAGATTCAAGTTTGTTTTCAGATAATTGATACAAAAAATGAATTACAGATTGCCTAATAAACCATCAAACTAACTAATTATACGCATTTGCGAAAGATAATAATCATTAACGTATTCAATTGTCCAACCTTATTTGGGTATACCCTGATTTTGGTAACATAACAGCATCACACATTATATTCGTAAAGGTTAAAGCAGAGGTTTACACACCCACATTTCGCTATGTTTAGACATAAATGCGTACGCAGCGTAATAGGAAACGGGCCCAATGCCGCCCATGCCACAGAGTTTAAAACTTTGCGTGGCCTTTACAATATTGCGACAGAAAAAGTCAATAAAACTTTGTCCGTACGTACTGGGAATAAAACTCTCCCGTGTTTGCCATACGATTTACCAAGAAGACACTTTAATTTTCTTACGCTTAATTACTCTGAAGCACTTTATAATCGCCATATTACTGTGTCCTAATGTTGACAATACTTGGCCGAAATTGGCACACGAATCGAATAACATCATAAATCAGAAGAGCTGTTATAGATGAGAGCGAGAAAACGTAAACAAGCTCTCATAGTACAGTCACAGTATAATTTACTACTCCAATCAAAAATACCGAAGACACTATATCACACACAGTATTTTCGTTGTATTTCGGATCCAAAAACGGGCGAAACATATTCGCTGTTTCATAAACTATCTCTTAGTTTTATTTTAAGGAAACTCTACCGCTTTTTTACACAGATACATTACAAATCTTCTTAAGACTAACTCTAAGCCAATTACAGAGTTCCACGACAATCAAATATGAGGTACAAAATTGTGATTTATAAGTTACACTGTAAGTTTTGCATAATAAGAGTACTTATCAAAAAGACAAAAAAGTATCAGTAACAGGAGTTTACGATCAGGTCACGAATAATGCTATTTTTAAATCTATTTTAGACAAAAAGAAGATATCAATTTCGCTGTATCCTATTGTTGTAAGTTCGAAGTAATCGCGCTACAATTAGTCTAGTCTGAATTTTTTGAAGTATTGATTTAAAATTAGTAAGTTAAGCTGTGAATATGTATAAAGAGTCACACTTGCATTTACAATATAAATAAGGCAAAATATGAATGATTAGGTTATGGCCGCGGCTTCGCTCACGTAAATGTACATTAAGTTAATAACATTACTTTTTCCTGGGAAAAAGGTACCCTATATCCTTTTTTGTTCCCCTGACAACGAGTATGGAAAATTTAATGATGATCGGTCACGTAGTGAAAGCGTAACAAACAAACAAACTCACATTTGCAATTTTAATATTAGGATATTCTATATATTATTAATACGTGAAACAAAAACTTTGTACGGTTTTTTACGAAAATTACGCGGACGGAGGAGTATGAAATTTGGCACAGTTAAGTTTATATGGACAAGAAGGGGCGAATCCTAATATTTATGTAAAATAGGCATTAGAAATACATTAAATTAATGAAAAAGCACTACACGCACACAACCATGCATTTGACACACGCAGTCGAATCGCGTTCGTAATATTTCGGCATTGTTCGTCTGACGTCGTACAATTCTTTGTAACTCTGGTTACCTATACCTTATTTATATTAAGTTATAAAAAAAAAGAAAACAAACTAGCAAGCTTAGGAATTTTGGTCGAATTTTGACCACTAGGCGACCGCTAGTTGTACTAATTGAATAAGCAAAACTACGAAGCCTAGATTTCGTATTCACTTATTTTATTCTCATCGCCGGCGCCGCTCCACTCGCTCAGTTATCGCTCATTGAAATCACACTGCTGTCTCTATATGGGGTGATTTTGCATTAGTTTGTTGTGCTGACGATGCGTCACTACTGTCACGAGCATTCTCCGTAACTATAAGATGACATCATGTTATTGTTATTATATAAATGAAAATAAAGTGACACTTTAAAGCCTTATATTGATATTACATACTACGACATATTTGCCTTATATGCCTCAGAGAGCACGTTAAGCCGTCGGTCCCGGCTGCCATGAACATCTATGGCAGTCGTTATTGGGAAGTCAGTGCCCTCTAATATCCTGACACTGGTCTAGCTTTAGGGTATCGTTACCCTTCGGGTTGCGGAGGTCAGATGACAGTCGCTCCGTGTAAAAACTGATATCCAGTCAAATCAGGTTAGACTAGAAAGCCGACCCCAAGTTACTTGGGAATAATAAAGCGTAAGGAGAAGATACTACGACATTAATGTTTGATTACCTCGTGCCAATGGCCACCATAAGCGTGTTTGCGAGCACCTTTGAGTTCCGTATCGGACAGTGAGAGTGATATTTCAGATGCAGGCGAAAGCTTTTGAAAGGTCGTAGAGCACGGCAATGTCTTTTGTGAGCTCCCATGCACTGCAGATGTATTTGATTAAAGCTTTTGACATTACACATATAATTTGCAGTGAATAAAATAAATAAATAAAATTGTTTATTGGACACAAGAATTACATACATTGGTGTTAGAGGTAAATAAATACAAATCGTTAGCAATTTTTCTTATGATAGGTACTGAAACTGAAAACCCAAACTAGGCAAATTGCCTGTATCTTGGGAAACAATGTTCAGTGGTTTAATTGGTCGCTTCGCTATTGCTATAGTTGCGAGTTTGATTCCCACACGGGACAAAAAATTGTGTTATTCTCAATTAGTTGTTCCGAATCTCGGTGATTTTCGTGTCCATTGTTTAATTGTTTCTCAGGTCCCTCGCAACACAGGAACTGTATGCACAAGTAGGACTTCGTGCACAAAATATTAAAAAAAATATTAAGAAAACACATCTAGGTCATTAAATATATTTAATACACAGTATTATGTACATTATAAGACATGAAAATATTAAAATATTCAGTCAAAATAGAAACTATTTTCGGATCTCCTTAAACATACACGACACACATCTATACTAATATTATAAAACTGAAGAGTTTGTTTGTTTGTTTGAACGCGCTAATCTCAGGAACTACTGGTTTGATTTGAAAAATTATTTTAGTGTTGGATAGCCTATTTATCGAGAAAGGCTATAGGCTACATAACATCACGCAACGACCCACGGGGGCGGCGCAGTAATGATAAACGCGGATGAAAACGCGGGAACATCTAGTATTATTATAAAATAACATTGTAGTGCAGCAGAAATAAAATTGTATCATTCATAAGTACATATCGCATTCAGAGACATCTCTTAGCGCTTTCTTATGCAAACCTGGTATTGCTCAGACGAACTAACCACTTTCGCGTAATTAAACGCAGAAGAAAGTTGAACGTGCAACCGTATTCTCAGATTCCTTAGAGACAAAACTAAAACATATTACAAGTAAACATTACGAACTAAGAATCAGATTTCCCAGAGCACTTATCAAAAATTAATTGCGAAATGCTTTCTTAAACGTAAAGTGGCGAAGCTCAAATGCGATAAATAAATATATAAATTGTGAAGTAATATTCAGATGGTTTTATAGACGGCCGGATACACACATAAAAACATCCGTTTATGTCGACGTCTGTACACCAGTAGCGAATACTAGGGCTACCATACAATTATTGACCTCTGAGTCTTCTTCGAAGAGGTTAATGAAAACACTATGTGGATATATGTGTCTGACTGTTAGTGACCGGCATAACTCCGGAACCACTGGACCGTTTGACTTGTAACTTGGTGTGCAGACACCTTGGGGTCATACCTCGATTTGAATATGGGCCCTGTGGGTCAAGACCCCCGAAATATAGGCGTCATTTATTTTCATTACTTTTACATTTAAGACGAAGAGGTTGAATCCTGGGTTTTTACACCCATCTCGTTTAACTAGAACAAGCAGCTGGAAAACTGATTACGTTTTTAATAGCTCATAATATTATTAAGTATTCTCGTTTGTCAACCACAACAATAATAATATCAGCTCTGTATTAAACTGTCCCATTGCTGGGCACGGGCCTCTTCTCACTGTGAGGAGGGTTAGACCATAGTCCACTACGCTGGTCCAGTACGGGTAGGCAGACTTTACAAATCTTCGAGAATATTATAGACTAGATGTTCCCGCGGTTTCACCCGCGTTTATCGTTACTGCGCCTCCCCCGTGGCTCGTAGCGTGATGTTATATAGACCTTCCTCGATAAATAGGTTATCCAACACTAAAATAATTTTTCAAATCGTACCAGTAGTGCCTGAGATTAGCGCGTTCAAACAAACAAACTCTTCAGCTTTATAATATTAGTATAGATATAGTTTACGGCGCCAAACACGATCCTCCCTCACATCACCATTAAAATTAAATTGGTACAAACTCGCTGTGATATTCAAACAAAGACTGTTTAAATTCACCCTCTACGCCAAACTGGGACGAATTCGGTCCAACAAGTCTGTATGACAGCCCTAACAAGTTCCAACGAGTCCCAGCAGGCCTAACTGACTGGTTAATATCTTTTCGGCACCGTACGTACGTGTTTCCGGCAAGCGAAACGTACTACGACAACACTCGCTCCTTATTATGTGTTATTCATACGTTAGCCACAGACAGACGTAACGATGACACCGACGCTTAAACATACGTATAGGATACCATCCCACGTGAGTTTAATTGCAGTGAGCCGTAGGAAATTTTAAATAGACGTCCCCCCCACGTCGTAATTGGACTGAGGTCATAGGTTATCTGGATATATTATTTACTAGCTGTCCCGCGCATCTTTGTCTGCTATATAGGAGAATTTTCCCCGTTTTTGCAATATTTTTCATTGCTGCTCCGCTCCTATTGGTCGTAGCGTGATGTTATATAGCCTATACCTATAGCCTTTCTCGATAAATGGGCTACCCAACACTAAAATAATTTTTCAATTCGAACCAGTAGTTCCTGAGATTAGCGCGTTCAAACAAACAAACTAACAAACAAACTCTTCAGCTTTATAATATTAGTATATATTTACATGGATATGGATATATTCTAGATAAATTGTGTACCTACCTATATAACTTTTTACCAGTAGTGTAAAATGGCCAATTTTCAATAATTGGCAAATTAATATATTTTCTTATAAACAAGGTAAATATCACCCGTGCTATTTTCAAGACCTATACCTAGTTTATCGTCAGCAAAGAAATGCATCAATTTGATAGCTATCCTAAAAATACTATATTTTTCAGATTTATTTCTACAGTTACATCAGAAAATCATTTTCAGTAAGCTGTGAATTTGAATAGTGACCATTTAACATATATGAATGTGCCATCCATTCATCAGTTTGAAAAGCCCAAGCATTACGAAATACAAGAGAAAATGGGTCGATCCCAAATAATTTATCTAATAGTAAGTAGTCAGTTTAAGCTCTCTTCCGCCAATATAACATAATTTGTTACCGAATAATCCACATCTGTTCCAAGATTTATGAACAAGTAGCTTGTAGTATGTACTGTTTGCGCGATCATACGAGTACTTACAGGATCGTACGAGCACGGGATAAATAATAGCTGTAATAAATATATCAACCACTGCGTCTGCTAGCCGAGGCCTCACCCACACAGCGCCTCTCTGTTGCCTACCAACTAACTAGGAAGTTTCAAACTTCTTTATAAGAAGATTGTAAAACAATAAGAAAGTAGGTACTTGATAATTAAAGGCCACGGCAAAGAGCGTCAAGGTAAAACTCAATGAACAGTTTCTATTTAAGAGTAATTATGTACAGACTCGACTATAAGGGCATACCGTCCAGCTCGCGTTTCTGTCTATATAGACAGAAACGCGAGCTGGACGTATCGATAAACGCGGGAACATCTAGTATTAGTATATACTAATACTAGATGTTCCCGCGTTTATCGATACTGCGCCGCCCCCGTGGGTCGTAGCGTGATGTTATATAGCCTATAGCCTTCCTCGATAAATAGGCTATCCAACACTAAAGGAATTTTTCAAATCGAACCCGTAGTTCCTGAGATTAGCGCGTTCAAACAAACAAACAAACTCTTCAGCTTTATAATATTAGTATAGATATACGACCATTATATTTTTCCGTTTATGACCAAATTCTGTATATTACTAAATTCGATTCGATCACGCTAATTTATTAGTATTAATTGCAATAGTTTGACCCTCAATTAAAAGCGATAGTAGTCGTCGCTCGTACAATAAATTGAAGCAAGTGCCCTACTTGTTCATTATCCAATTTACGTAATCATATTGACCTCTTCATTCCACTTTCTACGCCGTTAGCTTTTGTCTAACTGCACTTTAAACAATAACTATAAGTGATTTAGGAGTACTTTAATACTCATATCAGAACATAAACTATTTAATTAGCTGTCATTAAATAATTACATCTTCAATTTATTGAAATTTATTAGACTGTAAACAATGGTAAAACTGATGCATTAAAGAAGTTGAGTCAAAGATTAACGCACTGTAGTCCTATTAGGATAATGTATACACTTGCAATAAAACATTTTATATAACGTACCAAAAACAAACTCCATATGTTCAGTGTAACTATGTAATAAATGGTGCCAATTCTGTTGTCACAAAATTCTCTAAGCTTACCTAAAAATCACTAACATTTAGTTTAGTCCTCTCAAATGACATTTCGTATTCTGAAATCGTTAAAAGAGACAGGACTAAAAAAAATGTTAGTGATTTTTAGTTAAGTTTAGAGAATTTTGTGACAACAGAATTGGCACCAATATTTAACACTTTTTTTAAGTCAATTACCGCTCTGTAAATAGAATTTGTGTCGGAACAACAATTTGTCGATCACACAATATTTTTGGCCCGTATGGTTATCGAACCCACTCGACGCAATGACTGTGTTACCTGCCACTAAAAATCATAAAACATAATATATTTGGTTGTCTTGCACCTAAAAAAGAGATCAATCAAACAATATTTTGCGCTCATGTAAAAAAGTACCTATATTTAATTAATAATTGTCCTGATATTGCCCGGAATTGATAACAATGTCGCTCATAATTATATGTACTACAAATAAGTAGTCGCAAGTGCCACTCGACACTTGTATGAAGCTGACGAACATTCATTTTTACTTTTTAATATTTGAAGGATGCTTACCTCGCCCCACGTTCACTACATGTGACAATCATCCAATCAGAGCGATCGCAACTGTCGACGCGTGAGAATGCTCCGATAACGCATGCTGCATCCTCCGAGGGCAATGGAATCATCAATTTATACGCTTATTACACGATCTGATTTATAAAACATAAATTAATAACAACAATGCCGTGTCCGGCGCGTAAAGTTATTTTTAGTTTAATGTCATAGTTCATATTATGTAGTTGTGTGTCGTCACCGCATCTACATATATGGTGCAGGAAAAAGTTTTGTGGATCTATGTGACTAATACATAGATACGTAGAATGTACTACCTCGTATCATAGAACAAGTGTCACATGCACGTAAATAATTATCACAATAATTTATTCCATTTTATTCAGAGTTACAAAAAGTTGAGTGGTATTCAAGCCTCGTATCTACTAGGCAACATTTGACGCGAGTCATGTTGCACAACATTGTTGCTCACGGCAACGCGGAACTTTGTTTAGCAACGTTGTCTGTCCCATGATAACCAGTCGTCGGCAACACGTCGCCAGTGGAACTAGTGTTGATTTCAGCGGCTTTTCACGTCTCCACTTGACAACATTTGATGCTCAACTGCATGTTGCACGGAAACAAACAACAATCGGCGCGTCATGTTGCGCGTCAGCTGGTAAAGTCACGCGTTGTGGAACGTCGCCGATCTTGTTGAGCGTCACGTGTTGCGCGTCAATTGTTGCCTAGTGGATACGAGGCTTAAAGTACACCAAGACATAACGGTCGAATATTTCGTTTGAATAAAAAGTAATATATTTTAAAATATATATATAAGAGCTATTCTCGTTTAAACCAGAATCCAATAAAAATATGAAGATTGCATGTGTTTATCCCGCGAAAATTTCACGATTTTTAAAATGCTCAATTTATTTCCTTACACATTTTTATAAAAATTTTACCTTGGCTTTGATTCTAAATATTCTAACAAAGTTCATTCTAGCAATAACAAGGACTACTTTATAACGTGCACTGCAGAACATACACGTCCCCTGAAAGTTCCCGTACCGATCGATATGTACTATATGCATCGGAGCAAGTCGGTCAGCAGTCAATCAAGTCAGCAAATTGAATTGCTAATGGGCAAGCCAAAGTCCGGCAAGCCGACAACCCAATGGGGAAAATGTTCTTTAGTGGGGACCGCCGACAGGAAAGCGCAGAGTGAAACGCCCCAGCATTGAATACGCAAAAACCATTAGCATAGTTTAGATTATTAGTTTGCTTTCGATAGTGAAGAACTAAAATGTTGGCTTGAATTCACCGACTGTTCGACAATCTCTTTGATTTTTGGGTAGAGAATTACTAACAAAAAAGGTCAGCCCGTAGAGATTTGATCAAACTTTATACTTGCATAAACTTGTTTAGCTGCAGAAGGTCCACCGGAACCAGCTAAATTTTGAAAGTGGTCTATGAGAAAAGAAGTCTGGGATCCTCTGGTTTAGATTATCTCTGAATAACAGTTAGCCACTTTTATTCTGAACACTACATATTATAAAACAAAGTCCCACTCCACATCTGTCTGTCTCACCATAAACTCAAAAACTACTGAACGGATTTTCATGCGGTTTTCACCAGTAGACAGCATGATTCATGAGGAAGGTTCAGGTGTATAATTTTTTTAGGGTTTTATGCTACCCGTGCGAAGCCGGGGCGGGTCGCTAGTATAATGTATAAGGGCATCGACATTTAGCATTATAAACAATTTGGTAAACCCACAACCGGTGACGGCTTAGGAGCCTTCTGCTCTTACCCAAAAAAATTTAAAAGGCCGGCAACGCACTTGTGTCTCCTCTGGTGTTGCAGGTGTCCATGGGCGGCGGTAATCACTTACCATCAGTCGATCCGTCTGCTCCTTTGCTTCCTATACCATAAAAAAAAGAAAACGTTACGGCGGTAAACGACGGGGGAAAAGGTTTCGTGAATCACTCCAGATATACATAAATTTTAAATAAATACATAGTTATATTACAAAGTATTATGCCTGTATCCCGAAGTGGTTGGCCTAGGTATTTTACATCCATATTTTCCACCCATAGGTCCAATTTATGGCAAGCGTGCTGCCATATCGTAACAATTTCAGACTTCACGCTGATACTGGAAATTACTTCACAAAATATCAATAACACCTACTCCAACCAGAGCTTCTTCTTATCCTTAGCCTTATTCCCAAGTCATTAAGGGTCGGCTTTCATTATATCTTTCTTCCAACCAGAGCATTAAACCCGAAACCTTACACACAGCAGTCCCACTACAGCTGTATCGTCGAAGGTCTTGCATAAAAAAAATGTACGTTAACAATATATCTAAATACTAATAATATAAAGAAAAAAGGCAATGTTTTGTTTGTTTGTTAGGGATTAACTCAAAAACTACTCAACTGATTTTAATAATTCTTTCACCATTAGGAAGCTATATTATCACCGACTAGCATAGGCTATATTTTACGCGAGCGAAAGCTAGTCATAATTTTTTTAAATTTTTATACAACTAAGGTGGCAAATAAGCATACGGTCCACCTGATGGTAAGTGGTCACCGTAGCCTATGGACGCCTGCGACACCAGAGGCATCACTAGCACGTTGCCGACCCTTTAGGAAAGGAAGTGGGACGAAGAAGGAGAGGGTTGGGGGAAAGGGGATGATTGGGCCTCCGGCACTCTCACTTACCGAACGAAACACAACAGTAGGAATACTGCTATTTCACGTCATTCTTCTGGCATTGTGGACACAGTATTAACTCAATACTGAGTCGACAATGCCAGAAGTACTTTAATAATGTTTGTAAATAGTTATATCAGTTATCCTTCCTAATCCCGTTTCTCTTTCGTTTATGTACATAATATTATAAATAACACAATGCCATAAATATAAAGTATAATTTCCTGATACTCTTTTAAAAATTATATAAGTATCATACAATTTATTAAAATACCTAAGCTTATTAACTGTATCTCTAAACTATTGTGGTTGTTAATAATATAACATGTACAATTAGATCGAGGTCCAGGAAAACTTGTAATAATAACAGTGAGGGCTAACATGACAAAGGCGCCGTAGGTACTATTGGCTCCAGCGACGGATGACCATTTCAGAAAAATTTTCGCTTGCACATGTTGACCAATTGAGTTTGTATCGCCTTAGAATCAGTAAACAAATGTAAAGTGTAAAAAAACTCAAACAAAGAAAGGAGCGTGTCAAGGGTACGGGTACCAAGTGTTGGCCTGCTATGCGATTTTAACCTTAGGAATGGTCATCCGTCGCTGGAGTCGATAGTACATTACTTTAAAGGATAAATATGGAACATTTAATTTCATTCTGGATGAAAGGTACTCTGTGTCCCTAATGTCCTTTTCTGCACCCCTAAGAACGTGTACTTATATAAAATTTCATGATTCAGTTGAGTACCTAGTTAAGGCGTGAAAGCGTAATAAACAAACAAACTCACATTCACATTTATAATATTACAGTTAGAATTATGTAAGAAAACATACATAAATACATACATAGATCCACGCCAGTTTTGTTTCCCAGAGGGGTAGGCAGAGACTACGGATTTCCATGTGCTACGATCCTGACACACTTATTTATACATGTAAGAAAAATGTGTAAATAAATGTCTAGGGTTCGATTCTCAGGTCGTGCAAAATGTTTTAGATTTCTTAGTAGCACGGTGTTTGGAAATGTACCTTTTAAACAACACTAGACTTACCTCGCACTGGTCCTGTATAATAGGCATATAACCATAGTTAGCGAAATGTGGGTGTTATACTTATATACTCAGCCCTTTCGTCAGGTCATTCCAAACCAGAAGGTTCAAACTCAAAGTCCAAAGAAGATTGACTCGCAACGGAGTTTCAGAGAGGGTTGTCTAAAATTTGCCATTAAAGCATTGTCCCAATTAGGGGCAAACCAATTTATATAAGTACATAAATACATAAATTCACGCCTGTTTCCCAGAGGGGTTGGCAGAGACTACGGATTTCCATTTGCTACGATCCTGACACACTTGTCTGTCTTCATTCAGTTTCATCACATTCCTCATACACGCCCGTCGCGCGTCGGTTCAAGAAGCTCCTATTTTAGATACTGTAAATACATTAGGCGGCCTCGATGGCGTAGTGGTTAGTGTAACCGACTGCCACGCTTGAGGTCGCGGGTTCGATTCCCGCATAAATCAAACATTTGTGTGCATGAACATAGATGTTTGTCTTGGTCTGGGTGTTTCTATGTATAATATGTATGTATTTACAAAAAAAAACTAGTATGTACGTATGTTTTCGAAATTATGTGCGTATTGATTGACAATTATCGCCTGCTCCGTGCCTCGAAGAGCACGTTAAGCCGTCGGTCCCGGCTGCCATGAACATCTATGGCAGTAGTTATTGCGAGAGTGTCGACACAAAAGATCCCACTGGGTCGAAGTGTCGCCGGTCTGCACTGACTGGCCCCCACATAAGATAAGATATATGTATGTTTATCCATTGTCTAGTAGCCATAGTACAAGCTCTGCTTAGTTTGGGCTAGATGGTGTTGTGTGTATGTGATAGAATATTATATTATCATTATACGGTAAATGTGTTACAATATTACACTTATACTAACCGCACCCGATGCTCTAACGCATAAACACTAATGCGAGATCGTTTCAAGCTACGTCAGAAGCAAAGTTATCGTCTCCCACTCAGTGCGTCTGCAAAGCTGCCAACATGCCTGTTACTTCTGGCAAAATGTAATTCTGTAGATTGCCATTCCTAACCGCACCGAACGGTCCATTTTAGTCAGAACAATGACAACAAACGTCAAGGATATGTGAGTAATAACAGAGGTACTATAACGTTTTCGATGTACGCCTTTTATCTCTTTCTACACACAACAATTGGAAAAGGATAACAATGTTTTGTTGCTTGCATGACGGTGGTATATTGTTGAATAGGGATCCTTATTAGGTGCGGTGCGCCAACGAGCGCGCTGCGGCAGCGGCATTTCGCAACGTGATATCTCGTACAGAGCATTAAATATTCCGTGAGCAAGCCTCTGTTTTATCATACTAAAACTTCGAATATTATGATAGCTGTGTTGCCGCCTGATTATTATGCAAACACTAGTTTGTGACTGCTGCTTCTCCCACTGGCGTCCATGCATCCCCTGTTTACCCAGGACATTTGTTATTTATGGACCAAGTTTCAACTTAATCTGTTAAACGATTTACGCGTGATTGTGTACTAAAAATCTATACCTTCAAACATCCACAAACTTTCAAATTATTTGTGTTAGTAGGCTATATAGTCCGTATATAGTAGATTAATTTCAATGAATAACATTCGCGTAAACAGAAGACAATATTAGTAGGCTCTACCGAAGTATAGATACTTGTGATATCGGTTTAGTGTACTTCCGATGTCTTTGTCAATCTTTATTTGCAATGACTGTCTGTATGTGAAGTCTCTTGCGTATTAAGCTATACCTTTTACTATTTACCTATATTTCGCAAGTGTGCTATTAGTAAATGTTTTTAAGGGTCATGTTGTACAAAGAAAAAAGGTCAAATGCAAATCGGATTCATTCCAGCAATGACGTAGTGTCCCAAAACTTACTGGCTTAGCTAAAATATTGCAGGCTTTTTTGTTTGGCCACGTGGTATTTGTCCTCGGCATTCAAATTTCGTTTATCTGTAACTGGCAGGAACAGGGGCATGATTACCAAATGTATGGAATTAATAAACATTCTTGAAAGCAGAACATTAAAATGTGCTCAAAATATAAAGTGCTAAATAGCTAAAACCCTTGTCTCAAGCAGCTGAAGTGTAGAATTGTCTTATTAATTTGCTTCTTATTCACTTATCATTCGTATAAGCTTCATTATGTATCATACAATAAACATTATTTTCCCAAATATATTTGTTATCTTAATAGGTATCCATCAAATTGTACAGCGGCATATGCAAGTTGATGTGAGTTAATTCTCATTTTTATATGTGTCTCCATCATTTCCCATGTGTGCATTTAGAGACACCTGTACGTACATCTCGCTGCGGTCAATAATCCTGCCCAGCGTAACGATTATAGCTAAGTCCCTCGGGATCGCTCGTATTCTGTATTGGACTTGGAAATTTGCCCTGACCAACATGAAAAATGACTACAAACTTTTAAAAGGGTTTCAGGAATGCAAAATTATGAGTACCAACTGCTCCGTCAACTGACATTTATATTACTAACTTAAGTAAGAAGTTCGGACCAACTTCGTCAAGAGTATTACGTGCAATGGCACTCCAATGTTTCCTTTAAGAATACTTTAAGAAGAATTCTCCAAAGCCACAAACATTTTTCAAGCTCTTTGTGTTGTTTGTAAATTTTGTACAAGTAATGGCCGGTGGGTTTTAAAGCTAAAAACGTTTACTGGTAAATATTTTTATGGCGTCGGTCGCCAGCTGCTCTCTTGTGCCTCACGTACTATATACATTACATACATATTTACAAACGCCAACAAAATTGGCAGGTGCAACACGTCTACGAATAGTTAGCCGCTTAATTGTACGTTCATAGTTACCAAGTACAACAAACCTTTATGAAGTTGTGTGTAAAAAAATGCGTACTGACATTTTGCACTCGCTGCAATTATCCTTCTTAGTCATTCATAAATGAATAAGTCGGCTGGCATTCGATGTGAATCTACATTACCTGTTGCAGCACGCACCTGCGCTTCCTCCCATCAAGTGCTATAAAAATATACCATAGCAGGCGTATCAAGAATATTTCAGTTTGAAGGGCACTTTTTTCAGACACATCTGCTGGTGAAAGCAAGTAGACAAAGGTTATTTTTTCGTATAAAGACCCTTTCTAAATTTCGTATTGTCTTTATCTTGAGCTACTACAAAAGAATGTCAACAAGATTCTGTACAGATAAACTTTCTTAATTATTCTGCAAGCGCCAGCAGCGTGTAGCTGAAGCCAACAGCAGTACATTAAAATCTGGTGTGGAAAGTCATGTTATCGCATAAATTATATTAAACGAACTTTTTGTCGACGATGAACTCGACTCGCTCTGAACTTTATTCTGTATAAAAATTATTCACATTTCAGTAGAAGTGGCATGGAAAAAAGTTAAAAGTGGTGGTTTCAAGCATAATTTATGCAACACCCTGAAAACACGAATGAGTTTGCCCACAACACTGGCGTTTCGCACCAAAACTTGCGGTGAGCAAAGTTTCGTACATATTGGCACATGAAATGCAACCGTGTACTTAATGTCGTATTGTTAGAGTGTAATATAAACTGCTGTGGGTGCAATGCCTTTATATGCCTCTGCGTGGGTTACAGAATGGAATTTCATTAATTTGACAATGTTATGTATTCAAGATTGTGTGGGCTGGTGCCCGCCTTAATTGTTATTACATTAATACCTGCTAAGGATTACTTAATCATTACGCATATTCACTGCAATATTATGTTGTAAAAACCACACAGTTATTCGAGGAAGCAATTGAAGCAGCGCATTATGAATTCTATCCTAGCAAAAACTTGTAGACGTCTCGTTGAATACCAAGACGTCCTAATATACTTTATAAATGCTAATTGGTGATGAGCTGACACAGTAAGCATACGTTGATCAGGTCTGTAAGAGCTGTCTACAAGGCAGATGGCCGTGATGTGGAACCAAAGTAAATGGTGCATGGAGTACGTTGCACTCGGATGCTAGAATGCATACTTTCTGTTTACTATGTGTGTAATTTAAATACGATTTTTCTTGTTATAAACATTAAATACGTCGAGAATTACATTGATATGCAGAAAGCATGAAATGGCGGCATGTTGTGAACATCCAAGTGATTAAATTGAGATAAAGACGTGTAATAAAAATAAGATTTGGACACACATACAGCTACAAAAAGAAAACAAACATTCGAACAAGACATAAACTTGAACTGTTAAATGTTAGTGGGTGAATTAGTCTGTTGGAAACGGGAGGCGTATTTATGAAACTTTGTATACGCATCTATAAATAGGAGAAATGACACCCGCGCTCAAACTCGCAGCTAAAACGAACATCTGGTTGGATGTGATGCCTGAATTTATTGCTCAAATCTCGCAATTGGTCGGTAACTGGTGTTAATTTAATTACTCCCTCCGCTGCTGATCAAGCGTGTGCTCTTAATTGTGGTACGTTGTTATGGCTTGTGCAAGTACTGTTAATTTATACATTAGACGATTTACTTAGCGCTATTACTGTTCACCAAGCATGAGATGCATTGCAAACATCGCATTAGCTTAATGTCTTACTATTCTTTGCCTGTACTTAGCGATGTTAGAATGCATACGTCAATGTTTCGTCTACGAATGGTGGACACCTTGTATGGCAATTTGATGATTTATGTATATCCCCTATATAGAAAATTATTCATTACTAGCTATTGGCCGCGGCTTCGCTCTCGTTAATTTAGAATTTGACGATCAATTCGGGTTGTACTCTGCTTTTAATAATATAATTCTATCATAATTCGAAAGACACGTAGCGCCATCTATTATCAGAAGAACGTTATTGTGGTTTTCCTCGGGAACAGTAATTTTTCCGGGATGAGAGGTAGCCTATTTCCGTTTCTCTACGCCTGTCAACGTACATGCAAAATTTTTCAGCATGATCGGTTCAGTGGTTTCAGGCGTGAAAAGGTAACAAACAAACAAACTCATTTTCGCTTTTATAATATTAGTTAGGATTAGGATAGAAGAAATCAAACATTTTCAAAGGAAAAACAACGGTAGATATAAGGATAATATAGCAGTTTATTTTGATATCAACATTTTAGAAATAGTTTTATTAACCCTGCTTATATTTACACTATCCCATGCAGTTATTTAAAGTATCCAACTTCACTCTTCCAAAGATTGAGACGAAAAAGATCAGTCTCCCCGTGACCATGGCCGCTGGAAAGTAACTGAAACGTCGGTTTAACAGAATTTGTAGTTTTAGTGTATTTTATAACATTCGATTATAAAAAAATAATAGTAGTAGCAAGTAATCTATACTTATATTATAAAGCTGAAGAGTTTGTTTGTTTATTTGTTTGTTTAGTTGAACGCACTAATCTCAGAAACTACTGGTTCGAATTGAAAAAATTTTTTTGTGTTGGATAGCCTATTTATCGAGGAATACTATAGGCTATATAACATAACGCTACGGCCGACGGGCACGGCGCAGTGACTATAGACGCGGGTGAAACCGCGGGCACAGCTAGTTAATTATAAAGTAATTAATTTACGGATCTGATTATTATATAGTATAAAGCATACCATGTTACAAGTGCGTCGAAATTATATTTTAATGATTAAACGTTCTGATTCCGATATACTTATGTGCCTCTTTATAGCCACATTTATAACTACTAGTTGTGCCCTCGACTTCGTTTTAGTAGTGATTATTACAATCAGATAAAGCCCATAACTAGTATTACAGGCAATTTGATACATTTTTGTGTTTTCCTGGCGATCCCTTTCAAAATTGAAATATAAAGCATTGGAAGTGTAAGGATAATGCCATAAATTATATTCAGATCGTCACTTTTCCCTCTAACCTCGCAAATATAAATAGACTTACAGACAAAAAAATGTAATAAATATTTTCTATCTATGCAACAATAAAATACTTAATATTTTAAGAAAATATAATTCTTCGTCCGTTCTTGATTCCGTTGCTATTTTATTATTCGCTGAAAATCAACATCAGGCGTCTGAAAATAAAATATTCAATTTTCCATTCCAGAAGAAGTCGTGTATAAGTGACATTTTCGTCCCAAATCGCTAATAATCTTATCATCACTCACCGTATCTGTGCCAATGACCAATTTACTTGTCAGTTACAATAACATTGTCTAACCTTGACGGGTATAAAGGATCGTTTATGAGCCCCGGCGGTTTCGAGTTCGAACTCCTTGCCTCGGGACGCGCGTGAATTATTTATGTATACATAGTTTTAGGTCTGTGGCACACATCTTCCCGCCGCTTTGAAATAGCTATAGTGCAACTGACAAATTATGGCAAACTAGGAAACACCTCTTAGTATTGTGTTTCAATGTCACGGCCAGCCAGGCCTAGGATATTCCAGTCAGAAATCCAATGGCTTTTCTGCTGACAGAAATCCAATGGCCAAACCATTGGATTTCTGCATGACTGCGACAAAAAATGCGTCATTTAGTAAATGGTGGGTCTTATTTACGTAGTTCACAACGCATTACATACCTTTGTAAATAAATGTTACATCAAATAAAACTCTTAACGTCTTGTTCGGCAGCAGCCCGCTGGCCGCCAGACACGATTGTTCTTCATTTACGTCTGGCATTCCAACAATTGACAGATTAAGCTGCAACAAAGACCTCTAAATCGGGGAACTACATACATAGAAGCAACCAATACAAAACGCCCATCTATGCCACATTTATATCCCTGGACCACAGATGGATTGTTATTGACATACGGGCCACTTTTTTGTAGCGCTTACATCATAGTTTGGTTACAAGTAAACTACGCCCATGGCGTGGGGAACCGCAATTTGGCGAAGCACCGAGGTGTGCTCCGACCTAAGAATATCCATTTACGGTATTACATCATCTTCGGCGAATCCCAGAATTATCCCGCCTCGGCGGGCTATTAAAAAATACTCGCCATCCTCTCCACACGTGATTCACCGCGTTTTAATTTGTATGAATCACCAATTAATAAAATGCGAATTTATGTGTGCTGAAGTGCTCATTCATTTTTATTAACCGAATTAAATTTATGTTAACATTAATACTTAACACGCACGGCGCATTGCTTTAAGCTGTCATGTCAACACCAAGTTTTGTGGGTTCGTTCAACGCATTATACAATATCTATTGGATAATTAAGCAGAATAATATCAGAGAACAACAAACCCATGCCTATTGGACCGGTCTACCTCCAAAGAGTTATCAAAGACAAAGGTCAATCCCTCACCGATTATATTTACGTCCCAGAGAGCACGTTAGTTAGGCCGTCGATCCCGGCTGCCATGAACATCTATAGTAGTCGTTATTGGGAAGTCACTACCCTCTAATATCCTGACACTGGTCTAGCTTTAGGGTATCGTTAGCCTTCCGGTTGCGGAGGTCAAATGGCAGTCGTTCCGTCTTAAAACTGATATCCAGTAAATCCGGTTAGACTTTCTAGTGACTTGGGCTCGGGATAAAGGCTAAGGAGAAGATGTCTATTACCGTCTACCGAACACTAAAATCAATTAATAATACATAATATTTACTAGTTCTAGGTTACTTAAACTTGTATAATAATATTATGACACCGCATCGAACAAACAGTACGTGTATTATTGTTTCATTATTTAACCGTCACAGTGTCACATAGAAAAATGTCGAGGTCAGCTCATTGTTCTAGTGTTAATCTAACACTCGTACACGGTAATAATATCTATACAGTATTGTAACTCGGCCCTGTCCTTGAAATATTTACCTACAACAGCGGGGTTCGTAGACACGCGGGCTGACCGCCTACAGTATTTTAATTTTATTTACCTACTTGAGTTTCTTTCTAGTTTAGTGATTGTAAATATTATATTATATTATAAAAAATGAAATTCGTAGTGAATGAAATACAAAGGGTTCAATAAAAAGCATGTTATGTTTTTTTGATTCGTAGATTTAATAAAAGACAACCTTATAAATTTGAGACTGAAAAATATTTGCGCCTCGACCGAGACGTACGAAAAGCTTTATTGTTAATTTAATAAAATAAAAATCCGCATTCGGTTAAAAAGTTTAATTTAAAATACTTTCGGAGCCTCCAGGTAATTTAAAAAATGATATCTTTGGGTGCGTTATTGAAGAATTCCAGCAACCATGAACAGCACAATATATTCTGTAATTGCACTTTGACATAATTATTATGTACCTGTAATCGCACGTTTACTGCTTACAAAACAATCACACCGTCCGTTCGTCACTGCGGACTGCGGGGCATTTGCGACTGGTTGCGTACCAAGCGCATACCAACGCCGAGGCGCGTAAGTATGACTCGAGTTCCGACCGTTTGTATGAAGATAGAATACTGTATAGATATTATTACCGTGACTCGTATGACTTTATCTCTAGTATAAATCCAGGAGTTATGTGTTCGTCGCGTGACTGAAGGTTGGAGTTTCACCCGCCTCTCTCATTTTCATAATACGCGTTTCCCTACTTTACGGACGACGCACACTGGCTGCTTTCTGTCGTCGAATGTTGCGATAATTGAAGCACATACCTGGCTGCTTTATTTATGTTTTAGTTTTTTTACTGCGTGGCCTTTCTTTGACAAACATCGTTGGTTTGTGCCCATATATAGTATGGCTTTATGTTTTATGCGTTGCTGCAAATGAACATATTATGGCAAATGATTTTCAGTAGTCAAGGAGCGAATGTGGCATAAATAATAATAATAATATGTACTTTATTTCGGACTCTGGGATCCATATACAAGGTCGACCCATAATTAAATAATAGTTAAAAACAAATTAAGTGGCAATAGCCATCCATCGTCAGTACTTTACAGTCTGCAGCAGACGGTCTGACAGACTCATAATAATAGTATTTTTACACATGGCAACTCTGGACATAAAAGACGCTATTCTTTTACGCTGAATTGCATTAATAGTAGATAAGTATATAGTAGTAGGTAGTAAATGAACATTACGTATATTATAGAGGAGTCAGATGAACGGTGTCCACTGGAGAAATGACTGGTGCTCCTTACTGGTACCAGGATGCTAGGTTTGAACTCTAAACTTTAGGATTGTATGCAGGCCAGCGCTGTTTAAAGACCAGGCCTCTCTGAAAAAAATCTTATATACTCCAAAAGAAACCAGTTGCTATTAAGATACTTATGTACATAAAGCAATTCACTACATCTTTTATCTTAGAAAATAATACACATCCATCTACTTCTAAATATTCGTTTTGGTTATAAGTTAAATATCAATTCAGTTTTTAAATCTGGAAAAAACTGATATCAAGCAACATTTTAGCATAAAAGCGTACGCTTTACCTTGACTATACCTAGCTTACTCGCAACTCTAAAAGTTGCATGACACAATGACAATTAATAAAACTAGGCCTCACATAACAGGGCACTAGACTTTTAATTAGTAAATGAGCATTGCGTACTTGTCACTTATAGCGTGACGAGCATAAATTTCTAGCTACTTTAATTACCCCTAAATGTATCGTCCAGTCGGCGTGTTGATTATTCTCGACACACGACGTATTAGAATAGAAAAGGGTATGTTAAGCTGGTTTGGACATGTAGAAAGAATGGACGATGAAAGACTGACTAAGAACGTTTATAAGGCTAGTGTGAATGGAACAGTCGCAAGAGGAAAAGCTAGGCGAACGTTTCTCGATCAGATCGGAGGCGTTCTGGACAAAGGCCAGGTTAAGAGCTCCTTGAACCGACGGGCGTGTATGAGGAATGTGATGAAAGTGAATGAAGCCAGAGAAGTGTGTCAGGATCGTAGCAAATGGAAATCCGTAGTCTCTGCCTACCCCTCTGGGAAACAAGCGTGAATCTATGTATGTATGTACGACGTATTAAACACTAGCTAATCCGCTCAACTTCGTCAGCTTCACATAAGATAATTTTCCCCGTTCTTGCAACATTTGTCATTGATGGAGCGTCATTGCTCCTGTTGGTCGTATCGTGATGGCATATAGCCTTCCTCGAGAAATGGGTTCTCCACAACCAAATAAATTTTTGAATTCGAACCAGTAGTTCCTAAGATTAACGCGTTCAACCAAACAAACAAACTCTTCAGCTTTATGATATTAGTATATATTAGTGTACAGATTGCACGTAATTGTACAGACGCGGCAGGAAACATTAAATCACTCCACGTTAAATGTAATTAAATCGTAAATCAACAATATCGTTGAGAGATACCAAATGTATTTATTGAGGTATGTCATGCTTTCATCTCGGTTATGATGTCACAGTCGATGTAAATTCTTCCACGTAAAGTAAGTTAACTTGTGTGATTATTTTTAAAAGTATTCGTTGTCTGTCTACACTTACCGAAGTGATCATTAGTGTTCAAGTAATTTACTTTTTTAAAGCGAAATTTATTTTATTTTAACTAGCTGTTACCCGCGGTCTAGCCAGCGTGGGACTTACCAAAAAAAACTCAAATAAAGTAGTCTAAGTCTCCTTGTAACATCAGCTATCAGCCAGTGAAAGTCGCGTTAAAATCGATCTAGCCGTTTCGGAAATTAGCTAGAACAAAGAGACAGACAAAAATTTTAGTTTTTTTTTATATAAGTGCCGTATATACTTTCATATGCATTTAGTAAAAAGCTGTTATTTTGACATTACAAATAGACACTTCAATTTCATATATTTTTATCGATGTACACAGCTTAAAAATAACGATCATCTGACTGAAATGATCATGTTTGTAATACAATATTTCTTATAGCTGTCATCACAGAAATCAGTTAAAATGAAGATGAAATTTATTATTAGTTTTGTTTGTCATTTACCACAGTTCAATATCTCTTGACATAAGATAAAAACAATACTGCCAGACACTAAACTTGTCTTAGACGAAAAGTCAAACGTATACGTCAACATTTCGTTTAAATACATATTCTTCCATTGCCAGAAACGTTTTAAATAGCTTCATTGATATTTACTTGTCATGTATATAGAGTGAAACGTACGATGTACATAATGTGAAATGCAGATAAGTCCACAGAGTGGGTCGCTTAGGAAACAGGAACAGAGGGCAAACGATAAAATAATCGGTACACTCGTTCCCGTATCAATAAACGACCGATGCAGTCTAATCGGATGAATATGATCGCTTCCGGACATTGTTTAAAAACGTTCACAACGGCCTCCGGTTTCGCCAACCAAGTTGTTGTTACCCGAATGTCGACTGCCGTGTCATAATACTAATATTGATTGCTAGCCCGCGACGTATTAGGAGTTCAATCCACTTTAAACAGAAAATGATAATATTTTGACGTGCAATCTGCTACATGCACCTAAACAGGTACCATAGCGAGAATGCCTTCACTATTACAGTGGCAAATATGGGACGGTCCGCTTAGTGGCAGACAATAGGTAGCCGGCAATAAAGATGGGGAGGCATCGCAACACTGCGTAAATCACATTGGTCTCTTGCTGGCAACACCATTAAACCACACTTATAATGGCAGCATGAAGTCACCACATTATTTTGCTGCCATCATCTACATTCTACAGATTATTTAACAGCAGATTATTTTATTGTAAGCATTGTCTCGGGTTCGAACCCACGTCACACCTGTGACTTTCGAAAGTTATATGACTTTTCGAAATTATGTGCGTATTGATTGACAATTATCGCCTGCTCCGTGCCTCGGAGAGCACGTTAAGCCGTCGGTCCCGGCTGCCATGAACATCTATGGCAGTCGTTATTGGGAAGTCAGTGCCCTCTAATATCCTGACACTGGTCTAGCTTTAGGGTATTGTTAGCCTTCGGGTTGCGGAGGTCAGATGGCAGTCGTTCCGTGTAAAAACGGATATCCAGTCAAATCCCGTTAGACTTGAAAGCCGACCCCAAGTGACTTGCCGACTTGGGAATAATAAAGGCTAGGGAGAAGAAGAAGACATCGCAACACTGCGTAAATCACATTGGTCTCTTGCTTACAACACCATTAAACCACACTTAAGATGGCAGCATGAAGACATAAAATTATTTTGCTGCCATCATCTACATTCTATAGCATGTATGTGAAGGACGACACCAACCTGTTCAGTCTACTTTAAGTTTCTGCAGAGATATCTTTAAATTGCCTATGTAATAATTTGAGGAGTATAGTTTCAAAACCCGCCAAAACGATATCAGAACAAAAATAATGTTCCGATTGAATATGAAGCTCCTTCGTTGCTTCTATCGCATAGCACTAATAGTTTTCAACAAAACTCACTAAAATTCTATTAAATCAGCTCACAAAAGTAGCAGTTTGTTGCAAACACGGCTAAAATAGTCCATTTATATTATGTCTTGAATGGTTTTTTGAGGTTTACCATTATTTGGTGAAAAGTATTTTAGAGGATTTTGAAACTAAACTACTCATGTTTACAGTCGATGGAACTGCAAGCTTACTAAGTGCTTCTTTTAAAATCTCTAAATATTGAACAAAGAGTGAACGATGGCTAACGTATCGATTTTCCGATTGAAAGCGAGTTAGATTGACACTTGTTGAATTTTTTATGTAAACCCATTTCTTAGCTGGCGAGGCTGACCTGGTAATAGCATCAGGCAACCCCTATTAAAAGTAATCTTTTAAATTACATATCCTCATAGGTCTCATGCCTATATCCTCGAAGTGGTAGTCAGAGACGTATTACTCCTACATTTCGCAAGCTGTGCTTTAAGACCCTATATATTAAAAGGCGAAGTTATTGCCGTTGTCTGGACGCAGTTTACACTCCAAGGTGATACTACATTTTTTGAAGAAAATATCTAAACATAGCTCGTCTAGGGAATCGAAGCTGAGACTCCATGCACAGCACTCGCTTACACTACCAACACCTAGACAGTCAATTAACATATATGTATTTTAAAATATAGCATATAATTAGTTTCGAGGGTCAGGCGGCAGCATATTAGATAAATGTATCATATATGTATAAGTATAAGAAATATGAAAGATAGAATAAGAAATAGTGTGATTAGAGAGAGATGCGGCATGAAAGTGGACATAGTTACAAGAATAGAAAAGGGTATGGTATTAAGGGTTAAGCTGGTTTGGACATGTAGAAAGAATGGACGAGGAAAGACTGACTAAGAAAGTTTATAAGGCTAGTGTGAATGGAACAGTCGCAAGAGAAAAACCTAGGCGAGCGTTTCTCGATCAGATCGGAGGCGTTCTGGACAAAGGCCAGGTAAAGAGCTCCTTGAACCGACGGGCGTGTATGAGGAATGTGATGAAAGTGAATGAAGCCAGAGAAGTGTATCAGGATCGTAGCAAATGGAAATCCGTAGTCTCTGCCTACCCCTCTGGGAAACTGGCGTGAATCTATGTATGTATGTATATATAAGTAGACAACAATGCAACTTAGCATCCGCGAGACGAAGAAGATAAGACAAGATACCTCGAGAAAAAGATTTTTGCCCAAGGCAGCTCAAAATTATTCTAACTATGTGCACCTACGGGTTTGGTTTCCTTAGGATAGCGCTGCTGATGTATAGCGTTGAATGACGGTACAGATTTTTTGTGCATACAAATGAGTCAGTACCGATTTTGAGAGATTTTGTGTTTTGGCAGTCAAGGAAAAATTCGAGGAATCCAGACAGATCACGGACATCTAAAAACTAGCAAGACGGCCGCCCGCTTGGTTTTACGTAAATCTAACGTAACTGACAAAATAAGGAACACTTTATCCTTGACAAAGGACAATTCATCCTTCTGCCTATAAACGAGAGCATACTTACAGTTATGTTATGAAAACTCTTAAATTTATGACTGCTGGTAAACAATTCGTGACCACGGATGAGACAGTGATGCGTTCATACGATTATTTATGTTTATCGATTGTTACATTTATTGGCACGCAATGATCTAACGGAGTGATAGTAACATGACCTAATAAATCGATTCAATGGAGCGAGAGCATTGAAAACGCCCATGTTTTTCTATCGTAGCTTTATATAGTAACTAGATTTTCCCGCGGGGTCACCCGCGTTTATCGTTGCTGCGCCGCCCCCGTGGGTCGTAGCGTGATGTTATATAGCCTATAGCTTTCCTCGATAAATAGGCTATCTAAAACTGAAAGAATTTTTCAAATCGGACCAGTAGTTCCTGAAATTAGCGCGTTCAAGCAAACAAACATACAAACAAACTCTTCAGCTTTATAATATTAGTATAGATAGCAGCGATAGCTCAGTGGGGAGACCAACAGACTGCAATGCAGAGGGTCTCGGGTTCGAACCCATGTCGCGCACCTCTGACTTTCGGAAGATATATGACTTTTCGAAATTATCTGCGTATTGATTGACAATTATCACTTGCTCCGTGCCTCGGAGAGCACGTTAAGCCGTCGGTCCCGGCTGCCATGAACATCTATGGCAGTCGTTACTGGGAAGTCAGTGCCCTATAATATCCTGACACTGGTCTAGCCTTAGGGTATCGTTAGCCTTCGGGTTGCAGAGGTCAGGTGGTAGCCGCTCCGTGTAAAAACTGATAGCCAATCAAATCCGCTTAAACTAGAAAGCCGACCCCAAGTAACTTGGGAATAATAAAGGCTAGGGAGAAGAAGAATCATCTGTAGAAGCAAAAACAATTATATATTTGGACTTGAAAATAATGCGACCTTCCGAAAAAACAGCCTGCAAAAGGTCAACACATCTCCGTACATCAAAACGAAAATCTTTTAATGTCCTTTGAAATAGAAAAAGCAACAACAGCCCAGGACATAACCACTCAATCCAAATAGCTATTTTATACTTTCTGTATATCTTTCACATGTACAAAATTATATAAATGTTTCCTTATTACACTTACCTACAGGCAGACTGGCCTAAATATTCAGGTAATCTTCAAAATTGCCGAGTCTCTGGGAATCTTGTGTTGTACAAAGTAAACATCTAGACCCGCTCCCCAAGGCCCAAGGGACTCGAGTACGGAACTACGAAGAGCTTACAACTGAATATAATATAGCGTGCCGAGTTGCTTTTGTACTCACTCAAGAACATAACAGTTATGTAGAATTATATAAACTGCTTCTTTATCAAGTGGTTTTTAGTTTGTTCTTACGATAATGATATGGTTCGATTTCCAATTGTGGGAATAATCTGTGACGCTACTGCATTCACTCAGTGACACAGGATATATGACTAATAAGTTCCTTATAAAGTAAAGATACACAAAAAAAATACTGCTCTCGTCTTCCAAACGTATCTGACCAAAATGAAGATTTATTAATTTATTTATAGTTAATTAAAACGATACAAAACCATTTAAATTAATTAACTTAGAAACACTGACACATTAATTACAAAATTATAATAGGAAAAACTAAAAAAAAAGAAAATATAAGTAGTAATAAAATGTATAACAAATAGTGACAATAACAAAAAAATAAAAAAACGCACCAATAATTACAAATTAACATGGAGCTGTAGATTCCCTATAATACATATTTTCACAAAATAATAGGCATTCTCGCATGATCTTCTTCCATTCATCCGCAAACGAATCACTATTAGGGCTGGCGTACAGAAGAGCATTGAGCACCTCTAAGGTGCGGCACACAGGGTACTTGGATCTGGCGAGAGTATGGCATGTCGGCCGTGGGAACAATCTATGCCGGTGACTCTGACGGAGTCCAAGGTATTTATTAGGCACATACAATCTGCTTCTCATAATATTGTCTTACGTTTACGAATGTTATAGATTGAAATTGAACTACTTTATACAAATTTTATCGCGTTATCTATTTTAAAACGCATATTACTTAATTTTAAAATTATTATACTACTAGCTTTTGCCCGCGGCTTCGCTCGCGTCAATTTAGAATTTGACAATCAATTCAGATTGTACTCTGCTTGTAATAATATAATTCAATCATGATTCAAAAGACACGTGGCGCCATCTATTATCATAAGAACGTTATTGTTGTTTTACTCGGCAACAGACATTTTTTCAGGATGAAAGGTAGCCTATGTCCGTTTCTGTACACCTGACAATGTATATGCAAAAATTCAGGATGATCGGTGTAGTGGTAGGCGTGAAAAGGTTACAAACAAACAAACAAACTCATTTTCACTTTTATAATATTAGTTAGGATTATTATTATAATAATAATATTCTACCACTTACACACAACACCATCTAGCCCAAACTAAGCAGACCTTGTACTATGGGTACTAGACAATGGATAAACATAGATATATACTTTTTTTTTGTAAATATATACATATTATACATAGAAACACCCAGACCAAGACAAACATCCATGTTCATGCTCACAAATGTTTGCCTCGATGGCTTAGTGGTTAGTGTAACCGACTGCCACGCCTGAGGTCGCGGGTTCGATTCCCGCACAAGTCAAACATTTGTGTGCATGAACATGGATGTTTGTCTTGGTCTGGGTGTTTCTATGTATAATATGTATGTATTTACAAAAAAAAAAGTATATATATGTATGTTTATCCATTGTCTAGTACCCATAGTACAAGCTCTGCTTAGTTTGGGCTAGGTGGTGTTGTGTGTATGTGATATTATTATTATTATTATTATTACTTGTGCGGGAATCGAACCCGTGACCTCAGCCGTGGCAGTCGGTTACACTAACCACTACGCCACCGAAGCCGACTAATTACTTTACTGCTATTTAAATTATGTAGATCTAGGTTTACATTTTCTCCGACGTCACGTTGCTTTTTATCAGCCATGGTCATTTGGAGACTGAATTTATACAGACAAGTTTGACAGTAGGAGCATAATAGCTTCAAAATTATGTTGAAGCTATTATGTGTTTTACAATAAACAACACGATACAATCCATATAAAGTAGTTTAATTTAAATGTATGCTTATTCCTACCCGTTTTACTATTTAACAAGGAAGGTTACCACGGCTGGATTTTCTTAGTACCACAGAAACAAATCCAAACAAACATAACCAAGCTAATTGCTTACCATAAATATAAAGACGTAATGTTATATTTATTTATACTGTAGGTATATAAACTATAAACTTTTCCTCCTACTATCTGAAGCTTTATTTTGTGATATTGCTGTAATAACAACAGCCAATAACAGTTGGCTTAGGCGTTGTTATGACACCATTGTTATTTGAAAGACAAACTGAAAACTAATATGTATAACATATTATACAATCGATTGCATCATGTATTGTTGGAAACAATATAATACCCACTAAACCTCTGACGACGTTACCCGGTAACTAGTGTCGGTGCCACGGGATTCGCGCTAGCATTCACCGCGACACCGACAGGTCTTGGCCCGCCACACTAGGCGGACCCCAGCTGTTTGGGGAGGACCATATGGTACAGCCCTTCCCTCCACTGAGAGGGGCGCGCGGGGCGCTACGCCCCTCCTTTGGGCCTGTGCTGCTCGGGCGGCAGACTGCCCAAGACCACCGCCCGCAGGCCGCCCCCTAGGGAAAATCAAAGTAGCCTAAGTTACTCCTTATAACATCAGCTATCTGCCAGTGAAAGTCCCGTAAAAATCGGTTCAGCCGTTTCGGAGATTAGCCGGAACAAACAGACAGACAAAAATTTTAAAAATAGATGTTTTCGTATAGGTACCTTATATACTTACATATGCATTAGATAAAAAGCTGATATTTTGACATTACAAACAGACACTTCAATTTTATTTATTTGTATAGAAGACATCGGTATTGAGCCACTAAGTGTCAGACGGGACTTTGCCTCCCTTTGTGTGTTCTACCGCTTATGTAATGGATTGTGTTCTGATGAGTTGTTTGAGATGATGCCCACAGCTACTTTTTATCATCACACCGCTCGCCATCGGCAGGGATTTCATTCTCACACCTTACAACGTAATTGGTGCCGCACCAAGCGGTTTCATAGGAATTTTCTCCCGCGGACGCTCAGGTTGTGGAATGAACTCCCTGCCCAGGTTTCCCCACAAGACTACAGTATGGGGTTCTTCAAAAAGGGCGTTAAAAGATTTTTACAAGGTCGGCAACGCGCAAGTGATGCCTCTGGTGTTGCAAGCGTCCATAGGCAACGGTGACCTCTTACCATCAGGTGGGCCGTATGCTTGTTTGCCACTTTAGTAGTATAAACATCATCCTCACGAGGCATAATTCTTGTGTCGCGGGGACTTTACAAACAACGGACACAAAGAACACCCAGACTCGGAACAACCATTGAGGATCATTGTCCCGTGTAAGATTCGAACCCACAACGCTCGGCGTAGTAGCAGTGACGAGGCGACCACTTCAACCAATACGCCATCCGTGCAATCATCGTGCAGCTATTTACTTTATAAGTTTTACGAGATTCTCCTATTAAGGTTTATCAGACACATTTCTGAACTCTGTGCTGCTGCTGAGCTTCTTCTAAGACAAAGGGGAATGCCCACTACCCATAGTGACTTTGGCCACGAGTGCCCATATTTAAAACGTTATTTAAATGATAGTATGCAATGTCATTAAATAATTAATCAAGGAATTTAATTAAATAAAAGTTGGGGTTATTGAGATTGAATATTTTTTATTTTTACCGGTGACAAGATTTTTATACCAATGTTTTTTACGCACACTCTCGTCACACATCGTCATTATTATCATACAAAATTTGCTAGCTTGTTTGTAAATAAAATAACAACGAAAGAAACACAATCACGCAAACCGAGTAGGCATAGAAGCCATTTTGTGCTATGACAGTTGGTTTCCGTGTTGCAAGTTAAAAACAAAAAATCATAGATCAATATCTAATCGATATTATTATTTGGCTTATTACTGGCATAATAACATAAAATAATATATTTGCTTTATTATTTATGGATTATTAACATATAATAATACTACTATGCTATTTCTTTATCACTTCTAATATTTTTCAATAATATAAGAGTCTCTTTTTTACATTGAAATTATAACGTAGCAACACTGGTGATTATAACAAGACTTATTTCCGTTACGATACTTATTTATTATATAGATTTTGCTAACTTCTTTTCGTAAATGAATTGTACGAAAAATTATTAGTAATTGTAATATATTTTTTATAATACGTGTTATCTTGGGCGGCAAAAAATTACACGTTAGCCAAAAATGGGCATTCCCCTTTCAAATAACACTGCCTAATTCTGCGTCAACTTATAAAACCAAGAGTCTTGCTCCAACGTACATTACCTAGTTATAATTTGTATCAAAGGAACCAGCTAGTAATCCGCTTTGGGTAGTTAATAAAGCCTTATGATCTTATCATTTCACCAGCCTCCCCTTATTATTTGTTATAGCTATAAGACGTATAGGAACTGCTATAGATATATAATCACTTTCATATGTATATAATATTCTACCACATACACATAACACCATCTAGCCCAAACTAAGCAGAGCTTGTACTATGGGTACTAGACAATGGATAAACATACATATATAATTTTTTTTTTTTTGTAAATATATACATATTATACATAGAAACACCCAGACCAAGACAAACATCAATGTTTATGCACACAAATGTTTGACTTGTGCGGGAATCGAACCCGCGACCTCAGGCGTGGCAGTCAGTTACACTAACCACTACGCCATCGAGGCCGTCAATCCCTAAGATACGTGTGTATACTTTGTTTATGTTTTATTTTTACTTATTACATTATAGCACGACAACTAATGCCGCCTATTGGTCGAAATTAGTTGAATTTATTAACATTATTTTGATTAGTTTTAGATTCCCATAGGAAGGAGTAGAATGCTTTCTTATCACGTATTAATTATTATTATTATTATAAGCCTAATTGGCGTCCCACTGCTGGGCAAAGGTCTCCCCTTCCGACTTCCATCTATCTCGATCGCTTGTTCTGAGTTGCCGTTTTTTCACGTATTAATAATACAAATTAATTCTGTCTCATAATTTTCTTCTATTATTTATAATTTATTTCTATACCAGATAAAGCGCAATGTAGATACCTACAGAGATTCTTAAAAAGTACATGCAGACTGTCATTTTGGCTGTTACATAGGTATATCTATCTTTCTTTTTTGATGTCGAGGGCGCTCTAGGCTAGCTACGTCATAGGCGACCCTCTGGCGGCCATATTTATTTATTTATTCTTAGGAACTCCAACAAAGGATACACAGTACCTACATGCAATAATTACAAAAAGTTGTTTGATAATTTGTGCTCCGTCAATTACAGGAGAACACGTCGTGGGTATATTTAGTCATTAAATAAAATATAGTTTAAAACTAAAAATAAGTACTCTACAATGAAATAAAAAATTACGAAGAGCCGTGCGGGATAAAGCACTCCACGACTGCAATTGTTTTTATGCTATACATAAAGATAAAGTCGTAAAAATATAAGCAGACATATTTTTCATATAGCTATTGTACGTTATTTTAGTAAAAGCCCGTAGAAAAATGGAGTCGAATGATGTCGATGAAGTATTTTTCGCTGCTTTGTATACGTTTATCCTAACTATAATATTATAAAAGCAAAAATGAGTTTGTTTGTTACCTTTTCACGCCTAAACCACTGAACCGATCATTCTGAAATTTTACATATACGTTATCAGGTGTACAGAAAAGGACATAGGCTACATTTCATCCCGAAAAAAATTACTGTTCCCGAGGAAAACAACAACAACGTTCTTATGATAATAGATGTCGCCACGTGTCTTTCGAATCATGATTGAATTATATTATTATACAAGCAGAGTACAACCCGAATTGATTGTCAAATTCTAAATTAACGTGAGCGAAGTCGCGGGCAAAAGCTAGTAGTTTATATTTACTACCATTTCCTTGTTTACACTGGACAATATGTCTACCGTAAGTACCCACAGTAACAATGACTCATATACATACATTTATTATATAGTCATTGTAATGCAATACTTATTAAGTCACCAGTGAGCAATTAACTAAAGTTCGAAACTTACGTGTTATTTGACATTCTTGACAAACATTAGGTACATTATATAGCCTAATCTAATGTGTTGCTTTCTTGAGTCAGAGCGTGACCAAGGCCGGTGTAACCTGGTCTAAACGTCAAGCATCAAAAGGTAAACATTATGCATGATCGCGTTAATACCCGTTAACAATTATATACAGGCTGATTGGTAAAAGACTGGACATATGTATTGAAGGAGGGTATTCAGTACTCGTTTCTGGACCCTAAAAAAACTAGGTACTTAAAATTTGATCTAGTTATCCAATAAAAACTTAATGTGGGGACACTCTTGCGCATATACCAATTAATACCAAAGCTAAACAAAACCTCCGCCGCACTCTCCCGAATTTGCACCCCGCCCGTCTTTTTCTTATCAAAGGTCATTAGCCTCGACAGCTGTGTGCGCAGTGTCCACATTTTACGGATATTTCATATACATGTTCATAAAGGTTTTCTTTGCAGGTTATACAGATTTTATTTTTATTTCTTTTTTATACGTTACGTCTGACCATAAATTATCATGTCCTTAAGTATGTACAATGTTTAACCAGACACACTCTATACTTCGTCAATGCACTTCCTAGTACCTAACTTACTTACATTCATACATAGACTCACGACTATATCCTAAGCAATAGGCAAAAGTGTGTTACCCACACCCAAAATTCATCTGCTATGATTCTAAGTCTCACGTTTTGTCATCTACACGGCCAGACCCTGTGCTTCTACTAACAATATCTTGACATAAATACCCAACAGCAGTTAGTCCGACGTGGGGATTGCAGAGACCTTTTGCACAGCACTCGCATTCACTGCTATTGCGTAACAGTATTCAGTAACTTGACTCGTAGATTAGAACATTTGCTATTCGCTTCATGCTGGATTGGAAGCCGGTACATACGTCCCTTTGACTGCGCCGTTCGTACCCAAATCGACTACAAAATAGCCGAGTCACTGGCAATCACATCTCGCTACAGTGGGAAGTATTATCGTTAACAATCGAAACGAATGTAATGTCTCATTGTTCTCTTGGTTATTGGGCTGAAGACCTCACTGGCTAATCGAATAACTGTATAGCTATTCTGTGACAATTGAGGACGGTGGAGATATTCAAACTGTTCACATGCTGTATCGAATGTTACATGTAAGGTAGCCAATCATATCGGTTTCTTATGCCATCTAAAGATTATTAGAGACTAGATGTGCCCGCAGTTTCACTCGCGTTTATGATTACTGCGCCGCCCCCGTGGCTTGTAGTGTGATGTTATGTAGCCTATAACCTTCCTCGGTAAATAGGCTATCCAACACTAAAATAATTTTTCAAATCGAACCAGTAGTTCCTGAGATTAGCGCGTTCAAACAAACTCTTCAGCTTTATAATATTAGTATAGATGAAACTCCGGTTGCAATGTACAAAGCAACAAAAGACGCTCATATACAGAACGGACACGGTTTTGTCCACAGACGTGATTTTTTTTTAAATTCTTACTGCGACTGCCTGCGATCAATAAACTGTCTGCCAAAACTGCAACCAGAACGACAAAGACTTGAAACCTTTTGTAAGTAGTATGTCTATTGCAGAAATGGAGATAAATATTTTCTATCTACATCTATACTAATATTTTAAAGCTGAAGAGTTTGTTTGTTTGTTTGCTTGAACGCGCTAATCTCAGGAAATACTGATCCGATTTGAAAAATTCTTTCAGTGTTAGATAGCCCATTTATCGAGGAAGGCTATAGGCTATATATCATCACGCTAAGATCAATAGGAGCGGAACACTAATGAAGAATGTTTCAAAATCGGAGGGTTTTTTTTCCTTATGAGAGCTTCCGCTGCGTGCGCTGCGTAAACAGTTAAAGTTTCGCAAAAATCATGTATGACAGAATTGCTCCCCTTTAAAAGTTCTAAAAAAAAGTCCGCGACAGCACATGTCTATCTTTTAAGGTTGGCTCACTATAACCTTTTTTATACTAACCAAATTTGTTCTAAAATAATACATTATTTGCGAAGGTGTTTTTATAAACATTATATTAATCCTTATCCAAATAAATACGTTATTCATCACAAGTATTTAATTTAAAACAAAATTGCTCTTTACATCATTCGATTTCAATGAATATCTTAGGAGATATCGCAGTTTTAAAATAACATTGCAGCAAAATAATTACCCATTACAGACATACATAGTACAAACGATGTTTCACCTGGTTTATTCTGCGTGATTTTAAATTAGCACTGTAGGTATATTTATAAAACGTTGATGAATAGTTCTTATGTGGTTCGTGGATTTAATAAAGAAAGTTTCAGCTGCTTTAAAATTGTATTATAGGTGCCTACGACCCACTCTCTCTCTTATGTGACGCAGGCGAAGTTGCGCGGGTCAGTTATCTATACTAATATTATAAAGCTGAAGAGTTTGTTTGTTTGTTAGTTTGAACGCGCTAATCTCAGGATAGCCTGTTTATCGAGGAAGGCTATAGGCTGTATAACATCACGCTACGACCCATGGGGGCGGCGCAGTAACGATAAACGCGGGTGAAACCGCGGGAATATCTAGTTATATAATAAAGAGAAAAGATCGTATCTTTGTTTGTAATGAATAAACTCAGGAACTTGTGTACCAATAATAAAAAACTTTACTCGTTGAAAGCTACTTGATCCAAAAGTAACAAGGTATAATAATATAACATAATGGTACAAGCTTTATGAGCGGAGCAGTATTTATAAATGTGGGTTTAACCATGGAGGACAGCTACTAAAATATAAAGTAAGAGACCCCCGTGCCTCGGAAAGCACGTAAAGCCGTTGGTCCTGCGCCTGATCTCTCTCCGGTCATGTCGGAATACCGTCCCATCGGAACATGAGCGTTTAGGGAACAGAGAGTGCACTTGTGTTTGCGCACACACTTGTGCACTATAATATCTACTGCGCAGATGTCTAGTCTCCGTTAAGATTGGCCACCGTGGCCGAAATTCGGTCTGGAGGACATTATTATTATTTATTCTTAATAATAAATGTATTTTCTTGTTACAGGTAGTACCGCGACTGCTAGGCTCACTAGTGGGAGGCGCCATGAGTCCCACGCAGCACCTCGAACAACAACAAGCCCTCGTCAAACAGTTCGCCGAAATACTAGAGTTCGTTCTCAAATTCGACGAATACAAAGTAAGTACAACTTAATAAGGACTAATGTCTTCTGTCTCTTTTTAGCCTATTAGATTCGTGACAGCCTTGTCGCTTGCACTCATAGTTGTTAGGCTATTTGAAACAACAACAACCCGATAGAATGACAAAATTAAAGTTTGTAGCATTTTTGTCCGTCTGTATGTTTGTACTAGTATCTCGCAAGAACCACTAAACTGATATTGATATGGTTTACATGATTTAGTAGCTTGGGGTTCAAGTTAAAATTAAAATACGTTGCATCCAATTCTATTTAGAAGAATCATGTTTAGTGCGGTAATAATCTAATCTATATATTAATACGTGAAGCAATAACTTTGTACCCCTTTTTACGAAAATTGCGCGGTCGGAGGAGTATGAAATTTGGCACAGTTAAAGTTTACCTATATGGAGAACGAGTGGCGAATCCTAATATTTTTATAAAATATGCATTAGAAATACATTAAATTCATGAAAAAACACTACACGCACACAACCATGCAATTGACACGAGCAGTCGAATCGCGTTCATAGTATTTCGGCATTGTTCGCCTGATGTCGTAGAATTCTTCGTAAGTATGGTTACATATGTATGAGGAGTAGGTGACTAAATGAAATGTGATTATAAGAGTATAGTTATAGACAATAAAACCTTAATAACGACCAAACTTACAATTTACCAAACTTACAATCAATTATGGTCGAATTTCGACCATTTGGCGACCGCTAGTAATATCTAAATGGGCATTACGCCGATTGCTCTGTGGTACTTAAATCTTTTAATATGAGCACGGATTAAATAATAAATAACTTATGTAAATTATATTTAATCTGCCATGGTAAATCAAAATGTTCGCCGCTAGATGGCACTATTTATGAGGGTAATCAAAATTACACTCTATAAAATTTCTGTTAGAAATAATATTTGCATGCAGTCGGGTTGCGCCAGATCTGTCAATTATGGTCGTCTTTGCATAAATGTGGCAAGCGAAAGACATTTGTATGCCATTTCCTTCATCTTCACTATTCCGTGGATCTATTTCGGATGTCTCGCTTGCACCCGTTGTTTAAATATGAAATACGAAGCGGAGCCTAGCGCTCATCCTGAAGTTGGCGTGTTATAATAATGCTGACCCCAATTATACCAAATCTATTATTCACTAGCCGCTCACCCCTTACTGTTTTAATAATAAATTTGTTTTCTGAACTAATTATGTACCTAGGTTTAATTGTTACATGAATGTTTGTATACTTGCTGCAATATTTAGTGATAGTTATAAAGAGCATTGTTCGTATTGTTGTCGAGGATTTATAAAGGGTTTGGTTTGGTTGTGCTGACAGCAGGGGTTAAGTATTTTATCGTCTATGTGCTGGTACCTCAGCGATTTATTTTTAAATGATTAGCAACTTGCATTGCTAAGCAACCCTACATGAGCTCTATCGGGCAGACGATGCTTGACTGCCATCGTGGTTTATACAACCAAAAGATTCAAGCAAAGAATAATAATTATTACTACGTAAGGAAGCGACTGCGACTCGGGTAGCAGTACATCTGGTAGTACTACAGTGCCGTCGTGATTAGTTTGTCAACGTGCCCGAAGTAGGGGTGCTTACGTGAAACGGTGAACTTGTCCTGCTCAATGACCTCGATAAAGATGATTAGCCCCGTGCTTCTGTAATAATAGTAGTAGATGCTTTCATTATGAAGTGTCGGGGGTGTGATTCAGGCAACCCGGATGCTTATTTGCAAAAAGTTTTAATATTTATTTTTATCATCCTCCCTTATATCCAATTATATTGGATACGTCATAACCGGATTCGGCTGAATATCAGTTTAGTAGCAGCCCGGCTGAAAAAACCCAACTCCTTCCTACAGAATATCGCAGCCAAACAAATTTGTGTTATGTTCTTGCACTAAATAGACTCACCGTGTTCCTTAACAGAAGTGAACAATGATTTTGCTCCTGGCCAAGACAACTCGGCGATTCCTTCCTTGATAAATTGGCAACACGTGAGGGATGCTTCTTCTTGTAAGCGTTCACTAGCTATCTGCTTATCACCAGGCGTGTTTGATTGCCATCTTCTATGGCAATCAAAAGATGTCTCTTGTCGTGAAATTAGTATCTGTAGATAAAGGCATAAACAATAATTCTGCGTGGCACCTCGATTGTAAACAGTTGAAAGTCTGAATATTTATGTACATATTCAAACATCCCATCGTTTAAAGTCTAGAATACATACATACATAGATTCACGCCTGTTTCCCAGAGGGGTAGGCAGAGACTACGGATTTCCATTTGCTACAATCCTGACACACTTCTCTGGCTTCATTCACTTTCATCACATTCCTCATACACGCCCGTCGGTTCAAGGAGCTCTTAACCTGGCCTTTGTCCAGAACGCCTCCGATCTGATCAAGAAACGTTCGCCTAGCTTTTCCTCTTGCGACTGTTCCATTCACACTAGCCTTATAAACTTTCTTAGTCAGTCTATAAATGTACGTAAAAACTTATATTTTGTGTCTGATATAGATATGTTGTAATATCGTTAGGTTTACGATCGTAGCAAGTGGATATCCGCATTCCGCCTTCCCCTCCGGGAAACAGGAGTGATTCTATAAGTACTTATGTTAGGTTTATCGTACATAATGCATGTACACTGTATTGACAAGCAAGCAGGACGGACTCCATTCTGTGAAGTACAACACATTGTAACTAGTATTTAAATAAACATGTTTGTTCTAACACTGCGGTGTTTGTGGAACGATCAGAGCAATATCATATCTTATCTTATGTGGGGGCCAGTCAGTGCAGACTGACGACACTTCGACCCAGTGGGATCTTTTGTGTCTACACTCTCCCAATAACGACTGCCATAGATGTTCATGGCAGCCGGGACCAACGGCTTAACGTGCTCTCCGAGGCACGGAGCAGGCGATAGTAAAATTGTCAATCAAATACGCACATAATTTCGAAAAGTCATATAACTGCCGAAAGTTAGAGGTGCGCGACGTGGGTTCGAACCCAAGACCCTCTGCATTGCAGTCTGTTGGTCTCCCCACTGAGCTATCGCTGCGCTCCAATAACATTTAATATTGCTTTTATGTTACACACTTGTGTTCATAGGGCAAACAGCGTACTCTTTTTTAAGTGCTCCTAGTTTTCTGGCCCTATGATTCAGAGACTTTACAAACATACCGCTCAATCTGAATATAACCTCTGTATAACCTAGCGCACATAAGCAAGCATGATGCTATTATTAAAAACTGTTTGAATTTATTTATATTAAAATGAAATTCAGGTTAAACTCTACTCTACCCTATAGAAGAATAATTCAGATCGTAAAGCCGAAAATTGCATTTAAACAGACTTCCCTTGTCCCAAATGCCTTGAAACATTCACATTCGGTCACTATGTTTCACATTTTATAATAAATGCAATGTACAATTCTATTATTGTGTATCAGACTGCTAGAAGACTGACGGAGCCAACATAGGTTCACATATCTTTGTACTTCTGTAAAACTAGATGTGCCCGCGGTTTCACCCGCGTTTATGATAACTGCGCCGCCCCCGTGGGTCGTAGCGTGATGTTATATAGCCAATAGCCTTCCTCGATAAATGAGCTATCCAACACTAAAAGAATTTTTCAATTCGGACCAGTAGTTCCTGAGATTAGCGCGTTCAAACAAACAAACAAACTCTTCAGCTTTATAATATTAGTATAGATAATATTATAAATCTTCAAAAAATACACAGACTACATATTTTAAACTTAGTTTGACGTCATGGAGGTTGCATTTTACATTCTCTAAATCAAATTATTTTAATCGCTAGTACAGCACACTTGTGCTACAATATACAATACAGTTTGTAACTAGTACAGGAGACAGGTGATCTTTTACACTATTTTTCAGAATCCTTAGTCTTAATGTATTTTGTGCAATAAATAATATATATTCTATCACATATTCTATCACAGACACACAACACCATCTAGCCCAAACTAAGCAGAGCTTGTACTATGAGTACTAGACAATGGATACACATACATATATACTTTTTTTGTAAATACATACATAATATTATACATAGAAACACCCAGACCAAGGCAAACATCCATGTTCATGCACACAAATGATCGAACCCGCGACCTCAGGCGTGGCAGTCAGTTACACTAACCACTACGCCATCGAGGCCGCCAAAATGATTATTTATTATGATTAAAAATACATTTTCTTCAACTAGGTACAAACTTCTTTTAACGATCACCGGGATATATTGCCTTTCCAACCTTTATTACATACATGCTTAGTTTCTGGACTATACGAAAAAGGAGTTGGGAAAAATGTATTATCTGAAAACATAACTGGCGATATGTAGCGATGTATCACCATCTATGGTTTCTGATAATAGGAAGCGAGCCTGTGATTGTATACCAGCCACAGTTCCACACTTTGTACTACACCTGAGAATTACTGGACAGAAAATCTTACTAACATTTTGTCCAAGCCGTGAATCGAACCTGAGACCTCATAACATTAAGAACCGAGGCAGACCAGCGTTATCATTTTAATCAAATGTTTATTGTATCAAATAACAATCCTTTTACACGTAAACTTAAACAACACTTAGATACTTTTGATTACGAATAATGACTCGGACAACCAAGTCTCGTCAATTATGTCTTTTACGTAATAAAAGGGTGTTTGATTACTGCTCCTTTGATGATAACATTTACTTCGACACACATTTACTTAATAACGAAAAGATAATGTTAATTGTATTCAATTCATTTGATTGCTTTAATTTTAATGACTAATAAACACTTATATATATGTCGGCCTAGATGGCGTAGCGGTTAGTGTAACCGACTGCCACGCCTGAGGTCGCGGGTTCGATTCCCGCACAAGTCAAACATTTGTGTGCATGAACATGGATGTTTGTCTTGGTCTGGGTGTTTCTATGTATAATATGTATGTATTTACAAAAAAAAAGGTATATATGTATGTTTATCCATTGTCTAGAACCCATAGTACAAGCTCTGCTTAGTTTGGGCTAGATGGTGTTGTGTGTACGTGGTAGAATATTATCATTATCATTATCATTATATTCTTTTAGAAGAGTTATTCTTTTGAATGTTGAATCGAAATAGGATTTTAAAGACTGTCCATTTGGTCTTAGCATAAGCGCAAGCGCATGTTCTCGTGCTTTAATTAACAAGTTTGTAAGGGTTTTCCTGACAGGAAGTTCTCATTAGCATCACGCGGCCTCAAACTGACTTAAAGACAGCACTAAACTAACCCACCCAGCGTTAAACTTAAAACTCTGCCTCTCTCTTTAGCGCGGCACTGGCGTGATATTATTTTATTTATTATTATTATTGATGAAAATTACATTTCACGTGTTCCTTTCCTTTTAGATTTTTGTAAGACTCTCGATCTCGTACTTTCATCCAGAAAAGCCACAGTGCCCGAGTGACAGAAATTTTTTGACAAAATCTAGATTAGTGCGAACAAAGCCGCGGCCAAAATCTAGTATAAAATTAAATAAGAAAGAATAAAGACTAAAATGGCTACCAGCATATTCAAAAACACTTCGGGCACCTCTATCATACATCATATTCACACAAATATTAATCCCGTCTGGTGATCGAACCCACAACACTTAGCGCAGTGACCACTTAAACCGCTGCACCATCTGTGCGGTCCAATGCATTGTTCAATAACAAACAATCAGTGACAATTGTATAAACAATTGTACGAGTGAATATCTAAAACGGTATAATGTTTGAGTAATTCAATTGGGGCCCTGTTGACCCCAACCTTGTGATGTCGTTGCTCCAAGTTCAACGACTGGCGTTTGTCTCGCGAAACACGAGCCGTTGGGACGATAGACAGGGACCCGGCGGGATCAGGCGAGTTGGACACCCAACCTGCCTGGATGGATGTTCAGTTGCCAATCTGTCGCTACTAGGGTTGCCAGAATAAATAACAGAAACTTTATTAAAGTTTTATATGGACAAATGACTATTCAGAATCAACCGATTCGAATAATGTTTTTAATTATGTTATGCGATTTTAAATCGATATATTACGCGACAATAAAGGTTTGTGCACCTTTTTAAGGATATTGCGCGCACGAAGGACTTTGATATTTGACATAATTAGAATTTATATAGAGAAGGAGTGCAGAAAACAAAAAAATATTGATTTACGGTCTCGGCCACTAGATGACCATTTAGAATAATATTAAATAAACGTTTTGAAAATCTTCTGCTTTTTAGTGGATTAATAAAAGAGAATCTTCTTAAGCATTAGACAGAGGTAACTAACTACCTTTCATATTTTACCATTAAAATATGGAGACAATCCAGAGCAACCCTGCCAACTAGGCATAGTTGGCATCCCCATCCGGGACCCTGGCGGGCCATGACGTCTGATTGGTTCCAACATCGAGTACATTTGCACTGCAATTGATATCAATTTATTTTTGGAGCGCTTAAAATAGATGCTTTAATATTGGTTAATTGTCTGTAAAAGCCACATGCACTTTGACTAGACTTAACGGCTCTTGTGAATGTATTGCAACTTTATCTTACACTAGATGCGCTCGCGGTTTCACCCGCGTTTATCGTTACTGCGCCGCCCCCGTGGGTCGTAGCTTGATGTTATAAAGCCTATAGCCTTCCTCAATAAATAGACTATCCAACACTAAAATAATTTTTCAATTCGAACCAGTAGTTCCTGTGATTAGCGCGTTCAAACAAACAAACTCTTCAGCTTTATAATATTAGTATAGATAAGATAGCAGATACATGTATATATACCCGTTAGGTGCTTGTGGTAAATGTATTTTCTAGCTTTTGAATGCACTGTGCTGTTATCAATAGGAATCAAAAGTACAATTTTCAGTCAACAAGTAATCGCTTACCATCATTGAAAACCGAGAATCCGTCCTGTAACATTATTTACAAGAGCAATTTGTGCAAACTGCCATTTATGGTTATAGACCACCAAGGCAATAGAAAGATTGCAGTAATATAATTGTTCTTCACCATCATCAATAGCATAGCAAACCACTGCGTCTCTGGACGTAGGACTTCTCCAAAGTGTTCAAAATTCCTGTTAAGTTTCAACTATTACCCGTCATTTAACTTACATTGATAGTTCGTCACTCCATTTTCTCAAAGGACGTCCCAGCCTATATTCATCGCGTAATAACAACACTCTTATTGACTAAACATTTATGAACTTAATCTAAATAATTTCTTAAATGTTTAACAATATCGTAGCGATAGTCACGCCATTTTTATGTCTCAATTCTTTGTCTCCCGAAACAGAAGACAGGTCATTAAGAGAGTACTTTTTTGTATGAATTTTTTCTTTGTTTACTGAGCGCCGTTGGATATTTTCGTTCTACTCTATAGTCTATACATGAATTTTGTACAGCTTTTGCCGCGATTGCATATTTTAAATAATATTAGTTGTTACTTACGACTTATTTGCTATAATAAGACTAAAAACCTGACTTGCTTTTTAAAAATGATATCAGCCCTGTTTATAGATTTCTCACTGCTGGGTACGAGCTACTTCCCAGTCTGAGAAGGATTAGGCAGATTAATTAGGCCACTAGCTTAGTGCGGGTTGGCAGTTGGCATTTTGTAGAACATGCAGGTCTCCTCAGTATGTTTTTTTCATCCTCAAAGGGACCGATATTTAACTCTTTAATTCAATGACGCGTGCCTTGGGATCGAACTGGAGAATCTGGTCTACGAGGCAGGCAAACAATCTTCCTACTAAGCTATTGCGGCTTACTAAAATACTCAATCTAAAATATAGCCTTAATTATATTCAAGCCAGCAATAGCATACCTTCCGTGCGCTTAAGCGAGCTGAACCAAACATGCGAGTAAAATTAAAATAAACAAACGGGATAGAATGGATTTCACATAATTGATTGCTCACAATATATAAATAAATATTTTAAAACTGTGATCACGCGATTGGGGCTCTTTTATTTCAAAGAGTGCATACCATTCTCGGCCAAATTTAATTGAAATCAGTTCAACAATGTGGTCGAGAAAGCGTGACAGACAGACAAGAATTACGTTCGCATGCATAATATAAGGATACGTAAATAAAGGTAGTATATTAAGTTTATGTAATGTTAGATTATTTTATCTTTTCTATTGTCATACATAGAATAGGTAATAGTAATACGTTATTTTTCGTATCAGGTTCATTATGTCTTAACGTATATACGTAGATGTCAAACATATCAGTCAAATTGTTATTGTACCGATAATATTGTATCTATTAATATGTATAACTAGATGTTCCCGCGGTTTCACCCGCGTTTATCGTTACTGCGCCGCCCCCGTGGATCGTAGCGTAATGTTATATAGCCTATAGCCTTCCTCGATAAATAGGCTATACAACACTAAAAGATTTTTTTAAATCGAACGTGTAGTTCCTGAGATTACCGCGTTCAAACAAACAAACTCTTCACCTTTATATTAGTATAGATGTGGTTGTAATATTAAATCGTAACTAATATTATAAAATATGCTAATGTGAGTTTGTTTGTTATTTATTTGTTTGTTTGTTACGCTTTCACGCCTTAACTACTCAACCGATCATCATGAAATTTCGCATACACCTTCTCAGTAAAACAGAAAAAGACATAGAGTACCTTTTATCAGATAAACGTACTGTTACCAAACTAACCTACACTTACGCGAGCGAAACCGCGGGCAAAATGTAGTAAATAAAAGTGCGCAGCAAAGCCGCTTTCTATCCGTCCTGTAGAATGTGCCAAAACTTAAATAAATAACTAATTTGCACAAGTTTCCATGTGAGATGAAATAGAGAGTGTATTGCGCCACATATTTTTAATGCCGACTGACAGGGAGCGAACCTACTCAGCGTTTACAATGCTGGTACTCAATCAAATTCAAATAATTTATTCAAAATCTCTTGACAACTTAAAAATAACAAATACAAAGTGTTACTAAGATCTAATTAGATGTATAACGCCTTTGCGTTTTGTTTTTGACGGCTCGATGGCGTATTAGTTAGTGTAACCGACTGCCACGCCTGAGGTCGCGGGTTCGATTCCCGCACAAGTCAAACATTTGTGTGCATGAACATAGATGTTTGTCTTGGTCTGGGTGTTTCTATATATAATATGTATGTATTTACAAAAAAAAAAAGTATATATGTATGTTTATCCATTGTCTAGTACCCATAGTACAAGCTCTGCTTAGTTTGGGCTAGATGGTGTTGTATGTGGTAGAATATTATTATTATTATTATTTGCCTGAACTAGGCTAACCTGTGCTTCTAAATATTTCCTAATAAAATACCAAAAAATTTTTGCTTTACCCGCGAATCGACCACAAATCCTCATGGATCGCCGGAAACGTAACAGCTACTTATGCCACTGAACTCGCAAGGCTGTTAAGTAATTACAGTCACTAATGAGTCACAGTAATTGCGAATTGATCACCCATTATAGACCTTGACCGCGACAATGATTCTTAACGCGAATCATTAGCTACTAACGTCACGAACTCACATCAGTGTCATGAAGTATTATCTGTATATTAATATGTGAAGCAAAAACTTTGTAGGTACCCCTTTTTACGAAAATTGCGCGGACGGAGGAGTATGAAATTTGGCACAGTTAAAGTGTACCTACATGGAGAAGGAGGGGCGAATCCTAATATTTATATAAAATATGCATTAGAAATACATTAAATTAATGAATAAACACTACACGCACACAACCATCACATTTTGACACACGCAGTCGAATCGCGTTCGTAATATTTCGGCATTGTCGTCTGACGTCGTACAATTTCTTGTAACTATGGTTACCTATACCTTATTTATATGTAATAAAGAAAAAAGAAAACAAAGTATCAAGCTTAGGAATATCCTCAATGAAAGAGTATAGTCAAGTAAATAATATAAAAAAAAAAATATTGGGTTCCTGTATAACCTTGGCGAAATCTAAACATTTGTGTGCATGAACATGGGTGTTTGTCTTGGTCTGGGTGTTTCTATGTATAATATGTATGTATTTACAAAAAAAGTATATATGTATGTTTATCCATTGTCTAGTACCCATAGTACAAGCTCTGCTTAGTTTGGGCTAGATGGTGTTGTGGGTATGTAAAAAAAAAAAAGTTAACTACAAATAAATAAAATTGAAGTGTCTATTTGTAATGTCAAAATAACAGCTTTTAATCTAATGCATATGACAGTATATAAGGTACCTATAAGAAAACATCTATTTTTTAAATTTTTGTCTGTCTATCTGTCTGTTTGTTCTGGCTAATCTCCGAAACGGCTGAACCTATTTTGACGGGACTTTCACTGGCAGATAGCTGATGTTATAAGGAGTAACTTCGGCTACTTTGATTTTAGAAAAAAATAGGGTTCCGCGGAAACAAACACTTTTTAGTTAAAATCTACGCGGACGACGTAACAGCTAGTAGACAATAAAACCTTAATAACGGTCAAACTTAAAATTTAAATCAATTATGGTCGAATTTTGACCACTAGGTAGGGTTGCCAACTTTTATTAGAAGAAATAGAGGAAGGAGGAGGTAAATAAAGAGTACGGACTTCCAAAGAAGAGTATCATTTATTTAATATTTTTAAAAAGGTATTTATTCGAACTTTTTGCAGCACATAACAATTTTTCATGGTTTTTAAAAGAATTGTATGAGTCCAAACATTCTAACTCTAAATTTATATAGATCAAGAGCTCATTTTTAATCAATTTCAATGAAGCTCTGTTTCTCTCTTTTTGTATATATATATATATATATATATTGTGTAAAAAGAGTATTTCAGCATACTCTATTAGTGTTATAGATTATAGAGTACGCCTACATGATATAGGGTATAATACTCTATTTTAGAGTACGGTTGGCAACCCTACCACTAGGCGACCACTAGTAAATAGGAAATAGTCGACTAGGTAATCGAGATACTATGAAATTGTTTTATCTATAAGTAGTAAGGAATAAGTATAACAACTAGTGTAATAAACACTTTGAAACACTTTCAAACATAATAGCTTTAGGGGTAGGTAGAGGTGTACCTTGATGTGAACAAAAATAAAGTAATATCTTTCTTTCTTCTAAGAACATTCAGTCTTCGCCAGCTTGGATTTGATCCTACCTAATAAACGATAATAATTTATTGTGCACATTACGGGGACTCAGTGCAGCTATTGAAAATTTGCAGATAGCTTCTGCTCGGTAGAGGAAAAAGACTTGACCCTTGTAGGACCTAAAAAGACTTGATGAAATATTAGTGTAACGTTTCAGACCCCTAGTGGTACGGTGGGTCTTTTATAGATAAACGGTACCACTGAGTGAGTGACCCTAATATAGTTAGGACTACCCTACCTATATGCTTTTATGTCTTTGACTTTTGAGTGCAAGGATGGCGCAATAGTAATAGCGATGACCTTGCAACAATGCTAGATCAGGACAATCATTTCAAAATGTGATTCACTTATTGTGTTTACGTCTGGGTTTTCTGGAGTCCAACGTTCGTAAAGCCGCGCGCGATACAGGAGCTCGGAAATATAAAAGATGCCTTTATGTAGCAGATAATTGTTTGTTTGCATCGAATCATGGTACAGCCATAATTAATCAAATGGGGAGCTATCTAAAGGTTAGTCATCGAGCCTGCGGAGGCACGGAGCGAAGGCATTGTGGTGAAAAGTAAGGCTTGGCCTGACCTCGACCGCCGTGACTCACGGGCTTCATGCGAGTTGTATCGTTATCGTTTCGATGAAATTGGGTAATAGTTTAAATAAAACTAATAATATCTGTTTCTAATTTGTACAAGTTGTTCTTTGTCACTGTGGTCGGGGATTAATGGGTACATTTAATAATTTTCTTCTAATTGTTTTGCTTACCGACAATAAATATTTTTGTGCAAAGCGATTGGTTCGTACACTTGCCGGATGCCGAAAAAGCTTTTGGCAAAAATTTGCAAGCTTAAATCCAGATGGGGCTAAGCAGCAACATAGAAGAACGAGTAGACAATTGAGAGGCGGATAAGACATATCGGAGCGACTGGGCCAAACTAGCGCATATTGGTAATGTAAAAAAAGCAGATGGAGGATTTTGTCCTGCAGTGGAATAATACAGGCTGATGTAATATTAACAATACATAACTATATTTTGTAGACATGTTGAAATAATCTTTGATGGATTATTAAAAAGACAATCAGTACTTCATTTCGCAAAAATAATTTGATTTACATAATTTCTCAAAAACAAGCTACTTTATACATTCAGTAATCGGCTTACACAGAAAATATGACGAAGAAACATCGAATCTTATTATGTTCCGAAGAAATATTATTTCTAAATCGATTTTTACTTAGTTTTTAATTGAAGTTGTGGCGATAACAGCTATTGACCTACCGACCCTGTCTTGACATCTAGACTTCACTAAGGCCATTGAGTATTCAAATGCTTTTAATAAAATCTCTGAATAAGAGTAACACTGTAATCGACTGAATAAACAAACTAAAGAGTTTGGATTAAGATAAATTTTTCTTTTTATAGTGTTACTAGATTTTGTCCGCAGCTTCGCTCGTATCAATGTAGATTTTTTCAATACGACAGTCCATTTTTCTGGGTGATAGGTACCTACTCTACATGGTTTTCTATACCCTAAGAACGTGTATGCAAATGCAATGTTTGATACATTTTCACACCTTAACTACTGATCATCATGAAATTTGGCATACACATTCTTAGGGATACAGAAATAAACATAGCGTATATGTCATCCTAAAAAACTGTTCCCAAGTGAGCAAAGCCGCGGTCAAAAGCTAGTTTATAAAACCGTGGCGATAAAAGTATCATAAACACAATTTTACGTTTTAATCTGGCAGGAATATTATTTATATGTACATATATGCTATCTTAGTATATTTAAATAGAGATTTGTTTTACTGACGCTATCAGTACGGACACGTTTATATAAACATATTTTTTATCTTGAACATCATCAAAGGCTTATTCTTATACATTATTTATTTACGTCTAGATATGCTTCGCCAAAACAATAAAGCAGAGCCCAAGGGAGGTTTAATTTGGGCAGCCATTTATGCACCTCATTGGATTAGCGTGGTAGCCTTGTAATATAACCGAAATAGACGCACCAAGATTAATTATTTATTTATCCATGCTCTTGTATTTCTTTTGGCGCGCTGTACATTGCATTTTATTAAAAATCTTGAATAGGTATATGTATATTCTATGTGGATACAGCTAATTAGTTGGGGTTGTTTCCTAATTACATTTTCAATATATGTTTCGCTCTTACATTTATCCCCAACTAGATGTTGCCGCAGTTTCACCCGCGTTTATCGTTACTGCGCCGCCCCCGTGAGTCGTAGCGTGATGTTATATAGCCTATAAGCCTTCCTCGATAAATGGGCTATCCAACATTAAAATAATTTTTGAAATCGAACCAGTAGTTTTTGAGATTTATATACTTTATAACTACTTAACTGCTGACGAAAACTCTTCAAGTTATAGAGATGATAAGAGATAAGAAATTAAAATGTTGTTCTTCGTCATGTTTATAAAATATTGTTGGTGCTCTCAAAAAGTGGTATTTATAGAAAGCGAAATGTTCAGATTTTGATGAAAGCCAATAATCCCGTCAATAATAATATTGACAGCGACATGGGCGTCGCCAGAATTACTTTCAGGGAGGTGCATCTGCATCTGCATCTAAATATTACACTATTAACTGATATAAAATATAGATTTATACATGTATATTATGTAGATCAATCTAATGTCAAATTCAAATGCGAGTATATTATTGAATGCATTCTGCACATTGAAAACAAAAACATTCTATGTATTTCTTTTCATGACACCGTGCGAGTGCACCCCCTTGCCGCCCTGCTGCCGTCGCCTATGGACGCCGATCTTTTTCTGTTCTGTCTTTTATCATAATGTCATGTTCGCTTCTGCTGTATTGATGCTGGCATGTGCGGGTTGGTATTCATCATACGTTCTCTCTTGCAAGTTTTATGACGACCTTTAACGTTAAAGCGAAATATAATATAATTAAGTATTGTACACGCACATTACATCAAAATCAAAAATGCTAAATTGGGGGCGACATTGTCATCAGGTGACAATGCTTCCTAAAGAAAGAGAAAAAAAGAAAAAAAAAAGCTTAACGTGGTATTTAAGTTGGGGCCTCTGCTTAGCAGTTCGACATTCCCACTACTAGTTTACCACTTGTCATTTTCAAAGGCTTTTCTTATGAATATTGTATCATATACGGAGACTTAGTGTGCTGTTATGTACGTCAGTTGATTTATGTTTAAGCAGCCTCTCGAGTCACATGAATTGTATCAACAAAATGAACTGTCTCAAGATTATGAGCACGTGTGAATGAATTTTTATGTAGCATTTCGGTATGATCTTACTAACACACATAACAAATACATATTTACGCCAATGCTACATGCTATCACGGACAGAACCAACTTATATTAAAAATGTGAATGTTTGTGAAGATCTTTGGATATTTCTTACTCATTCATGAGTAAACCGTTTTAAGGGCTGAATTCACAGACAAACCAAGTCTTAGATTAACACATAGAATACCTTTCATACCGGTATGCGAGCAAACTTGACCGCAAATAGTATCATGTAACTAATTAAAAATTGTAATTAATATAAACCGCGATAAAATGTGTTTAATGTAGTCTAATTTCAACATACAATAACATAACCTTTATATTAATACTAGATGTCCCCACGGTTTCGCCCGCGTAAGTCCCGTTCCCGTGGGAATATCGGGATAAAAGTAGCCTATGTGTGAATCCAGGTCTCCAGCTACCTACATACCAAGTTTCATCGCAATCGGTTCTGTAGTTTTATGCGAAAGAGTAACAAACATTCATACATCCATTCGTCCATACAAACTTTTGTGTTTATAATATTAATCTAGTAAGGATGCACATTGCTCGTAACGGAGCTGAACGAGTATTACAATATGTGTCTATATCTATAATACATGTTAGGACTAGTTCAAAAGTGATGTTGTAACTAAAACTGGAACAATATCGGCGCACAAGTCGAGCTTCTTCAATATTGTTTTAAGACATCACTTCCTTCTCCAAGAGTAGCAGAATTTCCTAAAGTGGACCGTGCTAAACTTAGTTATAAACGATATCTTCTTCGTGAACACGTTCACTTGTATTAAAACAATATTGTTTATGTAACGAGATGGAAAATAAAAAATTTGTACACAAGTTAAGTTGGAGTTTTGCTTGTCCATTGTAATGACCCCGTGCTCTGTTGAAAATGGCCGTTATCAAGGATATGCCGAGTGTAATCATCATTATGTGAAACGGAAGAACCTGGGTGTTGGCTACGCCCACCCTTTTCGTCCCTTATAGTGTGACTCACCACAATATAATTTTATCATTATTTCTTTAGTATACTTAACCTTTGGACGGTCCTATTGGTATAGTCCTTTTGAAGATTAGACAACATTTATTTATTGCTACTTTGTTAGATTTTTATTCTATCTATGTTATAATGAGATATACACGGATAAAATATATTGACGGCCTCGATGGCGTAGTGGTTAGTGTAACCGACTGCCACGCCTGAGGTCGCGGGTTCGATTCCCGCACAAGCCAGACATTTGTGTGCATGGAACATGGATGTTTGTCTTGGTCTGGGTGTTTCTACATATAGTATTGACAAAAAAAAGTATATGTATGTTTATCCATTGTCTAGTACCCATACCATAGTACAAGCTCTGCTTAGTTTGGGCTAGATGGTGTTGTGTGTATGTGGTAGAATATTATTATATTATATTAACGATCCTAAAATGTGCGACTTCATATTAAATACAAAACATTTACAAAAAAATTACATTTGCATTCGCAATTGTAAAATACATAATATATATTGCGAATTTCATTTTGTACCTACTTTGTGTATTTATATACCTTCAAAATTCTACTTGTCCAGGTCTGCTCCCATATAAAAGTTTACGTTAAAATCATCTTATTTAAGAATCTTATGAAATATGGCTGTTCTCTACATTGATCATTTTCTTTTTCAGATGAAGACGCCAGCGATACAGAACGACTTTAGTTACTACAGACGAAGCGTGTCCAGAGGTGGACTGATCAACGCTGAACTACCTCCTGGCGAGGAGCCTCACATAACAGCAGAGGTCGCCAACAGAATGTCTCTGTTCTATGCACAAGCCACGCCGATGCTCAAAGTATTGTCTGAGGCCACCAGCCAGTTCGTCAACGACAACCAGCAAGACTTAGAGAATACGACAGAAACGCTCAGCACGATGGCCAAAGTGTGTCTACGGATGTTGGAGAACCCGTAAGTACCTCACCTTTATATTGTTCGTGGCCAAACGTGGTTACGGCCTCGTGGTTTTGCATCCCGTTCCCATAGCGACTGACCTAATTTCATCGATTCGACTTCAAGAATAAACTAATATTTTCAGTTTTACGATGTTGTTTTCCATTAAACTGCACTTCATACTAATCTCAGAACAATGTATACTCCAGGAATACATCAAAACACAGGTAGCAGTAGGAACGGCGGAGTTATTGACACCATTTCCGCTGGCGGTTTGTTTCGAGCGTTCACAATACGTAGTTTCAGCACAATATCAAAAGCGGCCCACAATGTGCACTAGTTCCAAAACTAGACCAGCGTGGCAGACGCCAATCTCAGATTACACGTACTAACCGGATTTTCGAACTACTGCCGGCTGTGTCTACGTTACACGGAACACCTGTACCTACTACCGATTAGGACTCCGAAATTCTATTTTCTGCTGCGCTTCGGATACGAAGAGACTACACTCGAATTAGTGTACCGAATCAAACTCCAACAAAAGGTTAACTTCAGTAAAGTTTCCTGACACCTGTCGGGCTTTACAGTTTGTGGGAAAACAGCTATGTTCGCCAACTTTTAATTCAATAGACGCTAAAGTAAGATGGAAGCGTTTGGCAATGATTACATGGATTAATTTTGTAAACTGTTTAATAATTCTGCTTCGTGAATATTAGATTGCTTCATCGTCCTAGTAACCTGAAAAGTTAATTTATCGTTACTTAGTAGTTAGTAGTTTAAATAAATGTTTTAGTGTGAACAGAAGCCGTTAGCAGGTAGGAAATCTAAATCAAGTAAGTGCGCGGCTGCGGTTAGTCCGCTCCCTATCCTTGCAACAATGAGAGCGTATCTATTACAAGGATCGAGTGTCGTACTCCGCTGCCGACACGCTCGAGATCTCGAATAAATAGAGATAAATCAACTGTCACTTGTGAGGACACGTGCGCCCTTGTCATGCGCGGACCCGCACCAGCCGCCGCGTGAACGCTACTTGAACATCATCATTTACTACAGCACCGTATTCAAGTTCAACCTTATCGTAATCTTAAGTACTGAACGACGAGTGAGCACTCACCCTGATCAATTTTCCTATGATAACAGACTATTAATATACAATGTCTGCACCACTGAATGTAGTACTACACTATATATTATAGAAGTGATTCCTACTATACCATCTGCGTTACGTTGATGTCAGAACGTATTGCCGCTATCGTGAATCGAATTAGCAACGATAGTCTGATGTGCAGATACGATAGAGATCTTGCGATTACATTCACAGCTCGCATATTGTATACTAAAGTTATTTAGTGTTCATTTATACGGTGAAATAAAACATCGTGAGTTGTATAAGAAGTCAAATAAATAATGGTTAACCTTTGCTAACCCGTAACTGTTTTAGAGCAGCCGGCGTTTAACACAGTATTGATTTATTAAGTTATCAATAAACAATTAAAGAAATTCACTATAAATATAATAAAGATTTTTATGTTTGTCCCACATTACATAGATAATTTTATTGGTGTATATGCCATGTTTACTTCCACTGAAGCCCGAAAGCACCAAAAATAAAATACTAATTTAATTTTCCTGATTACCGTGCCGTGCGTCTTGAGTCACGACCGTATTCGATAGGAATGGCGATATATCAGTATTGCCAATGTTTATCTCCCCTAAGAAACCAGTTGTTTGGCAGATATTACCGAATAAACTAATTTACTTCCCTTCCCCTTGCCTATTTAGGGTGAAAATCGGAAATGCGCTTCTAACTTTCAAGTAGAAAGCAATTCGGCAAATTGCTTTCGAGAATTCTCCTGAATTCTCCTTCAAATGTCGACATTGCAACTATGTTAAATCTGATAAATCTGTTCCAGTATTATTTTTATCACATGTATGATGATAACAAAGCATCTGTTTTGCCTACAACAGAACTGTGACGTAACATAGCATTACGCTTGTATAATTGCGGATGGATAAACAGATGTCATCTTTTATTTCGTCAGCCATGTTTATTCTTTCGAAGAGCTTAGTCTCGAATCTTATTGCCGGCTATCAAGCAAAATATCTGGCTCTATACTGCTACAGAAAATCCAAGACTAAACCATAGGGAATCGATTTATATTCGGACATTTCTTAGACACTCACGCTCACGCCACTGTACCAACGAACCAGACATCATCTATAATAGTTTACTGTTATTATATACTACCGTCTAGCCGCGGTTTAACGCGAACAAATCCTACGTGATATCGGCATAAAAGCACATTGGGACATTGCCTCATTGGCATGTTTCTACAGAATATACCACGGCGAGTGCTCTGAAGAGTTATTCCACCTTATCCCGCCCTCCCCTTTCCTATCCAGAACAACGCGTGCTGGGCTCACATGCCATCCTTACACAGAAGAGTCAACCAGAGCACGTACCAACAAGTTTGGGTCCTCATACCTCTGCCGAACGACCAAGGTATGGAGTTCTCTGCCAAGGCACGTGTTTCCTTCTTCCTTCAATCCTGGGTCCTTTAAGTGGGGCGTGAAAAAGCACCTTCTTAGTTCGTCAAGGTAAGGACCTCAACATCGCCACAGCTGCTATGAGGATGGTGTGACCCCTGCTCTTAGACTACATGATCGCTTACCATCAGGCGGAGTGTGGTCATTTTGACGAGCAAAATTAAAATTAAAAACAAAAATAACCCACATCATGCCAGCTATGGTTTTAGGTCCCGAGTAATATGAGGCGAGTCTATTAGCGTTTACCGGGCACAGTACCAGACTCCGTGCTGCCACCGAGATCTTCTTGACTATAATACCCCATAATACTTTGACCCACCCCGACATCGAATCCGAGCTCATGCACAGCCGCATACACTATCAATCGAACTTTGAAAAATATTGATAGTTGTATCAAATTTGTTTTTTGCACCTGTGCGATGGTTGCCATACCTGGCAACCCTCTATGGATTCAATATATTTAGCCTATAATAAAGTTTAAATCTGCAACACGTCGCATTCTTAATGATCGCATAAACCACTGCGCACATGTAGCCGATAATTGATATCTATACCACATGTCTGATAACAGAGCCGTCTGTTTAGACTATAACGTATGAAATCACTGCATCAGTCACATATTGCATTATTCATCATCATGCCTTCAATGATCGCACAGCGGGCAAACGACTACTTGCCTCTGTCGCGGGTTTGAATTTGAATTGAACACCGTACGATACAAAAAATCTTATTTTAAGTCTAGATATTAAAAATTATATATATATATTATATACATAGATCACACTACATAGTATATATATACATAGTCCTCCAAACGAGGTTTAAAGAGGGTTCTTCTTTCACGGTAGGCAACGGCTTTGCTGTGTCCTGACATTGCTGAAGTCCGTGAGCAGCGGTTACCGCTTTCCATCTTAGAAGAACTAAGAACTTAGAAATAAGCATAAGTTAGTAGGCCCATATCATCGTTTACATAAAGTTCACAATACATTTGCGAGACTCAGATACGTTTTTTTAATAAATTACCTATTAATATAATTAATTTACCATTGTTTAAATTTAAAAACGCCGTTAAAAAACAACTTATTCGGAAGGGTTATTATTCAGTCAACGACTACTTAAATGATAAAAACTCATGGAGCTAGTTGCTTGTTGCATACAGGATTCAAAGATCTGTATTACTTATAAGCCAATTTAAGCCTTTGCATAGTCACAAAGTGTAAGTGTATGCGCCATCATGCCATCCTACTGTCTATTTTAGATTTATATTAAATAATATATCTTAGCTCAAATTATTTCCTCTCTATAATATTATTAAGTTATTATTGTTATTATCTTTAGTTTTTTATAGTCGGTAGTATATGGCATAATGGCTGTAACACCTTGTTAATCTGAGTTGTAAAATACTGAAATTATATTTAACTGGCGATTTAAAAGAGTGGCCGTGAGTTTCTTGCAGGTTTCTTCTCATAGGCTCCACCCTTTGCCTGAACCTAGCAACTAACCTAAATGTAGCTTCAGTAACTTAGTAAACTCACTAACCTATATACTTTGACGTTCATGAGTATTGCTTTGTGACCTAAATGAATAAATGATTTTTGACTTTGACTCTGACTTTGACCATCAGGTGGGCCACTTGCTCGTCTGCCACTAATGGCAATAAAAAAAATATATATATATATTTATTGCCAAAACAGTACATAGATATAACTTGTATTTGTTAATTATATGTTTTATTTATATTTATAAAAGACAATAATTCTTGTGTCGACTACAAACATTAAAAGAACGGATATCAAGAACACCTATTGGGAGAGGAACTAGACTATAGGAATTAGACTAGGAACAACTATTTGTAAATTACACAATTTGTTGTCCCGTACAGGAGTTGAACCCCCAACACTCGGCGTAACAACAGTGGCGAGGCGAGCACTTAAACCACTACGCCTCACCTCACTAGCCACGCTGAGTGTTGTGGGCTCGGATTCCACACGGGATAATTGCATGATCCGCAAATTATTTTTTCTAAGTCTTTGTGTCCGTTAGTTGTCTGTTTATAAAGTCATCTGCGACACAGGCCTTAATACCTATAGCAAGGGTTGTAGTTTTAAATAACCGGCCAAGTGCGAGTCGACTCGCGCACGAAGTGTTCCATACCATTATCTATAAAAATGGCAAAAAAATCATGTGTTTTGTATGGGAGCCCGTTTAAATATTTGTTTTATTTTAATGTAATTATTTATTCTTAAAGTTAATATGTAACTAAATATTCTGTGAATATTTCAAGCGTCTACCTGTTGCCATTATCAATATCGAGCAAAAGGATCACGTTTGTTGTATGGGAGCCCTCTTAAATATTTATTTTATTCTATTTTTTAGTATTTGTTGTTATAGCGGCAACAAAAATACATCATTTGTGAAAATTTCAACTGTCTAACTATCACGGTTCATGAGATACAGCCTGGTGACCTACAGATGGACAACGAAGTCTTAGTAATAGGGTCCCGTTTTACCCTTTGGGTACGGAAGCCTAAAACGGAATAAGTTCAGCATCTTTTGCGCATTGCCGTTGCATCATCGGAGATGAGTCGAGGCGGCTCGGTATATAAACATGTTACCCAATTCCTTTGTAAGCCTACGATAACGGGCTGTCAGAACCACCGCCTACGCCCTGTCCTCGTTTCTAGATTTTACCCTCCTACGGCTTTTAAATTTTGATTTGTATTAACAAAAAAACGGATTGAGTTGTGTAATCTCCGCTTTGGAAAAACACTTGCTGTATAAAGTAAGTAATTAACTTGAAGCCCAGTGGGTGATGGATTGAGTTTATTTTATTTAAGCCCGTAACAGCTGTTGTGTAAATGTGAAATCCTAATCCTAAGTAATATTATAAAAGCGAAAATGAGTTTTTTGTTTGTTTGTTACCTTTTCACGCTTAAACTACTGAACCAATCATCCTGAAATTTTGCATATACGTTGACAGGTGTACAGAAACGGACATAGGCTACCTTTCATCCCGAAAAAATTACTGTGTCCGAGGAAAACAATAATAACGTTCTTATGATAATAGATGGCGCCACGTGTCTTTCGAATCATGTTTGAATTATATTATTACAAACAGAGTACAACCGGAATTGATTGCCAAATTCTAAATTAACGCGAGCGAAGCCGCGGGCAAAAGCTAGTAATACTAATAAATATTGAAACTGTTGGTCCCATGTCATAAGATTATACTCGCGTTTGCGTGCTACAGTGAGGTTTTGGATTAGACTCCTGATTCAGGGTGTCCTTCAGTTTATCTGTTAGAGAAAGTTTCAATGGCAACACGGATTATGGAAATATTCACGCTGGAAGGTATAAGGCTCGCCTCTTGTTACGTGATACCAAAAACATAGCCAGCAAAATGTGGATGAAATAAACATCAGCAAACTCTCCGTCAGGGAAAAATATATTCGTGAGTCTGTGTAAAATATTGTAGAGCAGATTATTTCAATAAACGTCACAATCGAGGGGCAAAAGCAAGTTTAATTATCCAATAGATAACGGTTTCCTCTGTACATTTCCTTATCAATGCGCTGTGAGTGACATGCGCATGATTTCGTCCACCTCGCTCGATTGGACGGACCAACTGCCAAGTGAACGTTTCCGCGGCGCCCGCCGGCGCACGCAGGTTCCATAGAACAACTAATTGGTTCCTAATTATTTTTATTATATACCTACATACATAGAACTATTTATTCAATATCATTACTATATACTATATCATTCCGGTATGCGGCAACTCACGGCTATAGTATCAAAGGTCTCATCCGCGGGTTGAACTTATAATAGATTTAGCTGCCTGACGCTTGTTTTATATCAGTCATCAAAAAATGTCGTCACCGGGGATTGTAATCGTGAAACCGTGCTGATAACTGTCTTTTGTATAGATAAAGATATTGTATTTTGTCATCCGGCATTCTTTATGGAGCTGAAAAGTAGCGAAATGTATGTTATTGTTTGTTTCCTGAACTAACTTTTGATTTTTATAATATTTAACAACACCATTATAACATAAAACATTACTTTTAAATATTGATACTTATCGAGTAATGCTTATATCATATAGGCGGAATATTTTCGCCAACATTATACACTCTTTTAGTGATATAGTAGTATCAATTCTGACACGATAGATACTATGCAGGCTGGTAACCCGAACGTTGGTATGATTTAAGGAACACAGGATTGACATAATGCCTTAAAAAGATAAATTGTACCGGTATTCATAGTTACTTTAAGGATGATAAACGTTGAGTCAATATTCATATTCGCTATTCCTATAGGATATTGTATTCGCCTGATGCATTAATACCAATTACCTCATGACTCCATGCGATACTGGACAAGGGATTTGCCACCTACCTGTACATGCCAGACTCATAAATAACCATTAGTACGGTCATCGAATAATTATTTCGTACTAAATGACACTCGAATTGTGTTCTAAGTCGAGAGCCACTTCATCGAAAGTGACAATATTTACGTGACATGGATGTGTAATGTCACGGTAGTCGAGGCTTTATAAGGGACTCGATTAGTAATCAGAGTGTTCGCTGAATATCTTTTAGATAACCAATTTTGGTGTGCAAATTGACGTTAGAATATGTTACGATGTTTATTCAGGGTTGTGTGGTATTCGCCACGTAGGTTCGTGAGTCTACCATCTGGTAGTCATGTGTTACAATCACATGTATTAGTTATGTATAATAAAATTGCCATGTAATAGATATCTTCTGTCGCTGGTTAGGTAAATTTGGTTTTAATTTTACGACGGTTAGCAAACATTTAAGTGTATTAATTGCTGGGATTGGTTGACTAAATCAGCCACAGCTAATCGGTTCATTGACGATTTTAATTTTAACATATCGTTGAATTGTTTGCATTCGGCAACCGGTTTTTAGTGCTGCTTTCAAGAATTATTATATTTAGGTAATATCTTTAGGCCTTCAGCTTAAGGTTCTCTTTATGTTACACTCGATGTTCCCGCGGTTACACCCGCGTTAATCGTTACTGCGCCGCCCCCGTGGGTCGTAGCGTGATGTTATATAGTTTTCCTCGATAAATAGGCTATCCACAACTAAAAGAATTTTTCAAATCGAACTATTAGTTCTTGAGATTAGCGCGTTCAAACAAACAAACAAATTAATAACTTTTAAGATTACAGTATTAACGAAATATTTGTTGATTAATGTGTTAATATTTGCAACTGGCTCACCAACCAACGCTCGGATTAAATTACTAGCCTAGATACAAATTTAAATTTATTAACCGGCCATCGCGCGGTGGAGAGGATAACATTAGTTATAATCTTGTATTCTCTGCATAACAAAATATTGTACGCTCTGAACAACTTTCAATATTGTTCGATAGCAAGTTAATTATACAGGCAGTCCGTAGCTAGAGGCAGTGCAGTTGAGTCGACATACCTTGACGCGAGGCCCGCACTGCGTACGGCACATGGCGTGGGCGAGGCGAGCGCGACCCGAATCCACGAGCGACGCCGCCACTCGTACATAGTTTTATTGTGTCGTAAATTCTGTAAACATAACACATGTGACCCAAAACAAACATTTACTTATTTATTTTCTTATACAGTACCCGTACATGCTACGATATCAAAGAGCTACACATTCGGAAGCTTACTTTATAAAATAGGACACATTATATACGCTGTGTTTGTTACACAAATCTGGGTTTCTAGTTTGAAGTCATTTACATGTCTGGAGCGCGCTATTACTTACAACAAGTTTACTGGTTTACTCGTAATATTATATAGTTTAACATACATGAATATTCTGTTCCAGGAAACTCGTCGCACAGTTCAGTCGCGAGGAGACGTCACTTCTAGTCCTGCGCGTGATGGTCGGACTGATCATCCTGTACGACTGGGTCCATCCGTCAGGTGCCTTCTGCCGCTCCTCGTCCGTGGACGTGAAGGGCTGCGTGAAGTTCCTCCAACAACAGCCGCCCACGAAGGCGGAGCCGCTACTCAACGCTCTCAGGTATACGACGAAGCATTTAAACCACCAGTCGACACCGAAGAACATCAGGACACTGTTGGCGGCGTGAGGACAACACTCGAGCCTTGCATGTTGCTGTGGGGAATGATGCGACAATAATTACCTGTGGGGATATCTCGAACACGCCTTTATTTTGCACCTTAGCGATACCGAACCGTTGTAGCGTACGAACTATCTCTCATCATCGAAACTCGAGCTGTCACGGACCACGATTAAACGAATCTACTATAGAATAGGAAATATTTAACGTCTCCGTTGTATTAATAGAGGATATCTAATGTAATAAAATGACAAAGCTGTTGCTAAAATTAATACAAATAATATCAAGTTTATAATAGTGTCCTTATTAATTAACCTACATGCATACTTGCGTCGTATGGATGAGAGAATATCACGTGTCGTTTAAGTAAGTCTTTAGTTATATTTTGATTCCTGCGGGTGAACTAAATTTACAATAAAAGCTCTTTATCATTTTGTATATTATTGTTGTTGTATGTAATAATGATTATTTTGAGTCTTCATTTTGCGAGTGAATTTCAGGGAATATTGTGTAAGAGGAAAGAAATATATCTAATTATATTATTCTTGCGTTAATATTAATGTGCTTTAAAAGCAAATTGTTGATAGGAAATATAGAGAAAGTATCCCTACTCTCCCACACTCGTGCAAGGTTTCATTGAGTCCTCTCGTCACAACACAACACACTGCTGTGAGTCGCAACTCGTAACATTAGCTTTTATAACTATCATAGGAAGGCTTAGACACCTCTAATGTGTAACGTAATTGAAAAAGAAGTATTATTTACATTGTATTCTACCTACTATATAAAACTGCCTTGGATCATTGGTTACCACACGATTTATTGTGCAATTTGTTCAAGAGTATGGATTGTTATTGTTTAGATGAGTGTACTGATATGATATCCTCTGCAGCGCCCTGTCACATTCGTTATTACCTATATACCTAATACATGTTTGCAAAAGAAAATAAATTATTTAAAAGTTGAACTGTTACTAGTAGCGTTGTGAAGGATATTGTGGCATCGCTTGCTCGTCGAGCACTCTCAGTGTTGGAATGTATTAATTAATTATATATAATTATTGTAAATTACTTATATATAGCAAAAATTTATATTGTTCCGCGTGCTCCGTCGAGTCATTGCGTAGGTATTCGGTTCCAAAGATTTATAAACAACTCTAGTTAGTAATTATTTCATTTACAATATTCGTGCGACATATTATGTTTTTGAAAGACTGAGATAATGACACTCGCGAATGATTTATTGCATTTTCTTATCATACAGTCTACCAAGTCCTAATTAAGAAACCTGAAACGTATAACTCATGAAACTAATGCCTTATTGAATAAGAGAAGGCGTACTTAGAGCGAATATAAATATGTGTAATTTCAATGCCTTTCTAAAATTATTATAAAATGTTAAGTATGTCGTTTTAACAATGTTGAATTTATGCATGTACCACTGCCTTGATGTTAACTAACATAATAATTTTAAATTGAATTTATAGGTATGATATATGTTTGACTATTGATGTATAATAATAACTCAAATGTAAGTATAACGATTAAGCATGTATTGTTTATTTACAACTTTATAAAGTATAGACAAGTCGACCAGTCGCTGGCGCCGCGCCGGCTGTCTATGGGCTAGACGGCTCATAGATACGAGATATATTTTTTAATTATATTTAAAGCCGCTGTTTACGCTCAAAGTCAAAGTTTACAAGTTGATTTTATTCTACTACGCAAATAGGATCTCAACTTATTCGATCTGATTGAAATTAGTGTTTCAATCGTCCCTAGGATGTCATAGCACAATAATAAATGAACTGACGCCATGAACAGGTCGACACGGTCCTCAGTTAAGTACCGAATGGATATCGCTTGTAATGTTAGTGTTACGGTATTTGTAAACATTTTGTTATGTACGAAATACAATAATTTTGTTAACCCTATCACTATTTGTATCGATAAAATAGCTGTCAATAGTTCACTAAGCACAAACCCTCGTGTTACGTGTATAGTATCTTCTCTTAGTATTAAATAAAATAATTAACTTTAGGAAGGTTAGTTACGTTACATGCACAGTCAGCACAATACTTTATTATAGTTATATTATATTATATAGTATCGTTGTTGAGGTTTGTCTTGTCATTGCGACTGTTGCTTGCGAGATCCGCTCACTCAGCACTTCTGTGAGGAATTGAATGTTTGAATTGAATTATAAAATATCGTCACTGCCCAAATTAAGTAAATTTGATTCCATATTTTTTTATAAATAAGTTTTTTGAAAATTATTCCATATTATTATAATTCCAATCACTCCATGTTGAGTCTAAGCGTATTTTGAGCAGTTAGTAGTACCTAGTTGAGCTACACGAAAGTATTGATGGCTTATGATATGATCGTAGAGTAAAGTTATAGAGAGGGCCTCTGAGCGGCCGCTGTGGATGTTTGTGAGTAGGTAACACGTGGTCACCCTATAATATAACTCATATTATTTACCTGCATCGTTTACTCAGGATTTATAATAGCACTGGCATATTTGTTACGATTTTAGCCAAATGTTTAGTAAATTCTTCCTAGTAAAAATTAATAAATGCAATATGTTATGACAATCGTTGTAGGTATGTAATTATTTGAACTGCAACATTTTTTGTTATTGTTTAAGGTGGTTTTGTATGATAGACCTATTTTTCTTAGTTATCATTTATTTATTGTATATAATAAACACACCAAAGTTATAAGTAATAAATAAACTTGGATAGATTCTTGTAGCCTGTTGTTTCATTTAATCTTAAAATTTTTTAAAGCTCTGCTTCCTCCCTATTTTATAATTTCTGTATACATCCAGACTGACTCGGGAGTCGGAACAACCATTTTGTGGATCACATAATTATTTGTCGTGATTCGAACCCACAACACTTGGCGCAGTGGCCGTGGCGAGGCGATCACTTAAACCAATCAAATTTATACTAATATTATAAAGCTGAAGAGTTTGTTTGTTTGTTTGAACGCGCTAATCTCAGGAACTACTGGTTCGATTTGAAAAATTCGTTTAGTATTGGATAGCCTATTTATCGAGGAAGGCTATAGGCTATATAACATCACGCTACGACTCACGGGGGCGGCGCAGTAACGATAAACGCGGGTGTAACAGCGGGAATATCTAGTTTATAATAAAAGATGTTTGAACAATGAATCAATTTATTCTTAACTTAGAAAGTATGTACAGTTAGAGGCTAGGTGTTGGCAGGGCGCGGCTTCAGGATGAGCTTGCCGGTGTCGTCGCACGACATGTTGAAGTCGTTCAGCACCGAGCGCGTTCGCGCCGTGATGATGCTCGGCGCCACCACCCGCCGGTGCACTCCCATCATGAACAGCAATACTGCCATACACAATACATCAACTATTATTATTTAGTACCTCAGAAATCAAGGATAACCGGTGAGGAATTAGTTACAGCCACGCTATCGTCCAGACTTCTAGAGTTTCCATGACATGCACCTTTTACCAACAGCTTTTTTGGAGAACAAAAATATTGTATGCAAACCTGCATGTCTTACAGTTCTACATAATGTTCTCGAAGATATGTGCAGTCTGCCATTGCATGGTTACTATTATTTATAGTCTGGACTATTATTAAAATTTTTTAATAAATAGGACCAATATATTTCTTTTCATACAAACGTTGAACTGCAATCAAATCCCTTAAAACGTAAAAATAAAACTCTTTCTTAGTTTGGATGTAAGTATATTATTACAATTTTCTACTCTAGCATTCCATTCCCTGTGACAGGCATCCATCCGTAATTTAATCCGTAATTTTCGTATTTAACCTTTATACAAATTCTAGATCCCATGATCTGACTTGTGTTTTTGATACATCAGCCAACCAGTTTCTTCTTTTATACTGTTATAATATATCAGTATACCATATAATGGAATTGTCACTCCATTAGATGGCCACAACTGAGCTGTATTTTCCTGTTAACTTTTATGGTTTTGAAAGCTTTGTTTAAAATGCCATTCTAAATGATATCTTTGGGTACTACTGATAAAGCAAACTAACAAAATTAGGCTTAAGCGGTTTACTCTAAGTATGTGAGGGCAATTTATTATATAGGTAGTAGAGCGTCGCTGATTTTAGCATGAATGGGCCAGCTCGACCGGGAAAGGACACACTCTCACAGAATATCGACGTGAAATACCAGTATTCCTACTGTTGTGTTTCGTTCGGTTAGTAAGAGTGCCGGACGCCCAATCACCCTCTTTCCCCCTTCCCGCTCCTTCTCCTTCCCACTTCTTTTCCTAAAGGGTCGGCAACGCGCAAGTGATGCCTCTGGTGTCGCAGGAGTCCATAGACTACGGTGACCACTTACCATCAGGTGGGCCGTATGATAGTTTGCCACTTTAGTTGTATAAAAAAAAACTACTCTGTATAGATTACAGTTACAGATTATAATCCCCATATTCAAGTCTTCTGTAACCTGCATACCTTGGATCGGGTCTTATGTCCATATTTATTTTATAAATAATCTATTAATAAATATTAACTTTGTGACAGGAATAGTATATTCTATAACGTGTTGCTGTTACAATCAATATATTATGCTTATTTTTTATATTTGATGACTACATCATTAAAGAAGGTATAGTTATTCATACAAACTCACCTAGAAAAGTGGAAGTGAATGCAAAGAAGGGATGATTCCAGAGAGACTGCGTCAGAGAGACAACCGGGGTGAGCGGATCCATCAACCAATGGTATGCAGCAATAGCTGTGCATACAGACACCACTGTGAGCAAGACTGAAAATAAATGTTTTCATAATTAACAACACTCTTAACAATATCATAATACTAAGTCATTTATATTGATTATATGAGAGGTTGGCTAAAGCTTTATCCCAGCTGAATCATAGTACCTTGCATATACTGGACTGGAGTAATACCTCGGCACTGTAGAAGATTACAGTTAAACATTCTCGTACTGTATTACTAAGTAAGGTTCCACTCTTCATATCAAAGTAGTGCCCTGACAGCAAAGGGATTAGTGATGGGTGTCACATTGCTACTATTACATTTATGAGAGGTTGGTAACTGTAATTTGTGTCTATTGTTTGAATGTTCCTAAAAGCCTCTGTGATACAGAAATTATAAATTATAATTATCTACTGTTTACTTATCATATTTAATGATAATATTAATCTACATACAGAACTTTCTACATGGCCAAGCCTTAAATACAGTTTGACTTATATTAACAATAGAGACATGGTGGCAAGGTTTGATTGCTACTGCCAATGCACTCACTGATGAAAATTACTTGTAATACATAAGTAGTTCGCCTGAATTAGGGTATTTTGTAGTTCATTTCAATCCCAGGATTATCTCTAGCATGGAGGTTGCTTCTAGGCTTAAAACATTCTAAATACTGAAAATTATATGTTGACTGAGTTCCAGTCAACAAAAATTAGTTTCTTAATTCAATTAAGTTATACATACTCCTCCATCTCATAGTAGCCGGTTGTAGACATCCTATAACTTCAGTTAGGCGACGCTCGAACGCCTTCAAGTCTGTAATAATAACAACATGTTTTAAGCTCGATGCTTAAAAATTATTGTAGGTTATACAGTAGTTTAAAGGAAATAATTGTCGTAGCTTTCAAGGGAGAAAGTATTGTCAGTATACCAAAGAATATCGTTACCGGGATAACATTGTAATCTGTAAGGTTGTTCCCGTCTTTACTTTGAAAATTACTTACCATCGCAAGCCGTCTGTTCCAACGACATTTTATTTGCACGATTACTCACAATAAACATAAATATCCATTTATTGTCTAACTACATATTGAAAAGAACTAATAATGATTTTAAATAGAATATTTTTGATTTAAGAAGTAGAAATATTTGTTGATGCCAATTGACAGAATGACAAGTATTTGACAATGACACATTGGTTCAACTTGTCAATGACACTTTTTGTAATCAATATATTTTTTTATTTGGTAACATTGAAACATTGACCTTTTATTATATAGAACATAGAAGGTCAATGTTTGGTAATTGAGTCTTTTAACTTCTTATCATTGTTTTTGTTAATCTCAGTTTGTGATGTATAAGTAATGTTCTCCATAACAAATGGGACATCATTCTAAAGAAATCTATAGGATACAAATAATGTAATACCTTGTTAAAAGTAGTCAGGTACATAAGTCTTTGATTCAATTAATATAAATTGAGCATTAATTAAATCAGACTACAAAGGATAACGATAGATACGCCATTAGATGCTTTCCTGATGCGCAAGTGCTGCTGGATACGAGTCAGTATATTACTATCTTAATGGTAAAGTGATTTAATCAAATCTTTATTGTGCAGCACCGCCATACTCATTAGCAATAAACACACCGCGCATTTCAAAAATTATTTTATGTTTGTACGAGTTAACAATGTCTGTATTCATCCCTCAAATTCTTTCCCCTGCTATAGAAAATAACAAAAATGTATGGTAAACTTAAACTTAAGCAAAGAGTTAAGTAATATATAACGAGACTGGTCTTGATTTTGCCAGAATGATGTCAAGATCAAGATGAGAGAGATGCCAATTAGATTAAAGCAGGTGCTATTTCAATGCTCCCGTTATTATATTCATCACTTTCCTGTGAAAATTATGAGAACTGCCACTGGGAGCTGCAAAAATTCTGTAACGCCTCCTAATAAGAGGTAGGTCTATTTTCCACAATATTGAAATTTTAGTGCATAGCCTTGTCAGTGTAAAGCCGTCGCCTTTTTTTAACCCAGATATCGCTAGAGCCTTGAAAACTGCTGGAATAGGTCATTATTTTGTATGCATTACCATCGTGGTACCATTTTACCACGATGGTATGGTATGGATGGTATTATTAAAGTAAATAAGGTAAACCGGGAAAACCGGGCGAATCAAACCTGGAACCATAGAATTCTATACGTATTAGTAGTGTTCCAGTAGGCACCTACTTACTTAGCTCCAGAGTTACCTCTGTGTTTTATTATATAAAATATAATTATTATTCAATTATTTATTGCCCCGATAGGACTTATGATATGATATATTGTATTTCTTTAATAACAATATTTGTGTGCCTAAGTACATTTTTACCTAGACGCGTTCGAATAAATCATGATTTTGAAATAATTATTGCCAACAGGAACGCGCTCTGACCTAGTGCAATATTGTTTTGTGTAGGTACCTCGTGAAATGTCGTCGGCTTCCAATAGTCCAAAGTGCACAAGCGAAAGTAACTACTATTAAAGGTATGGGCTACATGTATAAAGGTGGACTGATATCGATAAATATTTAATGTAATTCAGTATACTATCGTATTGATATTATCAACAGTAAACATTTTAATTCGAATATTATTTTAGATGTTATTGTTGACCACTTCTAGGTAATTTAGGGTAATTTATTATAGATTATGATAATTAATATACATATATGTTTAAGCGTTGATTTTCAACTGACATCGCAAAGAATATTTATAATGTCATTATTAATAGAATTAGCGATGCTCAATCGAATGTTAACAGTTAAGTTTAAATCCGTAATTTAATATTTTTCTATTCGCAGTCATTAATATTTTTTGAACCATAGTTGATTATTAGTATCACGATTTGGCGATACACTGTTGAAGTGACTTGTCGTCTAAATTACTGTTTTAGACATGTGCGACAGCTTCGTTGATCCCGTGGCATAAGTTTGCGATTGTGAGTTTCAGGGTCCATCGATGTAGCAGCACAAAATTTTAAAATCTTAGAAACGTAACTGTCGTGATAGTAATGCTATCTTCTCCTTTGGCAAAATATATCGCATTAAAATAACTAATTTCACATTGACTTTATTTTGAGTTGGCTTGAAATGCGTAGTTATCGATATAGGTATCTATGATCTAGTTTTTTGCATATGGTGGCAGACGAGACGGTTGCGTGCCTGATGGTAAGCATATAGAAAATGTGCGTATGAATATTGCTATATTGTCTTGACATTGCAGTAGCAATAACAAAGATATAGTAGCAAGAGACTGCCGAGCGTCAAATCTGTCTCACTCCTTTGTTTCGAATATTTATTTACAGACACGCTTCGTCTCAAGGTCACTACGAGCTAGTCGAACGTCAAGTGTTCGCTGCACTTTCTGATTTATTTTATTATAACAGATACTCTTATTTGTCTTCATATTTATCCAAGGGTATCAGTTACATGCAGTTCTAATCATAATTTTAATTTATATGAGAACTAAAGTCTCAGTCGAAATAAGAACACAAATACTCCTATTTAAATACATAGAAATTGTGTGTTTCAGTTCTAGAGTTAGGCAAAATGTTATTGGATCACCAATAATATTTTGGCCGATTCGGAATCTGTGCTTGGGACCGTAACTCAGTTTCAATTCACGAGTCGCGCAACGTGGTTATAAATCTTTCTATTGAGAAACTCTTATAGTAGCACAGTCTTTATGCAATACATAACCCTACGTTCGGTTTCTATTTCATTGGTACTTCACACATCGCTGGGCGGAAGCTTTGGAGGACGGGGAAGAGGCTCTGGCCGTTAGCCTCGATATCGCTAAGGCATTTGACAGGGTCTGGCATAGGGCCCTTAGATCAAAGCTACCACCTTATGGAATGCCTTAGGGAGTCTGCAAATGGATTGCCAACTTTTTGGATGGTCGGAGCATTACAGTCGTCGTTGATGGCTGAAGCTATGAAACCAAAACCATTAACGCTGGTGTTCTGCAAGGCTCGGTGCCCTGGGTGTACTGAACAGGGAGAGGCGTTACTTCACACCAGGTCAACGTCTTGTGCTTTACAAAGCACAGGTCCGGCCACACATGGAGTACTGCTCACATCTCTGGGCAGGGGCCCCTAAATACCAGCTAGACCCACTTGACTCCCTGCAAAAACGGGCAGTTCGAATCGTCGATGACCCCAATCTCACGAATAGATTGGAGTCGTGGGAGCAACGGAGAGACTTTGGGTCTCTCTGCGTGTTCTACCTACTCTTTCACGGGGAGTACTCTGAAGAACTGTTTGATTTGATACCAGCGGCCCCTTTCTATCACCGTACCACTCGACAACGAAGCAGGGTTCCTCTATGTCACCTGCAAGCGTGCAAATCCAAGATGGTACGCTTTCAGCGATCATTTCTCCCACGTACAAGCAAGCTCTGGAATGAGCTGCCTGCTTCGGCGTTTCCCGAGCGCTATGATATGTCCTTCTTCAAACGAGGTTTAAAGAGAGTTCTTTTTTCACGGTAGGCAGCGGCTTTGCTATGTCCTGACATTGCTGATGTCCATGAGCAGCGGTTACCACTTTCCATCAGGGGGGGGCCACTAGCTCGTCTGCCAACAACGGCAATAAAAAAAAATGTTTGTGAAAATAAATCACGATATCATCATCACATAATGTAGTTCAATTTCATTGTATAATATTCGTATAAAAGTAAGACAATATTCGTGCTTACGATTTCATCTTTGGCTTAAATAATCGACAGCTATAAATCGACAGAGGTGAGGTGAGACAAGCCAAAGCGACCATATAACGTACTCGGCGAGCCTCGGGCAACTTCGCGAATGGTAGGTACTTAACGTAACATACTCGACGTAAACTTTAGTTATTATTAGTCTGCTGCAGCAGCTTGTGATGAGTGCACTAGCGTTCATTGTTAAAGTTTTTTTGTATTGATATTCGTTATCGACTAAAACGTCGATAGTTTGAAACCACTACATGTTTGACATGACAATCATGACATAACGATAACGTATGAGTAACGTAGGTAAACCATAAAGTCCAAGGTTCACGATTGAGAAATTAGTTCACATATTTTTTATTCTTTATTTAAAGTGAACGCCCGGAGTATTTATTTTGTTGAATAGAAGTGAGTATTTTGTATTCTATTTATTTTTGCTTTGGAGTGTAAGAGTTATTTTAATAAAAAAAGTTTTATGTTAAAAATAAGTGTGCATTTGTTTCAATTATTTTTTTAATTTGAAGTTCATTATTTATAACAGACATATGGTATTTTAAGTATAATTAAATTTCTTTACGAAATGTAATGAAATGTTTAATTATATTTGCAGGATGTTTCCTCTAAGACAAATTGTAAATAATGCCAGAAGAGTTATGCCTGGCTTTAGAGCCATGTCGAGCTCAGGACCACTGGCTAATGTGGATGTAGACAACCAGGGCATAGCAATTGTGACAATGCAAAGGCCACCAGTAAACAGCCTTAATTTGGACTTATTACAAGATATGAGCAAAGCTTTAGATGAAGTGGCAAAAAACAAATGCAAGGCTATGATTTTGACCTCTGTAAGTATTATATTTTATTAACTATTGTCAATGTAATTATTTGTTAAACTTATTAGTTATGTACCTTCTGTAAATTAGGTTTTAATGTATAAATAATTTGCAGCATTCATCTTTATTTCAAAGTAGGGACCATCAATGTTTTTTATTCTATACCTATGTAAAAGTGTCTGCATAGATTATAGTATATATGCTATTTAAAACATTATTTTATCAAAGTTTATTTAAAAAAAAAATGCTGCTATACATATATATCAAAGTATCATAAAACAAAAAGCATTATAATACTTTAACAGTTTAAAGTTAATTGACATAGTAGTATATTTTAAAATAAACTTTTACTTTTACAAATTTTATTCATGCACACTTCTTTTGCTTAAATAGTAATTCCAGTAGTTAAATTATATTTGGGACTTGAAGTAACTAATCCTACTGCAACACATTCAGACAATCACCATTTTAAATTTATGATCATGGCAGCAGGAAAAGCAACCAAAATTTTAGAGAATGATGTAAATTTAAAAGAAGTGTTTGAAGATAAAATAAAAAAATAAAAAATAAAATAAAAAAATAATTGAATACAATAAAATAAAAAAATAAAATTTGTATACAGCTGTGCTAGTTTTTTAATGCTTATCACTTGTGCAATATTAGAGTATGCATAATTTCAAGTTTCTTGACCCTTAACATGTGTACATTGGTCAGCAAATTCTTCTGTTATAGTTATAAATGTATGTACCTACAGGATTAAATATAAAAAAGAGATTTTAATGTAAAATAAGGTTTAGCATTTTCCTACTTACAAACCTCATTTACATATGGACTAAAAAAAAATTAGTTCTCTCTTTACATAGTACTTTACCTCGCTAGTGAGAGTTTCCTATTATCCTAAAACCCCGGCTTGCTACATCAAGAACGAAAATTTTGTAATATATTGGTCTTTGAAAGGATTAATACCTACTATATACCATATTAGAATAATGCAAAATATTATCTGAATCTAAAACATTTATATTGACAAAGACTAATTCTTCTTTATTTTTTATTTGACCTATGACACAATTTTAATTTAGTTGGCAAACAATTAGAATTATGTAGAATAAATTAGAATTATTTTATAATTACACCGTAGGTAAATTATTGTTATTGCTACAAATATCAAACACATAAATTATTTGTACTTTCGTCATTAATTATTTCTTTATTCCCATGATAAAGCAGTCATAAATTATAAGAAATACTCATTTATCTTAATTAATACACAAAAGAAATTAGAAGCCATCTTATCTTATATACGGGGACCAGTCAGTGCAGGGCGGCGATACTTCGACCCAATGGGATCTTTTGTGTCGGCCCCAAGATCTATCCTTTAGCTATCTCCTTCTGAATGTACTGCATCAGCCGCAGCGTACACTTCAGAGGGAGAAGCCTGAAGTCTTTGGGGTTTGGATATGCCAATCCCATCAGACCCATTACCTCAATCCAGCCAACACGTCACATTCATACAGTGGGTGTGATATGGACTGTTCACCACAGGTTCTGCAGATCGCCGAGACCGCAGAGAAGTCATCTTAAAATTACGTGATAGTTTTAGGTAGCTTAATCCACGGCGGGTTACAAAATAATCCAAGACGGGTTACAAAGTAATCTCGCCGGTTACAATGTAATCCACGGCGGTTTATAAAATAATCCGCACGCCTCCTGTTTATGTTCGAGTGCCTTGATTACTAATTACTAGATATTAATCGCGGCTTCGCTTGCGTTAATGTAGGGTATGAAAATAAATTTCCATCCCTCGGGGACTACTTTTTCTGGATGAAATGTACCCTATGTCCTTTACCATACCCCTGCTAACGTGTATGCGCAATTTCTTATACAAGTTATACAATCTCTTTGGTTCAAAGTACATGCTGACAACAAGCTTCCACAGATTATTACACCTAGTATATTATGTCGCTAGCTCTGGTCTTAAGTCGTAGGTGATAAGGTCTATTGCCATCTACTGGGCACAGATCCTGATATTAATTCTTAAAGAAAATTCTTGACATAAAACAGTACTTATCCGAAACGGAATCGAACTGATACTTTATGCACAGCAGTAGAATTCATTAGCGCTGCTCCACTCAGGTATTATTATAAACTTATTTGTCAATAACACTTTAAGTAGACAATGGCAGACTAGCTAATGATAAGTGCAATTATTATCATAAATACATAATTAGAATAAGATGCTGTTTAATTACGACCTTGCTAGACTTAAATTGCAATTCTAATTCAATTTGTTTATAGTTAGTCTGAAAAGCAAATAATTAATGAACCATTAAATAAATTAGATTAAGATGTAGGTAAGTGTAATAATATCAGCCCTGTGCCTATTAAACTGTCCCACTGCTGGGCACTGGCCTCTTCTCAGTGTGAGAAGGATTAGGCCATGGTCCACCACGCTGGCACACGGGTTGGCAGGCTTCTAGAACATTATGGAGAATTCTAAGATGTTTGTCTCCTCACGATGTTTTTCATCACGGTTTAAGCAAGCGATAATTAACTATTTATTACGCACATAACTTCAAAAAGTTAGAGATGCGTGCCTTGAGATCGAACTCAAGACCTCTGCGTTGCAGTCCAACGGTTCACCACTAGGCAGTTAGAGGGTTTTCCAATTGTTACCTGCGTGGTTCACGGGATTGGCAAAGAACTCAATAACTATTACTACAACAAGAAGCGACACTCAGCCACGTAGCAGTACGACTAGCAGTGCTTCAGTACCGGTGCCATTCGGTTGTCACCGCTTGCGCGCGAACGAGAAATACTTGTACGTTTCTTACGTATAGCGTTATCCTTGTCCACCTACAATTATTAAACCAATGACTTCGTAATAGTAGTCGTAGCTTCTGTAATTAACCATCATCGCGGGTGCAGTATCGGTAATCTTATTTGAATCTAGTCTTCTCCTATCACTGGTAGCAGGCGTCGGTTACTGGATTTTCCGCTGTGAGCCTCTTTAGCTGTCCGCAAAATACAGGCGAAATATAAACAACGCACATTTATGCGTAACCTGTATTATGATTTCATAGGCTATTCAATGTTTATAGGAAACATTGTTGAGCAATCAAATATTTATTTTAGTTCGATATTTAGTGAACAAACTTTCTATCTATTACCAAATAATTTAGTAATATAATGATGATAGAACTTTATGTTTTAAATAGAATTTCGAGTTATCTTTGAAATTTATTTCCATTGAGCGAAATATTACTAATCATGTTTCAGTCTTAGCGGTGGCATAAATGATATATTAAAATTTAATATTAATACTAAGTCTTTAGCTTATTCAACGCCGTGACAGTCACATATAACCGGGTATAATATATTTTCTATTGTGTCTGCTATATACCATTCAATGGTTAACGTAAAAGCTAAAAATATACATAGGTTTAAAAAAATCTAAGAAACTAAAACGCTTCAGAACAATCTGTTGGCCAGCGCTCGGCGCCGGCGCCCAGACACAATGTTTTCCCATTGTGTCTGGTTGTCAGCTAATAAACTCATTAAATCCTTTATTGTATACTAGATGTTCCCGCGGTTTCACCCGCGTTTTTCGTTACTGCGCCGCCCTCGTGGGTAGTAGCGTGATGTTATATAGCCTATAGCTTACCTCGATAAATAGGCTATCCAACACTAAAATAATTTTTCAAATCGAACCGGTAGTTCTTGAGATTAGCGCGTTCAAACAAACAAACAAACTCTTCAGCTTTATAATATTAGTATAGATTACTTGTTATGCATAGATAATTGCACCTAGATTTTTTCTCATTTTTTAACAATACATTAGGTATCATTAAAAAAATATAGGAGAATAATTATAGACGAATACCGTATAATGAGTTAAATAATTATATGTATTTTTTTTAATTGCAGTCATCACCTACAGTCTTTTCTGCTGGTCTAGACATAATGGAAATGTATAAACCAGACATGAAGCGAGCTGAAACCTTCTGGACAACTCTTCAAGAAGTTTGGATCAAACTATTTGGCGCCAACTTCGTCACGGCTGCTGCAATCAATGTAAGTCCATATTAATCACGACTTATCTTCAATATAATACTGTTTACAATGAAAATATTTACACTAAATATATGTATATAATTACACATAGCCCTTATTATATACAAATAATTATTACACATATAAACCAGTCGAAATAAAACAGCGCCATAAAATCGTGGCCTGTAATTCTTGCTCATCTCATTTGACTTTTGTTAGCCTTGGTTCGTTCAGAAACAGATACACAGTTGATTGGCGTTTCAATTAGATCATACTGTTAAAGTAATTAATAAAATAAAATTACCTTTAACGATATCGTAAGGCACCGAAAAAAGCCTGTCTCAGAACTTTGTTGAACCTTAGGATAATCCTATGCACAATTACGAAATTCGAATTCGTAATTGTGCATATATGATACATCTTGTTATAATTATGTACCTAGTTCGTCTATTATCTTGAATAAAAAATTTCATCGCCGGAATTTTCCTTCTATCAGAATGAATTTGTCACGCACTGAAATTAGCCAAACAGTCGCATTACAAAAATGTATGGTTTCATTCATAAAAAAACCTTACTTAAGGCTTAATAAACAGTAGATATATATTACTAAGCCTAATTAAACGTTATACCTATATAAATCATTATTATATATAAACTTTCACAACACAGCGTTGTTTCCAAGCACGTTAGCATATTTATATACCTACTTTCAAATAACAGTTTTTTTTATTATTCTTGAATTGGCATTATAAATTGAATAAATAAGATCGTTAGTCATCGCATGGCCTTCTAAGTAGCTATCTATAAGTAAACGAATCTCCTCTGCTTGTCATCCGATTTCCTTTTTATGTTTTTGTTTAGCAATTATTAAGAAGCTTTAGAGCTAACAATAAAAACAGCTGCTTTTATATTGATAGGTAAAGACAAAACAGATTATGGTCGACAAATTTCGACAACTGGACGAACAATAGATATATTTAAGTGTTACTTCTTGCTTTTACGAAATTCGCGCAATATCGTGGCAAATCTTCCCAAATGCAGTTCCATTTTTCATACATTCATCATAGATTCATGCTTGCGATCTCCGAATGGGTAGGCGCTAGGCGGATGTTTGCTACTCCTAGGTTTCGCTAGTTTTCGCAGGCTGTGTTTTAGGTTCCACGTTATGTGGAAAGCCTATCGAGGTCAAACCAGACTCCGTCCTGCTGCGACCCGGGAATCGATCCCAGGACGTCATCATTGCATGCAAACATTAACGCAACTCGCATGCCACGGGAGCAACAAGGCAAGCCATTTTTTATTTTTCTGTGTGACGTTATATTTAACTATATAAATGTGAATAGTAATAAAATGTCCATAGCTTCTTATAAATAATATTGTTTTATAACTTTGTAAGAACCAGCCGGTTTGTCATTGTTGGAAAAAGGATTATTATTGAAAACAAGAATGGCAGGTACCTGTTTGAATTGACATTTGACCGCTACCTTACTACGTACTTTTTTACGATGAATGAGGCCTATTGTATCATTTAAAATGGGGAATTATTAACCGTGCGAATACTTAAATAATATACCTATTATGGATGACTGTTAATGAATTACCTTAATACTAGACCGAGCGGCGTTAAATTATGTTTGCGAACATTTACTTAACTGGCGATAATCATGTGATGGATACAAATACGATACAAATACGCAAATAAATGTATAAAAAAAACGATAATGAGCGCTAAGACTCTATATTAGCACTGCATTTTAATTGTTTCTATGTCCGACTTTGTTGTTTTGTGATATGTATAATAAGTAGACAGAACTTAATAACCTTATTATTCCCTGTGTCTTTTAATCGTTCGTGTCGTTTTAAGATAGTTTTTAACCTCTCAACCAACGCTAGGACGCCGGCATCCGAGTTTAAGAGGACACACAAGGGCCGTTTTTCCATACAAACGTAGTCCCCTGTTTCTTCCCTGGATAATGCCAGTAGAGCAATAATATTCTTCCAGAAAATGTATGGGCTCCGAGCGCATCCGTCCGGCTCCGAGCACATCCGCTCTAACAGTGTTCTTCCAGCCGGTATATGTGAAACGGTTTGGTCGGCTCCGGCCAGTTCCAAGCGTATTAACTCGCGCCGGTCTGTGTGAAAAGAAGAGCGCCGGCCGATGCTCTCCGAGCCGGTCTGTGTGAGCGGACCTTTAAGAGCAATTAGTCAAGATCGCAATCTTTCTCACGGTTTGAATGAGTCGTTTAACATTTTCAACGCCTACTACTTGTATAGAAGTAAGAGATTTTCGTGCCCTCAGCGCCTCGACTGTATTAGAAATAACTACTGTAATAAAATAAATTTACGACATTTAAAGGTTTCTTTGTTTGTTTTTTTTAAAGTTATATTTTATAGTAGGGAAACGAGCAGGCGGATCGCCTGATGGTAAGCGATTATTGCAAGTGCGTTGCCAGCCTTTTAATATTGCCCCTCCCTCAGAGAGGGTTGGACCTCTGGTACCCTCACTCACGAGACGAAACACAACGCAAGCTCTATTTCACGCCGGTTTTCTGTGAGGCCGTGGTATCACTCCGGTCGTGCCCGCCCATTCGTGCCGAAGCGTGGCTCTCCCACGGTAAAAATCTTTCTCTGTAAAGATCGCCCTGTCTCCAGCCGTATTTTTATTTTTCACACAAAAAAGCTCTAGTTTTTTTTATATTAACGAAAACAAAATCGCCTCAACATTTTTTAATGCCCCTAGCGCCAAGCACTTGATATAAAGTAGGCTAGTGATGGGACACAATTCACACGTTATGATTCATCTCTTCGAAATGTTTATAAATACTATTATTGAAAATAAAAAAAAATGTGGTCAATAAATAACATTCATACCTATAATAAACGGCAAAATTTTAACTAAATTTTCTCTCTAAATGAGTACGTTTCTTTATGAGTTCGTTTTATCTCACTTAACTATTGTCGATAATGAAACTCTGATTGAAACACTCATCCCTACAAAATGGCGAATTGTTAGTGCCCTCAACGCCACGAGCTTGTATACAAGTAAATCTGTGACGTCACAAGCGAGCGGGTTTCAAGGTCAAAGTGACTTAGTGTAGTGCAGCGTTGTAATTGTACGTAGACGCACGTGTCCTCACACTCACAGTGCAAAATGAGTGGTGAATATTATAGTTCTGACGAGTTATTGCGATTACTATAAATACGGATATAATATTACATTTAAAAACAAATGTGAATGTACCCTATATAACATACCTCTAATAAATCTATAATTCTTTTCCTTGATTACTGACAACATATTTCAAGTTTCCTTACTATTTTTTTAATAAAATAAAACAAATTATGAAAATACCATATGAGTGTTTATTTGTCTTCGTAAATTGACGATTAAACTTAAATTTAAACATGTGATTATTTTTTATCGATAGAAAAGCATCCCATACTTACGTTTTAGCTGTATGTAGTTATTTATACATTTGTATCGTGGCGCTGGGCGAGACATTGCGTTATGCGTATTATACTCGTAGGCATGGGCGTCGAAAAGATTAACAAACGTCTACCAGTTACATATCAGAATAATAGGTGTATGAGATTTAGTAATTACAGAAAATATTTTGTTTGTGATTTACATAAACAGCGTATAACATAAACATGTGGTCATACTTTATGGTAGGAAAGTACCTACGGTGAAAAATTGCATCGTGAGACAAAAATAATGATTTTAAATTCTCAACTGAAGTACCCATTTTTCCCTGGACATGCAAGAAATTCACAATATCAAACGTTTTAAACACATAATTATTCTGATATTCAAATTATCTCATAATTTATCTCAGTAGGTATTAGTTGTAATCTTGTTAATCAGTCAGTATACGACCTTAGATGTTATTGTGTTCATACACAAAAAAAACAAATTCTTTATAGCAGTAGGTATGGTTTGTTCGTCCTTGAAGGTCCTTGAAGTAAGACAAATGAACAAGTGCTTAATAAATATAATACAATAGAAGAATCAAGAACAGCATATGATCTCATGTCCGATGACTAATTGGACGTACTTTCTGAAAAACGTTCCAACCCACACTCGGGTCAAAATCGAATTATTATTAGCAAATTAGTCACGGGGTTACTATTTACTAGCTGGAAAAATTTGGTAGCTCTACTATCACTCTAAATATGAAATCGTGACTTAGTAGCCCAACCCACATGTATGAAGAAGCAATACGGGATTGAACTTCAATCACGATTATCTCAAAATGTTAACTTTGTGGGTTGGAACGTTTTTCAGAAAGTACGTCCAATTAAAGTAAGCGAAAATAACACGGTACAAATCGTAGGTACCTACGGCATATACATGTCATCCAACCGTTAAAAAATGTGATATTAGCATCTTATCTTATCTTATGTGTGGGGGCTTGTCAGTGCAGACCGGCGACACTTCGACCCAGTGGGATCTTTTGTGTCGGCCCCAAGATTTAACCCTTAGCTATCTCCTTATGAATGTACTGCATAAGCCGCAGTGTACAATTCAGAGGGAAAAGCCTGAAGTCTTCAGGGTTTGGATATGCCAACCCCATCAGACCCATCCTCAGTCCAGCCAACGCGTCGCATTCACACAGTAGGTGCGATATGGACTCGTCCTGTTCACCACAGGCTCTGCAGATCGAATTGTGTGCCAATCTCAATCTGCACAGGAAGTCGTAGAAGAAGAAGGATATTATCATACTAGTACCTACTCGCATTTAATTTTTGAAGTGAAAACTTCTTTAGGCGCGTTGAGCACTTCTTGGGTGAACAAAAATCATGGAACTCGCGTCATCGTCACGCTTCCACGATTTATTATTTTTTTTAGAATATTAACAATACCTCAGAAATGCGTCCTACGCAAAAAATAACGAAACTTTAACCTTTTTTTAATTTGATTTTTAAAGAAGGACTGCTCCAATGTTTTTTATTTGACGGCGCTATCTGTTAGTAAACCATCTTCACTAAAGAATAATTTAGTTTTATATATTGCATCCACATTAAAACATTTACTTGCGATATTATGCATTTGTAACATTTGACATTGCGCCGAGTGCTGTGGGCTCAAATCCCACACGAGAATAAAAAGCTTTGTAAGCTCCACAAATGGTTGATCCGCGTCTGGATTCTCTGTGGCCGATGTTAGGATGTTTGTAAAGTCCCCAGAGATACAGGAAATACTCCTAGTATGGGAGATGCCTTTAAAATAATCTCTTGGAACAAATAAATAACTATAATTTTCTATGGTTTTCACGCATACATTAGGATTAATAAGTAAGTGGTTAACATTTTCCATAAGTACCTAAACGCACTACGCATATTATTGGTATAATATTTATTTAAATGTCTGACACAAGATAATGTCTGAAAATAAGTGAAACTTATCAGGGTTCTGGACCGGGATCAGGGTTGTTTTTATTAATTCAACATTTCGGAGGCACATTTCTAACTATGAATAGGTACTCTGATCATTGGTACTTTCCAAGACAGTTGTGGCATATATATATTATCATATTGTTACGTGCTGGGTTGCACTTGTCCACTGTAACTACTTCAAACTCCGTAGTATTTTCGCTTCCGTTCGCTTCGATGAATACTTGACCGCTTACGATTGTAAAATGACTCGGCGAGCGTTGGCTTTGTCCTTTTAGGTATACGCGGTTAAAGCGTTTCTGGAGTTTCCTAGAAACGCCATACCCGGTATGTAAACAGCACGAAGAATTGAGAATGTTCTATTGTTATCTCTACTATTCGCGCACTTACTACTTACGTAGTTCCGTAAGACGTCAATAGATGGCGCTGTAATAAATTATTAGACGGAACTGCCGAGTCTTCCCCACAATGCCGAGAGATGGCACTGGGTGTAACAATATCATAAAAGATAAAGTTGTACAAGAAATCCTGCCTAACATTCATAAAAAATATGATAGCTTAGTAATCCTGTGTTATTTTCCAGGGTCACGCTCCGGCTGGTGGATGCCTGCTGTCCATGTCGTGCGAGTACCGAGTGATGGTGAGCGGTAAGTTCACCATCGGGCTGAACGAGACAGCGCTGGGCATCGTCGCGCCCAAGTGGTTCATGGACACCATGACCAACACGATACCACAAAGGGAAGCTGAGTTTGCCCTCACCACGGCTAGGATGTTCTCTGTCGATGAGGCTTTGAAGGTATTATTATAATTATGTATAGTGTATATATATATTATCATCTCACATTGTTTAAATACTGCTTATTCTGAACACAGATCAAAAATATTTTTTTTTTTGTAATCTATAATAACGTAATTAAAGTGTCGTGCATGTTACACAAAAACAACTTGTATGCAATGATTTTTTTAAGACTGTACCGAGCGTAAGACAGGTCATGACAGAGCTCGTGCGGCGCATATTTAAATCGGCGCGCGGCCGCCATAGTAAAATTGTATGAAGGATTTGAAGTACTTTTTTGATAAATATGTATCTTTATTGTCAACCAATAACTTAAATATTTGGGACGGACAAATTGTAATATAACTATTTGTTTCGTTTAAGCTGTAAAAAAGGATAGATTTCTACTGTTATAATCTGAAAATCACGTAACACGAGGTTACGTTTTTGCACTTTTTGTGCAAATTTATGTAGTTCTGTAGGCACAAATATTAATTATTTTAAGTTTTTACACGGAGTAATTGTAAACACATTCATTATTATGGTAAATGTATATTTTATATTTGTATTAAACAAAAAGTATTAAATTTATTCATTTAACTGTGACCGTCTGTTTTGGCACATTTCCGCACGATCCACATTTATGCACGCTGACAAGTATCACTTAGTTAGAATAATAAAGAGACTGCGCACACGCAGTGTTATTCTGATTTATTATCTAAAATACATTTATTTAAAATAAACGCAGTTATGTTTCTATATGTTCCCTATATTTGAAGGGTTATGCCAAAATGACGTCAACGATATCGGTAATGCCAGGCATTTTTTATTATATTTATGTCTTTCTAATCTTGAATAATATTTTTTTTGCATACAATCATGAGAATGATGTATAACTATATGTTCCTACGGTTTCACCCGCGTTTCTCATTACTGCGCCGCCCCCGTGGGTCGTAGCGTGATGTTATATAGCATATAGCCTTCCTCGATAAATAGACTATCCAACACTAAAAAAGAATTTTTAAATCGAACCAGTAGTTGCTGAGATTAGCGCGTTCAACCAAACAAACTCTTCAGCTTTATAATATTAGTATAGATGAGCAAAAGCGGTGTCCATTTTAACTAAAAGTAAGCAACACAATGCTTAAATTGCATTTTTATCGTTACAGGTGGGTCTGATAGACGAGACTGCGTCAGACAAGGCGGACTCCATCGAGAAGTGTAAGAAGTTCATCAAGAAATTTGACAGGATCCCACCCCTGGCGCGCGCCCTCACCAAACAGAAGATCAGAGCGGCTCCCCTGGCCTGGTTGCAGAAGAACCGCTCAAGTGACCTGCAAGAGTTCCTCGGCTTCCTCCAAAACCCAAAAGTGCAGCAGTCCTTAGAAATGTACATTCAAAGCTTAAAACAGAAGGCTGCTAAGTAATTATGTTAATACATATCTTCATTTTTTGAACCACATACTATATAGAAGAATCTACATGTCGTTGAATGCGTTAGAAGAGAAGAGGTTATAAACTGTCCTACATCTCCAAGATCCTACGTACTACCAAGATTGTAACAAGATTTGAGTAGTAGAGCCTCGCTGATTTCAGCATGAATGGGCCGGCTCGACCAGAGAAGGACTACCCTCTTACAGAATACCAACGTAAATTAATATTCCTACTGTTGTGTTTCGTTCGATGAGTGAGAGTGCCGGGGACCCAATTATCCTCTTTCCCCTTCCCGCTCCTTCTCCTTCCCACTTCCTCCTTTCCTAAAGGGTCGGCAACGCGTAAGTGATGCCTCTGGTGTTGCAGGCGTCCATAGGCTACGGTAACCACTTACCATCAGGTGGTCCGTATGCTTGCTTGCCACCTTAGTTGTATAAAGAAAGACATTTTCGTGACACAATCTAGGAGTCCGTTTGAAATTAGCTGTTTATTTGTTAGCTGACGATTATTTTTAGGAGCTACCATTATACGCATCCTACTAGCGCATGATTTCCTGAAATGGATGTATTTTTCTGCTAACTATTCCAATAACATTATAAATATACTAGCTTTTGCGCGCGGATCCGCCCGCGTGGTACCTACATCATTAAAAAGTAGCCTATGTCCCTCCTCAGGTTTAAACTATATCTGTACCAAATTTCATCTAAATCGGTTGAGTGGTTTACCCGTCAAAATGTAACAGACAGACAAAGTTACTTTCGAATTTATAATATTAGTAAGGATTATCGGAGATTTATTAATTGATTCAAGAACGTGTTCACTGTGCCTCAATTTTAGTCAATGTCCTCATTTATATAAAACATTACGAATCTTTGTTATTTGCCTGTGTGATTGTTGAACTGAATATTATTTTATCCTAATTACCTTTAACATATTGTGCATTAGTCGTTACAGCAATTAAACATTATATTGAACTACTGAGAGTGACCAATTTGTCCCAGTGTGCTGCTAAATTGAATTATGTTAGCCTGTGTGTATACTCAAGTTTTTTTATAATACTTATAATACCTAATAATAAATAAGAAGTTACCTTTAGTACCTATAAGCCTAAGTATATGCAGTCTTATATAGACATAAATAGTAAATTGTTTAATATATATAAACAAATAAAATGTATTTGATACATAACTTATTTGTTATTTTATTTGTACATACTTATACCCTTTTATTGCGTTATGTAATAGATACATTGTTTGAATCCTGTATGAAACAAGCAACTAGTTCCATGAGTTTTTATCATTTAAGTAATCATTGATTGAATAATAGCCCTACCGGATAAGCTGATTTTTAACAGCTCATCAAAATTATATTTTTTTCATTCTGTTTAGGATTTAAACAAATTTCGTTTTCAGTAGCACATATAATATTGATAAATAGGACTAAGATATAAACTCGATCTTCGTTTGCGGAGTGGGGAGCCGCGGCTAGTGACGTGTGCTACGCGAGCGTCGCCGCCCCTCGTCCCTCCCCTTCGCCTTGCTCGCCCTAGTGCGGGGCACAGAGTACTTTATACATAGTCAGGTCATAAGTTCTGTCACATGTTTAATATGAAATAATTGAGACATGTTTATTATTGATGTAAACATTTATATACCAAAATGAACTTAATAAAACACAGATTCTTATGCTAATAAAGTTTATTCAAAATGAACCCCGCGATTTTAAATACAGGCCTTCAACCTGCGCGGCCAGCCGTCTATCGCAGCACGAACGAGGTCCATGTCAATTTCGGCGGCTGCCTTAAACAAGGATGCCTTGAGTGACTTCAAACCAGGAAGACGCGTCGAGCAGGCCTTTTCCTCCAAGTGTTGCCATATCTTGTAATCTAACGGACTCAAATCTGGACTGGAGGAGAGCCAGTCTTCGTGCCGGATGAAGTCAATTTCACGCGCCGCCAGCCAGTCTTGAGTGCTTTTAGCTCTATGAGCTGGCGCAGAATCTTGTTGGAATACCCAGCGCCTGTTATTAAACATGGTATAAGAAACAGGTTCCACAAGGTTCATGAGAACTGTATTTTGATACACAACTGCATTCGTTTCTACGCCTTTCTCACATAAATGTACCTCAGTTAAGCCCCAATAAGAGACTCCCAACCAAACCATGAGTGAGGATGGAAAATGGCCTCGTTGGACACGCGGAACACGGTTGCTCGCTTCTTCACTGCTGTGTGCGTACACCTTATCATTTTGTTTGTTGCAGCTCTCTTCCACATTAAAAAAAATTTCATTCGACAAAAGAATTTCCTGATGCTTGTTTCCCGCGTACCGCTTCAATAAAGTACGACATCTCTTCAACCTCAGGTCCATTAAACGAGCGTCCAAACGATGTCCTGTCTTACTTCGATATGCCCGAAGCCCTAAGTCTTCATTTAACACCCTTTTCACCGTGGTTCTGCTTAAACCTATCTGAAGGGCCAGAAGTTTTTGCTTACATATGGGATTTCTTTGAATTCGCGCCTTCACAGCTTTTATCACTGCTGGAGTCCTAACAGAGCGAGGGCGACCACTTCTTGACCTGTCATCTAAACTAGAGTCTTCATTGTATCGTTTGATGGTACAATAAACGAATCTTACGGTTATAATAAAGTTTTTGAATATGTCGAAAATCTGAATTGGCGCGTAACCGCAACGATGCAACGCAATAACCACAACACGGTCTTCTTTAAATGTCCACTCCATATTTAAAAATGAGTAAAATTCTAAAAGTATACATTTTTATATTCATGAAAAATTCTAAATTCTAATTCAATAAACTTTTTTGTGGTCAGCATTTTAAATTCTAAATTTTTTATTGTGTGACTGAACTTATGACCAGACTATGTATATAACTGAAAGTGCGGGGCGCGTACAAATTCCATATAGGTAGGTAATTCATATAACTTAGCTCTACTTGTACATAATATATCGTCGCTAATCTGACTAAGTGACGTAACTGACTCGAACTTATATAAAATGTACTCTGTGGACTCGAAGCATATTTTACAGGGCAAGCTATTTGCGGTTGAAGGTTACCTACGATTGAGGGTAGCTCGTTCTATGTAAATTCTATTGATACAAAAATGTGCACGTATGTAGTCCTGATTGAGATTTTTATATTAGTGTTACTACGATTGTTATCGTGTTAATATTGTTTTAATAATACATAGTTTATACAGATACGTCACTTCGTGTGATCTTTGTTTTTATTTTGTTCGGAATACGTTGTATAGCACGCATAGATAGGACGGGACATTTTGTTATAAAATTGAAAAATAATACTCGGTACTATAGGAAAATCAGCTTTAATCAACAGATATAACATAATATAACTTGTAATTATTGAACATTGACAATTTAACTCAAACAATTATACTTATTATAAAACTATATCAGTTCTTGGTACTTGTACTTTCCAAATACGATTTCTTTTTAACAAACCAAAAAGTTTTCTTATTAATACTATATAGTTTAGTCAGTCTCAGACATTACGATCGAAATTACAATAATTACATGCATAGAATAACATTATGTAAACAGTAGTTTTTAACCAAAACATAAATGCTTGTTCTAAAACAAATAATAAACTTTTATTAATAGTGACAAAATCAAATGCCACAAAATAATAACAACGTGAGGCTCTTATAAAATAATGAATTGTTTAGTTTAGTGAGAGATTATACCTATAAATAAATTAGTGAGGAAGTGATTTGCTGGAATCTATGTGTTCTGCCAACCTGATCACAGGTGCATCACCAGTAGTTAGAGAAACTAAGTCTTCATCTTTTTCCTTTGCAATTTTCGGTTGTGTTTCGTTTAAAATATTAATTTCCGTGTGCAGAAAAGATCTTTGACGTTTCAAATTTAATGACCTGTACGATTCTTCGGTGTGGCTTGTTTTATACTTAGAAGTTAGAACAGAGTCATAGAGTCATTTTTACGAACAGAAAATACTGTCATTTCGGTCAAGTTAACCGGAAATCCTTGGTTATCACTTCTTACCGATGGTAGACGTAAATCAGAAGATAACTTTTTAGTTATGAAAATCAGTACAACTTATTTTTGATAGTTTTAATCAATCGTTCTACAAACGAAGCTTTCTTAGTAGAAAACGATGAATAGTCGTTAATATTAAACTGCTTCATAGGCGTTTGGAACGTACTGTTATAAAAATCTGTTCCTGAATCAGTTTGTAAATTAATTGGTTTCCGATGGCTGACGTTAAGTATGTGGTCAAATGCACGAGTAACATTAAGTTTATTTTTTGATTTTAGTGGTTCTGCCCAAGCGTACTTTGAGAAACAATCAATCACCACTAAAATGTAGTTAAAGCCTTTATTATATTTTCTCAGAGTTTGCATGTCTATCAGATCAGCTTGCCATAAGTTACACCTCACAATTACAGGATGTCGAAGAAAATTTTTTCATGCGGCTTTGTGAATTTCATAAACTATTTGTTGTTTTGACATTACGGAGACTTAGAAGCTAGTAATTTGTCTACAACTGCTTTAGTGTAAAACTTGTCCTCCAAATGAGATATCTTTGCTTTTAAGGTACTTTGTACAGAGTTTTGGACATCTATTACAATTTGAGCACGCATTGCACTCATCATTTTATATAACTCTTGTGTCAATTTAATTGTAAATTAATCTACATATTCCTTATTTATAGCATCGTCGACATCTTTGGGAGATCTGGTTCCTCTCAATCTTGTTGATTTCAAATCAAAATCATCATCCTGTGATTTTAACAATGCATTATCATTAATTAAACTCAAATAATTCTGACAAACGCATAAACGCATCTTATGAATATAATGTCCAAATTTACCTACATTCATGTTCAGGGTGTATTGTATTGAAAGGTTTATAGTAAAATGAATCATGAACACTATAACATTTATTCATTAATAATGTTACTTTTACGTAATTCTTCAATTATAGATAATATTTCATTGTCTAGTCCCGTGTTGCCAGCATCACGGGATGCAATTAATAGCTTCAACCTATCCATCAGTTCATTTGGATCATCCCAATACACGAAATCTACGTTCTTCCTCCACATTTTTGTCAAGAGCAAGCCTTTTCCTTTTGACTGAATGCAGCTCTGACCATAGACTAGTATATATTATCGGTAATAGACTGGAATCTTTGACATTTTAAGCGATTGCATCGCCATCTATAAAACTAGCAAGCAACTCTGCAATTTTGTTTCGTTTAAAATGGCGATAGATGTCGCTAATTTTAGTATTAGCTGTGTTGATTTACTTAACTTGTCAAGTATATATGTAGTTTTGGTAATACAAATAAAACCATAGGATATACAATCACAAAAAATTTATATTTCACCATTTCACAATACATAAACAAAGAACACAATTTTAAAGGTTTTGCCAAAATCACAACATCGTTTATCTGAATTCTTCAGTAAATAACGACCAAACTGCCAAACTGGAGGGCCTAGACCTGTGGCCTAGACTTCGTTACACGGAGTACCGAACTTGACGTGAAAAGACACAACATCGGTGAAGATGCTTGATTTCCTGGTAGACTCGAAGGAACTGATGCTCAACTCGACGTGAATATCACAGAAAACAACGCAAATACAGCGAAACATAAAAATAATTGCGGAAGAGCATGTAAACAAATCGCCATTAATTATTTTGTGTGATGACAGCTAATGAAAGAAGATTGACGTTACGAAAAACTATATTTCTACCATTCGGTTACAATTTACAATACGAGAAAAAAATTGTATACACATACATATTTTGGTGGTTATAAGAATGTTTTAAAATAAAGTATAGGACTTATATCTTCTATTATCTCATTACTATTTTCCTAGTATCGATTTGAAATAAGCTAAATTCTACTAATAGGTAGAGTTTTAGTTTAACTGGTAGGATGGCTACGAGGTATGTATGTACTTACGAACGAAAATAGTTCCATGTCTAAAAAAAGAGGGCGACTGTGTCGAAGTTTTCCTTCAATGTAGGCAAGATTCTGACCCATGGCTCTGACTTATACTTTGTACTTTGAAAAGAGTACTATATACGGATTTTATCGCGTTGTTTATTTGACACTATTACAAAATTTTGAAAAACTGTTACACTACTATAATCACTATTAAACTTTACAAATTTTTTTTTTTATTTTTTTCTTTATTTGCGGAGCTTAGTCACATTATGACTATGTCGCCTCACTATAGCCACCTTTTATCACTGTACATTATGTATGTATTTATAATATAACTTATATAAGTTCATGGCCTTATCCGACATAGGATTAGCCAGGAGACTATTACATAGTCCCATGCTACAATATTTTCTTCCCAATAATTGTTTTCTAAGTTGATCGTTGCGGGAACATTCCACCAAAACATGTACGTCTTCGATTACATCGCATATTTCACAATTTAGTGTTGGCGATATTCCCATGAGAAACGTAAACTTCTTGGATGGAATGTGACCGGCACGTAACCTCATAGCTGTTATACAATGGTGTCTGCTCAGTGAACAGTTATTAATCCAAGGAGTTACTAGTGGTTCCGGTTGTATAGTCTTATACCATATACCGCGTTCTACTGACCTCTGATCAAAATACTCGTGCCAAGACTTGTTACAGTATCGCCTAACCAGATATAAGCAGTCTGTAAAATAAGATGGAATTGTAATAGAAATGCCCTGGGCGCAGGCTTGTTTAGCAAGTTGGTCTGCCTTTTCGTTAGCAACTAGTCCGACGTGGGAAGGAATCCACTGTAGATGAATAGTTTTGCCACTCCGTAGTAGTTCTAGAATTTGGTTAATTATTGTATAAGCTATCGGTGTGCCTCGAAATGTCGAGGTACACCGAGCTATATGTAGTAATCCACTTTTAGAGTCGGAAAGAATAACAAAATTTTCATGAATAATGGAACGGATATAAGACAACGCCTCACTAATAGCGACTAGTTCAGTATACATTATTGATAATTGTGCTGATGTTTTAAAAAGCACGAATTTATCCTGTTGCGGGTCAAACAAGGCTGCTCCACTTTCATCTTTTTCTTTGGACCCATCTGTAAATATGGTAGCAATTAAGGTAAGGTATTGAGAACAGAGATTCCTTAAAATAGGCGTTTCATATTTTTGTTTAGATCTGGTTACAGTGTCAATGTCAGTTTTAATATTTTTTGAAATGTCTATGTAACTCATCCGTATACTGTTAGTAAACATTTTTGAATTTTGACTGCAATGAGTTTGTACATCATTTACCACTTCGTACATTAAAATTAAAATGGGTTTGTTTTTTCTGCTCCATAAACGAATACAATGAAATAGCTTATCTAATAAATTAATAGTTATAATGTTACTCGATAGTGATTTACTCTTAAGTAAGAATTTACCACCCAGGTAACATCTACGAGTATGTAGTGGTGGAATGCCAAGCTCACTGCCCATCACGTGGATAGGAGTTGATTTAATAAAGCCACCAATGATGCGCATCGCTTGATTTTGGATTTTTTCCAATTTATATAAATGACATTGACTACTGTCACCATATAAAAAACAAGCATAGTCTAACCGACTTCTTAAAAGGTACATTTTTCTTAAATGTTTGGGATGGATCCCCCAATCCGAGCCAACTAAATATTTAAAAATGCTTAAAAGTTTTGATGTTCTTTCACAAAGTTCATTTATATGTTTTGCCCATCTTAGGGCAGAATCGAGCCATAATCCTAAATATTTAATATTACTAACATTTTGCAAGATTGAATCATTAACTTTAATAGTAACGTTGTGTTTAGTATGGCCTTCTCTAAATATACAGATTTTAGTTTTAGTAGGCGAAATCTCCAGTCCTATCTCGGCCAATCTCTTAGTAACAAAATCTACTGCTAGCTGTAATTGATTCGCAGCGTCGGTTATGTTTTTGTTAGAACAATAAATAACAAAATCATCTGCAAATTGTGATGTGTAAATATGATCAAATTATATTTGCTTACATATATCTATTGTGGCTATATTAAACAGCAAGGGTGACAAGGGGTCACCCTGAGCCAATCCACGATTGGTATTACGAACTGCGGTCATATTATTTGATTTTATTTTAAGACGACGTTCTCGAAGAAACTGCCAAAGGTAGCTACATATATTATTCTACTTCCGACTACAAAGTGATCTAGCTTGAGTAATAGTTGACTGATATCTATGTTGTTGTACGCATTATCCACATCAAGAAAGCAACCAACTGTTACGCAGTTATTACAAAATCCGGTCTGAATCCTAGTAACTAACCGGCTTAGATTGTCTAGACATGACCTGCCTTTTCTAAACCCTAATGTATCGTTCGAAAACATATTATTTTTTTCAAAATACCATTCTATTCGTTTCTGTAAAACTGTATGTAAAATTTTGCATAGACATGATATTAATGCTATAGGTCTTAATGCCGAAATAGAATTAACGTCCCTTCCAGGTTTTGGGATGGGAACAATTCCGATCTCGCGCCATTGATGGGGGACAAAGCTTGTTACAAAAACATATTATATAATTTAACTAAAAATAATTTAGCGTTTTCGGGTAGATATTTAATCATACTAAATGAAATTTCATTACAACCGGGAGCAGTATCTTTAGCTTTTATACTTTTATTAACTTCTGACAGGATGATTTCGGCGTCTAGTGATAAATTTTGGGATGTAAATATAGGTTGACGATGAGAAACGTAATCAGGGGTTAGACTATATAGAAGGTCCATCACTTTTTCTGGATTAAAGAAATGTTTAGGTGTTCTGTAACCTTTTATCCATTTCATTTTAATCCACAAGTCACTAACAGACATGCTCTCATCTACTGAGGTACAGAACTTTCGCCACATTTGTCTTTTAGCTTGTCTAATAAGCCTTTGAGATATGCTAATTTTATTTTTTAACGTGATATAGTTTGATGGAGTTGGGTTCCGTCTAAACATAGCTAGTGCCAGGCGACGTTGTGCAACTGACCTCGATAGTTCAGGGTTCCAGTACGGCTTCGGGTAGAACTTATTAGAAGGAACGGAACTATATTTTATATAAGGAATACATTTTTCTGCAGCGTCATATAAATGGTTTACAAAAGTGTCGTAAGCTGTTTGAGGGCTTCCTGTTGTAAAATTGATACAATCACACTTATCTTTCAGATACGATTGGTATTTGTTCCAGTCAGCCCTTTTAAAATTCCTTTTTATTTGATATTGTACATTTGAATTTACCGTAGCAGATATTTTTATAATTAAGTGGTCACTACCCAATGACTCGTTACTAACTCGCTAATCAAGTTTAAATACATATCAGACGATATAATAGATAAATCGGGTGCGGATTGCCTTAATACACCATCAACAAGTTGAAATCGAGTAGGCGTACTGTCATTTAATATCATGTAGTTATAGTCTAATATGGAATCGAAAATTTGGTTACCCCTAGTATCCGTTTTATGCGACCAATTTGAATGGTGGCCATTAAAGTCACCTAAAATAGCAGATTTTCGTCCAGCGATAGAAAACAAGTAATCCCATGTATGAGAATTTGTAGAAACGTCTGGTGGACAGTAAACGCCTATGATATGTTCTAACTGACTACAGTTAAACAGTTTTACATGAATAATTTCTAAAGCAAAGTTATTGTTATGAATCTAGATATATTGCGCCTGAATTTACTTGTGTATCAGCACAGCTACTCCTCCATAAGAGATATCCCTATCGCGACGAAAAATACAATAGTTATTAATATTGAAACAAGAATCTGGTTCGAGCCACGTTTCACTTACCACAGCGATATGCACATGTTCTTGGATTAACAACTGTTCAAATGATATTATTTTAGGCTTAATACTGCGAGCATTCCATTGAATAATATTTAGCTTAATGACTTTGTTTACTATTTTATCCATTAGCCGACATAAACAAATTCATTATTGAAGTAGTATTAGGTATTAGGTTACGGCAAAATGTATCTAGCCAGTCATTAATTATCTTTATCCAGTCTTTCAATTTTATAACTATTTCTTGTTTAGCGTTGTTTATCAAATACTTTAGATTCTGCCATATGTCCTTGAAGGAAGTTTTCCCACGTTCTTTGTTGATAACAGGGGCTGAAGCAGAGGAGGTGTTGGCACTACAAGCATTTGTCGACTCTGGTAGATAATTATCGGCTGATTCATCTGAGTATGAAACTGACATGTCAGCTGTAACATTGCTTGATAGGTGGAGAGGAATCTTTTTCTTCTTCTTGCTATTTTTTTTAACTGATTGATTATTTTGGGACACATTGGCTTGACTCGTCAACGGTGTTGTAGACGGCAGTAAAATTTCGCGTTCTGATTCCTGGATGACGCTCCGATTGCTAGTTTGCGGCGCGTTATATGCGTGGGTGTTTGTATTTTGAACCTCGGACTCATCATTGATAGGACGAGTGGGACTTGGTGGGACATAGATAGTCAAGGCTTTTTGATACGTACATCCAAAATCTGACATAATTTCCCGGATGCGTTTTTCTTTTTTGAATATCGGACATTCTTTCGACAGTGCCATATGTTTACCAGAACAGTTGATGCACTTGAAGAGTGTTGTCTCGCAATTCACGTGGTTATATTCCCCGCATTTAGGACACAATGGTTTACTCGAAGGACACAGTTTTGACGCGTGGCCGTATCTCCAACATCTCGAGCATTGTGTGACTGGGAATACGTACGGTTGGACATTGATTCTCAGTTCTAAAAGGTAAATATAGCTCGGTAAACAAGAACCTTTAAAGGCTAGTCTTATGGATTCACTCGGTTTCCATCCCTCATCGTCTCTTCTGTTAAGGCGTTTAACAGCAATTAGGGTTTTATCAGAACGAATATTGTTCACGAGATCTTCTTCCGAGAGATCCAAATCAATGTCTTTAATAACACCATAGGATAGGCCGACTTCCCATGTTTTCTGTCTACGCCAACCAAGCTCATCAAGTGCAGTGCAAGATATAAAATTGTCCGCATTTGATTCAGTGTCGAAGGTAACTAACAATTTATATGGGTTAATATAATTTACCTTTAATATGCCATTTATACCATTTTGGTTCAATGTTCGTGCTAATGAAAATTGTTTCGGGAACTTGACTTTACAATAAATTGAAATCAGCACAGGTTCCACAGGTCTAATATTTTCGCAACTAATAGATTTCCTTTTCGATTTTCGTGTGACTTCCTGCCACAAGTCTTCGCCATCATCTATACGTAATCGTTTACTAATTTTTAAGCTGATTAAATTATTGAAACTATTAAAACTATTTATACAATAACTATACTATTATACTATTTATATTTATTTTTACACTTTCCCCGACGTTTCGGTTGCTTTTCAGCAGCCATGGTCACGGGGAGACTAAGATGGTAGTTGTCTCAATGTTCCAGTGTAGTTATTTCAAAGTACCCGAACATAATTTAATCATGGGTGTTTCTATTTATGCAGAATGAACTCAAAGTATCATGAAGTCTAGCTGTGGTTTGCTTCTTCTTGGGTTTGACTAGTTGAATTACTGGATCCCAAGCTGGTGGTACATTCCAACCATCTTCTCTATTGAAATTAGGATGTTTCTTGATTTCAATAGCCTCGCGAAGCATCCTTGGTAGGAATCGATGTTCTTTAGCGAGCATCTGTGGTTTGTCAAATCTCAGGTAGTGGTTGGTCCCCTGTTGCACATGCACTCACTAACAGACGTCATAAAGACAAAATACGGATAGGTACAGCAACATCAAACTGTACCCCTATTACGAACATTTAATAATTGCGTGGCATATTCGTATAGTAACAACTACACGATTACGTACTCGATTCTATAACTATAGTTGATGGTATCACGAACCCTTAAAATCTACTCGCGTATACTCGATGCTATTTTACGTTACTATAGTTAAACAATGCCAAGTACACATAATGAGTTGAACGAATGTAAATGAACGACACGTTTAAAAACAGTTGTCATTATAATTGTGAAGCTATTAAGAGTGCTAAAAAGTAATTGAATAAAAGTATAATGTTATAAATAGTGTTATAAGTAATTTAAAATAATAATTTATCTAAAATGACAATTTTATAGTTGAAAAAATAAATAAAAATATTTTTCACGCTTCTTAATTTCTGAACGTAGCCATTTTGTTTTGACATGACGCGCGCGTCTAAATCTTTAGGAAACTTTCGCGCGCAACTTTAAAAGTATCTACATATTATTCAGAATTAATAAAATAAATAACTTATAATTACCTACGAATAATCATGTCAAGAACTAGCTATACGCAGTTTACGATATTAGTGGAGTTCATGGAAAAGTAAGTAACTATAAATAATATTTTTATTGAAAGTTTAATTATATATATTACTTATTAGTTGTTATACTCATGGCTATTTATATATCTTTAAGGAACGGCGATTTATCTAAACCGCAAGGGCTGCCAAATGGTCGTCAGTGGTAAAAAAATGGAAGGAGCTCTCCGAATTATTAAACAGCCAGGGCATCGGCGAGTCGCGTAGTGAGGAAAAGTGGCGGAAAGTAAGTGTAACACTTACTTATATTTGATCTATACAAAAGAGTTAAATGCTTGTCATTTGTCAAAAGTATGCAAGTCACAATTTCACTGCATGGCTATTAACAATTGTCGGCCTCGATGGCGTAGTGGTTAGTGTAACCGCCTGCCACGCCTGAGGTCGCGGGTTCGATTCCCGCACAAGTCAAACATTTGTGTGCATGAACATGGATGTTTGTCTTGGTCTGGGTGTTCCTATGTATAATACGTATGTATTTACAAAAAAAAGTATATATGTATGTTTATCCATTGTCTAGTACCCGTAGTACAAGCTCTGCTTAGTTTGGGCTAGATGGTGTTGTGTATGTGATAAAATATTATTATTATTATTTGTTCACTTTTTAGATTATTTGTCCATAACAATTTCATTTGCTTTGCTTAAGGTATGGAGTGACATGAAAAATAATACCAAAAGAAAATTGGCTAAAATTAACCAATCAGTACGGGGTACAGGTGGTGGCCCAGCCTTAAAATTATGCCTTACTGATTTGGAGCAACGGGTGTTAAGAATTATTGGTGTGCAGGCAGCCGTTGGAATGGATATACCTGAAATTGGTTTTACCACGGTTTGTGTATTTTCATGCCAGTAAATATCTTAGACTTTTAGATATATTGATGCTATCATAACAAGAAATATTATTTCCTCATGGTCTATTTTCACAATGCTATAAATACAATATATATTAAATTAAAATACTCTTTGGGGACATTTGTGTAAAATAAACAAACATTTTATATATGTATTCACATGGTAAAATATAAGTAGAATATGAATATTAAATATTTCAGGTGGAAGAATTGGTTGAACCTGGGCCATACACCAAATCTCTAAAAACTTCTTTAAAAGATAGTGTACCAACAGCACCAATTGGTAAGTTTGTAGATAAGTCACATTCAAAATATATATTTATTATTTCACAAAATATGATGTATTTTTTCACATGGTATTCAGAATAATGATAACTCATTTAAACATTAATAACAAATAAAAAAATAAATAATGAATTTCTGTATCTTATATTACCTAAATATAACAATAAAACATTTAAAAATGTTATTTTAGTCAATATGTTATTTTGTAATCTGTAGTAGGTACATACTTTTATGCTTTTATCTTATTCATACAGGTGATGAAGATTGGAACATTGCTGGATCTAGCAAGGATGGAGGACCTGTACCACCAGTATGGAGATCCATAACACCACCTACAAAATCAAGATCAGTTACACCTCTAACTAGGCAAACTATTCTACCATCACCATCACCACCACCATCACCACCATCATCAGCACCACCACCACCACCACAACCATCACCACCACCACAGCAACACAATCGCAATAGAAAGCGCTCTTCGAGTAGTATAGAAGAATATTTTGTTAGATGTGAGGCGAATGCTAGAGAGGACAATAGGGAAAGAGAAAGATTGTTTGTAGATTTAGAAAGAGAGAGAATTCGACAGCGTCGTTCGTCAACGAGATGCGGAGCTATTGTTGCAAGCTCAGTGGTTGGAGTTAATGAAAGCGGGATTGAATGTTTTAAATAAATATATGAATGAATGAAAATGAATGTGAGAGAGAACGTAGAATAACGTAACTTTACAAACTTCACAAATGTGTATCTTTTTTATTTTATTCTTTTTCAAATTCAATTCAAATTCAAATTATTTTTATTTGTTATACACAGGTTTATAAAAAAGATCTTACAAAAAACAAATGAAAGTACAAACTGTGTCTTGCCAATACAATCGGCGTACAAAAATATTATAAGAAAAACATAAACACTAAAACAAAATCTAAGTATAAAATTTAACAAAACGTGTCATTTAGAAAATCTTTGATAGAGTAGTAGCATTTATTATACAAAAAAATATTTAGCTTTTTTCTAAAGTGTTTTAAATTTAATTATTTATATTCCTCCGGTAGCTTATTATTGTGACTTAATTTTAAGAATAATTAAAACTAATAATGTAATATGTAAATAAAAGATTTATTCTGTTTTATAAGAGTTATTACTTATGTAAATATGGGATGCACAAACGGGATTTCGAAAGGGTATGGGATGTACGGATCAGGTCTTTTCCTTACGGAGCATAGCCGAAAAAGTTTTGGCTAAAGGTCAAAAGGTCTATTGCGCATTCGTGGATCTGGAAAAGGCTTATGATAAAGTGGTGAGGAATGAACTTTGGTCGGCATTGTCCATGTATGGAGTGAATAGCAACCTCACGCGAGCTCTGAAATCTCTTTATGATGATTCCAGAGCTTGTGTTAGGATAAATGGGACCTACACAGAGTGGTTTAGCATCGATAAAGGTGTTAGACAAGGATGTGTAGCGTCACCTTGGCTGTTTAACCTATACATGGACAATTGTTTGAAAGATTTAAAAGATTGTGAATGGGGATTAAGAATGAATGAGTTACTTGTCAAATGTCTTCTTTATGCCGATGACCAAGTAATACTTGCGTCATCGGCGGAAGAGTTGCAGGCGATGGTAACTATTATGCATGGTGCTTTTGAGAGTAAAGGAATGAAAATAAATGTAAGCAAGACGAAAGTAATGGTATTTGAAAAGGAAGAGTGCGTGACGATGTGTAATATTATGATTGATGGAGAAAAAGTGGAGCAAGTGAAAGAGTTTGTATATTTGGGAACTTTGTTTACAAGGGATGGTAAACATAACGGAGATATTGAAAGGAGAACGATTGCTGGCAACAAAGTGAATGGAGCCCTATGCGCTTTTATGAACAGTCGAAATGTATCCGAAAAGGCACGTTTGGCTGTTCATAGAGGACTATTAGTGCCCACACTTATGTATGAAAGTGAAAGTTGGGTATGGCAAAAGAAGCATGAGAGCAGAATAAATGCTGTAGAAATGAGAGCGTTGAGAAGCATATGTGGTGTGACTCTGAAAGATAGAATAAGAAATAGTGTGATTAGAGAGAGATGCGGCATGAAAGTGGATATAGTTACAAGAATAGAAAAGGGTATGTTAAGCTGGTTTAGACATGTAGAAAGAATGGACGAGGAAAAACTGACTAAGAAAGTTTATAAGGCTAGTGTGAATGGAACAGTCGCAAGAGGAAAACCTAGGCGAACGTTTCTCGACCAGATCGGAGTCGTTCTGGACAAAGGCCAGGTTAAGAGCTCCTTGAACCGACGGGCGTGTATGAGGAATGTGATGAAAGTGAATGAAGCCAGAGAGGTGTGTCAGGATCGTAGCAAATGGAAATCCGTAGTCGCTGCCTACCCCTCTGGGAAACAGGCGTGAACCTATGTATGTATGTATGTATTACTTATTTTATACTTATTAAATTGCTGACACACAATCAGCTTATCAAGAAAAATATTTGTATTGGTAGAAACATTGTATGCCTTTGACAATTGAAAAGAGTGATCATAAATATGTGAGAGGCTGTTACACTGCCACGCAGAGGTCCCGAGTTCTATACCAAGGCGCGCCTGGCGCACCTGCGAACTAAATAGTTCATTGACTCTATTCACAAGATATCTTCTAAATGCACGACCTCTCGTTAAATCACCCTGGCTGCCTTCATCTAAAGTTGATACATAGTAGTCCATATCGATATCCTGATTTTCTACTAAAGTTATGTTATACCCGTCAGGGTCGGGGACTCCAAACTGAATAGCTATGTGATGTAATACACAACAAGCTATAATTATTTTGGCGCACTTTTCTGGTGTACAGTGCAGAGTGCGATCTTTGCTTAAGCACCTCCACCTATTCTTTAATCTGCCAAAGGTATTTTCAATGACTACTCTCGCCTGCCCGTGAAGCGATGTATATTTTGCTTCAAAGCTGCTCCGCAGCATCGGAAATGGGTGTCATTGACCACGGCCTTTGTGGATATCCGACATCACCTGCAATCACTTATATATTATTATCTGTAGTAACATATCGCGTAAAAACCTTATTTATGAAATGATTACCCAATAACCAAACATGTTCATTGTTTCGATGTAACTCTTGCATGTATTGATTAATTTGGCTGTTTGCCCAAATAAAGGCGTCATGCGTGGCCCCTCCATACTTCGCGTTTACGTTTAAAATGCGGCATTCACTATCACAGACCTGCAAGAAAAACACTTCAAATGCCCAGTTGTTCCTAAATAATTAATATAAATAAAAAATATACTCAGGTATAAAATACTTGTGTAACTAAGATAAGTTTTTCAAACTAACAATTTGTACATTAAGAGAATGACAATGTTTTCTGCAATAAAATAAATGTTCTATTTCCTTTTTTGGGACGAAAATATAGAAATGAGATCCATCTATACAACCGCAAGCGCCCGGTATCTTATATTTTCTACAAAATCTGAAAAGAATATAGACAAGTTAGTGTGTGTAAAAATAACAAAAATAATATTGATTTTCATGAGCAAATAAATAGTTATTTATTGTGCACCTTTGTTTTATAAGGTCTCTCTCAGCTCTTGAACTAGGAAATTTAATAAATGATTGTGTTATTCTTTGGCTGGTAAGTGCCTGCGTAACCTCCGCCACAAATTTGCTGACACTACTTTGCCCTAAGTGCTTACTCATACCAACTAAACGTTGATAGGATCCTGTGGCATAAAAAGACTAAGCACAAAGGACCTGCAATATAAAAAGTTTTAATATTATTTAAGTGAACGAATATATCCTAGGCGCGCTAAACCACATTTGTTACCTTATGTTCCAAACTAATTCTTTTACTCGCTCTTAAGGTCGTTTTAGAGCAAAGTTCTTGACACAGGAATTCAAAAGATTTTTTACTTAATCTATATCTTCTTTTAAATTCGGATTCCGAAACATCCATAGGATCTTCGATTTTCCGAAGGTAAGAACGTTGTGTAATACCTCTGGAATATATTATTTATGATAATTTATAGGTCTATACATAATATATAAAAATTATAATTTCTTTTTATTAAAATGCAAGTTTCAAGCAAAGTAGTTTGTAAAGAAATTTTACTAACCTTAATTCCCGCCTTTTTCTTTTCTCTTCAACCAAGCGCCATGCGAAATAATAAAAGGACACAGGACGTCTATACGATGTTAATAAAAACATATTTACCTAAATTTTTATAATTAATTACGCAACGACCACCTCTCGATTTAAAGAAATAGGCATACTTACTGTTGCGTCGCAATATATATTTGCTAACATTATGTTTATTAAACATAACATTTACTTATATAATAAGAATAGTAATATTCATAACGTAAACACTAGAAATAAGCATAAGTTAGTAGGCCCATATCATCGTTTACATAAAGTTCACAATACATTTGCGGGACTCGGTATAAGTTTTTTTAATAAATTACCTATTAACATAATTAATTTACCATTGTTTCAATTTAAAAACGCTGTTAAAAAACAACTTATTCGGAAGGGTTATTATTCAGTCAACGACTACTTAAATGCCAAAAACTCATGGAGCTAGTTGCTTGTTGCATACAGGATTCAAAGATCTGTATTACTTATAAGTCAATTTAAGCCTTTGCATAGTCACAAAGTGTAAGTGTATGCGCCATCATGCCATCCTACTGTCTATTTTAGATTTATATTAAATAATATATCTTAGCTCAAATTATTTCCTCCCTATAATATTATTAAGTTATTATTGTTATTATCTTTAGCTTTTATAGTCAGTAGTATATGGCATAATGGCTGTAACACCTTGTTAATCTGAGTTGTAAAATACTGAAATTATATTTAACTGACGATTTAAAAGAGTGGCCGTGAGTTTCTTGCAGGTTTCTTCTCATAGGCTCTACCCTTTGCCTGAACCTAGCAACTAACCTAAATGTAGCTTCAGTAACTTAGTAAACGCACTAACCTATATACTTTGACGTTCATAAGTGTTACTTTGTGACCTAAATGAATAAATGATGAATGATGAACTTTGCCTCGCTAGGACTGTCACTCTAAAAATGTCGGTGACAACATTTACGTGTTTCTCGATAGCCAACTATCGTAAATTGACGTTAGCATCTGTCAAAAAAAGGTTCGTGATGCCGATTTCATACATTTGGTTCTTTTACTATACGTAAGTTACATGCTTACTATACGAAACTTCACGCCGATGTTCGTGATTCCAAATTTTAGTTCATAATACGCCCACTGAGCGCTGTACAAATTCCTATACAAAATTTTATTATTATTATTCCATTACGGCAACTAGTCAATGACGCAAAATGTTCGTGATAGATAACAGGTATACTAATCTATAGTGATAGAGGCACTGTACTTTTATCTAAAATTGTTCGTGGCATGGCTCCAAAAATCTATACAAATAAATAAAATTGAAGTGTCTGTTTGTAATGTCAAAATAACAGCTTTTTATCTAATGCATATATAACAACTTATTCGGAAGGGTTATTATTCAGTCAACGACTACTTAAATGACAAAAACTCATGGAGCTAGTTGCTTATTGCATACAGGATCCAAAGATCTGTATTACTTATAAGTCAATTTAAGCCTTTGCATAGTCACAAAGTGTAAGTGTATGCGCCATCATGCCATCCTACTGTTTATTTTAGATTTATATTAAATAATATATCTTAGCTCAAATTATTTCCTCCCTATAATATTATTAAGTTATTATTTTTATTATCTTTAGTTTTTATAGTCAGTAGTATATGGCATAATGGCTGTAACACCTTGTTAATCTGAGTTGTAAAATACTGAAATTATATTTAACTGGCGATTTAAAAGAGTGGCCGTGAGTTTCTTGCAGGTTTCTTCTCATAGGCTCTACCCTTTGCCTGAACCTAGCAACTAACCTAAATGTAGGTTCAGTAACTTAGTAAACTCACTAACCTATATACTTTGACGTTCATGAGTATTACTTTGTGACCTACAGTTTGGAGTACACTAGGTTTAGAAATAAAGTAAATAAGTTAGTGAATGAAGCTAAGCATAAATATAGGCAATCGGAAATACAAAAGTGTAATGGTGACTACAGGAAAGTATGGGCAAATATAAATGCGTGGCTGGGACGGGGGAAAACAAACTTAGACAAGGTAATATTAAGATATCTGGGTAAGCAAGAAAATATGTACACTATTTGCACCAATTTTACTAAAACATTTATAAGTGAAATAAAAAACATTAAGCATAACTGTAATATAACATTTTTAGGTAGAAAAAAATATATTAATCCTAGTTTAGCCAGTTTTAGGTACTTATAAAAAAGTTAGTTCTTTGGATATAGAAAAAATAATAAATACATTATCACTTGAAAAAGCGCCTGGTGTAGATAAAATAAGAGTTAAAGATGTAAAATATTTATGTAAAACTTTGAGCCCAATATTGTCAATATGTGTATAAGTCAAACTGTCTATCCGGATCAATTGAAATATGCAATTATACGACCTATATATAAGTCTGGGAATCACCTGGAATATACGAACTATAGACCTATTGCAATACTCCCAGTTGTTGATAAAATTGTAGAAAAAGTAATTGTCGGTCAAGTAAATAAGTTTTTAGAATGTCATAACATCTTGTCGGACGTACAGTACGGCTTCAGAAAGGGTCGCAGTACAGTCACGGCACTGACTCGGTTTGCGGACTATGTCAACGAGAGTCTCAACTCAGGTAAGCAGGTTCTAGCACTTTTTATAGATTATAAAAAAGCTTTCGATACGCTGGACCACAATTTGTTGCTTCAAGCTATGGAGGAGAGCGGTATTCGTGGACCCACGAACGATTGGTTCAAAAACTATCTTACCAACAGAAAGATTCGTACGGAGGTAAATGGAGTCGCGGGGGAAGAGTCTCTCGTTGATCATGGTGTGCCGACCGGGTCAGTGTTTGGGCCGGTTGGCTACATAATGCACGTGAACAGCGTCACTAATGTTGTAAACAATGCCGGGTGTATATGTATGCAGATGACATGTGCTTACTATGTGCATCTAAAGATCTATCCGAGGCCAAAGCAAATATACAAAGTGACTTTGAAAGTATAACGCAGTGGGCGCACGACAATGGCATTATTTTAAATTTAGTTAAAACTAAATACATGCATATACATTCGCCCTACAACCAGTATGCTAAATCTATTAATAAAAGCGAAATAATAATTACAGGCCACACATATGATTGTTTACATAGCAATAAGATAAACTGCCGCTGTACTAACATAGAATCAGTTAATACATATACATATTTAGGACTGACTGTAGATAGAAATTTCAATTGGAAACCACATGTTAATGACGTCTGCGAGAGGCTTAGATCAGTACTAGGTAAATTTTACCATCTGAAGAACATTATTAACAAACATACAATGTTAATGGTTTATTATGCTCTTGCAGACTCAATACTCAGCTACGGTCTTAGTGTATATGGACGTACATTTACAACATACACTAGAGAGATAAAATGTATTCAAACGAGACTTATTAAATATTTAGTTAGTGAAAAAGTAAAATCAATGTGCAATAAAGACTATGAGAAACTGTATCCTATATGTAAAATATTACCGGTAGATTTAAAAGTAAATTTCTTAATAGCCATGAAATATTATTATACTGATGATTATAAAGTTAGGATTGATAACCCATATAACACAAGAAATGTAAGGAAAGGAAAGCTGCTTAAACCAAAAATTAAAACTATTATGGAGCGAGAATGACTGAATATCTAGTCCCAAAAATATATAACGAGATAGAATTATTAAGAACACAACCTAAAATAAGTAAAACATTGTTAAAAGCAAAGCTAAAGAGTCTACTGCTTGGAGTTGTTGACATTACTATTAGTGAGGTCCACTCTCGCGATGCAGTCGATACAAAAAATTAGTATTGTATTGTATTGTAGATATATACATATCTAATAATAATTAGTTTTAAGGTTTAATAAATAATTGTTAACGAGCGCATCTCGCCAACAAGCTGTGTAGCTTGGCGAGGAAATTTATATGTTGTACTATTATTATTACAAGTGAATAAATGACATAAAAAAAATAAAAAAAAACCTAAATGAATAAATGATTTTTGACTTTGACTTTGACTATATGAAAGTATATAAGGTACCTATACGAAAACATCTATTTTTTTAAATTTTTGTCTGTCTGTCTGTTTGTTCCGGCTAATCTCCGAAACGGCTGAACCGATTTTGACGGGACTTTCACTGGCAGATAGCTGATGTTATAAGGAGTAACTTAGGCTACTTTGATTTTAGAAAAAAAAATAGGGTTCCGCGGAGACAAACACTTTTTAGTTAAAATCTACGCGGACGAAGTCGCAGGTAACAGCTAGTATTGAATAAAATCCTCAATGACGTAAGATCTTTAGATTTCAACAAATTTAAAAATCCCGTCACATGTTTTTGCTTGAAAAACATATTATTCGATTAATGAGTTTTTTTGATGACAAGTCAAATTTAAATGTCTGGGACTCCGATGTATTTGTAATCACAATACACACAATATCATATCAGTACATACCTCATATATTTATTATTAGTTTAATGTAATGGTTTAATTGTAATGAAAATAATAATTATTGAAAGATGTAAGCTATTAATTAATAATACTAATGATTATTATTTAAATAGCCAATATAATGATGTTTATACTATGATATTGATAATTAATTTGATAATTTTATTATGATATGGTACTTAATTTAAAATTCAATAAATATTTATGTATAATTAATAATTTTTATATAATTAATTTGCACGCGCCACAGGGCGAAACATAGTGATACTTTTTTAATCCTTACTAATATTATAAATTCGAAAGTAACTTTGTCTATCTGTCTGTCTGTTGCCTTTTCACGGCTAAACGACTCAACCGATTTAGATGAAATTTGGTACAGATATAGTTTAAAACCTGGGGAAGGACATAGGCTACTTTTTATTGATGTAGGTACCACGCGGGTGGAGCCGCGCGCAAAAGCTAGTATGTTATAACTTGTACCTCAACCACTTATGTACCTATCACAAATAAAACAATTTGAATTTGAATAGATTACGTCGCGAGCAATCTACACTTCTCACGGTTGAAGTCGCGGGAAAAATCTAAGCAAAAACTGATTAGGTACTCAGTCATTTACCTGTCATATTGTTATCAGTTGTGAATTATACATATGTATAATATACATATATAGTCTTATCATGTTATTTAAAGTGCACTGTGTCTCGGCTTCTCAGACATTTATATAAATTAGCCATAACTTATTTGTGATACAAACATTACGAACTACGTAAGTAAACTAAACCATTTTTTATATATTTTAGTTTTTGATTATGGGTGAAAGATACTAAATCCTCTAAGCAAAGGCAAATATCAAGCAGACGTCCCAGTTCCATGGTTCATTATTTGCAGAATGTTCGCTTTAAGGCAGTATGTAAAATGTGCCAGAAACATTGTGGGTAGTTGCCAAACAAAGTCTATATCAAGCGCTAGTCCTCTCGTCAACATATCCTTGGATGATGATGGGACAGCCACAGTAACAATGCAACGATATTCTGCCAACGCACTCAATTTGGAAATGCTGCAAAATTTAACCAAAGCTTTGGATGAAGTGGAAAGAAACAAATGCAAAGGGATAATTTTAACATCTGTAAGTGGATTTGAAGTATTATAATTGAAATATTATATTGAATTAGTGAATGTTATCTTCATGTTGTATGGATATAGATAATCCCATTATGTATAATTTAGTGCCTAAATATAAAGACAGTAAAACGATAGCAATCTGCGGTCTTATGATAAATGTAATAGAGTACAGTGTCCACTAATCACAACATTTTAAAACAAATTATTGTCACGTGATGCCAGAATGCACCCTATACATTTTGAGATTTCTTAGTTAGCTGTTCGTTGGTCCTATCTTCTCAGATAAATTTCTCTGATTCTGAATAAATCGGGGTATACTTAGTGTTACTCGGTATGTTTGAAGGAAAATTTAAAATTGTTGTTGATAAATGGATGGAGTTGAATTATTGTGACACCAGCTAGGTGAACTATGTGCTTAATTTTGGTTTTAACCTTAAAATACACAAATGCTTTGGTGAAATTTTCAGTCGTTGTCCAGTGTGTTTTCTGCTGGTCTAGATTTAAATGAGTTATACAAACCAGACATAAAGCGAGTAGAAACCTTCTGGATGACACTTCAAGATTTTTGGATCAAACTAATTGGATCCAGCTTCATCACAGCTGCTGCAGTTAATGTACGTACTTACTATGATTTTTGAATACTTATTTTACTGATGAGTAGGTTAACAACTAATAAAATATGTCCTCGTTTTCTTTCATTTGGGAACACATAAAATTAGCCCCTTAAGCAATAAATAATTTTATTCTCAAATCTTTAAAATAAAGTTATTAGCGTGAACTGCGTAATGTGCGTAATTTATTTAATAACTATGTAATAATAATAATCTTTATTGACATAAGTTTGATACAGTTTTAAAACAGAATGTCACTTTAATTTATGTTTATTAATTATTTATTATTGTGTATATGTGTGTTCTATTACAATTATTTACATGATATTGTGAAAGATTTCGTGATTTTACAAATAACGTATGTTTTCTTTCTTTCTTCTTTCTAGCACTGCGCTAGTAAACACAGTGTTGCAGGTGCGCGACTTCCCCTTGTATAGTGACAATATAACTTATTACAACAACAAAGATAATATTGTCTTCTGTTTACGCGAATGTTATTCATTGAAATTAAACTACTATATACGGATTTTATCGCGTTGTTTATTTGACACTTTATTACTTTATTAATGGTTTCAATAATTTAATTAGCTTAAAAATTTGTAAAGTTAGTGTAACAGTTTTTCAAAATTTTGTAATAAAGTGTCAAATAAACAACGCGATAAAATCCGTATATAGTAGTTTAATTTCAATGAACAAAGATAATGATAGAAAGAATAATAAACAAGCATAGCCATGTACGTATACATATTTCTAAGTACGCCTGCTCACTTTGGGAACTATATCGCTTGCACAGGATCTGGATCGCTTGTGCTGCGTGCGAGCGCGGGCGCGGGGGTGCCGGGTGGGCCGATTAGCAAAAGCAGCATTTGTATTCCAACGGTCTCTCACTAGACTTACTATTGCGTCGGGTTATATTTTATTGGGTTGGGTTTGCTCATGAGCCCATATCTTATTTTTCGATCCTTTTGTGTAAACCAAACTAGTATTGGTATCAGAGTCCATCAGGTATCTGTTTTGGTTGTTTCCGTGAATCTATGTGAGGAAGGGGGATTGAAGACTACGCTTCTATTTGCGTTATGAGTTGCTTTTAAGATTGGCTGAAATTCGGTCTGAAGAACATCATTATATTTTTACATAAATGTTATTGTTTCCTAACAGGGCCATGCTCCAGCAGGTGGTTGTGTTCTAGCGATGGCTTGCGAGTACAGAGTAATGGTTAGCGGCAAATACACGATAGGCCTAAATGAAGTAAAGCTAGGCATTGTCATGTATAAATGGCTTATAGACATGACGAGTCACATCTTGACGCAGAGACAAGCTGAGCTTGCCATCACTACTGGTACTATGTTTTCTGTCGACGAAGCGTTGAAAGTAAGCAATAACATAAAATATTAAATAAGATGAAAATACTATTTAAAAGTATTGATTACTAGTATATCTGGGCCATGACTGGCTTTGGCTCAGACTAATTTTTGTTGTAACCTAGCGAAACGCTTGGTATTGTTTGTCTCTTCCCGTGGGAACTTCGGGATAAAAGTATATTGAAACTCTTTTATATAGATATACACTGCTGTATTTTTGATAGAAGATCATCTGAAGATTTCCGAACCAACGCAAAGTTTTTCTAGAAATCCATTCGCTCGGTTCGAGGTAAAACCCTAACCACAGAGCTGAAATCGATCAGACAAAAGAATGAAAGTTTACTGAATGAAGAAAAGAGCGTACTGAATCGATGGAAGGAATATTTTGAAAGTTTATTTGAAAGAGAGGAATGGCAAGGGCAAAGTTTCGAAGTGAATGATAATGATAGTAATGATGAAAGCTCTATCAGTATGGATGAAATAATGAAAGCATTGAAAAGCATGAAATTAGGAAAGGCTGGTGGTTATGATAGAATTACAGTCAAAATGCTGACAGCTAGACAGAGTCTCATAGTAAATCAGTTGTGTCGCCTTTTTAACTTGTGCTGGAATACCGGCCGTGTACCTAGTAATTGGTGCAAGGCCGTCATAGTACCTTTCTACAAGGGAAAAGGCTCACAGCAAGATTGCCAAAGCTATAGAGGCATTACCTTACTCAGCGTCGTCGGTAAATTGTATGCGAAAGTGTTAATTGAATGGATTGTGAAAGTAACCGTCGAGAAAATATGGGATGCACAAACGGGATTTCGAAAGGGTATGGGATGTACGGATCAGGTCTTTTCCTTACAGAGCATAGCCGAGAAAGTTTTGGCCAAAGGTCAAAACGTCTATTGCGCATTCGTGGATCTGGAAAAGGCGTATGATAAAGTGGTGAGGAATGAACTTTGATCGGTATTGCCCATGTATGGAGTGAATAGCAACCCCACACGAGCTCTGAAATCTCTTTATAACGATTCCAGAGCTTGTGTTAGGGTAAATGGGACCTACACAGAATGGTTTAGTATCAAAAAAGGTGTTAGACAAGGATGTGTAGCGTCACCCTGGCTGTTTATATATACGTGCTATACATGGACAATTGTTTGAAAGATTTAATAGATTGTGAATGGGGATTAAGAATGAATGAGTTACTTGTCAAATGTCTTCCTTATGCCGACGACCAAGTAATACTTGCGTCATCGGCGAAAGAGTTGCAGGCGATGGTAACTATTATGCATGGTGCTTTTGAGAGTAAAGGAATGAAAATGAATGTAAGCAAGACGAAAGTAATGGTATTTGAAAAGCAGGAGTGCATGACGATGTGTAATATTATGATTGATGGAGAACAAGTGGAGCAAGTGAAAGAGTTTGTATATTTGGGAACTTTGTTTACAAGGGATGGTACACATGAGGGCGATATTGAAAGGAGAACGATTGCTGGCAACAAAGTGAATGGAGCTCTACGCGCTTTTATGAACAGTCGAAATGTATCCGAAAAGGCACGTTTGGCTGTTCATAGAGGACTACTAGTGCCTACACTTATGCATGAAGGTGAAAGTTGGGTATGGCTAAAGAAGCATGAGAGCAGAATAAATGCTGTAGAAATGAGAGCGTTGAAAAATATATGTGGTGTGACTCTGAAAGATAGAATAAGGAATAGTGTGATTACAGAGAGATGCGGCATGAAAGTGGATGTAGTGACGAGAATAGAAAAGGGTATGTTAAGCTGGTTTAGGCATGTAGAAAGAATGGACGAGAAATTACTGACTAAGAAAATTTTAACGCTAGTGTGAATGGAACAGTCCCAAGGCAATTTCTTTTGTGCCCAAGGGCTAGGCAAACGTTTATTGATCAGATCGGAGACGTTCTGGATAAAGGCCAGGTTAAGAGCACCTTAAACTGGCGAGCGTGTGTGAGAAGTGTGTCAGGATCGTATCAAATGGAAATCCGTAGTCTCAATCAATCAATCAATCAATCATTCATTTATTGCATTCCACAATGTATATACTTAGGTGGTATAGTAAAAATATGAGAACAATCATGGACCCTGTCGGGCACAGCAATAGTAGGAGAGAGGAAGAGAGATATAATTATTAAATTAATTTGTCATTAAAATATCCGTTTAAATCGTAATAACATTTTTCTAAAAGGATACTTTTTATTTTATTTTTTCTCTGCCTACCCCTCTGGGAAACAGGCGTGAATCTATATAGGTATGTACATATGTATGTAATTGTAATAATATTAAGGCGATTAGAGTGCCATTCCGTGTTATTTTACGACAAAATTATTTGACATAACTATGTTTAGTTAATTAGCTTATGCCATACTGAAGGTATTAAATAGCCTTTAATAACTCATACACGTTGTATCGGCTGGCAAATTTAGCAGAACATTTCGGTGTGCTGAAGGTGGCTCTATCAAGCCCTTGCTTACACAGAAGCGTTCATATTTGATTAGTTAATTGGTGATTAAACATGCGTTGAAATCAATTAATGCTTATAGTAGGCCGTTGGTATTATAATTTGATTTATATGAATATTTTCGTAGGTGGGTTTCATCGACGAAATAGCTGCAGATAAAGAGGACGCAATAGACAAGTGTAAGGAATTCATTAAGAAATTCGACAAGGTCCCTTCACAGACGCGTGTGCTCACTAAACGCAGGGTTAGAGAAGGACCTCTGACGCTGCTACAGGGCAATCGCACACAAGACACACAAGAGTTCTTGCAGACCATCACTTCTCCCCAAGTGCAGGAGTCCTTGGCCGTGTACGTACAGGAAATGAAACTTCGTAAAGAGGCTCCCAAGAATACAATAAACTAAGACAATATAAAAATAAGTTTCGTTCATTTCTTACAATTTATTTTAAAACCAACGTAATATTATTCATCAAATAAATAGATACTACTGCTAACTTTATACAACAATTATTAAAGTCACAAATTACATTTATAAAATTATATAACAGAATTCAATTGTTATTTAAAAAAAAGACAGCACTCAGTTCATTAATTTAATCTCAATGTCAGAGACACCTTGAGAACATTGTTATTTTTTCTGATGAAGCAAGTTGAACTTTGTTTGGACTAAATTGGACTTACCAGACAGAATTACAAATTATTACATCATAATTATAATGGTTGATGTAATAATTAATAATTGTGTCACATTAAAAAAATATATATATTTGATATTATATGTATTAGATATAGCTAACTTAGTACATTGGACTTATGATTTTTTATTTTTGGTTGTTTAGTTTACGGTGATATTTTGTCGACCTCGATGGCGTAGTGGTTAGTGTAACCGACTGCCACGCCTGAGGTCGCGGCTTCGATTCTCGCACAAGTCAAACATTTGTGTGCATGAACATGAAGTTTGTCTTGGTCTGGGTGTTTCTATGTATAATGTGTATGTATTTACAAAAAAAAAAAGTATATACATATGTACTTGTATCCATTGTCTAGTACCAATATAGTACAAGCTCTGCTTAGTTTGGCCTAGATGGTATTGTGTGTATGTGATAGAATATTATTGTATATATGTATCTTTTGACTAGTTCGACCTACTAACTTAGTACAATTGGGTATAAAGCAGCGATAGTAAATCCGACTGCTGATCCTTGTTTTGTTTAAGTGTCAGGCCAACAAAAAGTTACTGGGCTTAACGGTGAAGACATTCTCAATATGCCAGCCCGGAGTTTAATAGAATAGGAGTTAAATAGAATAGGAGTTAGGAAGTTGGCGGTGCTGCACACTTCCACTTGTTGACAAGCAATTTATTACAATTGATGGCCTGCGCTTGATTTCTTTTCGGTCGGCGGTCGTATCAGATTGCTGTCCCATCTATTCTAATATTATAAAGCTGAAGAGTTTGTTTGAACGCGCTAATCTCAGGAACTACTGGTTCGAATAGAAAAACTATTTTTTTGTTGGACAGCTTATTTATCGAGGAAGGCTATAGGCTATATAACATCACGCTACGACCCACGGGGACGGTGCAATAATCATAAACGCGGGTGAAACCGCGGGCACATCTAGTCGGATTATAAGAGTTAGGAAACAGTTAATGCACTTGTCTTGTGTTTGCACATACACTTGTGCACTATAATCCATATATCTCTTCTGTGCTGATGGCCAGTCTCCGTTAGCATTGTGGAGAGACTGCCGACCGAAATTGGGTCTAAAGTATCTATCTTATACCTGGGCACTTGTTCCTTTATCACATTAACCAGTTAAAATTGAAGGACACTAAGTTTGATTCAAACACCATTGTTAATTTACCAAAATCTTTATTCATACATCGCAAAAAAAAATGTCACAAATATATGAGGGTGATTTTGTATGATCTTGTGACAAGACGATGGAACAAGTACTTACTGTTTTTCTTTAAAGTAAGGTGCTCCACGCCTAACTATATCTATACAAATAAATAAAATTGAAGTGTCTGTTAGTGATGTAACGAATGTTATCATATAAAAACGAACCTTTAATAGTTGTGAATGACTGTGTCTTTCTAGGCGTTACAATTGACAAACATTGCAGCTGGAAGCCTCATATAAATAAAATCATAAGTAAAATAGATCGGTATGTATATGTTTTAGGGAGAATAAGACTAATAGTAGACCTCCAAACCGCTACAACTGTATATCACGCATATGTCTCATCCATACTTCGCTATGGAATTATTTTATGGGGAAACTCGGTTGACGTGGACATAGTATTTCGAGCACAAAAAAAGTGCATAAGAGCAATATGCGGGGCCGACCATCTAGATAGTTGCAAACCTTTATTTAGTAAACATAAAATTTTACCCTTACCATGCCTATATATTTTCGAATTATGCAAATTTGTGAAAAAACATCCTGAATTATTTAATAAGTTGGGGGAAGCCGAAGGTAGTAGAACTAGACATAAGGACAGACTAAAGCTCCCCCAAATCAGATTAGAACTATATAGGAGAAATGTGTTCTGTATGGCAATAAGAATTTTTAATCATTTACCAAAGGGCCTCAAGACATTGCCTATTTCGGTATTCCAACGCAGACTGTTTAATATATTAATAGGGAAACAATATTATTCTATAAACAAATATTTTGAGGACAAAATCACATTTGCAATGTAATTATAAAATATTTAATTTCAATTACTTAAATTCGATCATTATTTTTATTTAAATTTATATTAATCTTATTTATTGCAATTATCGTGACACTTCTTATGTATGTAATATTAACAATAGGTACGACATTCTTATCTGGATCCATTTAATCTAAATGACATGTTTTATAATTATATAATTAGTACTATTTATTGGTATCAAATAAATGACATTTTCAAGGTATATAGGCATAAGCATGAAGCATTACTTGACATTTCCATGTATTGTTAATTTAATGGACCAGCTATTTTCTTTCTTTTTGTTTTTTATTATAATATTAGACATGTAATAATATAACAAACATTTATTGTATATTATTATGTATTTTGCACGCCACATGTGGCAGAATATGCTGTACATTTTTATAAAACGACCACCCTGTATACTTGACCATATTCTTGCAAATAAAGTTATGATTATGATTATGATTATGATTCGCATTCACGAATATTCGCATATTTTTTCGCAAGAAATTATGCGAATGTTTGGCGAATGTACTTATTTGACAAACTAAAAGGAAATTATAATATGTAGATTGGATGGATATGGAATGATAATACAACTGACAAGATTTATAATATTTATTTACCTACTTATAATATTTGAATAACAAATTAGGGTCCGACAGTATTTGCTCAAGTGTCTTCTCCGGTTGTTTTACAATGGGATCGTCTCGGCCGGGGGCGTAGCGGAATAACAAATTTTTCAATGTGGGTGCGTGCCGGCCGGGGGCGTACCGGAATGGGACCCTAACGGCCGGACCCACAAATTATTATGGAACAGTCTTAACGTAGGCAACTAGTTAGAACTACTGTCTCTCTTGTTCTTGTTAGTCTAATTAAAATATAAACAAAATCACAAATAAACAAAAATATAATTTCGATTCTTACTTTAAAAATATCTAATTCTAAATAATAATATATTTTGTGAAAAAAGAACTTGATAGGTTTAATCAAATTAGGTAATAATAATATCTAGGTCTAATAAGTCTTGTTACAATTAATTGTGTAAGGTTTGTACTTATTTAGCAGATACAATATTAATAAACTAAACTCAAATCATGACGAATGTTTTCGAATGAACTTAATGTGCCTTGCTTCATTCATTCATTCAACTTGTAACGGTTAACCTCGGCTATGTTCGGTTTAAACATGCCTTACATGGCTGATACGAAATGTCAAACCTGTATGATATTTTGCGCGCGCTTTATTTGAAATTCAACATTCGCATTCGCATTCGCAAGTATTGGAGTTAAAATAAATATACGCATTCGCGAATGTGAAAATTCTAACATTCGTTACATCACTAGTGTCTGTTTGCAATGTCAAAATAACAGCTTTTTACTAAATGCATATGAAAGTATATACGGTAGTTACTTATAAAAAATATATTTTTTTAATTTTTGTCTAGGTATCTGTCGGTTTGTTCCTGCTAATCTCTGAAACGGCTGGACCGATTTTGTCGGGGCTTTCACTAACAGATAGCTGATGTTATAAGGAGTAACGTAAGCTACTTTTAAGATTTAAATGTTATTCTATGCATGCAGGTGAAGTCGCGGGTAACAGCAAAAAGGTTAATGTTCATACCTAGCTACCTACTAATAAATTATAAATCATATTTTGCTGGTTTTCCGGCCAGAATTGCTCCTCCTTAGATCTGAATATAGAATTGCAAGAACATCACAACTATACGTATATATTTAGCTGAGATTTTCTGTAGAGTATAACGTCCAAATTCATACACTACAGGATTCGTCTTTAAGGCGAGGATTTCCGAGCGCTCAAAGGTTTTGGGGCCCCCCGCTTCACCGGTCCGCGCGTACGCCGACGTCCATAATTACGATGACTCGGGCGCTATGCTACTCGCAAGTGCCGATGACGTAGGTAGGGTGGTGGCACCAATTATCGGCCGTGTCAACTTTTTTTGAACTTTGACTGCTTGTAATTTTTACGTTAATAGCTTAATTTGCTTTCTTGCAATGCCTTTAGTGCATTCTTCATAGGCGTGATAGTGATAGATAATACGATAATAATATTATTAAGTGTCCATGAAAACTACGTAAATATAACAATCAAACCGTATTCCATGTTTGGTAATAGTGTGGTAATAGTCAATAGGATTATTGAATACTAGCATCTGCCCGCGACTTCGTCCGCGTGGAATAGTTACTTTGGGCTAACGCTGACTTTAACCCGCGACTTCGTTATACTTAGTTAGCTGCGATGTTATTTTAAAACTGCGATATCTACTAAGATATTCATTGAAATCGAATGATGTAAAGGGCAATTTTTAAAAAAAATTAAATACTTGTGATGAATAACGTATTTATTTGGATAAGGATTAATATCATGTTTATAAGAACACCTTCGGAAATAATGCATTATTTTAGAACAAATTTGGTTAGAATAAAAAAGGTTATAGTGAGCCAACCTTAAAAGATAGACATATGCTGCGCGGACTTTTTTTTAGAACTTTTAAAGGGGAACAATTCTATAATACATGATTTTTGCGAAACTTTGAAAGTTTGAGAGCTGAAGAAGAACTTTGAGAGCTGAAGAGTTTATTTGTTTGTTTGTTTGTTTGCTTGAACGCGCTAATCTCAGGAACTACTGGTCCGATTTGAAAAAATTCTTTCAGTGTTAGATAGCCCATTTATCGAGGAAGGCTATAGGCTATATATCATCACGCTAAGATCAATAGGAGCGGAGCACCAATGAAGAATGTTTCAAAATCGGAGGGTTTTTTTTTCCTTTTGAGAGCTTCCGCTACGTGCGCTGGGTAAACAGTTAAAGTTTCGTAAAAATCATGTATGACAGAATTGTTCCCCTTTAAAAGTTCTAAAAAAAAGCCCATGGCAACATATGTCTATCTTTTAAGGTTGGCTCACTATAACCATTTTTATGCTAACCAAATTTGTTCTAAAATAATGCATTATTTGCGAAGGTATTATAATAATAATAATAATATATTCTACCACATACACACAACACCATCTAGCCCAAACTAAGCAGAGCTTGTACTATGGGTACTAGACAATGGATAAACATACATATATACTTTTTTTTTGTAAATACATACGTATTATACATAGAAACACCCACACCAAGACAAACACCCATGTTCATGCACACAAATGTTTGACTTGTGCGGGAATCGAACCCGCGACCTCATGCAAAACAAAACATGATAGTAATCCTTATCCAAATAAATACGTTATTCATCACAAGTATTTAATTTAAAACAAAATTGCCCTTTACATCATTCGATTTCAATGAATATCTTAGGAGATATAGCAGTTTTAAAATAACATCGCAGCAAAATAATTACCCATTACAGACATACAAACCATGTTTCTCCTGGTTTATTTTGCGTGATTTTAAATTTGCACTGTAGGTATATTTATAAAATGTTCAATGGTTCTTATGTGGATCGTGGATTTAACAAAGAAAGATTCAGCTCCTTTAAAATTGTATTATAGGTGCCTACGACCCACTCTCTCTCTTATGTGACGCAGACGAAGTTGCGCGGGTCAGCTATCTATACTAATATTATAAAGCTGAAGAGTTTGTTTGTTTGTTTGTTGGTTTGAACGCGCTAATCTCATAATAGCCTATTTATCGAGGAAGGCTATAGGCTATATAACATCACGCTACGACCCACGGGGGTGGCGCAGTAACGATAAACGCGGGTGAAACCGCGGGAACATCTAGTACCAAATAACATTACAACTCACGAGGGTGGTGCAGTAAACATAAATACCACAACGCGCAGGTATAACTGCGGATAATATTTGTATTTATTTAAGTAGGCAGGTACCTACCTATAAAATTCGCTCGTATTGCTTTTAGGCACATCTCACATTTTTATTCCCGTATACCTACCTAATATAATAATAATGCTATAAAATAATGATTCAAGTCCTAAACAAATATGATAGGTAGTGTTTAGTAATTTTCAAATAATAGGTAGGCAACCTACCTTTTACATTTGTTTAGCCTACGTAAGGCTAAAGATGACAACCTTGATTTTCTTTTATTTTATTGCCCATTTCTACACTCGTCATCTACAAATCAATAATGGACTCGCACTGGTAAGTGGTACCTAACTATGCTGTTGTTATCAAGGCCGTTATCACGTCCAATAATCAAAACTATGCTAATTCTCTCTACTCTCAAAACTCTTATTACTAAAAATTTATAATACCTATTTACAAACTAAACCTAGATATCATATATTTATCAATAAGTGATGACATTCGTAACTGACGATAAAATTATTTGTAATTCTGCGGTGCGCTCTGCAAACTAGCGATACGTCCTGTCCCCATTACATCCCGTTTGGGAGTGCAAAACGCGAGAGAGAGCGCGGCCGAATGTAAGAAATCACATTTTTTCGGTATTATATTTTTGTATATCATATAATGCATATTGTGATGCCCGACAAACATCCGTCTTTACATGACCTTTCTTTTGGTATATTTTTGAAAATTCAATTCCCAATATAACTCAACTAAAACACGAAAAATGCTTAAATCAGACCTATCTTCACGATTTTTTTCGATCGTATAAAATGTACTCGTGTTTCGAATGCCCGACAAATCAAGATCTAATGCTGTAAAATAACATATATTTTTTTCAGAATTTAAATCTATGTTATTTACAAATAAAACGCGTTTAAGCACGCTAGATAACACTGTACTTTGGGAAATCCTAGCCTTAAGATTCTGCTATGGCCTACCCTATAGCTACTTAGAGGTTGCTAGGTAACCTAAATCTCAGAGTACCAGTCTCCGTATTTTACGTATATTATATCATAATGAAATACATTACTTTGTTTTAAAGTTTAACCATAATCTTTCTAATAACTATGGTGTGCCTCAGGGTAGTATTTTGGGACCTCTTTTGTTCCTGCTTTATATAAACGACTTACCTTATATTACAAAACATCAGTGTGTTCTGTTTGCTGATGACGTATCAATTATTATTGCAAATGAAGACAAAACTAGGCAATATGACAATTTAATGAATGCAGAGGTTCAATGTGTTTTAAACTGGATGGAATGTAATAATTTGCAGGTAAATTTAACAAAAACGAAATTAATTACATTTCATAATTATAATAATTTTGACAAAATTAATTTTAATTTCAATTTGACATGCAGAGATGAAATAGTCGAAAAAGTTGACGAAATAAAATTCATAGGATTAACATTAGATAAGCACTGCAACTGGAAGTCTCATATACAATCTGTGTGCAAAAAACTAAACAAATTTGTATTTGCACTTAAAAAAATTAGGCGTACTTCTGGACAGAAAACGGCAATAATAGCTTACCACGGCTATGTTGCTTCGGTCCTAAGATATGGTCTACTTCTTTGGGGAAACTCAACAAATGTAAATGAAGCATTTATTGTACAAAAAAAGTGTATTAGGGCTATATCGCAGTCGATACATTAACATCATGCAAACCCTTATATAAAAAACTGAAACTTCACACATTGGCGGGTCTATACATATTGCAGGTGTGTAATTTTGTAAGAGATCATGCTAGTTTGTTTAGGAAATATGAAGATGAGGTGGACTCTAGAGTCAAAAAAAGAGATCCATCAAGACTGATAATGCCAATGAGAAAAACTGCCTTGTCTCACAAAAATTGTTATGTCATGACTGTTAAAATATATAATAGAATCCCAAAATATATAAGAGAATTGCCAAATGGGAAATTCAAGAAATCACTAAATGATTGGTTATTACAGAAATGTTTCTATAAGGTAGATGAATTATTACAAATCATAATTTGATATTTTACTTGACATTACATCATTTTAGTTTTTATTTTTTTTTATTTTGATTGTATTTAAATGAATTATCGACATTACTTTCTAATTTTATTTTGACATGACCTTAAAATGTGTACTTAATATTAAGACTTTTATTGATTTTTAAAGTTTGTGGCCACTTATAATTATTATAAATTCTTGCATGTCGGGTAAACCGGCGAAATATGTGAACATTTTTTATCATGTACATTTGAACAACCTTCTACCATGTTTCATGCAAATAAATAATCATTTCATTTCATTTCTAAAATTAAAGCATTAAATTCATACATAAAGGTAAATTATAAAAAATAACTCAATATTCCAAAGCCGCAGCGCACGAGATGGGCAGTCAGTGGTCTTTGCTTGAAGGTCAATCCGGCTCTATCTTAAAACATCATCGTGTCTTTTGAACTCATTATCCATTTATGTAGTTGCATGTAACAGAGTCTTAGACTTCACACACAATATATGAATATACAATGATTAGCTTTAGGCTATCTGCCTGTGTATCAGAACTCCTCGCCCAGCAAGGCTGCGGTGTCGGGGTCAACCGACTCGTTCAACGTCATCTGCAGGTCGGTCCATTCAAACCTCTGATTGTCTATGAAGTAGTTGATCTCTAGGATTCTATCTCTGTTCCGCTTTATTTCGTTACTGAAAAAGAAAGATTATACTCATGTATGTACTATTATAATGAAAAGTGTAGTAGGTACCTATTATTTGAATTTTCCCATCATGGTGCTTTAAAACAGAAAATAGTTACGTTCAAATCGAAAATAGCACTGAATATTTGTTATTCATTATACCTAGTAATCGTTTTAGCATGTAAATACAGCAGCGACAGCTCAGTGGCCGACCGGTGGAGTGCCACGCAGAGGTCTTGAGTTCGAACCCAAGGCGCGCGCATCTCTGACTTTTCAAAGTTATGTGCGTATTAAATAGTTATTTATCGCTTGCTTTAACAGTGAAGGAAAACATCGTGAGCTAACTTGCAAGTCTGAAAGTATCCATAATGTTGTCGTAGATATGTAAAGTCTGGCAAACCGCACTGAGCCAGCGTTTACACACTGAGAAGAGGCCCGTGCCCAGCAGTGGGACAGTTTAAGACAGGGCTGGTATTATTATATGTAAATAAACAAGCAAAGAAACTTTAGGTGACGCGGACGTTTCGTGAAGTTTGGGCCACATACCCCAGTCTAGTTTAAACTAGACTGGGGTATGCGGCCCAAACTTCTCGAAACCGGCAATGGTACAAATAACCTATGACTACAGGCACACTGGTTATATGAACTTACTCGGTGGTCCCCTGTATGAGCTGGTCGCGCCACTGGTTGGCGCGCGTCATGAGCAGATCCTCGCGCGCGTCTATAAAGCGCATGTGGTTGTCCGACGACTGCGCCACCAAGTTCACCATGGCGTCACGGTCCATCATCACCTGGAGTGTGCCACCATAGAGGCAGGAGGTAACGAACCAATATAAGGGGTAAGCAGAGCTTTATAACATACAGTCTTAGGCCCATATACGAAAGAGTAGACAGTAGCAGAGCCTCGCTGATTTCAGCATGAATGGTCCGGCTCGACCGGGGAAGGACTACCCTCTCGCAGAATATCGACGTGAAATACCAGTATTCCTACTGTTGTGTTTCGTTCGGTGAGTGAGAGTGCCGCAAGCCGCTCCTTCCCGCTCCTTCTCCTTCTCACTTCCTTTTTTTTCCTAAAGAGTCGGCAACGCGCAAGTAGGTAAAGCCTCTGGTATTGCAGCCGTCCATAGGCTACGGTGACCACTTACCATCAGGTGGGCCGTAAGTTTGTTTGCCACCTTTGTGGTTTAAAAAAAGTGGACTATTACCATATATACGACTATTTCACCAGCTTTGGTTTTAGCACTCACGTGTTAGGTCTAAGAGCCAATTGACATTTACCGGGCACAATCCCAACCTCCGTGCTGCTACTCAGAGTTTCTAGACAGAAAACCAGGATTTATCTGGCATGCTTTGTTTTATGTAAACTACCTATAAATTTATACTAATATTATAAAGCTGAAGAGTTTGTTTGTTTGAACGCGCTAATCTCCGGAACTACTGTTTCGATTTGAAAAATTATTTTAGTGTTGGATAGCCTATTTATCGAGGAAGGCTATAGGCTATATAACATCACGCTACGACCCACGGGGGCGGCGCAGTAACGATAAACGCGGGTTAAACCGCGGGAACATTTAGTAAATAAATATTTTGCAGTGCCCTCTAATAAAAAAGCTCGCTAAGTTTTAAACAACTATTATAAAATATTGAAGACCTAATGTATGTACAATTAGTTTGCAAATAAATGATTTAATTTGATTTGTTGTCCCACCAGGGTATCAGCAGTCGCGTATATACCTACTAGACTACGTGCTGGTAGGCACATAAAAAGAGCGAATTTATTACTGTGTAACCATACAGCACTCAATTAAAGCTAAATATATATTCCACTATCAACCCAGGACCAGGGCTTGGATCCTGGATCTGCAAATAATGGGCCTCCACTGAGGACTTTTTCTACAGATGAATTTCTGTTGAAATTAAACAAATTTATACGGATTTTATCGCGTTGTTTATTTTTCATAAAACCCTATTATTACATCATTTTGAAAACCTACTATTGTTAAACACTTTTACTAGTTACTGTTTACTTCTATTTAAGCCATTTCAATTATAAAACTATTTAAATTTAATTTTACACTTGCCCCGACGTTTCGGTTGCTTTTCAGCAGCCATGTACACGGGGAGACTAAGATGGTGGGTGTCTCAATGTTCTAAGTGTATAGTTATTTTCAAAGTACTCGAACAAAATTTTAATTGGTTTTTCTGTTTACGCAGAATGAGCTCAAAGTATCATGAAGTCTGGCTGTGTTTTGCTTCGTTTTCAGTTTTACTATTTGAATTACTGGATCCCAAGCTGGCGGTACCTACATTCTAACCATCTTCTCTATTGAAATTAGGATGTTTTTTAATTTTAATAGCCTCGCGAAGCATCCTTGGTAGGAATCGGTGTTTTTTGCGAGTACCTGTGGTTTGTCAAATCGCAGATAATGGTTGGTCCCCGGTTGCACATGTTCACACACAGCAGACTTCAACGAGCGTTGGTGTTTTACATCAGCTATGTGTTCTTTTATGCGGGTGCCTATGCTTCTCTTGGTTTGACCAATGAATGAGTCCACAGTCAATCTTTGTTCAATTTCAATAAAAATAAATGTAAAATTTCTATAACATTCGTGTAAATGTAAGACGATATTATGAATTCTTATTGAATTTCTGTTTTCGTCTAATTTGGGGAATTCATTAAATCACTCTATAAATCATAAACTCCTGAAAAATATTCAATAGCAGCACGGTGTCTAGCACTAAGCCCTGTAGATTGCAAAAGACTTGCCTCGTAAAAGGTGAGATATAAAAAGAATCTAAAAAAGATTTCAATATTTCAGTAATACTCTGTTTATTATAGCAATTAAAAAAATTACCTCACACAATTCAGGCACTGCATCGCCCAGCACGGTTTTATTGCCCAAGTACTTGGAAAGAGTCTCGAACTGCCTCATCGACCAGACTCCCTCGTACTCGCGCCAAGCACCGAACGCGGATCGCGAAGCTTCTAGAAGTTTAATTATCATGTCTGTCATGTTCACTGCGAACTGTACGCGAGACTCCTGTGACACAAAACAGTATAATGGTTTAATTGCCCAATTTATTTTATAAATATTCGGCGGCGTTCTTAATCATTCTATCTAGGTATATGGTCAGAAAGAGTAAGGTTAGGCTAAAACCATTAAAATTTTAAACTATCAAGATCTCTGCCTGTAAGTGCGTAGAACGCTTCGACAACCAGGCTCTTATAAATGTGGTTATTCCTTAACAGCTATGGACTTTCAGCTCACGGATTACAGATATAATATATACTTTTTTCACATTGTCTAGAAATGATTACATTGACTTGTAGCGATTTAGACGAAGACGAAGAAGTTTCGACGACGCGGCGACGGACAATAGATAGCCCTGTACCTACACAACAGGCGCTCCGCCTCCGCCACACAAACCTGAATCAGGCAAGTGAAGTTTACACAGTGCCTTAGTATATATACAAGTTCCCGTCATCAGCAGTTGGGCCGCGGCCTGCTAGGCACGGTCACTCAGCCTGGACGGAGGATCCTGCTTTGTGTTGGAGGGACATCACACCCTGTTCCTCCACAGACTCATTGCATTTGCACGCACGAAAATTATCGACGCTCCAACATAGATGCCTGTTAATACTCGTCGTAGATAATTTACGGGTAAAAATGGTAAAATGGTATCATTAGAAGCACCGCACCTCGCACTGTTCGAAGAGCTGCATCTCCAACGTCATGAGGCGCTTCCACAGCTCGTACACGAGCTCGTTGAACTTGTCGGTCGCCTCCGTCATGGCGGTGTCCACCGCGTCCAACTGGATCTGCTTCGCGCTAAACTTCGCTATCAGCTCCGTCACCTCCAGCACTAGAGGCTTCTTATTGGCTTCGTAGACTTGCAATACTCTGTTGATTGGTTATATTTACATTATAGTAAATACCTGTTTATCATTATCTAATTAAACGCATCAGTCTTCAAAATCTCAGAACTGCAGTAAAGTTGTGCATTTGGACTAAGGTTTTCAAAAAAATGTTTTATAAGCAAAACGGATTCTGGAACTATAACTTGTAAGTAAAATATAACTAGATAGGATATAGAAAGTATAGTTGATACGTACTCTTTACTCTGCCTGACACTCTCTTCCAAAGCGTTGTCGATGAGATCTTTAAAGATCTTAATTTCGTGTTCCCTCTCTTTATAAGCCTCCTGAGCGAACTCCACTAGAGTGGCCATTGTCTCCACATATTGCTCTTGGTATCTGAAAACATGGAGTAGAAATAAAATATTTGGAGCCTGGAGAATTATAAAAATATAGAAGAATATTTAAGATATTTACTGTTCATAAAATGGGAGAAGTTCGCCCCCAAATGAGAGCAAAATGGTCCCATCAGGGTCTTTCTCAAACATGGTTACTATGAGTTCAGGGCCGCTGAGGTACTCCACGAACGACATCGCATAAAACACAACTTGTTCGTCGTATTTTTCTTTTGCGAGCCTTTCCTTTTCCGTTACTTCGTCAGCTTCATCCAACTTTCGGAGGAGGCCTCTACAAAATAGTTATTACATCAGTTCTTTACATAGGTTAGCACGTGGGTATGGATTCGTCTGTCCCGTTAGTACAAATTTTCGTAGCACTTATTAGGACATTGGACTTCTGTTCGACCGGTCATGGCTTTGATCCTTAACCATCATTAATCTACCAATGTTGTACCCCTTTTAACTTGTAATACAAACATTTATGTACTTGCACTAAGATAGGTGTATAAGTAGGTAGAGGTACACATAGTAATTTGTAACGCTAAAGTAAAATAATGTTATCTATAAACAGTTATTGCAAATCTATAGTTAGACATGACATGCCCTTGTATTTTTAATAGTCATCATATTCCGTGACAATTATTTCTTTTCAATTTTTTTTTTAACTGTAATTGAATATGACGACCGACCGTCGTAGTCGAGAAATTAAAAATCTTATTTACCACACTCTTCTGCTTACCTACTAGTAGTACAGGTTCTTAAAGACAAAATGATAACAGTAACAATTACTTGTTTAGAGCAAGTTACACTGGTCGCAAAACGTACCTAAACACACTCCGTCCATCTTCTCTCTCGTCCTCAGTGACAATCTTATAATCCAGGTAAGTGACGCGGGTCAGGGCAGACTTGAGAAACTGGTACGACATTGGATCGTCGCAGCAAGGGTTTCCCTTGAAGCTTACAGAACGTAATTTACGGAAGCGCCGAAGGTATGCCATCTAGAAATGTACGTGAATGATGTAGGTGCAGTCAACAACATAAATAGCTGGACATTTGTAAAAGTACTTTATGTATTACTGCCTTTTTCTTTCTGCGGCTGTGCTCGCGTAGAAGTAGGTGTGGTTAGTTTAGGTTCTGCTAGTAACAGAATATTTGTAAAATAAAATATAGCCTATGTTACTCGGTGATAATAAATCTGTCCAATGGTGAAAGAATTTTTAAAATCGGTTTATTCGTTTTTGATTTAAATCCTTACAAACAAAATATAAAATATTGCCTCTTAATAATATTAGTATAGATATAGAAATATCCCAATTGTTATTCTGTATATCAACTATTTTTATGATTGCTTTAAAAAAATGAAAAAAAATGTTTGTAAATTGAAAAGATAGACACAATTGAGATCTCGCAAGTGGGTATTGACGTTTGTTGCTGACTGTAGAATATTGAACAGTATGAAAAACTTGTGTTTAGAAGTTGAATGCTTATACATACATATAGGTTACCTAATGATCAGGTACGCCAAAGTAAAGGCATTGCACTCAGATTGGGTCTTATACGGTTTAGGTGCCTCAATGGCTCGTCGCAATGAAGAATTGAGACTACAGGGATGGCGCGGGCGCTGTGGTTTAGGTGGTCGCCTCGCCACTGGCTCTGCGTCGAGTGCTGTGGATTGGATCCCCAAACGGGACAAAAAATGTATGAGCCGCAAATAGTTCTGCTGTTTCGAGTCTTCGTACTCTTTGTGTCAGTTGTTTGAATGTTCATAACTCCTCCACAACACAGGATTTACTCTTAGTGCGGGCGTTGTCTTTTAAAATAGATAAGTTTATTACCGTCTGCCGAAAACCTCTCCAACCCTATATAAAAATGGTCAGTTGCAATTGGAACTGCATAACAGACAAATCTCTACGTCAGACTTTTCAACTCAAGAATCCAATACAGGGCCACTATTAATATATGTATAATATCAGGGATCCCTTTGTTTCGCATAATTTTCTTTTGTCCTAATTTAATTTGACATAACGTTAGGCATATTTTTTTTGTCATAATAATACTTTGACATAATTGTTTTTTGGCATACTACCTATTTCAGTAGGCATAAATATCAATTAGGCTAATGCTTATTGCCCTAATTTTGATTGGCATAAAGTTATAAGGCATATTGTTTATTCGTGTAATAGTTATTAGGCACAAAGATCAAAAGGATATCCAATATAACTTGGGTACCATAGAGTAACAATAAGTTAGGGTGCGGCGGGGTTGGCCCTTGGGCCACCCGGCACCCCTAAGCCGCCAACATGTTTATTTATACAAGATGTGCTCGCAGTTTCACCCGCGTTAATGATTACTGCACCGCTCCCATGGGTCATAGCGTAATGTTATATAGCCTATAGCCTTCCTCGATAAATGGGCTATCCAACACTGAAAGAATTTTTTAATTTGAACCAGTAGTTCCGGAGATTAGCGCGTTCAAACAAACTCTTCAGCTTTATGATATAGATACGAAATATAGATACGAAAAGTATTTTATTAATAATTATTATGCTTATAATTATGCGGCGTATAATTATTATGCCTATAAATCTGTATTATGCTTAAATAATAGCTTTACCTATGAAATTGCCGTTCTGCCGTACTGGCCATTTCAAATAAAATAGTTTCTTTTTTGCTGATATTTCCAGTTTCAAATTGATTTTATTTTAAAACATGGAATACTTTTTTCTAAAATCGCCATTTGTTTAATAGTTAGTGTTTTGTTTTCATCACATTCGAATATTTTTCGTCATTATGGATACGTTAAAAATTCGAGTAATTATGGAATATGAGTACCGTCGTGGCAGCAAAGCAGCACAAGCGGCACGCAACATCAACGACGTTTACGGAGCGAACACTACAAACGAACGCACCACCCGTTATTGGCTTGTCCGCTTCCGTTCTGGAAATTTTGACCTGAAAAATGAACCCCGTGGTTGTCCGAAAACTTTGATCGACAATGACGAATTAAAGGCGATTGTGGAAGCTGATGATACTCAATCTACGGCTGAATTAGCAGCAGCTTTCGACGTTAGCATCAAGACAATATTGGTCCATTTGCGTCAAATTAGCAAGGTAAAAAGCTTGACAAATGGGTACCCCACGAACTCAATGATCGCCAGCGCGAAGTACGCGTCGAGACGTGCCTTGCACTGCTCAACAGGCATACAAATGAAGGAATTTTGAACCGCATTGTTACTTGTGACGAGAAATGGATCCTATTCGACAATCGTAAGCGCTCAGCAAGTTGGTTGGACCCTGGTTCAGCACCCAAACAATGCCCTAAACGAAAACTTACCCCTAGAAAAGTGATGGTCACTGTTTGGTGGTCTAACGCCGGTGTAATTCATCACAGCTTTTTACCAAACAGGACGAGCATTACTGCAGATGTGTACTGTGAAGAACTGAACACAATGATGGAGAAGCTCGCACGTCTTTAACCAGCTTGGTCAATCGTTCGGCTCCACTGCTCCTGCACGATGACGCGCGACCTCATACTGCACAGCAGACGGTCTCCAAGCTACAAGAGCTGGGGTTGGAAGTTCTCCGTCATCCGCCGTGCTCACCAGACCTAGCGACTACAGACTTCTACTTCTTCCAGAATTTGGATAACTTCTTGGCGGGAAAAAATTCAATACCCGAGAGGCAGTACGAAATGCCTTTGAAGAATTTGTTGCCTCCCGTCCAGCTGATTTCTTCAAGAAGGGCATCAATAAGCTACCAATGCGTTGGCAAAGATGCATTGATTGCATGGGTGATTACTTTGATTAATAGAAGTAAAAAATATGGAAAAAATCGCTTAATTTATTTCATGAAAAACTGCAATTTCGTAGGTAAAGACCTAATATAATTATGTATAAACAAAATGCTTAAGAATAGTATGTTTAACAACTATTATGCTTAAAGTAATTATGCTTAAAGTAATTATGCTTAAAGTAATTATGCTTAAAAAAATTGTGCCTAAACAGTTAGGTACGCCACATTAATATTATGCGTAACTATTATTAGGATAAGCAAAAGTATGCCATGTTAAATTATAAAATATAATTTTATGCGAATAAATAGAGAACCATAATATCAGCCCTGTATATAATGAAATCAAAACCACATATCTTCGAGAACATTATGGAGAACTCTCAGACATGCAGGTTTCCTCACGATGTTCTTCTTCACCGTTAAAGCAAGCGATAATTAACTATTAAAAATACGCATATATTAATATTATATAATGTAAATATATACAGGTACCTATGTTGCATCCGCTTTAGGTAGAGTACACCGCATCAAAAATGCGCATGTGTGGCTAAATCAATGAGTAAGTATCATGGCGAGTGCGCGATGGCGCATTGCAACTGCGGCTCTGGGACACTAGAATATTGAGAGCACTGCATTTCACTTTTGTCGCGGCTTTAGCTGCCTATATGATTTGCTCCTAAATAAAACCTAAAGTTGATCTTGTATAGTTGTACCTAAATGTTAATGACTTGAAGTTGTAATAAAAATTGAAACGGTTTTTACGCAATTTGAATCTATGCAAATAAATAAAATTGAAATGTCTGTTTGTAATGTCAAAATAACAGCTTTTTACTTCATGCATATAAAATTATATAACGTACATAATTATATCAAAAAATCTATTTTTAAATTTAAAATTTTTGTCTGCCAGTCTGTTTGTTCCAGCTTATCTCCGAAACGGCTGAACGGATTTTGACGGGACTTTCACTGGCAGATAGCTGATGTTATAAGGAGTTGATTTGAAAAAACAATAGGGTTTCGCGGAGAAATATTAAAACCAATGAAATAGTGAACAATATCCGATACATCTATACAAATAAATAAAATTGAAGTGTCTGTTTGTAATGTCAAAATAACAGCTTTATACCTAATGCATATGAAAGTATAATTATAACGTACCTACCTAAATAAAAAAATCTAAGTATTTTTAAAATGTTTGTTTGTCTGTCTGTTTGCTCCGGCTAATCTCCGAAACGGCTGAACCGATTTTGCCGGGACTTTCACTGGCAGATAACTGATGTTATAGAGAGTAAGTGACTTTAATTTTAGAAAAAAAAACGGAGTTCGCGGGAAAAAAATTAAAGCATATTTGTATTTGTATTATATCCTATTTAAATCAATAGTAAACAATTTTCGATTCAAATAGGAAAATGTACATATATAAAATAATAATAATTTTAATAATAGTTATGTATATGTACATCCTCCTACTTCTTCTCATCCCTTTATAATAAATTAGTGTATAATAAATTAAAATCGACCCATAAAGTAGAAGAATGACATATTTTTTTGCATAGGTAGGTAAGTATTTCTATTTCTATACGAGTAATACAGAAATATTAAGTTTTTGTAAACTTTGCGAAATGAACAAACACTTTTTAGTCTTCGTCTTCGTTCGCGTGGATTTTACCATGCGGACGAAGTCGCAGGTAACAGCTAGTCGTTTATAAAACTTACAGACTAACTGACGTCACCTGGAAAGATAGGCATAGTTGTACAGTCAGGCATATAAGTCTCTAAACACTTGCGACATTTTAAATGTTTGTTTAATTCGTAGTAAAATTTGTATCCAATTTTTACACCAATATTATTTAGAGAATAGTCAATTTAATGACAATTTATTGAAGCAAAATAAAAAATTGAATAATTGTACCTAAATAAATTAAATGTTTAGCTACTTATGTCGCTAACTGTACTCGTGTAATATCTATATTTCTCCTAACATGGGTTTAGTTCCTACGTTAATGGAAGCGAGTTTATTGCCGTCTATAGGGCTCAATACAGACTCAGAGGATTTTAAGAATATTTTAACAGAAAATCTCAATAATCCTCTGCCCGACCCGGAAATCGTACCCGGGACCACACTCATAACAACCATTTGCACTTATGTGTTATAACTAACGAAAATACATATTTAATCCCAACCTCTTTATAATCTTCTATTAAGTTATCACCAATACTAAACACCAGCAGGTTGTCCAGTTTATCCATATTTTCCAGTTTCCTTATTTGGTTGTGGAACAACGTGAATATTTCTAGTTTCACTAAGGCTTCCACGTTTTCTATCTTCTGAATTTTATTAAAAGACAAATCCAATTCGTTAAGGCCAGTTAGCAGTTCTAATTTTTCAATTTTCTCGATCAGGTTATGAGCCAAAGTTAGTTTAGTGAGAGACGTGAGCATCCACAGGTGATCGATTCTGAGGATGTTCTGAAACTCCAGTCGCACGACTGTCGCCTCGTCTAAGTGTACGCCTTCCTCCGCGAAAAGCCGTCCAGCTTCTTCAGTCGGACCTGGAAATATTTTACATTAACTACTAATTACTAATTAATGACGTAAGAATCTTAGTTTAACATTTGCAACATTTTATTATCATTTTTGTACTGTAACTATGCCGCTTATGCAAATGTTTCATTGTATTTACTGAGTAATCTATATATTCATAATGGAAGCCAACCGGTACGTGAAACCCAAACAACAAGTTTTCTTGGGCTAACTATTGACAGTAAACTCACATGGAAGCCACATATTGATGCGCTTTGTAAAAGAGTCAGTAGGTCCGTTTACGCGCTACATGAACTGGCACAAATAACCAATATAAATTCCGTTTTAACTGCATACCATGGGCTGGTTGTTTCTGTATTAAGGTATGGAGTAATTTTCTGGGGAAACTCAACGAATGGGATATAGTTTTCAAGATGCAAAAGAGATGTGTTAGAGCCATGTTTGCATTGAAAAGTACAGATAGCTGTCGTCCATACTTTCTTAGGCATAAATTATTAACTTTGCCATGCTTATATATATTTGAAGTAGCTGTATTTGTTAAACGCAATCCAGATTTATTTATGTTGGCTTCTGATCTATATAAAAGACGACAACGAGACGTACATAGACTTTGTGTGCGTAAAACTAATACTGCATTGATGCATAAAAGCATTTTTCATATGGCATCTGTAATATACCTATAATAAATTGCCCAAAACAGTTAAAGAAGCAGAGTTTAATATTTTTAAGAAAAACATTAATGAATTATTAATAAACAAATGTTACTACACTCTGGCAGATTATTTAAACGACAAATTACATAATTACACAGTAACAATTTAATTAAATTTATTTTAATATGTATATTCTATAGTATTAAGTAACATCTTTACCTAGTACCATCTGTTATGATGTAGTTTATTTTATTTTTATTTTTTATTGATTATGACTATTCTTTAAACTATTATTATTAATTTCTCCTGACATCCAATCTAAATATTTTATATTGATTTAATATTGTTTGATTGGCATAATTACTTATTTTTATTTTATATAATTAATATTTGCATGCCGCTATATTCTGGTCAAAATACTTGAATCTTGAATGCATTTCTTTGTAACACCATTTGTCACAGTATTTTTGCAAATAAATATTCTGATTTCTGATTTAAATACGAGTAATTTATACGACTTTTATTATGGTTAGATACATATCATTGCGATGACTGTAAAAATATGCAATAGACATTTTACATTCAACTTTTTATGTACCTAGTTACTAGATGTTTCTGCGGTTTCATCCGCGTTATCGTTACTGCGCCGCCCCCGTGGGTCGTAGCGTGATGTTATATAGCCTATAGCCTTCCTCGATAAATACGCTATCCAACACTAAAATAATTTTTCAAATCGAACCAGTAGTTCCTGAGATTAGCGCGTTCAAACAAACAAACAAACTCTTCAGCTTTATAATATTAGTATAGACTAGATGTTCCCGCGGTTTCACCCGCGTTTATCGTTACTGCGCCTCCCCCGTGGATCGTAGCGTGATGTTATATAGCCTATAGCTTTCCTCGATAAATGGGCTACCCAACACTAAAATAATTTTTCAATTCGAACCAGTAGTTCCTGAGATTAGCGCGTTCAAACAAACAAACAAACTCTTCAGCTTTATAATATTAGTAAAGATAGCTGACCCACGCAACTTCGTCTGCGGCACATAAGAGAGAGAGTGGGTCGTAGGCACCATAATACAATTTTAAAGGAGCTGAAACTTTCTTTGTTAAATCCACGAACCACATAAGAACCATTGAACATTTTATAAATATATCTACAGTGCTAATTTAAAATCACACAGAATAAACCAGGAGAATCATCGTTTGTATGTCTGTAATGGGTAATTATTTTGCTGCGATGTTATTTTAAAACTGCGATATCTCCAAAGATATTCATTGAAATCGAATGATGTAAAGGGCAAATTTGTTTTAAATTAAATACTTGTGATGAATAACGTATTTATTTGGATAAGGATTAATATCATGTTTATAAAAACACCTTCGCAAATAAAGCATAATTTTAGAACAAATTTGGTTAGCATAAAAAAGGTTATAGTGAGCCAACCTTAAAAGATAGACATATGCTGTCGCGGACTTTTTTGTAGAACTTTTAAAGGGGAACAATTCTGTCATACATGATTTTTGCGAAACTTTAACTGTTTACGCAGCTCACGCAGCGGAAGCTCTCAAAAGGAAAAAAACCCTCCGATTTTGAAACATTCTTCATTGGTGCTCCGCTCCTATTGATCTTAGCGTGATGATATATAGCCTATAGCCTTCCTCGATAAATGGGTTATCTAACACTGAAAAAAATTTTCAAATCGGACCAGTAGTTCCTGAGATTAGCGCGTTCAAGCAAACAAACAAACAAACAAACACTTCAGCTTTATAATATTTAGTATAGATATAGATTACCATAGGTGCTTTTACTGCAAAGGGACGCTAAATGAGTGCTTATTCAAATTATAATATAGACAACTCTCAACACGGCGGCATAATTATAAAACAGATAGATATACTGTATCAACAGCAGCTGAATATACTCTCAATGTTTTGTACATGTAACTGAGTTGTTCAGCAGCACAATATATAGGTATGATATGATTGTAATTGACCTCAACCCAAATATGATGTAGGTACCTTAAAATGCTAAACTGCTAGTTGTAAATAGACTGACCACGGAACATATCGGCCCTGTATTAAACTGTCCCACTGCTGGGCACGGGCCTCTTCTCAGTATAAGGGTTAGGCCATAGTCCACCACGCTGGCCTAGTGCGGATTGGCAGACTTCACATATTTTCGAGAACATTATGGAGAACTCACAGACATGTAGGTTTCCTCACGATGTTTTCCTCCACCGTTAAAGCGAGCGATAATTTACTATTAATTATGCACATAACACATGCGTGCCTCGGGATCGAACTCGAGATCGCTGCGTGGCAGTCCAACGGTTTCGCACTAGACTATCGCTGCTTATAATAATCAAATACAATAGAAAATATGTAATTACCATATTCCAGGATACAGCGTATAAGCATAGCATTATCTATTACGCCTGGTTCTATATCTGGATGAATAATAAGACTATTCAGGGATTTCTTTTCTACCTTATCTCTTACTTCTGACATTTTGGGATCGGTAGATATTTATTTAGCAAAAAAGATAAATTGCAGATGATAATATTCGAGAAAATAATAACAACGAGCCGATTCCACGTAACAGAGTTAAACAATCGTTTCATTACCATGGTTACAGTTACATAGTGCTTACTTTTATCTATTACTGTTATATTATTACTACAAACTTTCAAATCTACAAAGTAACTAAACTATAAACTCTTTGGTCCATTTTTAGTCTAGTACACTGACAAAAAGCGCGATAATTTTAAATTTGTATTTTCGCTATGATCGTTAATGTATCCCAGAACAATAATACTTACTTTAGTTAACAATAATGCTTTAATTATAATGATGCTTTAGTTTAGTGAGACATGGCATACACCTTTTTTGTATACCATGTCTCAAGCGAAGAAAGATTTCTATTCTATTCTATTATATTCTATTGTTCTGAGAATAAAAAGACTGGCAGACGGACTGAAAAAAAAATTGTTTTTTCCTACATCATATACTTTTCCAAATATACATTTTCCTACTTTATTATTTTATTGTAGGTCCTCAATAGCTCTACTATAACGTGTTTCAGGATTATATTCTTTATGGAACATGCTGTATATGTACCTAAGTAGTAGCTGACCCGCGCAGCTTCATCTGCTTCACATAAGAGAATTTTCCCCGATTTGCAACACTTTTCATTGTTGTGCTGCGCCTATTGGTCATAGCGTGATGTAATATAGCCTATGGCCTTTTTCGATAAATGGGCTATCCAACACTAAAATACTTTTTCAGTTCAAACCAGTAGTTCCTGAGATTAGCGCGTTCAACCAAATAAATAAACAAACTTTTCAGCTTTTTATTATTAGTGTAGATGAGCTTCTTCTGCCTGCCTTAGACGATTCGAATAGAAGGCCAATCAAATCAGCTAAAAGATTAAAAGGACAAACTTATTACTATATAGCGGGCTCTGCTTTCAATACCACTCTACTTAACGTCTAATTGATAATTACTTTACTCTTTGCTGATAACTGACGTAACAGTATTCTAATCTAATGAACTGACGTTGGTAAACAATTTATAACAAGTATACAACTAACAACAAAAAATTCCATATTGGCCAATAATCACTAACGGCAGTTAGTATAATTATGATACTTCAAGATTTTGTAGAATAAGTTTCCTATTCATAAACCTGGTTTAGCTGGTTTACAAAATTAAATCATTATCAATTTATCACTATGATTTGCATGGACCGAAAAACAAAATATCGTGACCACAGAATACATTTACTCATCTCATACATCGAGATATTCTCGTTCTGAAATAGTAGACCGAACTAAAAAAGATAATATTATGTAATGAAAAGCGATATATCTATTTATACTTTTTTCATAAATTTATGAATTAAATTACGCCACAATTTTGTAAAATTATGTTTCTGGTATGGTAAATAATATTTTGAGACATCTGAATACTCGCAGTACCAGCAAAGAGTAAAGTGTTACCAGTACAGTAAAACACATTTCTGAACGTTAACAACTTTGTTTGCCTTGACAGCTGAGTATGTTTTTAATCTGTGAATTACGTTTTTGGTGACAAGTGAAATCGGTGAAATCATTTTGATAAATACTTGATTATTTTCCAAAGATGTCTTTCTTTGGTGTAGGAAATCCTTTTTCCACGCCGGTGGGTCAAAAAATAGGTAAGAATTCTATCAAAACGTTCGTTTTTGATTTTACTTTAAGAAATAATTAAGGCTACGCTACAATATATTTCTTTTTGTTGCGTAGAAAATCTCAATTTCCCTTTGTTGTGGTGTCATGGTAACTTTATATTGAGCAATATAATAAAACGTACGACGTACGTATGCCTATGTTTTGGTTGCTGTCATTCCTTTTGAAATTAATGTTAATTGCTTTGACCCTTTGATTATTCGATATGCGTATGAAATATTGTTCCAGAACAAGCTACAGATGGAGGTCTACCGTCAGAAAACTGGGCTCTTAACATGGAAATATGTGATATTGTGAACAGCAGCACAGATGGACCAAAAGATGCCATCAAGGCGATTAGGAAGAAGTTGACCCAGAGTGCTGGCAAGAACTACACAGTGGTCATGTACACGCTCACTGTGCTGGAGACCTGTGTTAAGAATTGTGGCAAATCCTTTCATATACTCGCATGTAATAAGGAGTTTATTTCTGAATTGGTAAGTACTGATTGCTACACTTTCATGCAAATGAATACTAGAGAAATAAATATAAAAAGTTAAGCTTAATTCAGGCTGGAGTGCCACTATAGCAAATCTTTTTGCTTTTTATTGGAAAGTAATTAATTGTAACATAAAGTGTGAAAATGTGATTTTTATAAAGATATCTTTATAAAATCAAGTCCAATTAACATTCATTGGACTGTACATGACTGACCATACCCAATGAATTGGCCTAAAAATACTCTCACTTGCACAAGAAAGTTTCAATAATCTTTAAATGCAGTATATTTGTGTTTGCAGTTTCAATATGTAAAATTTGATTAATTTTTAACATTAGATACCCTACAGATTAAAGATTTGTTCCTGGTGTACAAATATAACTATTCTAGATAGAAAGATTAAATGTTTGAAGTAGGAGCAACAGAGATACCTTATTAAAATTACCTGTGCTATTTCGTTATAATTTCTTTTGTCATTCATCAGTAAACATAACAAAACAATATAAGTCACTTATCATAAAATCTGTTGATGTCTGTAAGTAAATACTGATACAATTGTTAATACACAATATGTGATAAGTGACATCATACAAGGACAGATGTTTTTAGAGGCCATTAACACTACTACTGAAATGTTTATTTTTATCATATTATATTTCTTCTAGAAGCTATATATATCACAGGATATAAGTTATATAACATGTCAGTGTAACCTAAGATGAATCATTTAATGATCTGTCATCTCAGTTGTACATTTCAATAACAGACAATTACATTTATATTGGTAGAAACCAGTCATACACAGGCCTTTTTCTACTGATAGTCTGCCTGAAATAGAAATAAAACATTAAATAATACTATAACTACATCTGCACAGCTACTGTTAAATATATAAGTACCTTCTATAGCTGTATTATTTTTTCCTTTACACGGTGAATCATAACTTTCCTGTTTATTCAATTGTGTTATGAATATTGCACTAGTATACGATAGGCTAGACTAAGTACACTCAAACAATTAGTATGCATGCATAATGCTGAACCAAGAATGGAAGCAAAACAGAGGAAATCATTTGCAATTTATTTGGTACAGTCAGCAACTCAAGTAATTGCACAATTAATCAATATTCAACACCATTTATAGAATGTTGTTAAATATTTGTTGAATTAATAGTTATTACTATGAAATAATAAAAATTTTGCAATTGCATGTCGCTGACTGCACAATGCTCTACTTGCAACTTAATCATTGGGGATATAGAAATAGTCTATGTAGACAGAAAATAATATTAATATGTCTCCGACCAGATTCTTTGATTCTCAGATATCTTACCTGAATATTATATTTGATAGATTTATAATAACTGTTAAAAAGCATATTTATTTCTCAGATAAAGTTTATTTTAACATTGAAAATTTGCCTTTGAATACCTACTAATATGTTACACAATAACTGCTCAGTATTGGAGACCAAAAGTTATATTAATATTAATTTGATATGATCTCTTAAATAAGTCTTATATGTATGCAAGAATATTAATGAGGCAAAAGGTGAGTGTCCTCCACATTTTCAATGAAATTATGTTACAATCATGTTACTGTTGAGTGTTAGTGGGCTGTTTGTTTAAAATTCTTGTGCATTCATTGAAGCATACTTATTATTAATTGATGATGTTCTGAAAGATATCATCATACTATTGCATGGTGTGCTCATTACTCTGTAATCTTGTTAATAATCAATAAGCAATTAAAAACTAATTATTGTATACATTGTGTCCAGTAATTAATGGATAACCTTGAAATGTCTTAAAGTAGAACTGGTGGCTGTTCAGAAAGAAATTAAAAAAGGAACAAATATATATATATATAAGACAATTAGTCAATTATTATTTGGTACAACAATGTAAAACAAATAAAACTATGTGTTGCTTTGTAAATCAAAGAAACAATATTTTTGTCTCTCTTTTAAAATTAAACAACAAATGAAATAAAATTATTTTCACAATATTACAGTGACATTGACTTAAGTGTCAGCTACATAGAATCAAAAACCATAATTTTGTTTTGCCAATCTTCGGAAGCTGGCCATCTATACAGTCAGATAAAAGCACATCATAATAAAAAATAAAGAGATCCTAGGCACCTCTAGGTATTCCTTTATATATACATTAAAAATGTTGACTGTCTATCTATTAGCATAATTAGTGTTTAATAATAAAACAACAAAAAACCGATGGAGTTCATTAATTTATAGTCATAGTGTTGTACGAGTTGTAGAGCCTCGCTGATTTCAGCATTAATGGGCCGACTCGACCGGGGAAGGCATCTCGACGTGAAATAGCAGTATTCCTACTGTTGTGTTTCGTTCGGTGAGTGTGAGGTGTGAGGCACTCTTCACACCTCACACTGGAAGGGGGAGGGTTATTGAGCCTCCGACACTCTCACTCCCCGAACGAAATACAACAGTAGGAATACTGCTATTTCACATCGATATTCTGTGAGAGGGTAGTCCTTCCCCGGTCGAGCCGGCTGATTCAGCGATATATGCTAGAGGAGGCTTTGTCCACTATTGAGAAAATACAATTGGCTAACAAAAAACATCAAAGACATTGTCCCCACACCTGGTGTATATCATAGTCAAATGACTTGTTTGTGATAGCAACTGTTATAATTAATGTGCATATTTTATAAGCAACCAGTTCTATTTTAAAAACATACTTGAACAAAATAATATTCAAAATTTGTCAACTAACTTTTGTCTGTGACTATCACTTATAGTTAATGATTTCCCAAATTTTTACACATAGCACATTTAAGTAACTCCAGTTACTTTTCTAGGATAAAAAGTAGTCGGCTAACCACTTTTTTCACATTACAGGATACCTACTAGATGTTCCCGCGGTTTCACCCGCGTTTATCGTTACTGAACCGCCTCCGTGGATCGTAGCGTGATGTTATATAGCCTATAGCCTTCCTCGATAAATAGGCTATCCAACACTAAAATAATTTTTCAAATCGAACCTGTAGTTCCTGAGATTAGCGCGTTCAAACAAACAAACAAACTCTTCAGCTTTATAATATTAGTATAGACTAGCTGTTACCTGCGACTTCGTCCGCCTAGATTTTAACTAAAAAGTGTTTGTCTCCGCGGAACCCTATTTAATTTTCTAAAATCGATGTAGCCTAAGTTACTCCTTATAACATCAGCTACCTGCCAATGAATGTCCCGTCAAAATCGGTTCAGCCGTTTCGGAGATTAGCCGGAACAAACAGACAGACAGACAGACAAAAATTAAAAAATAGATGTTTTCGTATAGGTACCTTATATACTTTCATATGCATTAGATAAAAAGCTGTTATTTTGACATTACAAACAGACACTTCAATTTTATTTATTTGTATAGGTATGATATTTTATTAAAATAATAAAATAAGGAAGAAAGTGTTACAGGAAAACCAAACAACATCACATATATAGAGCTCATTAAGCTTAGTATAATATAATGAAACACATTTAATATCACCCCTTTTATAAAGTTTTCATTGTTGAGTGAATGGGTATCTTTACTGATTATTCTCAATCTGGTTAGGGGTGATTTAGGCCATAGTCAACCACGCCAGCCCAGTGTAGGTTGGCAGATTTAAAGTTATGATAATAATAGTATCAAATATTATATTGCTATTTGTATAATATATATATTTATATAAATGCGGCATGAAAGTGGATATAGTGACAAGAATAGAAAAGGGTATGTTAAGCTGGTTTGGACATGAAGAAAGAATGGACGAGGAAAGACTGACTAAGAAAGTTTATAAAGCTAGTATGAATGGAACAGTCGCAAGGGGAAGACCTAGACGAACGTTTCTTGATCAGATCGGAGACGTTCTGGACAAAGGCCAGGTTAAGAGCTCCTTGAACCGACGGGCGTGTATGAGGAATGTGATGAAAGAGAATGATGCCAGAGAAGTGTGTCAGGATCGTAGCAAATGGAAATCCGTAGTCTCTGCCTACCCCTCTGGGAAACAGGCGTGAATCTATGTATGTATGTATGTATTGTACGATATTACCTTTGCCTTTAATGGTATGTGATGTTATCGGAATAAAAGGCTTTTATTATTATTATTATATGATACTATGTCCTTCTCTACTGTGGTATACTATCAATTGTCCAAATTACTTTGTTATATTAGCAACTAATGTTTCGAACTTAACCAATCATACTTAATGTGTGTCATTAATAATTTTAGTTTATTTATTATGTCATTATGTCTGTGTACTCGTAAATATAGAATAATTTGTACAAGTGTTATACTGTGGTGAAAGAAACATTATTATTATTCTCTTTATTACTTATTTTCTCAAATAATTACATTTTTAAATATAAATATAAAAATTATACATATTTAAAAATATAAAAACTGAAATGACCCACCTATATCGGGTGCAGGGACCAAGCTATCGGTGGTTAGGGTTCCAGAGAAAGGAACCTCCGCACTATGCGCGCCGTGTCGAGCAATACTGCCTTCTGAATCGAGGACTTGACCCAGCTATTCAACGCGAGCTTATTATTATTATTAATCAATCTGAGCGTAGTCAACCAAGTGATATTCGAGCCCAAACTGACACACAACACAACATCATTTTTTATATATATGTAAATACTTGCATTTACAAGTTTTACAAGCTCCTTGATATATCAAAACAACCAGTTTCTAAGGTTATCCATCTAAGACAACCGTTTCAATATGTATTAACATTAGTAACAAGAACTAGTTGGTATATAAATGTCGTGTTTATACCGTTGCATGACTCGTTTGTTTGTTTACAGGTAAAGCTTATCGGACCGAAGAATGATCCGCCTACTGTTGTCCAAGAAAAAGTGCTGAGTCTTATCCAATGTTGGGCTGACGCTTTCCAAAACCAGCCCGAGTTACAGGTAACTTAACGATATATTTCTACTAATTAAAATGTTTCAGGAACCGTAATGATAGTTTACGCAGAGTAGTACAGTCAGCAATATAAGTAGATAATAATATAATAATAATAATATTCTACCACATACACACAACACCATCTAGCCCAAACTAAGCAGAGCTTGTACTATAAGTACTAGACAATGGATAGACATACATTTATACTTTTTTTTTGTAAATACATACATATTATACATAGAAACATCCAGACCAAGACGAACATACATGTTTGTCCTGTGCGGGAATCGAACCCGCGACCTCAGGCGTGGCAGGCGGTTACACTAACCACTACGCCATCGAGACCGCCAAAAGATAGGTACACATTTGCAAAATTTTACATAAATATTCAGGATGTCGCGACTCTTTGCGGCGCTGAAGATTTGTTCTTATATGTAGTTGCATTGCATAAATGCATGATATGATGATCGAAGTATTAAGAGCGCATGGAACAAGCTGGCAGCAGCTTCTCAAGCCAGCGCCGGATGAAGCAAGCGCGGGGCCCGTAGCCAATTCTTTCGGGTAACAGTGCTTGCATACGTCACACTTTTTGTAGAGTTGGTTATTGGGCCGACTGATATTCTACACATTTATACGAGCGACTTTTTGTAGAACTTGTGCGTTTACCGTATGAAATTCGGTGTTTTATTTACGCCAAGGAAATAGTCGGTTACCGATTGTCTGACGTGGATTGTCTTCGTAGGAAAAGTCGTAACATTTCACGTTTATGTGGCATCAAGTAAATTCAATATAGGTACCACATCTTAAGTAATAAGTTTCACTCAAAAAATTACGCTCAGGCAGAGATGAGTGGACTTAAATATGCGGGGCCCCTTTTCGCGCAGGGCCCGTAGCAATTGCTACTCTTGCTACGTGGTTAATCCGGCACTATTTCAAGCAAGTTTTGTTATAATCCTAATTGCTTAACTAATATTATAACTGCCTCCGTGGTGCAGCGGTAGTGCATGCGACCTCATGCTGTGCATGAGGTCTCGGGTCGGGCCAACAAAAAGTTATTGGGTTTTTCTGTTAAGAAATCTCAATACGAGCCCGGCGTTAGGAAGTTGGCGGTGTTAGACACCCCCGTGCCTCGGAAAGCACGTAAAGCCGTTGGTGCTGCGCCTGATCTCTCTCCGGTCGCGTCGGATTACCGTCCCATCGGATCATGAGAGTTAGGGAATAGAGAGTGCACTTGCGTTTGCGAATACACTTGTGCACTATAATATCTCCTGCGGTTATGGCCAGTCTCCGTTAGACTGGCCGCCGTGACCGAAATTCGGTCAGGAGGACATTATTATTATTATAAGTGCGAATGTTTGTTTGTTAAGCTTGCACGTCAAACTACTCGACCGAACATAATGAAATTTCGTATACACGTTGTCTGGTGTACAGAAAAAAGCATAGGATCATACATCCAGAAAAATAGTATTTCCGAGCTAGCGAAGCAACGGGAAATAACGAGTGTTATGGCTTTGATTTATTATAATCTTGTCGCGTTACACTTAGGTCGCGCACCTAAGATTAAAGGTCATAGGCACACATATTAACAAGGAACCGGATCGGCACCGTATCAACTCGAGCCGTGCAGTATTCTTTGTGTGAAAGTCCCTACTGCAACGCACACTAATCGGAATCGTAATGTAATGGGCTCGCCTCGGGACAAGCTTGCAGTCCCCGCGCTTACGTCTCGTCGTCGCCGCGCTTACGTCTCACCGTGCACTACTGTTGCCGAACGTGATCATTCACAAGATAACTAACAGTCGTGTTGCGCGCGTATGTTATTGAATTTGTAGGTTAGATTTCAAACAAAAATAACGATGAAAAGGGATCATTGAAGAAGTGAGAAAATATCCATATTAATGTGATTTAAGTGAGCGCGGCGTCGCGCGTCGCCGTCGCCGTCGCCGTCGCCGTCGCCGAGCCGACGTACCGGAGCTGCTGCTCCGCTCAGGTTACGTGAGGTTGACGCCTGAAGAGGCGCAAGGCGATACGGTGACGATCCCTTTCCGAGTTGATATTGTGCTATGACCTTAACACCACGCATATTGATCGTGCTCAATCTGTAGTTAGCATTAGATAAACACAGCGCTATAACTTGTCTAGCAGCGACAGCCTAGGGTTTGATCCTGAGGCAAGCACCTCTGACTTTTCGGTTATTAATTAGGTAATTATCGCTTGCTTTAACGGTAAAAATCTCCATAATGTTCTCGAAGATATGTGAAGTCTGCCAGCCGCACTGTGCCTGCGTGGTGGACTATGGCCTAACCCTTTTCATAGTAAGAAAAAGCCTTATATACAGGGATGATATTATATACTAGATGTTCTCGCGGTTTCACACGTGTTTATCGTTTCTGCGCCGCCCCCGTGAGTCGTAGCGTGATGTTATATAGCCTATAGCCTTCCTCGATAAATAAGCTATCCAACACTAAAAGAATTTTTCAAATCGAATCCTGAGATTCGCGCGTTCAAACAAACAAACAAACTCTTCAGCTTTATAATATTAGTGTAGATTTGAAGGTGCTTGCTTGTAAAGCCAGTAATTAAAAAAATAGCTTGTTAAATATGAGTCGTAAAGACTAGGTAAAACATTCTAATAAAATGGCTACTGTATGTGGTCATGTTGAGACTTCTAGGCAGATGGTTACCTAAGAAAGACTCGATATATTAGTAGTATAGATGTATTCATACTACCTGGACGTGAGGCTGTAACTTAGCAGCAATTTATTCTAAACGGTTTTATTCACCGCAAATCTTATAGATATCAACTCTCAATCTATCAAATAAAATTGATTCCATACAATAGCTAGCAACACTGAGTCGACCTTAATTGGTTCGACCTTCGGCCATCCTTACTAGCGGAATATTGCATGAGGTGCAAGATCGGTTGCCGGTCAGCTGTTCAATTCACTCATGAAACCAATGTCTAGCTTTCGCATGACTGATTCAGCCGGTCACCGTAAGTCTAGAAAGGCTTTCGATTATGTATTGATTGGTTTCTTGAACGTATAAAATGTCGCAGTTTGTGAAAATCCTGATACTAACTAATATTATGATTGCGAATGTGACTTTGATTGTTTGTTACACTGTGACGCCTCAACTACTTGGCCGATCATCATGAAATTTCGCATGCATGTCAGCAAGGGTATAAATAAGGATCTCTTGTCCAGAAAAAAATGTATCTACTGTTCCCGAGAGATAAAACACGAGTGCGCGGGCAAAATCTAGTAGAAAATAATTTTAATGATTTTCAAAGTCTAAGATTGTCTCAGTGGCGCAACAGTAGTGAGAGCGACTGCTTTGCATTAGATTACAAGTTCGATTCCCGAGTCAGGCAGTGTTTCGTTGGGTTTAATAGCAAAAAATGTTCAGTAGCTGCACAAGGTCTGAAACAGCGCCTGATAGACGGCGACAGGCTCGTCATCCCTATTACGTAGCTCTTAGAACGATAGCAGACAAACTGTCGGTGTAATTACCACTGCTTACTCCCTCAGCGGTAACCTAGTGGGAGACCGTTGGACTGCAAGGCAGAGGTCTCGAGTTCGATCCCAAGGCGCGCATCTCTGATTTTTAGAAGTTATGTGCGTATTAAATAGTTAATTATCGCTTGCTTTAACGGTGAAGGAAAACATCGTGAGGAAACCTGCATGTCTGAGTGTTCTCCATAATGTTCTCGAAGATATGTGAAGTCTGCCAACCCGCACCGGGCCAGCGTGGAGGACTATGGCCTAACCCTTCTCACAGTGAGAAGAGGCCCGTGCCCAGCAGTGGGACAGTTTAATACAGAGCTGATATTACACTCTCGGATTATAAGCTAGAGAATACATGTATGTACTTCCATAGTAAGAACCTTGTAAGAGCTAGTTAAGCGCTTACACTATATTGCTTGTGTTAACTGTTGGTTGATAAAATAGTGGCGAGTCTTTCACTAGTTGGCCGTAAACTGTGCACTGGCGTAATTAATAAAAGTAATTAGTATATAGTAAGAACGCAATTCGCTTTGCCGCGAATGTGCTGACTCGCTAAAATATATAATAATAATAATAATAATATTTTTATTTCAGACCAATGATCCATATAGTGTTACTATCACGTTAGCCTATTGTTAGTAATAAATAATAAATAAAATAAACTAATTAAAGACATGTGCATCAGCACGCACATGTCTACGCACCCAGTGCTGTATAAACGTACGGTGGTGAGACCGCACTACCTACTACCCATATACGTCGATATTTAGTATAGTATACTGAACTCAACCGTTTAATTGCATTATATGGCAAGTACTCAACAAGATTACGGATTCCAATCATCGAATAGCTAGCAGAGCCTCGCTGATGCTCATCGCTCAGCATGAATGGGCCGGCTCGACCGGGGAAGGACTACCCTCTCACAGAATATCGACGTGAAATACCAGTATTCCTACTGTTGCTTCGTTCGGTGAGCGAGAGTGCCGAAAGCCCAATCACCCCCTTTTCCTCTTCCCGCTCCTTCTCCTTAAAGAAATCGATTGAACCCAATAGCACTTCGACGCGAGAATCAAATTCGAGACCCCATTGCAAGATATTTTATGAATATTAAGAGTTTCTTTAAATGGATAAGTTATGTGCAAAGTTTAAGACGGTATATCTATATCCACGTATCAATAATGATACCTTCTAATCTTACTAAAGAGCCAAAGCCGATAAAACTAATTTACATTAATTATAAAAACAGTAGTTGATTTATTTATCGTGCAACGGCTGATCGATATGAGTACTGGATCGCGTGTACATTTTTACTAAACAAATCAATCTGTTGTTATTTTATTGAACTTGGGTCAATGAATTGTTTTTATAACGGGCGCTGTAAACGTTTTCTGACTTAATACTCTGTTAGACTAGACAAGTTTTTATTTTTATGTGATGAACTGTAAATAGATCTATAAGCTTTGCGTTACGCCTGTAGACCTCATTGTCACAGGTGTACCACCCAACCTACAGTTCATCTGTACTGAAGTTCGACCTAATAGGTAGCGATAACTCTTTGCCCGGCGCAGGTCTCGAATCCGGATCTACGGGACCGACAGTTGCGCAAGCGTTTACGCTTATGTCATTGACCTCACTAGATGGATTCCGCCTTAATTTAATTTAATTGGTATTTAAATTAAATCGCTCAGATGCAAAGCTGGCAGCTTAAATACTTTAGTTATCGCTCGATCTTGTTGAAGGCGAAAGTTTGTGTCATCTACAGATATATATTTTTGTTTTAGAGTTAAAAAAATCTCTTATACAACAGCTTTGTCCGTCCGTCTGTCTGTTATAAAACTTTCAACTCAAAAGCCGTAAGAGCTATAGACTCGCAGTCAACGCCATTCGACTCAGCATAGTCGATGTAGCCCGAAATGACTATGACCTTTGTCTTCTGACCTCAAGGTTACGTGATACAATTTTTTCGAACTCTAAGATTTACGGCAACTCATTGCCGTTTCTCACTTGCTATTATAGAAATCCAATGGAGTTTCTTTTTTAGAAAAACTTGAAAGAAATATTAGCCATTCGTAAACAACATTGTGAAGTTGCATCACAGTAGGTAGTGATTAAACTATCGGGCTAGCGATCAACTGCCTAGGTCAATTGGAAACCAATATAAATGTAATTTTTAAAAACGTAGGTAGCTATGTGGATATCACAAATGTAGCATTAATCGCTGCTGTGTTCGAAGTGAGTTTCAATTATTAGATATATGTACTTTTAAATACTTTGAGCTTGGCCATTGTGTCTTACTTTGTGGTAGCACAGAATGTTTGTCTTAAAAATGGGTGTGTCACACTTAAGACTGCGCCGAGCGTAAGACAGATAATGACAGAGCTCGTGCAGCGCACATTCAAATCGGCGCGCGGCCGCCATAGTAAAATTGTATGGAGGATTTAAAGTGCTTTTTTAAATATGTATCTTTATTGTCAACCAATAACTTAAATATTTGGGACGGACAAATTGTAATATATCTATTTATGTTTCGTTTAAGCTGTTAAATAGGATAGATTTCTACCGTAATAATCTAAAAATCACGTGACACGAGCTTACGTTTTTGCATTTTCGTAATTTTGTAAACGAAAATATTATTTTAAGTTTTTTTACACGGAGTAATTGTAAACACATTCATTGTTATGGTAAATGTATATTTTATATTTGTATTAAACAAAAAGTGTTATAATAATAATAATCCTTTATTCACAAGAAATGTGGTTACATAGTGGTGACCTGGTAAGGTAATTGTGGTCCTATCACATTCTACCATAACAATGTTGATTTTATTCACTTAACTGTGACCGCCTGTTTTGGCATATTTCGCTCGGCGCAATCTTAAAAATGAGAAGCACTCATAGTTATAAATAACATTTTCAAAAATTAACTTCATGTATGGCGTAGTGGTTTCAAAGGAGGCCTGGCGTCTGCCAGTGCGCCGAGTGCTGATCCCCAGCACTCGGCGCTTTCAAGAGATAACAACATTGTGTGATCCTCTAATAGTTCTTCCAAGGCTGGGTGGTTTGTCTGTTGTTTTGTCCGCGTCACCGGAATTAGAACTAGTGCGAAGTGCAGTTGCCCTTTAAAAAGAATATAAATCTGTTATACAAAATAATGATAATCCTAAATGTTTCAACATTTTAAGTGAGTCCTTGAGGCAATCTTCTGATTCAAGCAAGGGAACGGGTTAGATAGTGATCTTTATATTCTCTTCTTTTGGCAGCATAGCGACTCTTCTTTCGACCTTTTAACCTCTATAAGCTGCTAAGCAAGACTTACTTGTACATATAAAAAACACTAAAAAACACAAAAGATTGAAAACGTTTGTTTGTTTGAACGCGCTAATCTTAGGAACTACTGGTTCGATTTGAAAAATTATGTTAGTGTTGGATAGCCCATTTATCGAGGAAGGCTATAGGCTATATAACATGACTCTACGACTTACGGGGGCGGCGCAGTAGCGATAAACGCGGGTGAAACCGCGGGAACATCTATATTTTATAATTTTTATATCGCGTGTTACAATTTCTTTTGTTAGTTATCACATGAAAGATCTTATATTAGTGTGTCATCATGCACTATGTACTGTGTTTAGTGCTATAATATAATGCACGGTTTTTGTATATTTTATATGCAGTTAACATTTTGTTCCAGGGCGTTGTGCAAGTATACAATGAACTGCGGACGAAGGGCGTAGAATTCCCTATGACTGATTTAGACGCGATGGCACCTATTTTTACACCACAGAGGGTACGTATAACTTTATATTGTAGTTAGTTTATTATTGTCCTAGTGTTCGTCGGAAATGACTGATTAATAACTACGGAATATTGGGCGAAGGCAATTTGTAGCAATTACATGATGGGCATGTACCTATGTACTGACGAGCCGATCGTAGACTGTCTGTTTGAAGAGAACATCAAAATTTAATGCTTATCTCACTAATACAATTTTTTTTTGTTATACAACTAAAGTGGCAAATACGCATACGGCGCACTTGATGGTACCTAAGTGGTCACCGTAGCCTATGGACGCCTACAACACCAGAGGCATCACTTGCGCGTTGGAAACTCTTTAGGAAAGGAAGTGGGAAGGGGGAAAGAAGGTTATTGGGCCTCCGGCACTCCCACTCAGACAACGAAACACTATGTAGGAATACTGCTATTGTACGTCGATATTCTGTGAGAGAGTAGTCTTTCCCCGGTCCAGTGGGCACTTTCATGCTGAAATCAGCGAGGCTTTACTACGCATATACTATCATTAATAGAAGAACTAAAATAACAGAGTAGAAGGACGGAAATGGTGTCAATGTCAGCTTGCGCTCCAACAGCTGAATGCTAACGCGTTAATAAGTATGCAAATGGATTGCACTTTAACAACATTATAAATGCAAAAAGCCTGTATTACTATAAGCAGCTGCTCTATAGTTTATAGCCATGTATCTACGTCTGTCGGCAATGAAATCGTGATCATCGCTTATAAAGGTTGACTTAACTCTCTCTCTCTCTCTCTCTCTCTCTCTGTGTGCAGTGGCGGGGTAATGACTAGGTATATAGATAATATGGTCACATCACCACTATCATTCCTTCTTCCTTCAATTATTACGGATCGATACGAAACTAAAAACATTGTAAACTACATTATGCTTTCAGTTTCCATTACGTTCTTAAAAGAACAAGAATTTAAGATACATGACCTACGCCTGAACAGCGACACATTAATCTAGTTGACCAATCCTTTTTAAAGGTATTAAAAATGAATCACTTATTTTATTTTTATTGGTAGCTAACGTTATAAACAAATTTTAGATAACAAAAATGTTAATAAACCAATTTATCCTGCGAGCCACAGCTCTAGCAAAATGTTACGTGACTATCGGCCGTAGATATACATCGATCGCTGAAATTATAGCAAAGAAAGTAGAATTCAGCAACCGTTACATGATAAACTGTTATAGTATTTTTCTTTATTGAAACCGATTAAAATAATTCTAGACGTGAACAAAACTGAAAATAAAAGAATAAAAACAATACTAATGCCTTCTAATTGTAATTATCACACACAATTTTCTTTTGTCACACACAATTTTCATAAAATATGAATTGCATTATTTATAAACAGATATAGATATCACCTATCTGTATTACTATTAATTTCTTAAATATATTATTAGGCTTAAAGATTTTTACAAATATATTTCGTATGATTTCTTCTGTCAATTAAAAACAATTGGTTGCCTGCGGGCCTTTGCAGCCAAAGCTCATTATAAATACTTGTTCTAAGATAAACGTTATGGAGTTTAGTTAGTAATAGCCAATATGTTGCGCAGAGTGTGCCGGACGGGCCGGAGCCCATCGTGGGCTCGCCGCAGCGCACCGCCATCATGCCGCAGAACTCGCCCAGTCGACCCCCGCAGGAACAAATCGTCGCTACTGTGAGTATACACTACAAACTAACAGTACCACTTCTCTTCTTTATTTGGTTACTCCTGAACAGCGGTAACTGCTGTACAAGGCCCAAGTCCGTAGCAGCATGGAGTACTGTTCGCACCTTTGGAATGGTTTCGCTAAGTATCTACTCCATGCCTTAGATAAACTGCAGCGTCATGCCGTACGTATAATCGACAGCCAGGAGGTTACGAAGGACACCGAACCGCTACAACTTCGTAGAGACATTGCGTCCCTTAGCGTATTCTATCGCCTCTATCATGGCGAATGCTCCGAAGAGTTATTTGACCTCATCCCACCTTCCCCCTTCCTTTTGAGAACAAACATGCCGGTCTTCGTAACCACGGATGGACAGTTAGCACAATCCCGTCTCGCACCAAAAGGTTCAGCAATTCCTTCTTATGCCATACCATATCTTTGGAATGGTCTTCCGGCACATGTGTTCCCTCCCTTCTACGACATTGGGTCCTTCAAACGTAGTGTGAAGAAGCATCTGGTCAGACCGGCTTGACACTGGCGACGGCTAGAAGACATCTATCTTCTCCTCGTCGTCACTGTCTCTGGACTGTATGTCAAGTCATGAAAGGTGTATGTAGAGCTCAGCAGTGAAAGTTCTTTATCATACAAAAGATCACAGGTAAATAACTTTGTAATATGCCACTGTGGTTCACGACCTCAGTGAGTAATGGTTGTCAGGACTCTTGAACTAGACGCAATGCAGTTAGCAGGATTGCTGATCTTCACACTTGACTTGTCTTTTTATTTAATACTAGATGTTCCCGCGGTTTCACCCGCGTTTATCGTTACTGCGCCGCCCCCGTGGGTCGTAGCGTGATGTTATATAGCCTATCGCCTTCCTCGATAAATAGGCTATCCAACACTAAAAGAATTTTTCAAATCGAACCAGTAGTAATCACGCAGAATAAACCAGGAGAAACATCGTTTGTACTATGTCTGTAATGGGTAATTATTTTGCTGCGATGTTATTTTAAAACTGCTATATCTCCTAAGATATTCATTGAAATCGAATGATGTAAAGGGCAATTTTGTTTTAAATTAAATACTTGTGATGAATAACATATTTATTTGGATAAGGGTTAATATCATGTTTATTAAAATACCTTCACAAATAATGCATTATTTTAGAACAAATTTCGTTAGCATAAAAATGGTTATAGTGAGCCAACCTTAAAAGATAGACATATGCTGTCGCGGACTTTTTTTTAGAACTTTTAAAGGGGAACAATTCTCTCCTACATGATTTTTGCGAAACTTTAACTGTTTACGCAGCGCACGCAGCGGAAGCTCTCAAAAGGAAAAAATACTCTCCGATTTTGAAACATTCTGCATTGGTGCTCCGCTCCTATTGATCTTAGCGTGATGATATATAGCCTATAGCCTTCCTCGATAAATAGGCTATCTAACACTGAAAGAATTTTTCAAATCGGACCAGTAGTTCCTGAGATTAGCGCGTTCAAGTAAACAAACAAACAAACAAACTCTTCAGTTTTATAATATTAGTATAGATTGTCTTATGTTATACATTGAAATTAAACAATCCTTATACGGATTTTATCGCATTGTTTATTTTTTTATAAAACACTATTATTACATAATTTTAAAACTTTGAACTACTATTATTAAAACACTTTTACTAGATTTTGTAGTAGTTTAAAGTTTCAAAATTATGTAATAATAGAGTTTTATAAAAAAATAAACAACGCGATAAAATCCGTATAAAAATTTTAATTGTGGAGGGGCGTTCTTGGATGCTTTCCAAGTCCGACCTCCCTGTACACCTGGTCTTCTATTACTTTTAGATAGGCTTTTTGTAAAGTTTTCCAAGGTTGGAAGATCATTATGAAGTACCTAACATGGTCAGGTAGAAGACAAGCTGTGAAGGCCTTGTCTTCTACCTGACTACGATACTACTACTACAAAAATTAGAAGATCTTTATGCAGTACCTAATACTGCATAAGTTAAATCTAATTTTTATTGGAGTATCTTTTCTATCTGAAATTTAGCCTTACCTAATATATTCTGCTATTTACCATAGTATTTGCTAAACTGGCATACTTTGCTGCATATCAGGTGACGTTGTCAGAGAGTCAGACGAACAAACTGCGCGCGGACCTGGCGGTGGTGGACGGCAACATGATCGTGATGAACGACATGCTCAACGAGCTCACCAGCCAGCCGCACGCCGCGCACCACGACAGCGACATCGACCTGCTCAACGTGACTATACATTACCTTTATTACATTAAACCGGAGCTCATTTGAATGTGTTGTAGTGCGAGTGTTTGAATGTGTATATTTAGTGTTTGGAGTGTGAGAGCACATGTGAATGTGATTGGGAGGTGCAAACCTAAATAGGCATAAACTAACTGTAGGGTATGAAAAGGTTCTCAGTAATCTGATAGTCTAAGTTTTTAACCTACTAGGTAATCGATGTTTTACATGTTGATTTGAATTGAGGATAAATATTTAGGTTTCTAATTAATTTTTTTATAGAGGTCTTCTTCTTCCTTACCTTTATTATTCCCAAGTCACTTGGGGTCAGCTTTCTAGTCTAACCGGATTTGACTGGATATCAGTTTTTACACGGAGCGGCTGCCACCTCACCTCCGCAACCCGAAGGCTAACGATACCCTAAGACTAGACCAGTGTCAGGATATCAGAGGGCACTGACTTCCCAATAACGACTAACGACTGCCATAGATGTTCATGGCAGCCGGGACCGACGGCTCTTCGAGGAACAGAGCAGGCGATAATGGTCAATCACATAATTTCGAAAAGTTATATAACTTTCGAAAGTCAGAGGTCCGCGACGTGGGTTCGAACCCGAGACCCTCTGCATTGCAGTCTGTTGGTCTCCCCACTGAGCTATCGCTGCTTTTTTTTTTTATTTTATTATAGAGGTAAGGACCCATAAAGCAGAAAAATTGGTGTGTGTGGGATGAGTTAAAGGTTTTGACTTGGCAGACTGTTTCCTTTCGACGCTTGTCTCTGAGTAAGTCCTGATTATATCGCAATAGGGAATGTTTTTTTAGCACCATATGCAGAATGCGTTTGTCTTATCTTAAGAATATCCCACGTTTTGTAAAAATCGTCTTTGGAACGGAAAGGAAGACCAGCGTCTACTTTGAGAATTGCTCGTTGTGCTCTCTCAACTTCTATAAGATGAGACTTAGCTGTATTTCCTCACGATGTTATACAATAATCAATGAGCGATTGGCAAAAGGCATAATAGACCATCTTGATAACTTGATGAGCTGCTGCGTGTCGTAGAGCTTTAAATTTATAGATACATTTTCGTAATATAGTCACAAGGATGTTTATGTGAGGCTTAAATGTCAAAAATTGGTCTACAGTAATACTGAGATATTTTATATTATCAGTCCTTTGAAAAGTGGGGCGAAGGTTCAAAGAGAGACCAGGAATACATGTAGTAGCGGCAATAGTGAGATATGCTGGAGGCAAGAGGTTTGGCCTTTGTGCTAATGTAAAATGTTGAGTTTTTGACACGTTAAAAGTCAAGACGTTGGATCGCAACCATTGATACACCGTCTCAAAACCAGGGCAGTGTCATCTGCAAATGTGATTATTTTTCCTTGATGGAGTTGAAGCTTGCAGAGATTGTTCACATAGACCAAGAATAATGTTGGCCCAAGAATACTCCCTTGTTGTATACCGATTTTGACAGGGAGCTCGTCACCTAACCTGTTGTCGATTTACACTCTTTGCCTTGCTCTTTGCCTTCGACACGGTCTCTATCCCGCACCTGTTACAAAAGCTGGACAGAATTGGTGTAAGAGGAGTTCCCTTAAAACTATTGGTGGACTACTTAACGGATATAGCGTTAAGTAGTCCTCCAATAGTTTTAAGGGAACTCCTCTTACACCAATTCTGTCCAGCTTTTGTAACAGGTGCGGGATAGAGACCGTGTCGAAGGCTTTTGGTGGGATGTGTTGTACCGTGTGTGCGGTGTGCAGGAGCTGGCGGACACGCTGCGCGCGATGCAGAGCCGCGTGGCGGAACTGATCGGGCGCCTGGCGGGCGAGTCGCCGCTCACCGCCGACCTGCTGCACGCCAACGACCGTCTCAACAACCTGCTGCTGCGACACTCGCGCTTCCTCAACAACAGGTAGACAATATTATGTAATCTATCTCTTTAACGTGGCTACATACTCTCAGTTATTTTAAAAATCGACACTAAACTGATAATTTTCCTGGCAACGTAGTCCCAACTGTTCTAATAGTCGACACTACACAGATATCTACCCTGGCAACATAATCCCAATTGTTTTAATAGTTGACACTACATAGATAATTGTCCTGGCAACATAGTCCCAATTGTTTTAAGAGTTTATACTACCCGAATGATTATTCTGGCCACATAGTCTCAATCAATTATTCTAAGAGTCGTCGTGGTTTTAAGAGGGTAGGTTATACCCAAATACATAGTATACGCTGGTTTTGTTCTATGTGCCTGATGGTAAGCGTCCGTAAGTTTGCGAAATGACGTCTATAAATATACCGTGATTGCTTCACGTTTGACAAATCATATAATATCAACCCACACATTGACCCAATTTGGGAACTGAATATATTTATCAAGGGATATCTGTTGATAAACGATAAAACCCATAAGTATCTGTCACAGTTATCTTCCCTGGGAAAATATTTGTGTTACAGTTTCAAGAGTTTATTAACTTGACGTGTGCGGATGATCGCACATGATTATGTGATGGACGTCCACACTATTCATGCGTAGAGTAACGGGTTCAATCCGGGCATAAGACTAAAATGTGATAGTTACATAAATAGGTATTTTGAGTGCTGCATGTACCTAAATAGTTAAGAAGAGTGGTAAAACACTTATATGTTAGATTAAACGTATTAGAAGACCAGTATATTACTAGTCACAGTTCCAGATTTTTATACTGCTAATGAGAATTTTGTATCAGAAATATCAAATAACATTAACCGACCGAAACTCGAAATTATATAATAATATCAATAATATTCTATCACATACACACAACACCATCTAGCGCAAACTAAGCAGAGCTTGTACTATGGGTACTAGACAATGGATAAACATACATATATACTTTTTTTTTGTAAATGCATACATATTATACATAGAAACACCCAGACCAAGACAAACATCCATGTTCGTGCACACACATGTTTGACTTGTGCGGGAATCGAACCCGCGACCTCAGGCGTGGCAGTCGGTTACACTAACCACTACGCCATCGAGACCGTTTAACTATATACGACTAGGTTGGATTTTGGATAGACTGGATTTTGCCCGCGGTTTCTCTCGCGTTAGTGTATGTTTTGTCAAAAATTTCTATCCCTGATAAATACTCATACCCTGATAAGGTGTATGCAAGATTTTTATGATGATCGGTCGACTAGTTATGGCGTGAATGCATAACAAACAAAAAACTCACATTTGCATTTATAATATTAGGTTAGGATTGACAACAAAACTAAGCGTTGTATTATGTGTTCAATTGCATTATTCAATTCTCTTTTTAAAATTTTATGCGTCGCAGCGTAAATTGTAAGTCAGTAATTTTTATATTTGATTACAATATTACAGGAATGCTGCGACGGGCGTGGCGACCCCATCGGCCATATTGGGAGCTGCCATGGGCGTGCCTGGCACTAACGCGCCCGCATCACGTTAGTTTTTTTAATTTTTTTTTATTGCCCATGGTGGAAGACGAGCAAGTGGCCCACCTGATGGAAAGTGGTAACCGCTGCTCATGGACTTCAGCAGTGTCAGGACACAGGAAAGCCGCTGCCTACGGTGAAAGAAGAAGAAGATATAGTATAGTCAATTCGTAAATATGAATTTGTTAAACGACGTTGAAAGCATAGCGGGTTCGATTCCCAAATAAATATTAATTATGATTCGGATTGAGTTTGCGCATATGTGTGCGTGTGATAGTGAAGACTCAGGTTCGATTCCCTGTTCGGGCAAAAGGTTTTTGGATTTCTCTAACAGAAGCACCCAATAACACTTTGTCTGGCAATGTCCTCCGTAGACTCCACATCTTCTGTTGAGACTTGTTACTAAGGTTCTGGTAAGGAGTGGTTTCATTTCGCTTCTGCCCGCCCCGGGGCGAGTCAACAAGAAGTTTTTCTGTTAAGATTTAATCTCAATAGCAGCCCGGAGTTAGGAAGTTGGCGGTGTTATTTTGCGCCGTTAGTCCTGCCAGTCATGTCTCTGGTCGTATCGGTGACGTGCCATCGAATCATGAGAGTTAAGGAACAGAGAGTGCACCACGGCCAATCTTAACGGAGACTGCGTAAACACGTCTCCGTTAAGATCGCCGTCTTGACCGGAATTCGATCTGGAGAACGTAATTATATTGATGGTGTAATGAGACTTGCTTCTGCCTTCAGGGTTATATACACGCGCGTATGATATGTAACTATAGTAAAACTACATAATCAAAGTTTATTTCTTCATCTAAATATAATAAAATCAATACGTGTTTATAATGAATGAGGCGTTTTTAATTTAATATACATATGTATTCCAGCACAGAAGAATGACGACGACGCGTTGATTGATCTCAGCGACGACGTGCCCGACATCGCCAAGCTCAGTGAGTGCGCTTTTATTACATTACTAGATGTGCCCGCGGTTTCACCCGCGTTTATCGTTACTGCGCCGCCCCCGTGGGTCGTAGCGTGATGTTATATAGCCTATAGCCTTCCTCGATAAATAGGCTATTCAACACTACAATAATTTTTCAATTCGAAGCAGTAGTTCCTGAGATTAGCGCTTTCAAACAAACAAACTCTTCAGCTTTATAATATTATATTATAATATAGATTATAGGTATGGGGGAACTCGCGTTGCTATTATTAACCTCTGAGTCTTCTTCAGAGGTTAATGAAAACACTATGTGGGTCTGTGTGTCTGTCTGTTAGTGACAGGCATAACTCCGCAACCACTGGACCAAATTGACTTGTAACTTGGTGTGCAGACACCTTGAGGTCATACCTCGGTCGAGTTTGAATATGGGCCCTGTGGGTTAAAAGAGCCCCGAGATACCTATACCTTTATATAACCTTTTCGTCTTCACGTGACCTTGTGACCCCTGGGTCACAGGGTCACGTGAAAACGAAAAGGTTGAATCCTGGGTTTTTACACCCATCTCGTTCAGTATCCATCCACCTATTGGAGGCTAACTTTGAAATATTAGGTACTTATTGCTCGAGTGTTTTATGAGTGGTAAGTGGTTGTGAGTTTCTTGCCTGTTCTTCTCATTGGTTCTACGCTCTTGCTTTGCTGAACATGGCAACAAGTAAATGTAACAGTAAATTCACAGTAAAAGTGTAACTTTGACGTTCATAAGTGTTTCTTTGTGACCTACATGAACATATTTTGATGTTGGTTTAAACGTCAAGAATATCAGACTTTTAAGACAGCACCATGTAAATGATCGCGTTTTGTATCATAGCTCTTTTCTCACCATCGCTGCCGCTCCGCCCTCCGTTTTAATCGCGGCCGCGGCCTGTATAAAACTAATAATATTTTTTATTTTTTTTGTTGGAATTCTTTATATATCACTCATCAAATAAACAAGTAAATAACATAATATATACACAAATTATTTACAAGACATATTAGACTAAACAGAAAAATAAAACTAATATTTGTATGTTATTTATTAAAGTAAAACATGTCTACTTGTGGTACGTTTCAGGCGTGAAGGAGTCGCAGCCCGACAAGTCTCCGGGCTCCAAGGACGAGTTCGACATGTTCGCGCAGTCGAGGAATGTGACCTATGAGAACTCCAAGACTGGGTGAGACACACTGCCTTTGATAAAGCACAATCTGATTTTTTATTAGGAAATGAACCTTCCTACCGTATGTTGACTGCTACTTATTAAATTGCTATTTACTTTAAAGATATGGGGAAAAATGGCTATTCTGTTGTTCGGCCGCCACCTTAAGTTATTTAATTATTATTATAATGAAATGTTGGTACCAACCCTTTCAAGGCCCCTCTACACAATGGCCCATGATGGGCGAGTACGCACGATTGTGTAGAGAGCATAATCGTCTGTGAGTGGCCATCGTCGCCTATAATCGTCACTAATCGGTGAATTGTCGGTATATCAAAGGAATGCGTGCCGATGATCGTGCGCGTGTCCACACAATAGTCCATCAATCAGTCGCACGACAGAGGTCAAGTAAGAAGGCAGTGGTTTTTTTGGCGGGAACGATCGCTGTGAACGTGTGACACCAATAAAAAAAAATAAAAAAATTTGTACGGACGGAGACGTGAAAATGAAATCGCAAGCCAAAAGCTACGCAACAAACAATAAAAGAGTTACTGCGCATTGTTCTGTTACGGTGAATAATTAACATCCACCACCTTCTCTTCCTCCATCTATTTTTTACGACCTTTTTTGATGCACATTCCGATAATGCTTATATGTACTGAGCAAATAGATAGCAGCAGCCGCTATCACTTTGACGTCCATCTTCAACAGACGACAGTGAGTAAATGTGACCGTCACGATTGTGTGGAGAGCAACCCATGATCGCGGCGATGATGGCCACTTGTTTAATCGCCCGTCATGAGCCATTGTGTAGGAGGCTTAAGGCTAGTTTTGTGATTCTCAATATAAAAGCATTGTACTACTATTAATAGCTCTGCTTAGTTTGGGCTAGATGGTGTTGTGTGTATGTTATAGAATATTATTGTTAATTGGAAGGATAAGAGAGCAACACAGCGATTGTCAGAAAGTATGCTGTGATGTTGGATACATAAGCTAGGGTTGTATACTCGACACATTTTTATTGCAAAGAGAAATGTCACAATTACATTAAATTTTATAGGATATTAAACAGTATTTCATTATTTGTAATTAGAGTGATTTTGATAATAAGCCGAGTGATATTTTTTAATAATATAAGATTCTTTTTTCTGTTGAATAATAGCTTTGTCATATGAATAATATGTGGTGTGTCCACATTTGGTGAATTTGTCATGAATGTGTCGTTTGCGCTCCGCTTGCGAGTTGTTCGTGCGCTGCAGTTACTGCAATTTTTGGTGCGCCTCTTTGGCGCAACTCACGCGCACGGATTGCACATTAGGCGTGCGCGCATGTAGTTTTATTCGTTTTCATACTGTATATTTCAGTTGTAAATTTACTTTCTAAGATGATGGATTTACATGACTGCTATTAGAATAATTGCTGCAGCATCGGCATATTTTATTATTGAGAAACAAGATAAAGAAAATACAAGTACGTTGGTGGCAAGTTTTGATTTTGATAGTCAGAAACGAACTGAGCGAGTGAGCGAGCGGGAGGAAGTACGAGCAGCGCTCCCGCGCCGCTCGCGCTCGGCGCAGCGGGCGCGGCACCTTGAACTGCGCAGCGAGCGGCGCAGACGCCAGCTCTGGGTACTTAGTACTTGGGTTAGATCGAAAAGTTTACCGCGTTTTTATCTCTGATTGGCTAAGAGCTTGGAGCGCGCCAATCGGAGCGCCGAACGTCACAAACGTGCCGATCGTGTTAACGTAAAACACGCGCACTAGCCACTCTGGAACACACCCTAATATATGTATCTGTAAATGTATTTTTTATAAACGGCTTGACAAATACTTGTGTGTACAGCGGCAGCAGCTACCAGGACAACATGGAGCATCAGACGTCGGCCGGACTCGCCGCCGCCGCACAACTGCGCCCGACGCAAGCCGCGCTGGTGTGTACACGCTTTATATGCTTTATGGCACCTGATTTATAATAAATCTATGCAATAATATTACTTAAACTCACCCCTACAACTGTCTACACAGTCATCCTCTAATGACGAAGATGAAATCCATATTTTGGCAGCTAATCTAGGTCCTTAGTTCTCAAAGTGGTCCAGGTGGAGCCCCACGGGTCCACGGGAGACTCGACGGGGATCTACGTTGGCGTGACAAAAAAATGAAATGTTGGCTTGACTTCACCTAATAATGTAGGCAGATAATATTTTAAGAAGCTCAGCGACTACTTGTAAAACCTTGCATATTCCATATTCAGTACCAGTGGTACCGATTTTCTACTGATTTTTCGGTAGAGAATTACTAAAAAATAAATAAGGTCAACTCGTAGAGATTTGATCAATTGCATGAACTTGTTTGATTCTTCACCAATATAAATACAAATGCCAAGGAATATGGTAGAAATGTAGCCGCAGGGGATCTACCGGAACCAGCAACATTTTGAAAGTAGTCTATGAGAAAAAAAGTCTGGGTACCTCTGATCTAGGTCCTAATTATACATAGTATGTTCATGAGAATGCTCAACAACGAACGTGCCGCATCTGAAAGTACGTTTACAACTCTAGGCTGGAGCCTACTAGGGGTAGAACCCAGGACTTCAAATATATGATACGTACTAATCGATTTAGATCACAATAAAATATCTATTAGATTGAGAACTCAAGATTTTTGCGATAATAAATAATATTCTCTGACCAAACTCAATGCTAAATTTTGTACAAATATCAATTTTGATTTGACCACATACCTAGTCTTGCCATAAATATTGTTACAAGGAAAAATAAATCTTTTATTTTTCTATTGCATAAAACATTAATTACTGTGATGTGTGTTACTTTATATATTAATATAATAACATTAAAATATATGAAGTTCATTCAAAATTATCTCCATTGGCTTTAATAGAAATACGCACTCTCTCCATGTGAAAATTCTTCACTGCCAATCTTATGGATTGTTTTAGGAACTCCAAATTATCATGGCACTTAAAACATGCCATACTCTCTAAAACTGACCATAAATCATAATCCAGCGGATTAAAGATCCCTTTCCGAGTTGCTATGTGTGCCTTGTGTGACCTTAAAAGCGGGACTAGATGACGGCCAGTCTTCAACTCTGATGAAATCCGAAACGTTCGTTTTCAACCACGCTTGGGTGGATCGCGCTTTATAACTCGGTGCTGAGTCTTGCTGAAAGGAACATTCTTGGTTATGGAATATGGTGTTGTTAAGAGACTTAGGGTACGTTCAGATGATAAGCGCTCAACGCGCGTTTTGATAATGCGCGTTTACAACTACATACATTTTATTCAGGCCGTACACATGCTAACGCGCGTTTTAAGAAAGCGCGCGTTGAACGCTGCGCTAGCGCTCGACTGTTGTCAGCGCCCGTCAACGCGCGCTTTGAGATCATTCGTTTTCTATGTTTCCATTCAGTTGAGGGCGCGCTTTCGACGCGGATTGACGTGTTTTAGGATTCATCACTATCAGTTCGTTCAGAAATCGTCCGAAATGGAAACCGCAGCTTTTAATACGGAATTATTTATAGATGAAATAGAAAAACGTCCTGCGATATGGGACATGACAAGTAGCGATTATTCAGATAGGAACTTAAAGAGAAGGACTTGGGAAGAACTCGTCCTCTCATATTCTGTGAAGTGTCGCGTCGTTTCTGCCGTCGGTATAAAATCACCGTTAAAACTGTTTCTATGTCCATCTTCGACAAGTGTAAGAACTTTACTGAACCATGGCGGCCGCGGCAACGCGCGTTCAACGCCTGACAAGCGCATGTCATGTGACCACTATACAAAAATTTAGCGCGAGTTCAACGCTTGTCATCTGAACGTACCCTTAACCACCTTCTCAAGAATCATATCTTGACACACTTGTGCTGATGTTTTGTCCCCTTTTTCACAAAGATATGGCTCAGTCACTGCTTGATAGCTAACACCCCACCAAACCATCTCTGAAGTCGGATGATGTCCACGTGGTACTCTGCTGACTAATTGGGAAGCTTCTATAGAGCTTTGAGCATTAACTCGACCATTCTGCTTGTTACAACATTGCTCAATAATAAAAAATTTCTGTAACCTCCCTTTGCGTGCCGCTTAAAAGATAAAATCTTTTAATTCTTTCCTTCACTGCTTTGATCTTTTTCGTACGAATACTACGTGGACGGCCAGATCTTTTTCTGTCAGAAACAGAGCTTTCATAGTAGCTATCAATAGCCCGGCACACAAACATTCGACTAATACCAAGCGGATGGAGAGTTTCAAAAATTGCATTTGGCTCCATACCTACTTTGTGTAATGCTATCACAGCAATTCGGTTCTATTCATCATCCCACTCCATTTTAATATCACAAAAATATTTAACACCGATTGGCGCGAAAATGAGAATGACAGAGACCATATTCAAATGTAATATTTTTTTAAAATTGTAATTGTATTTATGGCTAGACTAAGTACTTATATAAAAACTATCTGCGATAAATGTATTTGGAGAAGGGATACTCTTTATTTTTATAATTTTTGTGTTGTCATTATTATTTTATTAATTTTACTTTTTTATTTTATTTATTTCTGTGTAGTGCTTATGTTGAGTTAATATTATTTTGGTATGTGTTCGACAGCCGTCGGGCATGGATCAGAGGGAGATCGATGAGATCGCCGCCTGGTTAGCGCAGGAGAAGGTCTGTGTTATGTGTATTTATTATTTTATTACTTTCATTTAATTAACTATTTTCATCATATATATTAAAGTACTTCGAACGTAAGTATATGGACAGTCGCATTATTTCGCACGTAATAATATTAGATAATTGTCATTGTTTTTTTTTAGTTGATATTTTTATGACAGGTTTATTATAATACTGCTGTAAATATATGGCCAATTATAGTAAGGACATGTTCACTTATAGCATAGCGCGCAAAGATTCACTGCAATTTTAATTAAAAGTTATTTTTAATCAGCTATGCACATGCTAAATAGCCATATCAACTTACCAAGGCTACAAATTCGTACATTTGATATTTGAAACGAGGAAACGTTTATATAGCAATTAGTTACAAAATCGAATGATTGAAAAGTCAATGTGCACATTTTGTACTCCATATTTGTCCTACTGAACGTGAGACATGCAAGACGGCAACAGTTGCCGTCTTGCATGCCATATTTGTTATATTGTATTTCTTGAGATGTAATTAATTATTACACTCATATAATCTATTGAAAACACATTTTTTATGAGACCAGCACACTGAGCACACATTACAAAATCATAGGTTATATCTATGGTGTAACCATAGATTACACAACTAAGCACTTCAGGATAGTGCTGCCCTCTAACCTAATATTATATACAACAATATTGTTCCACTAAACTGACTATGAGGTGTATGCAGGCGGCGTCCGAGGCCAACGCGGGCCAGGACAGCGTGACCAGCAGTGACTTCGACAAGTTCCTCGCAGAGCGCGCCGCCGCCGCCGACACCCTGCCGCCCGCGCCCGCCGCCGTGCCCGCGGTCACCACCGCGCCCGCGCCCGCCGCGCACACGCCACGCCACCGCCAGATCAACAAGGACGACCACGACTCCATGTTCGCGCTCTGATCCGCCTCGCTGTCGCCACGCCATCTCCCCGCGGGCAACCGCTGAGCGCCCGCCGCTCGTAGTCACACTTTACACGAGGTTCATATGCTGTACACATCCCAGCAACAGATCAGATCTAGTGTTATTGCGACGCTCATAACACAAAACGAAATATTGAAAGATAATTGCTATTCTACGCCTGACAAAAAATTTAAATAACCTAAAATTTCCTTATTTATATGAAGAATTTCAAAACCTTTAAAAATACATATTATAAACCATATCACTATCTCAGCCGAAAGACGTCCACTGCTGAACATAGGGCTTCCCCAAGGTTTTCCACACAGACCCTCGCATCAAAACATATAAAATGTCATAATATTAAGACCTCGTGTAAATATTGTATCAGATATTCAGTAATTAGACAATGAGCAGGCCCGTGCCCGGTGTGCCCGCGCGCTCGCCGCAATACGTAGCCGTTAGTCGTTCACTTGTGTTTGCATCGAATCGTATCTGTATCGCGTCGACTTCCCACTATTATTGTAATAACACAACATGTACTCGATATGCCGTTTGGTGCCTGGCTTTTTATAGCGACATTGAAATATTTTAAGCTGACTAATCGACTTTATCTACTTACTAATTCTAAGAGTAAATCTTATTTAAACTATATGTCGTTGTTCGTGTTCGGATCGAGATTACTAACTTCTATGCATCGTAGAACTATTCGGATTTTGTTCAACTTAAAATACTTCAATATAAATGATTATGTAACATCGTGGTATGCAGTACATTATGACGGCCGCGTTATTCAATATGTATTACACTAGGCTAAGGTTACGTTAGGTAAATTTATTTAATATATAACTTCGTAGAGTTCACACCACGGGAGCATTTAATACAAGACCGCTGGCATTCGACGCCCTCGTGGCCACTGTTCACGACTATACAGAATGATTTTGAAATCGTGTAATTCCTTTTAACCACGCATTCTACTGGTGATATAGAATAACCCTGACCACATTTTTTTTATTAGAATTATATTTTTGGAGAAATTAATATACCGATTTTTTTCATGAAATGGTTTCAGATAATCATTTTAACCACCCGACACAATCTTAATATTTTACTAATTAAAAAAATAACAACAATAACTGATGTCGTGAATAAAATAAAAAGGACTATGTTTTTCCAAAAAAATAATACAAGTAAAAAAAATATCGTCAGGGTTATTCTATACCACCAGTAGAAAGCGTGGTTAAAAGGAATTACACGATTTCAAAATCACCCTGTATATACTATTGTATTAACGAGTGATCGACGTCTCGAGATTGTGATATAATATTGTTTTATATAGATATGTATATCGTGGTACTTTTATTTACTAGATTTAGTGATTACTAAAAGTAAATCAAAATAATGAATTTGTATATTTAGTACCTAACACTGCATTTTCTTTTTGTATATGTATGAAGTTTAAAACGAAAATATGAAATTAATTTAAAAAGAATACGATTAGGTACATGTCATTTTATGTATAACGATTCTATGTTAGAATAGAATATGAAATCCCACGTTGTATTTGTAACGGTTTTTGTTACTGTCATCCTTGCCTGTACTCATTATTAATCATTCATTTAGAACACGGCAGACATATTAACAGAGTTAACAAACATTGTAGATCGTCAACACAGAGAGTGGCGCCACCACTCCCAACGAGCCGGTCGCGCACGCCTAGTGGCACAACATGCATCAGATATTAATGACACCGTAGTCTCGACTCACAGATATTATTGTTTTATTATTTATAAGTTAACGATAACTGGTCTGTAAGTTATATATTAGATTATCTCAGCGTAAAGAACAAAAGTTACCCCTTACTTAACCCCATGTACCAAAGTTCTATCCATTCACTAACTACTTAATAAGCCATTCCACATTGTCTCAATTAAATGTTCTTTTGGTATTAATGTGATAATTTAAAAGAACAAGCTTAATGTTAATTATTTAAAAGAGTTATTTTATGTTGTAATCGTTGTATTTAAGATAATAAAATAATTACCATATTCTATTGTTTATTTATTTATTTCTGTTCCACGAGTATAGATGTATGTATGTGGCCGTCACACATTGTGTCGTTTCTTACTCTGCATATAAATACTTCAGACGAACGGTATGTTTGTACGTGGAGCTAGAAGTAAATCGGACAGAGCGCTAGGTAAAATAATAACTCTAGCGATTTATTTCTGTATTTTAGGTATAACGTCGGAACAGCGACAGCGTAGTGGAGTGCCACGCAGAGCTCTCGAGTTCGATCCCAAGGCACGCATCTAACTTTTTGAATTATATGCGTATTAAAATGTTAATTATCGCTTGCTTATTATATGTGAAGTCTGCCAACCCGCACTGGGCCAGCGTGATGGGCTATGGCCCAAACCTTCTCACGCTGAGGACAGGACAGGACAGGCTGTGGGACTGTTTAATACAGTGCTGATATTATTATTATTTATATACGTCATTTATTATAGTCGCTAATACAAGATGGGCTCTTGAATTCGTTTATGGATTGTCATCTCAATGGTTTATAATTATTTGTTTTTTCTACTGTTGTAAATATAATACCGTACCTATATAAATTTGATGTTGCCCGATCTACTACTGCCTAAATCTTTCTAACCTTATTGTATTAGGTAATACAGTTATAATTATTCCAAGTCCTGCCGCATGTTTATCCTTGTTTGTAAATTGTACCATAGCATGGGCAATGCTACAATGCACACGGTGGTCCATCGACTAACAGGAGATTTATATTATTTTCCACCTTCAGAACTAGTTGCAACAGGCTTGATTTAAATGTTCCGTCTCACCCTCCACTATGCAATTTGAAGTAATTTACTTTTCTTTTGTTTTAGTTTTGTCTTCCTGCGCCCTAGGAATAATTTCTGTGCCGTTGGAGACTTTTTCAACATCCAAACACATAACAACCAGACAGTACAACTACTTGTAGAGCACACCATGTTGTCCCACGGCGAGAATGAAATGGTAGTAGTGAGGTTAAGCCACTACGCCATATCTTGCTTAGATATTATATTATAATGTTGATACAGTTCAATTTCCTTCATGTAGGTTTATAATTTAACATGAAACTACATACATACATACATAGATTCACGCCTGTTTCTCAGAGGAGTAGGTAGAGACTACGGATTTCCTTTTGCTACGATCCTGACACACTTCTCTGGCTTCATTCACTTTCATAACATTCCTCATACACGCTCGTCGGTTCAAGGAGCTCGTAACCTGGCCTTTGTCCAGAACACTTCCGATCTGATCAAGAAACGTTCGCCTAGGTCTTCCCCTTCGGACTGTTTCATTCACACTAGCCTTATAAACTTTCTTAGTCAGTCTTTCTTCGTCCATTCTTTCTACTTGTCCAAACCAGCTTAACATACCCTTTTCTTTTCTCGTCACTATATCCACTTTCATGCCGCATCTCTCTCTAATCACACTATTCCTTAAAAATTCTGAAGAAAAGAGTCACACCACATATGCTTATCAACGCTCTCATTTCTATAAAATGACAGCGTTGAGAAGCATATGTGGTGTGACTCTGAAAGATAGAATAAGAAATAGCGTGATTTATTCTGCTCTCATGCTTCTTTTGCCATACCCAACTTTCACTTCCATACATAAGTGTAGGCACTAGTAGTCCTCTATGAACAGCCAAACGTGCCTTTTCGGATACATTTCGACTGTTCATAAAATGAAACTGCCTACTTAAATAGTCGTTTATTACAAGCTGTACTGAAATCCATTTGATATTTAAAGATAAGGCTTAGTGGCGTTTGTCAGGCGTGCGCGTCGGCGCCGGGCGTTAGAGGACCACACGCGCACAGGCACACAGTGAGATCTGGCCCTTACGGTCCCACTGCGAACAGTGCGTCCGTAAAAGCTATGCTAATAGGGAGGTACAATAAGGAGGCAGATTAAAAAACATGAATAAGTTTTAATTTTGTTTATTTATCAATTTCTGTATCCACAACAGATACACAATTGCAGATTTGGCAAAGACAATTATGAATATTTACATTATAAAGACAGAATTACCAAATATATGTAGATAATTACATTTTCCAAGTTATTCATTATTATGTAGTACTCGTTTGAACTATTCAACGAATCAATTTTTATAAAAAAAAGCTACAAAAATATAATAGGAGCGTAATTAATCCATCTTAAGTAATATTTATTGTGATGACAAATGTACAAGTAAGAATAAAATATAAAAATAAACGCCAATGCTTCACTAACAAACTCTTGTTCGATGTAACTAAACTTGTACTCAGGAAACGAGAAAATACGCCATTATGATACAGAAATAATAAATGCATTAATGTTATACATAAACTAAGTTATGCTGCTGTTTATGCTAAATAAATTATGCGTTTACAAAATAAATTAACGTTTAGTGGGCACTTGTACGAGATCCGGCCCTCCGCGTGATACACGCGCACAGCGCCGCCTGGCGGAGTATTGCATTACAAATATCAAACTACGCGTACGTCCATAACTTAAAATTCGTTCAAGTACAACCCTTAACACAATTTAGAGAACAGTCAACAGTCTAGCAAATGAAATGCAAACGGGTTAGTTTAAGTATAAAAGTAAATAATTATAATCTATACAGTACTATGCTATGGAAGTCTCAGACGAGTGTACTGGCCGGCAGCGCGCTTATAACTCGTCTCGGGACGGCAGCTCGTCTTCCTCTTCGTCCTCGCTCTGTGGACAACAAACACACGTTACAATACATCATTCATTACATTTATATTACACACAATATACGTAACCTACACTATAAACTATATGGAGTACAATTCATTTTATCTATTCGTAAATGTATGAAGTATTGTTTGGCGATATGTGTCTACTGTACCGAGTGATTTTGAAATCGTGTAATTCTTTTTAACCACGCATTCTACTGGTGATATAGAATAAACCTGACCATTTTTTTATTAGAATTATATTTTTGGAGAAACTAATGTACCGATTTTTTTCATGAAATGGTTTCAGATAGTCATATGTTAACCACCCGACACAATCTTAATATTTTACTATTTAAAAAAAACAACATAACAATAACTGATGTCGTAAATAATAAGGGCCAATAAAAAGAACCGCCCGTTATTATTTACAACATTAATTATTGATATGTTATTTTTTTTATTAGTAAATAATTAAAATTGCCTCGGGTGGTTAACATATGACTATCTGAACCCATTTCACGAAAAAAATCGGTATATCAGTTTCTCCAAAAATATAATTCTAATAAAAAAAATGGTCAGGTTTATTCTTACAAAAAAATAATTCTAAAGAAATATTTTCAGGGTTATTCCCACCAGTAGAATGCGTGGTTAAAAGGAATTACACGATTTCAAAATCAGCCTGTATACAATCATAAGTCGAACAAAAAAGCATCTCTTATACCTAAAATGTTACATAGTTTACTAATAACGTTTAATATTGAGTACGATAAAAACTTTTATCTCAGTGTAGGGTCACATGTTATCTTATGAAAGTCAACATATTTGAGAGTAGTTTCGTACTACCCTCCAACAATTATTAAAGTCAGATAGTTTCGAATGCATAACATACAGTTTATATCATGTATAGTTAACATTCAAACATAGATTTTCAGACATTCTGTAATAATTTGAGAGCTACCGCAGTCATATTGTAACTCATAATGCAGCTGCGCTTGAGCAGTATGCATGGTCCACGCCCATTGCTATTTTCTATTATGTTATATCATTAGGTACTTGTGTCGAGCCAACATGCCCATATAACTCCCTTAATCATAGAAGAGTAGAAAATGTAATATAGTCGTATTTTTCATAAGGGGACAGACCACTCTGAGATCGCATAATAGCTGTTTGTTATTAAATGATGTGTACTTCAACGATTACATCATAAAACTAATTGTCGCCTGTGATATCTCATAAATTGAATATTATCTAACACAAAAGGATGTTATCAAATCCGATTGATAGTTTCTGAGATTACCACATTCAAACACAAAACCTGTAGAGTTTTATAACATTGGTGTAGGTATTCGATAACGTCAGATAGTGTGGGTACGTTTGAGCGCTCATGTATTCCATTAGGTGATACCGGTTATCGCGTTACTCGTTTATATTTGTCATCTCTTGCCAAAAGTCACGTGTATCTAAGTGATGTGATGCAATCGTAATCGTACATTATGAGCTGTACTTCTGTCTGTCTGTAACCGGAGCTTTTCTAGACTGATTGATTAGTGTTTGTATAAGGCCCGAGTGGAATATGGTATTAAATATATGCTCAGCGTATTCGTCGTCACCTCCATATATTTAAAGTATTTTATTATGTTAATAAATTTTTTCTAGATTTTCCAAATTATTGTTTTAATTTTAAGATTTAGAATATCTAGATCTAGAATTTAAATACTATCTCTTTACTGAATTGTATTAAAACGTAACAAACATAGATATTCTCACATTCATAAACATTAGTATTGATGAACCGAAGCTATTTCAAACAACATCGATTCATTACATATTATATTATCATTGAGGAAAGAATGCCTCTCAAATGTCGACATAGGTCCGGTACTTATAGTCAAGATACTAGATGACTTTTCATTATTCGTCTTTAAAAAAGACAATACCTGCACTAGGAATATTACCTGTGTCACGGTGGACTTCACAAACATTCAAACAACGGACACGAAGAACACCCAGCCTCAGGACAACCATTTGTGGCTCACACAAAGTTTTGTCCTGAGTGGGGCTCAAACCCCAACACTTGGCTGTAGCAGTGGCGAGGCGAGCACTTAAAACTACTACGCCATTCGGTCGTATTACTTACGGACAGTTAATTATTGACACATATTTTATGAAAAATATGTCAAGGGTCCACGAAACGAGTTGTTGCTTGTAACAGGACCATAGAGATGTTGGTACATGCCGCAGTAGTCTGTAGTATTACAAGTAACGACACTCACCACACTGGGCACGGGCTCGGCTCCCTCGCCGTCAGTCTCCACGAACTTGGTCATCGCGGCCAGCGTCCTCTCACCGTTGTAGTCGCGCACCTACACATACAAACAAATTTATAAATAACAACATTCGAGTAAATAATATACACATACATAAGTACTAGGTATCTATTGGAAAGTCAGTACAGTAATCGGTATTTGTACAAATCTAATTGAATAACTATGACAATGCAACTACAATATGTCCTGTACAGTGACATATTTGTGGCATAATCTATACATATAAAAATGAATCCCTGTTTCCCTTGGTACCACGCCATAACTCGAGAACGACTTTAACGATTCATCTTTGTTTTTTAAGTTTTCTAATACTTTGTATAAGATTCTAGGAAAAGAAAAGTTAAGAAAATCGCGCAGAAAATTGGATAATTGAACTTAACGGCTATTTTAACTTAGCGAGTTTGACAGTTCGTCTAAGCTAAATCTGTCGGGTCAGCTAGTCAACAATAATAAATTATGAAGTTGTCAGCTTTTATAAATTAGTTGAATATCAGATAAACATATTGAATTTGTCAAAAGTAATGTTTGATTAAGCTGTACAATTGTTACCAACAACTGTATATGCAATATTGTAAGACACGTCAACTGTGAAAATGATGACGAAATTATTTGTAAGATTTTCGCCATTATCTTACGTAAATCTTTAACTATACATTTTATTTATAAATCTGGCCTAATAGTCCCTATCTGGTATTAGGACGACATTCACAAAGTATCAGTTTGGTAATGGTCAATATTTGGTAAGATCTTGTTCACCGAACAAGTTTAATCAATTGACTTATATTTTAGATATTGTCAATAACGTACTTGTTAGTTAATTATTATTACTCCTAATAGTGCTAAATATGACATTTGATTTTACCTTCCATAAATAAAATGCTAAATCAACCCAGGTTAAAAAAATATATGTTACCGTTATAAGTACTTCTGTAACTCATTAACTATGCAAGAGCCACTCCAGACACAATTAGTATGCTATGCAGCTTTACTACACCTAGAAATAACTCTATAGCTTTATCAAAAACCAATTTGTAAGACTGGAATTGTATAAAAAGAATCGCTTAATTATTTTTTCATCATTACGCATTCTTTAAATATCAACTGAAATATTCATTTTACAAGACTCTACAAGTAATACGAGTGTAATGTTGGTACTGACCTGGTTGTCCTTGGTGTATAGTTTGATGGTGGGGAAGGAGGTGATCTTGGTGTGCTCGAGCTCGTTGGCGGTGGCGTCAATCTTGGCGATGACGACGTCCTCGTCCTTCTCAAAGTGCTCGCCCAGCTTGTCGTAGATGGGCACCAGCTGCTTGCAGTGGCCGCACCTGACAAACACATATACACAAATTATTATCTATACTAATATTATAAAGCTGAAGAGTTTGTTTGTTTGAACGCGCTAATCTCAGGAACTACTGGTTCGATTTGAAAAATTATTTTAGTGTTGGATAGCCTATTTATCGAGGAAGGCTATAGGCTATATAACATCACGCTACTACCCACAGGGGCTGCGCAGTAATGATAAACACGAGTGAAACGCGGGAACATCTATAATTCATAATAGGTAGTTAAAGATATAGGATGACGACTTCTAAATGTTATTATTAAAAAGTAAAGGTCAATGATATGATACCTAACGCTAAAATGAACTGTTTCAACGTGATGTTATCGATAATCCTGTTATATTACCTGTTTATTATATAGAGCATAACTGGTTTTATGAATATATTATATTATTTTTATCACCTACAGCTATAGCTTAAATACCGTAAACTATTTTATAGATATATGCACGCTCACGCCTTGCCTGCGTGAATAAAGTGACATTCAAAACCATGGACAGTGACATTCGTGAACAGCACTTTTAATAGTCTTTAAATTAAAATGTTTAACATTAATTTCTACGTATTAGAACTATTGTTTCACCGAATAAAAATATCCTATGTATATTGTCAATCTGCGTGATGAGACTGCCAAGTTTAATACAAAGTGGAAACTTCTTTGGATTAAGTGTAGTTAATTTGAACATTAATTATTTTTAAATTGTATCTGTTTGTTTCCCAAATAAAACAAAATAAAAATAAAATCTGTTCAATCTCTTACGCGTGATTCAGTCACAAACATCTTAACAATCTATACTTTTATAAAGCTGAAGAGTTTGTTTGTTTGGTTGAACGCGTTAATCTCAGGAACTACTGATATGATGATATACTGGTTCGAATTGAAAAATTCCTTTAGTGTTGGGTAGCCTATTTATCGAGGAAGGCTATAGGCTATATAACATCACGCTACGAACTACGGGGGCGGCGCAATAACCATAATCGCGGGTGAAACCGCGGGAACATCTAGTCTGTCATATTTATATCCTACTAATGTAGGATACCAGTCGATAATAACTTATGAGAATAGTAATTATGCCAGCCGACATACACATTCGACGCTCCAAGATATAACAGCCGCAAAATAATAATTACTTTACATGATCAATACATAAATTAATTCGGTACTGTCTTCAGCTAAAATTTACATAATGCGTCAAATTATGATCAATTTCCACGTCGTCGGGTAAACAGTAAGCGATGACGTTTGACACGAATTAATTGCGGCTCAGTGAATAACGACTAACGAGCTGGAACACTTGTGCACATTACACGAGACCTGCGCGACAACGCGTCTCTACCAGCGTACACTACACAAGGTTATTCTTAGTCAAGTGAAAACCTCTCAGGGGGTGATTATACTTGTTAATATGAACAACTTTTGTTCCGAGACATTGCCGTCATCGCGACAAAAAATCTGCTGTTCCATACATTTTGCCGAGGTCAAACTCCAATTTTGTATGGAACAGCAGATTTTTTTTTTTTGCGATTAAGGCAATGTCTCAGTACAAAAGCTGTTTATAATAACAAGTACAATCACCCCCTGAGAGGTTTTCACTTTACTAAGAATAATCTTGTATAATGTAACTATTTATGAATCATAAAACTGCAAAAAGCCTTTTCAAGCGTGCCCTGACTGTATACCGTCATTTTAAACCCTCACACACACTTATGGCCAGTCCCACAACTAACAAGTAAAAGTAATCTGAAAGATAAATCGCATGCTGTCTCATGTTAGGTTAAAGAAGAGAGACGGCGAGACTTTTATCTTATAGATAAATGCTATTTGGAGGTGATGGCACAAGCCATTAATATTGTATGTAACAATCAGGCGCTAGGCGGCACAGAGCTTACATCCTAACATTTTATGGACACTGGTTTCATTGGACACCGGTTTCAAATCAATTTATCAATATCCCACCTTATACAGGGTGTTAGGCATACGGTTGTCCAAATGAAATAGAGATCTGGTCTGGGCTATTACCAACGCGTTGAACTCAGGCAAATTACATTTTTTCTCAGTTTTAGTGATTTGATTTTTTTAAATTTTTAACATGAAAGATCGGATATTTGGACTCAAATTGTAAAAATGTTGAACAAATATGGGTTTAACTGTCATAATTATATTTTTATTTTAGTTAAATATTGCTACATTTCATTAAAATTATTATTGGCTATAGACACCTTGTAAAAAAATTATAACAGGCTGCCAAAGTTTTGGAAAGAGCTATAAACAGAACAAAGTTCGACTTTGCATGATTAAAAAAAATAATAATAATAATTAATTTGCCTGAGTCCAACACGTTGGCAATAGCCCAAATCAGATCTCTATTTCATTTGGACAACCGTGTGCCTAACACCCTGTATAATAAGTTTTGATCTATTCATGTCAGAATAGATCAAAACTTCGTTTTGTCTAGCAGCTTTTGCTTTTCAACTATAATACAATTGAAAGTCAACTCAGTATGTATGCGAAACAATATATAGAGGTAACGTGCTCCATGACTAGAATGACACGTCACATGATAGAAGGTCTACCTGTCACTCCATAAACAGAGCGTTGGTATTCAATCGAACATATTGATATCTAGATAATAATAAATGCTGTAGAGAGCGCTGAGATGCATATGTGGTGTGACGAGGAAAGATAGAATAAGGAATAGTGTGATTAGAGAGAGATGCGGCATGAAAGTGGATATAGGGACAAGAATAGAAAAGGGTATGTTAAGCTGGTTTGGGCATGTAGAAAGAATGGACGAGGAAAGACTGACTAAGAAAGTTTATAAGGCTAGTGTGAATGGAACAGTCGCAAGGGGAAAACCTAGGCGAACGTTTCTCGATCAGATCGGAGGCGTTCTAGACGAAGGCCAGGTTAAGAGCTCCTTGAACCGACGGCCGTGTATGAGGAACGTGATGAAAGTGAATGAAGCCAGAGAAGTGTGTCAGGATCGTAGCAAATGGAAATCCGTAGTCTCTGCCTACCCCTCTGGGAAACAGGCGTGAATCTATGTATGGATAAAAATGACCGACATTTTCTCAATGCAATGACGTATAACGTATCCGTAACTAATGGTCGTGTACAATTTGCTACTTGCTTGATATGGTGTAACATGATTCATGGCGTTATGCTATATTGTTGAAGTATCGATTATGCACGTCTAGTTATCGCAGGTAGGTTCATATATCTTAAGCTTAAATGCTAACAAAGGAATATATTTTCTTTCTTCACACGCTATTTTATTACCAAAGTTACTAACCGATAGGTATAAATAAATTTTACAAAAGCTAGCAGTTTGGATACAAGCGGTGCTAGTTCAATGGATAAGCATAGGACTCGCGATCGAGAGGTCATTGGTTTTAACCCCATACATTAAATATTAGCTTAGTTGGAGGGGTTAACAGAATACTAATAATTTGAATTCATTAACAATTACAAATTAACTTAAAAAATGATATTTCTAAATATTTATATTATTAAGTCGTGGCTCTGCTAAGTATAACAAACAGGACCACTTAATTCTGCTACACCCAGAACATAGACTAGCTACCTATATTGTATCCACACCCTTGTTCGATTAAATAACAGTTAGTTCGCTCTTGAACTCGACCCAGTATCGCAAACAAGTGCTTTTAATGCCGTTACGTTGTCAGTGGCGACGTAATGTGTGTTTCACAGCGTGAGGCACTTGATCAAACACACGTGACCACGACCGACCTTCGCTCATGTGTTATACTACTAGCTGTTGCGCGCGGCTCCGCCCGCGTGGCACCTACATCAATAAAAAGTAGCCTATGTCCTTCTCCAGGTTTTAAACTATATCTGTACCAAATCTATGCTAATACTATAAAGCTAAAAAGTTGTTTGAACGCGCTAATCTCAGGAACTACTAGTTCGAATTAAAAAAATATTTTAGTGTCGGATAGCCTATTTATCGAAGAAGGCTATAGGCTATATACATCATGCTACGACCTGAGCGGAGCAGCAATAAAAATGTCGCAAAGACGAAGAAAATTCTCTTATATGAACCAGACGAAGTTGCGCGGATCAGCTAGTTTATAATATTAAGTAAGGAAGTAAGAATAAGTATAAACAAGGCCATTTAGATGATTGTATGGTTTTCTTTGTATCTAGGCAATAACTGTAGGCATCGATATATATGACGCGAGATATTCTGTCTGCGGTAGTAGTGAGATGATATATAATTAATTTGCTCACATATTGTTTGGTATGAGCGCTGTATATTTTATTTTAGTTATTCTTGTTAGTCATTATTGCTGTAATTATATTCACTCTCTTTAGAATGTAATAATCTTTGATGTTATCTATCATTGTTGTAAGTTATTTTTAATGATATGCAAATTTTAAACCTCATTTCTCCAAAGTTAAAAAATATAACATAGAACTTTGTAATAGTGAGCCAGCGATATGTTTATCAAGATCTTTAATTATGAGTATGTAAACAATTATTACTTAATTGTTTACATAATGATTCATCAATGGTGTTATGTATAAGGTCATACATGTAGGTGTGAGTGTGCCTACACAAACAGGTGCACTTAATAACAAACAGGTCATACTCATTAAGAAGTAAAACATTACAATCATTAACTTTTTAATTTTGCTTCTTATGTGTGTGTATCTGTATGCGTAAGTATTGTATTATTCAAGCAATTTAAAAAACTAGTAAATATCACATAAAAGTAATCGTGTTTCCAATTTTCATAGCATAATTCGCGGTTATATGATTCGTTTTATTTTTCTTACTAAGACAACGACGACAAATAAAGTTAAATACATTAAATTCATGAAAAAACACTACACGCACACAACCATGCATTTGACACACGCAGTCGAAGCGCGTAACTATGGTTACATATATCAATGTATCAGCAATATCTTACAGGCAAATTTTGGTCGAATTTCGAGCACTAGGCGACCGCTAGTATAGTTAAATACACATATAAATAATCAGTGCCTGAAGTTCATTGTTATATAGACAAATCCTGCATACTATAAACTCCTGTATCGCGGCGGACTTGACTAACATTTTTAAAATAGTAATTTTTTGTGTTTCATCTATACTTTAAGATGTTTCCGCGGTTTCACCCGCGTTTATCGTTACTGCGCCGCCCCCGTGGGTCGTAGCGTAATGTTATATAGTCTATAACCTTCCTCGATAAATAGGCTATCCAACACTAAAAGAATTTTTCAAATCGAACCAGTAGTTCCAGAGATCAGCGCGTTCAAACAAACAAACTGTTTAGATTTATAATATTAGTATAGATTGGAACGAAGCTAACGCCTAAGAGACGCGCGCTCGGCCTTGTTTAGACGTTAGGGTTCATTGAATATTGTATACATCCAGTTATTATCCTACAGATTAAGAAAGTGTACACAGTATTGTGATGTACCTGCTATCATTCAATAATTATTAATAAAACAAACAAAAAAAAATACTGAACAAGTTCTGGATCACACAATTTTGTGTCCGTTTGGGTATCGAACCCACAACACTCGGCGCTTATGTAGTAGCAAGCAACCTTAACCAGTGCACCATCCGTGTAGTCCTAACTCACAGACTAAGGTCGCAGTGATATTCTAAAAAGTAGTGAATATGACTCACCATGGCGCGTAGAACTCAACAAGGACCTTCTTGTTGGTGTCGAAGACAACGTCGTCGAAGTTGGTGGCCACGAGCACCTTGACGGGCTTGGCGGCCCAGTCCGAGGGCAGGTTTTCGCTCAGCAGGTGCTGCTTCAGGGTACCAGCGAAGAATGACTGGATGAATTCCTGTTGGCAAAAACATTGTTTGTGTAAATCATGTGGCAATAGTTAACTTGGTTATACTACGAGGCCGACAACTCACAGATCAATTTACAGCTGAAGCAGGAGCGCGCTTGGCTACTAGATCAGATAACTAATATCATGCTAGTAACATAAATCAATGGCTGACGTTTGCATATATGTATTATGTTTTAAGTTAACAAATTATATTTTACTAGATGTGCCCGCGGTTTCACCAGCGTTTAAGGCTGCGGCTGCGCCGCCCCCGTGGGTCGTAGCGTTATGTTATATAGCCTATAGCCTTCACTAAAGAATTTTTCAAAAAGAACCAATAGTTCCTGAGATTAGCGCGTTCAAACAAACAAACTCTTCAGCCTTATAATATTAGTATAGATATTTGGATTCATGGGAAGTAATTGCTAGAAAGAAAGAAAAGAAAGAAAACATACTTTATTTCTAAAATCACGAAATCTTTCACAATATCATTAAGTTTTTAATCTGTGCCTCAGACGTGGCTGGCCACGAGTACATAGCTACGTACGTTTACTACGACTTTAATTAATCATTTTTTCACATTATTTGGACTACCTTGAGCACTTAGTGTTATTGAGATTTCATAGTAAAAGACTCTCAGTAGCAACACAGAGTCTGGGCATATGATCCATCCATAAGCACCCCTTTTACGTAGGCATAAATAATTAGCTAAATGTAGGTCTAATCCAGCTCTGTCTATGCCTTCATAGATATACAGCTATGAATAGATATGCTGTTATCATTCTAGCTTTGTCACGCCCTTGACAGTACTACAGGTAAATGTAAATGAAGATAATCCTTACTAATATTATAAATGCGAAAGTAACTGTCTGTCTGTCTGTCTGTTACATTTTCACGGTCAATCCGCTGAACCGATTTAGATGATGGAGATAACCTGAGACCCTGGGAAGGACATAGGCTATATAATAAGGCTTAATGTGTGTCATTAATACAATTTTAGTTTATTTATTATGTCATTATGTCTGTGTACTCGTAAATATAGAATAATTATGTACAAGTGTTATACTGTGGTGAAAGAAACATTATTATTATTTGTTTCTCTTTCACGGGTATATTCCTAATACGTTAGGAAAATACCCGGCCCTTTGGAAGGTTTACACGGAGACATGGGTCCAGCGTGAAGAGGCCCCTAGAGTTTTAATCAAAGGTGAGATGGAACACCTACAGCGGCACTAGCCGCAGCAGGCGTAGGACTATTGCTACGTATGGATTCTAATATATGGGCTATGGGTATGGGTGTTTGATGGACTGGTATATTGGTAACTATGGATGATAAAACGACGTCTCCCCTGAATTATTATTATTATTATAACATCACGCTCCGGCTCACGGGAGCGGCGCAGTAACCCAAATACCACTGACGCGGGTGAGACGGCGGGCACAGCTAGTATATATATAAAGTAAATCGGTTCGAATGGACCGTAACGGCGCCGTCATGAAAACCGTGACTACAGCGTTTATCACGGTCTACTACTGAGTATTATACGCTCACACGCCGCCGCCGCCCGGAGACTAAATAAAAACATTTAAACAACTATGCACTTATCGTAACGCTGTAAAATTGCCCTATAACAAGCAAATCAACTTTTGACTCACTAAACATATACTTATTTTTGTATGTAAACATATGGTTATTTTATTACTTATCAGTCTCTATGTTATTAATGGGGTACGTATTACAATACCGAAATTTCATAATAACTATGACTGAAATACCGACGTCCAAAACAACGAAATTCAAAATACCGAAAGTTTTAAATGCCGATAGCCGTCATATCGAAACATAAAATACCGATGTCCAAATGCCTGAAAGGATGAAACCCCGAATGGACGAAATCCCGAATGGAATCCCTCAGTTCTATGGTAGAACTAATGGGAGTTTTGGACAGAGCCCCGCTATTTCTGGGTGGGTTTACAAAAGAGAACCGAACCTACCGCTTCCGAGTTGGAATCGTACGGATGACTTCGGGATATGCATATGGATCTTCGCGATTTTAACCTTTCAGGCAAATGAACTTTCGGGATTTAAAACTTTCGGCTAAATAATCATTCGGCGTTTAATTTTTCAGGATTTCTTCCATAGGTATTTTAAAATATGGTCTTTTAGATTTCGGTATTGTAATCGTACCCTAGTAATGATTTTAGTTTATTCTTACAAGCAGCTACAGTACTACAACAAAGCTTTAACTGTCATGTTATTGTTTAGAGTGTTTCCTCTTCCTTGGCTCGGTATACCGAGTAGTACCCGCCCTAAGACCCTCAGGGAAAAGGTGGCTCAGTGCCCCCGCTAACAAAAACTGTATCTCCTAAAACTTTGCTGGCTATTATTGATGTGTGTATTGCTGGCTGTTGTTGAATTATTAAAATGTTTATGTTGGAATCTAATTTGCTACAATATCTATTTAGGTTGTTGGCTATTACTCCGGCGGCTCCTACTATGGGTATCATTTCTGTGGGTGTTTTCCATAGTCTAGTTATTTCTTTCTTAAGTGCATGCTATTTACTGAGCTTTTCTATTTATTTTGCTCCTATGTTGTAATCAGATTAACTGTCATATTAGTATATAGAATATTATTATAATATATAAGTTATATAAAATATTACATTATGATTGATAGAGAACAAGTGGAGCAAGTGAAAGAGTTTGTATGAGGAATGTGATGAAAGTGAATGAAGCCGAAGGAGTGTGTCAGGATCGTAGCAAATGAAAATCCGTAGTCGCTGCCTACCCCTCTGGGAAACAGGCGTGAATCTATGTATGTATGTATAAAATAGGAATTTTATAATCCCTATTATTACAATATGAGTGTATTTTATTATATGAACATGGCGGCTGCACTTTTGTAATTATACCAAAAGGGGTTATTGTTTACCCCATATTGAGTACTAGCTTTTGTGCCCCCTGTACCAGATTTAATCTAAATCGGTTGAGTGGTTCAGCCGTGAAAAGGTAACAGATAGACAGACAAGAGTTACTTTCAAATTTATAATATTAGTAAGGATTTGATATAAGGTCCTAATTTCAATCTTTGCTTAAATTACGACTAGAGTAGACGAAGTATTTCTTGTTTCATAGTTTGCTAATATATTGTGTTGTTAAATTCTCTAACTAAACTAGAATGCTTGTGAGAGGAGTACGTTCATATCGATAGCTGTATATGAGATTCGAACTCATAATAACCGATCGCAAGTACCTTATCAATTGCGTGAACATAAGCAATTATAAACGAAACATTTTGATTATTATGCTATTAACAGAAAGCTATATAATGATCGCGCCGAATGGTTTATGGCTACTGTTACGAGTCGATAACGATATTATATAAGTATCGCCGCGTGGCGACACGATGCGTCACCTCACACACACGTGGGCCGGAGATACGACTTCCGTTTAAAATATACCGAATTACAACATCCGATAGTTAATAAATGTTATTAATAATAAGTTATGTTTCAATTCGGTGTATGATGTGGCCTGGCGTTGGCAAACGAAGCAAATAAACTTTTTTTACACATTATCGCAAAAGGAATCGAATCCTGTGCCTTGGTGGGCGTTACAAATATAATATGGAAGGACACAAAGTATATCAGAGTAAAAACAATTACTTGTGGATCACACTTTAAAATTGTTCGTATAGGATTCGAACCTACGACGCTAAGCATGACAGCAATGCACCCGCGACCTGTGCACTCTCTATATTAAAATATTTTACCAAGACCACAGAGTGCCCGATTTTCTGTCTGTACTTATTTGCTGTGTGTATGTTACTGGCATGCCGGACACTTTTGTAATTATTCAGTAATATCTTTACTGATTAGAGCATCAAACCCGGAATCTGCCTATGGGAAATAACAACAAGGCAAGTCTATCAACTATTTCAATTAATAACAAGCAATAGACAAGTATAAGTAAAGAGTGCCGTAACTGCAGGAGGTAGATAAGACGCTGATATCATAGACAATAGACAAGTATAAGTAAAGAGTGCCGTAACTGCAGGAGGTAGATAAGACGCTCATATCATAGACAATAGACAAGTATAAGTAAAGAGTGCCGTAACTGCAGGAGGTAGATAAGACGCTCATATCATAGACAATAGACAAGTATAAGTAAAGAGTGCCATAACTGCAGGAGGTAGATAAGACGCTCATATCATAGACAATAGACAAGTATAAGTAAAGAGTGCCGTAACTGCAGGAGGTAGATAAGACGCTCATATCATAGACAATAGACAAGTATAAGTAAAGAGTGCCGTAACTGCAGGAGGTAGATAAGACGCTGATATCATAGACAATAGACAAGTATAAGTAAAGAGTGCCATAACTGCAGGAGGTAGATAAGACGCTCATATCATAGACAATAGACAAGTATAAGTAAAGAGTGCCGTAACTGCAGGAGGTAGATAAGACGCTGATATCATAGACAATAGACAAGTATAAGTAAAGAGTGCCATAACTGCAGGAGGTAGATAAGACGCTCATATCATAGACAATAGACAAGTATAAGTAAAGAGTGCCGTAACTGCAGGAGGTAGATAAGACGCTCATATCATAGACAATAGACAAGTATAAGTAAAGAGTGCCATAACTGCAGGAGGTAGATAAGACGCTCATATCATAGACAATAGACAAGTATAAGTAAAGAGTGCCGTAACTGCAGGAGGTAGATAAGACGCTGATATCATAGACAATAGACAAGTATAAGTAAAGAGTGCCGTAACTGCAGGAGGTAGATAAGACGCTCATATCATAGACAATAGACAAGTATAAGTAAAGAGTGCCATAACTGCAGGAGGTAGATAAGACGCTGATATCATAGACAATAGACAAGTATAAGTAAAGAGTGCCATAACTGCAGGAGGTAGATAAGACGCTCATATCATAGACAATAGACAAGTATAAGTAAAGAGTGCCATAACTGCAGGAGGTAGATAAGACGCTCATATCATAGACAATAGACAAGTATAAGTAAAGAGTGCCGTAACTGCAGGAGGTAGATAAGACGCTGATATCATAGACAATAGACAAGTATAAGTAAAGAGTGCCATAACTGCAGGAGGTAGATAAGACGCTCATATCATAGACAATAGACAAGTATAAGTAAAGAGTGCCATAACTGCAGGAGGTAGATAAGACGCTCATATCATAGACAATAGACAAGTATAAGTAAAGAGTGCCATAACTGCAGGAGGTAGATAAGACGCTCATATCATAGACAATAGACAAGTATAAGTAAAGAGTGCCATAACTGCAGGAGGTAGATAAGACGCTCATATCATAGACAATAGACAAGTATAAGTAAAGAGTGCCATAACTGCAGGAGGTAGATAAGACGCTCATATCATAGACAATAGACAAGTATAAGTAAAGAGTGCCATAACTGCAGGAGGTAGATAAGACGCTCATATCATAGACAATAGACAAGTATAAGTAAAGAGTGCCATAACTGCAGGAGGTAGATAAGACGCTCATATCATAGACAATAGACAAGTATAAGTAAAGAGTGCCATAACTGCAGGAGGTAGATAAGACGCTCATATCATAGACAATAGACAAGTATAAGTAAAGAGTGCCATAACTGCAGGAGGTAGATAAGACGCTCATATCATAGACAATAGACAAGTATAAGTAAAGAGTGCCATAACTGCAGGAGGTAGATAAGACGCTCATATCATAGACAATAGACAAGTATAAGTAAAGAGTGCCATAACTGCAGGAGGTAGATAAGACGCTGATATCATAGACAATAGACAAGTATAAGTAAAGAGTGCCATAACTGCAGGAGGTAGATAAGACGCTGATATCATAGACAATAGACAAGTATAAGTAAAGAGTGCCGTAACTGCAGGAGGTAGATAAGACGCTCATATCATAGACAATAGACAAGTATAAGTAAAGAGTGCCGTAACTGCAGGAGGTAGATAAGACGCTCATATCATAGACAATAGACAAGTATAAGTAAAGAGTGCCGTAACTGCAGGAGGTAGATAAGACGCTGATATCATAGACAATAGACAAGTATAAGTAAAGAGTGCCATAACTGCAGGAGGTAGATAAGACGCTGATATCATAGACAATAGACAAGTATAAGTAAAGAGTGCCGTAACTGCAGGAGGTAGATAAGACGCTGATATCATAGACAATAGACAAGTATAAGTAAAGAGTGCCGTAACTGCAGGAGGTAGATAAGACGCTGATATCATAGACAATAGACAAGTATAAGTAAAGAGTGCCGTAACTGCAGGAGGTAGATAAGACGCTGATATCATAGACAATAGACAAGTATAAGTAAAGAGTGCCGTAACTGCAGGAGGTAGATAAGACGCTGATATCATAGACAATAGACAAGTATAAGTAAAGAGTGCCATAACTGCAGGAGGTAGATAAGACGCTGATATCATAGACAATAGACAAGTATAAGTAAAGAGTGCCGTAACTGCAGGAGGTAGATAAGACGCTGATATCATAGACAATAGACAAGTATAAGTAAAGAGTGCCGTAACTGCAGGAGGTAGATAAGACGCTCATATCATAGACAATAGACAAGTATAAGTAAAGAGTGCCATAACTGCAGGAGGTAGATAAGACGCTCATATCATAGACAATAGACAAGTATAAGTAAAGAGTGCCGTAACTGCAGGAGGTAGATAAGACGCTGATATCATAGACAATAGACAAGTATAAGTAAAGAGTGCCGTAACTGCAGGAGGTAGATAAGACGCTGATATCATAGACAATAGACAAGTATAAGTAAAGAGTGCCGTAACTGCAGGAGGTAGATAAGACGCTGATATCATAGACAATAGACAAGTATAAGTAAAGAGTGCCGTAACTGCAGGAGGTAGATAAGACGCTGATATCATAGACAATAGACAAGTATAAGTAAAGAGTGCCATAACTGCAGGAGGTAGATAAGACGCTGATATCATAGACAATAGACAAGTATAAGTAAAGAGTGCCGTAACTGCAGGAGGTAGATAAGACGCTGATATCATAGACAATAGACAAGTATAAGTAAAGAGTGCCGTAACTGCAGGAGGTAGATAAGACGCTCATATCATAGACAATAGACAAGTATAAGTAAAGAGTGCCATAACTGCAGGAGGTAGATAAGACGCTCATATCATAGACAATAGACAAGTATAAGTAAAGAGTGCCATAACTGCAGGAGGTAGATAAGACGCTGATATCATAGACAATAGACAAGTATAAGTAAAGAGTGCCGTAACTGCAGGAGGTAGATAAGACGCTGATATCATAGACAATAGACAAGTATAAGTAAAGAGTGCCGTAACTGCAGGAGGTAGATAAGACGCTCATATCATAGACAATAGACAAGTATAAGTAAAGAGTGCCATAACTGCAGGAGGTAGATAAGACGCTCATATCATAGACAATAGACAAGTATAAGTAAAGAGTGCCGTAACTGCAGGAGGTAGATAAGGCGCTGATATCATAGACAATAGACAAGTATAAGTAAAGAGTGCCGTAACTGCAGGAGGTAGATAAGACGCTGATATCATAGACAATAGACAAGTATAAGTAAAGAGTGCCGTAACTGCAGGAGGTAGATAAGACGCTCATATCATAGACAATAGACAAGTATAAGTAAAGAGTGCCATAACTGCAGGAGGTAGATAAGACGCTCATATCATAGACAATAGACAAGTATAAGTAAAGAGTGCCGTAACTGCAGGAGGTAGATAAGACGCTCATATCATAGACAATAGACAAGTATAAGTAAAGAGTGCCATAACTGCAGGAGGTAGATAAGACGCTCATATCATAGACAATAGACAAGTATAAGTAAAGAGTGCCGTAACTGCAGGAGGTAGATAAGGCGCTGATATCATAGACAATAGACAAGTATAAGTAAAGAGTGCCGTAACTGCAGGAGGTAGATAAGACGCTCATATCATAGACAATAGACAAGTATAAGTAAAGAGTGCCATAACTGCAGGAGGTAGATAAGACGCTCATATCATAGACAATAGACAAGTATAAGTAAAGAGTGCCATAACTGCAGGAGGTAGATAAGACGCTGATATCATAGACAATAGACAAGTATAAGTAAAGAGTGCCGTAACTGCAGGAGGTAGATAAGGCGCTGATATCATAGACAATAGACAAGTATAAGTAAAGAGTGCCGTAACTGCAGGAGGTAGATAAGACGCTGATATCATAGACAATAGACAAGTATAAGTAAAGAGTGCCGTAACTGCAGGAGGTAGATAAGACGCTCATATCATAGACAATAGACAAGTATAAGTAAAGAGTGCCATAACTGCAGGAGGTAGATAAGACGCTCATATCATAGACAATAGACAAGTATAAGTAAAGAGTGCCGTAACTGCAGGAGGTAGATAAGACGCTGATATCATAGACAATAGACAAGTATAAGTAAAGAGTGCCATAACTGCAGGAGGTAGATAAGACGCTCATATCATAGACAATAGACAAGTATAAGTAAAGAGTGCCGTAACTGCAGGAGGTAGATAAGACGCTGATATCATAGACAATAGACAAGTATAAGTAAAGAGTGCCGTAACTGCAGGAGGTAGATAAGACGCTGATATCATAGACAATAGAAAAGGAGGTCGCATACCAATAATAGCTTGTCTTTGTCAGTATAGTGTATGTGTATGTATGATTGGTAGGCATCGCGAACGGAGCACTCGTGTGTTTAACGTTACATTGTTTCATAACTTTTAGCTTGCGTTTGATATTATAATTGCTGATTTGTCTGTGTTGCATTTTAATTCAATGTCATGCACATTTGCGTAGTCTTTCGAGTGCTACAACTATCAAAAACGTCTTTAATATCATGTATTATTAAACAATATAACAACTCATTTGCGAATGTATATATATATATATAGTGTTTTGATCCAGTAGTTTACAATTATATTAATCCTTACTAATATTATAAATTCGAAAGTACTCTGTCTGCCTATCTGTCTGTTTGTTACCTTTTCACGGCTAAACCACTCAACCGATTTAGATGAAATTTGGTACGGATATAGTTTAAAACCTGGAGAAAGACATAGGCTACCTTTTATTGGTGTAGGTACCACGCGGGCGGAGCCGCGCGCAAAAGCTAGTACTTTATGAAACATGATGCTTGGTGTAGTATAAAATGCAACAACTACCATAGATAAGCTACAGAAACTGTTTGTACTACAAATAAGTCGATAATCACTTGAGGCACTGTCAATGTACTTTTAAGAGCTTGTCCCACCACCTCCAAATAGCATTTTCTATAAGATAAAAGTTTCGCCATCTCTCTTTTTTAACCTAACAAGAGTGAGACAGCATGCGATTTATCTTTCGGATAACTTTTACTTGTTAGTTGTGGGACTGGCCATAAGCTGCTGCACATATCGTTATACTAAAAGGGTTATGCCCTAACCCTTCTCACACATATACCCTAAATAAATAAAGAGAAAAAAAAAAGCCTTCTCACAGTGCGAAGAGGCCCGCGCCGTAAGATCACTGATTAGTTTCGTCAATTCAATTTATATATATGTATACATAATATTAATTCCTTTGGTACGTTACCTCAACAGTGTTGGCAGAGAGTTCGTCGCTGGCGGGCTTGTACTTGGCCATGTCCTGCTCCAGAGCGATGAGGCGCGCGGACGGGACCTCCTCCTTCTTCATGCCGAAGAACTCCAAGATTCTGTACCACAAACAACATATTTATTAGCTTACTAGATTTTACCCGCAATTTCGCTCGCGTAAATGTAGGTTAAACTAGTAACAGGACTTTTTCTGGATGAAAGGTAACTTACGTCCTTTTCTGCTCCCCTGACAATGTGTATGCAAAATTTCATGATGATCAGTCGAGTATTTACGGTGTGAAAGCGTAACAAACAAACTCACATTTGGATTTATAATATTACTAGCTTTTGCGCACGGCTCCGCCCGCGGGGTACCTACATCAATAAAAAGTAGCCTATGTCCTTTCCCAGGTTTTAAACTATATCTGTACCAAATTTCATCTAAATCGGTTGAGTGGTTTAGCCATGAAAAGGTCACAGACAGACAGACAGATAGACAGACAGAGTTACCTTCGAATTTATAATATTAAGTAAGGATAAGGATTATATAGTAAGGCTAGTTAGGATTTATTTACATCACACAGCAGTAACACTTGAGAATAACAACTAAAATCAATGAACTATTATTGTAAGTACCTGATACTTACAACTAGAAACTACTTCAACCTTATTGAGTATGTACTTGATACAAACTTTCATTTTTATGAATTTCTCACAACTGCAGAAAGGAAATGGCGAATTAAAAGAATATTAACAGCCTGTTTTTATAAACTTGTACCAGACGCAGGTTCTCAGAATCAAAAGGACATGTTTATGGTCAACTACGCTCGATAAGAATGAGTTGAAAAGTGTGATATTTACTCTAATATATTCACGAACTTTCAGACGTGTCAAACTAGTAATACGATATTTTCGAATTGAAACTTTAATTATATTTACAATTATTCATGGTCATAAAGCATTTGCATCGAGAAAATCAAAGTTATGTTTTCAAAATCATAAAGATTGGTGATGAATGCCATGGCTTGTTAGCAACACAAGTATATGGTAAATTAATTAAAGAGCACGATGACAACTGGGCTTTCATAACGTCTGACACACTTCCAACTATCATCTCAGACATTTGAACCTAGTACGAGTATGTCAAAGAATTAATGGAACTCTATCTCCCTAGCCTTTATTATTCCCAAGTCACTTGGGGTCGGCTTTCTAGTCTAACTGGATTTGACTGGATATCAGTTTTTATATGGAGCGGCTGCCACCTGAGCTCCACAACCCGAAGGCTAACGATACCGTAAGGCTAGACCAGTGTCAGGATATTAGAAGGCATTCACTGACTTCCCAATAACAACTGCCATAGATGTTGATGGCAGCCGGGACCGACGGCTTAACCTGCTCTCCGAGGCACAGAATGAAACAGGCAAAGAATTAATGAAACTATAAAGATGAAAATATATTGAACATTACCTCTGGTGTTCATCTTCATCGGCATCAATGGCGACGCACATGATCTTGTCGCGGTAGTTCTTGGCAACAGGCTTGAGCTCCTCCACGTACTTGTCGAAGTCGCCATTTTTCTACAAACAACATTAAACATTAAGCTCATTTGAATTCGATTCTCTTTACCGCGCAAAAGTTCATCGACCACGAGGTCAACGAACCTCCTGTTTGTATTTGTCAGCGTAATTATGCACAATTAGTAAATGTTAACACGACGACGCAATCGACGCAACAAACCGATATCGATAATTAATTTCTACCAAATAAAACATCGATTTGATAAAGATTTCCGATCGAGCAATTTACAGCTTGATCGCACATCGAATATTCAACTAATCAATTACCGTCTAACTGTTAATACATACCGATATTAAGAATATTCTATTCACTATCCATTTACTATACGTGTTTTTATAAGAGTAATCGTAATAACAGTTTATTGAAGATAGAATTTGTAAGATATGTGCGGCAAAAAGGTTCATTAACCGCGGCGCATGACCGATTGCAAATTACCGGTGAAAGTTCACGGCTAGCGCCGGGTCACCCGCGCGTCCGAACCTTCAACTATTTTAACTGGCTCGCCATTCGCATACACGTGAAAGTACATCTTGTTTAACCACTTTCGAGATCGTGACATATAGTTGCATTGAACGACATATTTTTTTAATTCTCAGTACGTCTAGTACCGCTGGCTGTATCTGAGACTCTTACTTGGTATTTTTGGTAATGTATTGCGCATGGGATATACGTCTACCTCTGGCGGTTTGGTAAAAAACAGGTTTTACCGAATAGTAGTCACGTGGCCACGAAACTAGTCATATCTCGTTTTAATACTAATTTGAACATTAAAGATTCACATCTCCAAATATTTGCATGTATACCAGCGCGCAGCGTTGTTGCAAAAATGGTACTTGTAATTTTTCCGCATTTGAACACCAAGTTGGTCCATTATGCGTAAAAAAATGGTACTTATTATGGACAAAATTGTTATACAATGCTATAGTATTAAAACTTGATGTATAATAAAAATTCCATTATGATATTTTTATGTAAAAAGAATATTGCTTTAATACACAAAATTATTTATGTTGCATAAAAATTAAGCAATTTAAATTTTTAAAATCTTATTAAAACAGATTAAACAATAGCTATGAAAAAAAATTATATCTACTTATTCAACAGTACTGTGATTATCATATATATACAAGGAATACCAGATATTTTTTGAAGATGGAATCTGTATCTTACCTTGGACAGGAACAAGAGGAGGTGGTATTTGATTTGTCCGCCGAAGATCTTGGAGGCAGTCTCATGGGAGAACTCAACAATGGTAGGCATGCTCTGCACGAACACCCAGGTCTTGAACACATCTTCTTCGAATTTCTCGCCGTCGAACTTGACACTGGGGTCCTCGAACTGTAGGACAAATTAAATATTATAATTAGAATGAAATGAGATTGAAATTCTTATGAGGATACACTTAATCTCTTGACTAATGCTCAAACCTGGGGGAGCAACCACATTACTTTATTACTATACTTTTAATTATGTATGGATTACAGCTGTCAAAGAATTAAATATTAATAATATGCTAAACTATTACAGAATTTAATATTATGCTAAATTATTAAACTACAAAATAAAATAGCATTTCACCAAAATATACACAATTTCATTCATTTTATTGAAACAAGATTTTAATTGTCAACCTAGTCAGGTTTAATTACCCACCTGTACCTAACACCAAATGTATAATTGAATACAATACATTAATATTAATAAAATATTTTAGGTCTGCCACTAAACAAAAATAAATATATAATATAAAAGTTAAAACTCATAGCATCAGATTATTTTTAAGTTTCAATAAATGTAGATAGTTAGTTAATATGATAATCATATATGATTAATATGTATAAAAATCAAAGGAAAAGAAGTAGGTACAGTGAACTGATAAGATAACAGAACTGTGCTAATGTTATCAGTAGTCACTATTACTAAGTTAACACCAACAATAATGTAATGCAGTTCAGTTTTTAGTTATCTATTACTTTGTGTGTGACCTACAGGCTAATAAACTTATTATCTGCTTGAGAACAGCTACATTTAATAATAGTAATAGATAATAATAAAATATTGAATTATTATCAATATACAAATATTGCTTCAAATATTGAACGGTCTGATGGCTTTTAATAACAGTTAATGACTGGATAGATAATTAAAATATCCATTTACAAACTGTTTGATTGTAAGATGCAACACATTAGCTATATCTCCCACATGGTTGATGCCTGGGTCATGTTGCCAAATTCTCATAAAATTGTGCAATACACAGAATGTATGACTAAGAGCTGCATATGTACATTTTAGGAAATGTACAACCTTAAGAACTGACAATTTAAAGATACAGAAAATAAGAAATGAAATGAGTACTTACATTTTTGTAAAGAACAACACTGTCATCTTCAGCATCCAATTCAGCGATAACTTTCTCATCAGACACAACAGCAAAGACCTGGTCGTCAACAGCACTGGCAACAGACAGGAAAGCCTTAGCCTTCTCAGTGTTCTGGTCAGAGAAGAAACCAAAGATAATGACATTGTTGGCGCCAATCAGTTCCTTAGCCTGTTCAGCAGAAGTTACTTCCAGGGCTGGAGGACCAGTCTTCTTCTTCAACCATGTGATGATATCATCAGCCTGGCGACCACCTGAGAAATAATTATTTTATTTACCCTTAAAAACTCAAATAGCTATACTTAAATGACCATGTTTTAAAAACTAGCAATATGTTTAGGAAATAAACACACCTTGAAGTGTAATTAATAAAGGATTTACGTGTTACAAATTAGTTTTATCAACATTTCAAATGTTATTATTAAACCATGAAAAGTTAATTGAATGTTTTTAAAAGATAAAGAACAATTTTCCAATGATTAATTATAAGTAATAAGTACCCGAGTAGTCAATTGGGCTTCCGTTCCTGAAGAATTTGAGAGTGGGGTATCCTCTGACGCCGTAGTTCTCGGCGAGTTCTTGTTCCTGCGTGGCATCTACTTTAGCCAGTTTAATAGGCGATTCTTCCTCAGCCAGCTTGGTAGCGGCCTTGGCGTACTCGGGAGCGAGGGACTTGCAGTGTCCGCACCATGGTGCGTCTGCAAATAAGAATTACCAGTTACTACACAAAAGGCATGGATGAGACGTGCCGGCACGCGCGTTACACATCGCACGCTGATTGACGTGTCATTCACAATTTTATAAGACAATGAATAGATAAAATTAGTACATAACACTAGTACCTCAATATCACAAAGAAATAATACAAAATATATAATTAACAATAAATACTTACAGAATTCCACTAAGATGAAGTTGTTTGATGAGACAACACTATCAAAATTGGATTTGCTAAGTACGAGTACATTTTCCTCTGTGGGTACTTCATCGGCCAAAGCGGCGCCCAATAGGGCTATCGCCGTAAATAAGATAACTTTCATATTGGAATAGTCGACACTCCACAAGCCTGCTCGGAAGACAAAACTCTACAAAATGACTAAATAGGTACTGCGGTACTGCCACTTCTTTCGCTCCCGTCTCAGTTCTCACTTGACGTGGCAGCGTCGATCCGCGTTCGTGTGTATTGCTGTGATTGGTTGGCTTGCTATCTTTTTAATACATAGAGTGACTAAGGTCAAAATAAGAAACTCATCCTTAACAAAAACAAAAGAGATTTTACATGAGCAGTTTTAATAAGCAATTATATTACAAATTATGAATAAAATTATATAATATTTATGACTTATTTCAGCCCATACCTATGTTTTGTTATTATTATATTACCTTGCATTGATATGTTATATTATTATACAAAATTATATACAAGTAGGATATCTATGTATATTACAATTATTATTGTATTAGTTAATATTTTACTTAATGATATATAAAATGTTATATGTCTAAAATACTTATATAATAATCATATATGTATAGTTATTATTAATAACAAGAATCGATAACGAAAATAAAACGTTAAAAATATTTTTATTGATGGCGCCTAATACAATATCAGCTTTGGATCGCACTCATTAATGACATTTGCCCTAAGAACAGCTGGTTTTGACAGTTATTGTCATAGATAAGACACTAAGGTTATTGTAAAGCTATTGAAATTTGAATTCGTAACAAACAATAAGATTATAAAGTGAGAATGACAAATATTTTGGCCTTATATGTATATTAAATTAAGCTATAATGTAAAAGAGTGCTTCTTTGACATCAGAAAAAAATAGAGCCTATAAAAGCTTTATTATTAATATGGAAAGGAACAAATGAACAGGTTATTGCTTTATTTTATACATCATATGTAGTCATTAGTCCTACAGATTTCAGCAAAGAAACTAACGTCGTTATATGAATTATATAATTTATAGCACCTTTGATGATTGCTTGTATTAATGTTAATGTATTACCTATATTATTGATATATTATAAATTACACAATAACCGCGTAATAATAACTAATAGCCCTAAAAAATTTATAATATATATGTTAAAGCATATCCTAATATGAATTCTCCAAACATTTGTAAAGAAGACAAGCAATACAAAGTCATTGTACAGTGTGTTGAAAGTTTGAAACTCCATTCAGCACAGAATGTTTTACTATACTTAATAATATTGTATCACCCACGTGACCAGTATAAATAACGAGAACAGCCAAACCATAGTAAATTACAAAAGCTGGCACACATACCACACTATTACAGATTTATTTTAGAAGTTTTAATATTGGACTGATTCCAATTTTTGTACTTCTGTCCTTCCTCATTAATGCTGTAGAACAGTTACCTTATTGTCTTAAGTAATTAATATCAGTGTAAGGCAGTAAGGTAGGTTAACATTACATACACCTAATTGTTCCTGTTATTATTAAAATTATCATTATTTTATTTAAAAATTGGTGGATGATAAAATTATGTAATATAAATCTAATACATATTTATAGTTCAGATTATACAGCTCTGTTCAGTGTGTTAAATTGTAGAGTGAGTGATTTAAAAAAAAAATGTGTTTTGTGAATTAAAGGATTAATAATAATCAAAGTGTGTGTACATAAATCTGATAAGAAAACATATAATAATACCACATGGTCTCTTAAAGTATTACAAAGCTCCTGAAGATAGTTCTAACATGTGCTAGTTATTATGAACACATAATATACTGTTATAACAGCAAAAACATATTCAAATTACTTAGTGTTTCTCTATTTTATTGGAGGCCAAAATCTTTTTTTTTTTGGATAAATAATTTATTTATTTATTTCACATACACAACACTATCATTACAGGGAACCTTTTTTAAAATAAGTAATCAAAAGTTTAAATAATTTATTGTTTAATTTAATTATTACCTTTCCTAATCTAAAAAAGTAGTGTTTATTATAATTTTATTTTATTTGGTTTGGCTACAGTAAATATATATATAATACACTGGAGTAATATACATGACACAAAATAAGTAGTAGTAGTAATTCTTATACATTTACCAATTATAGGCTAACCAACACTTATATACTTATATGACATGACACTGCTTAATTAATAATATTTAATAGGAATTAATAGCAATAGATATAAAAGAAAACGCAACTATATATAAAATAAATAATAATTCTATTGTTGTGTGCAGTGTTGCTTTTTTAGTATCTTATAACTATTAAGATGGCTTTCCATTACATTCGAAATAGTAACTAATCCAGAATGAACATATTTTTTGTAAATACAAACATATCAAATGCATCATCTTTTGAAACAGCAAAAATACTGGAGCCTGCTCTAGTATTTTTCATCTACTGCAACTATACCGTATAAATTAATTCAAAACATTTACAATTTCATTCACAATCCCACTTGGCGAATACTTTACGACATTGCAATAAAAACATTACTAACATACTGCAACATGTCACATTTATAACTAGAAGACAAACATTTACATTCAAAATTTATGCATTATGTTTAATAAATTGAATCCTGTTTTGACTTCAGATGCCAGAACTCACTGTAACATCAGAAATATATGAGGAGTATGATTACAGAACTAAAATAACACCAAGCACTGAAGGAAGTAAGTCTACCGACTTTAATACATAATATCTTATCAATATAAATAAAAAGGTTTTATTATAATGAGTGCTGAGCCCTTCCATAGCTAGGTTTAAGCTTTCACCCTTACCCATCACTGCCTTTTGTGTGTGTTGCTTTAAATCTTTCTCTTGTCTTATAATTTCTTGTGGCACATGTTGACATATTGATGTGCTTATGGGTATGGGTCTACTGATAAATTTGCGGGTTAAGACCATCATCTGTATTTGGTTCTTTCAAACATTTATTTTTTAAATTGACTCGGTTGTGTTTGATCACTAATGTAAGCAGTCAGTGCAAAGTCCACCCAGTGCCGGCGCACGGAGCAGCCGCTAGAGGCGCCAAGACCCAGTCTTGCCACACTTCGGTGATAAGAAAATCGATTTAGACATAAACATGTTTGTTTGGCACCATAATTGGATCGCGCAACATAATGAAGACTGTCTCGATCTGGAAGGAGGCTAAAATCCCGATTGCTGACATGATCTTTGAACAGACTCTTTGTCCAAATACTTCATTGCGTCAGTCTGGACGAACTTTACTTATCTCATGGTGGACATCCCTAGGATTATGAAGTGAGGCCTTTGCATATTTTTTGTCGCCAATCTGTCTTTCTCTACTTTTCAAGTCGACGATTCAATTTATATAATTATAATCCAGTGTTGGGGCCAATTTAGCTGCCATCGCTACATCAATTCAAGGGTCTTATCGAATGCCATTTGACTAATCAGACATTTAAAATATAAGACGACGTGTGTGGACTCCTTATAACAGATGTGTGGATGACATTTTTCTTTAAAAAGTCCACACAACGGTTAGATTCATCTACAACCATTTGACGGCGGCACGGGTTCTAGCTGGTTGTTGTGCTTCGTGGGTTCTAGACACACATGGTACTCTGTACCAAATTATTATTATGTTCACGAGTTCAATTACCGGGTCGGGCAAAGTGATATTAGGTTTTCTGTAATGAAAATCTCAGTAGCCGCATGGTGTCTGAAACTGTCCGCTATTACATGTAACTTTAAAAACCTGACGAGATGTGTGTGTACATTTGTACCTACCGCTTCAGGGATATAGCCGTTAAACCCGGGCTTTATGTCCTAAATTCATAATTTGTGCTTTCAGATGTAATATCAGAGTTCCCATTTTTACTGCCAAACACTGCCAGTACTGCCACATACGATGAAGACAACGACTTGGACGTAGAAAGACCACCAAAAGAAATTATAAAAATAGGTAAGATATCAAATGTTAAACATTTTAATTAAACAGTATCATCAGTCATTACTTTTGTTTATGTAAAGTCGCCACCGAATTATCGTATCTGGGAAGACGCTAGATCTCCTTGGATGGAGGTTCTGTCACCTGGCAGACACACTGTCGTTCAAAGATTCCGTTACATAGATAGATAGATACAGGTCAAGATAATAAAAGCTTGTTAAAAAGATAACTGCTAGGCAAAGAACGTTCAGATAGGTTCGATCGATCGTGAGGATCGACCCCTGAACACTTAGTACTTAATAATTTCCAAAATAAAATCTTTCTGAAGAGCAGCGCTGCAAATTGTAACCCCATGCCAGTCTATTCCTCACTTACCATTTCTTAATTAGTAAAATATTGTAATGCATACCTACATATAATTATATTATAGAACACAGTTCGAGGACAAAAATCGCGCTAGTCGGTCTCCAAGTATGGCGCGGCGCGTTCTTATTGGGCGACTGGCTGATACACCTTGGTCTAAAGGGAGAGCTCACGAATAAATCAGTGTTGGAGCTAGGCGCTGGTACTGGCCTCACAAGTTTTGTCGCTGCTGTGTACGCTCAAAAAGTTGTTTGCACTGGTAAGTTACTTTATTTTTGTACATTATGAGATCTTATGCGTGGAAGCGCTATCCCTGGCGCCATTGATAGCGATGAGTAATAGTCTGTATGAGCAAATATTATGTTTGACATTATTTGAATGGATTATGGAGTTTTATTGACAGAATTGTCTTGTAACCTTTCCTGACCTATTTCACCTCCTTAAATACCATATTATCTAGAATCTTGATACAGCTTTATTTCTAACTAAAAGGCCAAAGCCTTATTTTCTTGGCTTTATTTTTAAAATAAAGAAAACTTCTTTAATTAATAATGAGACGTTCTGTCCAAACCTCATGCTTCAGGCAGTGGTTTGGCTCAACGATGATGAATCAAGACAGAAAAAATATATATAGGTATAGATGACAATTTTAAAACACCAAGTAACAAGTTTGCAAATTAATTTCTGAAAGAAATATTAGATACTATCCATATGAATCCCGTGACCATCGGTTCAATCTAGTATGTACTCTATTGCAAAAATAAACCGAGGAAGATAAACATTAATAAACATCGTCCGTCTGGAGAACTTGATTATTATTCTATAGTCGCATATGTATATTATGCAATACTTCAGAAAAACCGTGTCGAAATTAAACATACAAATATATTTCGCGAATGTATTTTAGCACTGAGTTTTATAAGACGTAGCCTAGTTATAAACTCGTAAATTCGGCTGAATGTTATTTTTAATAAAACCCTTACTTTGGCACGTATCTCCTGAAACTAACCCCAAAACATGAAATATTTCTATTCTCGCAGAAGGTGTTCGGATCGGACCGTTACGAAATAATGCAGTAGGTATTGCAGAGATCGTAAATGATTGCAGGATTGTACCGTGACATTTTTATATTCGGTTAGAATCGCGCATCGCTTGAATGAGTTAAAGCTGGAAGCAAATAATTATATTTATAACATATGTGTAAGGACGTCTCATTTTCCAGAGCGGTGGAGGCTGACCCGGGTCGTTCCCGTGCCAAAGGGTAGGGCAAGCGTGAGTGTAGAGGATTATAGACCAGTGGCTGTACTCTCTACACCAGCAAATATTTTTGAATCCGCTATTCATAGCAGTATATCTGGACAGGTCAGCCCACAACTTTCGGATACCCAGCACGGCTTTCGGCCGGTGAGGAGCACCACCAGTAATTTTCTCAGTCACATGGCTGATGTGGTTCCAATAATAGATGAGGGCGGTTAAGCCGATGCCGCTTACTTCGATTTCAAAAAGGCTTTTGACCTGGTCAATAATGACGTGCTCCTTAAGAAATTAGCAGGCGTCGTCGGTTTCACCCCTCAGTTGCTAAAGTTTTTTGCTACATGACAGATAGACAGCAGTATGTTGAATACGAGGGACATGTATCGAATCCATATTTTACGAGATCCGGGGTAAGTCAGGGCAGCAACCTTGGGCCCCTGGAATTCATAATAATGATAAACGATCTACCCAGGGTTGTCCAAGAAGCTAAATGCTTATTATTTGCAGCCGAGCTTAAACTGTCCCTCGCTGTCAGGAGTGAAGAGGCCTGTAAGAGGTTGCAAAAGGCTATACACCGAGTAACTTCTTACAGTTTAACATTTCTAAGTGTGTGACAATTAGTTTTACTCCATCTCATAGGCCCATCGTTCATGAGTTCTACGGTATACCGATGGTTAGGCTAACAGAGTTAGGGATATAGGTGTTTGTCTTAACACAGAACTAAAGTTTCATCAACATATTCTCAAATGCTGTATAGAAACCTAGGTTTTACTCTTAGAACAGTGCATGATTTTACAAACATGAAAACGATTATAGCCTTGTATAACGCACTGGTTAGAAGCCAACTGGAAAATAACGCAGTCATCTGGTCTCCACATGAAACTAAATATAGTCTCATGTTGGAGCGGGTACAGAATAAATTTGTAAGATCTTTGTACACGCGGTACTACGGGGTATATCCGTTTTACCCATTAATGTATCCCACTTTATTCGTTTTGGGTATGGTAGGGTATAAGGAGTTAAGGGTTTAAAGGGAACTAGCATTGACCTCATATATATTTGAAATATTTAGAGGGAGGATACATAACGCAGATATGTTGAGACAGGTGAATATGTGTCCCTGATGGGTATGTAGGGTGGCGACGCCGGCCCCGGCTGCTGGGGCGGTGCCGCGCGGCCGCTCCAACCTACTGGGGGAGGCGCGACTGCGCACTCTCAACCTTATAGCTGAAAAAACTGACCTATTTCGTATTGCACTGAGTGAATTTACAAGAGTGCCATTATTTGTAATATGTCATAAAACTTTAATGAACTTATCATACTAAGTATTAGACACTGTCGCATTAGATATAAACGTGTAAAGATATTTTAGATAATTTTAGATAAATAAATAAGTTATTGATTCCAAAAAGAAATTGCTGAGGTTTCTGCTGTCAGTACCTACAGCATTACCTTAAAGGGCTATAAGGTTATTTAATTGAAATGTGGAAGTAGGTACTCTATCCTACTGAAGTGGATGGTGCAGGTCGGTACTTCGACGGATGAGCCTCTACTAGTTTGAGCGGACATTCTGATATGCTATAAGCGAACTAACTAAGTGTTCGCTTGGCGCATATTTCGCAGCCCGCCTTAAAAAATCTTGTCGTATTTACCTATGGCTGTTTTAGCTGTAGGTAGTAGGTACCTACCATGTACCATACCCATACTTCAAAAATCTATTAACTATTATTAATATGTATTGACAATAACTTTTTATTTTGCAGATATTGACCTCGGAGGCATCTTAGAACTAATAAAGCTAAATGTAAAATACAACAAAAAGTTAATACAATCTCAATTCAAAGTGATGCCGTTAGATTTCACCGACATCGCATGGTCGCCTCCCTTGTTAGAAGAAATAAAACAAGCGGACATTATCATTGCGGCTGATGGTGCGTATTTATTTTATTACTTTGGTATCTATACTAATATTATAAAGAGAAAATATTTGATTGTTTGTTTGTAAGGATTAAACTCAAAAACTGCACAACCGATTTAAAAATATTCATTCACCATTAGAAAGCTATAATCTATTTATATTTTTTCGGTAATAATAATTAAAACAATAATTGAAGGGCTTGTTATAAATATTTATGGCCCAGAGGCAAACGCAAAGAAACATTGGATTATTCTACATATTATATTTTAATGATTTTGTCCTAATTACCTACTATTATTAGTGGTCGCCTAGTGGTCAAAATTCGACCAAAATTCCTAAGCTTGCTACTTTGTTTTCTGTTTTTCTCTATTATATATAAATAAGGTATAGGTAACCATAGTTACAAAGAATTGTACGACGTCAGACGAACAATGTCGAAATACTACGAACGCGATTCGACTGCGTGTATCAAATGCATGGTTGTGTGCGTGTAGTGTTTTTTCATTAATTTAATGTATTTCTAATGCATATTTAACTATGCCAAATTTCATACTCCTTCGTCCGCGCAATGTTCGTAACAAGGGGTACCGCAGTTTTTGCTTCACGTATTATAGATTAGTATAGTGTACGTTTCGGTATTGTTTGTTGTAGTGATCTACGACGATGACGTGACGGCTGCGTTCATATCGACCATACAGAAGATACTCAACACGGCGCCGCCCAAGACTCTGTACGTGGTGCTGGAGAAGCGCTACGTGTTCACCATAGAGCACCTCGACTCCGTGGCGCCCTGCTACGAGACATTCCTCACTCTTCTCGACAAAGTCAAGACAGAGAACACACATTCCACATGGACCATACAACAGCTACCTCTAGACTTCCCAAAGTACTTCACCTACGAACGGGTCAAAGACCTAGTACTATGGAAAATATCGTCCACTAAAACTACATAATGTACAAAGACAATAGCCAATTAAATTCTATTTTGTTCTAATTTGTGTGTCATTAAAACAACCCTTCATAATGAGTATAAATATTTATTCCAATTTAGGTTGTCGACTGTGACGATTCAGTGCTACAAAGTGAGCATAAGAATTGATTAGATTTAAATAAAAAAGGACACCAGACAAACGCATAATAAATTTGAACATACAAATATTGTGTATAAATATAAAATAATATTTCCAATAAGTTATGCCATTTTTGTTGAAACTTTCCTAAGGATGCGGTTCAATAATCTCACTAAAGACAAAACCTTTATTATAACCTATACTTAACTTTATTTCTGTGTGGGCCAAAATTCATTGTATTTAGTGAGGAAAGTTTTCCTTAGTTCAGAGTTTCTCGCCTGCTGGTCCTTCTCCTTGCTGAGGGTCTCGACGCTCTGCCCCACACACAGGTCACCCGTGAAGTGAATGATCACCACTTGCGTATTAAATGTCACATTTTTGTCTTGACTCTGCTTACTGTAGTTGCTATGCGGCCCAAAGTCCATGGTGAATGGCAGCGTCAGATCCTCTGTGACAAAAAAATACATCTAATTATAGTTCGATTTTATTAGAAACCGTCATAATCAATGACGCCACCAAACTTTATAAAAATACAGCAGGTCGAGTAGGTAGGTAACCATCACCGGTCGGCGGTCTTGAGCGTTCAGTGAAAGACTAGCCGTTAAATGATTGCGCAGCGTTCAATTACGTACTTATTTAACATATAGATTTATATTGCACTTCTGGAGTAGGCAGTTCAATTATAATATAGGTATTGACGCCATCTCCGATCTTCTTCAGATCAAAACTGGCAATGATTTTATAGGCCAGTCTTCAGCTGTTATATTAGTAATTCTTTACCAAGTAACATTTTTCTATAGGGAACATGTGCATCAGTGGATCACGGGGAACAGTGAATCGTTTGTTATAACTTTATACCCGTTGCTCTCACACAAACACGCGTTGGCTTCGGTAACGCTCCCCCATACCCCGCGCCACCCAACTAGTCGCCGTCACTAATTCACAACGGGAGGACGCGCGTCAGCGCATCGGTCAGTAGGTAAGTACGAAAAAAATAATTTACGTAATGTTTGAAGTTGTATTGATTCAAAGTTATGTAGATACTTCAAAATCTTTGCATATTTTCCTTTAGTATGTGTGTCTAATTGTTTAAAACTTTATCAAGTTGTGTGGTAAAAGCGATTTATATCTTTTTAATAATATTATTGCTGTTATAAGTTAATGGGTAACAGTGAATCATGTGGTTATGGGGTTCGGTGGAGCGTGATCCACTGTTCCCCAAAAAGTTTCGAATTTCAAAGTATACTTGTTTACAGATCAACATGCCACGTGATAGACAAAGAAAGACACAGATTGGTCTTCATACTGAAGAACAAATGCGCAACGCCTTAAACTTGATAGTGGAGGGTCAAACCATAAGAGCCGTTTCAAAATTAACCAAGATTCCGTTCACCACACTGCAAAGGTATTACAAAAAACTATCAAACTCTTTAGCTGAGGACCCTACTAGTTCAATTGCACTGACACCGAACTATGCTGTACGCAAAATATTTACTTCCACTCAAGAGAAAGCAATTGTTGACTATGTTATTAAATGTAGTCAGATGTTCTATGGTCTAACAACAATTGATATTCGTAAACTTGCATACGAGATGGCAATGCTCAATAATATCCAGGTGCCACAAAAGTGGCATGATACTAAAATGGCAGGTATTGAGTGGCTATATGGTTTTAGAAAAAGACACAGCAATCTGAGTCTGAGAACACCGGAAGGTTGCAGTTTAAGTCGTGCAACATCCTTCAACCGCCATAATGTTAAATTATTTTTTGATAATTTAGAAAATGTTATGTCAAGAGAAATTGTGTTTGGCAACGGAACTAGGGTGTTTAATCTAGACGAAACCAATACAATGACTGTACAAAAGTCGGCCAAAGTGCTCGCCGTCAGAGGCCAGAAACAGGTTTCTAAAGTGACTAGTGCCGAAAGAGGTACACTTGTAACTACATATTACATAGTGAGCGCACTGGGCAATACTCTGCCACCTGTTATGATTTATCCACGGGTTCATTTTAAGCAATATATGATAAATGACGCACCGTCCGGCACGTTAGGTCTGGCCACTCAATCTGATTGGATGAATGGAGAACTGTTCGTGAAGACATTACAACACTTTATAACTCATACAAATAGCTGCAAAAATCACCCTAGCCTTCTAATACTAGACAATCATGAGTCACACATTTGTATTGAGGCTCTTAATTTAGCGAAAGAGAATGGAGTAACAATTATTACCGTCCCACCGCATTCAACGGGCAAAATGCAACCTTTAGATGTTGGCGTTTTTGGGCCGTTCAAAACGGCATATAATAAAGCTGTTGATAGCTGGATGATGCGCAACCCAGGCAAAACCTTCTCCATTTATGATGTTGCTGGGTGCGTTAAGGAAGCGCATATGAAATCAATGACGCCGAGTAATATATGTAATGCATTTCAGGCTACGGGGATTTTCCCTTTTAACAGAGATGTCTTCAATGACGTTGACTTTGCACCCAGTGAAGTTACCGACAGGCAGTACGAGCCAAATCCAAGCGAAAAACAACAAGAAATTAATTTCTGCGACGATAATGATGAGAACAGAACAAGAAGTCCATCACCATCTATATTACCACCTTTACAAATACCATCAGCAATCGACGATGACTTAACCCTCTCTGCTAACCGTCAAAATACCCCATCTAACAATACATCCTTTGAAGACCTTGTCGAATTTCCTTCAAATGATATTCAATCTTTTAATGACATCCGACTAGAGCCGTCGATATCTTCTATCGAGAAAATCCGTCTTAATCAAAATCTAACTGGACCACCTTGTACACCAGTCAAATCATCCCACGCTGTCACAGATTATCACCTTGACGTATTGTCTATAAAACCATCTTGCACTTCATGCTGTGACCAAGTGCCAATGCCTTCGACATCTACGGACCTAAATACACAAACCAAGACATTTATAAGTCCATTAGAGTTTCGTGGTTTACCAAAAGCTGCACCTAGAAAAGGTGGCAGAGCAACTAGACGAAAAGGTAAAACCATGATTGCGACAGATACTCCAGAAAAGAACGAAATTGAAAGCAGAGCTGAAGAATTAAAGCAGAAAAAAGCTAAGATACAAATTAAGGCAGTTGTGAAAAGAAAGGTCTTAAATAGTGGCAGTTCCAGTGAAGAAGACGATCGAATTAGCATCTACTCTGAAGAAGAACCTACATTTGATGAGGAAACTGAAGTTTTAAGTATAAATCCCGATAAATTTATTCCATTGAATAATCTGCCGAAAGAAGGAGAATTTGTATTAGTATTATTTGAAGTAAAGAGCAAACATATTTATTATATTGCAAAGGTAATAGGCGAAAAAGATGAAGAGACAGAGGTCAGTTTTCTTCGCAAATCTGTCAAAAATCCAAACAAATTTCATCTCCCCGTCATTCCCGATCTTGCTACGGTTCCATTGCACGATATTAAAATGATTTTACCTAGACCAGGATTTACAGGAAGCACGAAAAGAGCTAAGGTTTATATTATTTCGATGTTGATTTTTCAAATATTGATTTACGTTAAGATTTTGATAACTAATTTACTATGTTCAAAACATAGATAGCTCATAAGACGGTTTGATTTTATAAAATTTATTTTTCATGTTTAATTTTTGCAAGATTTAATTGTTATTACTCAGATTTCTTAGAAGATTTACTTATGTCCAAGAAGGTGTGTTTTATGTTATACAACTAAACAATATAGTATTAGTAGGAGCCAATTATGTTTTCGCTCATAATTTTTTTGTGCTATTAATTTTAACAAGTATATTGTGATTTTGCAACTAAGACTGATTAAAACAATGACTGATAATTATATTTCTTTTAAAATAAAAGAGTTTCATGAATATAATAAGTTTTATTGTATTCTAAACGCTTATGATTCATAGTACCCCATTCGATCCACTGTAACTCAAACCAAGATTCATTGTGACCCATTCGTGGGTCACAATAGATCAATTCGCTGTTCGAGAAAAAACTATCTTGTAAAGTAAACCAAGTTGAAAAACAGACATTTGAAAAATATATACTAAAGATTAGAGATGCTTTCATATAATGAACTAAAAACCTCGGTCAGTAGAGCAGAATTTCAACCCAAATCGGCTTTAGAAAAAAAAGTGATCCATTGAGCCCCATGTTCCCTACAAGTGTAGTAGGTACACATTGAAGAGTGGGGCATAGACACTGAACGCAAAAATAATCGCGATTGACACCGGTCAGGAAAACTGTGTCGATCTAAATGGCGTAAGTGATCGAAATAAACGCCGTGACTGATCGGTGCCGGTTATTATACCAGCATTGTATTCATCGACGCCCTGCACAGAGGAGTCACCAGTGCACTCCGGTCCGCAGCGCCCGTCCTTCAGGATGCCGCGCATAGTCGTCAGCTTGCTGATTGCCTTCTCGCTGCTCTTACTATTTTGATCATTCTTGTATTTGTCTATGTTACGCAGATACTTTTTCATCTGCAAACAAAACGAGATAAAGTAGCGAAGCTGTTGATATACGCTAATTATCAACTGCATCAACTTCCCTCTCTTACCGTTTTTGATATCTTCTTAGGAGGATCAGGGTACGACATTTTGGGCTCTCCCGGGTTGCTACCGACAACGTACAATGTATTTTTAGGAATGTCGAAGTCTGAGTACCCTGACGCTTGTTGTCCGTCGACGGGCTCCTTCTGCCGTGACCCTGTCATCGACTTGCTATTTGTAGGCATGTATGACGATTTTTCTGCGTTTTCCGGTTGTGATTTCGGTATGGCTGTCTTATTCTTATTTAAATTTTTCTTTCGCTGGACAGGGCACTCATCTTCATTTGAGAGACTTTCCTCTGACGTCGAAGGGAACACCTCGTTGAGGCTGAGCACTTCTAAGTTGCACTCCTCTAGGTTTGAGGCCTTGTCAGCGTCAGTCACTTGACACAACTGGTCGGTCGAGTGTATACTTATAAACGACTTTTGTCCGGAACACAAGGCACCTTCTTCGCTCGACGCTGAAGCTTTCTTTGATACAGTCACTAAAAATAAAATCGGGTGTTTGATGACATGTAGATAACACAATATTAGATAATGTGTTAGACATACGCACCAGCGTACGTGCAGCTCTCGGTGGCGTCACAAATTACTTCTCCTACAAATAAACATGACTGTCATTCATTTGACTTTGACTGTAAATAAGAGATTTATTGAAAGTAGACGGCACAAACATTACCTTCGTCCTCATTTCTGTTGGTTGCCTGTATGTCTGCTCTACTTTTATCAGATAATTTATGTGCATTCCTCGAATGTGACATATTTAAACAACAAATTTCAGTTTGTGAACTTTGTCAAATGGCTTTCCATTTTTCTCTTTATTTGCTAACTCTTGACAGTTCCAATTTTAATATCATTTTTGCCTGAGTTGTTACATATACAACCTCATATTCGAAAGGCACATAAATGCCTCGCGACCTTATAACTGCAAATTCAAACGTGAGGCTCGGTGTAAACGAGCCCCAAGACACAGCTGACGGTGGCCAGCACCAAGTAGTTCACATGAAAGTCATATACCTACTTCAATAATGTGTGCTATATACACTACGATGCCTTCCTGAATCCTGCATGTTACCTACTCTGACAACTGCTATCAATAGATCCAAAAGTAGTAGATAGATACTCCTACTTAGCCAGGGCCGCGCTACCCTTTTAAAGAATATCGACATAAAGTAGCAGTTCGTATATTTGGGTTTTGTTAAAACGCCGGAGGGCTGGACTAGTCATCCCTTCTTCTACTCCTACGCACTTCTATCATTTTAGGAGACAAGTTGACAACACATAACATAAATTACAACAAATCTGATTATGGCTTTCGGGCCGATCGCAGACAGTTAAAATATAAAAAAAAAAAATGAAAAAAAATAAAGTTGACAACACGTTTTTATACCTGACGTTACAAGTGCACTTGCGCGACGGTAGCTCGCTTACCATAAGGCAGGCCGTGTAGTATAATAGAGTTAGCAGCTCTCGTAAAAATTGCTTGTGTTGCCGAAAAACTATAGTCATGTAGGTAGCTACACGAGCGACCGTTACCTACTATTTACCAATAGGTGGAGTGCTTACTGGTCTGCCACCTGCAGTAATAAAAAAACGGTAAATTGTTTGTCCGCTTTATGGTAAATATAAGATACTTATCCCTTTTTATCTTACACTACGTCTTCATAATGAAAGCATATAATAATGCAACACTATTTTTGGGTGGGTTGAAGAAGGAACCTAACCCTTCCGAGACGGAATGCAGTGATTTGAGGCGTATAGGTGCTCGTTATGATATATTTTAGTAACCATATTTTGGTGTGCAATTAATATTTTTGGTGGTCATTATATTTAATCCCATTATAAATTGAGTTGCATAAATGATTCGTAGGAGGATCTACAGTTGGAGCTTTGGCAGAAGCAAGGTAATTACTTGACCTTTGCTTTATTCGAGGAGTCATTTTGACTCAAAGACTATGACCACGAAATTTGGCTGTATTAGAAGTCACTAACTACCTAGATGACGTAGCGGTAGTAAGTTCGATTAGCGTACATGTGGTATTGGTTTCCATTCCCGAATCGGCCAGTTATTGGGTTTTCCTGTTTCGAAATGTTCAGTTCCCAGTGCTACACTGGGTCTGGCACGGCCCGACAGGCGCCACGTAAGATCTAACAGTAGCTGGTGGTGGTGGCAACCATACGTAGTAAAGTCAGATTTTAAGCTGATCTTCAGCAATCAATTAAAGAGCATAGGTTTAATTAAATTTTAATGTACATGTGAGTAAGGTTTCACAACAAAACACATGTATTGAAAATAATGTTGTATTTCATTTCATCATAAGTACAATTTACTGAACATATACTCAAAATGGAACAATATAAAAATAACAAAATAGTGTCATTGAAATCATCGCTGCAAAATGGAATTATGTTAATATTTATAACTAAAATGTAAAAATATTGAGTGTTTATTGTATAATATTATAACAATATTACTACGTTTAACAGTCTAGAACGCGGAAACATGGTTCTCATCATGCGTCGTTAAAATATTGATTATTGCTTACACTTAAATTTAATATAAGTTGTGAACACTTTGTTGACGTCACTTGCGCGTGTCGCACGTGCTCGCCGCGCGTACGCAGCGCACGCGGTGCGCGTGTGCGTGTGCGTCGACGTACGTACGCGCGATGTACGAACAGTAAATTGAGATGAAGTAAGGCATAGCAACACCCTGCAGTCTTATGTAATTCATGCTGAAACAAACATCACACACAATATTTCTTTTATCTATCATGATTCGATTTCACCATCATATTTCCTAATTAAATAATTAAGCTAGAGATTTTCAATAGATCGTTGTGATTGTAGTAATCATATATCAGTCGTGTTACTCAGCTAGTACAAGCTTACATGTATGATTACACAAGCAAGTGATGGAGTTGTACGTACATCTACCTATGTGAGGGGAAGGCACATCTCTTAATTACAAACTGTTACTATTTATTGCTCTTCATTTGGAGTAAAATTATCAATTTGAACTTTTAACAGTACTTTCGTAACATCTCCGTAGCAATCTGTCGGCCTGAAAATCTTATTATTTTTGGTCTAGTAATAGATCCCACTTCATGAATCCAAGGAACTATTGCGCATCCCAAGGTCGTCACCGCTTCCGGACAAACATATTTCTAAACCATTTCATCAAAGAATATAATTTATGACAACGTTATATGAACTAAAATACTGTGGCAAGGTTCTCGTAGCGTATCCGGGCCGTGGGCCACGGGGGGCCCCGATCTACTGACACATCACAGAAAGAGTCGCGACATTCAACATTCAACACGATGGACCGAGCGCGGCGCTACCTTCCGAGATCAAACAGAACAAGAGGAAAAAGTATCTACGTCATAACTTAGTAACTTAACTATTGTTATCCATTTTATGGATAGTCCTCGCCTACAACTAAACAATTATCGTAATGGGCAGTAACGAAATTAGAATCACCTACTCACGAGACAAAATTTGACATTAAAAACCTTCTCAATTGATATGGCGTCAACGTTTAAAATGGTGCATAACAAACACGCGTAAGATCCAAAATGAGTTCTACCAATTCGTACTAGGGGCCGGCCCCGGCGTAGCGCTATACGGAGCTCTTGCGACTGCGCTCGCGCTCGCGGGAGCGCTTGCGCGAGGCCAGGCGGCCGGCGTGCATGCTCGACGTCTTGCGGCGCGCGGGCGCGTCGGCGCCGCCGGCCGGCGCCTTGAGCTCGGGCGCGGGCTGCTGGAACTGCCCCACGGCGTGCCAGTGCTCGCGCGCCGCGCGCAGCGACTCGCGCATCTTCTCTTTGGCTTCGGCGTTGTCCGCCAGCATTTGGTTGAGCATCTGCACCGTCTGGTACAGCGCGATGGGGCTCAGCAGCCCGAAGTCGTGCAGCGAGCACATGTGCAGCACGAAGTTTCTGTACAGGTTCTTCTCGAGGAGCTCCTTCCCGCGCATCTGCAGGAACATCTGGCAGGCGAGCGGGATCTGGCAGTCGCCGACGTAGTTGTACTTCATGACGTGGAGGTTCCACATCTTCATCAGCTCCTTCTCGCCCTCGTTGACGTCCGTGAACTCGTCGATCATCATCATGGTCTTCTGCTGCAGCCACAGCGGGTCCGTCTCGCTCTCCGAGTCGATGTCCAGCTCGTTCGGGTACACGGGGAGGCACGTGATGGTGTGGTGGTACAACCTGGAACACGAAAAACCCGTTCGCTCATACACCCCTGGTACAGTTCAAATTCACACGAGATTTTATTTAAATTTCGTATTTGAAAACACTCGAGCGTTGAGTCGACCGACCTGTTGTGTCCGGTGAGGTAGGGGCGTTGCGCGTCGACGAGCTCGGCGTCGTCGAGCTCGAGGAACTCTGCGAGGCTGTGGCGGTGCGGGCGGCGCCGCGCGCGCGCGCGCCACACCAGCACGTGCGTGAGCGACGTGCGCCGCGTGGGGCCGGCGCGAGGCCCGCCCGGGGGCGTGGCGGCCGCGGCCCCGCCCGCCGTGGGTGGGACCAGCGCGGGGGCGGGGGGCGGCGCTCCGCGGCCCTGCGCCGCGATGAGGTCGTGCGGCGAGCCCGTGTAGGAGCCGTCGTACAACTCGTTGATGGACACGTCGATGCGCGCGCCGCCGGGGATGGGCTGCGGAGAGACATCAGAACGTTTATTTTTAGATCATTATTAGCTTACACAAATGAATTTGCTCTCGTACATGTAGGTAGGTACTGCCAGTTGTAAAAAAATTAATACCTACATGTAAGTCTAAAAATATTATAATTTTAAAAATGGTATGTTTAATTATTTATTTTCTCTATCAAGGAAATGAATTGAAATTATATATTTCATCTCTAATTCACTCGAAAATAAAATCTTTAAGTAATGATTTTATCGATATCAAAAGCCATCACTATTACTAATTTCAAGTATTAAATAATAAATTAATAATAAATAATAGGTACGATAATTTATAATAAATGACTCATTAAGTTATAAAAATGCATTAGTTGTTGTTTGCCCGAACTAGATTGAACCTGTGGCTCGGGCGAAGAAGTGCTTACAAACTATTTTACCAATATAAATTTAGGTACATAACTACAATTCAATAACATTTTAATAATCTTTTTTTTTATTTTATTGACATATTTGAAGTAACTGCTCCGTTTGCTCATACGACAAAATTTGTAAATAATTATGTACTTAATATATTCTTACAGCTAACATAATTTAATTTATAAACACACCATTTAATCTATTATATAAAAATGGACCTAGAAAAGAAAAAAATCTATTTGAATAAATTAATTTTGAACCTGATTGTGAGGCGCAGACTATGGCGCAAGACACACAGAAAAGATGTAAGACGAGGAGGCGTACTAAATGTCTATACATTTTGTGTGAAAGTTGATTGAAGGGGCGCCACGTCTACGACGCGTCCTCGTCTTAACTCTTCTCTGTCTTGCGCGTTAATCTTTTCGTGTTTTGTTAGTAACATCTACGTGGTAGGTAAGCAATGTGTGCTGTTTGAGTACTGTGTGAAACATGAAAATGTGGCGAACATGAATCTTGTACGATTTATATAACGTAATTGTGGGAAAAGGAAAGGTCGGGATGTGCCTACTTTTAGAATCGCTCTTTGAGCTCTTCCTAGGGCAGTACATTAGTTATTAGAGCCACATGCATATTTTTGTGACTAGTTTGCCTAGAATATTATATCATTCTGGAATCGTAGTTAGTTGCGCTAATTTTTAAAAATATTTGCCATAGTTGTGTCAATAATTTTTTTCACCATGATGAGTGAAAGTGAACTGAAAGTCAAAATCTTACATAATTTAAGGAAAAAACATAAGTTTGGTTGATAGAGCGTGCCGCAGTCCAGCGAGCACCACGGACAGTGCAGGTCGTATGTGAAGTAAAGAAGTGCTTTGGCAAGATCGCAAATACAAGAATATATTATTTGAAGGAAATAAGAGAAGAAAGATCGATATTAGTGCCAATTCTGTTGTCACAAAATTCTCTAATCTTAACTAAAAATCACAATTTTTTTTTAAATCCTGTCACTTTTATCGATTTCAGAATACGTAATGCCATTTGAGAGGATTAAACTAAATTTTTGTGATTTTTACTTAAGCTTAGAGAATTTTGTGACAACAGAATTGGCACCATTATATATGTTTAATGCCAAATACAAAAGAGAGCGGCAAAAGCTTGAGGATCAAAAAGCTAGTCCTTTTAAATTGTTGATAAACCTTAGCCATATCAACAGGATATTAGGTAAATAAAAGCAGGGGAATTTGTGCATCTACATAATATCTTAAAAATATTTAAGAGGCTACTAGCTTTTAAAGCGAATTTTTTTTCAAATAAATTTATTTTATCTTACAAATGACTTTCACTTTCTATCATGAGTGTACACGTTTTAAAACGGACTTTTTGCTAAATAGATGTTCTGCTATACAGACCATCTGATAGTTGGCAGTGTTGCTACATAGACATTTTGCTAATTAGATTTACTGTTCATTAGACGTTTCGCGCTGTTGGACATTTAGCTACTTAGACCTTCTGATCAGGAGGGGTCGAGGCGTACTCACGAATTAGGTGAATTTGAACCGCGAGTAGCACAGCTTGAGGTGCTTGAGCAGCGAGTAGAGCGTGCCGCAGTCCAGCGAGCACCATGGACAGTGCAGGTCGTATGCGAAGTAAGTGTAGTCGAGGCGTACTCACGAAGTAGGTGAAGTTGAACCGCGAGTGGCACAGCTTGAGGTGCTTGAGCAGCGAGTAGAGCGTGCCGCAGTCCAGCGAGCACCATGGACAGTGCAGGTCGTATGCGAAGTAAGTGTAGTCGAGGCGTACTCACGAAGTAGGTGAAGTTGAACCGCGAGTGGCACAGCTTGAGGTGCTTGAGCAGCGAGTAGAGCGTGCCGCAGTCCAGCGAGCACCATGGACAGTGCAGGTCGTATGCGAAGTAAGTGTAGTCGAGGCGTACTCACGAAGTAGGTGAAGTTGAACCGCGAGTGGCACAGCTTGAGATGCTTGAGCAGCGAGTAGAGCGTGCCGCAGTCCAGCGAGCACCATGGACAGTGCAGGTCGTATGCGAAGTAATTGTAGTCGAGGCGTACTCACGAAGTAGGTGAAGTTGAACCGCGAGTGGCACAGCTTGAGATGCTTGAGCAGCGAGTAGAGCGTGCCGCAGTCCAGCGAGCACCATGGACAGTGCAGGTCGTATGCGAAGTAAGTGTAGTCGAGGCGTACTCACGAAGTAGGTGAAGTTGAACCGCGAGTGGCACAGCTTGAGATGCTTGAGCAGCGAGTAGAGCGTGCCGCAGTCCAGCGAGCACCACGGACAGTGCAGGTCGTCGCACGCCTCCGTCTGCTGCCGCGAGTTGTTGTTGTACAGGAACTGGTAGATTATCTGCTGGCGCTTCGACTCGCCCGCGCCTTCGCTCTGTTCCGATTTCAGTTTTTCTGCAGAAATTATTATTTGATATTATGGGCACTGTTGAGACTATACAACTTATAATGTGAAATATAAGTAAAGTATTTTAGATTTTTTTATATTGAGGGTAACAACACATACAAAAAGAGCACAAGATATAGAATGTCGTATGCGTTTTTTCGGTTTGACGTGACGGACGCGCTCTGGCGGTCGACCCAAAACGCGAAATCGTCGCGCGTCGGTGCGAAATGGGTCAAAAATGTTATATGTGGGTGGGGATGCGAACCATAAGCTGTGGATGGGCGTAATGCGTTTGACACTGTTTAACCGACAATGTGCAAAAGGCCGTCAAGTGTTTCGTGACCCTAAATATGAATTTTCAGCTATCTAAATTGTAGTATCACAGAAATATATTTAATATAATGATATGTATGCATGATGGTGTCGTGGCTAACGGTCTGCGAAATAAGAGTGATGGAGACTCATCATTATCAGTATTAGGAATCATCTTCATTAATCATTTGTAATAAAACTCTTAATATGCAAGCAAATCCATTCCATTATACGTAAGCTAACGGAATATTTTAAAATTAATTGCGATTTTTAAATGACTGTGAGCAATGTGTTTCGAGCAATCCTAATGAAAATAGGAAATTAAATAATTTTAGTATATTTTTAAGTCTACGGACTTGGTAATTGCCCCGACCTAACCACTAGATCAGCTAACTTGTTTATTCAGCTTCAATTTTACTTTTTAGACCCTGATACGACCATTTCTCGCTGTGATATCGGCCTTTGAATGAAAAAGGATCATTTTCTCTTTGAACATCGATATTTCAGCAATTAATGATCGCACAGAAAATTAAAAGTGGATTTTGAAAACTTAAATAAATTATCTATATATTCATCATTGGTTTGCCGAAAATAATTATTTTCCTATTCTTCACACGAATGTTAAAAAGCACGTAATAGTGGCCTTTTGTTGGTTGTTATGGAAAATCAACCGCTAAATCAATAATAGCGAGAAATTCACTAGTGTTAAGTGTACCTTTTACAGTTCAATGTACCCACTAAAACCCTACAAAGTTACAATTGAATCCGGCCAGTCGCTTTATTGTTAAAAACAATGGAATATTTGACTAAAAGAATCGCGTTTATTGCTCTTAAAATCATTAACAAAATCAAAAAATCTCTGCTTTCAGATTTGTATTTGTCTATATTGATAAGGGTTGCGCGAACGCGATACACACAGCTTTCAATATCTTGTCTTAAGATTTCGAAACTAGACACTTTAAGCTTCCAATTGCTTTTTTTAAGACTCGGCACAATTTGAGATTTTACTTTGATCCCTTCATTTTGCCATTAGTGAATCGAATAATACAAAGAATGCAGATTATCTTTAGTATTGTTAATTAAGTATATAATATTCATTTAAGGTGGCAAAGCTGGATTTCATGAACATTATAATAGGGATAAAATGAAAACAAAATGTGTTACGCATATGAGAGGAAAGTGGATCTCAATATTTGTATAGAAACATAAGTGTATGTGCACAAATATGAGCTTTAATATAATATATCTATAGATAAAATAGAAGACAAGATATAAATGAGAATGTGCTGTATGATAATAATATAACAGATAAACAGAATAAATGATTAAGCTTGATACTGTACCGTTTTTAGAATCACTATTATTATTAGATTTGGATATTGATTGTCTATCTTTGCTCGAGCTTGAGTCCTTCTTGTGTCCGTTTTCATTGGTCTGTTGGTAAAGCTTGGGTCTGTTCACCAGCCCGTTGGTGGGCTCTTGACTCCAGCTGAGCTTTAGTTTGAGCAGTGGTCGCACTTTGAACACGTCGAATGGGTTGGCATCTGCTTGGAGATCACTTTCCTGCAATCAAACAACTCATAAGTCAAGTGATCTTAGAACTAGCAACTCTAGGACCTGGCTGTGTTTGATGGAATAATTTATATATTATTTTTATTATTTTAGATGGGCGTATAAAATGAAATGATTGATAAATGCGAAACCTCTTAGTTTGCGTATTAAATAGTAGAACTTGTAGTCTTACACACACATCAACTCGGAAACGGATCGTCATCGTATCAACTCGAGCCGTGCAGTATTCTTTATGTGAAACTCCCTACTGCGGCGCTCTCCCGTCTGTCATGGAGCGCCGGAGGAGCTCCGTGCCGAACTCTCTCCGGCGCTCAGACGTCAGCCTGGCAGCGCTACGACCTAACACACAACCATCTAAGGCGGGGGGAGGAGGTGAGCGTAGCGGCGTCGTCTCCTCCCCGGCCTTGCTCGGCGGAGCGGGTCCGCACTGGCGTCGGCCTCCCGTTCCCGCTCCGCAGCCTCCTTCAGGAGCATTACTGCCTCACTGAATTCGGCAACAGCTTGCCAGCACCTGTCGCTGGCCAATGTGTGAAACTCCGTACTGCAACGCACACTAATCGGAATCGTAACGTAATGGGCTCGCCTCGGGACAAGCTTGCAGTCCTCGCGCTTACGTCTCGTCGTCGCCGCGCTTACGTCTCGTCGTCGCCGCGCTTACGTCTCACCGTGCACTACTGTTGCCGAACGTGCTGTCATTCACAAGATAACTAACAGTCGTGTTGCGCACGTGTTTTATTGAATTTTTGTTTGAAATCTAACATTTCAAACAAAAATAACGATGAAAAGGGATCATTGAAGAAGTGAGAAAATATCCATATTAATGTGATTTAAGTGAGCGCGGCGTCGCGCGTCGCCGTCGCCGTCGCCGAGCCGACGTACCGGAGCTGCTGATCCGCTCAGGTCACGTGAGGTTGACGCCTGAAGAGGCGAAAGGCGATACGGTGACGATCCCTTTCCGAGTTGATATGTGTGCCTTTATTGACATTGAGTAGGTAATATGAGGTTGAAATTAAACCTCGAAATTTATTCAGTGAAAAAACCAGATTTGGTAAATCTGTAATTGACTTTTTCTACTAAGAGCGCTATCAAATTAGCCGCCGCGCGGCCGTCACTAGTCGCTCGATGAGCTGATGCGCGGCCGCAGCGCGCGTGTAAGGCGGCAGTCGCGCCTTTTTATTTATATGGATTTACAAAGCAGCGCAGCCGCAGCGTTGCAGCCGTGTTGCTGCCGCGCAGTACTTTGCGGCAAATTTGATGGCGCCCGTACAAAATAGCAACTAAAACTGCTTTTATTCTGCAACCATATTAAACTGATGAGATATCAAGTCTTGAAATCTCATCAGTTTAATTATTTTTATAACTGCTTGTCGTTCGGTTACAGCTTCGACTAAAGAAATGACGACTATCAATTAGATGGGGACTCCGATGGCGAGCTACGTGAGAAAGGATCAAATTCTACTAACAAGTTAAGTTTTAATAGTATTGTACAGGCCTGTACCCTTACGGCTTGTGTATGGACAACATAATAATAAGGCATATGTATGGCGAAGCATGCAGTGAGGTGTAGTCGAGTGCATACTGACGCTGGGTATAGTCTCCCACTGCGCCATGAGCGCCTTGTGCGGCGACTTGGCGACGTGGGCGCCCGGCGCCGCGTCGTGCAGCACCAGGTCGTACTCGCCGTTGGTGAGCAGGCAGCGGTTGTGCTTGTCGTACACGATCAGCTCGCTGCCGTACAGCCGCGACCACTTGCTGCCGACACCGCCGCCGGACTCACTCGAGTTCAGCTCCGACGACGACTTCAGCCGCTTCGTTAACGGCTCTATAATGGAAATATATCTTCCGTTTACGCGAATATTTGAAATCATGGTACAATTTTTGCGCATGCATAGATGAAAGTGCAGATATTTTGGATACTTTCGGCAGCCATGCTCTTGGAATGTCGCATAGTAAATAAAATAGTTCAATGGAAAGATTGAGTTGAGTATTGTGTGCTTTAAAGCAACTGAGAAATACTTTATGCTTTCATTTCTTAAATATGCATACGTAGGTCACACTGAAACTTTTTAGAATAGGCCACTAAGAAAAGTAGCCGATAATAAAATTTATTTAAATTTCGAGTTGGTAACTCTTTGGGAATCTGTAAATGTGTAATGAATCATATGTCATTTGTTTTTATAAATTGGCGGCAATTTAAAAAGTGTCTGTTGTGCGTTGAAAAGGATTTCTTTTTTCATTTCTCTCATTAATCTATTACGAGTTTTGTTGCGGCCTTACACAACAGCCATATTACGATTGGCATTTCGTTACGAAGCGCCGTCTCGTGCCACTGTTTACAACTGGTTTAATGAGTTTAAACATGGTCGAAGCAAATTCACTGATGAATCTCGAGAAGGACGTCCTTCTACGGCGACTACTGAACATAACGTGAGTGCTGCGCGGCTAATGATAGAAGCTGATAGAAGCGCGACACATCGGCAGACTTGGGCAGCTTTAGGCATTGGTATGAGTCAAGTAGAAACGTCTTACATGATCATTTAGGCGCCAGAAAGCTTTGTACTAGATCAATAACTCATAATTTGACGGAAGATCAAAAACGCCGTCGTTTGGATTGGTGCCGCTAAATGCTTGAAAAGTATGACAGAGGTGACTCGAATGCTGTATATGACATCGTCACAGGGGATGAAAGCTGGATATATTGTAACAAACCCGAAACCAAAAGTCAATCTGCGCAATTAATGTTTTTATTCGAAGGTTTGCCAACAAAAGTAAAGAAGGGCAGAAGTCAAGGGCAAAAGATATTGCCTCATTCTTTGGACGGACGGATCATTTCGCAAAAATCATCGTAGAAGATAAAAGCAGTGTTGCTGTAGATTGTCATGTCAGTCATTGTTTACCAGTTGTTTTGGACAATGTTAATGAGTGATCTTCCTTACAGTCCCGACCTGGCACCTTGTGACTTTTATTTATTTCCACAATAAGGGATAAATTTAGAACAATGAATCCTGAAGATGCCGTGGCTGCGTTTGAAAAAGGCGTGGAAGAGATATCTAAAGAAGAGTGAACTCACTGCTTCAGTCAATGGTTTCATCGAATGCGACGGTGCTTAGAAAGGAACGAAGACTACTTCGAAAAGCAATAAAGATATGAACAGGCTTCTATATCATTCGTCTTATTTTTTTTTTTACTTTCAGTGTGAACGTATAGTGCAGATGACTACCAATATTAAAATATATTAACATTATCATAACGGCGAGTATAAGTTTGAATGCCAGTTAATGTCAGTGCCGTTTATATTTTTGTCGGCCTCGATGGCGTAGTGGTCAGTGTAACCGACTGCCACGCCTGAGGTCGCGGGTTCGATTCCCGCACAAGTCAAACATTCGTGTGCATGAACACAGATGTTGTCTTGGTCTGGATGTTTCTATGTATAATATGTATGTATTTACAAAAAAAAAGTATATAATATGTATGTGTATCCATTGTCTAGTACCCATAGTACAAGCTCTGCTTAGTTTGGGCTAGATGGTGTTGTGTGTATGTGGTAGAATATTATTAATTAATAAATAATAAATATTAGGATTCGCCCGGAGGGGCGAATCCTAATATTTATATAAAATATGCATTAGAAATACATTAAATTAATGAAAAAACATTACACGCACACAACCATGCATTTGACACACGCAGTCGAATCGTTCGTAGTATTTCGACATTGTTCGTCTGACGTCGTACAATCCTTCAAATCCAAAGTTATTTATATGTAATAGAGAAAAACAGAAAACAAAGTAGCAAGCTTAGGAATTTTGGTCGAATTTTGACCACTAGGCGACCGCTAGTAATTGAGCAGCAATAGGGGTGATAGTTATATGCTGTCTTCTTTTTATTAGATCGGTAATAATGAATATAAATAGATAAATATTTAAACATTAACCAATTATAGGGGTAATCAGTTAGTCTACAGTTCAACACTTACAAGTAGCTAATCTAGTGTCTCCCACATCTGCGTGTGATACCAATGTGGCTTCAAAGTTATATGTATACAATAACAAGGACAGCATGCTCATATGGTAGGGTAAAAACTTGCACATGTACTTAGGCCTAAACAATGCATATACATATGTTTGCACATAAAAACCTCTAACATAGTATAGTATTTCTGTAAATATGTTTATGATCTTGTATCCTTTTCGGAGATAAACATGGCAAGCACAATATACATATATGACAAAACATATGTTCAAAGAATTTTCAGCAATATTCTTTTATAAGAAAAATTAACTATGTCTACACAGCTAAAATAGGGATATACATAAATACCTTGTTTTTTCTGGGAGGAAAAGTGTTAACACATTTTTCATACTAAATTACTTTATAATAATTATAACTCATATATATCAATACTGTTACTACTATCTAGCAAATGTTAATCCACAGTGCTCGGTAACAAATATCAGTGATTGACAGTTGACAAAAAATACTAGCAAACGATTAGGTGGTAAGTACTTTCTTTACCAATTTCACACCACCACCCCAAGCATGGTTGCCTCAATGTGAGCATTAGGAGATTGACTGTGTATAGGTACTAATGTTACACACTGTATGTGAACCGTAAGGTATAAGCAGTATGAGATACAATATTAGACAGTTCTTACCATCACTCTCACCGTTGGTAATCTCACTAGAATTAGCACCATTAGTGGCAGTACCCGTAGCTCTGGTCACCGTCACCCTCAGCATAAGCATGTATGACTTCACATTTGGTCCGTGTGATGGACTGAATGTATCACTGGAGATGCTGACTGCTGATGCCATGGCTGGGGGTTCAGATGTTGAGGGGTTGAGTGGCACAGAACAACTGCCGACCTGTTGAATCAAAGTCATCATTACATGTCAACTTGTGTGCAGGTATACATGTCAGCACGTGTCTGGCCTGATTTGAAATAAGATCTTTAAGTGATATTTGGTCTTTCTTGTTTAGACTGTCTGTAAGTTTTGCAATTGATTTGATACTGACTTATGTGCGATTCTAAAATATATATTCTACCTTCAAACATCTTTGAAATATGGTAAGCACGAAGGCCAACTTCTTAATACTTGACGAAACAAAGACATCACTTAGAAACTTTCTCTTGTATAAGGGCAAATATGTTAAATATACTTATTTTTGGCCATTTATAAGTTTGCTGTGAGTAGGCCTAGATATTCCTTATGTTGATAATTCTATGCTCACATGTTCACCTACATAAACATGTACAGCTGGTACATTAACATGTTGACATCCAAGCTACAAATATAATTAAATAAATTTTAAAAGTTAGATGGTAAGATGTAATGTCATGCACTTTTTATAACAGAGTTGACTGTACACAAGTTGTTTTTGCCCACAGATGTTTTTGCCCACAAACTTTTAACCCTGCTTTGCATAACTATGGGATACAGGTGAATGAAAGCAGTAATAAATAAGTCTGTCAATATGAAATGTAAAGTAATTGCGATTTCTATAATGATTGCTGCAGGCAAAGAGAGTAAAATCCCCTTTTGTATACAAGTCAAGTAGAATTACAGACCTGTAGAGCCTTAGCTCTCTCTGTGACTCTACTTGTATAAATCTGTGGACTATAAATATCATCATAACAGTTTTGAAATAAATAAATAAATATGTTCCTTAATTAATGGACTGTAACTATGGACTTTTCTCCTTGATTGGATTACATTTTCTATAGATACCATAAAACTCCTGCAACTATTTTTTTAAATAATTATAACAATACTGTATACAATCTACACCTGTTGGCAGAATTATAAAATTGCTAAAGCATTATATCAATAAAAGTAATGATAGGGTATCCATATCAGGTAGTTTTGGTATTAATGCAACTTAGTCACATTATTTTAAATATTTAATGAATAATTACTATGAATTAAAAATTCTTACCAGCATATTTATATCATTTACAAGATATTTAGGCAAAAGAGGCTTGTATTTCAATAAGCTCTATCCGTATAATATATTAATTGGCTACAAGTAGACTACACAATTACTTTCCATTAGAACAATGAGAGAATGTGAGAGAAAGGAAACAATGGAAAAATATTGATAACAAAAGGCACAGGTAATTAGTTTTGTTGCCAAATTCAAGAGTGAACTCATTTTAGGTTGATGAGCTGATGGCAGCTGCTGATCTCAAAGTTACTGTCTACCAATAGAATATAGTTTAAGAAACAACATTAGAGAGGAACCTCCTTGAAGTTTGTGTTATTGAAAATTGTAAACTATCACTAACACACTAAAGTTCATTTTTCTTTGAATAAGTGAAGAGAAGGCAAGCAGGATAATTTGTAATAATGCACATTGTGTACTAATAAATACTTGTAGCATACTTACAGAAACTTCTACTATAGCAGAAGAGCTTTCTTTTCTCTTCTTATGACAAATTTTCAACAAGAGTGTTTCAACTTTGACCTGGTAATCCCTCGGGTCGTCAAGACTTTTGTCATAGAAACCTAGGAAAGTGAGTGTCATGTAACCTCCTAAGCTATTTGGCTGAAGTTCTGTACTCTTCTTTAAAGTAACTTTTTCTAACAAACTGTCCACTTTGAAGCCTATGCGGCTTTTGTTACTTCTAGACATCCTCCTCTTCATATAAGACAATGTTCTATTTAAGAATATAGGCTAAAAAGAAAGTAAAAATACTATAGTATTTGTTTATATGCACCAAAGTCAATATTCCAACCTCTCAATACATACCGAAAGCATATTACGAGTTCGTAGAAATCTGTATATTTGTGTGGGCTCTGAAAGGTGTTTTGAATAAAAATTATTACAAATTATTCACAGGAAACGCTTACTTACACGGGTTCAATCTTCTAACTTACTTTCAAATGCTTGTAAAAACAATTCATGGTCGGCTTGTAAGTGATCAATTTTGGAGTTTTTATTAGATTCATTGTCTTTATCTCGCTTCTTGGGAGGCATTTTTAGGGGTTTTATCTAAACTATTAGCGAAACCGCCAAGTTCATCAGTTCGTTGACTTGACAGCGTCAGGTTATAGGGTTACCACCGTTAAGAATTTTCCTTTTTAGTCAAGGTAATCTATAAGGTTATAAACAAAGATATTGAATAATATGTCAATTAATCAGTTAAAAGATTTTCAGCAGTAAATTACTATATATATTTTTATGTAGCATTTATGAGATAGACTTATTTCTTGTTATTAGTAGTGTCAACGACAAGATATTACTACGTATTCTAATAAGTTCATGCATGATAAAATAAATCAGTTTAATTGTAAAGCTTTGCTTTTAAGTTTTATGTATTTAAAAATAAATTATGGGGAGAATAAAGTTTTATCACGTCAATACTTAATCATAGACAAAGTTTGTTTGCGATAGAAACAGATCTATTTTAATGACTTGATCAAGAATTTCATCCTTATGTCAAATGTTTATTAAATTTGACGTTTGAGAATATACAATTCCTGAACGACAGCATTAATGTCATTTATTATTTATTTACGCAAAATACTGCAAATAGCTGAATCAACAATTTAAATGAAATACTAACATGTTTTATTATTTACGCGATATAAAATGCGTCAATTCAAGATTGATATTAGAGTTATCAGGAAGCGATTAAAAACTATTCAAAAGAAAGCAATTGGAAGAGGCTTGGACAGAGAGCAGTTGAAGCAATACAATTATATTTGTGATTTTATTGATGAAATTGATATTAAGACGACTAACAGAAAGCTTATCGCCCTGATATTGTCAGCTTTCGTATTATTAGTGCTAAGCGTTAATTTTGTGAACAATATTATAAGCGCTAGATGTCTGTTACCTAGTAATTACTTAGTGTGGGAGGCGACGCGGCCTGTCGCCGATTGCGGCTATTGTGAGAATGTTACGAAACCAATTATATTGTGGAACGTCACACGACAGGAATTTACTGTAAGATTTTCTATAAATACACTCACAATTCATGATACAACTATCACTACTAAAATCCCTGTACTTTTTCAGAGATATGCTTACACATCAAGGCCAGTAATCGTTAAAAATTCTATAACACAGTGGCGTGCGACCAAAGAGTTTAGTTTTTACATGTTTAAGAGGTTGTATGAGGAAACTGATGGCAGTTATGAGAGTCTTGAGGAGGGGTGCCAATTTCTTAATTTTAAAACTGATTTGTTCAGTTTGAAGGAGGTGTTTGATATGTCTGAGGCTAGAGTTAAAAATGAGGAGGGTCAGAAACCGTGGTATGTGGGATGGTTAGTATAATCTATACATAAACTGATAAACACTAAATAATGTAATAATAACTAAATAATAAATAATGTATCATATCTTCACATTATTTATTCACTCAATAACTTAGTACAAAATACCTATAGAGATTATGTTGAATTGACTATGAATAACTATGGCTGTGCCAGATTTAATAATAGTAATATGTGAATCAATAAATGCCAGTTTTCTTACATATTTGATAACATTAATTTAGTTTACTGTCATCATGCAAAATATACATAAATCTAAGCTAAAAAAGGTGGAAAATCAATTTTCCTTCTGTCATAGTAAAGAACATGTTCCACTGTTTTTTCTTTCGCTCTTAGACGAGGACAGCAAACAACAAACAGACAGCTTGATTTCCTAGTAAGTAACCAAGGCTTATGGGAAAAATTATTTGTTACAGGGGAAATTGTCATCCAGACATATTAGCCAAAGTGAGACAGTATTATGATATTCCTGACTTTTTACCTGAAGATGCTGAGTTTCCAGCAACCGAAAATATATTTTTTGGATATGAAATTGGTGCTGTCATGCATGTATGTAGATTGTATGAATTTCTCTAAAACCTGATCTAAATTTTAAGTTTAATTGGATGTGTAACCACTCTCTGTTTGCCAGAAAATAATAATTATTGTTATGATAAATTACATCATCTGATTTGATAATCTGGCATTTGAAAGCCTTTAATGTCAAATAATTTATCAAAATAGATAGTTTGTCATTTGACAAGCTATTTATGTCATTTGCCAAGCAATTTGTGTCATTTGGCAACTATATTATGTCATTTGATAATCAAAATATATAATTTGAAAAGCAAAAGTATAATTTGACATTGCTATATCATAATGTGACCTTGTGTGTTTTGTTATCACCACTTTAGCTACTTATTTTTGTGAGAGAGAGATTTGTGTTTTCAAGTTAATTATAACTATAATAAACAAGTTTGTACTTTGTTTTGCAGTTAGATTATATATCAAGACTGATGTGGCAGGGGCAAGTGCAAGGCAACAAGACCTGGTCCCTGGCCCCAGTGCCAGAGTGTGACCATGTTTGTCACAAAATTGAGTTTTATGTGGAGCCTGGTGATATTGGTTAGTATAAAACCTAAAGAGAAAATGTTTTTTCAGTCAACTTTATTTAAATCAGATACAAAGATTTCTAGAGAAGGCAGATTTTCATTCAGCGTCTTGCTAACAGATCGTACTGTACCGCGTTATCCTAATAATAAGCGCAAACCGCAAACACTTAATGCAATCAATATACGTAAGCGTTATGACCAACATCAGGGGTCCTATGAGAATGGTCGCATCGTATGATCATACGAATGTCGGCGGTTTTGGAGTGTCTCCATCGATGCGCTTATCCTTTGTCGGGTCAACATATCATAACAAGAACAAACAAGAGATCGCTGCTGCAATGAGTGCTTATTCGGGCGACCAATTTACTAGGCATGTAGTGGCTGCCACGTTCAACTCTCGAGTTCAATCTCCGTACCATTACCGTACTGTGATTTTACGATGTTACGAGAATGATACGCTCTTCTTCTCCCTGGCCTTTATTATTCCCAAGTCACTTGGAGTCTGCTTTCTAGTCTAACCGGATTTGACTGGATATCAGTTTTTACACAGAGCGGCTGCCACCTGACCTCCGCAACCCGAAGGCTAACGATACCCTAAGACAGACCAGTGTCAGGATATTAGAGGGCACTGACTTGCCAATAACGACTGCCATAGATGTTCATGGCAGCCGGGACCGACGGCTTAACGTGCTCTCCGAGGCACGGAGCAGGCGATAATTGTCAATCAATACGCACATAATTTCGAAAAGTCATATAACTTCCGAAAGTCAGAGGTGCGCGACGTGGGTTCGAGCCCGAGACCCTCTGCATTGCAGTCTGTTCGTCTCCCCACTGAGCTACGACAAAAAAAAACAAATATTGTATCCCGAATCTGAATGTTAGGTTGATGTTACTGTTTTGATCTTTTCCATTCGAATCGAATTCGAAACTTGATTTGACGATGGCATGATTGACAATTTGTGATCGATCTTGCGATGTTCTCGTACGCGACAGACATCCATGATGATTTGGTTTAGCTGTTCCTATAACGCACACCGGCTGAACCAAAATGCACGTACCTACGTATTCGTATTTGCATAGGTAATCAATTGAGTAAATCAGCGATTAATTAATTCTACTAATTATGAATAAATATTTGTTCGCTTGGCTTGTAAGCTTCGGATTATTAGAATTGTTATTCCATAACAACACTGACACATCGCCACTATGCAACCCCGATATCTTAAAGTAGGTACCTAGTGCGCGTTCGAGTCTTCACAACTGACAATTTTGATTACTTTCTTGCAAAACATTACATATGAAGAAACCTTTATCAGAGTTACCACTATGTTATCGTAGTTGTGTGTAGTCTGTTAAACCGCATTTGACCAGCGCGAGCGTGGTGGGTTTGTTAGGGATTTATTATTATTAATCTTTAAGTAAGAAATAAATTGTAGAGTTAGGCTGATCTACCACAAATAATTTAGTTAAGTAAGTGATATCGGAGCTCAAATAAACCTGCGGGGTTAAGCCGATAACATCTTATGATGGTTGCGTCGAAATACTGCTGTGATTGCATAGACATCTACATAGCTAAAAGAAACAATAAATGGAAGGGATAGGTTGTCGCGTTATTATTATTATACTTCATTCATAAATAGATTAAAAAATTGATGTAAGTATGCAATGGAAATTGAAAACATACGTTTTCTGAAAACTTTATCATTGTTATGCTATGTTCTGTATTCTGTACATATCCATAAAGCTAGACATACCTATTTATGAGATGTGTAAAGTGTTATACCTGTGTATCGATCGTTTCAGTTTTGTTAGACACGCGCATCTGGTATCACGCCACGAGAATCCCGAAAGGAGAGTTCTCTTTGACAGTCCAATCTGAGTACGGATGAATTGAAGCTGCTATGCCAAGATTTTACAAAAGAAGTTTGTTACATATCGAGATGCCAAATTATACATATTTTATACAAACTATTTATAACTTTTGATATAATGCATTTATGTGCCATTTTGTAGTGTAACTATATTGAGCTTTAAGTTTTTGCAAGACTTTTTATGTTTACACTTGTAACTATTTATTTATACCTGGACTTCTAAAATAAAAAATGAAAAGACGATATGATTTTTATTTAAATAAACACCTACAAAAATAAGGTTGTAAAAAAGATACAAAGTAATAAATATTCAAAACGTTTTATTTGTCTAATTCTATCATCAAAAGTATTGAGTGTAAGATTGTGCTGGACACCAACTGTTAATACAAAATACATACTTATAATATTATAATAAACCACACTCATGATTACACAACACGTGATAGGAAAAGGTTAAGATACAGTCGTGGGCGAGTCAGCACAAACCTGCACTCAAGCGACATTGTAAAGTTCACATATAGAGATCAGGTTTGAAACTCGGGGGACAACAAGCTCACAGGGGACGCTCACTGGAAGCAGTTACACATGCTCATAATAGCAGTATTGTATGTACAGCTCACTGAACCCAAATGCACAAAATGCAAACTTACAATAACAATAAATAATTTCTCAATTTTTGACCAGATAGATGCCAGTTTGAATGGACAATTTTAATTGACATGGCATATTGTTATTATCACAAAAGAAATGGTACCATTACATTGTACCGATTGAAATGGACACATTTACATAATTTTATATTGCAACTACCCAATCGTCTGACAGGAAGGTAGACACAGTAATGGACAGAGAACATTGAGGAATAATATGAATTAGAATAGTTGCCAGACACCAAGCACTGCATCCTTTATGGCTTCAATGTATTGTGCTGGTACCCAGTAGACCCAATACCTGGACGCTTCAGTGGGGCCCAGCTGAAGACCCTGTCAAGAATAATTCATTTAATTAGGGATTTTGAAACAACTATATCCACACACAGAAGTTTAATTCCAATACATACCATGATATGATATTCTTCATGTTCTTTGATAGGTTCAGATGTGATGCCTGTAAATTATATGCATGTTAATTTATGTGTGGAATAATTGTACACTAGCATAAATATTTTGTATTATTAACACAATCAAACAATATCAGTAGGCTTACTTTTAATAGAAGCCATGGCAAGTTTCTCAGTGCGCTCCTTGGTGCCGATCCAGAGCTGATCTTGCTCATGTTTGAATGTGAGCCGTACTTTGCCTCCATGTTTATTTAGCATCCCGCTCAGAGGTACTGGTGGTAGTGGCTCCTAGTAAGTACAAACATTTTAATAATGTTTTGTCATACCTAATAGCACTGAAATATTCATAACTGAAATCCTACAGTGTATGCATGCATATTCTTTTACAATACCAAACTGAAATACAAGCATATGGATTGCTTGATGGTAAGTAAATATCATAACTTATGGGCACTTTCAATAACAAAGCAGTCATGCAACAATCTTTGAAAACTATATATACTCTGTCTTATTAAGGAGCCTGAAAACCTTACTCACAAGACAACTCAGAGGGTTGCTCTCCCAGTGTGAGTGAAATGGCTGTGAATGCCTTTGATGAAGAATGTAATTAACATAAACATATATTATAACAAGGGCACTATGCTTAATTTGATACTATATATTTAATTCTTATTCAGTAAATTAATTTATAATATAATAACAATCTTTAGTTACCTATGTATTTTGTTAAAATACATAGAATAATAACATGCCACTGATATTTCCTTTTAATGAAAAATAAATATAGTAGATGATGAAACAAAATTAAATTACACTTACCTTCACCCCTTTGATGCCTGGCATCGCATCAGGGGGGATGCCTTTATCCAGAACTTTCCTGTGGATCTTCTGCATGCAAAGTGGTTCCTTACTTGACTGGCTGCTAGCTTTTTCTTCTAATGTTTCCTACAATAGAAAACATAAACAAGGATTCATCAAAATGAATTAACAGCTAAAAATAGAATACAAAGTATTTTTATAATAAGGTATGTTAAATAATTGTAATATAGATGTACTATGTATATACCTGTGGGCCACTCTTCATAGCTAGGATGTCATCCATTTTGGATCCAACAAGCATTACCTTGCCTCCCTTCACCACGCCGGCTTGCCTGAGTGTCATGGTATCCCGGGCCATGCCCTTGATTATTAATTTTTGCGCCAATTGCGGCACGCCGCATATTCTCTCCAAGTGCGCTTTTAAGTCTAGCACAGTCGCGTCATAAGCAAACGTAATGTCATGTTTTGATTTATTAAAAACTATAGTAAATTCGATCTGTTCCGGAATCTCACACAGCTCCGAGTCTTCTGTAGTCTCTGATGAACATGCCGCACTCTCTGCGGGAGCTTCTATGTGCGACTTCTCACCCTCCAAATTTGATTTGTTTTCTGTAACTGTCTTGGTTGTGCCGTTGGCTAATGAATTTGGATCCCGATTCTCTGTTGAATCTCCCTTCTCTGAAGCTGGTAAACAACACCAAAACGTGAGTTAGCAAAATTTCTAGAACAAAAGGTCTCGTTGTGCTGGTCCACAAAGGCTGTCAAATAAGATTTTAACGCTATTAATGAACTGACTTAAATAAAAGCTTACCAATATATTCCATAGTTTTGACTGAATTGTGAATTTGGGTTATTAAAATAACAAAAACGCTATTGTATAGTAGTTGTTTTGAAAAAATAATTAAAATACAGTCGACTGGCTGACGTGAAGCAACAAATTTTTGCACAGATAAAAAACTATTTTGATGTTTAGTTCGTCACGTTCAAAAACAATAGCATTATGTCTCTGATCATTTGTATAGTGATAATAAAACTATTATTTCACAATTTGGCATTCTTAGATAAAATATAATAAATATTTTCGCGATGAAGACTACAATAATTAAATAAGTAATATCTCAGAATATGATTCATTTATGAATAACATATAATTAGGTAATCTTTTGTTAGCTGCCTGCTTACGAAAGGCTATTAGTATTAAATGAAATTCAAATTATATTTTACCAATATTATACCAAAAAACGTTACATTGCATTTAAAAAATATGATCGATCTTAGACCGAGAATACCAACCCATTATTACCTGACGCATAAAAGCACGTGTCTATGATTTACAATTTACATTTCCGTTTCCATGGCGGCCAAATTATAAACGTTCTCACAACTTACGCCTAATAAAATTAATCTTTAGATTTTACATTTTATAAAAATGAGTTTCAATGTAGATGATCCTTTAGCTGGGATTCTTAGTGATGGTAGTGATGACAGTTTCTTTGATGATGATATATTAGGTAAGAAGAAACCTGCCAAGAAGAAAAGCACACCTACGGTTGAAAAGAAAAATGCATTGTTTGATTTAGGTGATACGGAAAAACCTAAACCTGTTGCTAGCAGTGTAGACAATAAGAAAGAAGCGTTATTCGACATCGAAGCCAAAAAATCTCCGACTCCGTTTAAACGGACTGATACTTCAAAGGAATCTATAAAATTCTCACAGGCAGAATCTAAAGTTAAGAAAGGCTATGGTGAAATTTTGGATGTAACTAAATCACCGGCAAAACCCAAAGTCAGTACGAGTGCAGATAAAATTGATATACTGAGTGATCTTATTGAACCAAAAAAAGAGGCAAGTAAACCTATAGAAAAAGGAAAGAGTTCACAATCTTTGCTCGATGACATTTTAGGAGGTCCTTCAAAACCAAGTGGCCAAGGGACGAAGCTAGCTGCAGCAGCAAAAAGCCAAGAATTCGACATTGATTTCATACTGGGTAAAAGTGATACTAAAACTTCCATTTCAAGCAAAAGTCTACCACTAAAGCCAAATTTAAAAGAAAAGCAACTAAAAGAGAAACAAGAAGATGCTCCTGTAAAGAAAGCTAAAACTAGCGAAGACTGGTTGGGTATATTCCAAGATAAAGAAGAGAAGGATGAATTTGATGACGATTCTGGAATGCCATCGTGGTTAATGGCAGGTGATGCCAAGAAGAAAAAGCTGCAAGAGAAGGAATCTATTACAAAACAGGAGCCCGTCAGAGAGAAAGCAAAGGAAGTACCACAAAACCAAGAACTAACAGAGGAAAGAGACACAGTAGAAGTAAAAAAAGATTTAGAGCCTAATATAGAGAATTTTTCAAAGACAGTGCCATCGTCCGTCGTTTTACAAGGAAGTAATGAAGATGTCACTGCCGAGGGGGCTGCTCTGTACTTGCAGCAACAGGAGTCACAGATAATGGTGGCGCTGCAGCTTAAAGCGCAAGAGGAAAAGCTTGCGGCTATGCAGAGTGAGTTATAACAAATAGCTAAAATATTTATTTTAATGTATTATCATTGCATATCATATTACATATCATTAACTAGTTATAAAATAAAGTCCCCCACCGCGTCTGTCTGTTCGCAATAAACTCAAAAACTACTGAACGAACTTTCGTGCGGTTTTCACTAATAGACAGAGTGATTCACTAGGAAGGTTTATGTGTACCTATAATTTGTTAAGATTTTGTCCTACCCGTGCAAAACCGTGGCGAGTCGCTAATTATCTATAAAACTGTAAAACTCAATTTATTATTCGGCTTTATTGCTCATGATTACTAACCCCGATTATATTCGAAACTAGTCGGTAGTTTCGAATATAATCGGGGCTAGTAATCATGAGCACGATCTTCTGTCGATAGGGTGAGACGCTAGTGCCACAGATGTCTTTGCGTTGGTAAATCCGAATAACGTGAGATTAACCGTTTTTATAGATTTCATTAGGATTAGCACTCACACAAGTTTCCAAAATATTAATTCATTTACCACAGCTTCTAGTTAAATACAGACACAATCTAACCAACGCTATTTTGATAGAACAATACCTACAAAATAGAACAAAAAGAAATTAAGTGAATATTTCATGCTTTTTTAACGCATTACCAGCCGGCGGGCATAAGCCAGGTCCGTAGCTGGTAACCGTTAGGGTTATATTTAAACACGTAGACTGATTCAACTGAGAAATCTTCCTCCTTCTCCAAATCTGCCGGGGCTGCAGGATGAATGCGCGAGTGATCCCTGCGCCCCGGCCACAGATTGTGAGAAGGAAGACCGTGGTAGGTTTAGTCGGTATTACCGGGATATCTCCATCTTTTCCCGGGTGAGTCCGACATAACCCCTCCGCCCGCCCCCGCGGAGGGCTACGCGCCAATGCAAGGTTCCTCGTTAAAAAAAAGGAAGGCATATGTTAATTAATGCTAATTCATAGTCCTATTTATTTAATTCGTGTTCCTATGTCAAATAATTTCGTATATTCAAATATCTACAAAAATACAAATAATTGGTAGTACAAAATATTACAGAATAGGTATACATGGGGATGAATCGAGTGCACGTTTGGAGAGGATAGAGGTTGACCACCCTCTGTCTCTAGACATGCAACTATTTTTTATTTGGACAACCTGTATAATTTTAGCCTATATCACACATGTTAAAAGAAATTTCGTAGTAAGTATTTAGTTTTACATAAAAATCAAATTCATATAGGATTTGCCCTATATTTATGAATTTGATGTTTATTCATAACTGACCTGTTTATAACAACCAGGATCGATGGAACTTTCGGCTTGGCGGTTGCTATCATTCCAGATATCCTGACTGAAAATATCCCATTTAAACCCTACGTTACTTTTACTTCGCTTTAACAGATATTGCACTAGAATAACGAAATATTTTAACGATTGTTTAAGTAATTATTTCAATGTTTTATGCGAAGAAAAGATCTTCAAAATCTCAATGATCACGTTTGACCATCATCACCCGTACGTCTAATGTCAAGGAAGAGACATGCTTATTATAAAAATTAGTGGTCAATTTATTACCTTGTTATCTACTTATATAGTTCGTCAAAAAGAGAGCCAGCGGGTCCAGCGCGAGGCCACTCAAGCGCAACATGCGCAGTTGGACGCCATGCTGCGGCGGCAGGCCGAGAACAGGCTGCAGATGCAGAGCATCATAGCCGCGCACCAGGAGAGGATCACTCAACGCATCAAGGTTACTAACACTTACTTCTCATCGAGGTGATCTCAGAAATGCGAAAAAATATATCTTGCAAAAACTTAGGATATGATAACTCAGAAATCTATATGCTATACTAAATACCTATACTTACAGTGATTGAACTAATAATTTTTAAGTTTAATTTTAAATCATGGTAGTCCACATTTTCTTAATTTGTACTTTGAATATTTGATTTAAATATATACATTGTAGATATGAAGCATCTTTGTTATTTTATAAATTGTGTGTTGTGTGCCCGCGTTCGATCCTTATGTGTCGATATTGTGGAAAGGAGCACCACACTCGTCCTAATTAATGCAGGCTCCAACTTAACTCAGTTATGACGCGCAGGCAACAAGCAGACAACCGGTGCAATAAAAATCCGAGTCGGCCATCGCACTGAGGAATATTGCACAGACTGCTTCTGTAAAGAAAATACTGCTGATGTTTTAAAATATACTAGATCACCCATATTTAAATTATGAATACATTTGAAATGTAAATCAGTCGCAGCTGATTTACATTTATAATAATTAGCGTAATCTTCCTGGTCCTTGTGAAGGGGTGCCGGGTGGTACACTGAAGGAAAAAATATTTTGTAGGTACCTATATTATGCTTGTTCACTAGTTGATATACCAAGCATAATTTTAATATAATCTCTCATAGCCAGTTGCACTCACTGATCGGTAAACGATTAGCGAGGTTAAGCAACGTTGGGTGCGGCCAGTCTATAGATGGGTGACCGCTTAGTGGTATTTCATCTGAGCGTCTCCGTGCTTCGGAGGGCACGTAAAAAGTCGGTCCCGGTTGTTGTCAAATTGATAGCAGTCGTTAAGCCATGTCAGAGGTCTACGGGCGGCTTGAACAACTCTTGATAACAGGTTGACCACTAACCACACGAAAAGAAAGAAGAAGACTAGTAGATATACCAAGCATAATTTTAATATAATGATGAGTATATCATATAGAAGTTATAGAACTTTAGATAATTAAATACGTCGTGAATAAGTTACTTTTGACGGCTTGTTCTTTAGGCTTTATTAGGTACAGAAGACGCTGAAAACGAAGAAGTAACGCTGAATCAACAAGATAGTGAATTAGGCGAGCGCAAAGAGACGCCACACACGCGGGAGAAGAAACAATTGTTGCAACTGGTGCAGTCCTTACAGGAAAACCACGACAAGGAAATTGATCTTATGGAAACATCTTACAGGTAAAATATAGGTACCTACTATATGTTTCTTTTACGTGTTTATTGGAAGAGTAAAGGTTAAGCAGTAATGCTGCATTTACGATTTTCTTTTAACAGTTTTTGTGTTTTGAGTGCTTTATGGTAAGACCATTGAACTGGCTCAAGTTCGATCCCACAGCATACGTCCTTAAATTTGTGTATTAATAGTTATTATCTACTCGTTTTAACAGTGAAACAAGAATAGTACATAAACCTGTGTGTGTGTGTGTATAAGTTGTCTGTAGTGTTCTGGTAGATGAGTAAACTTTGCCAGCGCGCACTGAGCCGTAGAGGTGGACAGTGTCCTTATCATTCTAATATTGAGACAAAGCCTATATAAATTTAGCCCAGTTTGTAAACCCTTCCACAGCTGGCCATGGGCTCCTTACTGGGTTTAAATTCATTTAAGGTTTTGTGAGGTAACTCAGTAATAGCACGTAGCTAGCTAGCACGACCCTTACGTGGTTGAATGAAAAATAAAACAAAAATATATATAAAAATGAGACTACTTACCTACCTAACTTTTGCAAAATATAAAATAGGCGCGCTAGTTTACGATCCTTTTTGTTTTTTTAGTATTAGGTATGAATGTCGTCTTGTTTTTCAGGAGACAATTAGCGTTCTTAGAGGTATCTTTAAACCAATCCGAAGAACGAATGAAAGAGGAAAGTGACAAGCTGGTAAAGTTCTACACGGAGAAGATCAACTGGCTGGAAGAACACCACCACTTGTACAAGAAGTTGACAGAAGACAACATGGCGTCGCTGACGGAGAGGCACAAGGCTGAGAACGAGATGCTCCGACAACAGCACCTCGAGAACGTGCGAGTGTTGCAGGAACATCACGCTACGCTCATGGAAAATATCAAGTAAGTTGTGACTTCATATAACGCATAACATGATTTGATAAAGTATTATCAAAAATATTATGGAGTAGTGGTTTATGTGGTCGCCTCGCCGCCACTACGCCGAATGTTGTGGTTCGATACCCACGAAGGACAAACATTAGTGTGTCAACTAATAGGAGTTCAGAGTTCGGCAGTTCGGGTGGGCGCTCTTCGTGTCCATTGCTTGAATGTTTATAAACTCCCCGCGCTATACGAATAGTTCCTTGTGCGAGAGTTGTTTCTTATTTTTAAACATACAATAACACATAGGTACATACGCACCTAAGTTATACCTAAGTATCTATATTTAAGGGAGAGTAACACGTGCAAGTAACACAGTTACATTTTTGTTATATTTTGTGGTAATTGAATAAAAAGGGGATCAGTCGCTTCCTCTTGCGGACGCTTTAGAGTGGGTATATTAAGTGCTATTTTTCAATTTTGCAATGTTACTTGAACTAAGTCTATAAGGTGAAACAGATATTTGTATACTACATAGTGAGCCTCACTGATTTCAGCATGAATGGGTCGGCTCGACCGGGGAGGGACTACCTTCTCACAGAATATCGACGTGAAATACCAGTATTCCTGCTGTTATGTTTCGTTCGGAGAGTGAAAGTGCTGGAGGCCCAATCACCCTCATTCCCTCATCCCGCTCCTTCTCCTTCCCACTTCCTTTCCTAAAGGGTCGGCAACGCGCAGGTGATGCCTCTGGTGTGGCAGGCGTCCATAGGCTACGGTGACCACTTACCATCAGGTGGGCTGTACCTATGCTTGTTTGCCACCTTAGTAGTATAAAAAAAGTAAAAAGAAAACCAGCTTGTACAATGATGGCCTTATTGTCGGCTATAGGCAATTATAACGCTATGTTTCGCGCATCTTATGAAAAGAATTTAAATGCGGGATGAACAGAAAAGAACTAGACAGATATGTGAGACCTTAGCACAGCTTTTTACCGAGTTAACTGCAGTGAAAATGTTGCAACTCTTTCGTCAGTTTCCTTTAAGAGAGTGATACTAGGAACATGGGAGACATTCGCAACATTAAATAATTAGCAAGATCGTCTCATCCACCCTAAAAGCGTTTCTTACAAAGTGCATATTTCCTAGAAACGCAGTAAAACAAGAGCAGGTCCTCATTCAGGACTCGGCCACGTTCTCCTCGGATCTGAAAGTGCTTGTGTCAGACGTCAGGGAGAGCAAGCATCTCTGCGAGGAGCTCGTGGACAAGTTACAAGTGTTGGCGGAGACCACTGAGCGGAAGGCTGACAACAGCCTGCAAGGCAGGGAGGCGCAAGTGAGCGGTAAGTTCTGTTTTATAATAATAATAATATTCTATCACATACACACAACACCATCTAGCCCACACTAAGCAGAGCTTGTACTATGGGTACTAGACAATGGATAAACATACATATATACTTGTTTTTTGTAAATACATACATATTATACATAGAAAGTATAGAAACACTCAGACCAAGACAAACATCCATGTTCATGCACACAAATTTTTGACTTGTGCGGGAATCGAACCCGCGATCTTAGGCGTGGCCGTCGGTTACTCTAACTGTCTTTGCGCAAGAGACTATTTTGAAGGTGGTGCAGGGTAGTAAACGTGGCTGCTATGCATGAGGCCTTGGGTTTAACACCCGTGTTGGACAACGTGGTGATGGGTTTGTCTGTTAATAAATACTCTTTAACGTCGTAACATTTAGAACTGTGCCCGGTATAAAGTTATGATTATGCTGGTCAACTATTATGAGAGGCGCAATACCATTGCTGAAAAAATATGTGTCTATATGTCTGATTATCCGTTTGGAAATATACAAATGTGAGTATGTATTAATTTTTTCATTTATTTGCTGCAGATATGATTCAACAGTTGAAGAAAGAACGCGAGAACTTCGAAATTGAAAAATCTGAAAACAGGGAGACTATCAAAATGCTTGAAACTAGACTGAAACAGATGACCACGGTAGTAAAACAACTAGATATTTCGCACTAAGTACTTTCTTCTCTGTAGCCTTTATTATTCCCAAGTCCCTTGGGGTCGGCTTTCTAGTCTAACCGGATTTGACCGGATATCAGTTTTTACACGGAGCGACTGCCATCTGACCTCTGCAACCCGAAGGCTAACGATACCCTAAGGCTAGACCAGTGTCAGGATATTAGAGGGCACTGACTTCCCAATAACGACTGCCATAGATGTTCATGGCAGCCGGGACCGACGGCTTAACGTGCTCTCCGAGGCACGGAGCAGGCGATAATTGTCAATCAATACGCACATAATTTCGAAAAGAATATAACTTCCGAAAGTCAGAGGTGCGCGACGTGGGTTCGAGCCCGAGACCCTCTGCATTGCAGTCTGTTGGTCTCCCCACTGAGCTATCGCTAATACTAAGTGCCATCACTCGTATTATTGTACAAACAGCGCCATGGTTTTAATGGTCATTTCAGTACTACTGATGTGCCTCGTGTTGTGACAAAGAAGACCTAATAACTACTGCTGTGCAAACAAACGATACTCACTCGGCTAGCAGTACGACCGGCAGTATTGCAATACAGATGTCATTGTCGATTATTCCTTACGCGCGAACGAAAATTACTTACGTATAGCGTTGTCGCTATCTCACTCGAAATCGATGATTCACTCGCATTTCATAATGGACCGGGTTGGTACTTCCATAATGAATGCACTTCATAATGGAAGTACCAACCCGGTGCTAGCAGCATTAGAAAAAAATCTCATTTGAAACCTCTACGATGACGTGACTATGATTATAAGAATTACTAATAGTAGGTACGGAAGATCTGGTTTGAACAGAAAATAATAATAGCAGATTGTATTAACTACAGATGATAGAAGAAGAGTCAGTTAGCTTGAAACAGAAGAGGATGGAGTTTGAATTTGAAAAAGCGACGTTCAATAAGCAGACAGAATTTGCCAAAAATGTTCTCAAAAAACAAGACGAAGAAATTAAGGTAAGTTCTATTTACTACTGGATGTGCCCCGCGGTTTTACTCGATCCGCTCTTAAGGGTCGGTAGCGTGCTGTTGGCGTAGCCATCTTTTTCAATAAATAAAAAAATCAAAACTGACAAATAGTTCTAAAAATTAGCGCGTTCAAACAAACTCTTCAAGAAAAAAGCGAATGAAGTCAAGATCTCCAGCTAGTCGCATTTACATAACATACAGTGTGTGTAATAAACCTGTCCGATCGTTAAAGGAGTTATATAGTAGCTTGTTATGAGTACGTAGGTGTCATGCTTTTATAAATATTGATAAAAAAAATTACCTCGGTAAATTTTATTTATTTAAAATAATATCTTAATAGATTACCCATGGCAACACCGACAATTTATAAATCAGAATATCTAGGCATAGTCACGGTAATACTATCTAATTATATACGGTGACATAGTGTATTTTATTACACTATGATCTAGGTATCACTAAAGTCCATAAAGACTTGACCGCCGCGCCGCCGCCGCGCGCCGGTGGTGCGCGCTACGCCGACTCGTTTGTAAAAAGCCGACAAACGTTAGCCGCCGCGCCGCGCTGCGCGTCGTGTACAAAGGCGCCGCGTGAAGACGGTAGATTTACCTAATTCTTTAATATAAGCCGCTCGGCGGCGAACACGTGCTGACGTTATAGCATAGTAACCTACAGTACGCATCAGCTGATTTGCATTGATTTTTTTAAATGACTTCGAACTTCTTTCTCATAAAAATACAAAATAAATCTGTTTATGAGTATTTTTTAAGACGACACAGAGTATTCTAGCTTAGCTTATCATATCTAATCCCATCCAAGTAATGAAAATATTAACTTGTAAGCGCCATTGGTCGTGCTCCACATATCCACCTCTAACGTAAACACTCATTCGGCACATTTTTCTTAAATCACCACGAACACGATGCCGGTATGGCACACGATTGCCAAGGTGCTGGGACTGGTAAGCCTTGTGGTCTAGAGAGCCATCCACCGCACGTAGGGACGCGCAGCTGCATAATTCCATTCTCTCCTACTTACACACATGAACGTGTAAAAATATTCAGCGTTGGAATACGACGCGACATAGCTAATAGGGAAAACACTTAATGGCGGCAGTCCGCACGAAAGTAATTTTAGCGCATTCCCTATGTATTACTTTACTCTTTGCGCAAGACTGAGTAGGTACGAAATTAGTGTGGCACGCGTTAAAGAATACAGTATCTAATAATAGCTAGGGATGCAAGCAACGACTTAATTTTATCGTCGCCAGTCAGTGATAAAATAGAATTGAATTGAATAAACTGGCGGATGGCGGGTGCGATCCAAAGGTCTCAGGTTGGATAAAGGGGTCGCGCAAAATGTTATTTGTTTTGGTCTGTTACGTATATCTCAGCAACAACATGGTCACGGAGTCGGAAAATGTGCCCGGTGAACGTAGTAAAAACTTAGCTGGTAAAACGTGGTATAATAATACATCTATGACTACCCCTTCGGGGATACAGTCGTGACTCTATGTATTCTTTTTATTTATTTTAAAGCGAAGAAAACGTACAAATACGTAAAATTAGAGTCTTGTACGCGAGAGTCTTCATTGCATTCATTTACAAATAAATTAACTTTCATCCGTACAATTTCATACCTCGATATTTCTATTTGATCGATAGTTACATCTCTCGCGCGGTGTGTTTGTGCCTCAGGCGGTGCGTTTGACGGTATTGTTCAATTTTTTATTACGCGCGGCTTATGACCTTTGATAGAAAAGCCGATGAACTTTAATAGAGAAATAAATGTATCAAAGAAGCCGCCATTTAGTGGAGTGTTGCTAGTCTGTGCGAAATTTCCGAAATTTGAGGGTATAAATGCTAATCAATACTATACTTAAACATGTTATGTAGACGTTTTACGGTGACATAGATTTTTTTATAATTTTCTCAGCGTGTTTATTAAAAGAGAAACAAGTCCTTAATGGTTCGGACAGGGTTTTGTATACACACTGTACCTATAACAGTGACATTTATATAAGCAAGGTCATAGAAAACTAAATAATTATTATGTAAGTATTGTTTTAAAGATGTCATACACGATATCATATACCATAAAACAGCTGTGGCAACATTAAGGATTTAACAATAAATAAGGACATAATAGGAGTAATGAATCGACTTATATTACTTTTGTTGTTATTCAAATATTTTTATACACGGTAATGTGTAACTACGCGGCGATAACTCAGTAGGAGACCGCCAAACTGCTACGTAGAGGTCTCGCATTCATTCCCGAGGCACAAATCTATGTGCTATAGTTTATTATTGTTCGTTTTCACGAAACAAATGTAGAGAACATGCATGACAGACACTTCAGAAAGTTCTTCGTAATCTCGCTGTGGCGCAGCCCTTCTTCTACTGAGACAAGTGTTGTGCCCAGCAGTGGGCTGATGAACGGAGATGATTTAATACTAATATTATCTATACCTACTATCTATTCTAAATGCAGCAAATTATACCTTTACGCGGATGATCTTAAGTTGATGAGACCAATTAGGGAACTTCATGACATAGGTAACGCTTCTTCAAGACGATCTAAACAGATTGGTTGGTTGGTGCATTGACTACAAAATGGTATTAAATGTAGACAAATGTTGTTATATTCGTTTTACCCGTAACCGTAATACTGAATTGTCGGGTGGTTATACAATATCTGACCAACGTATTCAAGAAGTTGAATGTGTTCGGGAGCTTGGTGTTATTCTTGATAAACAACTAAATTTTAAGGAACACTATGATTATATAGTGTCTAAATCACTAAAAGCTCTCGGTTTTATACTAAGAAACACCAAGAACTTTAAAAACAAAATTACTATTATAAGATTATACGAGAGTCTGGTCAGGTCACTTCTTGAATACTGTTGTGTAGTTTGGCATCCGCATTATGAAGTTCATTCTAAAAAAGATTTGTGTACCACTTGGCATATAAATTTAATTTGTCAAAGAAGCTAACTAGTTACACAAACCGATTAACTCATTTCAATATAACATCACTTAAAAAAAGCCGTAAAATTTTAAATTTATCTTTTTTACATAAATTAGTCAATGGTAATATAAATTGTCCTCATCTGCTACAGAAACTTAATATTACAATCACTCATAAACTGCCACGGCTGTCTAGATATTCCTTGTTTACACCTAAGCGATCCAAAACTAACCTAGGCTTTTTCTCCTATAAATAGGCTCCAATCGGAATATAAGTAAAATTAAGGAAATTGATATATTTAGTCTAAGTTTACCAACTTTTAAAAAGAAAATATTATCACTAAGCTGATATACAGTACCATAAAGTTTTGTTCTTTTAGTATAATATGCTAATTATGTAAGAAATTGTTTATATAAGTATTTTTTTTAAGTTCTGGGAAGCTCTATGCTCCCAACTATCGTTTGTATTTTGCTTTCCGTGGCAACCTGTAATTAAGGCAGCACCAATACTTGTAAACCACTAACTTTGAAACTTAGCTTTCTTGTTGGTTGTACAAATAAATATTATAAATCTGAAGAGTTTGTTTGTTTGTTTGGTTGAACGCGCTTATCTCAGGAATTACTGGTTTGAATAGGAAATTCTGTAAGTGTTGGATAGCCTATTTATCGAGGCAGGCTATTGGCTATATAACATCACGCTACCACCTACGGAGGCAGCTATAGGTATTACTTATGTAATTAATACCTACGTCTGTTGGACAAGTTGATATGCTAGTTGTATGTTTAGATGCTGCGAGAAGACATCCAGAAGGAATACCAAGAGAAGATAGCCAAGATAGACGAAGAGAAGTCGAAGGCTGTGAAGGAGAGCGCTGCGCTCGCGCGCGACAAGTCCTCCGTACAGGGACTGAAGCAGGAGCTCGAGGTACCGACCTGCTTGTGTAACGCACACCTGGCCTATTATATATTAGTAATGCTACCGGAATGTTGTAGGTTCTATCCCTACCCATTACACTATCTATTTTTTTTAATGAAATCTTTTTGCGGTTTATTATTTCTTTCGGTACCCATTACCTACACTATTGACGAGAACTCACTCTTAACGTAAGTTTTGGGCTTACCTCGAGAGTTTATTATGAATAGTAGATAAGTAATTATTAATATACCTAAATAACTATAACTTTGAAAAATAGTATAAGATATAGATGAACAATAAATGCTGAGTACCTAATATAAGTTTGGAGGTACTGCGCGCTTATACTATAAAACAAATAATTACTTACTTATTTCCAATGTACCTACCTATAATTGCCAAAAGCATTACATTTTCTGAAACTATTTCATGCATTAACTATTGTTGCTTATATTATATCGAATATCTACTTTAGATTTCGATAATTCAAAAATATCCTTAGACATACCTATGTACAACTGCAGTGTATCTAGAATACAAAAGGAGCTCGTCATAAACAACGACGGATCGCTGCACGTAACCCTCGATGTTGAAACCGTTGAATCTTCGGGTGGTCACAAGACAATGGGGTAGTTGACTCACGATGTTTTATTATTCCTTTGGAATGTTCTATGAATCATACAAAAAAAATGCTTCCGTTGCGCATCCTGACCCCTAAGGGGTAGTCAAGAAAACTCGTTGTGATTGGTCGCGAAAAAATACCAAAGATTTTCTTGACTCCCCCGTAGGGGTCACGGTCGCGCAATGAACTCAACGTCCATGACTCCACTCCAGTCATGGACGTCTGAGAAGTTAAGTTAATTAGTTACATGACACAAACTCTAATATTAAAAAATATTGAAAATGTACTCAGAAATAAATAAAATAGAAACGTTTCAAATCTGGTAGTAGGGGTTATTGTCAGATGACAGAACAAGGATGCACGATACAAACGTGACGTCACCGCTATTTAAACGCTGCTGCCTCAGGTGGATACCCCTACTAAACACCCACTTTCTCTTTTCAATTTAAAATATGAATTGCTCAAGGGAGCAATAATGGTTGCAAAATAAGTATTTTGCAACCATTTGGATAGGCACTGTTTGTACAAAAAAAATTCGTTTGATTGCTAAGTATTTGCTCTTGTTTGTAAAATAATGTAAGTACCTACAAAGTCAAACATAGGCTCCTACCATATTCTGGGCAGGACAAGACACTGTGCACGCCACTGCGTAATAGTCTAATGAGAAAACGGTCAACTGCCACGCAAACGACACGAGTTCGATTCCGAGGCACGCACTTCTGACATTTGGAAGTTATGTGCGTATTAACTTTTTAATTCTTGTCGCTTTGACCGTGACGAACAACACCGTGGGTGCATACCTGAGAGTTCTACATAATGTTCTCAAAGATGTGGGAAGTCTGCCAAGCCTGCACTCGCGTACCCTGGTGGACTACGGCCTAACTTGTCTCTAGTGAGAAGAGGCCCTGCCCAGCAGTGGGACGGTTTATATGCATGGTACATAATATATACCTGTGTAACTGTGCGCAGAAGATGAAGAGCGAGCTGCAGGCGCAGCTGGAGGAGGTGGCGGAGGAGACGTCCAAGCTCAACGTGCAGAAGCAGCACTTGCACATGGAGGAGCAGAGGAGTCTGGCCAAGTATGTATATGTACCCACACTGTATTATATCTCCTAGTACCTAACTATATATCTACTAACCGGCTCGTGGTATAGTAGCGCGAGGTACACGCTAATGTCTGTGACATCGTGAGGTCCTAGGTTCGATGCCCAGGTCACGTTACATGGGATCAGTAAGAAGTATCGCAGTACTATGGAGTTAATGAACATGTGCGACAAGCAGGAACATGTTGGTCTCTATTCCGTAGGACTTACATAGATAGTCGGCGAAATGTAGGTGTGTACACTTGTGCAGACCTCTATGAGTACACTTACAGCATCTCCCAGTGTACAGAAATGTGCTTCCTAAGGGTCAGCGCCGACGGACGGAGTGGCGGCGAAGAGACTAATTCAGTAACAATTTAAATTCAACCCAAAGTGCTTCAGAATACTTTTTATTTTATTTTATTTTAACATTTTAGGAAAACTTACAGCTAAAATACATTATTAACATAATAACAATAAGTTGAAGGCCAATTAAAAGTTTTCACTGATAAAATATATGACCGTGGAATATAATTACACGTAGAAGTAGACATATTGTGATATCACTCTTTATATCTAATTAAAGAACTCGGTACTCAATTGTTTTTTTAATTTAGTGACACTAGTAAAGAAAATATCAATATCAACACTTCGGCATGCCGCATTGTACATGCGACTCGCTCTCATTAAGTATGAGTTTTGTCTGTAATTAGAGTCTACAGCAGGAACATATAGCAAGTTAAATCGTCGTAGATGTGCTGCCGGGACACTAAAGCCATGTTGCTCACCAGTTCTGACGAGTCGACCGCTCCTTTCATAATATTAAATAAAAATGACAAGTCCGCTACTCTTCTTCTCTCAACTAATGGAAGAATATGAAATTTTTTGCATCGGCTGATGTAATTAGGTAGGTAGCAACTGCAACGATATTGTATATATCTTAAAAATCTTTTTTGATTGCGCTCTATTCGATCAATATAGATATTATATTTAGGATTCCACACTTGTGAACAGTATTCTAGGTGAATGCGAACGAAGGAACAGTAAAGTATTTTTATTGTTTTAATGTTTTTAAAGTCGTACGAGATTCGAAATATGAACCCAAGCGCTTTGGAGGCTTTACTTACAATATTGTTAATATGAGTGTCAAATAATAATTTCGAGTCAAAAGTAGCTCCAAGGTCTTTGATTTTACTAACTCTCGTCAATGGGGTATCTAATAATTGAAAAACCTGATTTATTGGGCTAGGTTTACGTGTAAAGGAGCACACGTAGCACTTATTAACATTTAAATCTAGTTTATTTGTTATGCAGTAGGCCTGAAATCTATCGAGATCTTCTTGTAACTGATTCGCGTCATGAATTGTATTTATCTGCCTCATTATTTTCAAGTCATCAGCATATAAAATAATTTTAGAAGTTATGAAGCAGTTACTTATGTCATTGACGAATATATTAAACAACAAAGGTCCTAACAATGAACCCTGAGGGACGCCCGAAGGAATATTTGTAAGTGTGCCTCTAGATGTGTAACCATTTAGCACAACAGTTTGACATCTGTTTTTCACATACGATGTAAACCACCGGAATAAATTACCACCAACGCCCATACTCATAAGTTTCTGCATCAAGATTGTATGATCTATTCTATCGAAGCATTTACTGTAATCGGTGTATATAACATCGACTTGGGATCCTTGTGACATAAATTTGGATACAAAATCACAACACAGAACAAGATTGGATGTAGCGGAGCGACCCCTTAAGAAGCCGTGCTGGTGTTCACTACAACTCAGTTTAAGGGCGGCATAAACTTGCTTATAGACGACTTTTTCTAACATTTTAGCGAATACGCACAGCTTAGAGATCGGCCTGTAGTTTTCGATCATGTCTTTTTTATGTATCGGTGTTATATACACCGATTTCCAGATTATGGGCACCACACCGGAGTCGAGAGACCGCTTATATAAAATGGAGAGAGGAATGACGAGGCTATCCGCACAACCCTTGATCAATACAGGCGAAATATCGTCCGGCCCAGCTGTCTTATTTATGTCTACATGTTTTAATAAATAATACATTTCCTCTTTGCTAACTTCGATAGACGTGATACAAGAGGCGACCTGTTCTGTGTCTGCTCACTGTACAGCGGAGAGCTGTCGTGAGGGTTTACCAAGAAGTTAGAATAGAAATATTTGTTGAATATGTCGCATATTTCCTCCCCATCACTAGTGGAGTACTCACCAAATTGCATCACTGCTGGATATTGACTGGACTGTCGTTTGGACTTAACATAACGCCAAAATGCTTGAGGGTTTTCCTGAATATGGTTCTCAATTTTAGACATGTAATTATGAAATAATTCACCCTCTAACTCTTTGGCCCGCTGTCGTAACGTAACAAACGAGTAATAATCAGAAAGATTGTGATACGACTGTATTTGGTACAACGAAATAAAATGATCGCGCTTTGAGTCGCTCGCCGTCATTTTATTTCGTTGTACCAAATACAGTCGTATTCTGAAGCACTTTAGGTTGAATTTAAGATATATCGTCGTGTTGTTTTATTTGACACTTTATTACATAATTTAGAAACTGTTACACTACTATTACTATTAAACTTTACAAATTTTTAAGCTAATTAAATTATTGAAACTATAAAACTATTTAATGGTTTAAATAGTTTCACAAATTTAATTAGCTTGAATCTGTTTACGCGATAAAATCCGTATATAGTAGTTTAATTTCAATGAATAACAGTCACGTAAACAGAAGATAATAATATAAAGATATATCGGTTAACAAAGAATTTGTTCATAATTAATATTGCAGGTATCGCGATCTAGATCTTCTCGCCAAAACAGCGATAGAGAAGCAATCGCAAGCCGACAAGAAATACGCTGAAGCAGAATTCATCCAGAGAAAATACGAGGAACGAATACGTCGGGTCCAAGAACACGTTGTATCACTAAACTCTAGAGAAAAACAGATCGCCAGAGAAAAAGTCAAGCTCTCTAGAGAGCGACTCACTCTACATAACGAGAGGAAACAAATAGAGAGTAGGCAGCAATGTTCGTTGTGTAGGACCAGTCAAAACGTGCCTCAGTTTTACGAGCCCAGTTATACCTTACTGGATTCTTTCATGCACGCCCCGGTCACGAGTGACTATAAGAACTCTGACATGACGACGGCGATGAATGCTATTGAGATAGAAATGGCGCACTTGATGGGCCGGAACTTGAACCTGAGACACAGCACTGGCATCGGGGACCTCACACACCTTACACATCGGGAGGAGAGGGAGACTGATGAGAGGTTCGGGTGGCAGACAGAGGCCACGCCCACGCAAGTTGAATCGGGGAATTTTAAAGTAAGTGCTTTAAATATTGTTAACAGTTCATTATATCCGCGATGCAAGTATGGTAGCATCTTGAGCCGGTTACGTGCACCAAATTATCATCCTGGTTACTCAACATCCGCAGGTATTATTAATTCAACATAATGATTATAAATGTTTTTTTATCAAAAGTTCAAACCACAATGTGTGTAGCTCCGCGCTGTTCTTACTGATGTTCTTATGCCGTTGTTTGACACGACTACAAATACATATTATACTAGCTTTTGCCCGCGGCTTCGCTCGCGTTAATTTAGAATTTGACAATTAATTCGCGTCGTACACTGCTTGTAATAATATAATTCAATCATGAGTCGAAAGACACGTGGCGCCATCTATTATCATAAGAACGTTATTAATGTTTTCCTCGGGAACAGTAATTTTTTTCGGGATGAAAGGTTGCCCACGTCCGTTTCTGTACACCTGACAACGTATATGCAAAATTTCAGGATGATCGCTTCAGTGGTTTAGGCGTGAAAAGGTAACAAACAAACAAACTCACTTTCACTTTTATAATATTAGTTAGGATTAGGATTGCCACTCGGTTAACTAATTTTAAATAGCCATTCATAAATTCTCGAATTTGTGTATATTAGGCAAAAGATCATATTAGAATAATAAATCGAGCCGAGATTGGCAGCATTCTATATAGAATGTTCACATTTAATACACGACTTATACATCATTGCATTTCATTCATATCACAATTCACAACATAAAACGACTATACGAGATAAATGTTATTAGAAAAAGGTAGATAACATTTCTAAATAATCGCTTATGTTCCAGGACTATAAAGATCCAAAATTCATGATGCTGCGTCTAGACGTACAAAAAGTGTTGAGTAACCTGGACCAGAGCAAGAAAGGCGACATGGAGTTGTTACCAGACGAAGACACCGACCAGGGCTGAAATCACACACACATACCATTAAGTTTAAATAAAAGACTGAATATGTATTAATTGGTTTAATTTACTTTGATGACTGTTATAGAACATCTTTTGTTGTTAGCTTTATGAACAGTGTTATCAAAATGTACACAAATGCCTACAGGTAGCTACTTGCTAACTTACATTATAAATATCTCATTGTAAAAATATAGGTACATGATCTTTCTTATAACATAATTATTGTTTTAGGTGCTAAGGTATGCAGACAGACATACATTTACAATTATCAATAACCTCTTCGGATTAATGGCTCCAATTTATTATATGTATAACGGTCAATTCAGATCAGGCGGAAGAATGCTCGAGCATTTTTCAAGTGATAATAAATATCAACCTTATTCCATTTAGATAACGCTTAAAATAGTATGCAACTTTTTATTGGATAAGATTTTAATGTTGCATACTATTTTTAGGTATATCTCAATGGAATAAGGTTGATATTGAATGACCACTTAAAAGATGCTCGAGCATTTTTCAAATGGTAATAAATATCAATCTTATTCCATTTAGATAACGCTTAAAATAGTATGCAACTGTTTATTGGATAAGATTTTAATGTTGCATACTATTTTTAGGTATATCTCAATGGAATAAGGTTGATAGTGAATTACCACTTAAAAGATGCTCGAGCATTTTGCCGCCTGATCTGAATTGACCCTAATGCTACTAGGAATTTACTCCCAACTTACAATCATGTTATTTCTCATCCAGGAGTTGTTTAGTTCTTGACACGTTGGAAGTAAATACAAAATAACAATAACGTAATCGCATATTGCATACAATTCTTAAATACTCTAGATATACATAAGCTTCGCACCCAATTTCATCATACGCACAGTCTTTCATAAAATTGCTTTATGTAGATACAAATATCTTTATGGACGGCCTGGCCTTGTCGTTTAAAGTATAATTCAGTTACATTCTCCTATGTTGAACAGATCTACATAAACCCAAATAAATTATATATTACTTATCAATAAGTGAAGTATCTGTGAGAAGCGTACGTCTCTCAGATAATAACAATGAACATAACTTCTCTAGCTAAGCCTAACAATGTTGACTACATATACTATACACAATATTTACAACACTTGTTATATTATAACTATTCGCTCCTATATATTTCTCCTACATATAAAAGGCCCACGGCATAATATTCTACTTTCTGTAGCAAACTGACATATTGGTTAAACCAAGCTGAAGGTAGGTGGCGCCACTGAGTTGAAAGTTATAACGTAAACAAAATCAGTCATTTAGGTACATATAATTTATATTTTTATTTAAACTGCTGTAACATTTATAGGTACTTATGGCTATTTAACAACACCGGCATTTAAAATCTGTTTGAAATAAAATGCCAATTTACTTTGATTAAAGGTTGTTCTATTAAGTCTGGTTTACGCTATAACACAATGGCTGCTTAAAAGATATATGATATAAATAGGATGTTGTATTCCCTATTAAATAAAACTCTTAAAGCTGATTTACAGAAGGATAATTTGTTTATTAAGGCTCACACTGACTAGGTATCGACAAAGATAGCACGAGACTCGCTTCAAGAATATATCCTCGTGTAAACCGGGCTTTACAATGGAATATGTAAAGTCTGAAAGATACTAAACCATTTGCTTGTAGGCTTTGTCTTTCCAGATAGTTTACTTGACAGCTGTAAGTAACATTACGCCTGGTACGAAGATATTGAATATGAATTAATAATGTCTGCCTAATATAATAAATCTATTATCAACTAAAAGAAGACTTGGTCGCTTTACATGAAGCAAGCTTTCACGATAATTTCATTGATTTTATCTTTCTTATCACAGTAATAATATCATTTAAAATACAATCTTATTTATTGATAATAATAGAAATACATTGATATAACATGTCCGAACAAATTGAAAAAAAAATTAAAGGAATAACAAGATAATTGAATTGATAGAAGTATTCTAGTGATATGTTATGACCTGGTGTCTGGCGCTTTCTGGTACTTGACTTCGAGGAGTTGCGGGTAGTTCTCCACGATGGAGAGCAGGATGCCGTCGATGTAGTTCCGCAGCTGGACGTTCACGTCCTGCTGTTCTTTGAGCGCCTTCTGTAACTGTACGAACGAACGAAATATAAGTACTCTTTTAGTATATTTTGGTCTTGTATCAATATGTACATCCTCCCATGGAATACACCCAAGCGTCGTGTAAGGTGAGGGCCGTGTCTGCGTGCCATGTAGCATGATAACGTAGGAATGACCGTGTGCCCGGCCGCGGTGCGCTGACAACTTATTAGCTAGGTATAAGGAACAAGCATTCCTATAAAGTATGAAAAAGGTACATTTAGTTTCAAATGTCACAGTTAATTGTTTACAAAAGCATGCAACAGTTAGCGTATAGAGGTACACATGCAGAGTTAGTAAAAATATCGTACCTTTTCCATCTCTATGCTGAGATCTGATCGTGTATCGTTACCATCGAGCTGCAAAATGCATACATGACAATATAGGCAATTGCTTCGCTAATAATTGCATCGTCAGACCAGCCAGACCAGCCGGCCAAGCAAAGCAGCGCGACATACATGTTCTATGTGTTCATGGAGTCAGATTATACAACTTTATGGTCATATACAGAATGATTTTGAAATCACGTAATTCCTTTTAACCACGCATTCTACTGGTGGTATAGAATAACCCTGACCATATTTTTTTTATTAGAATTTTTTTTGGAAAAATTAGTTTACCTTTTTTTTCGTGAAATGGTTTCAGATAGACATATGTTAACCACTCAAGGCAATTTTATTTTTACTAAGTAATAAAAAAAATATCAATAATTAATGTCGTAAATAATAACGGGTGGTCCTTTGTATTGCCCCTTATTATTTACGACATCAGTTATCGTTATGTTATTTTTTTAAATTATTAACATTGTGTCGGGTGGTTAACATAATGACTATCTGAAACCATTTCATGAAAAAAATTGGTACCTACATTATTTTTTCCGAAAACATAATTCTGATAAAAAAATATATGGTCAGGTTATTCTATATCACCAGTAGAATGCGTGCTTAAAAGAAAACACGATTTCAAAATCAACCTGTATAATAACTTAATACTGAGATGATTTTATAAAATATAAGTTAAAAAATAAGCTTAAGCCATATTTGAATGCGAATGACCTTATGCGAATTAATTTTATAATAAATAATAATATTGTATGAGAGACGTTAATAACGTAATAGGACATATCAATAGAATCTTAACCAAATGGGGCAATTTATGCATTATAAGTAACATAACGAAAAACATTTAAAATTTAATCATTTAGATACATAACTAGCTTTAGAAGCCTTGCTTGTAAAGCACAATATTAGGCCTAGGCCGCACTATGGTTTTTCCCGCAAGCGGTAAACCGCTAAACCGCGAAACCCGAAACCGAAACGCACACAAAATCATTAGTTCCCTTGACTCACAAAATTACGCGGTTGAAAACCGCGGCGGTTTAGCCGTAGTGCGGCCTAGGCCTTAGCCATATGTTGTAATCGTCCATCTAGCAGCTACTAAAACCACGTTTTCATAATATAACAAACTTTACTCATAATTACTACGAGTGGTGTCACGTGTCAAAGTTAAGGTGTTGCTAGGGGATCGTAAGCCAGGTAATGTGTATGAATGTTGTCCCGTTTCGTGAGTTTGTAACATGAACTCAACGACATCGTAACTAATATGATGAATGCGAATGTGAGTTTGTTTGTTGCACTTCACGTCTTAACTCGGTCGAGCGTTATAACATTCGCATGCTCGTTGTCAAAGCAACAGAAAAGGACAGAGGGGACCTTTCACCCAGAACAAAGTACTGTAACTATCTAATTATAAAGATAAACGAGTTTTAAGGGACCAGATACTGTTGTTTGCTAATAGGCTCCCAAAATGTGGCCATATATAAGTATGTAGATAATGTGGTTGGGTGTACCTCGTCATCACTCATCTGCGAGAGCTCGTGCGCGAGCGAGTTGGTGGCGACGAGGGGTCCGCTGACTCCGTCCAGTAGGCTGCGACCTTCCTCGACGCCGCGCGTCAGGATCTGCGCCTGCAGCTCCTCTTGAGCTTCTGATAGTGCTGCAACAACAGAACAACAACATAAGCAACATTCCAATTAGAGAGAAACAGAGCTGGAATTGTGACTCCTTCCCCATATGTTACGGTTGCAATTTAAACCTCGATCAGTAAGCTGCCATGACTTGCTACACATTCAGAGCCGGCCCTACGGTAGAGCGCATTGAGCGGCTGGTCCAGGCGTCAGGCTTCAGGATAGCCTGCGGTGTCTCGGTGGTTAGGACAATTACTGAAGTATATTAGAAGCAAGCAAGGGGGGTGCCACGCCATAGTGTGATCTTGCTCAACTGAAAACTTGCTTCGGGCCGGCGCCGGCGCTGTACACATCGTCTAATGTTATAAAATGCGAATGTGTGTTTGTGACACTCACGCAACTATTCGACGATCATAATGAAATTTCGCACACACGTAGTCAGTTGTGGCGCACACAAAAAAGGACATCTTAACGTAAGCGAGGGAAGCCCCGGGCATAATTTAGTGTTTCTATATCTGTAACAACAAATAATGTCGGCACGTGTTGAGCGACTGCACACGAGGCGTCGTAATGGCGCGGCCCCGCCAGCGAATAAGCTTTTCAATTTGCTTTCAATCAAATACCAAGATGTAAAACAATCACAACATTCTGTTTGTTTTCATTGTTAGTTGACTTTTATGATCTTGCTAATAATAAATCGTCTCCCAGTATTCACTGTAGTTGAATGTTAATTATATTTGTCAGTTGTATTACATCAAGTTTCGAAAGTGTAAGTGGAACTTCTATATAGGTATAATAATCACACACAGACATTTAATTGTGCCTACCATATTTGACATGCATAGGCAGGTAAATATAATAAATATAGTGTATATTAAATAAATTATAAACCGTATTTATTGACAACTTAATAAGGTATATAATAATTGTGTTCAGAAACTGTACACTCCAACGTAATAATAAGCAATTATACATTTATAATTATGATGTTTATATTGCTAACAACATAAGAAGCAACATCCACGTATTTTGTGATTGATTATTGATATAATGTAATAAAGACGAAAAATTTGATTTTTTGTTTGTTTTTAAAGATTAAACTCAAAAACTACTTTACCCATTATAAAAATTATTTCACCTTTGAAAAGCTATACTATCACCGAGTAACATAGACTATATTTTATTAAAAAAGTATTGATACTAACACAACCTTAACTACTTTTACGCGAGCGAAGCCGCGGGCAAAAACTTTATTTAATAAAACAACTGGACTGTGTTACCTAACTAAAAGATCAGCAAATAAGGAAAATCGTAGATCGTAGTGAGCGCCACTAAAATATAATTAAATATATACCTTATATATAATATTATATATAATTGCGTATTGTACAATACCTGCATACAACTTTGTAGGCGTGTCGCCGGCGCCGCACGCATTCTAATATATTGGCACTTGAGATTTGTATGATATAAATAATTTCATAACGTTGTACATTGACGCAAGCACTTGATATTATCTATATAAAATACTAGATGTTCCGCGGTTTCACCCGCGTTTGTCGTTACTGCGCTGCCCCCGTGGGTCGTAGCGTGATATTATATATATAGCCTATAGCCTTCCTCTATAAATAGACTATCCAACACTAAAATAATTTTTCAATTCGAACCAGTAGTTCCTGATATTAGCGCGTTCAAACAAACAAACAAACTCTTCAGCTTTATAATATTAATACAGATTAACTATATAAAATATTAAGTATATACATATATGTATGTTTATCCATTGTCTAGTACCCATAGTACAAGCTCTGCTTAGTTTGGGCTAGATGGTGTTGTGTGTATGTGTAGAATATTATATTATATTAGGTAATATTTAAGCTAGCAGATTAGTGGATATGACTATTGGTCGATGCTCAATAAGGTGAATCTGTTTGTTAGAATAAACACGGAAGGTCCTATGTGCGCACACTTCTGTATTTACAAAAAGATCACCCTCTCCATGGTGCACTATGTAAAGCATTCATTCCCAAAGTGGTCCAGGTGGACCCCCAGGAGTCCACCTGGACCACTTTGGACCACAATAAAAAAAAAGTTCAGCCCGTAGAGACAAGAACAATTTTTTTAGAATATAGTATAAATGTAGCTGCAGGGGGTCCACCAGAACTAGCTATATTTTGAAAATGATCTATGAGAAAAATGTCTAGGGACTCTGATGTAAAGGATAAATGGCGCATAGGTTCAGTTGCATATTATATGTAGCAATGATACAATATCCTCGGGAAGGTAACGGCGAGCTTATTGCCGTTTATCAGGCACAGCTTAGATTCTGTGTTGTTACTGAGAGCTTCATCAAAGAAAATTCTAAAGTCACTGTTCGACCCACGATTTAAATTCCATTATAATGTATCTTTATTTAGACGGTAAATTAAAATGTTAAAACAGTTTATTATGGACCCGGCCAGCGAAACAGATATCTCGTGCGTAGCAGTTGCAGTCATTACTGCAGAGTACGCGTACTCCAGCCATCACACAGGACACTGAAGCAGTGAGTGATATGATAATATAGAATTAAATGGTGATCATATTTATTTGATAGTTACGTTTTTGTCAGATGATTCAATAGTAGGTATATTAAATAACAGTGATCTCAAAAGGTTTCTGTTTGATAGTATATTTAATCTTTTTATTCTTTCAGATAGATTAGATACATAGTATGATTCATTTATTCACAAAATTGTGAATTTGTGACTCATTATAAATTCCAACGTTGGTTTCATCCAAGAAATGTCTTTCTGTAAATAAGTTTTAGAGAAAATTTGTTTTAGAAATTAAGTACAGCTAAATTACTAGTTATATAAATAATAATATCAGTCCTGTATTATACTGTCCCACTGGCCACGGGCCCCTTTTCAGCCTGAGAAGGATTAGGCCATACTCCATCACGCTGGACCAGTGCGCGTTGGCAGACTTCACATATCTTCGAGAACATTATGTAGAACTCATAGACATGGTGATTTCCTCCCGATGTTTTCCTTCACCGTTAAAAGCGATAACTAACTATTTAATACGTACATAACTTCGAAAAGTAAGACATTAGTGCTTTGGTATCGAATTCGGGACCTTTGCGTGGCAGTGCAACGATCTCCCTTACTACGTACTATTTACTTGTAAGTAAACTTGAAATTCGTCTATGAGAAAAAGGACACGGTGTGGAAGCAAAGTATGTTTGGGCGACATAGAAGAGCCTTCTAAAGTAAACCTTTAACGTAAATAGGTACTCACATTTGTTCATGGTGCGCAGCAGTGTGAGCTCCTTCCGGAGCTCGTCGAGGCGCGGGTCGGGCGGCGGCGGCGGCGCGTCGCGCAGCAGCGCCAGCTCGCGCTTGGCGGCCGCCAGCTGCGCCGCGGCCGAGCCCGCCGCGTCGCGCTCGCGCCGCTCCGCCTCGCGCGCGGCGCTGAGCGCGGCGGCCAGCTCGGCGGCGTGCTCCTGCGCCTCGCGGTGCGCGCGCGCCGCCGCCTCCGCGTTGGCGCGCAGCGTCTCCGCCACGCCGCGCAGGCGCCCCACCTGCACGCACACGCAAGTACTCGGTTAAAGAGATGCCACAACACGCAGAGCGACTAATAACAACAATGTCCTTCAAATTTAGGTTACAGCGGTCAATCTTAACGGAGACCGGCCATCTGCGCAGAAGATATACCTAGCACACAAGTATGTGCGCAAGCACAAGTGCACTCTCTGTTCTCTAACTCTTATGATCCAATCGATACAACGTGATAAAAGTCAGGCGCGGGACCAACGGCTTTACGTGCTTACCAAAACACAGGGTGTCTAACACCGCCAACTTCCTAACTTCGAGCTGGTATTGAGATTTCTCAGCAGACGAACCCAATATTTTTTGTTGACCCGACCCGGGTGTCATTCCCGAGACCTCATGCACCACGGAGGCGGTTAACTTATTTACACAATTTTACTATAATCTTAATCATCTAACCTATAAGTTTCGTGACAACTGCAATTCATCGACATTGAATAGAAACTGCAATTCATCGACGATTAAAGGTTTCAATACAGTACAACACTGCTTAACATTAAAAATACTAACCATAATATTGCGATAAAAAACCATGAAATCTTAATTATTAAATTAGCCTACGAGATAAAAATCTCACATTAGATTAATGAGGCTACACCGTACTTATGTTTAATCTGCCAATCTGGCCTTACAGTGATAAATCGAAAATAACTAAGTGGAGCAAAGTTATCAAATATTTATCGCAACTATAAATCAAACAGCCAAACTGAGAAAGGTTATTACAATAACTCATTACTCAAGGCTCGAATGATTGACAAGAAAAATATAGGGCTAAAAGTCAATACTTTTTATACAACTAGAAAAACGCTGCAAGGGCAATAATGAGTTACACAAGGGTGCTCAGTCAGTCATAACCGACGACCCTTATGATGGCAGTTGTACGGGTCATGTTATCAGTCATAGCGACGGCGAGCGATGGCTTAATAGCAACTCACATAAATTGACGTCATACGACGATACATTTTAATTTATCTAAATACCAACCTCGGAAACATAAGCTATCTTCGTCTGTTCTACAGAGCAGTTGGATACCGAGTGAAATGTTGTACATATCATTCTATTCCTTATTCACAAAAATACCTTACTGAAGGATTAAGTAGGTAGAAATGCCTATACGTTATAATATATCTATCTATACAAATAAATAAAATTGAAGTGTCTGTTTGTAATGTCAAAATAATAGCTTTTTATCTAATGCATATGAAAGTATATAAGGTACCTATAGTAAAACATGTATTTTTAAAATTGTTGTCTTTCTGTCTGTTTGTTCCGGTTAATCTCCGAAACGACTGAACCGATTTTGACGGGACTTTCACTGGCAGATAACTGAAGTTATAAGGAGTAACATAGGCTACTTTGATTTTAGAAAAAAAATAGGGTTCTGCGGAGACAAACACTTTTTAGTTAAAATCTACGCGGAAGAAGTCGCAGGTAACAGCTAATCTATACTAATATTATAAAGCTGAAGAGTTTGTTTGTTTGTTTGATTGATTGTTTGTTTGTTTGCTTGAACGCGCTAATCTCAGGAACTACTGGTCCGATTTGAAAAAATATTTCAGTGTTAGATAGCCCATTTATCGAGGCAGGCTATAGGCTATATATCATCACGCTAAGATCAATAGGAGCTCAGCACCAATGAAGAATGTTTCAAAATCGGAGGGAATTTTTTCCTTTTGAGAGCTTCCGCTGCGTGCGCTGCGTAAACAGTTATAGTTTCGCAAAAATCATGTATGACAGAATTGTTCCCCTTTGAAAGTTCTAAAAAAAAGTCCGCGACAGCATATGTCTATCTTTTAAGGTTGGCTCACTATAACCATTTTTATGCTAACGAAATTTGTTCTAAAATAATGCATTATTTGCGAAGGTATTATTATAAACATGATATTAATCCTTATCCAAATAAATACGTTATTCATCACAAGTATTTAATTTAAAACAAAATTGCCCTTTACATCATTCGATTTCAATGAATATCTTAGGAGATATCGCAGTTTTAAAATAACATTGCAGCAAAATAATTACCCATTACAGACATAGTACAAACGATGTTTCTCCTGGTTTATTCTGCGTGATTACTACTGGTTCGATTTGAAAAATTCTTTTAGTGTTGGATAGCCTATTTATCGAGGAAGGCTATAGGCTATATAACATCACGCTACGACCCACGGGGGCGGCGCAGTAACGATAAACGCGGGTGAAACCGCGGGAACATCTAGTTTATAATAAATGCATTGGAAAAAAGCTTTATTAATTTTTTATTATAAGCAGCATCGTTATTAGGCAAGCTAGCATTGTTATGAACAATACTGTTTAGATGTTTTACTTATAACGACATTATAACTCTCTTGTAAGTTTTATGAATGTGGCCATAAGATCTCGTTTCAATAGATAGAAAATTTGTGTCTATATTCTGGATAAACCAAAGCCCATGATGCAGGACATCGATATTTTTGCCTGGCCTGTACTGGTGTCTCGATAGTCGGTGACCATACCTCTTGTTTGAGCTCGGACGCCTCTGCCTCGGCGGCTCCAAGCCGGTCTGTGATGGCGGCAAGCTGCGTGTCCCGGTCGCGCTCGACCCGCGAGATCGCCTCACGACTCCGCCGCTTCTCCTCCGCTACGCTCTCCTCACACCGGCACTCGATCTACAACATCCAACAACGTAATCGATTACTAACGAGCTCGATCTATCTTAATTACATAGGAAGTCAGTTTAATTGATCAATTGAAATTGTACACATAGATATGCAGCTTTCGTAACTTGCCGAGAGAGGAATTGATGCGCGTCGTCGTCCAAATACAATTTCGAAGCAGTCAAATGTTTTAGGAAATAGTGAATAACATACATTACCTCACGCCTATTTTCCTAAAGAGATAAATTGAGGTATTATGTAGCAATACACTCACATTTCGCCAGCGATATCTTTAGAACACACGTAAGAGGAGCTTACTGCTGTCAACAAATCCTCAGTCTCAGCACGGAGTCTGGTACGATTCCCATAATTCTAGACTCCGTGCGGCTACTGAGGACAGCTTGACAGACTGAAGCCGATTTACAGTTTCCGCTCTTCTTTCCTTAACGGTAGGCAGCAGATAAGTTTTGTTGACTCTTGGCAAGAGGAACATGACACACACAAAGATGCCTAGTGGTCACCACCTACCAGTTCATGGTCAGCTGGCTTGTCTGCTACGAATAGTAAAAGCTAAAGCTGTTGATCATACCTCCCGGATCTGTTCGTCGAGCATGTGCACTCGCGCCTGCAGCACCGCGTTGTCGGCCTTCGCCCTCGCGTAGCGCTCGTCCGCCGTGCTCTGCGTGTCTGCAAGTGACGTCACCTGCTGCTGCAGCAACTGCACCTACCAGATAAAACAACGTCACGGTTAATTCGAGGCACTACATTCTAGGAAAATAAAATAACTCTCGAGTTCTGCCATTTCTTTACCAAATCGCTTTCAAGCAAACAAAATTAAGAACTCTGTTAGAACAAACAAAATAAAGTTGACAAAGTTTTAATACTCTGATAATACTTTCACAGTAACTCTGAACATACACACAACATTGAGAGCAGTAACAGCAAAGTACGGACCACTTCCTTGCTTCGTTTCAAAAGGTAAGCCCCTTGCGCTACTTACAAACTTAGCAATTATGAGATATCCGAATCTTATTCACGCTATATATTGAATACTACCAAAAGACAGGCTTATCACTGCCAGTAATTCTATAACAGCTAATAGCTATGTTTAGATAAAAAGCTGGTATGGTGACATAAACGGAGTTTTCTAGGAATCGTAACGTAAACAGCGGACATCTAAATACAGATTGTATTTACAGATTACGTACTATATTACACAACTAATGGCTGAGCTTTTTGCCACAACTAATAGATTTAGATACAAATGTGTAGATAAATAGTAGGGCCTCCTGACCAGAAACAACGAAGTCATATCATTCCCTATGAGCTATCGGTTGCAAAGCTTAGGTGAACCGCGTTGGTTATACATATATTCAGAAATAACTTATTGTAGCTTTAAACAAATAGTTGTATGGAAATATTTTTACAACGGCCGTCCGTTATTTGTTACTTGAGTAGTTATATAAACATGCAGTGTTCTCGGTGTGATATGGCGCGATAACGTTGCCACGTTTATCACGGCATGCTCTATTGGCCGCCTTTGCTGTCGCGTCGCATTGTTGCTACTGTTCAATACAAAGCGATTGAATCTCCAGAGAGTATTGTTAATCAATGCTTCATAATGGTTTATGTAAGGCAGGTCTGGAATTCGTTCACTGTTATCGCGTGAGCTGACCGCATTACTTCTCTAATAGCGTTCTATTAAATTCGCTGTTTTATGTTAATGATAAAACATTTTGCGTAGGAAGGTAAATTATGGCGCTGGTCACACCGTATATTTCTTTACACTATTCATGTTGGTACATTTGGATTTCACAATAGTGTTTGTTTATTTTTCCCTACAAAACCTCGCTGTCTCAAAGACAGGGTTCGTAGATGAGGACGTCGACGGCAGTTCTCCGATTGAATCTCAGAAAGGCAAGGTTAAAAGACGGTAGTCATGGGTTATCACAAATGATAATAATTAAGTAATGATGCAAAAGAAATTTGTTTAGAAAATCTTAGTCTTTGTCAACACCTCCAGGGTAAAGGCGCGCGTGCGTCTATATAACAAACATTGATTGTTCAATAATAGTAGTTGTAATACTAAATATCTGTGCCTATTTATATAATGTGATAAATGCGGATGTTCCATCAGAACTATAAAATATTATCAACTCATTTAGTAGCTTTGCGAAGCCCACGATTGACAAGTCCAGGCGTACCACTCTATGAATTACATCTATTTAAAAATACTTTGAAGTTTTCGCAATGTATACTCCGATTAGGTGTTCATCGTCAACGCAAGTCGTCCTTGAGACGATTCTGTGTACTCTACCGAGACTGTGGGTAATTAAGGATGGCGAGTCAGATCAGTCGGCACCGCCGGACATTATAGCATTACGGACCAATTGATTTCTACACCGGAATGGACGCGCTCGTACTGCAAAAACTCGGAGTATTCCACCAATCATTATCGCTTAAACGGTTTCATTTGATTTGGCAAGATATCTTTAGAGAATCGTTACGTTATTAAAAACGCAATCTCACGCGCAAATATTATGTTGATAATATTAAGTCAAGGTCTCTTATCTCTTGATAAGTGTTCTACTGATTTAGCTTTAGTACTCACAAAACATTGATTACATTTTTCTTTTTTTTATACAACTAATGTGGCAAACAAGCATATTACGGCCCACCCGATGGTAAGCGGTCACCGTAGTCTATGGACGTCGGCAACACCAGATGCATCACCTGCGCGTTGCCGACCCTTTACGAAAGGAAGAACAGAAAAAGGAAGTGCGAAGGAGAAGGAGCGGGAAGGGGGAAAGAGGGTGATTGTCCCTCCGGCACTCTCACTCGCCGAACGAAACACAATAGTAGGAATACTGGTATTTCACGTCGATATTCTGTGAGAGGGTAGTCCTTCCCCGGCCCATTCATTATTATGTAAATAACTACATAGTTTCACGACTGTATCCGTAATGCAGTAGATAGAGGTGTATCATGCCTAGATTTTGTCACCTGTTATTTTAGGTCCCATGTAATAGGAGTTTATCGTGCACAGTTTCAAACAACATGATGCTGCTGAGAAAAGGTTTGACATTCTACCCTATCCGGCAACCATAGCAGTCGTATAGGTTACCGGAACGCCACTGAGCCAGCAGATGGACTAGAGTGCATAAATTAAAAGAGTACAATCGATACTCATTGAAGCGTTATTAAGAGAGCAAATTATTATCGAGTCGTTTAGTTTCGCTGAGCTTGGTACAGACACGAATGGACACCTGATTCGTGTTCGTATGTATATATGCGCATTCTTACCTACTTGCTGGATTTTATGCATGATCGGGTTCATTGTATCCGTGATTAACCTATACATCTCGAACAGGTTCACCAATTGCAAACCTACAAGGAATTTTGAGTTCATTCAATAAACTTTATATTGATCTTCAAAGTTCACTGGCGTATTTTGAGAGTATCGGCGAACATATTTTAGCGGGCTCGTCCATGTCCAGTGACGTGGGCGTGGTAAGTGTCGTTGGCTCGTCCATGTCCAGTGACGTGGGCGTGGTAAGTGTCGTTGGCTCGTCCATGTCCAGTGACGTGGGCGTGGTAAGTGTCGTTGGCTCGTCCATGTCCAGTGACGTGGGCGTGGTAAGTGTCGTTGGCTCGTCCATGTCCAGTGACGTGGGCGTGGTAAGTGTCGTTGGAAAGATATTTCCAGTAAAATGGCGTTTGCAACTGTGCTCGATACATGGCAACAAACTAACCCTCTGTTATAAAGAGTAAATCTTCGAAGATATAAACGTGTGAAAGTATTTTATGTTATTATATAGAACCGTTATTAAATGCGTTATTTAGTAGACAGCAAGCTACTAAATCTATACAACCGTTTCTTGTGAATAACGAAGAAAGTCCAATAGGGAAGTACAGCGATGACATACGCGATAATGATGTACACACAGCCCACAACTTGCAAACGCTAGATTATTCTAAGAACATGATTGCTTCTCGCTCGCTATATTGAAATATAATAAAGATAGATGATAGATTACATAAAATTAATAACAGTTTCGTGCAGAGGAACGTTCGGGCAGGAACGCGTCCAGGAGTCTCATCAGCGATTATGATAACCATTGTGACGTAACAGTACATGAGCGAGTGTAGTACACTCTCTATAAGAAAAAATTAGATAACGTTTTAGTTATACGTTTTTCCCTAAACAATTCCACAAGTAAAGGATAGAAGAGTATACATGCCAACCTTACCAAAACCAAATGACGTTTACAGTTTCCAAGGATATTGATGATGTCACACAGCACCCGTGATATAGCGTTTAATGGTTAGCAATACACGCAACATGGCAGCAATGCCATGGGTGCCTAGAGAGCGCTATTTGGCACCATAACACTTTAGTAGCTGTATCTAGTATATGCTCACACCGGTCGCTCATATCGCCATGTAACAGCACTGATATCCTAGCAATTATATCGTGAGGTAAAATTGTATCACTTTCTGTACTTTTCATTACCAGAGAAATTATATTAATAGGTATCTGTGTATGTATTTATTTTTTTAAATTGTTTTTTTGCAAAATATAAATGCAGTTAGATGTAGAGTAGTATTGACACAAAAAGCATAAATATCTTTTTCTAATCATAGTGCAGGTTTCATGCGAAGAAATAATTTGTTTGCTTCTTCTCTAACAAGTGCGTTCCTGTTTGAGTGCTTTGATACCGGAATAAAGTAATTTCAAGATACATTGAGTACGTTCGCTCCGTAGCGGCGGGTGGCGGGGTGGCAGGTGGCTGCACTAATCATAGTCAAATAACCTCTGGGTATCATACTATAATTGCCAAATTGCTTGATTTAGGAGTACATTCTACAAGATACAAAACTGACCTGTAGTTTTGTCAGGAACAACACGGCTTATGTCTTGACAAATAGTAATCAAATCGTTTACTATTGTACTATTATGATTTTGGGTGTGATGCTATTTTTGTAGATTTAGACAAAGTTCTTTTAAGGTGATGCTCTATTAATTTATAATTTTACATGCGTAATATAATAAAATAAAATATCTTTCTTCGTACTAGACTGAATTAGTCTTAATTGGTCTCAACAAATCTGTTTACATTAGATGCTCCATTAATAGAAGCTCTAAAATATACTTTTAAAGAACGTGAGCTCATTCATAGAATTAATAGTCGGGCCGAACAAGCTTTTATTCCTCATACAAGTGGGAATTAATCACAAATATACATAATGATATGTACGTAAGTAAGTATGTATGTACGTACGTTGTGATATTAATATACCGCAAGTGAATCACTCAGTGCCAACATCCGTCGCTCAATAACATGTTATTTAATTAACATTATCCTCCTCAATAATAGTATGAAAATATAAACGAAAATATATGCATGCATAAATGTTAATTTCGCAGTTTGAGCAGTTCAATATGCTATTATAATTAGAGAAAGTGTTAGCAGATCGTTCGATTTCTTTATTCTGTTGTGTATTCATAACACTGAAATAAACTAATCAAACTGCGTTTAGTATTTGCAACTAGAATACTTAAATTCAATCTAGATTGATTTAATGTTGACACGAAATGAAAGGCTCGGTGTCAGCCATGTGACTTTGATGATTTATAAAGCATAGAATCTAAAATATAGGTTCTATTGTGTAGCATCCGCGATTAGATCAATGAAACTTTATTTTTTGTGTGACTTTCACGTGTCGCGTCGGGCGAGCGTCTATTAAAATAGCTAGTAAGTAAACAGATGTAACGAGAAAAGGTTTTACAATTGGACCGATGTCAGTCGAGTATAACCGGTGACGCATTGACATTTATCGCTTCACCGATCACAGATTCATCTTCCGACACTTTAATCTTATTTTCAATTCGTTGTTGTTCAACCAATATCTTAAAGACAGTTTAAAAATAACTTTCTAGGCATTGATATTGTTTTCAGAAATTAAACAATATAACAGCAATATACCTACACTGTTATTGTCCGGAACTTCTCGAAAGCAACATCGCGTCTACATCTGTGACCGATAGTTGGCAATAGGCAGAATGTAAGTGCGAATGCAAAACATACTTATTTTATCGATAAAATTAAATGTGGACGCATTGAAGAAAGTTTTTTGCAACTTGCAACCTCTAAGTTATACTACAAAAAAGAGTAAGATTTGAGATAGAGCTTATTGTGCATCATGAGAATTGTTGTGGTAAATGTAATAGGTATTCGAAAAATATGTTTTTAATCAAGGTGAGAAGTTTACGCGAGAGACGGATTGCCTTTACACAATATAAACATGTCATTAGTGGAATGTAATTTTGTCGGTGGCGTAATTCATCATGAGAATCGTGCAGTGGTATCCGCTTAATTCCAATAAAATTGTATTTTTTGTAGCACCGCCTGAGATGACTGCGAGAGATTAAAAGCGGTGATTCGAGATTGTTGTGACTGTTTGCGACTAATGTTTTAACACATAATTGAAACGAAATAATGTGTTAAAGAGATTGACGAAGAAATATACCTAAAGCAAGTGTGAATGAGACAGCTGACAGGTGAGCGTTTTCTGTTGTTTATTCTGATTCAGATGTACGAATAGAAGTAATTTGTTTACTTGATGAGAGTAAGTGATGCACAGAGCGTGTATTGAAATGACAGTACCTAAGACGTAAAGGTCCATGGTATCTGACTGCTCTTTCTTAGGCTGGTACCATGGTATATATTGACTACACAAGTTGTACGGAGCTAGATACATATGTAGCCATACTCACGTACTATTTCTATACATCACGAATTAAAGCAATTTAATTAGGAGCCGCCTGCCATTTAGTTAGAAATGAGAGCAATATGTTCATAAAACATGATTGCTTTCAATTAAATTTGTGGTTGCTGTATGAACAAGACGGAATTAGCTGAATGACTGTCCAGTGCATAGCAGCAGATACATATATCAATAAAATGAATGTCAAGTGAATGTTCGTCATCGTAGGGCCAGGTTGACTAACTAATCATATTATTTATTTGTTTGGTGTTTTCCATGTATTTGTCTAACAAATGTGTCATGCCGTACATTTTGTGTTAAAACTGTATTTAGCTACGGCCTCGATAAATATCTACTTGTAGTTGATGTCGATGATGTAACATGTTTAGTGACGCTCTCATGGGAAGTGAAATGAATCGTCTTAAAATGTAAAGCTGTAATATATCGAACTTTCGATCGCAGACGGCTATGGCGAAGGTTCTCGCAGCCGCTCTGAGCTCGGTGCTCGGTTTTACTTTTGTTAGCCGACTGGTTTCACTTGATTGATGTGCTCGCGATCTAGCGAATAGATCACTTGTAAAGAAAACAATTTATTGCCTATTTATACAGTTATTGTGTTTTTGTACCATTCTCGGCAATGGAGTAGACAGTGACGACAGTGTAACGTGCGACGGTCATAGCTGCGGCGGCGGTGACTCCACTCGACCGCTGCACGCACTCTGACTCTGTAGCTACTGGGCTATCACAGATCGTCATATGACTGAGAGTCTACTTTGTACGTATAGTTTTCGACAAATATATAACAATTAATGTATTTCTTGGGATAAAAGAAAATTTCTAAAACCAAAAACAAATTTTCATTATTAAAATTGAACTACTATATACGGATTTTATCGCGTTGTTTATTTGACACTTTATAAAGTGTCAAACAACGAGATAAAATCCGTATATAGTAGTTTAATTTCAATGAATAACATTCGCGTAAACAGAAGACAATATTATGTAAATTTTCATCATGTTATCTATTAACTCCGGCTGTAGAATATAAAATAACTGCACATAATACTTATTTTATTTTGTTCTATCTAAGCTAAACGATTGAAATGAATAATAAGTAAAATAAAATAACTCGTAATTCGTTTAGAGTTAAAAGGAGTACAACTACGGTACACAATAGTAACCGCCGAAACGATAACAGTTTTCTGTAATTAACTAAACAACAACTAAGTGCTTTTAAATTGATAAAAACGAGGCCCATTTTGAGTAACATAACTTGGATCAGAAGTATGTGAGAGTGACCTTAACTGCTTATCTCATATTGTACTCGTCAAGGCGGACATGACTAATTTAGATTACTTAACTCAAAAGACTGTTTAATATTCATAATTTTAATGTGTAGCGCTATAGAGACGGGGACCGAGAGATAAATTAATGAGAGGATAAATAATAATTGCTAACTGTAATAAAATAACAGTTCCTAGTAATATATAATATAATAATAGCCTGTCTTGACACTAACACGGATATTGTTTATATATCTCATGTAAACGAAGACGAGGTGACGAGGGTTCTAATATAAAATACGGCGAGATTTTAGTTTCTCGAATTTTTTTTTTTGCCAAATTAGTTTCAATATAAAGCTGTTATATTTAATGAAAACATATTTTACTTTCGTTTTCTTTGTTTATTATCTAAACTAGTTTGAAAGCTATCAAACGGCTACAGCACTGACAGTCTGAATTATAAAGGTCTGTTGCTCAGAAGACATAATTTTTGAGCCAGATATCACAAATCGATTGCTAATGTTTAGTTGACGTAGACGTGACAGTACTTTGTAAAGTATCTTTATGAGACAGTTATGAGTTATGATATGACTTATGAAACAACATTAAAATGAAGATATTTTAGGTAATGTAAGGTTGTTCTTATGTAATTGTTTAAATAACGCCAATGTTTACAAAAACATATGGGCTTCACAGCAGCTTCCAAATGTTAATGTCTTCGCAATATGCCACTTTTTTTTTAATTAGCGACTAGCAAACGGAATCTATATATAATATATTAATTTTAAATGTCGGCTTTAATTAGAAATATTAGTTAGATAATTGGCACCAACATTTCTTGGACAAACAGACAGAAAATCTAATAAAAAGGTTGTTATAGTTACTTCACAGTATTATTGCGCTTTAAATCGCAGTTCACTTTTGTTATAAATAATATAAGTTAACAACTTAACGATATGTTTTTTTATGTTGGGCATGTAGTATGAAGGCAGAATAATAAAACATTAGAAGAAAATAAACAATTCGAGGTCAATATCGATAACCTTACAACAGTGTCCCTGGTGATAAGAGTTATTCAATGTTTGTTGAACTGAGATCATCGTTCGTTTGCACTGCTGGTGCGTTCAATAAAAAGTAAATACATACATCATTAGTTGTCCGAGTACTTGGTGTTACATTTGAACAGATTGATTGTCTAGCGTTAATTACAAGTACAGTTAGTAAATTGTATGCTTGTTGCAGTGTTTAGTCACTTTACTGTTATATGTTTTTATCTATACTAATATTATAAAGTTGAAGAGTTTGTTGTTTGTTTGAACGCGCTAATCTCAGGAACTACTGGTTCGATTTGAAAAATTCTTTTAGTGTTGTATAGCCTATTTATCGAGGAAGGCTAAAGGCTATATAACATCACGCTACGACCCACGGGGGAGGCGCAGTAACGATAAACGCGGGTGAAACCGCGGGAACATCTAGTTTATGTATCTTTTTTTAATAATATAATAATAATTTTTAATAATAATAATTTAATAATTGATTTATTTATCAATAACAGATTACAGTTCATTACACAATAACATAATTTGGATTAAATAATACTATACAATACTAGAACTCGCTTTTATGTTTCCAAAAAACCTCGCACATTAGGCTAAGCCTGTCTTGTGGGAAGTTCTTAAATACCAATGACCAGTATCTGTAATAGTGACGATATATAATTAAAACAATCTTCATAATTAGCATGCATTATCTGCATGCATCTATAAAGCATAACGGTAAAAATAATTAGTAAGTGTCTACTGATACTATGTCTAACGTTTGTCGGTAGATCTGCTACGTAGCGATAGATCAATTGTGTTCCTTTCTTTAAAAGAGACAACGTCCGCAGTAGGAATAATTCCTGTACCAAGCAACGGACATTCAAGCAATGGACACAAAAACACCCAGTCTTGGAACAACCATTTGTGGATCTCACAATTTTTTGTCCCGTGTGGGATTTGAACCTAGAACACTCGGCGCAGCGACAGTGGCGAGGCGAGCATTTAAAATGTCGATCGATTCGTTTTGATATCATGTTCGCGCAAATATTATTATTTTAAAGGAATTGTAGAGTTTGTTTACTTAATGTAACTTACATAATATATGACAATACTAGCTTTTGCCCGCGGCTTCGCTCGTGTTAATTTAGAATTTGACAATCAATTCGGGTTGTATTCTGCTTGTAATAATGTAATTCAATCATGATTCGAAAGACAAGTGGCGCCATTGATTATCATAAGAACGTTATTATTGTTTTCCTCGGGAACAGTTATTTTTTTCGGGGTGAAAGGTAGCCTATGTCCGTTTCTGTACACCTGTCAACGTATATCCAAAATTTCAGGATGATCGGTTCGGTAGTTTAGGCGTTCAAAGGTAACAAACAAACTCATTTTCGCTTTTATAATATTAGTTAGGTTTTGTAATTGATAGCACTTTGAATATCGACTAGTAATAATAAATCAACATTCCGATGGACAGAAATCTTAGGCACAACCGTAACAAGTCCTAAGGTTGAATGCTCTAAATAGCTTTAAGAGGTACAGTTAGCGACATAAATCGATTAACATTTTGTAAAATTTGGAATAGATAATAGTGATAATTCCTAATCTGTTGCTACAGTTAAAGTGTTTTTCATATAGTATTGTTAATAATTATTTAATGCTTAGCTAAGTATGTCGTTGACTGTACCTAATATATGACACGAGAAGAACAGTTTATGGTTTTCGTCCGGTTATTTATTTGAAAGTTAACAATCGGCCCGCAGTATAAATAAATAAAAAATAAATAAATAATAAATAAAAATTGTATTTCTTAATTTGGCATAAAAATACATTAACAGCGTCACAAACACGATATTTAGTATATTATGCGATAAACTCTGGTACCCAGAGTAAGATTCAACTTGTGTTTAGGGTACCAGCGTTCTCGCGCACACTACTTATAAGCACATTACGTGAGTAGTACTCGTAAGACGAACACAGTGTTAATTAAGAAAAATACCACAAACAGAATAGTATCAAGCGCATGGAGAAAACAAGAAGCAATGTTTGCAATAATAGAGCAATCATTGCGTACGGTAATTTACCGCATTATGTTAAAACTCATACCGCAGAATGAGAAGTAACAGATTGGTAAGTAAAACTATTATTATTATCATTAAGTGCAATCAATGAGCACTTTAGTTGAATAGCACTTGAGTTGGCGTTCGTGACTTCCTTGAGTCTGTGGAGCGAACGCGCGTACGTAGTGGATACTCGATGGGTTATGTCGAGATGTCGGCGCGCCTCGCCTCGCAACTTTCCAGTGTTCACTTTAACTCGGATGGCTGTTGGCCAGTTGACGGACGATTTCGTTCAATTACCATCTCTGGCCGAACGGTTCCAGATGTCATGTCTTCTATAATAGCTGTGAGTGTGCGCTACGTGATCAAATGGACATGGAGAAATTGTATCCGAGCCGATGTCTATACGACCAATTGAAAATAAAAAGGTGCACTTGCTACGTACCGGTTTAAAAGCCAATATTAATGAATACTTAATAGTCGCCAACATGTGGCTGATAATATTATATTTCAAATACATGTCAGTTTTTGTTTTATGTTTTAGATGTCATTAATCTAATTGACAGATATATTAAGCATTGTCTAGTTAACATGATATCTTTTGTTACGTAGTGCTAATGTGTGTTCTATGCTTTAAGAGATTCGAGAGATTAAAATTTCCGTTGTCGGCTTTATGTCACGAGTTAGATTACTATACATACCTAAGATCTCATGTTTTTGCCCGAGATTTGTAAATAATATAGACATGAGACAATAAGACTGTTTAATCCTTACTACCTAATATTATAAATTCAAAAGTAACTGTCTGTCTGTCTGTTTCCTCTTCTCGGCTAAACCACTCAACCGATTTAGATTAAATTTGGTACAGATATAGTTTAAAACCTGGGAAAGGACATAGGCTACTTTTTATTGATGTAGGTACCACGCGGGCGGAGCCGCGTGCAAAAGCTGGTATAATATAATTTTAGAATGTGGCTCCGTAGATTTAAAATGGAGGATCATATGAAGATCATATTAACCAGTTCCTGGTACATAACTATAAGTTCTTCTAAAAAGTTTGTTTGAGTATTGTACATTGACCTTAATAAATGAATGATATCATTAACACAGACCCGCTCGCACACACGATAAACTCTAACCTTGTTGCCGCATGCCGCCCCAAACGCACCACGTTATCAACAATATACGTTTATTTATAACAATATGGCCGACATGAAAGGTCGCCGGCCGTCGACCTAACGGCCAGATACAATTACTTAGACAATTACATATTATTAGGTCGTATGCGGTAGGCGAGTATTGTCCAATCGATATTATTCGATATGCACTCGGTAACTCGGTAAGTTCGCGATATCGATAACGGTCCGCCGTCCGTTGTGTCCACTTCGTTCTCATTATGTTTAATTAGTAAGTGCCGCTTTGACACTGACAACTGATTCCACTTATGGCGAACTAGTCTAACCATAGTTTTATTTTTGCAACTTTCTTCATTTTACACACAATTCTTTTATTATTAAGTTTCAACAATGGTCTAATGAATTAATCTCTTTGTTGAGTTGGAGCTGAATAAAGCATACATACATAGACTCAATAATTTACCCTAGAGGGATAAGCAGATACAGATTTTCACTTGCTACGATCCTGGAACACCCACTCGCTTTATTCTGTTTGCACATTCTTCACGCACCCTTGTGAGTTTAGGGTGCTCTTAGCGCTCAGAATATAATGGTTTGATCTGGACAGAGAACGTTTGCGCACGTCGCGTCGCCTAGGTCTTCACGTTTGAATAAACCAGTGTAAAAGTTTTGTATCTGCATCTAGCTTTTCGTATATTTTAACCGACAACAACAAGTGTTGCTCTTATATACCGCTACTATGTATTACATCGTACATAAATATTACGCACATGTGTTCATTTTTAACGGGCGAGTAATTTGCCGTAAAATATATAAATTAGTGCTAGATTTCAGATTAAATCTCCGTTTAAAACATTTCAGGTTAAACATCGTTAAACGCATTGCTAGGAAACTGTTTTACGGCGAGTACGGTTAAAATGCGCCGTTCATTTACTGCGCGCTAAGGTTAACGACTAGACGTATGCTGTTTATAAAGGATAGGGAAATTGAGGAGCCCAAAAATAGCACCTGCAATGTTATTCTGTACAATCTTACTTCTGAATAAGCAGTCATTTTTTCCCTAACAACTATAATTTTTTTTTATACAATAGCAAAAATGCGTACGGCCCACCTGATGGTAAGTGGTCACCGTAGCCTATGAACGTCTACGACACCAAAGACATCACTTGCGCTTTGCCGATTCTTTAGGAAAGCAAGGAGAAGGAGCGGGATGTGGGAAAGGGGGTGATTGAGCCTCCGGCACTCTCACTCACCGAACGAAGCACAACAGTAGGAATACTGCTATTTCACGTCGATATTCTGTGAGACCCAGTCCTTCCCCGGTCGATTGACTTGAAAACTTTTATAGAATAGTACGGATATATTATCTATACTAATATTATAAAGCTGAAGAGTTTGTTTGTTTGAACGCGCTAATCTCAGACTCTACTGGTTCGATTTGAAAAATTATTTTAGTGTTGGATAGCCTATTTATCGAGGAAGGCTATAGGCTATATAACATCACGCTACGACCCACGCCGGCGGCTCAGTAATGATAAACGCGGGTGAAACCGCGGGAACATCTAGTCTACCTACTATAAATTAAAGAAAATAAGCAGATATAAGCAGCCTAGTAGTTTTGCGTGTAGACTAGCAGTTTAGTATCGCGTGGTTAAAGCACAGTGGTTAAGACATACATAAGTACCGAAAAGGCTTAGTTCTGAGTGTTCGAGACCCGCTTCACTAGGACTAACATTAATGTGTATTCTTTATGTCCGTCGTTGCAATATTTATCAATGTCTCTACTATAGTTAAGCAAATGCGATCATACCTACAGGAAGAATTTACATACGCGTAAAGAATTTCCGACTATCTAGTCGTCAATGCTTTAGGTACTCTTTCCATGCAAGTTAAATAGATGGCAAACATGGAATAGCATCCTAACTCAAGGTGTTCCACGCAGGAACTTCGGTACAGGAAGCAGATACAAGCACGCAATGCTCACCTATTTATCGCTCTATATTTCAACAAATCAACTCAGGCTGCTTTCACCTGACTTCCCCGCGCACATGTCTTCGTCAACAACAACAATACTCGACCACCAAGATGCAATGTTTATCGAACAATGAGGAGGCTGGTTTGGTATCTATGACGCAAGTGTGTGCGCATGGGCAGCTGGCGACGCGGGTTACATTCATTCCTTGTGTCCGTGTCGCAAGCAAATGATCGATGGTTATGTTATTATACTAAATAACTGTTTTGTTGCTCCCATGGTAAAATGTCTGTACCTAAGCGATATAGCCAATAATAAACTTCTAGATTCAATCTCCTATTTGGGCAGTTTATCTGAAGAAAATTCTTAATAGCAGCACGATATTGGCAATGTTGGTATCTTCTGTAGAGAACCTTATTATAATCGGTGACATGTAATTACTTTCGCTTCTAGATTCTTAACATGCGCATGCCTCTACGCATGCGTAATAAATAACATGCAGTTTTCTTTAGCTGCATCATAACTTCCAAAGATTAATAACGTCCTGTAGATAGCAAGACACCAAATATAGCTTATAAAGCGTAGAACTGAATGTGATTATAAAAAATTAACTCTATGAGATTATTATACAATACAATGTCAGTAATCTTCTCCTATTTGCATAATAAAAGACTCATTTAGTACTCTTGATAAATCGGAAACCAGACTACGAGTGCAATACTACATACCCTGTTCGTTAATGTACCCTGGACAGCCATCGGCCCTGACACAGTTAGCTACAACATTCTTACAACTACCGATTGACACTGCAAACTAAACACTTGTTCGAGCCACGAGCAGCTTCTAAGTCATTCTTAGCCGTTTCGACATTTAGAAGGGATTTGACACTGTTTTCATTGGAAACTATACTAAACAAATAGTGTACAAGTTCAGACATACGTATACAAACGTCATGTCTGTATGTCTGTAGGTTATTTAGGTGTATTACACCCACAATTTGCAAGCTATGTATAGTGTCGTTACCTGTCAACATCATAGTTGCAGACGCTCAACAATTTTCTAAAATAAAAGCTCACAATGTTGAGTTCCAAAAATCGAACACAAAAAACAAACTTTTACAAAAATAAATGAACATTGACGACACCTAAAAGATAATAATCAGACAGATCTAAATGACAGTGATGAGTGCAGTCACTTCACCAGTCAGTCCAGTGTTGTGGATGTGTACTCGCTCGAAACAAAGCGTTGTAGGACATGAATAGTTGTTCCAAGGCTGGATGTTCTTCATGAGCGTTGTTTCAATGTTTGTAAGTTCTGTTTAACACAGGTTTTATATACCTAGTGCGAGTGCTGTCTATTAAAACGAAACTAAAATATTTTGTAATATCACACGCACTATATTGTAGTTTAAATTAAAACATAATTGTTATAATACCAGCTCTATAGTAGAAAACACATGTAATACATTTTTAAAACACATTGTGCTAATTAAAACTAAACGTGGTGACTTCGTAATAACGAACAGAATGCCTTTCTCAACAGCGACGATGAATAAATTAAATTTCAGTATTGTTTTCATGACGGCTCGTATTTTGCCTACAGTTCGAACACGAGACGTTTTACCAAACATCTTGTATTCGCCTGTCAACGGTGGAACATTACATTTTCCAGTCTAATTTTGCCAAACTTACGGGCCCTTGTTTGTATTTCTATTTTGGTAGAGATAACGTTATATCTATTATGTTTTCGTCAAGGTTTACTGCTCGTAAGTCTTACAATAACTGTGATAAAAGCGGGTTTTCGATGTGTCCATTTGTATTTAAAAATACCTACGTATATACATAACGATGTATCACGGCGTGTATTCCCGGAAAGTTTGGCAGAGTTCAATGGAACGCCTACATTTCACCACTTATAATTAGGTCCTACGTAATAGATCGCCCCCTCTGTTATCTATCGAATACAAATGTAGATTCAATACTACTACTAATTATTACCCGGCACCTCGAGATGGCTAGTTGTACAAGTGTTAGCCCAACGTATAAGTCAATGTTATGTCATGTTATGGAAACATGATAAAAGGATCATATCACATACAAAACTTAAAATATACGGCGTTATTATAATCATGTAAGTTCACAAAGACTATCTCGACACTCAAAGATATCTAATAAATGCAATCGGAACGATTACCATCACTGATAGCATTTATGTAAGGTGTACAGCCGATCGATGGTAGATACTGTCGCGTAGCTCAGTATCGTACAGTTTGGTCGATGAACGTTATGTTCAGACAGCAATAATCGCGTGACGCTGCCGAACAAATCAAAGCCGGCGATGGTACGACCAGGTCGAGCGATGCCACTGCTATCGCTACATGAAAAAAACAAACACTTTTCTTTTCCATTGAACGCTTATAGCTCGCGGCAGATACGCATCGGCTACTATTCAAGATTGCGAACCTACATTTTTTGTGCCTTCCATCTTCCGAGTACTAATGAAATGAATAGAACGCCGCAAACGAAAAAAGTTATCAGACTGATAATATAATATTTGAATACCGCTTTGTAGCGAGCTAGAGGCAATAAGTGGAATTTTATTCCAATTAAGTTAATCTACTCGACTAATTAAATTTGTACATTTTATCCAGCCAGAATAATGACATAGTCAATATATATGAGTTGACCAGCGACACATCCAATAGGGATGAGCAATTCAATTATGAATCAAATATCAGGAAAAACACACGTAAAATACATTCTGTACTTTATGATTATTAACGTCATAATTTACGCCACTTCTGAATAAAATAATAAGGCTCCAGTGCAACTAATGATGGATATCCATCAAACAAACTATGCAGTATAATGCTTAATAATGACCATGTTAAACGTAAGGAGAAACTTGGTGCGCAATTAGCGCGAGAGACACAATATGTAAAGAGCATGTTGTAACTAAACTCTAAGGTGATGTATTGGAAAGTCAGATAAAATGCTCACTTGATCAGATAAGTTGTCGCACCACTGGTGCGCGGCTGTCTTCTTCCCACCGTTTAACCCATTAGTTAAGTGGGGGGTCAGCGGTGCCCCAGTAAACAAGTCCTCGGTAAGACTCGCGTCCGAGGTTATCCTGAGCCGAGACTCCGGCGGGGGTCCCTGAGGCCCCACGAAGTCGAACTGACCGTCCCACATATCATACTCCAGCTCGAGGCTGTCTTCCACTTCAATCGGTTCACCCATCGTACCTCTAGAGCGATTGAACAAGCCCGATTTAAACATTTAAGATCCGGTCTTGTTATCTTTGGATATATTCCGATATTGCACGGTAATTTAACTACTACAACACATCTATACACTATTTCATAACCGAAGTAATTTGACTTTCAAAGACGATTAGAATAATTTAGTTCCAAATAAAGCTAGGACTGTAATGGCACACTTGATTAGAGACAGTCGTTGCGTCGCGACTCTTCTGTCTAATACAATTAAGGAACTGCACTGTACTCGTATTCACGTAACACCACTTGCAGCCACGGAATCACAGTGTGTCACATTTTTCACATACACGGCTTCACTACGATTCCGATGATCGAAACGAGCTCGTACGATCACCAGCTCTAAGTTAACACAAAGGTTCTCTAATTGTTGTCGTAAACAAGAATCAAAATATCGGGCAAAAGTAGACTCCGACGAACTCGATTCAAAATTTTGGACGGTTGCACTGACATCCTTTTGGAAAGGACGAGTTGTGAATAATTTTTTTCGCGGAATTGAAAGTTTTCTTTCAGAACGTTAAGTTGTGTTATCGATATCGTAGTATAACAACCGAAACTTGTGAGGCAGGAGTCGGTACGTGACGACGGCACAGTTTCGCGCTGGGCACTAACCGGCGCGCGGCGGTGGGCACTCGCCCGGCGCGCCCCACCCATTGACACGACATGATTATCAGCCGGCCCGAGCCGCCGCACCATACAAATAAACTTTATTCGCTCCCTGCACATATGCACGCCGTCTGATAGATAGTTCCGAGGCAATAACCCCTTTCATAAGCTCCCCCAGTCTGGTTGCATCTCGTAATTTTACGGGCGAGGGGCCATCATGATTACACTGTGCTTTGCCAGATGCAAAACTATAGAATTCAACGGTTAAGCTCTCAAGACCAGTTTATTACAAAATTATTTAGTCGTTTAAGAAATATAACTGGAATATTCTCTTGTATGTCGTATGAAAATAATTGTGAGGAAATAAATCAAATGTAACTATAACTTTTAACCAAAGCAAATGATAAAATCTAACAAATTTATAGCAGTGAAATTAAAGAAAGTAGTTGATGCTGAAAGTGAGATGAATATGATAGAAAAAACGTGAAGCCATTACGTTGCCGGTGGCGGTGGCTCCATAGATGTAACCGGCTTTTGCAAGCCGCAATCACACACCAGCGACGAACATGTACTTTACTAGATGCCTATTTGATTACTTGAACACCCAATACATAATCATCAAGATGCAAATTTAATGAGAATTTAATCTAACATCTATTGCTTGATACTGAAAGTAAAACTGATTAACATTATAAAGTAACCACAAATATCTAATCTATACCAAGTAGAATTATTACGAGAACAAATAAACCTTTCAGATTAAAAATAAATCGCTTAAACTTACAATATAATGAAACTGATGGTGTTGTATTGTACTGTACTGTAGAGCCAACTTACGAAATGTTGTTCCACTTTATAAGAAATGCTACTAACATTATTTAAAAAATAACCAAATAAAGAGGTTTTAATAGAATACAACATTGAAATTGAGGCTATTGTTCACACCGTGTGAAATTCGTAGCCGGCAGTTTGAATTGGATACCACTGCTGGTTCTATTTACCGGATAACACAAACTGTGAAGTAATCATTTAATCTATGAAGACATTGTACCATTTTGTACTTGCCGAATTTTGATTAGGACAATTATTATAATAGTTATTTAAATAATAAAGTATAATCATCATGAAGCGGCATGAAGATACATTACCAACACACTTTGACATCTGTACACTTAGTGAGTAATTAGCATGGCCATGATTTGGATAATATGAACTTAATTTGGCAGAAGAGCAGAAAAAATGTTTGTTATTCTGAAACAGGTTATACATAACGATTTATAAACAGACGAGTATGCTGAACTAAAAATGATAACAAACTACTAACAACTAAACAACTGAGTTGACTTCATTGATGGGCCCTTTCTCATCATCAAAAGCCCGAGCTGCGATTATTCTACTTAATTTATCGACAGTACTTTTGCGTAATAAGTAAACTTTAATTAAATTGACGAAACACGCGCTATTGGACACGCTAAGCTTTCAAATATCAGACAAAGGGTTCTAATATTCTCACTGGAGTAAAAAACATCACCTCTTTTATCCAACATAGTTAACAATCGACGGAACAATGCGATCTCATACATTTTAATACAGTTCATACAACCGTGGCAAATAGTATTTACTACTTGCCAACAAACGTGAGCCATGAATACAATCCGCATAAAAACAATTTAATTATACACAACAGGGCGGCACAGAATGAACACAGGCAAACTAATATCTGTTACTTTCTCTGCAAGTACTTCTATTTCATGGCGACCAGTCTTGCTGGATTGTACTAAAACCGAAGAGATTGCATGTCGATAGCTAAGGACTGCAGTGCAGCCATGCATACATAAGTAGCTAGTTACTATGAGACTATACAGTCAAGGATTTTAACGAGGAATTCAACAAACCGGTACGCTGCCGCTGTACGCGTTAACTTTAACAAGTCTCGATGCGACATATCGATTCCACTTTTTGAAATGGAAAGGGAAAGCAAGCATGTTATTCATTAAAATTACATAATTTTTACATGCGATTATATAAATGACAGTGATTGGTATAATTCAGTACGTGAGCTTGCTGTAGCTGCAATATTATAGCAAACAATATAAAAACTAAACTATTAAACAAGCAGCGTACCTACATAGACCATATTATCTTCTATCGTCTGATGTAACTTAAAAGTAATAGTACTAATTCCTTTGATTGTAGGTTTTACTACTGGCGCAGATCGCGATGTGATTAAACTGTTTGTGCTACACGTTGGTCTTTGTGGTTGGGCATTTTTCTAGGCCTTCGAATGACGTGAAAAATTACGCCTCGAGCATTTTTACCGCAGGAAAATGTGGAACTAAGGAAACTACTTACTTTACTAATAATTTCAATGACTGGGAACTGGATAATGGGCTTGTTGTAAGATTATTATGTAGCTATATTATAGTCCTATTTTAATAAAGAACATGTCTCTTAGTAGTATTCACTCAGTACACACAGTATTGCCGACAAAATAAAAATGAATAAATTCAGTACAAAGTCTAACAAACTTGTGAAATATTTTCCTGAAAGTCACACATCATTTTCGCCATTACGTCACATAAATAAGGATTTATGTGACGTAAAATGATGTGTGTAATTGTCATACATGCCTCTGTAAGGACAGAGGCATGTATTGGATAATTATAAATCATTTATTAATTCATATTCCATTTTAACCGACTTCTAAAAAGGAGGTTTCTCAATTCGACCGTATATATATTTTTTTATGTGTGTCCGCGGATAACTCCGTCGTTTATGAACTGATTTTGATGATTATTACCTAAGTTTTCTCTTCTACAGTTGCACTTGCAGGTATTTTAATTTACGTCAATTTACATACATACATAGATTCACGCCTGTTTCTCAGAGCGGTAGGCAGAAACTACGGATTTCCATTTGCTACGATCCTTTGGAAAATAATAATAATATCCTTTTTACTTTTTCTTTCCTTACGTCAATTTGGAAGGAACAAATTGTTATTACTTCAGATTGTTGAGTTGTCCTCTTCCTACTGTACTTATACTGCAATTTATTATATATTTATATGTTGATATTGTATGAGTGTCAAATACAATGACAATTACTTATAACTGGTCAGTACTGACAATTGATTGTTAGCTACGACGTACCAACACTTATAGCTTCATCAGCAAGTAACTGAACATAATTGTTTTGTTATGGTCAATGTTGGACGTCTGTCGGCTCAACACCAGTGGGTCAATATTTTAATTTGTGTTTAGATCTCTATCGACCCAAAAAAACAAACACATCTTTAACATTTTCTTTACGAGTTGCGATAGGAAGTTATTTTGCTTGCAGTAGTTATTTAAAGACGTATTCTTTGAAGTAAAGAAGCATTAATTGTGTCAATTTTATTTTGATGTAATGTTACCTGAAATAATTGCACATATCCTTTCTGCCAACAAACACGCGACCTTTTTTTCTTTGAAGGCGTTATTCGGCTGTGATCGTTTGCAATACCAAAGAGAATCACGTACTCGTTGACTGGGAAAAAGGAATTATAGGTGATATGAAAGAAAGCGAATGGCAGTTTTTTGAAAGGGCAAGAGTAGAACTTTTTTGGGAAAACTGTCTCATTCGTACTTTCACCACTGGCAAAGGCGGGCTCTATCACTCGCAAAACATCCTAACAAATATTATAAAAGCGAAAATGAGTTTGTTTATTTGTTACCTTGTCACGTCTAAACCACTGAACCGATCATTCAGAAATTTTGCATATACATAGTCAGGTGTACAGAAACGGACATAGGCCTTCATTACCTTTCATGCCGAAAAAATTTACTGTTCCCGAGGAAAACAACAATAACGTTCTTATGATAATAGATGGCGCCACGTGTCTTTCGAATCATGATTGAATTATATTATTATAAGCAGAGTACAACCCGAATTGATTGTCAAATTCTAAATTAACGCGAGCGAAGCCGCGGGCAAAAGCTGGTAATAATATAATTTATAACACAGAATTTTCATAGTAACTTATTTTAAAATGTTGCTTTCAGAATTGCTTTAGTGTCCTTTGCCAACGGCAAGCATACTGGGATAAAATGTATTCTATGTGATTCCCGCAGGAAAAGCCACGGGCGAACAATAATAATTGTCATATATTTCAATAATATAACAGTACCTCATGTCGTCGTGTATGTGCTGAGCCATTATATTCGTTTCTCATGCGACTGTTAGCTAGTTCGGTATTCCCCGTTACTCATTTATTATAGGATTAAGCGAAGAGGGGAGCTTACCGAGGGTGCCTTTATTGGAATTGCTATTCAAGTTAACATGGAACGTGCAATGTTCACATTTTTGATTGACTTTTTCATATATTTGTGTTTGTCTGTTACACGTGCTGTAGTATGCAACCATTAGTTTTAGCCGCCGCCGCGCCGCCGCCGTACCGTCATATTGAGTACATCAACGCTCAAATTAACGTTACCACTCGTAAAAAATGTCATCAAAGTAACCGTCAACGTTTGTAACAAATAGCCATTTAAATAAATACTTAACGTATCGCCGTTATTTAATTCAAATGATGTTGAATTTAGTAATACTAATACTAAAGACTGTTGAGTAATATACGTTGAACATTTTAGGCTACAGTCACACTATGGTGTCTTGGTTCGGTAATTATTCTATAGCAAAAACCTGCCAGAGAGCATACCGTGACTAGTGCTATAATGTGTATCGGATGTTAATTGTCTTGTAGCAGTTTCCGCAGTACGAGGCTCGCGGGGACAGAGCGAGCTGACCTCGCCAGGGTCAAGGCTGGTCTTTACTCTGAATAAAATACATTGACCGCGTTAATGTTTTAAATAATGTATGTAAATAAATAATAGAACAACTTATATAGCTAGATTTTATACCAGCGGACAAATGTAACAAATTTGTTAAAGAGCAAAAAGCATTTATTTATGACAAGTGTTGGCCAGATGTCACTAAATATAGCAAAATAAATTCTTTGTTATTTAAATTGCTATTAAGTTGTTATTGTTATGGATCAGATAAATTAATAACAGAAATATCATAATTTAACTACATATTTTTTAAAACTTACAAATTTTGAGAATACATTTAACTACTTAAATGTTACCTTTACAATTCTCGATGATTATTACCATGAAACTACTAATATGGGAACGTTTTTATGTTTATACTAAATTGAAATGAGAAACTTTAAACCAATTAACATTATTTACGAACGACAGTAGACATTCTCTTTAATTACCGTAACCAATAAATATAGTCATGTGTCTGCCTATAAATATCTTATTTTGGGGAGTTACATGGACACCAGCTCGCTATTTTAAATGATCACATCATCGGCAATACGAGACTATGCTGATCACAACATGACACGTGTGTGTAAGAGTTGCGCTCATAAAATCTCTGATATGTAGATTCCTGAAATTATACTTGAAAGAGCAACAAATTGTGGGGATGATGAAATCGAATGATAAAGTCTTTTTGTTAATGAACAACAAACAATTAGTGTAGTGTTTATAATCTTAGTAATGATATATCTTCAGAAAAACATATGTTAATTTACAACGAGTTTAAAAATGTTACATGATGTAATCTTATTTAAAAATAATTACATTTTCATAAGGCTATAAATATTTTAAGCTCTACACACAATTATTTTTATACTAGATGTTCCCGCGGTTTCACCCGCGTTTATCGTTACTGCGCCTCCCCCGTGGGTCGTAGCGTGATGTTATATAGCCTATAGCCTTCCTCGATAAATGGGCTACTCAACACTAAAAGAATTTTTCAATTCGAACCATTAGTTCCTGAGATTAGCGCGTTCAAACAAACAAACAAACTCTTCAGCTTTATAATATTAGTATAGATTTACAGGGCTTGCCCACAAGGACAAATAACTAATACAAGTCTAAAGGTTCAGAGTAAACGTACCCAAACAAAAACTTAGGATGATGTTGTGGTGGCATCTGTGCGAACTGAAATGTTTTGCTGCTAAGAAATTGTCTGCGAAACCCGGTTTGTGCATTAATACTAGGGTTCCGGATTCACCGCGCGAATGTCATCTCACGGCGTAATTACAGTATAATAATGAGCATTACTAGATATCTCCCAGATCTTAGATGTGCTCCACATATAACACGTTCACACCACACGCCGATCTTTGCGCCCTAAAAACTAAATCAATTGCCTTCATACATTGACATGTGCCCCAGATGGGTGACGTTGGCCCCCGTACTGAGCTGTATTTAGTCATTCCGCGAATTTCCTCCGAAAAAATGCTCCAAGTGTCAGTGGAAAACTACAGACTATGCAACACAAAAGACAGGATTGAAAAACGTTCACACGAGTAGAGGAACGTTTCATGATCGCAAACCTATGATTAGATTATGGTATTGTGTTTCAAATGCGGTATTCTGAGGCAGACCATTAATTTCAATATGGTCAAATTAGGATTTCCCTAGCTAAACGATTACGTGGGTAAGTTATGGTATTACTGCCAATCGATTGTACGCATTTAGAATATTTATTAGTAATCTATGGAGTTTTAGTGCTCACGTTCGTGAAATTATACAACAACTATTGAAAATGCAGGAAACAGTGAAGGTCTCTCGATAAGAAAAAAGTTACACGAAAACAAACGGAAACCGGTATAGCTACAGAATTAACATTAGCGATGAAACAAGTACACGAATGACTTGAATACAAGATGAAGTTGAGTGATAAGGTACAAAAATTAATAAAGCCTACGGATTACGACGTCGAATGGCGTAGTGCAATACATAATGACGGGTTCGTATCTCGAGGTGTGCAAGCGCTCGTCGTCTGCACACAATACGTTTGTATTCGCACGCGTTCGTTCGCACCACTTTCCGTTTCACATTACGATGTTTTTGTGAGTAGTACTCGTAACACGCTGCAAGTAATCTCGTTAGATAATAAGCCGTTTTAACGTCATACTCTTGTTCTCCGGTCACGATAAGTTTGATAGATTGCCAGCGGATAACATCAACGAGCTAGAGGAGCTGTTGAATTTATGCAAGAACATGCTTGAGAATTCCAATTAAGACTTCTTTGAGATTAACATCAAATTATGCCGCGAATGTATTAACTTATTATGGTTGTGTAGTCTCTACTGAAGCACTGATTAAATCAGAAGAGTTCAAGAATGCATGTGATTAATTTGCCGTTTAAATTGTTTAGCCATTATCTGCTGGTTTACTTTTTAGTGACTGATCAAATAAGGAGTAAGTTATTTGCGTGAGACAGACATACATACAATTTGAATAAACCTATTGATGTCGTCATAACTAATTATAAATGCGAGTTATTCCGCTAGTTCCCGACATCCTTGGCACAGTTATGCCACCCACGTAGAGTCTCCCACTGCACGCGACGCGAGCCCATTGTTCAGTGCTCGATCTCCAAGTCAATTTAGAGCTTAATCTAACTTACAACAGTATCGTAGCTAAGCACAATGAAACAAAAACTCAAGATGGATACCCTAATTGAGTAAGAAAAATTGTGTAATCTATGTTAGACTTTGACCTGATATAGCTTGTACACAATTTTATGTAATAGTATATAACTTCATTAAAATTGTTATGAGTTGATATATAAGTGCATCGTCCGAACTAATGGTAAGGTTCAGCGGTCGTTTGGTCGCAGTCGTACGAACGCGTTGGTCACGCTCGAGTCACGTCGGGTACGTCTAAAGGGCTCCATATAATACTCAAAGCGATACGGATTTATCTGTTTTGTTTCAGGAGTCATGCTGTATCTTTACTTTCAAAGAGATTATTTATGCTATGTTCTCTTTGAGGTCAAATTATGATTTTAAATTAAGTGCATTTATATCTACATGTCACAACTTACATTCAAATTTTTAATAGGGTTCTGAGTAGTTATTCGTTGCGAAGGAATGGTTGCAATGACTACACCTCTACACCGAGGGCTTTCCGAACATTGAAACAAAGAACATCTAGGCTTGGCTTTATCACTATCTGATGAGATGATGAGTGATGACCAGACAGAATGTTATGCTAATGTTTATTTTTTCTTAAAATAAGTTGTTAAAGTATATTTTAAGTTATCGGTCAATGCCTGTTGGTGTATGTGAGTAGGAAGTATGCCAACTGAGCTGCCCAATAACCGCTTGATCATTCTGACTATCAAACGTAACAAACATAAACAAAAAAACAACCGTTATCACGTTACGTGCGCGTGAGTCTGACATGCGTGATCACACTCGATCAATTTCAAGTATCCAAACAAAAGATTATAATAACGATTTAAACAACAAAAACGTTATTTATGATTTGTTTGAGAAAATATTTAATTACCTGTACTCGTATTTAACCTACATAATATTTATAACATTGTACGATTAGTTTTAACAAGAGATTAAGTACATACAATTGTTTTCAAGCTTTAATGTATTCAGATTGACTTGTAGTGAACAGTCTTCTATTATATTGTATGACAATGCATACTGTCTCATTGGCGCGGTAATAATAATGTCCTCCAGACTCAACATGGCCACAGCGGTCAATCTTAAAGGACTAGTCATATTACAGGAGATATCTGGATATTTTCCACACATTTGCACAGACAAAAGTGCACTATCTTTTATCACCCTCTCTCTCGTAGTCCGTTAGTATGGTAGTGCTACACGACTAGAGATCAGCAGCAGCAACAACGGTCTGTGCTGTAAAGCAAACGTCGACACGGTAACGTAAGGTGCATAAAACTTGAATTATATATCATTATAACTAAAACGGACCACTTGTTACTTGTAAGGTAAAATTATATCAAAATCGGTACAGCGGGCTACGGCCATGAAAAGGTAATAAACAGACAGAATAACTTCCGCATTTATAATTATTATTCCTTCAAATTTTCATCAGGAATGTACTTGGTGAGGCATTATGCAAAACTCAATGGCATGCAGTTTCTCCGAAGACATTGTGTGCTGCATTACGAGACACGCTATGCCACAAACAAGTTACCCGATGTACTCGATTTAGACTTTAAAACGAACATATTAGAGTTGTAAATTGCATGGGAAAGGGTACAAATTGTTTAGGTTCACAATTGAATGGTAAATTCACGGACGTCGCTCGCCGGCATCGTACACTGTACACTGTCCCTCGTGTCCGTACGTCTGTATAATGTTCTATTAACGATGGCAAACTATAAATAATTAATTTTACGCAATTGAACAAGAGTTGCCATTAAATAAATATTTATATTAAGTAAATGAAAATATTGTATCTTTATAGAGTTTACAGAAGTTCACTTGATATATTGCCGTTATAACATTTTTACATACACTCGTTGTTTTATGGTACTTTTATATTGACCTTTCTCCAGAACATCTAATTCTTTCAGCATTTTAACTTTCAACAAATTCTTAACTCAATGTGTGGTAGGTACATACATAGATTCACGCCTGTTTCCCAGAGGGGTAGGCAGAGACTACGGATTTCCATTTGCTACAATTCTGACACACTTCTCTGGCTTCATTCACTTTCATCACATTCCTGATACACGCCTGTCGGTTCAAGGAGTTCTTGTGTATTAGGTGTAATGAGCTTACTTTATTATCTATCTTACGGTACATTTTATCACATACGCCATTTAAATGTTCAGTATACGGCTTAACATACTACAACTGTAAGAAAATCATTTACTCATTTCTTCTACACCATTCATACGAAGGAACAGAACAAATGCTTATTTAATTACAGACAGCTGCATAGCACTCAAGATATGTAGCACAACAACCACACATACACACATATACACCATACACACACACACACACACACACACACACACACACACACACACACACACACACACACACACACACACACACACACACCACACACAAACACACAGACATAAACACACACACACACACACACAAACGCATACACAACACACACGCATACACAACACACACGCACACGCAACACACACGCACACACAACACACACGCACACACAACACACACGCACACACAACACACACGCACATATAAAAATACACATATACACACATACACATAATAGTTCTTAGTCATATCCTATTTCAAAATTTTGCTCACTTATTTTTATTTTTGTCATTATTTGTATGTTTTTGATTATACCAAGGTTTAGTAGCAGTAAAGTACAAATTTACGTAAATAATAATATTACATTATGCTTGTAATCAATTGGGGGAATCGGAACTGTCACTCCTTCATACAGGTTATACTGTAACCTAGTTAGGAGATCAGAACTGCACCCACTATTCATTGTAGCAAATCAGTAATCTTACCATGTATATACCGTATCCCATGTACTGCAATATTTGAAAATGATAAATAAACTTTATTATTATTATTATTATATTATAAATTAATATAGCAATAATAATAATTGCTGGTTAAAGATACTAATATTTGAACATTTATTCAATTAACAAACAATGGCTCTAAGTAAGTTCCTTGTGGGATTCCAAGGTTCAAGGAAATCTATAAAATCTTGGGCCCAATTTGGTGCCTTGTGAGACACCATGTAAGTAAAAGAAAATGTTCAACTTTTTCTATTGAGTTTTTGCTAAAGCAAAAACTCAATAGAAAAAGTTGAACATTTTAAATGTTTGCCACTAAAGTGGCAAACATTTAAATAACTTTAAATACGCTCTAAATGATACAAAGCACCTGCCTGTCAATACTCTTTTGTGAAATGCTACGTACAAACAAAGCCAAGAAGGCTGAATCATCGCTCGTTCCTGAAAGGTTTGTTTACATTCCGAGTAAGGCTACAAAAGCTCATATCTGTTTAATATTTACGTTCACATTCTAATTTTAAATTAATCATATATCGCCACAACCGGGCACGCATTTGACCGGAAGTGGCGCATGCACAGCTGAGGGGCCGTTTCCGGCGTGCGTTACTGTCGCACTAGGTAAGACTATCAAATGAAGCGGCACGGGCCATTGTTCAGACCCCTTCCTTTGGTAATACATACAATGCTATTTTAATAAGGTCATTGAACAGAGATTACGTACACTAACGTATCGAAGGCATCCGTATACCAAATACAGTCGCAACTCGACGTCTTTTATTACTTACGCATCATGCATTACAACATCTACTCTTAAGGACAATGGCAGAAAGCTCCTTAATATAGGATAAATAAAGTGCTGATATTGGTTTAGATAGCTCAGTCGGGAGACCAACAGACTGCAATGCAGAGGGTCTCGGGTTCGAACCCACGTCGCGTACCTCTGACTTTTGGAACTTATATGACTTGTCGAAATTATGTGCGTATTGATTGACAATTATCGCCTGCTCCGTGCCTCGGAGAGCACGTTAAGCCGTCGTCGATTCCGGCTGCCATGAACATCTATGGCAGTCGTTATTAGGAAGTCAGTGCCCTTTAATATCCTGACACTGGTCTAGCCTTAGGGTATCGTTAGCCTTCGGGTTGCGGAGGTCAGATGGCAGTCGCTCCGTGTAAAAACTGATATCCAGTGAAATCCGGTTAGACTAGAAAACTGACCCCAAGTGACTTGGGAATAATAAAGGCTAGGGAGAAGATAAATTGGTTTTAGTCAAGAATTTTTTAATAGTAGTACGACGTTTAGAAATAATGGTATCAAAGAAATCGTGGTCAAGGCATAATACCTTCGTTGCATTAAGAAAATTATAAATTATCTAATATCTTTTAGATAAGTATGTACAACATTTATTAGCCTCCAAATAGTCAGGCTTTTCGTCTGGCACAACTTAAGAGCTCCGTTAGCCAGCTAGTAACATCACGAAAAGAAAAAGAAATACTATAACAGATTATCTCTATGAAGAATAAATAGGTGATAAACAAAACGTAGTTGAAAGAAAGTGTTGTCAGTTGTGAATATTGCAAGCGTATGTTTACGTAAACATTTATTCTGGTAGTTGGATGTGCGCCAGCGCGACCTTGCACTCACCTCAGTAGTAGTGCAAATATGATTTATTACGAACACGAAACGGGAACAGGCACTTGTAGTGGGGTAAGCAGATGATGTAGTGACCAGGTAACAAAATTTATGAATCAAATAAGTACCTACATGAAAATGTTATCTAAAATAATTTGGTCACTGGATTAATGAAGACACTGTTAGCCTGGTAGCGTATCTTGATTAGGCGTTATGGCTGATAAATGTATAGCAAAGTGTAATAAAGACAATCTCAGCAGAACAGAATCTGAGCAATGTGTGGCAGGCGGCAAGTCATTGGTTATCGTATTGCATTATTTATTACAGACCTACCTACAGTACTGGTAACTTCATATTAGACTATACCTAAGCTCGGTTAGCTTAGGTAATAAAAATCCACAATCCGGCAAACATGTATACAAGTTTCCTAACAAATATTATAAATGCGAATATGAGTTTGTTTGTTACGCTTTCACACCTTAACTACTCAAGCGATCATTATGAAATTTCGTATATACGTTATCAGGGGTACAGAGTAGGATATAGGGATAGTAGCCACTAAGTATCTTAGATCCAGAAAAAAAGTACTTGTTCCCAAGGAATAAAATTTATTGATAAAATCTAGATTAAATCGAGCGAAGCCGAGGGCATAATCTAGTATTATATGTACATTCTAACATTATATTCCATTCAATGTGGTTATGAGCTCATCCACGTCATGCCAGGGAATTAAAAGATTGAAGAGGGAACAAAATGTAAGTATTTCACTTGTAGGAGATATGCATTTATCGGACTTGCACCTATTCTGAAGCGCTAGGCACTCCTATAATGTCCTTTGATATAAAGTGTCTCTATGCTGGAGCTATTTCAATATTGATACTGGTATCCATCGCCATTATATGTAATATAATTGTAATAACATCATTTTAATTGATTTTCCATATGAGTTAATGTTTTTGAGCCTATAAGGCTAAGACTGTGAATCAAACATAATAATTAATTACGTAAATACCCGATGAAAGGCCTTTGGGGATAATATCATAATACCGTAGAGGGACTTCATTGCGCGTAACTTCTATTACAAACTACTTACTAGTACCAATAACATGTAAACTTTGAGTTAGTAAACATGTTGTTTTCCTGGAGCAATTTAAAATATTTCAGTCAAGGCAAAATAACTAATTCATCTAATTAACAATAGAATATTGGTAACAATAGAATAATGTTTATAATAATAAATTGTAAATGTGAAGCAATGAGGGCTAAGAATACATATGGCGTAATGGTTTAAGAGGTCGCCTCACTGCTGCCATCAGCCATGTGCCGCTGCGGTGAGTTACGTAGGTATGTAGGTTCGATCCCCACGCGAGACCAACATTTGTGTGATCGACAAATAGTTGTGTCGAGTGTGGGTATTGATTGTGTCCGCGGTTTCATTGTTTGTATAATCCTCGAGACACAGGATTTAGAATTTATTGCAAGAGCAGGAGAAGTCTTTAAAAGAATCTATGGGCAATATTCATTATTAAAATGGCTACAAATGAGAAGAGACACAATGATTCATACAAGTGCATGTATTTATTTGTTTGATTAACTTTTACACAGAAACTCTGCGGACGCAATAATCTAGAACGGAACGACTGTGATTGATAACCCACAAAATTTGAGCACTACCTATCACATTAATTATGATTTAAGCCCAAACATAATAATTATGTAGTTCAGCTGCAGTAAGCATCATTTGCTAAGGTCTGTTCGTAAAGTTTGAATTCCATAATTTGCATGCAGAGAGATAAATTTTGCCGAAAATGTAGCTTACAAATTATGATTTTACGTCATTCATCATCAATATATCTAATAGGTAAATCTATTGGAAACCTTAAAACGGCATATAATTGTTTAGACTCATAAATTAACAACTTATAGTCAATTCTTTAAGTACAATTTCCATTTACTCAATTACGTAAAACATGACAATTCTGTGTAAAGAACCTGTTTACCGCAGGTTGAATAATATCGACCGGGAAGGAACTCGGTGACACGCTGAATGACGAACAATTGACTAACTTCCCATTACAAGGTACTGTTTTCCAAGAAACTCGTCTCCGTAGTCTTACTGACTGGTAATGCATGAATGGACTGAAGTGATTCACCTCTGATTGTACTATCATGAGTTCATGACTATGTACTTTAGTGAAGTTGGGATTATAAAGATAAGATGTGCCCGCGGTTTCATCCGCGTTTATGATTAGTTATAGCGCCGCCTCCGTGTGTCGTAGCCTGATGTTATATAGCCTACTAGCTTTTGCCCGCGGCTTCGCTCGCGTTAATTTAGAATTTGACAATCAATTCGGGTTGTACTCTGCTTGTAATAATATAATTCAATCATGATTCGAAAGATACGTGGCGCCATCTATTATCATAAGAACGTTATTGCTGTTTTCCTCGGGAACAGTATTTTTTTTCGGAATGAAAGGTAGCCTATGTCCGTTTCTGTACACCTGTCAACGTATATGCAAAATTTCAGGATGATCGGTTCAGTGGTTTAGGCGTGAAAAAGTAACAAACAAACAAACAAACTCACTCATTTTCGCTTTTATAATATCAGTTAGGAAGGTAGGATAGCCTTCCTCGATAAATGAGCTATCCAACACTAAAAGAATTTTTCAATTCGGACCAGTAGCACAGTTTCCTAAATAGTTACGTAGTTCCTGAGATTAGCGCGTTCAAACAAACAAACTCTTCAGCTTTATAATATTAGTATAGATTAGAAGGCATCCAAGCGGTGATATTATATTGCGATGACGTGCCTACACATGTATGTCTGTAAGTACTGTGCTGTAATCTTACGCCGTATATTCGACTAAAATTAACTGCTCTATAGTGTATAACAAGTACACTTCGTCAGCAGTTTTAGATTCCACGTGATAGGGAGTGAACTTATTGCCGTCTAAAGGTCAAATTACAGATTTCGTGACTACTATTTTGATAAAAACCTAAAGTAGCTCGAACTTTCCAAAGTAGGACTCGAACTGGGCCATTGAGGGTGTTCAATTTCTTTTTATAAATTAAACAGCCTCGATGGTCTAGTGATTAATTTTCGCTGAGGTTCTTAAGTAGGCGCACGCAGTCTTGACCATGGTTCAGAAGACACCAACATCCGTACTCTATTTTCCTTTGTACTTAAACACAGCTGGCAAGTTGTGTACCGGTACACTTCTGCCTAACTCCCCTTGAGTTTACGTGCATGATGTTATATTATGTTTATAATGCTGAGATAATAAATAAACTATTTGCGAAGTTATCCAAGCGACGATGTTGATGACTTACGCATCGGCGCCTGTATTCGCGTTCACACTTTGCGCATATTATGATTTTGGCTAAAATTAGCTCGCACCATCACATCCCGTAAGTGTGGGCAATGGTGACTAACGAACTGTTTCATAGAATGAGCAAATAAGCGACAATTGTTGTTTATTATTCTCTTTATCATTAATTAGTTTAATTTTAATGAGGCTAAAATAATTGTAATCGCCGTCACCGCCAATAGAGCAAAATTGGTAATTATTGTGTGTTGTAACGAAGTCATGTATTGTTGGAACCATTTTTATTTTATAATGGAATTAATTAAAGGGGCTAAATGCTTGCTTAATCACCTTGACACCTGTTTCCAGGAAATCAATATTTATTCTCCGCAAGGATGAAACTAGGCTCTGTAAGCCAGCTAGAAAAATAATTTCTCAACTGATAGCATTGATGAAGGATATGATTGAGATAACCGTGTCCTATTATTACTGAGTCATGGGGTCAAGTAGTAAGGTGTTAGTGCATGTAGTGCAGATTCTAATTATTTGGCTAATCCGCTTCATCCGGTTGAATGAGTAGCGGACATGTTAGGTAAGCTACCGTGCTGCTGCTGCTTCGACAACTGTTTGTCATCATCGATCCCAACAGAACCATGACACGCCTGCCACGCTCGACCCCGAACACCATGCTATCGTATGTGCTCAATACTGACCTTATAATTGAGACCTTGTACGTCTTCCTCCAATGATACATCGGAGTACATGTCGTCGGCTGGCTCTCCGCCCGAGCCGCAGCCCGACGAGTTAAATGATGACGACCGGTATAATTGGCTGAAACAAAGTCATTCCTCATAATAGCATATCGGTGTTTGTCAACCAACCAATCCTAAATAATTTAATATTCGGTATAAAAAGATATCAGTAGTGACATCTAGTGGCATCTTGAGACAAATTTTAACGCCATCTATACTCGCAAATGTTCAAACAGGTACCACAACTCACAAGTACAATGAACTTAGTACGAGTATCATTCTCTAGATGGCGCTGCTTCAAATGTACTAAAGTAGTACGACTAAATGGCAGCAGTTTTATTAAGTAAGTCTTATGATAAGCACAGCAGGCTTTTTGATTAAAGATACAGTTTATAAGTAATTATTAAAATTAGCATACCTAGCTAAGACATTGGAGCCGAGTTGTCGTTTCCCAGAGCTGAAACAAATAAATCATATTGTAAGAAATTTGAACAGTAGAAAATGTAGAAATCATTTGTTATTTTGTATGAGTAAGAAATACAATTATTTATTGAAGATGTAATAATTTTACAATAAATAATCTACTAGTAAAGAAATAATGTAATAGTTTAATTTCAATAAATAATCTATTATAAATATTAGTTACCCTCGAAATATTACATTCATAAAATAATCTTATTCCAGCTTATGGTTTAGTTAACTAAGTTTAAGTTGTAGAGTTAAAAGAACCATGACCTGACAATTCGTTTTAATGGTATTGATAACTGAAGAAAGAAAGGAGCTTTCGCGAGTCATGAGTGACATTCCAAAAGAAATATTAATAACAGTTTCTAGCGACAATTTTACGGTTCAGGACGTTTTAATGACAGACCCCATTCATTGAGACTGAAGTACTCTTTAAGACGCGAAACAGTTCATCATAAAGATACCTTTTAATTTCACTTGTCTTAAGAGAATAGCTATCTTTTAATTTTTATATTGCATTTTATTTTGAAAACCCGGAAGAATAAGAATTACAATATAACAGCGGAATTTACACAAAAACAGATTCTTTTTTCATTTATAGATCATTGATCAGGATCACCAACTTAACTTTTTAATATTAGTAAGGAAGTCACCGTAATCACGATGACACCAGTTAGTAGTTTATATAGTTTCTTATTTATGATTAATTTAATTTCAAAAATAATACACTTTTTTCTCATATGCCATACTGTTGCCAATATAGGCACAGGTATAGGGTATTTAAGTAATTTACCCAAAATCAACGAGCCTTCGTGGGACTTGGAAAATTCACAGCTCTTTTTGGATCTTATTTTTGTTTTTTATTATTATCTAGTATTATATTTCTGCACAGGTTGCGCGGTAGGCAAGCGATGGCCTTGCCGCAGTCGCCCCGCTGAGTGTTGTGGGTTCGAGTCCCACACGGGATAAATATTTTACTTACATAAATTATTGTTCCGATTCTAGATGTACTTTGTGTCCAGTAGTTGTATATTTGTTAAGTCCTCCACGACAATATGTGGAAGCTATCTATTTCATAATACAACATCTAATAATCTTGTTTGATATTTTTGGTTAAGTTGAGCAAAGCAGTTTATATTTAATTGATCGGATTTATAACGTTCATATTTCCACTCAAAGAGCGATTCCTGACAATATTATCCAGTCCGTAAAACAACAGTTCATAAAAAGTGCAATTAGTTATTCATGTCAGGCTTGCGCGTGTAACAAATTAATATTTATAATTAAGCTACATAATACATTGAAGAGAGGCCAGTGGGGTGAAATATTTGTAACAGTTATCCTTTATTATTATTATAGATACAAGCGAACTGGTAAGGTAAAGGTAGCCTAATGTATAAGGTAAGTATTGGACTTCCGTTTCAAATGTCGTGGGTTCGAATCCCACCAATTGCACGTGAACCAATTCTTAACATTCCAGCTCAGTTGGATTGGTTGACAAAAATACTAGTAATTTGAAAACGATATTACAAATAGTCTTTAAAAGGATAGCATACATGATGTAAGTGATTACTTAAATCTCATGGGACCTTCGAAATTATACCACATTTGATAGATGCATGAGACGGGACTATCAAAACAGCTAGGATTGTGGGTTAGTTGCGCGCACGGTGTTAGCAATCGTGTGGTCTGTGGCTTCTTGTCAGTTTTTCATTATTTGTACTGTGCATGATGATATCAAAGATAAATAAATAATAATAATAATTAAAAGCGCTCGGATTTAAGTGGTCTCCTCAACACTTGGAGTAAGTCGAGTGCTGCGGGTTCAATATCCACATGGGACAAAATTTGTGTTATTCGCAAATAGATTTTGAGTAGTAGAGCCTCGCTGATTTCAGCATGAATGGGCCAGCTCGACCGCGGAAGGACTACCCTCTCGCAGAATATCGACGTGAAATACCAGTATTCCTACTGTTGTGTTTCGTTCGGTGAGTGAGAGTGGCGTAGGCCCAATCACCCTCTTTCCCCCTACCCGCTCCTTCTCCTTCCCACTTCCTTTCCTAAAGGGTCGGCAACGCGCAAGTGATGCCTCTGGTGTCGCAGCCGTCCATAGGCTACGGTGACCACTTACCATCAGGTGGACCGTATGCTTGTTTGCCAACCCAGTCGTATATAAAAAAAAATTGCTCCAGGCCTGGGGTTCTTTGTGTAAATTTGTTTCCTTATTTGTATAGATCCCGTGACACAAGAATTATACATAGAAAATCTTTAAATAATTTGCATTTGATTACATAGACGATATAATTATTATTGTTCTCGCAGCAAATGTTGGTTTCGTATCGTGAACCTGACAAGTGAATCGTGCGATCAGGCGTTTCGAGCTGTATGACCAGTCAGCGTGTAAGTAAGTATACAATATGCACCCTGATTAAAGTAAGTCACGTTCGCGACTATAATCACAGTAAAAGTATGTGCCCGGCCGTACGACACACCGGCACACCGGCACACCGGTGCATACCAACTACTTCACCATACTGACTAATCTATACTAATATTATAAAGCTGAAGAGTTTGTTTGTTTGTTTGCTTGAACGCGCTAATCTCAGGAACTACTGGTCCGATTTGAAAAATTCTTTCAATGTTAGATAGCCCATTTATCGAGGAAGGCTATAGGCTATATATCATCACGCTAAGATCAATAGGAGCTGGGCACCAATGAAGAACGTTTCAAAATCGGAGGGTAATTTTTCCTTTTGAGAGCTTCCGCTGCGTACGCTGCGTAAACAGTTAAAGCTTCGCAAAAATCATGTATGACAAAATTGTTCCCCATTAAAAGTTCTAAAAAGAAAGTTCGCGACAGCATATGTCTATCTTTTAAGGTTGGCTCACTATAACCATTTTTATGCTAACCAAATTTGTTCTAAAATAATGCATTATTTGCGAAGGTATTATTATAAACATGATATTAATCCTTATCCAAATAAATACGTTATTCATGACAAGTATTTAATTTAAAACAAAATTGCCCTTTACATCATTCGATTTCAATGAATATCTTAGGAGATATCGCAGTTTTAAAATAACATTGCAGCAAAATAATTACCCATTACAGACATAGTACAAACGATGTTTCTCCTGGTTTATTCTGCGTGATTACTACTGGTTCGATTTGAAAAATTCTTTTAGTGTTGGATAGCCTATTTATCGAGGAAGGCTATTGGCTATATAACATCACGCTACGACCCACGGGGGCGGCGCAATAACAATAAACGCGGGTGAAACCGCGGGAACATCTAGTGGGTTTATAAACGAATAACTAAATCATATGAATTGGTGTGTATACTGTATGTCCGGTGCTACCGAGTACTGGCATTGTGCGTTAGAAAGAAGGAAATACTTTTAAAATGTATGTGGGTAATGCTCAGCCAATTATTTCATATTGTAATTTACGATAGTAGGTACGCGTTACGTGAGCTATTGTGAGATTTCTTTGTAGATTACTTTTATGTAAAACTTACCACTTTATGTTACCTGCGTAGATAGTGTTATCTTGCAGAGTAGTTTTTGAAGTGAAAGCTTCTTTAGGCGCGTTGAGCACTTCTTGGGTGAACAAAAATCATGGAACTCGCGTCATCGTCACCGAACGCTTTCCATTTATGAATTATTTTTTGTTTATAAAGAAGTGTTTATGATCAAGGATTAAAGTTTTCACTACTTCTATCGGCAGTCCCTAAAGACTGCCCTAATTTTGTTTAGATAGATATATTTTGTAAGGAGGATTGAACTGCGCCGGATATCCATACTGTAGGTGTTAAGTACCGATATGTATAGGTTTAACACCTACAGTTTTATTCGCCGCGACACACGAATTTTAATCCGTGTGTATGTATTATGTAAACTGGGAGCGTACTTCTATTTCTATCAATTACTACTTGGATCTATAAAATAAACGGCTTATGTTTAACTTATCACCAGATATAGTAAAATATAACAGTCAAAAAAGCTTCGCAGGGCTCCTATTTTTGGGTGGGTTTAAGAAGGAACCTAACATAACCTAACCCTTCCGAGACGGAATGCAGCGATTTGAGGCGTATAGGTGCTCGTTATGATATATTTTAGTAAGCATATTTTGCTGCGCAATTACTATTTTTGGTGGTCATTATATTTAATCCCAAAATAAATTGAGTTAGGGCCACGGTTAGGGCCATTACGTAAAAGGTATAGATTCCGATAAGGTGTAGGCGTATCTACTGGGTGCATCAAGTTTCGCCGCCATGTTTAAGTCTTAAAGTTAGGACGAGCGCATTTTCGGCCGCAGGAGATAGTTTTGATTAAGAAAGAGGGCTAGTAAATATAACATTACGAACTTTTAAAACTTGGATTCAAACGCAAGCCCTTCCTGAGACGCATGTATTGAGACTAACACCACTGAACTAACAAGCTAGTCAAGGCTGCACGCACAATATTTATATTAAAGACATTTTGCAAGGTTAAATGCTAGTTCGTTTAAAAACTTAAAATTTTAGCAACGGTTTCATTAATGTTCTCTGGTTTCCGTTTGTTTATTAAATGGCCACTTTTTAAGTCGTTTGTGCGTGGGCATATAAAATTAGTAGAGCTATTTAATTACTTAATTTAATGGTTTTATTTGAATTTTAAAGTAATATCGTATGTGTGTATGAATGGTCCGACCTCTACACCGCGTGTGTTGCATCATCTAGGTCGTCGGTTGGCGGTTAACTTCGGTAAGTGAACGCCAATAGCGAGTGTGGCCTATCTAGTTTTGAAACGATACAAATTAGTGCATAATTATGCCAATTATCCTTGCTTGCTATACGATACGCAATCTTTACCTGCCGATGTTTTTATGAATCTTTTCTTCAGCACCAATTAGTTTCGCGGTATCCTGCTGTGCTTTACTAAATTTTGGTACGTACTGCATTCTTTATTTGTTCTTACGGTTTAAAAAAATGTTTAATTACAGGCGTAATGCGTTCAGTAAATAAAATATTAAATAAAAAACGTTCTGTACAAATCATTAGTATCCATAAATGTTCTGTAAACGTTAATTATCTCCAGGATCTTTACGAGGCAAGTTAGCGTTTTTATTTATTTTATGAATAATACTTTTTAGAAAACTTCTTATAATGACTTTATAATCTTCTTGTAAGTTTTTATGCATAACTCCGTTATGTCGGTTTGGTTTGGTCTTCTACTAGGGTTGCCACTTTTATTTTGAACAAATAGAGTATACCTATTTATTAAAAAGATAAAGTACAATATCTTAAAAAAGAAAGTATTAGTATCGTGCTATTTAGTTTCCACGTCGCTGGTCGCTGGTTGCGTCTAACAACGTCTAACTAATATCTATTAGCAAGCAACATCTTACGCGCATCTGTACAAGCTACGATATCTACGAGTATGTTAAGATAGATAAATATTTAGTTTTGTTTAATTAAGAGAAGCTGTGTTCCAATGCTTTTGTTTTTTTAAGTTAACATCATACATACAAAGATTCACGCCTGTTTCCCAGAGGGGTAGGCAGAGATTACGGATTTCCATTTGCTACGATCCTGACACACTTCTCTGGCTTCGTGCACTTTCATCACATTCCTCATACACGCCCGTCGGTTCAAGGAGCTCTTAAGTTAGCGATGGAATAAAACCTGTATCTACACGTCGACATCGGCAAAATAAAGTATTTTAACGTATTTTATTGCCAGTATAAAGTACGTTTACCCGAACTATGTACAATACTTTATTGTAAAGTACGGTTGGCAACCCCATCTTCTACCCATTACCCACTTACCTACTACATTATAATATGTTTCTTTCCGGTTCGACTACGATAATCAACGCAGCCCTAAACGCCTATACGTTTTTACGTTTTACGTTAAGTATAATTTTATTCCAGTCTTCTAGCTCATGACTTTAACGACGGCTAAAGGTTCAATCCTCAAATCGACTTTACTATTAGGTTTTCCTGTTTTGCAACTCTAATTAGCAGCAAACTTTTAGTGTCACAGCTACTCCGTTCTCTCCGTTCTCGGAGAGCACGTAAACCTGTCAGCCGATCGTCATGAACAACTATGGCAGTTCACGCGTCTCTTAGCAGTCACAGCCTCAAGAATAGTCACCGCTATGACAACTCGGATACCTGTAAGAGACGTAAAGAGTCTGCCACTAGGTCAGTTACGAACCGCAATGGCAGATAACTAGTCTGTTCACTAGCCATTGAATATGCAAGTGGATCATAATTTACACAAAGCGGTAATATCTGCCTAAACATATACATTTGATATACAATAATGAGTTGGGTACCTAATTGCTTCCTCTATCTTTGAATTATTCATGAAGACTGAGACTCCATTTAAGTTGGTACCAACTGTACCAAGTCGCTTATTAATTGTTTCTCCAAATTATATAGAATTTATTATGTATGTGCAAAGAAATATATTGTATTAAAAAATAATATAATAATATCAGGCCTGTATTAAACTGTCCCACTGCTGGGCACGGGCCTCTTCTCAGTGTGAGAAGGGTTAGGCCATAGTACACCACGCTGGCCTAGTGTGGGTTAGCAGACTTCACATATCTTTGAGAACATTATGGAGAACTCTCAGACATGCAGGTTTCCTCACGATGATTTCCTTCACCGTTACAGCGAGCGATAATTAACTATGTAATACGCACATCTTATCTTATTTTATCTGGGGGCCAGTCAGTGCAGACCGGCAACACTTCGACCCAGTGGGATCTTTTGTGTCGACACTCTCCCAATAACGACTGCTATAGATGTTCATGGCAGCCGGAACCGACGGCTTAACGTGCTTTCCGAAGCACAGAGCAGGCGATAATTCAAAAATCAATCAATACGCACATAATTTCGACAAGTCATAACTTCCGAAAGTCAGAGATGCGCAACGTGGCGTGGGTTCGAACCCGAGACCCTCTGCATTGCAGTATGTTGGTCTCCCCACTGAGCCATCAATACGCACATAACTTCGAAAAGTCAGAGATGCACGCCTTGGGATTGAACTCAAGACCTCTGCGTGGCTGCCCAACGGTCTCTCACTAGGCTATCGCGTCTTTTATAGTATTGTATTAGGACATATTTATTTCGTAAGTCCCTTGACCCTCGATCTATCCGGGTCAGACTACGGTATAATGCACTCGCTACACAACAATCGTTTATACACATTTCTTTAATACTGTCATCACATAGTGAAAGTAGATCTCTGAACACGTCAGTTTGCAATGTATCGCTATTTCATTATTCATCTTCGATCAACAATAGCAGTTAGATATCGGGTCACGTACAAAATCAAAGCTAAATGCTGTCCGCGTGACAATACGTATACAGCTACATTTGTTTACTAACAAACGGAGAGAAAAGTTTTAAAACAGTTTTAAGTTCAACCTAATTACAACCATGGCACCTAGTAATAAAGTCACAAATCTTCAAAATATTATCTAATACTTACGATCATTCGTCACTTAAAACGAGCAAAGCAACAACATTTAGTGTGAAATCAACCTTAAGCGGCAACAAATAAAGTACTTTTGCCCGTTATTGCTTTGAGAGCTACATCGTTTTGTTTCGTTTATTTTTTTTATAAAAGTTTGTGCATGTATTGGCGAGCCTTGGCCAAACAGTTGTAGCGGTGGTTTAAAATCGATAGTTTTATTCAAAATTTGATATTATTTGTTAGTTTAAAGTTTAAAATATAAATTATTTTTCATTTAATTACCGAAAGTAAGACTCCGGCCGTTAAATTGCTTTTTCGGGCATTATTTTTGCATCTTTTGAATACACACTGCGGCATTGTGAGACGTGTTTACATTGGCTGAGTTTCAAGCGAACTAAACAAAATAAGAGCTCACGTCTCAAGAGCGCTGTTATTCACCGAGACGTATTTTTTGCGCCGACCCGATATCTAGTTGCTATTTTTGATCGAAGTTATTCATAAAAAATGTCTATATCTATACTAATATTATAAAGCTGAAGAGTTTGTTTGTTTGTTTGTTTACTTGAACGCGCTAATCTCAGGAACTACTGGTCCGATTTGAAAAATTCTTTCAATGTTAGATAGCCCATTATATATATCATCACGCTAAGATCAATAAGAGCTGGGCACCAATGAAGAACGTTTCAAAATCGGAGGGTAATTTTGCCTTTTGAGAGCTTCCGCTGCGTAAACATTTAAAGTTTTGCAAAAATCATGTATGACAGAATTGTTCCCCTTTAAAAGTTCTAAAAAAAAGTCCGCGACAGTATATGTCTATCTTTTAAGGTTGGCTCACTATAACCATTTTTATGCTAATGAAAATGATTATTTGCGAAATGCATTATTTGCGAAGGTATTTTTATAAACATGATATTAATCCTTATCCAAATAAATACGTTATTCATCACAAGTATTTAATTTAAAACAAAATTGCCCTTTACATCATTCGATTTCAATGAATATCTTAGGAGATATAGCAGTTTTAAAATAACATCGCAGCAAAATAATTACCCATTACAGACATAGTATTCTGCGTGATTACTACTGGTTAGATTTGAAAATTCTTTTAGTGTTGGATAGCCTATTTATCGAGGAAGGCTATAGGCTATATAACATCACGCTACGACCCACGGGGGCGGCGCAGTAACGATAAACGCGGGTGAAACCGCGGGAACATCTAGTTGTTTATATTTCCAATTCTCTGAGTTTGATATTCGGAATTAATATAAACATTTGTGCTTGTGAGTAGCATTATAGTTTTGGGTAGTTTGTTTCCTTTCTTTTTACAAAGGATACTTTATTACTAAGAGATATTTACAAATAATATACATTATTCCTTTTATTTATATTACCGCAGTTTCACCCGCGTTTATCGTTACTTTGCCGCCCCCTTGGGTCGTAGCATGATGTTATATAGCCTATAGCCTTCCTCGATAAATGGGCTATCTAACACTGAAAGAATTTTTCAAATCGGACCAGTAGTTCCTGAGATTAGCGCGTTCAAGCAAACAAACAAACATACAAACAAACAAACAAACTCTTCAGCTTTATAATATTAGTATAGATAAGTACATTATTTTTTATTTTCGTTTTACCCCTATCGCTGAAACAGTTGATACCCTGTTCACTTGATCTACGATGTGTATTAATTGTGTGCATACACAATACAGAATTAAATTGTAAACAAGCAGCCAAAATGTATGACAGGTTGTTTACAGAAGCTCTGAGCTGGCTCGCGTTGCGTTGAAGCAGACACCGTGTTGTTTAGATTGCGACAAGCGTCTCGTCACCACTTGCACCAATCTATTCTGTAAGTACCTATTAGTGAGTGTGACTGAGTGCTTGGTTGCTCCAGTGGCGTAACCTGTCCAGGTTCAATGCCCAGTCAGGAAGTGTTGGCCACTTCATCTGTGAGGAAATGTTCAATAGTAGCGCGATGCTAAAATATTGCTCCTTAATCAGCAACTAGGCTCGCCTCCACGGTTGGTGAATGAATAGTTGATAATTATATGTTGTTACTATATACTTACACGCTCCCAAATGGTCAATCCCAAACATTACAACAGAAAATTTTTGACAACTACTATGTTTTCCAATTTTGCATACTTTGTTAAAATTTGGCAAAACTTTTATTCTCAACTGTGTGGATAGCTAGTTCTATGTGGTGCTAGTTTAGGTTCATTTCATAAAAAAGAAATAACAGACATAGCACTTACTATTCATTAAATCGAGCATTATGGTTTGTGTTGATAAATACTAGCGCGCGATATTTAGCTCAGAATGTCATTTTCTTTAAAAAACTAAAACCGGTGAACGTTGCAATGTCTCCGGCGGCGCACATTCTGCACTTATTAATCAGACCACGCTCTATTTGCGCCAGTTTAACAACGATTTCAGTGAACACGAAATCGTCATGTCAAATTGTGTTCGGCAAGAATAATGTTCAACAAAACGTATGGTACCTACAATACTTAGGACTAGCTTGCTACATATATTAATCTGTGCTTAGGACATATCGAAAAGGTTTATCCCGCATTTGACCCTCATGTTTCGTCCTGAATGTAAAAACCCGCATTCGCCCCAAAACTTGTTCCTCATACGCCCCGAAATTAAAATAAATATTAATTTCTTAATGTAATTCTTTTTTTGTCGTAAATTATGTTCCTTTTCTGCCCCTATTTCTTTCTGTTTAGATTTTTTGTTGTACCGTCTGCTTAAAAATATTTTACACTACCTCGTTGTTCTCGCGGAAAAACTTTGGGCTTATGATTGCATGACATCACGAGCCCGACATTGAATAGATTTAAAATAATTTTTAAACATGTTTTGTTTTGCCAACCTAGCTAAATATGGCTAAAAATTGTAGGACGAAATAGGAATAATTAAAAAAGAGGGGCAAATGAGGAACTTTTTGGAATGTAGGACGTAATGTAGGGGCGAATGCGGAACAAACCATCGAAAAGGATGTAGCCCAATGTACCTACACTTTTTTCTACAACAAAGTGGCAAGTAAGCATTGGTACTATCCGCCTAATAGTTATAGTAAGTAGTTACCGAAGCCATGATCGATTGCCAGAGGTACCACTCTCGCTAGCTACCCTAACGACAAGAAATTAAAGACGGGTCAGAGAGAACGAGATAGGTGGGTAATTGGATATGCAAGACTCGGGAGTCATCACTTATCAGACGAAACGCAGTAACATTGTTATTACTCCTACGTTTTCTGTAAGACGGTGGTAGGTACTTCTTCAGACAGGCGACTCATTTGTATAATTTTTGGTAACGACATTTTTCGCACCATGACCCCGTAGCGTGTTTAAGTGCGGCAAATTGAGGTATTATGTTCTACGTTAGAGTAGTAGAGCCTCGCTTATTTCATCATGATTGGGCCGGCTCGACCGGAGAAGGACTAGCCTCTCACAGAATATCGACGTGAAATACCAGTATTCCTACTGTTGTGTTTCGTTCGGTGAGTGAGAGTGCTGGAGGCCCAATCACCCATTTTCCCCCTTCCCGCTCCTGCTCCTTCCCACTTCCTTTCCTAAAGGGTCAGCAACGCGCTAGTGATGCCGCTGGTGTTGCAGGCGTCCATAGGCTACGGTGACCACTTACCATCAGGTGGGCCGTATGCTTGTTTGCCACCTTAGATGAATAATAAAAAATAATAAAAAAAAACGTACTAGAGGAAACATCTCATTTTTTATTATTTGTAACACGTTTTGTAGAGTGCATACACTCACTTGGTCTGAGAGATTACTGGAACGACACGATTGATTGCAATATTAATTAAGAACCAGCGAAAAAGAAAATATTTTGGATATGCTATTATGTGTATCATGATGACATGTCCGAAATAGTGAGTTGCAAATTTATTTGAGATGTCTCCTCTATACCTGTATAGATACTAAATTAATCGCCCTTCCAAAATGAAATTAAAGGTCCCACGTAACAAGCACGAGCGTATCACGGTTTACTGAACAGAACCGGCTTTCTTGTTGCTAAAGAGACTTGTGATGAGCCGCAGTGGTTACTAAGTGGTGACTCACACCTAAGCTACGTAATGATGGTGAGCATCCAATCAATGAATGAACAACAATTATATATTCCACTTGATGTAACCGTTATGGTCACTAATAGATTCAAGTCTTACATGTTATTTCTTTACCGGACTTGCATAGATATTAAAGAAAAATTCGGAAATAGACAACTTGTTACTTAAAGATAATATCCGCAATAAATCACGTATGTACTTACTAATAGCTAATTCGTTCAAATAGACGTTGCTATAAATAACGTGTTACGTATAATTCAATAACGTAACTTACATTAATAAGCTGTCATAATTTTGTTAAAGTATTAACGCACGCATTGTACAGCTATATATTAATACGTGAAGCAAAAACTTTGTACCCCTTTTTACGAAAATAGCGCGGACGAAGAAGGAGTATGAAATTTGGCACAGTTAAAGTTTATATGGAGAAGGAGGGGCGAATCCTAATATTTATATAAAATATGCATTAGAAATACATTAAATTAATGAAAAAACACTACACGCACACAATCATGCATTTGACACACGCAGTCGAATCGCGTTCGTAGTATTTCGACATTGTTCACATCTGACGTCGTACAATTATTTGTAACTATACCCATACCTTATTTATATGTAATAGAGAAAAACAGAAAACAAAATAGCAAGCTTAGGAGTTGTGGTGGAATTTTGACCACTAGGCGACCGCTAGTAGTTATTAATTCATGTTAAACATGTGGCGGTGCGGCTGTTTTTGTTAAATATATGTAGATCAGCTAGAATATTGTCTCGATCGCGCACAATAGTGCGTTAGCTCTGGGTTTGAATTTGTTCGAGTAAAGTGGGGTTGTTCTGACAAGAAGTTCATAGGAGCACTTAGCTGCACGGAGTGTCGAACTATGAGTGAAGTAAGGGAGCCCTATAACTGGCGAAATGTGGCAGTTCTCCATATTATCTGCCTACCCTTTCAGGGATAATTATAGGCGTCAGAATATGGACTTATATATAATATATATATATATATATCATAAATAATATATTACTGAATTAACACAATTGTTTTATAATTAGTGAAAGATGAATTAAAGATGTATTCTGTCAACAATTAAAATTTACACTAAGTGCACAAAAAGGTTTTCGGTGGCATCGTATGTTAAAGAGGCAAGCCACGTTGTTACCTTCAGTTTTGCCTCTTTTAGTGAACACATTTGACGTCACATGAACTAGCCACTTTATTATAAACGTAATGTTCCTTAAAAGGGCTGAAACGTCTGGCAAACGATGTATTGATTTTTGGCAAATTAATTCTATATACACGGCGCTTGAGTAGAACAGGATAATCTTAGAGTTAATAACCTCTCTGTGCATCTTAAGAAATGTCTTTAACACAAATAGTTGCCGCACGTCAAGTACCTCACTATCTATGTAAAGTTGTGTAGTGGGGTACCTAAAAGGTTTCTTAGACATAGTTTTAAGGACAGAACGTTGCGCTCTTTCTATGTTTATCATTGTTGTTTTCACTGCATTTCCCCAGCAACCAATACAATATGTGATCAGTGATTGTTTGCAAAGAATATTATTGTTTCTTAAATTATAACGGCTAATTTAATAACCATAGCTATAGTACTTACATGGGGCACTTTAAAAATACTAGTGATGTCTTATGTAATAACTATGAATCATAGATAAAGAGAAAGTTCTTCGAATTGATGATTCACGGTATGACGGACAATAATTAAAATTTAAAATAAAATACATTTGATTCACAGGGTAAATCTATACTTACTAATATTATAAAGGTGAAGAGTTTGTTTGTTTGTTTGAACGCGCTAATCTCAGAAACTACGGATTCGAATTGAAAAATTATGTTAGTGTTGGATAGCCTATTTATCGAGGAAGGCTATAGGCTATATAACATCACGCTACGACCCACGGGGGCGGCGCAGTAACGATAAACGCGGGTGAAACCGCGAGAACATCTATATGTAATAAAATGTGAATCTACATTTACAGTTATAGTTTTGTCGTCACATTTTATACATCTGTATAAAATACTAAAAAATATAACTGTAAATATACATATTGATAAACCGTTTCTTTTTAGGCATAGAGATTGTCGAATAACAACCTTTATATCTACCAAAAACATTTGCTCCGCACGTCTTTTCACGTTAACAAACATTCTAATTTTCGATTCTTTCTAAAAATACGCTTGGAACGTGAAACCTTAAAAAGGAAAACGTAAGGCTTGCTAATTTGAGATTATTCTGCGTCAGTAACAAACACTCAATATAAAAGAAAATAAAGTAACTCGCGAGTCGCGACACAGTCAACGCATTAATTATTTCCCAATTTAGTACAGCATTAGCGTAAACTAAAACGAAATGATCCATAATAAATGGAAAACTAACGCCTGCGACTTCGCCTGCTAAAATTCCACGGAAACTCTTACCGCAATAAAAGTCCTTCTCACCAGATACTATGTGTTAATTCAGCACATATTCTATCTTTGTGTCGAGTTTAATACAACGCCGTTAAACGGTTTGCACGTAATTGAGTGACAAACATCTAACCCTCCAAACATCCAAATATCTTCATTAACTTTCACATTTATTATTTTGGAAGGATTAGGTAACCCTTGTTATCCAATTCCGCTGCAATTTTGGATCTACACAAAAGTATGTTATCAAAGAAAGGCGAGTATGCGCTAGTTATGAATGACGTCCATGGTTTGTCAAGTGTATCGTGTCATCGGACAGGACGTCCGCGGGGAGTGTCGGAGAAATCGCAAGGCAACTAATGAAACATAGGTGCGCGTGCGCCGTGAAATTGTGTAAGAAAGTGACGCGCTGCTTACCGACTGCTACCGCTGCGTTAATGATCTCGATCCGATAGCGAACACAATACATACTGAAAGTTCTAATAACATGTCTTATTTCAAATTATACTTGTTTGTCTGCATTCTTGTTATTTTTATTCTATTGAGGTGGACTGTGGAATACAAGCCCTGTTGGTGAGTGTACACAGGCCTATTATATAGTCGGGACTATATGTTACCGATGCTATAGAATAGCAGTCATTGACCTGCCAACGTAACGGACAAAGACCACAGGCCACAGGGCTTACGGAGTACTGGAAGTTCTTCTGACCGTAGAAATAACACGCGAGGTTAAGTGCCACTGATATAGTGACGATAGAAAATCTGTGTGAGAATGGTAAAACTACCGTTAAAATAGTAGCCTACCACGATAACCGCAGTAAACGAGGACTACTGATGTAAAGAAATGAATTTATAGGGTGTCAACATTAGCAGGGTATATTCTCGTCACGGTCGTTCAGGCTGCAGCGGGCTGGCGCTCACTAACCGGAACTCCTTACTAAATGTAGTAGTATCGTGTACCCAAACATCAGTCAAGGAGTCCGCGAAGATCATTACGAACACAATAATCAAACAGTATTAGATAAGCACTGAACCTAATCAATTGAACACGGATTATTTGCTATTCGTCTATAATAACTGTATTGCGTAATATTCGTGGTACTTACGATTATTTATGTTGAACATAATGATAGTTTATAAACAAGTTGTTTGTACCTTGAACACTCTTAGTTGTTTTGTTTCGTTGCTACGGTTTGTGGCATTCGGCCCTAATGTGAAGCGTGAGACTACTGTATAATACTGAACTATTCAAACATCCTACGTCAGAACGCTGTCATTTCGTAACTATATAATTTGCGGTCGACTGAACGGATGACGCAGTGGGTAAGTACTCGCGAATTCTGATGTACACTGTTGTGGGTTCGAACCTCCGTAGGAGCAAATAAATGTACATTTTGAATACTTCATTCTATCGAGACACAGCTTTCTTTGTGGCAAAGGCAAAGTTTTAACTTTATGGCAAATGAATAATCCATTTAAAAACACTAGATAGGTATGTTCAGAGCTGTAGGTGCAAAAGACGATCAAGCTCATTTTGTTACAACAAACCATTTGTCATTTTGTTAACAAACCTTATTGTTGTCTGTTTTTCATAAAATAATATATAAATAATATATAGGTAAATGGACAAAAGGTTTTTGTAGTTATCAAATAAGTCCACGTCTGCGTAGTCAATAACAAATTGCAGCAGTACCTTGAGTTAACTTCACGTCACCAACAAAGGAATGCACTAATATAGCAGTTCTAAACATTTCTGTCCTTGTCATATTGAGTTGAAATGGAAATATAAGTAATAGGTATAATTATAATGATAAATATTGTCTAAAATTTGCTTTGTTAGTGCTTTTAATGTCTGACCACGAGTCTTTTAGAATTAGGACAATGATTACGCATTTAAATGTAATGTAGGCATCGAGGCAGTGACACACGTTGAATTATGAGGGATCGCCTTGAACTTTTGTAAAAAGACAATTATCATTCTAAATTCTAATTGACTTAATGCAAGATATTAAAAATTAAAAGACGTCTTTATACGCATATTTTCATAGCAAAACCAGGAAGCAGTTCGTCAAGGATGCACCAAATCTCTTATAACCTCATTAACTTCTGAGGTCGTACATTTACAGAGGCCTATGCCCAGCAGTGAATAAGTATAGTTGGATGACGTCATCAGTGAACACAAATAACAAGTCTTTTGTATGGCTGATAAGGCTGCATACGCGTGGGCGGCTTTACTTAACAACCTCTCCGACACCTTGGAAAGTATCGAATGATCTCTGTGACCTCGATGCAAATATGGTTTAAAAGGTTGTGAAGATATGGAGAAATGAGCATCAACAGGCAAAATCAAAACTAGAGTTCTAGTGACACTCATCCTTCAATGTTCCTGTATACATAAAAAAAATGTCTTTAAAAGATTGCGTTACAAGATTGACGATTGAAATGTGGCGCAAATACTTTAAATAATCTGGATACAACGGCATCCAAGTCCGCTAAAGAACTTAACATAAAAACGCAACAACTGTCTGTCATCATCATCATCATCATCAGGCTATAATAGTCCACTGCTAGACATAGCCCTGCCCCAAAGAGCGCCATAGCGCCCTGTCTTCAGCTTTATGTCACAACAACTGTCTGTACACATCAAAAACTATTGAAATGTTTAATTTTACCATAAGATAGTCAGACTGTCTAGCAACCTTTTAATTAGCTTTCTCTTTCTTTTATAAAAGTAAAATTACAGTCTTTATGTAGCACAAGAGGAGCAAATATAGAACTAGGATGAAATGGCCAGATACCCGAGCGGGCAACCAGCGGTCACATTACAAACAGCCAGTCGGATGGCACAAAAGCGAGCATCCCAGAGAGGCATCTTGGCATACAGGCTATACATATAACGTAAAATATATAGAGGATACAACCAAGAATAAGCTGAAAGTACGACATATGTCAGAACAGTTAAAAGATGCCATACTACCAGAGATATCAAACCTAACATGGCTTTCATCTGTATCTGTGAGGGGATAAGTAGGGATGTATCACTATTATACTGGCTAGGTATATTGTTTAGGTGCCAGAAATAGGGCGACAGCCTATTATAGCCTAGCGAACACTGTTCCAAATTCTGCTAATGACGAGAAATGCATCGCAAAACTACCAAGAAATCGATACCTAGTACCTCAAGTATGTTATATATTGATGTGTAAACACCTACACTTACAAAATCAATACGCAGTACTTAATTAATATAGATAAGACTAGCTTTTGCGCACGGCTCCGCCCGCGTGGTACCTACATTGATAAAAAGTAGCCTATGTCCTTCCCCAGGTTTTAAACTATATCTGTACCAAATTTCATCTAAATCGGTTGAGTGGTTTAGCCGTGAAAAGGTAACAGACAGACAGATAGACAGACAGAGTTACTTTCGAATTTATAATATTAGTAAGGATAACACTATCTTGTTACCCAATCTAAACCTTTTAGTTGCTCTTGCACAGCCAGGCTTCACTCACCCACGTATTCTTACCAAAAAAGTTGTTTTAACCATCGTGTCAATGAGTTCGCCAAAAACTAAACGAGTGGGTGGAGAGACGATTGCTACAATTTGTATCTGTGCAGTATTATACAGAGGAGCATAGCGTACATCGCATAATGTTGTTATAATCTGTGCAATATGATCATAGACAATAGGCTTATCTTACTAATCTCTCATTGGTCCGTATTGACAGATAAGCGAATTTTAAATCAGTTCCAAATTAAGCCACCGGAGTAGTACGGTTTTGGAATTAAGAAACGAGGTAGAATATAATTATGCCATATAATCTGTTCTAGGTATTTGTATTAATTTGTGACGTGGATTTAAGCATTTCATAACTCATGTTAACCTATGGATAATGTGACATTGTTATGGGTGGGATATGAAAGAATGACACAATAACAACATAGCATGATTATGTGTGTGTTTAGTGGCATACATTATGTACCATCGGTTTAAAAATACAATGCGCTGGACAGCAATAAAATACCCATGCGTACACATTGTTGTTCTGATGTATCTACTGTGACAATAAAACAAGCAATGGATTACGTCATTATCGCGCCATAACGGCTTCAGTTTTTGTTAGGCACTAGTAAGTGTCGAAACATATTCAATCTGACATCACAAGTAGCTCACGAAGATCTTTGAAATTATCCAGCTGTCAATCAACCAACCTACTGAACACCCACTAAACAGGATAAATTTCAAGAATTAATTTTCCAATAATTCAGATTCTTATTTACTATTGTAATAGAATGCTTTGCGATAAATTTGCTACGGATTTATCGCTACGGATATTCTTGCGGTATACGATTACATATGCAATGCTTAGTTATCATAAAATTACAAGTAATATAAATTCTGATCTAACCTGTAGGGTCGCTTTCTGTAATGCATGTAAACACCGTTCCGCTCCAGCTTTACAAACAATTAATAATTGCACCGATTAAAAATCAACCACGACACCGGTCACATGGAACACCACACTAGATTTTTTGTAACATCACTAGTTCAATATACATACACTGCACTGTCAAGCACTAAATATTTTACAGAAGAATTTAATATAAAAAAAAAACAAGAAGTGTTCGAAATTTGAAATTGCACGCGGCGCGTGCGCGAGGCGAAGCGTCGCGTTCGGTATATTCGTGCGAGCAGCCGCGAAGTACTGACGCATCAACAAACGCAGTCGGACCGTGGACCGGTCAGCGGCCAGCGGACTACACCGCGAGGTATGAATTATCCACAATAGAACAGACAATGGCTGGCGAAACACTCGCCGTTATTAAATTATTAAGTGGCTCGAGGCGGTGGACGCCTGGACGCACGCGGACGCCCGCTAATATCTGCACTTTACTTAGTCAACCTAATCGATAGTAAGAGTCCTGTATGCCTACCATAAGTTTTACTAAACCTGTTATTTGATGCCTGATCATTTGTATTTTTAGTCTTCAATCAAAACTACAGCGTAAGTAAAGTATTTCAACCAAACTAATGGCACGATATTAGCGCATATTCAAGTCAAATCATGGAATCGTGCACACAACATTATTTGTTATTATAGATATTGCATGTACAAGTGTAGATAATTTTATAAACGACAGTGTGCATGAACATGGACACGAACAGCGACGTTCAGTACACGAGTAGCCGTGGAAGTCGATCATCATCGAGACGAGATGTTATAAGTATAACTTCATTATGAGAAATCATAATAATAGTACTTACTGCCTAGCCAGTCTAGTTCAAGGTAATGGCGCTAGCTAACGCTAGAGATCCGTTAAGTAAACGGAACCCTTATTTATTTATTAATGACATCGTTTTGTTCACAGTTAGCCCGGTTCAGCCCAGCAAAGACTCTTTTTCTTAAGATCTTAGAAACATCCAGCTGAAATTAAAATTGAATACAAACGCCTACGAGGAGTAGTTTCAAGATTCTTATAAACTGTTATTTTACACAATCGAGCGAAATATAAGAATTGTGGAGCAGACGTCACATCAATAGGTATGAGGCATGAAGCGTAACACTGCCGTGACGCACAAAACCATAAAATATGTATTAAGATTTTATATTCGGTCAATTCTTAATTGTTTAAGACATAAGAGCAACAGCTCGAAACTACAATTTTTAAAAATGGAACTAAATCAAAACTGCTCGAGATGTCGTCACGTCAACACTGCTTTTTATGATAGTCAGTCTTAGAACTATTCGTATCAAATGACGATTCATTCGTTACGCAGTACTGACCTGACTGACCAATGATTGCAAGTATAATGAAACTTCTGTCGTTTACTTATTTGTGTTTGGTCACAAATGACAGTTCAAGTTGCGTCATCCACGATTACTATCTTTTTTATGTTCAAAATGACCGCTACAAAACGACTCTGATTTACGACTATTGTTTTGTCGGTCTTATACTTATTAGGGACACTAAATAATAGATGATTCTACACAATTTGGTTGTAGTGCTGCTATTTTCCTTAGAATCTCACGACATGTGAACGTTACGAGTGTCCGGTCCCAAGGTATTTAGATAAAAAACTAAAGTAGTTAGATGCGTGACTGCGAATTGAAGAATAGAGGTAAATGATATTTATTACATTGATTCCGGTTCAGCTGACACACTTTAAATAGACACGATCATTATACTTAATAATTGTTAAATTAGTCTATTAAAATAACAATTTATAGACTTTCTGGTAAATTTGGAACTGGTTTGTGGTGCAAAATAATAAACATAAGTTTTTTTTTAAATACAGTAATGGTAGCAATAATCCCGCCATCGTCTCAACAATAAAATCTCGTCGACTTTTGAACTCATAAATTTTCTTAAATACGTCATTTTGTTGTAAAAACCTACAATAAAATGTCCAACAACGCCATTAAGCGCCTCCAGTTTCCGGGATAAATAACAAACGTTATCTGCGCGATCTCGGCGGAATTATAATTGTTCTAATGGAATGAACGATGCTCGCTTCTACAGTAATAAGTAGTTATAGCGGCCACGCGTTACATGTGAAATATTAACGCTTTAAGAAATGTTACTTTTCTCATTATCGTGCTAGAGGTTTAACATCCGTGACAGCTGATACATACATACATACTTGTACATAATTCTTATCCGGAGCGGTTGGCAGAGTATAACAGTACTTTATTACCCTAAAATAGCTATTTTATTCAATTCAGTCATTTCTTAACACTTTCTTAAATCATGCTTCTTGATTTTAGCTTCTCTTGATCTAAACTCAAGTTAGAGTGATAGCGAATATGTAACATTAAAAAAATTCTCATAACCGCAATGCTTGTAAATATTATGATAAGATCGTACAAGTTACCACACAACGTGGCCATGTTTTCTCGTTTCTAAAACCAAAACTAATAATTAATTTCATATCAAACACGTAGTGCTGTCTAATATACGAGAATGTAGATTGGGAATTCAAACGCAATCTTCTTTGAGAGCACATATCTGACTTAAATAATTTAACATATAATTCATTATGAAATACTACAATTACAACGGAAAGTTAATCGTATAAATTAATTTTTACTAAGGATGACAATATTATTCAATGTGTAACAGGAATAGGTGGTTCTAAAATCACGTCAGAATCAAAATTTAACATTCATTTAATGACAGTTAACAGTTCGTTGAAAAACTAGCTTCAATCGAAGTACTAATCAAGAGTCAAATTATCATGGAGCAAGTTAATAAAAGGCTTATCCGTGTTCATGTGAAAAATAATCAATATCTTTAAATGTTATCATTTTTGTTAAACGATGGATATTTTATGACAGCCGCTGCAATATTTATAAGTATTATCAAATACCGGGTAGATTGTTTATACAGGAACACAATTCCAGACTGAATATTACGATCCCACATTTTTCTGTAATTCATCAATACTCTACAGTTATTATTTATAGGTTCGTCGATGCTATTGTTCTCTGTGAGCGTTCATATTAGCTCATGACATGTAAGCTGTTCTACGATTGAAGTGATTTCCATACAGACATAGGTTGGTTGTGGAGGGTAATTAGCGGTGCTCATGTGATTATGTGTGTGTGTTATGAGTAGTAGGTAGAGCGACTGTAAGCGCGTGTAGTTAGGCAACCGCGGAACGCGCCCAGCGGGCCGGAACAACGCAGTTCACTTTCTTGGTGAGAATCCGCACAGGCGCCTCGTGCCTCGTGCCTCGCGTCACATGCCTCGCGCCTCGCATCTCTGACGCACAGCTCTCACACCGACCACACAATTGCGCTTGAATTCCAAATTCAAATTGCCAATTAGGAACCGATTGGTATTTAAAATTCTTGTGTTGGTTTTTGTTTTAGTGAGATTTTGTTTGTTTGACTTGTCGTTTGAGAAACTGTTATTTTTTGTTGTCATTGGTGGCAGACGAGCAAGTGGCCCACCTGATGGAAAGTGGTAACCGCTGCTTATGGACTACAGCAATGTCAGGACACAGCAAAGCCGCTGCCTACCGTGAAAGAAGAACTCTCTTTAAACCTCGTTTGAAGAAGGACATTACATATCATCGGGAAACATCAACATCTATGTATATGTATTATTAAAGCTATGACATAGGTACAAAAATATCTACAGTACGTACAGTACGTAGGTGCGGGCAGATGTATCTCTATAACTCAGTTTTAATATTTATCAAATATTTAGAGCAACCTAAATAAACTAAACTTTAAATATCAATAGATAATTTGATACTCATATCAATATATTATAGACGCATATTAGTAAGCAATATGTGACTTACTTACTATAGTAGAATATACGAATACTAACACATGAGCACCATATTTATTATCTCTTCATAGAACATTGTGAACTGTTCTGTACATAACGCGCATCAGTTCTGTGGGAACTTTCAAACAATGAAAAGATAAAGGATGTCATTATTAATGAAATGATAAAAAATATATATAAATGAATAAGTGACGGATATTAGCTATAATGCTACGTATAATGGCCTACGCTAGAGTATCAGAACATTTAGAATACGTTCTTTTCTGGACTCTTAATCGACCTTATCCTGCGATATCCCGCTTAGCCTAGTGCGGGGAATTTCACCGATTCCAAATAATTGAAGACTAAAGCAAATTTATATTTTAGCAAGATTTTGTATAATATGTAGTTTTTATGGCAATCAATTTTATTATTATTATATTAGGGCCTACACTTATGCCTGGAAGTGAAAGTTGGGTATGGCAAAAGAAGCATGAGAGCAGAATAAATGCTGTAGAAATGAGAGCGTTGAGAAGCATATGTGGTGTGACTCTGTGTGTTGAATAAGGAATAGTGTGATTAGAGAGAGATGCGGCATAAAAGTGGATATAGTGACGAGAATAGAAAAGGGTATGTTAAGCTGGTTTGGGCATGTAGAAAGAATGGACGAGAAAAGACTGACTAAGAAAATTTATAAGGCTAGTGTAAATGAAACAGTCGCAAGGGGAAGACCTAGGCGAACGTTTCTTGATCAGATCAGAGAAGTTCTGGATAAAGGCCAGGTTAAGAGCACCTTAAACCGGCGAGCGTGTATGAGGAATGTTATGAAAGTGAATGAAGCCAGAGAAGTGTGTCAGGATCGTAGCAAATGGAAACCCCTCTGGGAAACAGGCGTGAATCTATGTATGTATGTCTGTATGTATATTTAGCATTGGGGTTGTGATCACGGCAACTTCAGTAGGGCACTGCAGACTGACAGCGGCGCAACCGATGCTGTAACAATATTCTTTAGAAATGTTAAATTATCAGGAAACGTTAGGAAGTTACGCAAACGCGTCACTGTACTACAGTTATACTCGGACGACGCCGGCGCGCGGCGGCGCGGCGGCGCGGCTTACTAAACGGTCATCTAATCTCACTATTATAAACGCGAGGTATAATTATTATAATTCTTACTTCAATGTTCACTCTGTTTCACCCGCATATTTTAACTAGATTTTGCCCGCGGCTTCACTCGCATAAATGTATGTAAGTTAAATTAGTAACATAACTGTTTTATATACTTAATGTATGTTCTATTCTGGATGATAGGTACGATATAGTACGTATGAAACAAACCCAAATTCGCATTTATAGTATAATTTAGGATTAATAAACTGTCCACATGAAACATTATTACATATAATATAGAAGCAATTCTGCTATGAGATGCATTTTGAATTGCATGCTTAAGAGCTTCGACCAGGAAGATTTCGTAAAAAAAATACCTAAAACCTATGTGTACATTTATTTCGTTCTAATTTTCAGAATCTTGGGCACGAGGAGATGCAAGTCTCGTGACTATGAATGTGATAATTACCTACGATTGTTATCGCATCTGTAGTTACGAGCAGAGGAAAGTTATTTAATTTTAAACATAAGTACACGACGTGTGTTAATAATTATTTGACTGCACGGAGTGGTTTAAGTGGTCGGGTCGGCACTGCCACTGCGCCAAGTGCTGTGGGATCGAATCCCGCACGGGACAAAAAATTGTGTAATTCACAAATGTTTGTTCCGAGTCTAGAATTTGTTTGTGACCATTATTTAAATGTTTGTTAAATCCTCCACGATACAGGAATGATTCCTAATGCGGGATTTGTCTTTTTATGTGTTTATGTGCTACACACAACTGTATATCATATAACTGGTCAAAGATATGTATGTCACGCTGGTACTTTTACTATAATACTCGTAGTAGTGGCCATCGAACGTACGACCTGTCGATCGCAAATCCAATGTCTTAACATTTATGCAGCTGCAGCTTCAAATAGTTAAACTTCAAACCGGAATAGAATACGACATTAAAATAAGTATAGTTATACTAAAACTGATGTATGTAATAATGTTGTCGGCGCGCGCTACGTGCAGTGTGCAGAGCGCACGCAGCGCGCTCACGACGGCAGGAAGGATTTGTCGTCTATGAAGTAAAAAGTGAGAGGCTATTCCGCATTTTTGCCTCGCATTGTTTTGTGTTTTGGTTCAATCAGTACTTATTATTTTAATTTTCTAGCTATTAAACGGATTTTGGGGGCGTTTTGCTATTTAGTACAATAAGACGTAATAAACTGAGTACTGGCTACTTTATTTTTAATATTTTATGTTCACAGAAGTTATTTTGTTGTAATTGTTGGCGAAGGAGCCAGTGGCCACTGATCGTAGGCGATAGTAACCATTCATAGACATTATGAAGTGGTTCGAATAGCAATTTGACTGAAAATATCATAGTGTGGTATATTCTTAATATTTAATTAATAGATCGACAGTTTCCTACTACCAATAATAACGACATCGACAGCGGTAACAATTAATTCTTAACCTCATATATCGGTAGCTACTGCGCCACGTAAAATCATGAAAAAAATAACATGTTTATTTATAAAGTTGTACAAAATAACATGTTTATTTATAAAGTTGTACAAAATAACATGTTTATTTATAAAGTTGTACAAAATCAACAACATTGAAGGAAATAGGTCGTCGACGTGGGGTTGTGTGATGGGTGAGGTCATGGGGTCGCGGAGCAGAGGTCAGGCCGCGACGCCACGCACTCAATACCAAAACCACATCGACCAACGGGAAAAGGCTTTTATAGAGGTACTTAATGATGATTGCTTCGCCAACTATCGTCATATAGACTAGAAAAGAAGGCGCAGTGGTTTATTTTAGTGATAACTTCGCTGCTACCATGTGTCGAGTGTTGCAGGTTCGGTTTACAACAAAGACTATTGTCACGAATCTGGACTGGACGGTCTTAATAGATTTTATATTAGTTGCAGTAGAGACAATACGCATATTGGTTATGGGTTTTAAAAAGTCTATAACCTAATAACTAATTAAACCTTGCTCATCTATACTAATATTATAAAGAGGAAAGATTAGATTTTTTGTTTCTATGTTTGTTTATAAGGATTTATATCAAAACTACTCAACCGATTTTATAAATTATTAATAATTATAATATTTATTACTACTATCACCGAGTAACATAGGCTATATTTTATAAATTATTAATAATTATAATATTTATTACTACTATCACCGAGTAACATAGGCTATATTTTATAAATTATTAATAATTATAATATTTATTACTACTATCACCGAGTAACATAGGCTATATTTTATTTTAAAAAAGTACTGTTTCTAATACAACCTAACCTACTTTTACGCGAGAGAAGCTGCGGACGAAAGTTAGTTTAGAATATTCCTCAACTGGTCTAAGAACTTTTTGCCTCATCAATTAATTGATTCCGAAGCCTCGCCATCAGTAGTGAGTACGGACTTACGATTAATGGACCAACGAGTTATGCCTTAACAGTTTGATATGAATAATTTTCTTCAGTTTCCTATTAAAATGCGTTGTTTCGCGATATAAAACATTTGGAAGGAAGTCACGCCAAGGTTTATTGACAGCTGCCATTCGTTCCACTCGTTTATCTATGGCAATCCATTATTTCTATCCGTCGATCGAGGATTTCGTATGGATAATAATTACCATTGTTCGAACAGATGAAGCTTCTTTAGTTAATAATCGTAATATTTTTAGGTATGTATTATGAAACAACAAAATATCGACGTCTACTTCTGAAGATACTGGTTCATACGGTTCTGAAGGTCTTAACAGCGGTCATACGGGTTTTAGATTGACTGGATTCTCATATCGTACCAGTTCATGTTTGCTACCGATTAAGGGATCCCGATATCGGTTCCTGATTGGACAAAAGGTCTGGGTAAGGAAATTATTGCTTTCTATGTCCAATAGCAGTAATCCGTCCCTTATTTCGTAGGACAACATGACGATTCCATCGCACGAAATGTAGGGCTCTGTACCACCTCGGTTATATACAGGAGTGATAGTGTCTAAGAATTATATACATAGAGATTGGGAGAATAATAATATATTTATATTTCCACTCAAGTTATATAAAAAGTTTCGAAGCGATATTGCAAGTTTACGAGGCTTATCTACAAAGTAATTCGTTCCCTTCGTGTGGCGTCTAGCGGAACTCTAATATCGTTATATTTCGCTTCACTAAGCACAAAACTTAGGATTTAGCTGACGCCGTATATATTTCTTTTCTCCTTACTTTTATTTTCGTGGTTCTATGAATAGTTTCTAATAAAATATTTTTTACAAGAGTAAGCATTTATATTTTTCAATTATAGTTTGTATTCTAATATTGTGTTCTCTTTAAGCGAATTTTATTAATTGAAATTAAACTACTTTTTACGGATTTTATTACGCGTTGTTTATTTTAAAACATAATTACATTATTTTGAAACCATAAAACTACTAATGTTAAACTTTACTACAATTTATATTATTAAACTATACAGGTTTACAGTTTCCCCGACGTTTCGGTTGCTTTTCAGCAGCCATGGTCACGGAGAGTCTAAGATATTTCTAAGAAAGTTCCAATTTTAATACTTTCAGAGTAGTAGTGGTGCAATGCGTCGAATAATGCAGATTACCGGAGATAGTTCCTAAACTAGGTGCTCTTATTAAACAGGTAGGTATTAACCTAAATATTAATGTTGACCATGGTCCATGGCCGACGTAGTATGTATAATAAAGATATCGGTTCAAAATTAATAACAATCATTGCGTTATTCAATTGTCATTCGTGTTAAAGACAAGTATGTATAATAGGTTAAGAGCTCCTTGAACCGACGGGCGACGGGCGTGTATCAGGAATGTCATGAAAGTGAATGAAGCCAGAAGTGTGTCAGGATCGTAGCAAATGGAAATCCGTAGTCTCTGCCTACCCCTTTGGAAAACAGGCGTGAATCTATGTATGTATAATACTGTTACGTTTTTAACAGTAGGTGTTCGTATTAATATAACGTTCCCAGAGCCGTACAGTTTAAATGTTTACACGATAGTATTGTGAGGCACATCCTATGAGAAGCAGCGGCTCGATCATCTGTGATTGTTTTAGCAGTCGTAACTCGTAACCGAGCACATCTCAGTGAGCGAGTACGGGACGAGGTGACTCATTGACATACCCGAAATAGTGGCGGAGCCATTGTTCGCAGCTCACAATAGTATGTGCTACGACCACTGCTGTAATACTTTACATTCATCAACTATGGGACCTTGTCATTAAGTCAATAAGAGCCATTATTAATTGGCAACGACTTTGATAGCTCCACTGCGTTACTGACGTTGAAATGTTGTGGAGTCTGTATTGATACTAGATTGAAGGCTCGTCTATCCTTTCCATTCGTCTCTAGTGCTTTATTTAACAAATTTGTTAGTCAGTCGATTAAATGCAATCGCAATACTGATATTATTTAATGTAATTACATATATATACTAACACAAAACAAAACTTTACACGTATAATCGGTAAAACGTTGAGACAGACTGCGAAAGACGCAGGTTCAGTCCTGCGTACAAGTTAAAAACACACATATTCTTACTTAATACAATACTTTTAAATGAATTACTTACTAGTAACCTTAAGCAGAAAACAACACACAAAGAGCACACGATACTGAACGAATTGTGGCAGAATCACTTGTTTCATTGCGGTAAACATCTTTATACAATTGTACATTATGTCGTTTTAACGACCATATGTGTGCACAGATGGTTAATTTATATATTTATAGTGTCAATGATAATTAGATTTGCAACATTTCGTTCAGTATGAAATAAGCACAGTCTAGCTAAAACTATATTTCTTAAACTGAACTACAACATTAAATAAAAATACCAGAAAATGAATTTATCAAAACACTGTATTGCTTTGTAATTATTTTACTTTTAGATATAGGAATGAAAACGGATCACCGATATTCGTATCTGTCGATCATTTTAGAAGGCAATTCATCTATTACTACGTTTCTATGGCATATGATCATAAAGTCCCTAAGTATACAAGGCTCTATAAAAATATATTTTACATTAGCTGGTCGTGATAATGTTAACACTTAAACTAATGTTTGAAACATGATTATTGTATTAAACATTAGTTTGAGGGGATATCACCGACCGTGAGAAACAATCCGTTACGCAGGTTTCGACTAACACAGCTGGTTTTATTCTGTTACTAAGACATTAGGAAAATTATATAGGCAGTAGTTTAAATTATAATAATTTGGCCTCCAACTAATATACATATTTAGCCTACGTTATAGCAGTAGACTTGAATTGTATAATATACTTAATAACTTGAGAGATTATTTTAAGACCAATTGCTAGCGGGCCGAATCTGAAGGACACTTCAAACCAGTGCATATACGTCCGCTATTTATCTACATATTATGTAGTAAAATCTTAGCCTTGCTATAATTATGTACATATTGCGGCTCTGTGATCTTAGTTTAAAATACTTATCGAGCGAACTGTATTCCCCAGTAGGATGTTTAAACGGTGTCATGAGAGTTTCATCGGATTCCGAAATTACAGCAGTGTTTTGATACATATCATCAAAATGAAGGAATAAAAGAAAAGATATCTTACTGTCGCATGGAGCCCCATCGGCGATGCGGCAGATTCTCCTGATGGCTACGGAAGATACAACACAAATATAGGTAAAAAGCGAACCAAAAGATAGCAAAATAAAAAAAACAAAATCACACAGTACTAAACCATTAAGAAACCTAGTACGAGTTTGCATTGGTCCCGATTACGTTGAACGTTCACTTCTCTTACAGCGTCTGCAGTGGCGGCTTGTAGTCTATTCTTTGGTGCTAAGCGAGCAGCGGCCATCCGACTGTAAGTGGTAGCTGCCGACCATAGACACAACTGTATTGGCTTGGCTTCGCAGGAGCAATGCCAAGGTTGCAGCCAAATTGCTGCCTATGGATAAGGAAGAGTTGCCAGGAACAGTCCTATTCTGCCGTTACGAATTAGACGTACGGCATTGGAGACGCGAGAAGCCGACGTCACATACCTGATTCATTGGATAGGTATATAGGGATTAATAGTAACATCATAATGCTCGCTATCGTTTGACGTAATCGAGAACCAATAAACTCGTACTTAAGTAAAGATAACACAACAAAAGTAAAAGCGTAACGAAAGTTAAAGTCACAACTACAAATGATCTAATTATGGCGTCACAAAAGGTTCTGAAGGCAACACGAAATGAATAATTTATTATATAAATGTTGAAATGATAGGCAATGCTATGAGTATGACGGATTGATAGTTAACTGTAGCATAGAAGCTACTGACCTCGGAGACATTATTTATTTATGGAAGGACTGTAAAGGGTTCGGTACTAGCACAAAACTTTAAAAACTTGTTAGGCATATACCTACGTAGGTATATATATGTACAACGTGTCCCAAAATTCAACGATAAGCGGGCACCAAAAGGTGGACCTACTTATGACTATTCAAGAACAAAAAAGAAAAATTCTATCTTGACTTTTTCATCATAACGAAAAAAAAAGTTTTTATTTTATCGCGTTATTTATTTGACACTATTACAAAATTTTGAAACTGTAATCCGTATATAGTAGTTTAATTTCAATGAATAACATTCGCGTAAACAGAAGACAATAAAGCTATGCATATTTTTGCGGCTAGTTTGCCTAGAACATAATACCATTTTGGAATCGTAGTTAGATGCGCCAATTTTAAAAATATTTGCCATAACAAAAAAAAGTTTTTTCACCACGATGCGTGAAAGCGAACTGAAAGTCAAAATCTTACATAATTTAAGGAAAAAAACATAATTTTGGTTGATTTTTGTGTAAAAACTACAGGCATTCTGGGATTTTAATGGTTGTGATGGATAGTAGTGCTACTTACATTGCCAACACAAAAAAAACAGAAGTATTTGTAAAATTGTAGCAATGGTACTTAAAAATATAATAAGGGGAGTCCATTTTTTAAGGATTTCGCTTAATAAAAAAATCCAGATATAATATTTCTTTTTTTCTCGAGTAGTCATAAGTAGGCCCATCTTTTGGTGCCCGCTTATCGTTGAATTTTGGGTCACATTGTATATACATATATGTGTATGCTTATGTCTTAACTGTAAACAAATTATAAAATGAACAAAAATCGGGCAGTAAAGAACAGCCACCTGGAGATCTTATTCCCTCTCTCAATTCTGAGGTCGCGAAAATTAAATTCGCAAAACGGCCGAGCCTTGGTAACGTCAACATGTAGGTACATCTAAATCACAGTGTTTTAGCAGAACTTCAAGGTGATTCAGCGACTGATTTGACACTACCAATACGCTACTGTTATGATTTCGTTTTCTGCAAGAGGAATCATTCTTGTGATCCACGGACAGGCAGGGTATGGGTTTAAGTAAAAAGTTATAGTATTTTCAATTTATAAACTTGAAAAGACACTGTTATAGTCTCAGTATAGGTATTAGAAAGAAAAATATTTTTCAATTTATTTACCATATTATAACGAACAAAAAAATATATATATACTTCTTAATTTAAACATCCTCAATAAGTCGTATGTTATATACTCAGAGATTAAAATGTATTTAGCGCTTTTAGATGCCTTATCTATATAATTACTCAGAGCTGTTTTTAATTGCTTTTGTTATCTTAGTAAGTGAAAAATAAATTAATTCATTTCGTGTCTCTTCTATATTAATGCTACTGGTTCTAGTTAGGTGCCAACAACAAACTTCCAACTTATTACAATTAGTAACTTACCTCGGTGGTGTCCGTCGGAGGCTGGTCCGCGTCCAAGAGTGTCGGTTCAAGGGATTACCAGGACTTCTGGATCCATTTTCTAATCTATAAAGAATTCAATAATTAATAAAGCTCAACGTGTACAACACAAATGTGACAGTTAATTACGACATAGGGCGCGGGCGCACTATCTATGTCTACAATTCCACATAAAGCCGGTTTACGACTGGTGCTGTGCTTTGGAAAATCGATGCAATGACAAATATGACAATGTAGAAATAGGCCATAGCGACGGCACTGCAGTGTTTCGATAAACATTGAATTGGCAGGCATAGTATATCTTAATATATAAATTACGTGTCACGTTGTTTGTCCGCTATGGACTCCTACACTACTGAACCGATTTTGATCAACTTCGTAACCATCTTTTTGATATATTCATAATATATATTCGTAATCATCTTTTTAATTGTAGATCAAAATTATTCGATCGATGTAACATACTATTGTAAAAACCCTACAATATTTTTTTTTATGTAAATAAAGTTATTATTATTATTATCTGTATTAACTGAAAAGATAGGATAGTTTTTTTTAAAACGGACAAAAGTGATCTAATGTGATGCAGACGAAGTTGCGCGGGACAGCTAGTAGTCGTATAAATTCTACATAACTAAAATAATTGAAATATGTCAAAGGGTAAGTACCTATACGTAAGTGGTCTCGACAATAGCAAATACGAATTTAAATAAAAACATTTAGATAGATCAATGTAATAGAAAGGCAAAATAAAGTTATTAAGTACATCATTAATTTACTTCAGAAACTTATACTTATGATCGTCAAAGTTGATTAAAGTTACATTTATATAAGTTGCTAGATGCAGTCGTTAGATGGTGCTGTATTCTCAAGAACTTAAGGCACCATAGGCGTTTCATCTATGTTGCTTCAGATAGGTTTCACCTTTCAGGATTACCCTCTATAGTTCGAAAGGCTTTGTTATTCCGTTCTTCATGTCAAAGCGTCGCAACAATAGACAGCATCTGTACTGAGGTAGCTTATGTATCACATGTATGTAAAGTTACAATATACCGTGTTATATTGACGAGTACCGCGTATTTTATACTCACACGTGAATAAAAATGGCTATCGAATAAATAATAATATAGCCCCATGGCATGAGTTTGTGCTTATGGGAAACTTTGGTCCCTCGGCTACTTTATCAGGAGGTTCACGAGCAGACAGCACAGATTCTGGTACTCCAATTACGTGGTTCTTGAGTTTTAATGTCGTTGATAGATTTAGCTAACCTAACCTAAAGTTATAAATTATGTTATAGCAACACCACAAATCTTTATTTTTACGGCCTGGCCTTCAATTATTTACTGTTAAATAGTAATAAAATTAGTAAAATCACAAGTTCAAAAGAAGGAAACAACACAGTTTAATAGGTACCTATATCCGTTGTTGTATAACTATTTATAAATAAGGGGTTTTACGTAAGATGGTAAGTAGGAATTTTAATTAACATGTTCTGTGCATTTTATTTTTGCAGCTCCGTACTTAAAACGCTAGATCGTTATTCATGCATTAAAGAAATAGAATGAAAAGTCATTACATTATGTAAAATAGTTCCTTAACAAACGTTGGACATAAACTCTAATGATTTACGGAAGCATTTTACGGTATCGTTGACCGCTGGCGCAGTGCTGCGCTACTAATGTTTTGCTATTAGTGATGTTCCGGATATCCGTATCCGTATCCGCGGATATCCGCGAGAGAGAAAAGATCCGTATCCGTTACATTTTTGACGGATCTTTTACCTTATTAACTTTTTATACATAGATTCAATTCTATAAGTAGGTGATTAGGTAGCAATAAAATGCTATTATATTCCAATCAAATAATCAATAGAAATAAAATATTTGGCATCAACATTTATCGTAGAGTTAACATACGATACAATACTGCACGTAACAAAGGAACTAAATCAACTATCTACTTATAGTATAGGAAGTTATTATAAAATATTAATTACAATATCTTTATAATGAGATCAATTGAGTTTAAATCTTTGTAACATTTATTATAGAAAGTTATAAGATCACTTTTATAACAAAACTTAAATCTTAAGGTCACGCGCACCGACACCGATTGAGTAAGAAAGTTAAGATCCGTATCCGTATCCGCGGATCTTGACACCGATGATCCGTATCCGTATCTGCGGATCTATATTTTTAATTATCCGGCACATCACTAGTTGCTACATAAAAATATTTAACTTTGCGTCCGTTACGAATTGTGTTTATACTGCTTATAAAATTATACTCTTTGATATTTATGGTAAACAAACATGACCTTAATTACATTTACATATGGCAGCTGTCATCATAAGCCATTCGTATAAACGAATTGGGATAACTTGATAATATTTCAGGAAACAACCAATGTATGTCAGAGTGAATCGTTATGCATGGACATTAAGAGAATATCAAAAACTATTACAGATAAATAATTAGCGTGTAAGGTACCTTAATCTTCTCCCTAGCGTTTATTATTCCCAAGTCACTTGTCACTCAGTTTTTACACGGAGCGACTGCCATCTGACCTCCCCAACCCGAAGGCTAACGATACCCTAAGCCTAGACCAGTATCAGGATATTAGAGGGCACTGACTTCCCAATAACGACTGCCATTGATGTTCATGGCAGTCGGGACCAAAGGCTTAACGTGCTCTCCGAGGCACGGAGCAGGCGATATTTGCCAATCAATACGCACATAATTTCGAAAAGTCATATAACTTCCGAATGTCAGAGGTGCGCGACGTGGTTCGAACCCGAGACCCTCTGCATTGCAGTCTGTTGGTCTCTCCACTGAGCTATCGCTGCTACCTAAATAAGACAAAATCATTATTGATGATGTTGTTCCGTTAGAAACATTTCGAAATCGTAAAGAATTAAAAGATATTTGGTATATCGCAGCTGTGTACTCAATCTTGGGCTAACGCAGTTTAGTTTTATAGTTTTCAAAGGAAAGTACAAGTTGTATCAGGAAGAAACATGCATTTTAAAATTTTATTTATTGTTTAAAATTGTTTAAGATCGCTGCGCTTAGTAAACAGATTGCTGGGACATTTTCACCTATGTTCGCTACGCTTCCTGTCATCTTGCAAAACCGAGTTTACATATTTGTTGTCTATGTTTAAAGTTAGATCTCTTGTCGTCGTTGAATACTTTTATGTCTCATAAAAATCTTATGAAGAAACAATGAATCGTAATCCCAGCTAGTAGTAGCCAGTAGGTATGTACACTTCATACTAGAGGTACAAATGCATTAAGCGTAGTAATGATATTATACACTTTTTCTTTGTCATCAATTCGCGGCTTTGCCGTTTAATTCGCAGGCTTATTAATACTTCCTATTACAAAAATTAAACTAAAGACTGCAATATTTGGTGTAAATGCGCGATAGTTTCATCGTTCGTGTGGTAATGCGATGTTCATTACTTCTAATAGTTTAATATCTTATAATTAAATTACTTACCTACTTAATAGTAAAAAAGAGATTACTGAAGCAAAAAATGAGGTGTGTCAGACAAGTACGAATAAAATAGGTAGAATAGGTATTTAATCTACGTGAATGTTATCTGATCAATTGAGAAACGCTCTTCGGATATAACGGGTATTGTATTTGTGTTTATTCCTAGTATCTAACCCAGTAGTTCCCAAAGTGGTCCAGGTGGACCCCCGGGGGTCCACGGGAGACTCGATGGGGTCTACGCTAGCGTGACAAAAAAATGGGGGTCCACGAAGATAATATTTTAAGAAGCTAAGCGACTGTTACTTGTAAAAACTTGCGTATTCCATATTCAGCACCAGTGGTCTCGAACCTACCGATTTTTTCGGTAGAGAATGCCTAAAAAAAGGTCAGTCCGTAGAGTTATTCACCAATATAAATACGTATGCCAAGGAATATGGTAGAAATAGATATTGAAAGTGGTCTATGAGAAAAATGTCAGGGAACCTCTGATCTAACCTAACGTTAAAGTGAGTGTATATTGACGTATACTACATACATTAAATAACTATTAATGCACTATGTAGGATGTCGAATGTGAAATTGTGACACATAGAAGCGGAACTCATTATTACAATGGTATCATTCTATGTACATTTACATTAATCCAATTAAAGGAATACTTTAACTCATTTTGCAAAAGGTGGTATGAAAGGTATTACAGGACTAACGTATTATTAGGGGGCGCGTCGTTGTCGCCTTCTCCGTAGCACTCGAAGTTCTCAGCGTCAGATATGGAGTTGCCGGGGCTCGAGTCCGCCGTCGGGTCCGACTGTCCGGCAGCTTCTGTGCCGTTCTGGAATAACAAACAAGAGAACAGCTTATATAATAGCTCATATGATACTGAAGCAATTTATCAGGTACAAGATTTGACCCATGGCTTCGCTCGCGTAAATGTTCCTTAGTTTAGGATAGTAACAGTACTTTTTCGGGATGAAAGGTACCCTATGTCCTTTCTGTGTCCCTGACATCCTGTATGCGAATTTTTATGATGATCAGTGCGTAGTGAAGGTGTGAAAGCGTAACAAACAAACAAACTCACATTCGCATTTCTCACAAACAAACAGTTACAGAATACATATTAATAATCTATACTAATATTATAAAGCTAAAGAGTTTGTTTGTTTGAACGCGATAATCTCAGGAACTACTGGTTCGATTTCAAAAATTCTTTAATCTTTGATAGCCTATTTATGCAGGAGGGCTTAAGCTATATAATATCACGCTACGACCCACGGGGGCGGCGCAGGAACGATAAACGCGGGTGAAACCGCAGGAACATCTAGTATCAATTAATATACAGAATAAATTATAGTAAGTATAGTACCTATGACCGTGATTTAGAGGTATGTACCTAATGTAATTATATGTATATCATATAAACCTTCAAACAAAGATTGCCACGAGCTCTGTAGTACGTGCCGCCTGGTACACTGCACACAGCTGCTTATTGTTATATTGATTCACTAAAACAGTCGGTCAGTGACAGTGTACAAGACATCGTTAAAGAATCCATTACGCCACAGGTGGCTGATTCTCTCGACAATTGCATTTATTGCGAACTTACAGCTACGTGACTCATGTAAATATGAAACAGTATCTCACTCGCAATAAAAACCGACATTCATTCAATTTGCTGAATACAAAGTATGCAACCTTAATGATCTTTTCAGTTATAACAGGCTATACAAATAATTATATCTTACTGTTTCATGCCTTATCTTTTAAAACAGCTCCACAAAATTTCAAGGACAACATGGTCACCTTATTTTCATTGTAATTATTATGATTTCTGAAATACATTTTCTTTTGAAGAACTTGTGACTAAGTAACTTCGCGTAACAAAAAGAATGGACTTTTTTGGCACAAACAATTAGCATTGCCATTCAATGTAACAAACTACCAGACTTCTGGCCACTTTCTCAGTCGACAGCGACCACTCTTTTTTAAAATTTGCTATCATATTTTGATTTACTTATAAGCAGTTAACTTGTTAATATTAATTAAGTTGTATATAAGAAAATATGATTGTTGCTTTTGTACATGTAAATAAAATAACTATGTAGTTCTTTTATAAATTATACAGTATGAATTTTGTATGTTTACCTGTAGTTTCCTGGGCAGGTTTCCTGGTGAAGAGCGCGGTGATTTCGTCCTTTGGAACACGCTGGGCGCCATCATCGCCGCCGCAGGCAACTTCAGTTCTGGAATCGACGACAGATCAATCAATATCTCATACACCTTGTACACTATTGTGAGAAAAAGGTCGTTGACACGTACCAGCAGTCACGCAACAAAACCATTGAGAACGAGGTGAAGTCTTTCAAAAATAATAGACCGGCCTACAAGGCTGCGCTAGCCTAGATGAGTATTGTTGCACTTGTTATATTGCTGCCGAAAATCTCGCACAATTACTACATCATTTGGTTCTTACGTTAGGTCAATATAACACTGTAGATAACGTTCTGTTATAAAAAGTTAACAACGCATGTATCAAATAAGATCTTATTTTTTTCTAGCGCTTAGTATATCCACATAAAAAGTTGATAGGCTATATATAGCTACACACATTTAAACAATAAATGCAAACAATAACTAAGAGCAACATCGTGTAGATTTAAAAAAAATGTATGTATCGCCGTTCAGCGTTACTCGTATAAATCGCGCGCAACATTTAGCGAGAAGGTATTCTTGAAGTACTCTACCCATCAATGAAGTATATTTGTGAGACTATAATAGCATAACAGTGTATTTAAAATTAACGATAGTTAAAATAAACACGGCTTTTAATATTTTAATTTAATTTCTAGGCGTATCTCCTAAAAAATAAATTAAAATGTCAAAAGTAATGCTTAAGTTATAATAAACCTCTTATTTAAAAATCCGTAGATACGATTCTTCCTGTGATGCTCTCGTACGTAAGATATTGTTAATGAGCCCACCTAGTTTTCCATTCCTAATTCCAGAACTAAAGTGAGTAAGTATTTTAATGGCCGATAACGTTATCTGTGTTATCAAGGAGCGTTGATTAACAAGAGCGAGTGTAGGACAACAACATTCTTGTGAACGTGCGTTATTATTGATATATATATATATATATATACGTCGTACAGTTCAACACATATTTTTTTTTTAGAAAATAATTCTAAAGCTTCACGGAGTCTAGACGGTTATAACCTATCTATCTGGAGGTCTAAGCCAATCTGACGAGATGTGGATGTCTAGGAAAAACACCAATTCTTTTGCGATTTTGGTTTTCTGTAGTTTTTTATAAACAATCTAGACCAGAGGAATTTGTTTTTGGCACGAGCGAATCCTACGACTTTAAGGAAAACATATCATTGAAAGCTATATTGTTAGGTGCAAATTGTCATTCTCACTGTGCTATCACGTTCCAGTTTAGTGCCACAGCGCAGTGACGGCTGCTGCGCTGTGTCAGCGAGAGCTAGGCGCGGGCGGGTACGCCGCCAAATCCCCGCTCGGAGCGTGCATTATGCAACGCGTTTCCGCTCCGCTGACGACCCGAGACTGACCTGACACGGGAAAACGAAGCAAAACGGACTATCTAGTTTTGCTTTTTTTATAGTTTCTGCATATTTTTGTAAGCATGAAGTTATAACTGTTTGTTAATTAAATAGGTACTAGTTACAGGAACAATATAGAGCAGCGATAGCTCAGTGGGGAGACCAGCAGACTGCAATACAGAGGGTCTCGGGTTCGAACCCACGTCGCGCACCTCTGATTTTCGGAAGTTATATGACTTTTCGAGATTATGTGCGTATTCATTGACAATTATCACCTGCTCCGTGCCTCGGAAAGCACTTTAAGCCGTCAGTCCCGGCTACCATGAACATCTATGGCAGTCGTTATTGGGAGAGTATCGACACAAAAGATCCCACTGGGTCGAAGTGTCGCCGGTCTGCACTGACTGGCCCCTACATAAGATAAGATAAGATACAGGAACAATTATTTACAAACCAAATTCCGGTCACTTGGTAATCCATTAGAATGTAAAATGTTATTGAAAATGGATCGTGAATTTTAACAAAGCTTTAGCCTAGATAGTGAGCTAGTCTCTATTATGAGATTAGATGGACTTACTATATGTAGGTTAAGGTCTTATACCGAATTATTGTTTCAGGTGGTGCAGGTAAATATTTCATCAACCGTATTTACTCGATTCTCATACAAATACTAGTAACCAAGCATTAACATATTATATCAATGCAACAAATCAGGAGAACCACTTAACCTTGAATTATTGCTGGTAAATACATCCCTATCTTTAAACTGCAGTTGCGTGCAGCTGATGTCATTTCGTGTGGCACAATGCGTATAAATTCAAGTTAATAACACATTATTATTTGTGAAAATCGGTTTACAGTGGTCTATTGGATTTAGCTGGTTCGGACATATAGATAGAATGGACGAGGAAAGACTGACTAAGAAAGTTTATAAGGCTAGTGTGAATGGAACAGTCGCAAGAGGAAAACCTAGGCGAACGTTTCTCGATCAGATCGGAGACGTTCTGGACAAAGGCCAGGTTAAGAGCTCCTTGAACCGACGGGCGTGTATGAGGAATGTGATGAAAGTGAATGAAGCCAGAGAAGTGTGTCAGGATCGTAGCAAATGGAAATCCGTAGTCTCTGCCTACCCCTCTGGGAAACAGGCGGGAATCTATGTATGTATGTATTGGTTTTACTATTACAGAAAAATACAATAATTCTTGGAATTCTTAACAAAAATGTCAAATATACAAATGTTTGGGCCGAATATTTTATATGTTGTTATTTTTGATTTGTCAGTACAAGCATAGGCATGCCCACCGTATGTAGTGTGATGCAGTAATCGCCAGTAGGAGATGATCGCTCTGGCGAGGAGCAGCAGCGCCTGCCAGCACGTGTCGAGCAGTCGGAACACGTCGAGCACGTCCAACGCGTCGCTGCTCACCTGCGTCGCCTGCGACCTCACCATCCACCTCACCATTGATCCTCATTTGTAGCTCACTTTACGCACTCTATACATACTTTGACGACAATACACTACTCACTGCGTCTATCACTTTTATTTTGACTTTCAGGAAAGAGTTTTATAAGATTTATTATACTTATGAAAATATTTTACATTTGCCTAATATAGTTTAACATCAATGATTCATGTTGGTCGAATCTAGTCCAAATCGAGCATGGCCGAATTTAAGCCAAGTGCATTCAAATTGATCACGATCGATTTGGACTGTTAGTAATTCTAGCAGATCAAAATATACCCTATATTTGAATATGCTACAATTACTAACAGTTGGACGGTTAACGACGCTTCAGCGAAATGGGACGTGTAACGACATTAAAAGCATACAAGCGCGAGTCAAGCTAGATAACTACACTTATACGTCCAGGGCAGATACCACTCGAATTAGAAAGTAGGTAAGCTGAACGGTCAAGCAGTGGCCAACCAAAATACTTGAGTTTTACATAGGTTGAAGTAAAACTCATCTATGACCTCGACTATGCATGGCCAACCGCAGCCAACGTGTGAGGAAAATACGTATTGGTTTTCATTGGCCAAATAAACGAATGCATTTGACGTTTCACTAACATGTTTATATTTTCTTATTTAATTTTTCCATTAAAACATCTTTCGTTTCATCAGCTTCTCGTTCACTTCGCTATATTACATTTAATATCAAAGAACTATTGTTTTAAAATGGTATAGGGGTTTTCATTTGCGTTCTCGGTTATCGGTAGCAAAGTTAATGTTTCGTGGCGGCTACAGCGCAGGCACTCGATAAGAGAACTGTGTTATCGGATTTAGCGGTACAAGTGATGTACACCTTCGAATTGTTATAACGCTACTACGAGTATGAACTAGCTGCATCACCTGACTGTGTCCGGTGTCGTGCTCTTCAAATGCAGTTGCCTGTACACACTTCAATATTATTCAGACTGACATACAATACACCTATTTAAAGTTTTAATAAATATTCGGTAACTAAACAGTTAGTAAGTATGCCATTTTAAAATTTCTATTTTTGGTTGGGTTTAAGAAGGAACCTAACATAACCTAACCCTTCCGACAATGCAGTGATTTGAGGTGTATAGGTGGTCGTTATGATATATTTTAGTAAGCATATTTTGCTGCGCAATTACTATTTTAGTGATCGTTACATTTAATCCCAATCTTAATTAGTTATTACAAAACGTACGGCAAGGATGTATATATAGTAGGTACTATTAGCAGCAAGTTATTGAACTGACATTTACAGAATCATTTGTATGCAAAGATTCAATTTTGTAGTGCATTAGACGGTTATCACGCAGTCGTGCATAATAAACACATCCATCATATATCACTTGCATGCTGTATCTTTATTAGCATCTTAACATTAATCGTGTAAATTGCACACCTCGCTTTGTATGAAAACAGTTATAAATGTATACCTACCATATGAATATATGTATATGTATTCTAGAAAATCTGTAAATTACACATTGGACGCAGTTTATAATAATTTATTTGAATAAAACAGTTAAACCGACAATTATTAACACGTACATTTCTATTGCGAGTGGTTGAGCTAATGATCTGTTGAGCGAACGTTATCCACGGACACAGAAGTCGCTCGTGACGCTCTCTGAGCAGGCATCCGCGCTTACCGTCAGCACTACACGGCTTTACACTTCAGCTTGGCTTAAATAGAACGCATCTAATAGCTTTTAGATGTACTTAATGAGATTTGAGTACATACATAGGTAATGTATTGTAAGGGAGTCGGCTAATATGTTTAGTCTAATGCAATTTAATAATCCATTTACGAATATCTTAACCAATTTTAATTTAATTTATTTAATTTATTTCTTTGTTCTGATTTTATTATTATTTTTTATTAATTGTGATTAATTGTTATGTACTTTTGACTTAATTTGCTATATTTGTATTTTTTTTTTCTCGTTTCTGTTGTCTATTATTTGTTAGAATTTATATATTGTTAATGATTCATATTCTACCATTATTCATTTAGACATATTTACTGGCTACCTATTTCATTGTTATGTGGACTAGGAAACATACAGAATGTCGCCTGTCTTTTAAATTCTAAATAATTATTATTACTATGATCTTTCTGCATTAGTATTACCATTAAATAATTTGTTACTTTTCACTGTACGATTTGTTTGTCTATATAATCTTTTAAAGTTAGCGACCTGCCTTTTTTAATAGCATGTCCATAAATCATAAATACTACCTAAATACTTATATTTATACTGCTCATTTATTTGTGCATGCAGTGGTTACCTTAAAAGGTTATGCAAGTGACTGGGAATTGATTGTTTTTTTATTATTGTGAATGCATTCTTGTAATAACCACTGGTGGTCCTAAAATAAATAAATAAAATAAAAATAAAAAAATGTATTACCGACGTCACCTATTTTCTTGCTTTATGACCATCCGGGAACTTAATAAGCCGCTTGGTAAATTTACTCAGCGTTTAAATTCAATTTTCAATTAAATCAGCGATTCTAGAATTATACAAAAAACGTAAACTACATTAGGTACGTGATTTTATACAAATTGCTAATTAACTGATTGTCTGTCTACTTAAGTCGATATTGAGGTTTTAGACTAAGAAGATATAGGTGCCTATTACCACGCTTTTGGCTCACTACCCTCTTTATGGCTGATCTCCGAAATTTTATTTATCATCAGAACATGTCGTTTTTATTGGGCAACAATCAAATGAGGTCGATAAACAAAGCTTTTTATTAAATGAACAACAATCGTTACCCTCTACTTTATTACTTACAATATAACGATCAAAACAAATCGTTTCAACAGTTTACACGCATGCGAGTGAAATTTGCCGTTTCCTTGCGACCGATTTACGCAAAACTACGTCCTTCGAGCGATATTACTCAACCAAACGTATCGATAAGCTATAAAAAATAGACATTTCCTTTGATTTCATTATCTTTATGCCCGATTGCTAACCGTTCGTTTACCCGGGCATGCCACACAAGTGAGCCACGCGGCAGGCCCTTCGAAACGAATACTTCCAAATAAATAATGGCATTTCTTCACAGATAGCTATAATTTATGAAGACTATCGTTCGATTTATTTATAAAGTACGTTTCTTTGATGTTAACACAAAACATTAAGTAGCCCATTTATTTGATAAATGACTGACACTTTTATAAATTTGAAACATTTAAAACTATAAAACATATTAGTTAAATAGGTAGAATATTCAGTGAGTACATGTAGGTATATCACACTGCACCGCAGGCGCGGTTTTCAGATCTAAACTATGTGTACCAACTTTCTCTGTCGACGAGCACAATAACACTTGTGTTAGTACTGTAACACCGCACGTCACAAGCACCGCGTTCGTCGACTGTCCACTCACCGACTGACCTTACGTGACAATAATTATGCACTATTTATTTTATTATAGTATTTTTATAGAAGGGTGGTGGTTTGTTTAGTTACCGGCGAGCGCCGACCGCGGCTGCCGACTGCGCCCGCGCCGATCCAAACAGTTCATTCATAATTATGCAACACAAACTAATATTACGGTATTATTGATAAATGCTCGAGCAGACTGGCAAAAAAGCACTTATTGTTAGACTAGTATTGCAAATAGACAGCGAATGGGTCGATTGAACACATAATTTGTCAGAGCAATGATAATACATTTTTGCGGCTGTCGAAACGACTGAGAAAGTTAGATGCTGAGATTTATTCAATACGTTTTACGTTGACATATCGTCGACTGTTATCAGTAAACGTAGTAGGTACGTAGGACATAAACTGTTTCACACTGATTGGCGGAAAATAGCTTTTGCAGTAAACCTCGAACGCGTCTTTGAGTAATTGGTGAACCAACCCTATACAAGCATGTGTTGTATGTTTCTATTGTTACATCATGGAACATAACAGTATATCTTACGTTAATCCCAACTAATATTATAAAAGCGAAAATGAGTTTGTTTGTTGGTTACCTTTTCACGCTTAAAACACTGCACTGATCATCCTGAAATTTTGCTTATACATTATCAGGTGTACGTACAGAAACGGACATAGGCTACCTTTCATCCCGAAAAAAATTACTGTTCCCGAGGAAAACAACAAAAACGTTCTTATGATAATAGATGGCGCCACGGTTCTTTTGAATCATAATTTAATTATATTATTACCTAACTAAGTAATATTATAAAAGCGAAAATGAGTTTGTTTGTTTGTTACCTTTTCACGCCTAAACTACTGAACTGATCATCCTGAAATTTAGCATATACTTTATCAGGTGTACTGAAACGGACATAGGCTACCTCTCATCCCGAAAAAAACTACTGTTCCCGAGGAAAACAAAAACGTTCTTATGATAATAGATGGCGCCGTTTCTTTCGAATAATGATTGAATTATATTATTACAAGCAGAATACAACCCGAATTAATTGTCAAATTCTAAATTAACGCGAGCGAAGCCGTGGGAAAAAGCTAGTAGATAATATTTTATATTATGCCTAATAAAACACATTTGACTTTGCTAAATTACGTTTTCTAGATTTTATCGGGCTATGTTTATTCTTCTAAAAATGTCTACAATATAACAACAAAATATTTATTACCAAAAGAGAGTATTACACATAGTATCCATTGGCCCCACTCTAGGCAAGCCTGTCCTGTGATTGCCTCATTACGATTACAATTGAAAATGTAATAGGTACAATTTTGATTATGATTATTTTAAGAAAGTGTTTCCATAAACGATCAAATTTAAATGTTGAATATAAAACAAATAATAAATAAGTAACCGGAATTACGTATGGTTAAGAACATTAAATAATTGACCCATCTAACCAGGGACCGTGGGACATCACTTTTCAAGGTTCGCTTGGTTTGAGTTTGTCATATGAAAACATTTACCGTGTGCCTCAGCTTTTGAGCCTGAGAACCCCTATTTTATTAAAAACTTTAAATAGACAAATGAAATAATTGCAGATTGCAAAATAGTATTATGTCCACGACGCGTCTTTCCATTCTTTACAAGGCCAGAACGCAGGAGTGTGAAACTAATCGCGTATAGATTGGAAATCACTTTTAGAGTTCGAAAAAACTCTTATACTACAGCTTTGTCCGTCCGTCCGTTCGTCTGTCTGTTATAAAACTTTCAACTCAAGAACCGTAAGAGCTAGCTCACGGTCAACGCCATTCGACTCAGCATAGTCGATATACCCCGAAATGACTATGACCTTTGACCTCTGACCTTTGCATATTACGTAAGTAAACCATTTTTTCGAACTCTAAGATTTACGGCAGTTCATTGTCGTTTCTCACTTGTTTTACTAAGTTCTTCCAATCTATATAAGACTAGTAGGTACGCAAATACTCACGTATACTTCGTAGTGAGCTAACTAACTTGCTTGTTCCATTATATACAGTGTCAGTACGCATACGGACTGATCGTGTATATGTCGCAGTATGATAGATAAAGGCGTAATGTAGTTATATCCCTAGGGATATAATTATATAGGTACCGTAACATAGTTATACGAAAGCGATTCATTACTATCTTACTACGAATATAATTATAATTCGGTTCAAGTTTAGTGATATAATTATGTTACTTGATTAAGTTTAGTCAAATAATTGTCGACGGAGCTGCGGAGCCCCGCTACGCTGGGCTCCTATTTCTGGATGGTCACAAAAAAAATTAACCACGAAGGCTACGGCGCGTCTCTGCCTTCTAACCTAACCTATCGAAGTCGGAGTGCTAAGAGTCGGGACTCGGGGCGTTTTACGGTTTATCTAGTATATAGTCCGTACCCAGGACGCATGTACTCATGTTACAAACTGTACACGAGCAGTACGCAACATTCGTGTATACATTGTAATCTCTGGGAAACAGGCGTGAATCTATGTATGTATGTATGTATGTAAAAATAACATTGCAATATATACGCGACCAGTTTCCTATGGCTGCGTTTTGGCCTTATATAGATAGGAAAAACGCGTCCACGTCTGGGAGTGTTGAGGAAAATGGACGTAGGTAAATGCAGACAATAAAGTTATTATGAACAAACATTATTATAACCAATTATCTACGTTTATATAAAATAATTATTTGTACAATTATACATATACATAGCTCTTCAGAGAAATGCAATTTATTTCTAAATTGTGATTTCACGCACTTAGACAGGCTATTGATGATACTTTGGTCATCTCGCCATCTTCGTAAGTGAAATAACACAACACTGAGTTGGTCGCGGGCGACAAATGAATCTCGTGACGTAGCTGTGTTTACTACGCGCTACGGACACTTGGCCAGCCGAACTTCACCCCCATGTGTTGGTTATTTAAGTAGCCCATCAACTTATATATCAGAACGATTAAGTACATATGTACTTTAGATATGGTGTTAACTGACCTTGATATCGAGTATCTCTCATTTATATTAATGCCGTAATTTAGACGGACAAAATCGCCATGCTGTTTTAGGCAATTTAGACTATTGTTAAAAGAATATGGTAAGTAATAATATGCTAATCAAAATTATTAAGACTATAAAACTAATATAATAATTAAAGCAAACTAATTGCTACAATGTTCCTCAGAGAAAACTAGATTGATGCCTGCGACGGACCGCGGCCAACTATTTCTCTATAAATATGTATTATTGAAACTACTTCATACCAAGTATGTGGCAGCACCAGTATGTTTCACACTTGTTAGACTTCACCAAACAAGTTTAGCTACGGAACTGATTAGTACGGAATACTTACATTTAAGGAAGGAAATCGAAAGTGAGGTGACCGATCACCGAAGTAACGATAGATTTCATATGATGCCTATTTTATACTTCTAAGATATCAAACAAGCCCGCGAGCTCTTACTGTAAGGTCCCAGAGTCGACAGACCTACGTCTTTTCAGCACAATTGACTTTTTAACAGTCAGGCCGAATTTCGGTCACGGCAGCAAATCTGGATAAGCCTTCTTCCCTGGACATAGAGTATATAAGTATATCCGCACTTTCTCTATATACATACGCCAATATTTCAATGCAATCTCTATGTACAATCGCCAACTTCCTAACTTCTTGCTTTTATTGATAATTTTTTGACAGAAAACAGAGTTTATTTTCTCTACGGACCGCTTTCAAACAGGCCTAATACCAAAATAATATATACGTATATAAAATGAAGTAACTAATTACTATAACTATTACGTAGGTTAAGTTATATTTAGCTTACGTCAAGAAAAATGCGCGTTGTGAAGCCTTCTAAATAGCTGTCTAATATTGATTAGCACATGAGATAAGCACCACACTGGTTAATTCTTTGTTGTCAGTGCAGTGCCTGCAGACAGCAGAATATAGCACATGGATGTATGACTGCCAACCCTGAGCTGCGTCAACCTGGTCCAATTCCCAGGAGTAAGCTCTTATATGGTGTGGATTGCTACGTAGAATATAATTGTGTCGCCTTTTCAGTGAGAGCGGTTTCAATATCCGAGGTAAACACGTCATATTTGGACTAACCATACGAAAAGGTAAATCTCATTGATAAATAACTACAACTAATAACGTTGAAATTAACACATTGACTGTAGAAACGCTAAATGAAATGATTACTAAAATTTGTAACGAAATATTTAGTTTGCTCTCAACATTGTACAACATCATGAAACTGCGTGATTGTTTTGATACAAAAGAATATTTTCGTTTTGTAAGTTTGTATGGGAGTATTTAAATACTCCCCGCTGTTATGTGTATTGTCTCTCACTTCGTGATTGAAGATTGCTTTGTAAACAACCACTGTTTCCTTAACAGTTCAGTTGAGCGTTCGCGCGCAACAACTCGGTTGCGTTTAACCAATAGATACCATTTGGGAAATTCAATAGAAATCAAGTAGACCGCAAACGTATGCATCAAACTCATTTGCATAGCGGACTGTCCTTGAGATTCAATGGCTATCGGCACGCTATCTTTTACGAGGATTTCTTAGCGAACATTATTTTTAAATGTTTAATGTTGCCTAATGTAACGCCTAACATCGGCAACATGTGATGCGAATCGACTCCTTATAACTTGTATCATTACAAACAGTCAGATGTTTCTACTTTCTAAACTATAAATATTAAAAAGCATTAATTTTCTATTTTTTAATCATACAGAGATGGCTGCCGTGTGACTAAACCAGTTGCAATAAAAGAGTAAACAGTTTTAGTAGATCGATCGCGGTGGGAGCGGTGTTAGCGGTGGCATCGACCTCATATTGCGCAACCATGGCCGGCATTCGGTGTTGCATGTTTGTCACGCCAACAATACAGAAGCTTCGCAAAAAAATCGACAAATTGTTGTATAACAATCATCTCATTAGACAAACAGCGTTGTAAGGAAATTCACTACGAGTTAAATGCTTCCGTACTTTTTGCATTTCCCTCTGCGAGAGGATGTGACTTCATTGTCCCGTAAAAAAGTAACGTTCAAGTGCGGACGGAAGCGAGAACGTGACCGGCATTCTAGTGCATACTAGTTTTATGACAAACCAAGACGCTGGCTATAAAACTAAGTGCTTACCAAAATTTCAGTCCAGCTCTCGAAATAAATCGACACGGCACGCGGAATCTGGAATTAAAAGAGATAGATATATCATTAAAAGTTTCTGGCAAGCTATATTCTTGTGGTACTGTTGAGTGAAGTGATATTTTGTTGCTCTTTTTATAGGAATTCTGTTTGGATGCAGTGTTTGCGTGCCGTCGAAAGGTCACACAAGTGCGACACTGCTCCGCCTGCCTCGTGCGTGCTATTTCTGAGAGTAGAATGCGCCTCGCCTTAACTACACGATTAGGAAGTACAAGCACAACGAACGATTTTGATTACCCTCACCATTATTTACACTTACTCAACCATCCCTACTTGCTCATCGTTTCAAAACTATATTATCTGATTACTTTGTGTTTTCATCACGGAATTTGTATTATTGACTAAGTTTCTTTTGGAAAGAAATTATCATTCGTTCGCTAGAAACATGGTTACAATTTTGTTGTAAAAATAAACTGTCCACAGCATGAATATTATGCGAACATTTGTAATAAGTTAGCTTAAATTTACTTATATTTAAAACATCTATTACACAGAACAATATCCTATCATCACTTATTAAACTAACAAAATTAAAAGCTGATATTTGCCTGACTGGGCACAATTATAATCATATTTTCCTATACGACATCGAACCCATTCGCATTCGACGTGTTGATGTGACCACTGACTCACTTCGCCATCCATAATTCTAAAGTATGAGTTTTTGTACCTGTTATTTAAATGATAATGATTGAAATGAGATGGTTTCACTGCCAAACAAGTTTCATTTTAGTCACGTTGCATATCAGCTATAACGGTCAATTGTCAAACCAGCACAAATCGTGCGTGAAGATGGCTTTCATTTGTGCGGATTTTTGTGCAAATACTTATTGAGCTAATGTTATTAATGTGTTATTAGATAGCTTAGACGAGAGAACCTAAGTGTGGAGACTGTTGGACTGCCAACTTAGAGGTCCGACCCCCAGTGTCGGTACTGTAGCTGCTGTTAAAAGCTTTGTGTAATATATAATGCTTGTCATCGCTCGTTTCAGCTATGAAGGAGAACCTGACGAGCGTGCCTGTTCGCGTTAAGGTTCTGCAACAATATTCTATAAGATTTTCGAAGTATGCACCTCGGCCAATGTGGTAGACTGGTGCAATTCCTTTCATTCCAAGAGGAGGCCTTTGCCAGAAGTGGGGCGGGTTGAAACCAAGGCTGATATTATATTATTAGTTATCAGATAACATATAAAGTAACGTGACCGGTCGCGGTGCGACTGCGATCCGTGTCACTGATATCTATTGCATTTCGGTATGAGTATGTTGTAATTAGTGTTGTGAAACCCGTGGCCGGTGTGGGCGCCTTGTTGAATTCATACATTACAATTACTTTGACCTGTTTGTTAATGATCCTAAGCAGCATACGGTCTGCTTGATATCTAGGAAGCGACTACAGTAGTGTATGGAAGCCTGCAATACCAGACCTATTGGCATGTTACCGATCTTGCAAGGAAGAAGCTGCGTCGTCAGGGATAAAGACTGAGTTTAGACAGCGGACAGCACAGTGTCTCCTTAGAGCTCTCTAGGAACTTTACTTACGACAAGAACACGAGAAATAATTGTTCGACTGCGATTTTAAATAGACTAGAGGTGCTTCTGTAATTGCATTGTTCCAACTAGGTACCAACTTTATACAGGGGTTATGCTGGGTCTTACTTTATCTATTACTAGATGTTCACGCAGTTTCACCCGCGTTTATCGTAACTGCGCCGCCACCGTGGGTCGTAGCGTGATGTTATATAGCCTATAGCGTTCCTTGATAAATAGGCTATCAAACACTAAAAGAATTTTTCAAATCTAACCAGTAGTTCCTGAGATTAGCGCGTTCAATTAAACAAACAAACTCTTTAGCTTTATAATATTAGTATAGATAAGAATATGTACCAATTACCTAACTGTTATAAGTGTATGTGTGATTAACAATGACATACGTGGGATAGCATACACATTATGTAATAAAATAGCTTATTATGGTATATGACTCTAAAGGAACAGTCTATGATCAACAATTACAATACAAATACTATTGAAAATGACGCACATACCATTTATATAATATACTAGATGTTCCCGTGGTTTCACCCGCGTTCATCGTTACTGCGCCGCCCCCGTGGGTCGTAGCGTGATGTTATATAGCCTATAGCCTTCCTCGATAAATAGGCTATCCAACACTTAAAGAATTTTTTAAATCGAACCAGTAGTAATCACGCAGAATAAACCAGGAGAAACATCGTTTGTACTATGTCTGTAATGGGTAATTATTTTGCTGCGATGTTATTTTAAAACTGCTATATCTCCTAAGATATTCATTGAAATCGAATGATGTAAAGGGCGATTTTGTTTTAAATTAAATACTTGTGATGAATAACGTATTTATTTGGATAAGGATTAATATCATGTTTATAAAAATACCTTCGCAAATAATGCATTATTTTAGAACAAATTTCGTTAGCATAAAAATGGTTATAGTGAGCCAACCTTAAAAGATAGACATATGCTGTCGCGGACTTTTTTTTAGAACTTTTAAAGGGGAACAATTCTGTCATACATGATTTTTGCGAAACTTTAACTGTTTACGCAGCGCACGCAGCGGAAGCTCTCAAAAGGAAAAAATACTCTCCGATTTTGAAACATTCTTCATTGGTGCTCCGCTCCTATTGATCTTAGCGTGATGATATATAGCCTATAGCCTTCCTCGATAAATAGGCTATCTAACACTGAAAGAATTTTTCAAATCGGACCAGTAGTTCCTGAGATTAGCGCGTTCAAGTAAACAAACAAACAAACAAACAAACAAACTCTTCAGCTTTATAATATTAGTATAGATGTAAAAATACCATAATATTTGAAAAAATACCAATACAAAAAATCAATGGGCGAGTCAGGAAACACAAAATGAATTGTTTTCATACCATCTCCGCCATTGTGGATTGTTAGATTGGTATTGGTAAACATGCTGTTACAGTAGCGACGCATTTCTTTTCGTCAATAAGGCCCTTGTAGTGAGCAGTAAACGAGCCGGTCAATACCACAGAGCGTAAAACTTTAGTTATCTATGGTAGCTACCGGTCACGCTTCGAAGAGTAACTGTGGAGGCTCACCATCGTGGCAGCGTCGCCGCAAGACCGCTCTGATTCACAAACGCAATCACTTGCAGTCGCTCAGTGCTGTTACGTAAAACTGACAAGATATGAACTGTTTAGAACTCATTATGAATACTTCTACTTAAGATAGCATCTCAAATATCCGAGTGGACTATGAGGCCGCATCATTTTATTATTATAAAGTTATGAAGATGACTTAATTAGATTCGCGCAATGGCGTAATGATTGCACAACTACCTATCTTTCGATTTGGTTATCGGTTTCGGCAAAGTATTGCTGAATTAATAGCTACATGCACTGTAGTATAATCTGGAAGCATGACTGGTGACTGGTCGAGGGACGAACGGACGTGAGCTAGTCTATAGATATGATTAGGTTGGCGAAAAGTGTATTCTATATCATTAGAGTCGAAATCGACACCGTACATTTATGAATGTGTTAACTTTTAAGAAGTCATCCACTCAATGGCGATGCTGCTTTATAGCGGAAGTGATGTAATGTGAGATGACCCGTGAACACGATAACAATCGTCTCCGTAATCTAAGAAACATGTCATTTATTGTTATATTCCATGGTCCATTATCGTTACCAGTACAATGGTACCAAGTTTATATTGCGCACGCATGTACTTGCTTAACTGACGTAATACTATTACCCTTAAATAAATAAATATATAAACATGATATAATAAATAATAAACTAGAATTTCTGCGCGACTACCGCGAGGACTACATTTCGCCCGTACTTACTTGCACATATCTTGGTTTTTACTAAACAGAAGCAAAATGAAACATGAGGTTAATTCTACGTTGAATCCCAATCTACCAAACTATAAAAACCGCATCAGAAACTATTGAGTGATATCGAAGGCAATTATAAAAATCTCTTTTACATTTAAACCACACTAAATAGATTTATTTTAATATCAGCACGCTCACAGCTTTAATACAGTACAGTTATAATAATCGTATATAATATAATAATAAATAATAATACAATAATGTCCTCCACACCGAATTTCGGTCACGGCGGCAGCCAATCTTAACGGCGACTGGTCATCTGCGCAGGAGATATTATAGTGCACAAGCGCGCGCGCAAACACAAGTGCACTCTCTGCTCCCTGACTCTCATGATCCGATGGGACGGTAATCCGACACGACCGGAGGGAGATCAGGCGCAGGACCAACGGCTTTACGTACTTTCCGAAGCACGGGGGTATCTAACACCGCCAACTTCCTAACTCCGGGCTGCTATTGAGATTGCTTAGTATATTAACTCAATAACTTTTTGTTGGCCGATTGATTCGAACCCGCGACCTCATGCACAGCAGTCGCATTCACTACCGCTGCGCCACGGAGGCACTCATAATCCTAACTAATATTATAAAATCTTAATACTAATCTTAACTACTATTATAAAAGCGAAAATGAGTTTGTTTGTTTGTTACCTTTTACCTAAACCACTGAACCGATCATCTTGAAATTTTGCATATACGTTGACAGGTGTACGGAAACGGACATAGGCTACCTTTCATCCCGAAAAAAATTACTGTTCCCGAGGAAAACAATAATAACTTTCGTATGAACGGCGCCACGTGTCTTTCGTATCATGATTGAATTATATTATTACAAGCTGAGTACAACCCGAAATTGATTGTCAAATTCTAAATTAACGCGAGCGAAGCCGCGGGCAAAAGCTAGTACGGTATATATGTCAGTACGACTTCCTACGATTGTAGTGGCTATTTGATTACTCACTTATCTTCTATTTAAACGCCTGTCAGTAAGATTCTTGGATATGAATACCTAGGTTGGCGCCTACAATCATTAAATCACTCCATATATGTTGTAAAGCGGAATCAATGCGTACGTGACGCGTCACTTAGTCATCATCATGTTGAAAAGGTTATTTAACGATCATGTAGGCGTGCTGCATAGAGTGCCTAGGCTGTATGCGTGGATGACGTAACACGCCAAATGAAAGGCCGACATTAAATCATACAATATGATAGTAATAAGATAGTTATAAAATTGTTTATGTCCGTTTCCTGATTCCAAAAATGAACAGGTACAGCTATAAAGCTCACAAAGAATCACCTGCCACCCGCGCCACAAACCCTAACTAATATTATAAAAGCGAAAATGAGTTTGTTTGTTTGTTACCTTTTCACGCCTTAACCACTGAACCGATCATCCTGAAATTTTGCATATACGTTGACAGGTGTACAGAAACGGACATAGGCTACCGTTTATCCCGAAAAAAAATACTGTTCCGCAGGAAAACAATACTAACGTCCTTATGATAATAGATAGCGCCACGTGTCTTTCGAACCGTGATTGAATTATATTATTACTAGCAGAGTACAACCCGAATTGATTGTCAAATACTAAATTAACGCGAGCGAATCCGCGGGCAAAAGCTAGTCTGGTCATAAAGCTTCATAAACGTCAGATTACAAATATATAGTAGCAAATAGTATATAAGTATTATATGGTTGAATGATCGGGTTCCCATAAGAATTTCGTGTAACCATAGATAACCGAAGTCAACAGATAGGATGTTTAGAAAAATATGCTTAGTACACAATTAGCAATTAAATAAATGAGGTAAATTTTCGCTTCTTGCAAGTCGTTAATTTTGGTTTTTGAGATATAAAAAAGCTAAACCGATAGTATGAATAAAACATGATATAAAAGAAGATGAACGAGAAATTTATTTTAAGACTGACTTTAAAAATTAATATCGGCATAAATGTGACACTTTAAAAATACTATGTATATTTCGCAAGTGCAAGTGCTGTAGAGACGAAAATATAAATGCGCCGAGTTCATGTTGGTTTGATCCCAAGATATTTCTTCCAAGTATTCTTTGTATACATTTTACAACGATCGCAGAAAATATTTATAGTGCAAGCTTAATATAAAAAATAAACTATTTATTTTTCTCAGTCCATAATTATTATTAGGGTCAAACGAATAGTATTAGTTTACAATTACGGAGTTTATGCTTGAAGCAGCATTAGTAGGTAACATACCTGCGGCAAGCACATTTTTCTTCTAGGTATTAATTATGTTTTGCTGTTTTATGACTATAGCTGACCATATCGCGAATTCCATGCATTTTATGGCTTTATATATTTCCTATGCTGTTTGTTACCAAGAAGTATAAGTATGTATGTTTGTTACGATTCACGATAAATACGTTGCGTGTTTTGTAGGTTCAATGTGTGTAACACAGATTCATGTCTAATTACATTGTCTTATATAAGATTTCTTGATCACGTGTTAAGTATCATCGTTGGGTCGCGGGAACTTAATGAAAATTTAACTGAAGAACAGACAGAACAGACTAGATTAAACTGTGGATCACCACAATATAAGTTCGAAACTCGACCTTAGACATTAAGGAATTTATATATTAATATGTTTTACAGCAATTGTTGTTTGACGTTTTAATTCATAAAAATAAAGCACGGGAAATGGCAGTAAAGGGTGTATCAGAGCTATATTTATTATTTATCTTTAGAGAGCATGCAATGCGCGACGAGTTTATTGCCTTAATCCAAAATCGTATGGTTCTAAAGATCTTCAACAAGAGTAAATGCAATCGCAAGAAAACGCCACAAGACCAACGACACGCCAGAAACTATAAAGCATCAGATAAATTGGTCAATGAGAAGCGTTGAGTATGTGGAAGAGAGCTAGTACAGTTGATGCATAGTCTCCGTTTAACTCGCTCCGAATCGATGTAGCACCGACCAAGGATTGACGTATAAATCTTGTTGGATCTGATACAGCTCGCAGACGTGTTTACAAGATACGATACGTATGGAAACGAACTATATTATACTAACGTATATTATGGAGCATATTGAAAATACAACTGCGAATATCACGCATGGCTTAGCTAGTCAGCAAGATTCTTTTGAGGCTACTGAATATCTAATTCCTTATTATAGGTCTTCATACGAGACGGGAATGACAACCTTTTAAGTGCTCTACATTTCTCGAAGTGTAATACTCTTCTTGCAAACTTCGTCTTGCTATTGAGAATTTCTTAACAAAACCGTGTTTCTTGGGATCATACTCGATAAAAATTGCAACTGGAAGTTTCAAATAGATAAAGTTTATTCGAAAATAAATAAATTTGTACATGTATTATATGAACTAACAAAAACATCAACACTGCAAACTGTATCAGCAGCGTATCATGGTTATGTTGCGTCTGTTCTAGGATACACTCTTATTCTCTGGGGCAACTCAACACATTTTCAAAGAGTGTTCATTGCACAGAAAAAATGCATCCGGTCTATTGCTGGGGTATGTCCTTGGGAATCCTGTAAACCGGTGTTTAAAAAGTTCAAGATTTTAACTTTACCGTGTATGTATATTTTTGAATGTGGTAAATTTGTTAAAGAAAATCCTAAGCTATTCAAAAAAGCTCATGAAATGTTTCCTAGTAATACTAGGCGGCCTGACAGAATTGTTTAACCAGTTATTCCTAAGACAACCTTGTATAACAAGAGTTGTTATGTGATGTGTGGGAAAATATATAACGCTATACCAGATAACATAAAAGGTCAAATAAATAAATTTGTAAGAGAGTTTAAGTCTTGGCTAATAGAAAATAACTTTTACTGTATATTCGACTTTTTTATGCAATCATGGCCAATAATATTAAATTGGCTCCTTATGTTATAATTAATCAAAATTACTAATTACACAATTTCAGACTACATAAAATTTTAATTAAATTATTTTTAATTAAATTCATTATTTGCATGTCACAAGTGTTCTTGTACATATTTACTAAACTACCAACACTTTTTGGCAAATAAATAAATTCTAATTGTAATTCTTGTTACAAACATCCAATAACACTTCACTCCGTCCAGGCTCTCGAGTTTGTTAGTTGCGCAACAGCCCACACTTGCGCAGTCGCACAGTGTTGAGTGCGAGCCGTCGAAATATTCAACTAATACTTGTAAGGCACATTATGAGAAACGGATGTTTTTCAATAAAGGTAAACTGGTTGCAATCGATCCAATCGCTGCTGTGAATTTATTGAGCTGACCATACGTGTCTGCGAAAGTATTCTACTACATAGTTGCTGTCCATGGATTACGTCACTCTTGTGAAAACAAGCACTTAATGCAAATGTATAGATCACGATATCACGATGTAGAACATATTCCATTACTCGAACGATTTTATGTCATGTCCTTATCACAATAGCTAACGTTCACTTAAGAATAGTAAAAAGAAATGTCGACTGACTCCTAACAAGAATATTTCTTTATTATGACATAAAGCACAATATCATAGACAGAATCCATTGGCTAATCTTCCAGTGTTGTATATCGTTGGCGAACATTTGGCGAGAGGCCAGCAGCCTGGACACATTCAGCCATATTTCACTCAATGCGAAATAGTCGCTCGGGAAATAAAGTGTACTATTAATGCGGGTTATATTTATACCGCGGCGACCAATAGTCTACTCTGTGCTCTCTCGTACATCTCCACTCAACGCTCCTGCAGTTCGCTCTCTTATATTATTATACTGTTCGTAATACAGCGAACAGCAAAACTTGAAGTTACGTATGAGAATATTTTATTTTACTCAGGTACTTGTAACCTGTTATTATATTACGTCATCATGATAGTATAAGTATTGTCCTTGCTTGTACATCATCGGCATCGCTACAGCCAAAGTGAGTGATATTTGAGGTAAATAAATCTATACTAATATTATAAAGCTGAAGAGTTTGTTTGTTTGTTTGAACGCGCTAATCTCAGGAACTACTGGTTCGATTTGAAAAAATATTTTAGTGTTGGATGGTCTATTTATCGAAGAAGGCTACTATATGACATCACGCTACGACCCACGGGGGCGGCGCAGTAACGATAAACGCGGATGAAACCGCGGGAACATCTAATGTAATATTATATTTTGTTTACGACTATATTCCACTTAAGACATTCATTGACTGACTTCAAAGTCTACACGTGTTACGTACTGTGTACTTATACTGAGGCATGCAATGATATGATAATTAAGATGGAGGTGAAATAATGAAATTAATTACTGTTCCATATCATAAATTATTGTTTCAGAGAATCATGTGGTGTGCGAGCCGTGATGTTCAATGTAATGTTGAGATATTATTGAGTTATCTTGAAAGGTAGCGGAGGAGATTCTCGCTCAAATCCGTAGCGTTTTCGAGTATCATGGCGAAATTGTGTAATATTCACGTACTCAATAAGATTTTTAAAGTACTGTAAGGATGCGTTGTTCATATTGGCGGAAGGTCCATTGGCGAGCCAGAAAGTCAGCTTCTCCTTTTATGTAAAGACTTACTGTCGGACGAATAGTTTGTTATCTTCGTTTCATACAAAAGTAAGACTTATTTCACCAATGAAAAAATCTCACAATTAGTTGGTGGTTTGTGCGCAGGTGCAATTTCTTAATTTAATCTAAACTTCTCACTTTGTTATGGAACACAATGGTGCAACATTGTAAATGAATAATGAACACTTATGTTCATAATTACGCGTTCATTCATTCATTCTTGTATGGAAAGTTTTGTGATAAGATTTCATGTCAGTCAACTTCTTAAAATTAGCGAATGCATGCATGAGTTAGTACTGTCAATAAATTGTTATTTCCGCTATCATTTACTTGATAATATCGCTCAGCCAACGCGCTTGCTGGATATCAAGCGTGATTATGTGTTTTTAATGTATAAAACACAAAACCAATGTGTTTTTAATGTATAAATCTCAAAATCAGCTAGCGATTACATAGGTATATAAAATTTAACCATTATTAAGATCTATGGTCGCTTTTCGGTGCAAAAAAATCAAATGCTACGCCGCGCAAGTCAGACGCGCACTTGGTTGAAGGAACCTGTCAAAACTTAGGATACCAGGCATAACTAAAAACCTATTGTATCTGGCCGCTGGTGTGCCGCTGCGACTCAATAGGTTAACCTAAAATAATGCCTTTTTTTAGTTTGCACAGGCTTAGTAAAAATCTAAAACGTTACTGTATTATGTACGACGTACCGACGTGCTCTATCTGTATTACTTAATCTAGCCAAACTACAGTCTTTTACAGATAATATATTCTGGGAAGGCGATGTTGGTGTGATGCTTTGCGCTTGCCACAGTGCAATGTGCCACAGTGCTTGTACCTTCCACCACATGACGCATTTATTTAAATACGCATTATATTATTTAAATATGCATTATATTATTTTGTTTGATGCGCATACAAACATCAACATAAACCATTTACTATCCGGCTATTCTGTTCTCTTTGTTTAAAATACTGACAGCTACTACACGTTCAGACATATCTGTGCCGAAGAATCCACATTTCTCTAGATGACGTAACGAATTTATGCAAACGTACATGTTTGAAGGAAAATGACGCAGCAGCTAAATGAGTTCATGCAACAGGAAAAGTGAAATGCGACGAGGCGGTTGCCAAGATGCGGATAACTTTAAATAAATTGGCAGTGAGCGCGACAACTGCGCTATGAACAAGAAAAAATAATTTGTAGAATCGAAATCCGTTCACAATAATAAATTTATTACACCACTCGACTATGGTTAACGAATTTCAAGCACGTTTCAGTAATTACCTTGCTCTACATAAGGTTGTACGGCCATCGAGCCATTGCTATCGATTGCATATTCTGCCTGTGGCGTTTTGTAGAGCAATGGAAACGAGCGGCTCCGACTATTGAAGCCCTTTTGTGGGACAAACGAGCTTTTCTATTCATGCTTTTAGGTCGTATGCCACATACCACAAATCAAATTTGTTTACGAGTGAATTATGTGTTGTTTTTATTTGCTGTTGACGATTGATGTTTACTCACGTTCTGTTATATTGTCGACTATATTTTCTTTCTCGTGTGACCTACATTTTGCGCTTTTTCATTTCACTAACTATTGTTTTTATAATTTAAATGGTGTTTTGTTTTGTTATTGCATAGAAATGTGTTACCGTTATTGAATATTTGTGTTGGCGATATGTAATACACGAGAATGTATCTTGTAGGTCCGGTTCAATGGCAGACGCAAACATCATTTTATTAGCAAGCTAAATACAATTATCGGATCGAAGGAAGATTTGATGTTCTTGCGAGGCAGACGTCACGCCATATTTGCGACCGTGTAGAGGTCACCGCCTACAGTCTCTTCAAAATATTATTCATTTAAAGCTACGCTTGTCTTGCATTCGTTATTATTAATAATATAATATAAAAACATTTATTTCGGACATAGTCCATATGAGTTAGTAACAATTTTCTTTCAAAATAAAGTATTAATGTTATTTATGTAACCTTTGTTGGAGTTACGAGTAACTTAGTTGTAAGAGATCAAGAAACAACTAGACTCGAGCTACAGCTTCTCCTCATCAGGCTTAGATTAAATTGGGTGGTCAGTGTGAACAATGAGTCTGAAGGCTGGTTTTACAGTCACGCTGATCGTCGGCGCTGACAGATCAATATGTATGTAATTAAAGCGATCGTGCCCGAGTCACGCTGATGGCTCAGCGCTGACATTACATACATATTGATCTGTCAGCGCTGACGATCAGCGTGGCTGTATATCCAGCCTAAGACCTTTGCCAAACTGTGTTCTGTTTTCCCTAAATAATTCTGCCGCTCAAGGAATAATGCCTGTGTCCTAGGTCCACATAATTATAGTCTTGGCTTTGAAACTAACTCGACGTTTATAATAGGAAATGGTAGCCAACACAAAAGAATATATTATTTAAGTAATATTTTGAATCATCATAACAGACTCATATAAAATAAATTTAATTATTTATTTATTTATTGTGGAAGACTTACAGCTAATAATATAACAATATGACAATAGATGTAGTAATTTGACAGCCAATTACAAGCCTTCACTTCTAGTTATCATAGTAAAAAAAAATATAACACTATGTGAACAACATGCACACTTTACACATCTAATCACATTGTGTAACAACATAATTATGTGAAGTTAATACAAAATGTAGCTATAGATAAATATGTACATTTTATAGAACTAGGTATATGAAGCTAATGCAGTGGATTTGGCACGATCAGTGGGCCGCCCGGCCGCGTCGCCGCACTCGTAGCAAAGATCAAGGTTGTAAACTTGGTCCATTGTCTGTGACATTAGTATTCTCTCTCTAGCGTACGCACACTTAGGATAATGTATGGATACGTCAACCAAATATTCTAAGTACCGCCAGTTTATTATAAATCATTTTAAAAGAAAGTTTAAATACATAATTTATCTTGTTAAATTGTTTTAACTAAACATTAGACAACATTATTATAACAGCAACAATTTTAGGTCTATTTTTATCGATACGTAAACGATCCACGTAAGATTGACGGATCAGAGTAAAAATGTAAAAACTGAAATTTTGCAGCAACTCTCAATTTTGTAAGATTGCAAAACTGTCCACTGATTGTCCGTTATTCTGAATTATAAAGTCTAATCCCAATATTCCGTCTGCTTACAATCACTAGTTATATCATAAATTGACGGTTCTTACAATATTCTGGTAACAGATACACCACCAATAACATAATGCGTTACGATACTTTTGTATTGCGTTGTACTTATTGTGATATTATATCACCTCTACCTGATGAGAGTAGCTTGGCATGGTTCTTGATAGTGTACTTGAAATGTTTGATATACTTAACAATATGTAGGTATGTACTAATTCATTAGGTTCACGGAAAGTACATCAAAAATATATTAACCTTTAACTGTGAGCAAGAGAAACCATGATAGAGTATCCAACCACAACATCATTGTAAACTTTTCTAAGCTGTCATTTAAGTTCTTTGTTACAAAAACACAAGGTATTGTGTTTGACATTTCTACGAAGGCCTTTTTACTCAATGAGGTATATTGTTTAATATCCGTGTAACACGATTGAATATCAGGGATAGTTGTAATCCTTGATATCTAAGTGGTAGACAAATTGCAATCAATATACTGAAACATCGCGCAGAGAAATTGTACAAACAGGTTTTAGTACCAGACTTGGTACTTGGTGCCTACATCCTGTGTGGACAGGTACCCCACTTCAAGTTTAACTTTATGAGGAAAACTCGTAGTCCTTTGCGCTAATGAGTGGAAGATCAAGCTCAGAGATAATATTGTAAGTTTAAATATTTACGGTTGGCATCAACATTCCGATGGCACGTTAAAGGAGTAGCGCACTGGGCGGGTCGTGCTGACCGCGTTTCGAACGATTTGTGTGACTGCATAGCGTATTACTAATTTTTGGGCCAATGCAGCTATTTTGTATTTCTTCCCTTTTTACATAACTTATAATATAATAGCTATCATAATGCTGGGACTTAATAAGCACTAAAGTAATAGACACAAAGAAGAGCAGCGATAGCTCAGTGGGGAGACCAACAGACTGCAATGTAGAGGGTCTCGGGTTCGAACCCACGTCGCGCACCTATGACTTTCGGAAGTTATACGACTTTTCGAAATTATGTGCGTATTGATTGACAATTATCGCCTGCTCCGTGCCTCGGAGAGCACGTTAACCGTCGGTCCCGGCTGCCATGAACATCTATGGCAGTCGTTATTGGGAGAGTGTCGACACAAAAGATCCCACTGGGTCGAAGTGTCGCCGGTCTGCACTGACTGGCCCCCACATAAGATAAGATAACAGATACAAATAACATCGAGAACTATTAAGAGTAAGCATTTGTGAATCGTACAAGTTTTTATTGCCACTGGAGATCGAACCCGCACCACTTGGCGCATCCATCACCACCGCGCCCACCATAACCATAATTTATGGTCGACATTCAGAATGCCGGCGGCGCGGCGGCGGCGGCGGCGGCGGCGGCGGCGGGCGCATTAAACCGCGCTGGTTACGTTAAGGAGGAGTCTGCCGCATTCCGTAAGTTTCGTGACTGCATAACATTGTGCCGACATTTGGGTCACGACACCTGAATTAAACAATATACATAATTTGCAAATGACACATGTCAAGTATTAATTTTAAGCTCTGCCGTGATCGATCGGCTCCTTTGCGTGTGATAGTAAGGTCCAAATCAGATTCCCAGGTCGTGCTAAATTATACTTTTGTTTAAAGACTTCTCCTTGTCTATGAATAATTCCTGTGTCGCCGGGGGATATTACAAACAATCAAACAACAGACACAAAGAACATCCGGACTCGGAACAACCATTTGTGGACCACACAAACTTTTGTCCCGTTTGGGAATAGAACCCACAACACTCGGCGCAGCGGCAGTGGCGAGGCGACCGCTTAGACCACTACGCCATCCGTGCAGTCATTTTCACCTTTGCGTTCGATAGTAAGGTCCAAGTTCAATTCCCGGGTCGTGCTTAATGTTTCTGTTAGAAAGGTAAGTCCTTACCAGAGCCAAGTCTATTCACTATCTATATGTGACACTATTTTGCTAGCTCTTGTTAGATTTTATACAAAAGAAGACGAGCTTATTATTATTGTCTATATCGGCTTAACCTCCTTCAGAAATCCCTCACCGAATACCTCAATACGAATTACCGTTAACTAATCTGGGCATCTAACCAAATATCTCATAATTGACTGCGATACAAATAGTTATAGTAACGCTACTGAACCAATATAGCAGTTAACTCCGTCAAAAGCAATTTTACGAGCGATTTAATTATTATTAGTTAGTGAAAGGGCGACGATGTTACACTTTGAGACTCCATTGTGTCTGATGTAATTGACATAAATATACTTAATAGTCATTAAGATCTTCATTGCTTAACCCTGTTACTTGAAATCGTTATTTAACTGTTGTTTAGTGAAGCTTTCTCTTTGACAGAGGCTTTCAACATTCAACCGATAACAAAACGCTGTTTAGAAAATGAACAAATGAATTACGACATACCATCACCTCAATACGGTCAAAAGAGATGGACCGTCTTACCAGTTCTTCTCATTGGTTATACGTCCTTGCTTTGCTGAACATGGCAACAAATAAATGTAAATTTACATTAATAAATGTAACTTTGACGTTCGTATGTAATACTTTGTGACCTACATGAATAAATTTATTTAGATTTTTGAGATGATGGCGTTCAAGTTGAAGATATTTTTTTCGATATTTGTCGCTGCGATACAATTACATAATATTATGATAGCTGCATTGCTGGGCGGCGCCGGCGCAGCGGTAGTTAATGCGGCCGTGATACCTACCAGAGGTCTCGGGTTCGATTGCCGGGCATAGTGTTATTGAGTTATAATGTAATGTAATTCTCAGTAGCAGAATTTGAGTCTTGGAATGTGCCCGTTAGGCGAAATTGTCCCTGTAGGTGCACCATGGAGGACTTGATGGACGGAACTGCTGATGCAATTGCCGTGGCTACACATTGGGCAGAACATGTTTAAAATAATTGTACCATCGACTCGAGAAGGAGAAGACGTGGGACTTGAAAATAAACCTGAGGAAAAACCTATATTTAGGTATAATATACTACTGCTAACCCCCTTCTGAGATATATAGGCGTGAGTTTAGTTGTAGTCATACGGAGGATATCTTTCATGATCAAGATGATATATTGTATCACCGTCCTTAAAGTGTTATGGGTACACATTCATTTTATTATGTTTATTTTTAGTAGAGCGATATAATTTATGACGATAGTGTGTATTTTTAGTAGAATAATTTTGTTAATGGCGTATTTTATACTAAATATAGATACTACGATAGTATGGAAATAGATAAATATAGAAATTAATTATTATATTGATGACGGCGCCGGCGGCGGCGAAGCAAATAAATAGCCTATTGAAGCTCACCTTAGCTTGAATTGAACACAAATTAGAACCAAGCTGAAGTATTTTATTAAAATTAAAGGTTCTCTGGAAATATTAAGAATAACGAACTTAGGCAATGGTTATAACCTGTATCAGAAAAATAAAATCTATGCTATTATTATAAAGCTGAAGAGTTTGTTTGTTTGTTTGAACGCGCTAATTTCAGGAACTACTGGCCCGAATTGAAAAATACTTTTAGGGTTGGATAGCCCATTTATCGAGGAAGGCTATAGGCTATATAACATCACGCTACGACCCACGGGGGCGGCGCAGTAACGATAAACGTGGGTGAAACCGCGGGCACATCTAGTACGTTATAAGAGTTAGTAAAGAAACAGATTCATGTCTGAATAGTGACAAGTTGAAATCCGTAGTCTTTTACAACATTTACGCATGATTGTTATAAACAAAAAATGACGCAAATCTCGTGAAACAAAGTTTAAATAAGTAGTATTTAATTAAATTTGACCTTACTACGAGAAGTGAGTTATAGTGTCGTGTAAACGTTTTAAAACTATGAGAACTCGAGTTCATGTGACAATGTATTGTGTTTGTAATCTATACTAATATTATAAAGCTGAAGAGTTTCTTTGTTTGTTTGTTTGTTTGAACGCGCTAATCTCAGGAACTACTGGTTCGAATTGTAAAATTCTTTAAGTGTTGGATAGCCTATTTATCGAGGAAGGATATAGGTTATATAACATCACGCTACGAGCCACGGGGGCAGCGCAGTAACCATAAACGCGAGTGAAACCGCGGGCACATCTAGTACATCTATAATTCAGCTGTTCTGGGTTAGCTGGTGGACGCTTACCTAGAGTTATATTTTACAAACCACTATGGCTAGAATATTTAATCTTAACAATAGAACCAAAACTCAGGAATACAAGTAATAGTTTATCATAACTCATTTTTCTTCTGTTGATATGGTGTTTTGGCGATCTTTTACACGAGTTATTAAAAAGTCCTGAACATTGTTCTCCTTAATACAAAAAGGCATTACATAGTCTAATCACAATCATACAGATTGGCAATAACAACAAATCCAGTAGAATTAAGTTCGTGTACCTAATTGAATTTCATTATTTTCTCTGTTGTATTGTACGAAGGCGTTATTATACGCAATTGTCCCAATTGTAACCCACATGTTCCTGTTTTACACGAAGCAATCTCAGGACATGGATTGTGCGTTCTCTCATCACATATTCACTGACAAGTTGTCCCGAGAGGTAATTACAGAGAGAGGGTCATGTATTCCACTGCGTTCAAAGTAAGAACAAGTATTGTTATTTTATTGTGTTAGCATTGCTTATGTGCAAGCTGACATGCTCACATACTTATGTATATTATGCTAATTGACATTGCAACGTCACATTTCCGCAAAGTTGCCTGGCGGTAAATTCGCCTTGCTCAAACTCTTGAGGCTGCATATAATTGAAAACATTGCACCAGTCTCATATGCCAAATGTTAACTAAAATTGTACTAAACCAAGTGCTTTAGTCTCATTGTAATACATACGTGATGCGCTTCATTGCTCGGTCAAAACCAATTAGCACGAGTTCCACCTACATAATACTCGTCTGTCATTGGCAAAACAGCTAAAAATACTTTTAAAATAAGCATTGACAGTTGACAAAATATTTTTACGCGTGAAGGTCGCGATGCGCACTTGACAGTATTGGACGCGGACATTTTACCATATGCCACTTCGGTCGCTAAGTGTTCTCAGTTCTCACTTAACAATACGCGATCGATATGATACGTCATGTGATGCTTGTTGCGATTTTAGATTTACGCGGGTGGCGGGTGCTGCTTACCTCATTCGATATGTCATTGATAGAAATTCGCGGAAAATGTGCATGATAACTAAAAAAAGATTTTTGTCCGTCTTTTAGGTTAGCAAAAAATATTAGAAACGTATTTTTCTTTTGTCCCATAAATCAATAGCAACGAAAATACAACGCGTTTAAATTTCGCGTTACGTCACTTGCCGGTACAAATTTTATAAGAGACTAGATGTTCCCGCGGTTTTACCCGCGTTTATCGTTACTGAGCCGCCCCCGCGGGTCGTAGCGTGATGTTATATAGCCTATAGCCTTCCTCGATAAATAGGCTATCCAACACTAAAAGAATTTTTCAAATCGAACCAGTAGTTCCTGAGATTAGCGCGATCAAACAAACAAACAAACTTTTCAGCTTTATAATATTAGTATGGATTGACGTCACAAGCCCCCATACCCGAACTTTAATGCGATATATCTTTGTTAATTTTTATTGTTTTGTTAAAACAATATGTTTTGTTTTTCCAATATTTTTTGCTAATCTAAAATATGTACTAATTAGAATCACTTATATTGAACCGTGTCATCATGCCTATTGCCGTTACCGACATGATCTTTCGTTGTAACATACGCATGGTCGACTTCGTGGTGTCATTATTCCTCGGTCTAATGACCGCAGAGGCGGTACAGTCGTATTGCACAAATGTTTGTCTTGTATTTTGTAAGACGCACTGCTCGAACTGGTTTGAACTATATTATAACGATAACACGATATTCTAGGCGACTGCAATACGCAGATTATGTGTCAGCAATAACAATGTAAATGGACGTGACAGGCAGTTGTGTTCACTTTTGTAAAATTTACAAGCAGTATTCCTGAAAATACTGAACTACTCAAATTCTGTTTAATCGTTTTCTGTAAATAATTAAAGTGCCTCCTTAAAGTTTATGTTCTGTAATATCTGTTCGGTGGAGGCAACGATAACTAAAAGTCACGCACTGAACATTTGTTTTTGTAACTACGTTATAAATACATATGTTTATTGCACCCTGATTTGAATGTGCATGTGCATTGCTTTGTTCGTTAAAAAAATCGTTTCGAATAACAAGTACATGCAGAACGATTGAATACTGAACAAACGGCATTGTTTTTATGTCATCCGCTGTTTTATTGCTCGGAATGCTAACGGAACATTATGTAGTAGAAAGTCTAAAACCCGCATAGTTTAAGATAAGAGAAGAGGAATGCGTGACTCTTACAATCTGGTTGCGTGTTGGTTTCATTCATTAAAGTTTTCAAAATATTTGACACCTAACAAGTCACGTAATGTATAGTTCACTCATTATCTTATGCTTTCAACGCTATTATCTTCACGTGTAAAAAATTAATTTAGCCCGAAATAGATGAGTTGATAAATGGGACACGACATTATGAGCTACTGAAGTTATGGAAGGACTTTTTGTAGCCGTCGCCGCGTCGTAGAGATTTATAGATGAGTGACGAACGAGTCGATGTGGCCGTACATCTTACTAAGCCGGCTTTAGTCTCACTGCAGCTCAGTCTTACGAGGCGCGGGCCAAAAGCGACCGCGTGTATTGTTAGATTTGAGAGGATTAGTACTGATTTGATCATTAGTTGGATAAACGTTTGACAGAAAGATGGCGAACAAATTTTAATTAATATATATCAAGGGAAATAGTAACTTTGCTCATATTATCGTGCTATGCTATGCATCATGTACCAATCTGATCTGGTTACACAACTAACATTTTTATGATCATTATTGTTATTATTGTTGTATACTAGGTAACCTTTACCTGTGCTGGAGCGTGGACACATAACCCTAAGTCGACACAGCAATTATTGCTAGAGAAGCAATAAAAATGGTCATATATTAACTGAACCATAAATTTATGTGTTTGACATAGGATATTATATATGTCCTTTATATCACGAACTACAAGCACTTTTAGTCATTACAAGAACACGCACGTGGAGCGATGCAATTCGTGACACACACACACGAGTGTCACGAGAGACTGATAACAACACCTCTAAACGCATATCTCGATTAGATAAAGAGTATCTCCAGATTTCCTGCGGTTAATATTAACTTAAATAATATTTTACCTAGATTCAGCGGTATAGAAGTAAATTACAGGTACTGTGGAAGTGTGGACACACATTTGCAATTCTTAAGAGGTATTTCGTTAAGTTAGTATTTTGAGTACAAGCAGTGCTGACATGGCTGACTTTAGCCACAGCTTATGTCATCATTTCTTGGTACCTTTGCATCTTCTTGACTTTTTCTAATAATTGCAAATTAATTGTCTGGAAGATACTAACTTGTAATCAAAATGTTCTTACATACTTTTTGCACATACGCTATGAATGATCGGATCTTTATTTCGTTTCCATTAGCGCTAAGATTTATTCTTTTGGATCTAAATACATCCACTGTGGGCGGTTGATTATTTACCTAATAAAAAAAATGTAAGTATTCGGCCTGATTATTACTTTTACCAATGTAACAAGTAGCGCCTCTAGTGAGAGAAAGTTGTAGCTTTTTGTTCAATTTCGTCACGATTCGTTTTATAGCGTACAGCATAGTTAAATACACATTATAATGGTATTTGCTAAAGATCGTATCGCGGTGTAGTAGATAAAACACCTAGATAAGTAAAAATACTTATCGAAACGTACTTCGTGTGAATGTATTAACAGAGGAAACGGCGCTATCTACTTGCCGAAACTTAATTATGGGAAACGAATTACAAATTTGTTACACCGACTTAATATTAATATTGTATTTTAATGAGCGTTGTTTGGGCAAAGACCTCATAAAACTATTACATAAGTGGATAATTTGATGTAATTACGATTGACTCAACGACTTGTAGCTATTCACATGGACGCCGGCGCCGCGCCGGGCCCCGCTTACGGTGCAATGCTCGCGTCTAACACTAAATCTGAGTAGGCGAGCTGCAACTCGTTAAACTTTTATGACATGATTTTGTTGTGAGCCTTTATAGTTTATTGGAGCATTAATGACATACTCCTAAGTGCAGCGCCTGGAATTCAATACTATCTAGAACTTTTTAATATTATTTCTCGATAATGACAGGTGAAAAGTTTCAATCGTGCAGTACAGCATTACTTAGATGATGCTACAGTATTATATCGCTAATTGATTGGCGTATTAAGAAACTACTTTAGTGACATTAATATGTAAATAATGAGTTATTTAAGTGCTTTAATAATATTATTAAAATTACTGGAATTAAAAAATGTGTAACAATTAAAACGGTATTACAATTCTCGAAAATTAATAAATTAGACAAACAGCGCAACTGGCTTTTGACAGTTATAAACCTAATGAGCTAGTTATTTATTAAGAAGTGACCTCAGGAATCGTTAGGTAATTGTTTTATAAATTATATTATCGAAAACATATATCTATTGTGCAGAGATAAGCGATTTCATATGAATTGGTGTCAAATACCCTATTAGTCAGGCATACATAATTAAATAGCTGCTCTGCAAATTCGAATAAAAGCCAGAGTAAGGGCGTTTGTGCTGTCCACGTCAACACATGAGTCATTGTTCAGGTTTCATGTTACAACGCATCGAACATTAAATGATTAAATACTGATTCTTTTGAAACATTCACAGGAAGACATCAAATCGACACAATACAAGAATGCACACAAGAACGTAAATTACAAACCGAAATCGTAAACAATAATTTAGAGTATTTTGTTGGTATCGTTTTAATTATAACGAATGAAAGTAATGCATACTATTTGGAACTGAACTCTTCCTCGACATACCAGAGTCTCGTAGACAGCTCACGGAAGCGTCTAACTTCCCCCTTTCGTACAGCTTGTTAAGTTTTCCGAGCGATAATTACCTAATTACCTTCTCCAAAAACCAGCCACACTTCATAATTATGTAAAATGGTTTAATATTTATAAATTATGTTTAGTAAGTTGGTTGTATTAATATTTAAAACGTTTTATATTGCAAAATGTGGTCGACTATTTTATTTATTATGAACATGTACACGCTTCGAGCCCGTTTCTCGAGATCAGAAACCTAAATCACTCTACGAGCCCATAAATTATTTCCATTCAAAAAGCCATTTCGATATGTCGCTCTGTCGCGAATCGCTTCGTGACGGAAGGGCAAGCGAGCGAACATACGTTCGCATTTATAATATTAGTAAGAATATTCTATGGATTTCCTGCTAAAAGCTGAATTAAGGCGAGAATAGAAGTCTTTGTAAAACCGGCCAATTATAACGGTCTACAGTCGGATAAATGCAATTCTACTTGGCTTTGACGTAACAACCTCGTAAATTAGTAGTCGCATCAAGTTCAGTAGTCAGGGATATTTCTCTCCAAGACAGATATTACTCTCCAAAATCTCTAATGCCCGGTTTCGGAGATGGTAATCTACGACGCGACGTGTCAAAACCCTCACGCTAACTGATATGATTGGGTGTCGCTAATTTAGTCAACCAACCACAACAGTTGACATGCGTTTGAGGTGTTTTGATGCGTTCATCTAATTTTTGTGTTTATCTGCCTATCAGAAATCGATTGTAAGGTTTGAAGAGTTTATAATTCCACTATATAGAATAGGCACGATGTCTGATTTTGAAAAACTGTTCTATTATGTTCGGAAGTATGTACTATTTAAAACAATATATATTTTTTGTATTGCTGTATTTTGTAGTTTTATTTTATTAAATATTTATTAATCTCACCTTAAAGCATGAGAATAAATAGGTACAGTTTTCAAAACCCTTGAATCCTATTTCATTCGGGAAAATCATTATTTTAGTGATTCTAGGTTATTGCCATCATGCCTATTGTTTTTCTAATTTTATTTTCTTATTATTTTCATATATTTCGGTTGCAAATTACTAGCATTCTTCTAACACATCAGCTAAGCTAAATTGCTTGTGTTTGAAGTGCGTTCATGTTGTTAGTGAAATGGGAATTGGAACCTAAGACCCTTCGATCGCAAGTCCAATTTCGCATTCATTGGGCCGCTTTGTCTTCGCTTTGTTCACAATAAATCCCGCTGATTTGTTGACGCTATCGTCATTTATTGTGAGACTGAATTGCAATAATACAACAATTGTCTGAAACCATAGCAACAAAGCGTTCAGAGGATCACAATAGTACTCAAATGGAGCTTGTTAGTTCATTGCTTACGAGCACCACATTAACCCACTTGTACGTCCTAGCCGGCGAACAAATTGGGCGGGCAGTCTCGAACTTTCGATACACTTGTTTTCAATTACATTCACATAAATGATATGACATCAGAGGCCTTGCCACTGTTAGAGCATTGTTATTGCTGTAGGAACAAAACAGCGCGTTACAGAGATCACAACTTTGACTCGCCTTGTAGCATGTAACAGCAATGTTTTAAGAGATATGCATAATTGTATTATAATAGAAACTTAGCGATTAGAACTGACTCGACACAGAATTGCACCAATATAAATTTTATTATGTCTTATATTAGTTCTGCGAAAGATTTCCTCGTTAAATAGTCAAGAAATAATGCGCTGTTGGCGCTTGCCCCTGTATGCTAATGTTTGCTAATTTGCGCCAAGATGTCAACCATGTTGTTTGAGGTGCACGGAGCAGAGCAGACGCGAGACGCAGATATTACCTACGCATTCAATGAGAACGAATACCTATTATTTTTCAACAATACTGGTTTGGAAACATTAAAATTTGTATTCTTTAAAAGAATAGCTATGTGTTGTTTCTGCAGAATCAGTGTCTTTGCCTACTTAGGAAAATATCGAAACATTGAAAATCGCCAGCAATATAAAATAGATATAATATTATTATGTAGAACAAGATGTAAACCACGACGGGGGTCAACTACAAAGGCGTTTATTTAAAAAAATTACAAATCTATCTTAACATGTCTGCCTACCCTAAATACTGATTGAAAAAAAATTGCGCTTATTATGTTGCCTGCGTTGTTGCCAGTACATACGTGCTCACTACTTGTTTGTAATTCAAGCGTCTGACAGATAGACACACAGACAGGCAGACGCCTTCAGCCATAAGAGGAGCGCTTCTTTTCTAAATTAAGATTGCTCACTGGACAGCGTAACCGTGAGCCTAATCCAAGATAATAAGATCTCGCGATTCACGAAGTGTGATAACTTCTGTCCAATGACGTACTTTTTATTTAAGCAAGACCAAGAAAACTCAATAAAACTTTAAGATATTCGAAGCGCATTCTGGAGAAATAGAATTGCTAATAATAAAATGATATGGCGGATTAAGACTATAAGATTTTTAATACATTATCCTGTAGCCACGCTCAAAATATCCGAAACGTCTCAAAGTACAGTGATACACAAAATCTAAACAAAATAAATTCTCCATTAAGACATGTTAATTTAATATTTAATCATGTAATAAGACTTTTCAATTGGTACAGGCAACAGATGATCTTACACACGTATTTTAGAAACAGTAGTATTTAGACTAATGTGTGTGTTTATTCTATAAGGTGAAAATACTTGTAACTGTATATTTCTGTGCAATAAAATAATATTGTTTCGTTAAGCACACACTTGTGAATGTTATTGGCAAATGTTGCAGAAATATGTTGGTTGTGGATGACCTCAGGGCGACACAACAGTCGCGTCGACAAACAATGGTGTAGTCGCACCTGGTTCACTACAACACCATTTTTATATTGTAACTAATATTTTATAATTGGACGGAATATTTTACCACGCCACAGGAATTTCTATGTACATTATTATATTGCTTAATTTATGACGTAAAGATATGAGCATTATAAAACTAATTAGACACTTTATCTTAGAAGTGGCTATCCCAGCTCGATTATGCAGGTGCATTGTTATATTTTATAGCATAGATTATTGCCGGGGAAGGGACGTGACGGGAAATTACGGTACTTTTAACACTTTCTTCGAATCAGGCATCAATTATGAATACAACAAAGCGAATGATAAAATATTCCATAACTCCGTTTAGCTTCACCTTGACTTCACCGAGTAGCAAATCAATAGGACGACAGAAACAAGACGGAATAAAAAATAACCGAACACACCAACAAAACATTAGTTTTTCAGTTAGGTTATAAAATAATGTCGGTATACTGACATAAAATAACATCGGCTGACTGGCAATTACCTATCATGATCCACGTTGTTTAACTATTCATAGACTGACACGAACTAATGGTAAAATATAATCAGGATAGATACTTACCAATATTCGTCGACACGGATGGTAATGTTTGTTATGTGACTCGTAATGAGCTACAGTTATGCATTCGGTTAGCAAATACGTTAAATATGTGTAAAACATATGGTCCAATAATGTTGCGTGCGCGGAGGAGACACCGCTGCCAGAAGCTACACCATAACCGACACTGTCACATGATATCTTGTAAAACATTCTTTCAATGGTGCACAAAAATAAATATCCTTTATCTTTTTATTTTACCTGTAATACATGGTTATGCCTGAGTGCTGCAATTTTCTCTTAAAAACCAACATTCTGCGTGAGCTTGTCAACGTCGTTGGTTAAGATTTCTACACTAATGTTAAACCGACTTAATACTTATCAGACTTAGCCAAGATCCATCTTGATAAAGCCAACTTTGATGATAATTAATGAGTGATACACACGCAGACAGACCGACAGACGCACTTGGCAGGCTTTGAACTTCTAAGACAGTTGCTTTTGCGTCATAGATTTAAGTAGTAAGTATGTATATTGGATGTCCTAATTATAAAACCATCTACATTTTACTTAAGAAACCTTATATTCGCCAAGCAAATGAGAATTAGTCAGAGGTATTTCACTTGACCGACCATTCAAATGTCGTCAACATTTTCCTTTATTATGATCAAGTATCAGACAAGCGGAGTTTTTTTTTAAGTCATTTATTCACTTGTAATAATAATAGTACAACATATAAATTTCCTCGCCCAGCTACACAGCTGATAAATAGAGTGATAGCCTATGTACTAAGAATATAATATTATGGTCAAATTGTAGAAATGGGTGTGTGCTAAATGTAGCGATACCTGTACGGGAATTCGATGCATTGAAAATTACTTTGTTAGTCATATTTTAAAAGGTAAGTGATTTTGTCAATATCAAGTTTGAGTATGTAAAATTTTGGGAATACGTTCTATAGGTATAAGTACGGTATTGTTTTAATTAACTGCCAGTGAGGAAAAATATATGTCTGGGGAAAGTCATGAGAATTAGCTCTTTTTTGCTTAATATTTTAACTGAAAAGTGTACCTATTAGTGGTATAATAACATTGTCAATGAGTAGAGCACAGAGCCTCCTCGTTCTCCCTCCGAGATGTCCACTTTAGTCTGAGATTTACTCATATCGCGGAGCCTGAATGATGACATGACTGAAGAAGTCGACAAACAACCTTTCGTCGTGTTCCTGCGGTGAGTAGAGTTGTGATACGGAACTGTATGTTGTCAGCAAGGCACAGCCAACATTTCGCGACGCAACTCGTAATTCATCTAGACATCCGTTAGGTAGTCGCAAACCATATGTCAATACGTAAACGGTAAAGTTGTAGGGGATACCATAAGCCACATTACGGGCGTTACCACACCGTAACTGTATCCCAACTGGCGAGCGGATGTGGGCGGGAGTGACCGCTCGCCGCTCCTACCACACGGACACGATGGGAACTTATCAATAATACACCGATATACGGCCAGATCACTTCGTATCCAGTTACCAACACGTCTGTTATGATGATTTGACAACAAGTACACGTTGCCCTCTTTGTATGTATTCAGGTTAATGTCAGTCCTTATGTGAAGCCGTATGATTTATTTTGACACTTCATACAAGTCTTTAACTGGTGAGAAGTCACGTGTACAGGTAATCAATATAAGAGATTATACAACTTTCGTGCGGCTGGTTTGTTATAAACTTTATCTTTTGCAGATTTCGCTCCCAGTCCCGTGTCGAAACCACACATTCTTTGAGTAATGAAATGTAGCGTATCTACTCTTCAGCCTATAAACTATCTCTCTACTATAAATCAAGTCGATCTTTTGCTTTATAGCTGCGAGAAAGAAAGACAAACCAAGAAACATATGTTACAGTACAATATCTTTGTGCTGTATCTACAATCTACATCGCAATCTTATGATCTTTATCGCACGTTCAATATCTATTAAATGTTTCTACTATCCGTGATCAACACGTAGTCGTTAGTATATAAGATGCATCTTTGGATAATTATAACTAGACTATACTACAACTTTGTCTCATTTATACCTAATCATATACTGCCAAGAAGTTTGGCAAATTGGTGACCCCGACGAACGAATACGCAGCAAGAAACATGGCACAATCACCATGCAAGGCGAACATAAATCAGCAAGGAACACTTGAAGTAGCTGCTGGCACCTCGGTTTTATCTCGCATTCCGGAATTTTGGAAAGACCAACCAAGATTATGGTTCACGCAACTAGAAGCCATATTAGCACCACAGAAGCAAGGAGACGAATACAAATACTGTACAGTAATAGCAAAATTATCCAAGGAAGAAATACTACAAGTTAGTGACCTAATCACTTCACCACCGACTACAGATAAATATAAAAACATCAAGGAACGTTTAATTGATTGTTACGAAGAAACAGAACAGCGACAGTTTCAAAAATTAATATCAGAGACAGAACTCGGTGAACAAAAACCTTCGCAGTTATTACGTCAAATGCGAGTCCTCGGGAGAGGAAAAATCAGTGACGAAACAATTAAACTACTATGGTTCAGGCTTTTACCAACATCAGTTACTACGGTTCTAGCAGTTACGGAAGACATGGAAATTGACAAACTGAGCCAAATTGCAGACAAAATAATAATGAATTCAAAAGTAACCGAAATATCAGCTGTTAGCAACGACACTTCAAACGACAACAATACAGCATGCATTTTAGCCCAGCTAGCAAAATTACAGATAGATATTGACGCAATTCAGCAAGGTCAATATGGCTATCGACCCAGCACGCACAATCATTTCAAGAAACGTCAACAATTCCCGATTATGAGGCCGAGAACAAACTATAGAGGAGCAAATCGATTTTGTTACTACCACGAAAGATTCGGAAAATATGCAAGGAACTGCATTAAACCATGCGGTTGGAAACCAATGACTTACGTACGGAACCAGGGAAACGAATAAGAGCACAGACAACGGCGAAACTCTGTGCAATCCACCCATCCAATCGCCTCACCATTACCGACCGAAAAAGTGGTATGAAGTTTTTGATTGACACGGGCGCAAATATTTCAGTCATTAGCAAGCAACAGAGATATTCAATTTTACAAAATGAACAATACACACTATACGCTGCAAATGGGACTAAAATTAGGACTTACGGCGAGAAGACGCTTACCTTGAATTTAGGACTACAACGATGTTATAAATGGAATTTTATAATCGCCGATGTTACACAACCAATAATTGGAGCAGATTTTCTAGAGCACTATAAACTATTAGTCGACATAGCAGGTCGCAAACTTATCGACAAAGTTACAGAGCTGACAACGCATGTAACTTCAGAAAAAGCGACACAACAAACAATTCGTACTATCGCAGTGGGAACGAATTCACGTATTACGCAACTTTTAAACAAATACGAAGACATCACGAAAGAGTCCTCTCTACGCAATGCGCCCAAACATAAGATTGAACACCACATTATCACTACAGGACCACCCGTCGCAGCTCGGGCAAGACCATTACCTCCAGAAAAATACGACATAGCCAAAAAGGAATTTCAAAATATGATAGAGCTCGGAATTTGCCGACCGTCAGATAGCCCATGGGCAAGCCCATTACATATGGTAAAAAAGAAAAATGGCGAATGGAGACCGTGCGGAGACTATCGAATGCTCAATAGCACGACAGTACCGGACAAATACCCACTACCAAGATTAACTGACTTTACATACATATTAGAAAATAAGAAGATACTAAGCAAGATAGATATACGCAAAGCATACCACTGTATTCCTGTTAAAGATATAGAAAAAACAGCCATCATCACACCTTTCGGACTTTTTGAGTACTTAAGAATGCCTTTCGGATTACGCAATGCGGCACAAACATTTCAACGATTCATGGATTCCTTATTTAGAGATTTAAACTTCGTATTTATATTTGTAGACGACTGTCTCATCGCATCGGACAACGAAGATTTGCATTATCAGCATTTAGAAACGGTTTTCAAACGTTTACACGAGAATGGAATAAACATTAATCTCGAAAAATGCGAATTTCTCAGAAGGGAAATAGATTTCTTAGGTTATCATATAACGAGCCAAGGAATACAACCTACCGAAGAAAATTACAAAGCAATCATGGAATTTCCCAAACCGAAAACAATTCAAGAATTAAGACGATTTTTGGGCATGGTCAATTTCTACAGAAGTAATATTCCACGCGCAGCGGAAAATCAAAGAATTTTAAACGAATATCTACATGGTTCAAAAAAGAACGATAATTCACCTGTTCCTTGGACAACGGAAGCAGACAAAGCTTACGAAAAATGCAAGGAAAGCATGAAAAACGCAGTGTTAACAGCGCATCCTTCCCGCAACGCATCACTAGCGCTCATGACCGACGCTAGTGCTACTTGCGTTGGTGGAGTTTTACAACAAAAATCCGGACGCAATTGGGAACCATTAGGTTTTTTTTCACAAAAATTGAGCGAAACTCAACAAAAATATTCTACGTTTGACAGAGAGCTGTTAGGAATATACATGGCCATCAAACATTTTCACAGATTAATCGAGGGAAGAGAATTTACAATATTTACGGATCACCGACCTTTGACATACGCATTCTCCCAAAAACCATCATCAAACGATACACCGCGACGGGTCCGGCAGTTAGATTTCATTTCACAATACAGTACCAACATTCAACACATAAGCGGACGTGACAATATTACCGCCGATGCCTTATCTCGAATAGAGGAAATATACGTGCCATCACCTATCGATTACGCTGAACTGGAAAAATGTCAATCAACAGATAATGAACTAAGTAAATTACGTGACAATAAAAGATTAAAATTCAAAAACATTACGCTTCCGGGTTCCACAATAAACATCACCTGCGACACGTCTACTGGAAAAAGCCGCCCCTACTTACCAAAGCAATTTCGCAAACAAATTTTCGATACCATTCATGGTATGAGCCATCCAGGAAAAAGAACTACGAGAAAAATGATAACCCAAAGGTATTTATGGCCGTATATGAACAAAGATATCAATAATTGGTGTAGATCATGTATAGCCTGCCAAAAATCAAAAATACAACGACATACGATATCACCTCCTGGTACATTTATGACAGCGCAACGTTTTGAACATTTACATATTGACATCGTCGGACCACTTCCGATTTCACAAGGGAAGAGATATTTAATCACAATCATAGATCGTTGTACGTCATGGCCCGAAATATTTCCGGTAGAAGATATAACTGCAGAAACAGTAGCCAAGACACTTTTCGAAGGATGGATTACTCGTTTTGGATGTCCATTGCGCATTACTACGGATCAAGGCCGACAGTTTGAATCAAGAATATTTGAGTCACTCTCACAATTTTTGGGAATACATAAAATTAGGACAACACCTTATCATCCGCAATCCAATGGAATGATAGAGAGATTTCATAGAACTTTAAAGGTGACGTTAATGACAAGAGAATCCAACGAAAATTGGTTAAAAGAAATTCCAACAGTTTTACTCGGGTTGCGGAGTAGCTTGCGAGAAGACACAGGTTATAGTTCAGCAGAGATGACATATGGAACGCCAATACGACTCCCTGGAGGATTTTTTGAGTCATCAGCAGCACAGTTATCAACGTACGAAGAGTTTGTAAAACAAATTCAAAAGGACATCACACAAATGACATCAATTCCGAAAAGAAGAAACCACAACCAAGCTATATTTGTGCATCCCGAACTCAAAGAATGCTCACACGTATTTGTTCGGTGTGATAGAATTAAGAAAGCCCTGACACCGCCGTATGAAGGACCCTACCCAGTAATTAGTAAAACAGATAAAACATTTTGCATTAGAATTAGGGATAAAGAGACAGTGATATCAATTGATAGATTGAAACCAGCATTCATGATCAATGACGAATCAAACTACGTGCCAGATTCAAAGGATTTCTACAGACATTCACACACGTACACTACACGATCGGGACGTAAAGTAAAGCCAGTAGTACGTCTATAAAAAATCGCTGATATAAGCAAGCTATTCGTATATATATTAACATAGATCTTAACATATACCATTAATTCACAACTACTCGTAACAACAAGACATCTAAAATGGGAAATCAAAGTTCTAAGGACCAGATAACATACAATAAGGACAGTTGCCTCAATCAAAACGAAGCGGACAAACTCCGTAACCTGATCCAGGAGGACTTACGGTGGACAAGAAATGTTGCAATGGGACAGATTATTTTAACAATCGGCGTGATCCTACTTTACGGCATAATGAAAACACTGGACAGAAGAATGAAGAGTTTAACGGAAAAAATAATAAACACTCGTGCAACAGCTAAGTCAAAATTACATACGTCAGCAAATCACACCACAACAGGCGTCATCAAATTCCACCGCGTACAATAGCATTATTATTTATATACATCAGCAAATAACTAGTAAGGTCTAGGTCAAATTTATATTGTAAACACTATTACCATAATAATATTTTTTTTTTTTTTTTTTTTAAAGGGGGGTGTACTGTTACAGTACAATATCTTTGTGCTGTATCTACAATCTACATCGCAATCTTATGATCTTTATCGCACGTTCAATATCTATTAAATGTTTCTACTATCCGTGATCAACACGTAGTCGTTAGTATATAAGATGCACCTTTGGATAATTATAACTAGACTATACTACAACTTTGTCTCATTTATACCTAATCATATACTGCCAAGAAGTTTGGCAAACATACATTTGTATTTATAATATTAGTATAGGTTCTATAATAAATACCTACCCCAATCCGTAATTGAGTCCGTCCGTGTATCTATGTAGCAATATACATATATACATATTTTAATGATTTCTATAGTATATTTAGTAGTTTAAAGCAGAGTTCTCTACTTATTAAAATCTTTTATAGTGTATTACTTACACTACACAATATTAGTTAGAATTTCATTTAAACTAACTTTATAACTTTATTTCGTAAAGGTTTGAAAATACACATACAATAATATTTATAACTGGTCCAGAGAAACTCAATTTAGTTTGTAACGATGGCACCTGTGCTAGTGAAATTCACTGTATTACAGTTGTCAAGCGCCTTCCATTTCATGTGTGTACAGATAAAGAAGTTAACAAACAAAAATAAGCATTATTGTAAATAAATGTTTTATATATAATATTTTAACCAACAGCACTTGTTATAAATTCAGTGTGATTCATTCGTGTGTGTGTGTGTGTGTGTGTGTGTGTGTGTGTGTGTGTGTGTGTGTGTGCGCGTGTGTGTGTGTGAGGGTGTGTGTGTGTGTGAGGGAGGGTGTGTGTGTAGGTGCATGCGAGGGTATGATTGTTCAGAATGAAGAAATATGTATGTACTTATTAATAACTTATTATGAACAAAGAGGACAACAAAGTTCAATTTGTCGTTCCTAAATCAACGCTAAAGTGTTTTCGTGTTATGCATAAAATGTTTAGTTTACGTGCCTACGGCAATTATGAATTTCTTTTAGGCTATGCAAATTCGCTTAACCAGGTCAAAATCAACAATCCCACTCGGTGTACTTCTACATAAACCTACTATTTTTACTACAGTTTACTTAATTCATGGAACATTCCGTTTCTTTCTCTCATAATGGTGTTAGAGCGGGACGGCAACACGGTACTGCGGTCGTAATCTCATGGTAAATCATTTGGAACGTAAATGCTTGCGTATGCGCCACAATGGGTGATAAGAACACTGAGTCGCATCGAGAAAGCCGCTTTTGCAGGTATTGTGCATGCGGCGAGCGCGCGGCGCCGGCGCACTGTCATGACTTCTCTACTCGCAGAGAAAGCTTCGTGTCGAATGGGAAACCATTATTGTATTCTACTGGCTGTCATTTTCAATGAGCAATATGAGTTAACTATAACTACGAGTAGGCCAGCCAATAACGAATAAGATCTAGGGCAGTTCTTTTTATTCAAAAAAAATAACAAAGGCATAAATGTTTTGTCATATATTTGAATGTGTAAATATTTTTAAACATTATAATATATTTCGTATTAATATTACGTAAGAACCTATTTATTAATCAGTGTAATCCGTAATTAGGTTTATTTACAGTTATGTTAATTATTTAGCTGTTTTGTATGTAATTATAATATAACTGTATAATAAATCATAGCCAGTTGCACTCACTGATCCGTAAACGATTAGCGAGGTTAAGCAACGTTGGGTGCGGCCAGTCTATAGATGGGTGACCGCTTAGTGGTATTTCATCTGAGCGTCTCTGTGCTTCGAAGGGGAAGGAAAAGGTCGGTCCCGGTTGTTGTCAAATTGACAGCAGTCGTTAAGCCATGTCAGAGGCCTACGGGCGGCTTGAACAACTCTTGACAACAGGTTGACCACTAACCACACGAAAAGAAGAAGAGAAGATAATAAATAATAATGATTTGTGTATAAATATAATTGTATTCTAATACAAATGAATAAAGCAGTAATGCGCATAATTGTATGCCATGCGTATAGATTAATGTTCAATGTTCGAATACAGCTGTTGCGCACAACGCAAAACCTACTCGGCAGAATAAGGTGCGTACAATTATGTAAATTAGTTAAAATACACACAAATATGATACTAATAAAATTGTGCAAATCGGTAGAATAAAGTTACTTGGTAATTTTTATAACTTTCTTTTAAAATATATAAAGTTCTAGTTGAAATTATGTTTTATTTGTCACAATAAAAATGTTTATCCGTCGAAGGAAACCGCAGAAAGAAGGCAGTAATCTACATCTGATAGAGAAAGTGGGTCATGGTAAAATCACAACCAGTTGTAATACATTTATAGAATTTAGAAAATATATCCACTTATGTCGCACACAACATAGCGCCTTTAACCCAAAGAGTTAAGGTGTATTTTATTTTATTATTATTTATTTGGGATAACAAACAACTGTGTAATAAAGCTTAATACTACTAAGTACATAGATCTTATAACAATTTAAGTAATTACACAACCAGCACCATTGTCCACAAAATAATGCAAGGTACAAGTAACTATGTAGGTGCCAGGCCTTAGCAAACATACAAGTTTTTTTATGAAATTTATAACAGATTTTGAGTTTAATTAAAAAATATGTTTTGCGTGATTGATATCAAATTAATAATAGTTGATGTAATATAATTTAATATTACACCAACAATTAGCCGCTTACGTTTAGGTCTAAAATAATAAGGAGTCAGCCTATAATTCTCTATCGAACAGCTTTAAAGCTCGAGCTTCTGATAGTTCTGCGATACAAAAAGCGCCAGTTTCTATTGATTTCCTGACTTTTTGGTTATCGGCAAGTGACAGGAATGGACAAATTGCTGCTTATTGAAATGACTCTACAATTGCTGGGTATAGAAGTTTGCCTTTGAATATAGGTACTTTCAGGTGAAATCCTATAGTAATGAAAGAGTAAACTAAAAACGAAATAAGCAAAACTAAATCCTAACTAATATTATAACGCAAATGTGAGTTTGTTTGTTTGTTACGCTTTGAAGCCTTAATACTTGACCGATCATCATAAAATTTTGCATGTACGTTGTCATAGAAAAGGAAATCAATATACAAGATGTCCCAGAATATGTAAATCAAATTGTAACGGGAGATTCCTTAGGTAAGGACCTTTCAAATGCGCTAAATAAAAAAATAACAAAATTATGACCTTTGTGTAAAAATAAAAAAACCAAAGTGTTTAAAAAAGTACGACTTTTTTCAGACTTTCAACTACAACTGCTTCGTTTATGGCTAATTATAATTTTATTTCACTATTATTATTTGTTAAGGATTGATTCGTCAAACTGCAACGTTTCTTTTTTAAACTGACGTTTTGAAATCACAGCATTATTTTGGTGTATTTTTTGCACCGAAGAAAATCTTGTTTGTTTGTTTTTTATTTTTACACAAAAGTCATCATATTAATTTTTTTTATTTAGCACATTTGAAAGGTCCTTACCTAAGAAATCTCCCGTTACAATTTGATTCACATATCCTGGGACACCTGTATATGTTATTAGAATCAATATTCATAGTTACGTAATAATCCGTGGGTGACTAACTCTGCGCAACGGAGACATTGGTCAGTGTTTGGCTTTCCTTTTCCGATTGCTTTAAGCCAATATACCTCTATCGTCATCCTATCTAGATTGAATCAATCTTACACAATTTGTATACAGTTCACTGGTTTAATTAAATTTATTTATTTATTTATTTAAAAAACACCTTAAACTATCTTTACAGGACTTATCCTAATACGACAGCTAAGAACTAAACACTATTTAAAAACTACATTATTTACAATCACGGTATTACGTCTAAGTATTCAAATAAAGTAAAAATTAATATTATATATTATTCTGTTTGTAACATAGAATAAATAGTAATTCCTTTGCGAATTCACCAAAACAACATATAAACACATCAATGTTAACATGTAGATCATTGATGGTACGGATAGCTCTGGTTAGGGGTGCTTTGGCGAGTAAGTTGGTTCTCGCTGTAGGTACCAATAGCAGAGGCAAATGATTGTATTTAGCGTACAAGTACTGTATTTTTACCTGCTATATTATATTTCAGTATTTATTGAATACCAGCTTATGCGCGCGGCTCCGCCCACGTCATTAAAAAGTTTCCCAAGGTTTTAAACTACATCTGTACCAAATTTCATCTAAATTGGTTAAATGATTTAGCCGTGAAAAGGTAACAGACAGACAGAATTACTTTCGAATTTATAATATTAAGTAAGGATAAATAGATCGCAGGATTAATATTTGTGAAAGCTAAGCTTTGCACATTATATTAATTTTGTTACACACTAAATTGAAATGGAATTTCTAATCTGCATCCATTGATTGTAAAACTGCTATAATACACACTACATCATTTACCTACATAATATCATCAGCTCGTCTGTACGTCGCGCGTTGATAGAAAAGAGCAAAACATCTGCCATCAACGTTTCACACGATTCCACTCACAACTGATTATATTTCAGAAGCTCAGCGAGTGGTTAGTGGTTACATAACGAACCATCTAATGTGAGTAGCTTGTCGCCATGGTGCGTACCCGAACTATTATGTGACTGTCAATAAAATGTGCTCTACTTTCTAGTTTAAGCATTACTGAAAGCAACTCTCAATAAATAAACAGAGAATGTATATTATTTACTAATCGCTTTCTCTGTTTTAAATTGAACGAACACTGCTGTTTACCGTGTACTGTGCTTTACCTGACGCATGCCGCCAGTGTCGCTAATGGCAACCACCCCAACAGGACAACAAATAAAATTACCTGTCAAAGAAAATTGTAATGTGCACCTTTTTAGAAGCATAAAGGTCAAAATTATTATCCTTCTAGAAAAGAGTCAAAGATATAATGCTCGATATCCGGCATTCGTTGTATTGAAATGCTTTCGCAACTAATCCTAATCCTAACTAATATTATAAAAGCGAAAATGAGTTTGTTTGTTTGTTACCTTTTCACGCCTAAACCACTGAACCGATCATCCTGAAATTTTGCATATACGTTGACAGGTGTACAGAAACGGACATAGGCTACATTTAATCCCGAAAAAAATTACTGTTCCCGAGGAAAACAATAATAACGTTCTTATGATAATAGATGGCGCCACGTGTCTTTCAAATCATGATTGAATTCTAAATTAACGCGAGCGAAACCGCGGGCAAAAGCTAGTATTCTATATACTTATATATCCTAACTTTCAATGTATATGAATGTGCATTACTCTATACGAATATTATAAAGCTGAAGAGTTTGTTTGTTTGTTTGAACGCGCTAATCTCAGGAACTACTGGTTAGATTTGGAAAATTATTTTAGTGTTGGGTAGCCTATTTATCGGGTAAGGCTTTTGACGCTTATCCATATAAAATTCGACCGGAAAATCTTTTTGTGTGCCTATTTACTAAATCCGTAGATTTGCGTATTAGGTATTATATTATAAAATTATTGTGTAACATATAAATACATGATTAAATTTAGATATCCAAATAGCTATCTCATTCATAATATTAGTAGGACGCAGAGTGAAACAGTTATCATGTAAACTACTTACCTAAAAATATTATAATACGTCAACTGGGAATGAACAGCACTTATAATATAGTACGTAAATGAAAAGTATGTTTAAATATGATATTAAATATTAACAGTATCACCGTTGTCGCGGCTCGCGGCCCGCAAGAGCCGCGGTATTGAAGATGATGAGTAATATGGAGGTGGTTTAGCAATGGCAAAAAATTATTTAATACGAATAAACATAGCAATGTTAATATAGTGTGCGATATTACGATGTCGTGAGCTTGTCGCGTTGATAACGGATGTGATATTCGTGCGTGTGCGTGTGCAATGATTTCCTAATTGTACCTGTCGCCGCTACAGACAATACATTAATGTAACCTATTGGAAATAATATTTCTTAGCTTCAATTAGAAACGTACGGTTTACACTTATTATACGAAATTATCGTTTTTATTAATCGTATAGCCTTCAATAAATTAACTACCTAGGCCTGTGTTTTCATTGGAAAAACCGAGTAAATAAATAATAATAAGCAGTACGAGATTGTTACTATAGCATAGATTAAATAAAATCTAAATCTTATAGTCTAGGGCGCAAGTGATCGATGGATATTTTCACGGCACATATTCTGATTTGACACTTTTAGACATGAATGTTTACGTGTTACAAGGGGTGTTACATAAATTAATATTAAATGTGTCAAAATATACTAAAATGTATTTATCAACACGATAACCAAAATTGTGTAATGAGTCGAACAAGTATGATGAATGAGCGATATCAATGAGCGGTTAACAAAGGAGCGGGCGTGCCTTAAACATGCACCCCACGTTACACGACCATCGTTCCGCGACACTTCCTCCTGTTTCGTGTGAAGAAGAATGTGAGGGAGGCCGGAGTGTTTTTGTGCGGCTTCCTTCGCAGCGGCAGACGTGGGAAACCTACGGGTTAACCTTCCCTGACCTTTCCCCACTGGCACTCCGTTACGTCGCTAATAATAGGTAATAGAGACAGTTTTATTACCCATTTTGTGGACTGTGGTGCTGCGTCTGCTCTTTATCTTATTGCCTAAAAGAAATAGACAAAATCGTTGCGTATGTACGCTTCTTTTTGGAATAGTTTGAATAGCTTTTCACTCAGCAACATACGTCATGTGTTATCTGTTGCTGGTATCACTTGACACTATTGTTAACATTAGATTTTCTATGTACTAAACACCTAAATATATTAAGGAGGCGATGCATTAAAGCCTGTTTTATTATTTTGGCTATACTTGAATTTGCTTCTTTTCTGTGTCTGTCGTGTTATGTGATTCAGATAAGTACGACGTTTTCAGTTTCGCGATGATGAGGCCTTTTCTTTCCGTAAGCCTTCTATGAGTATGGCTCTACCAGCAGTGATAATCCATATTATTTAAATAAGTTGTGATCTTTATATAATCTTTCATATTAATTCTAAATTAAATTTTCTGTCCTCATAGGCACAATAAGGCTTCAATGCGCTTTATGTGAATTCAAAATTTTGATCATCTATACTAATATTATAAAGCTGAAGAGTTTGTTTGTTTGAACGCGCTAATCTCAGGAACTACTGGTTCGATTTGAAAAAATATGTTAGTGTTGGATAGCCTATATATCGACGAAAGCTATAGGCTATATAACATCACGCTACGACCCACGGAGGCGACACAGTAACGATAAATCCGGGTGAAACCGCAGGTACATCTAGTTTAGAATAAAATGATACCTCGTAAAAACCATTAGTTTTATTTCAAATTATCTTTGTCATGCCTAAACAACCATGACCATAAAACCTTTATATACATTTACTACATGCAAAACCTTTGCTTTTTAATTGTTATCTTACTTTCAACAATTGAAACATAAACATGTCAATGTTAAGAAATGTTGTTGTTACTTTCAAACTGACATCGACTTCACCTTACTTTATTGCAGTGGAACTGGCCTAACGGTTACTCAATGTACAAGTAGTTTAAGGTTAAATATTTTGCTAAAGTAAGTAAAGCCGTTGGTTATCAAAATATCTCGTACAATCTTCAAATCTGGGCCGCACTTTCACCGGGTGTGTTATGGCTGTGAGTGATTTAATTTCGCGACGAGAAGCGCCCACCCCGACCCGCCGCAGCTCCGCTCAACTTATCTGACAACTTGTGCCATCGACGTGACAAGGTCTTTCTGCTTGAACAGCGTAAGCTATTATATGCCTGTCAACTGTACGGATTGCGCACTGGTTAAGTAGTATTTGTAAATCATGCGCAGTGCAGCAGTGGATATCCGCTCAAGACCAATGTTTATGTGATTCACAGATGTTACAGAATCTCAGTTTTCTTTTTGTCCATTGCTTGAAAGTTGATAAACACTAAACACAAGAGTTATGCCTACTGCAATTCTTATCGTTTCGGAATAGCGGCAAGAAACATGTTGAACTTAAATTCAGATTTGGATTAAATAGAAAATGTAAATGATGCTAACTCATCGTATACGTTCAATTAGAAGCACGAAATCGTTTCAAATTCTGACCAAGATCATTTACAAAGATATGAGATGTATTCGGAGTGTGAAATGAGCACGTTATAGTGGTCAGAGGGCGGCACATGAGCGGTCACAGGGCCGGTAATGCGTGCGCGTGCGCACTTGTCGTAAGTTTACAAATTGTAACACAAGTTTGTAAACACGCGCTCATTCTAAACTGAGATGTGTTCGTGTTTTTAAACAATTAAGAATTGCGATTCGCGACTTCAATGAAATAAGTATTTCGTTTACCTACAAGGCATTACAGTTTTATTTGACAATATTGCTGCGGCGCCGGCGGATCGTAAATGTCATAAGCAAATCATTTATTATCAACAATTTTCGGGCTATTTTCGGGTGTTGTGAAGCGTTGCGTTTAAGATCGTACCAAATATGATAAGAAACATATAAATGTGTAAAAAGCAGTGAAAAATGATGAGGAACTGTTTTACTGTTTGACATCAGCAGCTATTTGTTCAAACTTTCAATAATAAATGGCGTCGAACATATTGAACACATTGTGGTTTTCCACAAACATTTGATTTTAATCGATATGAATAATTCATATCTTATTTTATCTCTTTAGACAGTTGTTGAAAACAGGTTTTGATGTATTTTAATAGTTCTTGGGATTATAACAGTCTTGTCTACGTTACAAGAACAATTATATGTTTAACATTGTGGTGTAAAGCCTCCGGGAATCGATTATTACCGTTAGGTCCGGGGCCGAGACAATACTCTCGGAATTCACAGCTTTTACGAACATCATTGTTCATCCATCTACAGCGTCGCTTAAGACTTCTTAAGAATTGTACCCAATACTACCATCCATACAATAGGTACCTACTTTATTACTAAAATATTAACATCAGCCTCTTTACCGGTCGAGCTAGAGTTGGTTTTTGAGTTTGTAAAGTGTAAGTAATTTCGTTGTCATTGTTTCGGTCTGCTTTATAATTTTTATGATTTTATGGCTCAACACGTGTTTTGGCCATAGTAGTGTAAAAATTTATTTCTTCATACCTAGTTTGTTTTCAATTAATATCAGAAACAACATAATGAAACGAAATTTGTGCTTTTATTTGTTTATTGAGCATATTAAATGTATTAATTTTGTGATTTTATTAGTATATGTGATTTTATAGGTATATTATAAATATAGTTATAGAAAGGTTACACAAATATTGCGTGGAGGAGCAGCCGCGTCGGACATTCTAACATAGCATTCCTACCCATAACATAGCTAAGCGTTACGTTCAAAAAACACAATTTTATCAAAACACACATTAAAATTAAAAGAAATTGTGTTCTGATAAGTTTCATAAGAGGTATAAAATGAAATGCTTTGTCGACTGTCGTAAAATTAAATTTTAAGATTCGTTCCACGTAACTACTAAATTTATGATCGAATCGAACAAAGTACAATCGTGTATCATTCATGCCTACTAAAAACAATTGGAATTCTCGTCTCTAATATTAGTTGCACTCGATTAAGTTATTTTTAATTTGGCGAAGGATTTTTGATTATGAGAAAACGTTTAAAAACATTAAACCGTTACTTACCTGTTCGAGGAGGTCACAGTGAGCACAATTAAATGTTATTAGATCGTTATTTTATTTACGATGAAAGGTAAGCCGACCTCGTCCGGGTATTGATAGTAGGTATTCTTGAATGAAAATATAGTGGAGTGTTCGCGATAACAATAAAATATTAGAGTGCTATAAAAAACTGTTAGGTTATATTCAAAATACAAGTTATTATGTAAGCAAACATTTGTTACGTCACAGGTTTAAGAACATTATAATAAAAATATTATAAAATGTATGTTTTCGTAGGTTAGCCAGGTAGCTCTACCTTTTATTATCGGGCACAAGGGACACCCAGACGCGGAACAAGTATTAGCGAATAACTCAACATGTTGTGCCGCGTAGGGAACTATAATAGGGATCAACTCCGGGAGCAGTGCTTTACCTACTCGGCGGCGGCGCAGAGGCAGTGCGCGGCGAGCACTTGAACCACTGAGCCATCCGTGCACTCGAAGAAATTAATTAAGGATCCACTTTTAAGTTAAAAGACTTAAGTAGTTGGAATATTATTAGTAAAAGATGATTTAACTACATAATATTTATTAATCTACTTGCAAAGTGCTTCATTTTGTTCGTTCGTATAGCAACGGCAATCTTTGCAAACTACGTACTTACCTATGTAATAAATAACATATTATATTATTAATTTATTATCATAGACTTGATTACCTTACCTTATGTAAGCATCATATAATAAACATTCGATGTTTTGTCCTAACTAATACATAATCTATTATAATTTATAAGTCAGATGTAATTTATAATTTAGACAGGGTTATGCAAACAGGGCTGCAGTCTGTAGACCACACAGGTATATATTTTGTTTAGTGGGCATCGTGTCATCAACTCGCACGTGCCTGTGATATGACTCATCGATGGAATGCCGGTCGAGCGGTCATCGTGGACAATTCGTACAAAAATGCTTTTGTCATTAAAAAAGTATATAGTAATTTTAAAATAGAATTCATATTAAATACGTCTTTATTCTCTATAGCTATAGATGCATGAACCTTGAAACAGTTGATTTGGATTCAGATGTCACACATTTAACCGCTTTGTTAATTTAGTCGGTAAATAAATTTTTATGTTCTGCGCGTCATCGAAACATCACAAGGTAAATGAAATGTGGAGTGACTATAACAAGATTCGTTTTATATTTAGAACATAAATATAATGTTCATGTTGACACGTCGGATTTAGACGTGCGATGGCGCAGCAGGTAGGACAATAAATACAGATAAGTTCCCCATTTTAACACATTGTACGCTCGAGTGCTTGCCACAAATAAAGCACCTGATGACAGACATGACCGAAAGTAACAAGTGGAATTAAGTGGATGCAAGTTCTTTTTTGGCTCATTGATTAACAAAGATCATACTTTATACTTATCTATATCTTATGAAAATACACAGATTTCTCTACTATTCTATGAATATTTATGAAGCATTATTACACAGAAAATAAGACAATAATTACCTATGTTAAGTTTCTAATTTCTAAGCTGTTGAGAAGTGACGTGGATTAAATCAGATTGTTTAATCTGCAACGTGGAATATAGCAGCAAAGTAAGGTTTTAATGCATACCTTGACCACGAATAGCCCGCCAAACGAATAAGAAGCGGGACGAGCGTCGTCGATGATAAAGCCTCCAACTCAAGGACTGAACACACAACACAAGAAAACTTGTTGTCACTGTTTCGAAACGCACCACTTGAACACGAATCGGTGAAAACAAAGTTATATGAAAAGCACGGCAACAGTTATTTCGACAGTTTTCGTATTGGTATGTAAATACTCTCACAATATCAGCACTATTATTGTTACAACAGGTTTTATTTACGATCGTACGACATCACGCACTCACCCGACACACCTGTGAAATACGCTACAGTTCCGCGCTGACTGAATACGCCGCGAGACAGAGATAGCGACATGTCGTCAGAGAGAGATACACGATGACGTGGAGGGAGGACGACCGCTAGGCTTCAAGAACGCACACTGCTCCAAATGCCAGTCAAAATGTTTACTATTTATTTAAATTATGATTATTGTTTTGAGGTTTAGCAAGTAGCATTAAATGTAAAATTGTAAAATATTTTCTTGTACTATTACACTTTAGTAATAAAATCGACATACTTACCTCATATTTTAATAGCGACTCTGCGATTAAATTAATGAAGATAATAATATATTAGTACTTATTTACATAATGATAATGATAATTTCGATTTTCAACTAAGTATTCAAAATATACAATATTATATTTATTGGTTATTCCAAAATGCCATGTTAGTTTTGTCCAAGTTAATTTATTTTTGTTTCATCTACGCTCATTGTCAAATTGAGTAAACAACATCCTAACTAATATTATAAATGCGAATATGAGTTTGTTTGTTACGCTTTTACGCCTTAACTAATCGACTGATTATCATGAAATCACGCATACACGTTGTTAGGCATACGGAAAAGGACATAGGGTAACTTTCATCCAGAAAAAATGGCCTATACTAATCTAACCCACATTTACGCGAGCGAAGCTACGAGCAAAATCTAAACCTTAACTATATGTAGAGTAAAACTATATAAGTTAGCTATCATTCCATGAAACTAGAATGTTTGTGTCCGCCGAGCGAGCGCTCGGGCGCACTGTGCCGCCGTACCTCCTGTTACCTGGCACGGCTGGCACCGGCGAGCACGGCGAGCGCGGCGCGGCTCCCCGCGCGCCGCGCCCCGCGCCCGCGCCCCGCGCCCCGCGCGCTTTGCACCACTCTACCCAGAGCCGTTGTGACTACAATCCAAGAAAACTTGCAAAACTTATCTTAACTTAATTTTTGAAATAAGTAATTTACTTTAAAGTTATAAACTGTTTATGTAAGCTAATTCTTAATTTTATTGTTAAACAGTTTTAGGTGTGTAATAGGTTGTACCTATTATCTTATCTTATCTTATGTGGGGGCCAGTCAGTGCAGACCGGCGACACTTCGACCCAGTGGGATCTTTTGTGTCGACACTCTCCCAATAACGACTGCCATAGATGTTCATGGCAGCCGGGACCGACGGCTTAACGTGCTCTCCGAGTCACGGAGCAGGCGATAATTGTCAATCAATACGCACATAATTTCAAAAAGTCATATAACTTCCGAAAGTCAGAGGTGCGCGACGTGGGTTCGAACCTGAGACCCTCTGCATTGCAGTCTGTTGGTCTCCCCACTGAGCTATCGCTGCTCTAGGTTGTATTAACTACCTTAATAATGGAAGCTTGGCAAATTAAATTATACATATATGTATATCTATCAGATAACTCGATAATTGTGAATTGTTATTTCTGCCGTCATAAGGAAAAAAGGCGTAGGTATTATCAACTTTTTTTTCGAAATTGTTTTTTTTTTACGTATTTGCAATGAGTAAAAAAAGACGCATCAGCCAGTACCTATAATATAAATTCTATTCAGTGCGAGTAACTCAGACTAAAACTACTTAAGTTTAGACTGAGTAGAAATAAGGCAAGCCTTCAACTTGGAGGCGTTCTTTAACGACTGACTACCGCACTTAATGATTCTTAACATTTGACTCCTTCATAAAAGAGTCACAATTAAACATTAGATGTTTCTGACAGAGTGGATAGGTACTAACTGCTTTTCATTTCGGAGAAGTGATTTTGATGTCGTCTGCGGCCTTGACTCCTAAAGCGCATAGGCGTTAGCTAGAATAAAGACGCCGCGCCCGCGCCGGCCGCGCGGCAGGAAACTGTAAAATATAGAAAATGTACAAAACTTGGGAATCGATTGCCATGTTTTCTACTTTACTAACTAAATATTAGGATTTTATTTTTATACTACTTAGGTGGCAAACAAGCATACGGCTCACCTGATGGTAAGTGCTCATCGTAGCCTATCGACGCCTACAACACTAGAGGCATCACTTGCGCCTTGCCGACCCTTTAGGAAAGGAGGAAGTGGGAAGGAGGAGGGGCGGCAAGGGAAAAAGTGGGTGATTGGGCCTCCGGTACTCTAACTCACCGAACGAAACACAACAGTAGGAATACTGGTATTTCACGTCGATATTCTGTGAGAGGGTAGTCCCTCCCCGGTCGAGCCGGCCCATTAAAAGCATCAGCTAATCAATGATCATACTTTGAACAAGTCAACAACAACTCTTTAAATAAAACGAAAAAAACTAACTAACTAACTTAAAAATAACTTTGTACTTTATACACTATGTGACAATACAATTTCAATTTTATTATTAATAGGATAATATAACATCTTAAGGAAATCAAATTCAAGCCAATCCAAAAAAACAAATATTAAATTAGGTTATAAAGTAACATTTATGAACGTCAAAATATGTGAGTTTCTAAGTTACTGAAGCTACATTCAGGTTATTTGCTAGGTCCAGGCAAAGGCTATAGACATTTTTTTTTATCGTGTTGAAATGCTCCTTATGCATACCCCCTCGCCACAAGAGGAAGCGAGAGGGTTATGTCGGGCTCTCTCGAAACTTCGGACCTACCGACTAAAACCCCAAGGTCTGCCAACTCGCTGCTTTGTATAATGGGTGGGTCGCTGGAACTGAAACATTAGCAACCCACCCAGCAGTGCCCAATACAGACAGGAAGGTCTGCGGGTGACGCCCCGACACGACTAAGGGCGTCGCTCCAACTCAATGCCTGACGGGCAGGAGATCCCCGTTCTCCCAGCTGCGGCCTTCACTACGGCGGCATAAGGCGAGCATAAGTGTGGCGGCACGGATCCACCAGGATACTTTCCTCACGAACCCGCTCCGTCGCCTCCTTCTGCGAGATGACGTCCTCGCAGAAGGATGCGACCGCTACCCATTTCCTCTTGCTGTCGACCATGGCTTTGATCACGGCCGGCAGCGAGAGGTCTTCACCCACGACGTCCTGGAGTTCACGGCGCTTCACCCCCTAGCAGGCCATTGCTCGAGCGTGTGCTGCGCCGTGTCCTCCTCACACTCGCAGTGGTGGCAGATGGGACTCAGTTCCCTCCTAGCGACCTTGTGCAGGTATTTGCCAAAGCAACCGTGCCCTGATAACACTTGCACCAGCCGGAAGGCAAGGGTCCCATGCTGCCGCCCTGCCCTCCGCTCCAACACCGGCTGGAGGGCCCCAACGGTTCTGAAACCGGCCATGGGCGCCTCCAGCCGCACCTTCCATTCCACTTTCCCATCATGCCCTGGTGGGCTCGATCACGCGCGTGCTTAATCACTGTCGGGAGGGGACGACAACCCGTCTCCTCCCGCACCTTCTCACTCACTGCGAACAATTCAGCGAGCACTTCAGCCTCTAAAACCCACGGGGGTGTCCCGGCCAGCACGCGAGCTGCGTCGGCTGACACCGTGCGGTAACCTAGTATGACCCTGACCGCTATGACTCTCTGCGGTCTACGCAAGAGAGTCCTGCACTGAGTGGTCAGGGAGTCCGTCCACACCGGTGCGCCGTAAAGCGCCATTGACCGGATAACCCCCGTGTAGAGTCGCCGGCAACCGACACTGGGCCCGCCCAAGTTTGACAATAGCCGCCCAAGGGTGGACGCAGTGCCGAGAAGCTTCGGGGCGAGCTGTCTGAAATGCTCGTCGAAGTGCCACCTCCCATCCAGGGCCAGGCCCAGGTACCTCATGTGGGCCTGGACGGGAACGCGCAGTTGGGTTGAGCCTATGAGAACAAATCTGTAACAAACTCACGGCCAGTCAAAAGCATGCCTATGGGAGGTTTTCATACCTTTCCCAGAAGTATATGAAATCTGTCAGTATGTATGACGTCGTGTTAAAGAAACAAGGGTTGTGATAATAATAATAATATTCTATCACATACACACAACACTATCTAGCCCAAACTAAGCAGAGCTTGTACTATGGGTACTAGACAATGGATAAACATACATACATATACTTGTTTTTTGTAAATACATACATATTATACATAGAAACACCCAGACCAAGACAAACATCCATGTTCATGCACACAAATGTTTGAATTGTGCGGGAATCGAACCCGCGACCTTATGCGTGGCAGTCGGTTACACTAACCACTACGCCATCAAAGCCGATTGTCAGCAGAATGTCACTACGACATCGACAGCACCGCGATGCTCTCATTTTGGTTGAACGCCGCGGGACTTGAGGAAGAGCTTATTTACCAGCTGCTACCTACTATCTGCAGTTAGCACTTTATTCTGAAACAATTCATGCCTTTATAGTGTCGTGACTTTATATTGTAACTTTACGTAGGTATTCTGTGAGTGTAGATAACACAGTAACGAAATACACAATAGTACCAACAGTAAGATCTCGTCGCGTCTGGAACCTGCGCGTATCAGATGCAGCACTAAACGAAAGGCCGAACTAGGTTTGCCTATGTTATAATCACCTACTCCTATATTAAGAAACTAGCTGTCCCACGCAACTTCGTCTGCTTCATATAGGAGAATTTTCCCCGTTTTCGCAACATTTTTCATTGCTGTTCCGCTCCTATTGGTCATAGCGTGATATTATATAGCCTACAGCCTTCCTCGATAAATGGGCTACCCAAAACTAAAATAATTTTTCAATTCGAACCAGTAGATCGTGAGATTAACGCGTTCAAACAAACAAACTCTTCAGCTTTATAATATTAGTATAGATAGAAACATTTTCGTAGCAACTAGTTCAGTTTGGTTGCGTCTGAATCGCACATGTCATGAGATTGAGCCGGGCCTTGTCGAACATTACCATGGAATGTCATAAACCATGGTTCTGCTCCGTAGTTAACACGAATTAGCTATGGAATTTTTATAGTTTCTACATCGCACTAAAGTTTTTCATTTGCCGGTACATTATGAACGTTTCAATCGTTTAGCAGTACCTAAAACTATGAAAATAAAATATTATGAGGACACAAATTTACTTTCACTCTTAAAATAACTTGAAGGCTTTTTGTGTCATGGCTGTTAATGTCACGGCCCACAGGCAAGTTACCTATTGTATTTTTATGGCCCTTACATGATTGCCAAAGGTATCTGTAATTTCTTAATCTGCATGACTCTGCTACAGCAGTTAATACTTTCAATATTAACCTAAGATGAGAGCTTACATTTTAAGGCTAACTGTGCACTGTGTACCGATCTAGCAATCTATACTAATATTATAAAACTCAAGAGTTTGTTCGTTTGTTTGAACGCGTTAATCTCAGGTACTACCGGTTCGAATTGAAAAATTATTTCAGTGTTAGATAGCCTATTTATTGAGGAAGGCTAACAGCTGTATAATCACGCTACGACCCACGGGGGCGGCGCAGTAACTATAAACGCGGATGAAACCGCGGTCAAATCTATATTATGATAAAACACAATTACACTACATTTGGATTTAGAGTCAAACCCGGGGGAGCACACGAGTCACGATCTGCCGTAAGTATAAGCGTAAACTTATGCCAAGGTATCTTATTTTGGTTTAGTTTTACCTTTATGCAACATGCACTTTTTCTCCATATAAACTTTTACTACGTATGCCATATATATACTCCTTCGTATTCCGAATATACTTAAAATATGTTTTTCCATCATAATAAAGGTTCTGTATATACCAGTAGCTCCATCTATCGGCAAAATTGTGCACTTGAGTTTACGCGATTTTCTTACTTGACCGCAGGGCGCAGTGACACCATGACACTTCACGTGTCGACTAACACAACGTGACAAATTGAATAATATTAACAACTAAAACTATATTTCTTAAATATCTATATATAAACAGAAACATTTAATTTTATATTACGGCTAAACCTCTCTACGTAAATGTATGTATACCTGTCCATAATTATGTATTAGGGTAGTATTTAACTGTTCCTCAATTTTTTGCCTTTGTTCTACCAAAAATACTAATTGCACACGAAAATATGTTTACTAAAATATTTTAAAGAGATCAAACTAAGTCGACGGAGCCGCGCTTGGCGGGGCTCCTATTTTTGTGTGGGTTTAAGAAGGAACCTAACATAACCTAAACCTTCCGGGACGGAATGCAGTGATTTGAGGCGTATAGGTGCTCGTTATGTTAGCATATTAGCTGTGCAATTAGTATTTTTCGTGGTCATTATATTTAATCCTGTTAAAATATAATATAAACAGCAGATTATTAAAAATTATTTTTGATGGCTTTTAAAATTACGTTTATACTGGAGGAACCAAGAGGAAAGACGAGTCGTGTCATGTCGGTAGGTCGCCACAGATCGCGGCGCGCGGCATATGTTGAGATGATAGCGCCTTCTATCATCTCAATCTATTGATGACAGAGTCAGATTGTACCTGTGACAAGATATATAAACATCTTTCTCTACATAATATTTGTCTCGTTGCTGGTCTAGTCATTGCATATATAGTTTATTGCCTATCTTTGCTTAAGGCAGTGCGGCTTCAAACCCCGTACGGGACACATCACATTCTATGTATGAATCGTAGATGTTATTGAGAGTTTGGCTATTCTAAGTTCTGGCACTTAACATTTGGATATTTCAATAAAGGTAGAGCAACAAGAAAATTATCCTTAACGCGAATTCCGTTCTAAATAGACCTTGTTATTTTCTTTATGATTTAATAAGTATGGTTATAAACGTGAAACAACCTTATTCTTATCTTTGAAAATATAACAAACAAACACTCAGTTGTGCCTCACTACTTCTCTGATAAGGACCGCGAAGTGCTTGTAAAGAAAATGTGAAAATAGCGTTGAATAAATAATACTCAGTGACATTGTGACTACAAGCGTGCGTAGAGGCGCGAGTGTACGATTGTATGTAACAGAGTTTATTTCATTATTCTATTGGAGTCAATTGACGGCAGCTCGGGCAGTCCGGCGGCAATAACAGCTGGTACATGTCGCGTTACTCTTACTTATTATATACAAATAATAAAATAAAATAATCAGTAATTAAAAGCAGAGTTTTGTGTCAAAACAATTATAGTGAAGGCTATAAATAAGTGCTAAAATTACGAAGTTATTGTGCGCAAGTAAAGTACCTAACTGGACTTTGTGAAGTTTAGTGAGTATAATAATTAATATTCACGTATATTGTGGTTAACAGAGAACAACTATGTGTGAGCTACATGACGTAACGAATATATTATCTATTTAGTCGACACTTGTGCGCGCATCGGCTTACTTGTGACTATAGAATCTTTAAGCAATATAGATAATAATTGGTAGATATACATCATGATAACATTTTATAAGTTTATATCTAGGTGTTACTCAATGAATGACGTGTTAATTAGCGACTTAACAGTAGGTATGGTTTATGGTTACGTTATGATTTTATGACTACATATTAACTGCGGCTTCGTGCGCATAGAATATTTATATCTACTAACTAGATGTTCCCGCGGTTTCACCCGCGTTTATCGTTATTGCGCCGCGGCCGTGGGTCGTAGCGTGATGTTATATAGCCTATAGCCTTCCTCGATAAATAGGCTATCCAACACTAAAAGAGTTTTTCAATTCGAACCAGTAGTTCCTGAGATTAGCGCGTTCAAACAAACAAACAAATAAACAAACTCTACAGCATTATAATATTAGTATGGATAGAAAGGTAACATTTGTTTATCTGTATGAAGAGATGGTCCTGTCAGGCTCTAATTAACGAACTCTAACAATGTGTGCTCTAAAAGAAAGTGAGCGAAGTAAATAAGTAATTTAAAAATTAAAATGTCATCTCCAAAGTATACGCGGATATTAAACCAAACCCTATAATATCAGATTTGCAGCAGTTAACCATGACTTGTAACAATCTGAAAGGAGGTTACTAACACAGGAATAAAAAACCTGTTTATTCTGGTCATGGCACATAAAATTGGTAAGCAAATATAAAAAATAAAGCAAGCTTTTATAATTACATAGCTTAGGTGGTCACGAGCATGAAATGCTTGAACATACACACCTACATAATAATACTCATTGCACAGACATTGTCAAGCTCAAAAGAAGTTACGTACAAGTGACATTGTTTAACAGCTGGTATTGTGATGTGGTGCACGGCTACTTACTGCACATCTATCATACGTAGAGCTGATACACTTCCTGTGACTCTGGCATCATCTCGAGCTATATTGTGACGTGGTGAACGGCTACTTACTGCACATCTATCATACATAGAGCTGATACACTTCCTGTGACTCTGGCATCACCTCGAGCTATATTGTGATGTGGTACACGACTACTTACTGCACATCTATCATACGTAGAGCTGATACACTTCCTGTGACTCTGGAATCATCTCGAGCTATATTGTGATGTGGTGCACGGCTACTTACTGCACATCTATCATACGTAGAGCTGATACACTTCCTGTGACTCTGGCATCATCTCGAGCTATATTGTGACGTGGTGAACGGTTACTTACTGCACATCTATCATACATAGAGATGATACACTTCCTGTGACTCTGGCATCACCTCGAGCTATATTGTGATGTGGTGCACGACTACTTACTGCACATCTATCATACGTAGAGCTGATACACTTCCTGTGACTCTGGCATCATCTCGAGCTATATTGTGATGTGGTGCACGGCTACTTACTGCACATCTATCATACGTAGAGCTGATACACTTCCTGTGACTCTGGCATCATCTCGAGCTATATTGTGACGTGGTGAACGGCTACTTACTGCACATCTATCATACATAGAGCTGATACACTTCCTGTGACTCTGGCATCACCTCGAGCTATATTGTGATGTGGTGCACGACTACTTACTGCACATCTATCATACGTAGAGCTGATACACTTCCTGTGACTCTGGCATCATCTCGAGCTATATTGTGATGTGGTGCACGGCTACTTACTGCACATCTATCATACGTAGAGCTGATACACTTCCTGTGACTCTGGCATCATCTCGAGCTATATTGTGACGTGGTGCACGGCTACTTACTGCACATCTATCATACATAGAGCTGATACACTTCCTGTGACTCTGGCATCATCTCGAGCTATATTGTGATGTGGTGCACGACTACTTACTGCACATCTATCATACGTAGAGCTGATACACTTCCTGTGACTCTGGCATCATCTCGAGCTATATTGTGATGTGGTGCACGGCTACTTACTGCACATCTATCATACGTAGAGCTGATACACTTCCTGTGACTCTGGCATCATCTCGAGCTATATTGTGACGTGGTGAACGGCTACTTACTGCACATCTATCATACATAGAGCTGATACACTTCCTGTGACTCTGGCATCACCTCGAGCTATATTGTGATGTGGTGCACGACTACTTACTGCACATCTATCATACGTAGAGCTGATACACTTCCTGTGACTCTGGCATCATCTCGAGCTATATTGTGATGTGGTGCACGGCTACTTACTGCACATCTATCATACGTAGAGCTGATACACTTCCTGTGACTCTGGCATCATCTCGAGCTATATTGTGACGTGGTGAACGGCTACTTACTGCACATCTATCATACATAGAGCTGATACACTTCCTGTGACTCTGGCATCACCTCGAGCTATATTGTGATGTGGTGCACGACTACTTACTGCACATCTATCATACGTAGAGCTGATACACTTCCTGTGACTCTGGCATCATCTCGAGCTATATTGTGATGTGGTGCACGGCTACTTACTGCACATCTATCATACGTAGAGCTGATACACTTCCTGTGACTCTGGCATCATCTCGAGCTATATTGTGACGTGGTGCACGGCTACTTACTGCACATCTATCATACATAGAGCTGATACACTTCCTGTGACTCTGGCATCATCTCGAGCTATATTGTGATGTGGTGCACGACTACTTACTGCACATCTATCATACGTAGAGCTGATACACTTCCTGTGACTCTGGCATCATCTCGAGCTATATTGTGATGTGGTGCACGGCTACTTACTGCACATCTATCATACGTAGAGCTGATACACTTCCTGTGACTCTGGCATCATCTCGAGCTATATTGTGATGTGGTGCACGGCTACTTACTGCACATCTATCATACGTAGAGCTGATACACTTCCTGTGACTCTGGCATCATCTCGAGCTAAATTGTGACGTGGTGCACGGCTACTTACTGCACATCTATCATACGTAGAGCTGATACACTTCCTGTGACTCTGGCATCATCTCGAGCTATATTGTGATGTGGTGCACGGCTACTTACTGCACATCTATCATACGTAGAGCTGATACACTTCCTGTGACTCTGGCATCATCTCGAGCTATATTGTGACGTGGTGCACGGCTACTTACTGCACATCTATCATACGTAGAGCTGATACACTTCCTGTGACTCTGGCATCATCTCGAGCTATATTGTGACGTGGTGCACGGCTACTTACTGCACATCTATCATACGTAGAGCTGATACACTTCCTGTGACTCTGGCATCATCTCGAGCTATATTGTGATGTGGTGCACGGCTACTTACTGCACATCTATCATACGTAGAGCTGATACACTTCCTGTGACTCTGGCATCATCTCGAGCTATATTGTGATGTGGTGCACGGCTACTTACTGCACATCTATCATACGTAGAGCTGATACACTTCCTGTGACTCTGGCATCATCTCGAGCTATATTGTGATGTGGTGCACGGCTACTTACTGCACATCTATCATACGTAGAGCTGATACACTTCCTGTGACTCTGGCATCATCTCGAGCTATATTGTGATGTGGTGCACGGCTACTTACTGCACATCTATCATACGTAGAGCTGATACACTTCCTGTGACTCTGGCATCATCTCGAGCTATATTGTGATGTAGCCCACGGCTACTTACTGCACATCTATCATACGTAGAGCTGATACACTTCCTGTGACTCTGGCATCATCTCGAGCTATATTGTGATGTGGTGCACGGCTACTTACTGCACATCTATCATACGTAGAGCTGATACACTTCCTGTGACTCTGGCATCATCTCGAGCTATATTGTGATGTAGCCCACGGCTACTTACTGCACATCTATCATACGTAGAGCTGATACACTTCCTGTGACTCTGGCATCATCTCGAGCTATATTGTGATGTGGTGCACGGCTACTTACTGCACATCTATCATACGTAGAGCTGATACACTTCCTGTGACTCTGGCATCTTCTTGAGCTATTCAGTCTTGTACAGCAGCAATAGCCTAGTAGGAGAACGTTGGACTGCTACGCAGAGGTCTTGAGTTTGATCCCTTTTCAAAGTTATTTCCGTTTTAATTGTCGATCGCACAGTGAAGGAAAACATCGTGAGGAAACCTGCGTGTCTGAGAGTTTTCCATAATGTTCTCGAATAAAAACGTGAAGTTTGCCAACTCGCACTGCGCCAGCGGGCTGGACTAGGCTCTAATAGTCCTCACTCTGAGAAGAAGCCCGTGCCCAGCAGGGGGACAGTTTATACAGGGCTGATATTATAATATTAGTCTTGTTTAGTTTAGCGTAATCTGTAACATGGGTCTATGTACAAACCTTACGTACATATTATGTCTGCAGACAAATCCTTAGATTCTATAAAAAAATACCTTTCTTAAAACAATGCATTTATAAAGTGTATCATACCACTCTTCATCCACTCATGTCTTTAATTAGTAGTTCACGTTACCAGTAAAGAAAATTGTAGAAGGCACGTTGAAGTCAACCAGCTCGGCTAAAAATACACTATGAAATATATCTTATCGATACGCTTATCAGTCATCCCACAAGTAGATACAGAAGACGAGGTTTTGCAAATCTTATCTCGATTTAACATTAAAATCTCGTGCGGTTGTCAGTTTCTCAATATGATTGGTATATAGTATATACAGCGAAAATACACACTTTAAACCATAGGTATATTAAAATGTCCGCGCGTTTCGGTTGTTTGGCCACGAGATATATTTACAAAAACTCGTATCCGGGTGGATGTTTTGGAGGGCAAGTGAAGTTGATTTAAAAGTGTATCCAACAGGGTTCGTGAATATCTATAATAGTACCTTACAATATTCTGGCAGTTAGTCTAAATTAGCTAAGTTACACTAAAATAGCACGAAGTGTTTACTAAACTCTGTACACTATAATAGTCCATACCAATCCAATCTCAGGAAAAGATAACAAACTAAATTTTGTCAAATTTATCACATAATTACTTACTTTATTCAATAAGTAACATATTTATCAATATTTTCGTATTTTAAAACGATTTATATGTTTGATTAATAAATAAAACTGTTATTTCAAAAAGTTTAGACGAAAACTGACGTTTTGCAGGTTATTGATACATAAATAATTAAATTAAAATACTAGCGGTCGCCTAGTCGTCAAAATTCTACTTAAATTCTTAAGCTTGCTACTTTTTTTCTGTTCTCTCTATTACATATAAATAAGGTATAGGTAACCATAGTTACAAAGAATTGTACGACGTCAGACGAACAATGTCGAAATACTACGAACGCGATTCGACTGCGAGTGTCTATTACATGGTTGTGTGCGTGTAGTGTTTTTTCATTAATTTAATGTATTTCTAATGCATATTTAATAAAATATTTAGGATTCGCCCCTCCTTCTCCATAAAAGCTTTAACTGTGCCAAATTTCAAACTTCTCCTTCCGCGCAATTTTCGTAAAAAGGGGTACAAAGTTTTTGCTTCACGTATTAATATATAGATAATTATATTTTCTACTTTAATATATATTCCACATGCAATTGTCTTGTATGTTATAGACGAGTTCTCCAAAGTCCGTCTGTTTGTTTGCCTCCTATATCATAAAAAAAAATAAAAAACATAAAGTGCAGGTATGTTAGTGCTAAATAGAATGTACTAAGTCATTCTGGTGAGCCGAGCCCGACTTGACGTTATAAGGTTCTACCGCTAGTACCTACTTTATGTGGTGGTAATGCCAATATTTATTAACTGCATCGTGACTATCTCTGAGTTCGAAGGTCAGACACGTGCTAAACGTTACACCTATGTACATTGTTTTGTTAACGAATATAACGCTTTACATCTATTCATTTAGGTTATTAATATTTAATTACCGCTCCGTCGATCGTCAATCGTCGTCGCCCCGATTTCGCCAGGATAAAGGTTTTTTTTTTATAAAAGAGAAATGCTTCTCTCGCACTAGGAGTAATTCCTGTGAGGCGGGGGACTTTACAAACATTCAAACAACGGACAGAGCCTGTACGGTTAGCAACAAACCGCACATTGCACTTTGTATCCGTGGCCGATTGGCCTCGTTAACAAATTGCTAATTGTGTAATTTATAATATAATGATGATCATGTACGTTACTCAGTAAAACCGAGCGCGAATAACATATCTATAACATTTAATTTAGCATTTTATAATTTAACATTTCTTTTTTTATTTTATTTAAGTGGACTATTTTATTAAACATTAATTTCAACATTTAACATTTTATTTAACAAAACATATTTAACACTTTCATACAACATTGAATGTTAGACATCTGCCTTAACACAAACAACATTCAATTCGGGACAACAATTTATGGATCACACAAATTTCTGTCTCGTGTGGTGTTCGAACCCACGACCCTCGGCGCGGCGCGGCGGCGGCGTTCGCGCGGCGAACACTTATACCACAAGGACATACGTGCAGACTAATTAAAAAAAAGCATATCTATAGGTCAATGTCTATCTGAAATAATGTATCTTTCAAATAGTTAACGAATTTTCAAATAATTCTGGAGATTATCTTCCATACACAAACTGACTCGCAAATTCTCTTTGTAATGTAAGATAGGTATACTTACTAAGTACCTATAAATAAAGCACATCACATGTTAGGAGCAGTTAGTCGTCCCTTGTTCAATGGTTACTATTTTCACTGATAAAGTACCTTTGATCACAAACATTTAATTATTATAATTATTATAATTTATCTGGATGATTACGAGAGTATTACTAATTACAGTCTCTTAACTTAAATCAACTTTACGCTTCTTGTCTGTCAAAAGTTGTCCTCTACTTAACTAATTGCAAGGCTTGCGTGCGATCTTGAGGTTTCGGGTTCAATGTCTACGTCGAGTAAAGTGATATAGTTTTTCATTGGTAAATTTTCAGTAGGAGCAGGGAGTGTGGAAATATGTCCGGTAAACAGCAATAGACTCCTATTGCCTAAAAACGTAGCTGGTGCAGATCATTTCAACACGACTGTACAATTTCTGCCGTAAAGCGAATCTGTCGTAAAGCGAATCTGTTGTAAAGCGAATCTGTCGTAAAGCGAATCTGTCGTAAAGCGAATCTGTCGTAAAGCGAATCTGTCGTAAAGCAAATCTGTCCTAAAGCGAACAAGGGTGGAAAAGCAGGGCCACATTAAACTAATACTCTGCTAAATGGTCGCTGATTGGACAACTGTGGGCTCTACAATTAAGAATGACTTAACAGAAAACTGTTATAACTATGCCCGACCAAGTCCAGGTCATCAAATTTAGTCCAGTCTCACGTTCGTCCGGCAGCGTCAACGCGAACTTATATAACACTCACGAGGTAATGGGTCGTTAATATGTATGTAATGTGGTGTATTTATAACTCAAGGTGGCGGAGTACCGACAAGCGACGAGATGGCGAGTCTCCTGCGAGAGGCATTCCGTCGCTCGCTGCAGAAGCACCCCGTGTTGACCAACACGGCTGTGTACGCCACCTTCTACACCGCCGCCGAGCTCTCGCAGCAGACGTACAACAAACACTACACGGTAACCACGCACTTTACTTAAACAATATACACTACACTAAGTGTTTACTTAATATGTATTTTAACTGAACGAAGTCGTTAATCATGCAATAATCATCATCATAAATAATCTCGATTGATTCATTATCGCCTAGCCAAAACCGCTGCAGCTGATGGCATGAAATTTGGAGGGCAATAAACGTAAGGCGCGTGAAATTAATATCAACCATCAACCGCACATATATATTAACTACTATTTACATATTATTTACTCAAGTTTCATTACGCTTCATGATTAGTTTTAGTCTAATCAATGTCCTAGATCCTAGATTGATGAAGAGAGTGGTGTGATGACTGGTGTCTAGGACCTAAATAATTATTTTCAAGCTTTTAGTATACTACCTACATCTTAATCTTTCTTTTCAATAAAACCGTTTAAATTAAAAAGTTTATATGCCAGCCTTAAACCAGTTAAGACGTTAGTATGGCAACTTTATTCCATCATAATATTTGCTTAAAACTTGGCACACATACTTATTCGTACTTCTTAGTGCAAATAACAAATGTAAAATACCCTAAGGAAGGATCATGCCCTAGAAAGAAGTACTAAAGTATTCTGATTCAATATTGTAGAACAAATAAAACTAACATTCATTCAGTTATTCACTTACTACATTGAAAAACAAATGGGTGATTGGGTGCTCTTGAGAGTAATTGAGCTACAGCGTCGTAGATGGTATGCGTCAAAATACTTTTTGATTATTTCTTCTTCCTTAGGTTAATTTTGTTATCAATACAGACCATAAGCTTTCGCTATTAGCTTTTTGATGATTATTAAATCGAAATCTACGCGAGCGTCGCCGCGGGGATCATGTAGTATTAGATATAATATGCATTCTACTGCAAACTTACGTAAGTACTAAATAAGTATTTTATTTCATGTTATGACCGCCTAAGTATCAAATTCTTATCTTTAGGCTGATCTTTCTCTTATCAATAAATTAGTTACTTACCCAGGTCATTTTAACACACAAATACAAATAATAATACATTATTATTATAAAGATGATTACTTATTAAGTATTATATATTATTATCAGTACCTAGAGTATTAGAATATTTAGCAGTAATTTCGATACAATTATTGTAAAACCTCTTATTGAATAAAAATTTAAATTAAAACAGTTTATGATAAAATTGTATAGATAATTGTTAAAAATATAAAAAAATTAACCAAAAAGATTATGGCAGCGGTGGGATTCGAACCCACGCCTCCGAAGAGACTGGTGCCTTAAACCAGCGCCTTAGACCGCTCGGCCACGCTACCGTTGAACAATGTGATAGAACATTGGCTTTAGTATCTACTACCTATGACGTCATGTATGTTTGTGATATATCTGTTACGTACTATCATCGTATTAGTTTTACGTAATTGCATTCTCTAGTGAGACATGATATATTTATAAAAAAAGAAAATAGATACGATTTTATCAATAGGTATAGAAACGTAAAACAGATAAATTATCGTCTTCTGAATAATATATAATATCATATAATTCATGCGAAACTTGATGTATAATTATAGCTAGGTATACATATATGTATCTATATCTATTGGTAGGTACTTATATCTGTCAACTCAGAATGCTCTCCATTACTACAGCGATTATTGATTACCTATTTGAATGCCCAATTACATTATTTGTTTATTTATTTACTAACATATTTGAAGAAATAAAAAAATGCACTAAAACGGTTAATAGTGTACAGGCAGATTACAGGCAACGTAATGCCAGCGCCCAGCGCTATTTAAAGAGGATCATAATATACCTACGAAGGCCAAACGATCATGAAATGCCCACAATTAGAATTAAGACTAATTGTGATAGAGTAAAACTAACTTATAAATAAACAATGCTTGCGGTAAGAAAGATGTATTAAATATATATTGATTTCAGCCTGAAAAGCCTGAGTACAACTTCACTGCCGCCGCCAAAATCGCCGGTGTAGGCAGTACTGTATACGCACCTGCTCTCTATTTCTGGTATGTACCTATTACTACTTAAGTTCTTTCATCTCAAACGATAAAGATAATAAGAACTAGATTGGATTATATTTATTCGATGTGATAAACTCACATTTCAATGTTAACATTCGCGTAAAAATAAACAACATCTTATATCTATATGGCTGCTGAAAAACAACCAAAATGTCGGGAAAGTGTGAAATTAAATTTGAATAGTTTATTATTTAGTAGTGTTTAATGCTTAACAAGAGTAGTTTAAAGTTTCAAAATAATGTAATAACAGTGTTTAAAAAAATAAAAGAATAAAAATAAATAACGCGATGAAATCTGTATGAGGTAGTTTCATTTCAAAATACTTAGACGCAGCTTCAGTCCATTTCTCTTGCCACTAAATGCTAAAATAAAATAATTGCGAAGCGAGGAACCCATCACGGACCCTTGGTTTGCCCAATCCAGCTATTGTAATAGAAAAAGGTTGACAATACCGAAGTCATTTGGGTTAGCCACCGGAGGGGGTAATGCAGGGGGTGGCGAATGGGACATTTCCAAAAAAATATCCCATCATCCACCGGGGGTGACGCCTCCAGTGGCGAATGGGATTCTTTATATTGAAAATATCCCTTTCGCCACCAGAGGAAGGAATGCTGGGGGTAGCGACTGGGATTAAACTCATCCCAGTTGCCACCGCCGGTGGCGAATGGGATATTATTTTTGGAAAATGTCACATTCGCTACCGGAGGGGGCAATGCTGGGGGTGGCGAATGGGACTAACCCACTCATTCGGAGGCGCACAGCTGCTTAATGGGATCTGCGATAGAGCGTAGTGCAATGCAACTTGCTCTATTTTCTGTTCTGTAACTTTAGCACTTTATTACATGAGTCATATTTAAAATCTTTAAGTATCGTAGTTGATGTCTTTAATATTATTTTGTGGACAGGTACCGATATCTGGACAAGAAGTTCACCGGGAAAGCTGTCAAGATGGTGATGACCAAAGTAGCCGCCGACCAGTTAATCATGACGCCGATACTACTGGCCAGCTTCTTCACAGGTATACCCACCTCCTCACGGCACTCCTCACTACATTGTTAGCACCTTGAGAGCTGTGCAGCACACAGTAACAATGTTAAGTGTGTCAGTGGTGGCAATGGTCAGAAGTGTCAGTCCTCAAGGTGAAGGTTTATCATTAGCGATCTGAAAAGGCAGCTATGTATGACATCAACATCAACAATATTTCCTTGGTTAATGCCATTTACAATTGTGGTAACACACATTAATAAATTAATTTTGCAAAGCGTTCTCAAAACTGTTTACTTATAGGTACTGTGAGTAATAAGGTAGGTATTGTGATTAAAAAGACAAAAGATGTAGGTACCAATGGTACTACTTACTATATCTAATCAAAGTTCATTGTGCCCGTTTTGCCACTAGAACAATGCATAATAATACACATAACGCTATGTTAATAAAATACAATTAATTAGTATTCACTAACAAGTAGGTCTCTCAACATCGTGTACAACTATTAGCTAGGAAGTACTCTAGCCCGCCAACTATATTGGTATTTATAAGTTGTTGTTAAGCTGCGATCTTCTGTAAAGTCATTCCTCTGTCAAGCTTATCTAGTTTAAACAATTTTTCATACAAGAATATAATAATAATAATAATAATAATATTCTATTACATACACACAACAGCATCTAGCCCAAACTGAGCAGAGCTTGTAATATGGGTACTAGACTATGGATAAACATACATAATATATACCTTTTATTTTTGTAAATACATACATATTATACATAGAAACATCCAGACCAAGACAAACATCCATGTTCATGCACACAAATGTTTGACTTGTGCGGGAATCGAACCCGTGACCTCAGGCGTGGCAGTCGTTACACTAACCACTACGCCATCGAGGCCGTCAACCGTATAACATACCTATGTCGTTTTTAGCTCTTAACTAAAGCGATTTGTTTTCCTATTTGATATCCAAATAATACTTCGTCATTATAGTAGTATTTTACTATAAATGATTGATGTTCACAGTGATGGCGGTTGTGGAGCGTAAGGAAGACATATTCGAAGAGCTTCGACAGAAGTACTGGAAGGCGTTTGTCGCGAACCAATCGTTTTGGGTGCCGGCGCAAACTGTTAACTTCTTCTTCATGCCGCCGCACTTGAGAGTCGTCTATGTAGCATCTGCGTCGTTATTCTGGATAAACGTCCTATGTTACATAAAAAGACAAAAGCTGCCCAGTGACGTCAATAAAGTAGAGTCAAAAGATACGCTTATTACTATCAAGTCAGCTTGAATCAGTCATTAGTTGAAAAGTGAATTTGCTACAGCGCGTTGTGTATAAAATGCGGTAAAAGTTCGATAATATAATATACTAGATATTTTAATATTAATATTTACTTCGTCGCTGAGTCTACCTACATTCCGGACGGATGGCATTTTTTATTATAAGTGTTTTTTTTTAATTTAAAAGTTGGAACTAATACGTGCCAAGTGAACCTTTCTACTTAGCAGAGTGGTATTGTTCGTTAATAGCTATATTTGTACATACCTAATAAAAACTTTTTACGAAAGAATTTAGGTATATATTTTATTCTATATCTATCTAAGTAAGTTTAATAATTAACTACATCTGAAAACTTATTATATAAATGATCATTTCTTCCAATTGACTTGTCCTGGAAGCAGTTCTTCGATAACAGATTTAAGTCGCATGTTCTCAAGGAATAGAAGATTACATTTACGAATCTGAAAATATGGTGAAGAGTGTAAATTTATTTATACAATAAACATAATTAAACGCCTTTAACATATGCGTAGTTTTCAAAAAGAGTCACTATGGCAGTAGAACTGTTTAATAAGATGCGCGAGTGTCTAGGCGGCCGGCGGCCGTAGCGAATGACCGGATCGTTTCGCGGTTATATCTGCCTACTTCTGTGGCTAACTGGGTAAGGAGACACGCAGCCAGCAATGAGATCCTTATAGGGCGTGTAACATTAATTCAGTGCTATTGTTGAGTAGTCACACAGTGGAGAAGGTAAAACCATATATAATATTTGATATGTTCTGGATAGAAAATCCAGGTGTCATTACTTCATTAGACGGCGGAGATATGTGTTCCGTGCGCGCCTCTCCTAAATGAATGAAGACGACGAGACCGCCAACACTCAGTGGCGGGCGGGCCAAATCTGCCGAGGCTGCAGGATGAACACGCGAGCGACCCCTGCTCCTCGGCCATAGATTGTGAGAAGGAACACCGTAGTACTAAGGTTTAGTCGGTAGGATCGCCATCGCCATCGTTCCCTGGGTGAGTATGACATAACCCCTCCGCCCGCCCTCGCGGGGGGGTAGGGGTCAATGCATGAGACAATGTAAAAATAAAAGTGTGATTACTTCGTAGAGCAGTAGCGCTGCGTCGGAGCTCCGCTCGGCGGACATGCAGTAGGCGAGCTTGGAGTCGAAGCGTAGCTGCGCGCGCGCCGTCGCCTCCACCACCTCGTGCAGCACGTCCTTCATGCGGTTCAGACGCTCCTCGTACCGGCTCTTCTGTAAACGATCCCGTGTTAGCGTCTCTATCGGTACCTAACACTATGTTTTAGAGGTAGTTAGAAGAACATTGTAAGTACCTAAGTAAGATTGTAGCGATGTGCTGAAGCAGCAGAGAGCTAGAGCATTTGATCAGTCTCGGTTGCTTAGCTTTTCCATCACGGTTTGCAATTGTTGACAATACAGATCTGCCGTAATAGCCTGACCGGATCTTGAAAGCTGTATTGTATGACACCAACACTCAAGTTCCACCAAACACTTACCAGTACTTGTTTCTGAGTCATTTTTCGTTTGGCGTAGGATTTGGCCGGTTCTCCTAGGTTTAACCACTGCGATGAGCGTTTTTGATTGTCTTACAGGATCCATTTTTCATCACAAGTGACGATACGATTAAAAATTCCCTCGTTGTTGTGACGGTTAATATTAATGTACCGCAGCACTCAATGCGTGTTTGTTGGTGTGCTTCACTTAATTCATGCGGTACCCATTTCTCAAGCATTTCACTTTTCCAATTTGTTTCAAGTGAATTAAAAGTGTTTTATCACTGACACCGAAACCTGCCTGCTAACTCTGATGTAGTTTGCGATGGATCCGCTTCCACGATCACCTTTAATTCTGCATTGTTAACTAGACTTAATAAATACGAAACACATATACACAAGCCTAAATTAAAAATAATATTATATTTGGAATTCCTAACCAAACTCCACATATTTGAGATCAAAGTGGCCAGTTTGACAAAACGCCAGTTTATATGTAAGGACCTAATACTATGTATGACTTACAAGTGCGTTCCTCTTGCGGCGCAGCGCCAGGTACTTGTCTCCGACGGCGAGCAGCGCGTGGTGCGCGTGCGCGAGCTGCGCGTGCGACAGCTGCGCGCGCTGGCGGCACTGCGCGAGGCGCATGTCGCGCACGCTCACGGCGCTGCACTGCTCGTCGTACGCCTGCAGCAGCGCCTCGTAGCGCTTCGATAGCTCCTCGTACCTACACACATTTATTTCATTTTGGACTGCATGGATGCCGTGACTCCTCAGAGAACAGAGTTAAATAATACTCGCTAGAAGATGCGCGTAAAGATGCATGGCTCGTAAGTGTAGATATCGCCCTATTATACAAAAACGTGAATTATCTTTAGAACTAAACAGATTTATTCTGAAGAGTTATTCCACCTTATTCCGTCCTCCCCTTTCCTATCCAGAACAACGCATGCTAGGCTCGGATGCCATCCTTACATGGTAGAGTCGACTAGAGCGCGTACCAACAAGTTTGGGTCTTCATACCTCTGCCGAACGATCAAGGCATGGAATTCTCTGCCAAGGCACGTGTTTCCTTCTTCCTTCAATCCTGGGTCCTTTAAGCGGGCCGTGAAAAAGCACCTTTTCAGGCCAAAGTAGAGACCTCAACATCGCCTCGGCTGCTATGAGGACGGTGTGGAGACCACTGCTCTTGGACCATGCGACTGCTTACCATCAGGCGGAGTGTGGTCATTTCGACGAGCAAAATAAAAAATAAAGATAGTTTCTCAGAGACTGCATACTTATTCGTGTGTACCGCTGTTGTACCTATTACTTACTTTAAAGTTATAGCGTTGTTAAGCGTTAAAAAAGCAAGAAATAGCTGGTGCTTATAAACTTACTGGTATTGGAGACAGACGATGCTCCTGATTGACCATGATCCTGCTTGACCAACTCCACTTCTCGACGAACTACTTGGACCTAAGGTAAATAACATGGAAAACAGAATAAAATTATGTACTAAACATTTGAATATTATTATATTTTGGAACCAGCTTTCGCGGGTTAAAAGTAAGCACGTTTTACCCTTCAGACTGTTTCGCTTGATCTTTTTTCATTAGTTAATTACTTACGTTACTTTTTTGAATAATAAGCAAACTACAAAATAGATCCAATTGTAGATACAATAACATTAAGAGAAACCTGTCGCACTCGAATACTTCCAGTATTGCAGGGTACTCTACAAGCATATCTAACAACAGACAAAACATACACTTGGGATAACCATTTGTGCATCTAAAGGCGGCTGTACACATTGGGCCAAGGTAGTGGGCCAGCGTGTAGGGCCAACGTGTAGAGATCTACTTGGCGGTATCAACATGCCGCCAAGTAGATCTCTACACGTTGGCCCACTACCTTGGCCCAATGTGTACAGCCGCCTTAAGAAATGTGTGTACCGGGTGGCATTCGAGTCTACAACAGTTGGCGTTCTGCCAGTGGCGACACGATACATTAAACGATTACGCCAGCATTTAATTATAATTAAATTAATACTTAAATATTTAATCATCATCACAGCATTTGGTTGATATATAATTATAGGCAATTTGTTTGTCATATACCATATCTTAGAATAATAAATGCAAAATAAAATTAAGGAATGTCATGGTATATTCGTCATTTGAAATCAGCATTTAACATCAGCGAATAGTTAGGTATCAATGAAAAGACACTCACTTGTATTGGAACACTTGAAACTTTTCTGCTCTGATTGATCGCTATTCCACCATTTATGGATGTCGTGTGTATGGCTGTGTGTGTGCGTGGTCTTACATTGCAACAGTTTCTGCTCGTACTTGCTCGACTTGTGGAAACTTCGCTCTAGGGAGTTCAGGATCTTTTGCGCGTTTTGTACACTGTTCGAGATGATTTTTTGAGAGGCTGTTGGCTGCGGAAGTCTTTTCAATTATGCAACTGAATTAGAACTTATCTACAAACATACATTCTATGGCAATAACGAGGTAAGCGCATTAAAACCTTACATGTAGGTACCTACTGGTTAAGAGGGTCTGCTCGCGACCACGGTCGGTGCACTTTGGTTGAAACGGCAAACATTCTATAAAGGGGCGTTAACATCTTCCTAGCGTGAACGCGTCGATTCCCGTTACACACTCATTACATAAATCACGCAATGCGAAAGTATAAAATGGAGAGCATAAATGTCTTCATTAGGTCGGTAGGTTTACAATAGGTTGCCTCGGTGCAAAGAGTGTAGGTAAATATACTACGGAAACCTAGAACGGCTATGACTTAAAAAGTAGTTTAGTAATGTGTGGGCGAATTTTTAATGCGTTACTTACCTAGTAGTTACAAGCAAATGCCTACTCACAGATTTTGTAAGAAATTCAAAGACTGGCTAATTGATAAATCCTTTTACTCAATAAAAGATTATTTTGATGGTTGTCAAAAATGAATGTAAATTGTAGAAAAAGCGTAATATATGTGCATGTGTATATAACAATTTATTAGTCTATCAATTTACAAATTAAGAATAATGATGTTAATGTTTTTGATTTTAATTACGATTTGCATGTCACAGTTTGACAAAATGTATACCATGGCTCCAATTATATAATATTCCAACTTATGTACCTACATTTTATGCAAATAAAAATATTCTATTCTATTCTAACCTCGGTGTCTGGGTGGTAGTGGAAGTGACTTCTGCGCATGACGTTTCTTTCGGGTTCGATTTAGAGGAATAGAAAGTTTTATTGGGATTTTTGTCAAGAAATTGAGGAATATAGGCGCGACACCAAGTAAGTATGTAACAACAGTTGCCTACTGTTTTAAAAATACACAAGCATTTCTATGTTTTATCGCTCTACTCACAGATAAGTTGTTGACTTCGATACATTTGATGTTACTGGGAGAATACAGATCGCTGCGTACATCGATTCCTTGCATTTTATAATCGATAATATAAATTATTTTAATTAACTACGAATATTTTGTAAATGTTGTCAAAATTGACATTTTGTTTTGCATAAAAAATATAAAAGTACACGCCATTGGCAATGGTGACATCCGGTTTAACAGTAAGTCCGTAAGAGTGCAGGTAGTACTTGTTCAAAGAGATTTATGCTCGCCACAGATACCTGTGTTCGCAAATGTTAGTGTTTAACTGCTTATTGTATTTGTGTTCTTTGATGAATACATGACTTTGTAATGCGCATCATTTTATTCGAATAGGGTGTTGTGGCTACACCTTGTTATTTTTTTGAGGCGCTCATAGCCAGTTGCACTCACTGATCGGTAAACGATTAGCGAGGTTAAGCAACGTTGGGTGCGGCCAGTCTATAGATGGGTGACCGCTTAGTGGTATTTCATCTGAGCGTCTCCGTGCTTCGGAGGGCACGTAAAAAGTCGGTCCCGGTTGTTGTCAAATTGATAGCAGTCGTTAAGCCATGTCAGAGGCCTACGGGCGGCTTGAACAACTCTTGATAATAGGTTGACCACTAAACACAGCAAAAGAAAAAATAAAAGAAAATAAAAAGAAGAACCTTGTTATTTGAATAGTCAAGGATGTAGCGCATGTTTTATGTAGGTAGGTAATATCAATCATGTATTAACCTGTCGTACTGCTGGGCACGGGTCTCTTAGTGTGAGAAGGGTTGGCATAGTCCACCACGCTAGCTCAATGCGGGTTGGCAGATTTCATCTTTGAGAGCAATATGGAGAACATTCAGACATGCAGGTTTCCTCACGATGTTTGCCATCACTGTTTAACCGAAGGATAATTAACTATTTAATACACACATAACTTCGAAATGTTATGCCGCATTTACACATTCGTGCGAATCGCGAGGCGAATGGCGAGGCAAATAACGAACACGCATAATATGTAAACAGTGCTCTCGCTATTCGCCTCGTGCCTCGCCTCGCGATTCGAGCACTCGCGTTGGGAGCGGTTTTTCGGATGCGAATCAAAGGGCACGAATGGCGAACATGAACATACTGTTTACTTTACACATTCGCCTGCATTCAGTTGACAGTTAGCACCCGACCCAACAGGACGTGTAGACAAAATGTAGTGGAGTGAAGTGCGAATTTTAGAATTCCTAGAACTTCAAATCAAAAGGAAGAGCTCATTTGGAACCCAAAATTTCGCAATCATAAAAATAGACAAAGACAAACGATGCATGGAACCGTATATCAAGTAGAATGGGATTGCCAGTCAGCAACGTAAAATTAAAGAATAATTCATTAATGGCCTGTTTTCGACGGTTCTTTTTTCCTTTTTTACGCAATATATCTAAATAATTGTATAAACTCATTAGATGTAGTGCGCATGCCGCAATTATTTTCACGTCTTCCATGTTCGTGTGCGAATGTCAAAGTAATTCACCCCACGAACGTGTGAACGGTAGTTCGCGCGGCACTCGTATACCTACGAATTTCGTGGAATGTTCATCGAGTGACGAGGCGAATGGCGAACACGATTGTGTAAATGCGGTATTAGAGATGTGCGCCTTGGCTCGATCTCACGACCTCTGCGTGGCAGTCCAACGGTTTCTCACTAGGCTATCGCTGCTACACCTTCTTATTCGGATGGCCAAGGATGTGGTGTATGTTCTTACGTATAATGTTATCAACAAATTCGAATACAGGTGTGTTCGTCGCTAGTACTTATAGTTCACTCCCGTCCATGATAATCGGGTACATCTAGTTAATAATTTTTTATTGTGATATCAACAGCACAGCACACGACACTTTGTTTTCTTTCCATACAATTGTAATTAAACTAGAATATCAGCGGTGCTGCTATTGCTCAAGTATACAGCGTGGAGGTTAGTTTCTGCCATTCTACTCATCGAAATGAGCTAAAACGTTGATTTCATTTATAAAAACTAACACCCGAGTTGCCAATCTGAAAACCGAATAAAAATCATGATCAGTCTTATTAACGATGCCGCCGCCGCACCGCCGGAGCAAGGGGCGGTTTTTGTAATCCCTTAAACAATCGAACCCCATGTGTTATTAAAAATATCTTTAATGCACTGATACAATCAAGACAAAGTTTTCGTCGGCATGTGTTTCCTTAGGTATACCTACATGTTGATTCGACGGTGGCGCGCGGTGCCGCGGTGATGACTGCGACTGCTGTGCGGTCTCGGGATGAAGTCTCAGGTCGACGATGTCTCTGGATTGGATATGACTATAGCTAGGGAATAGTATGTTGTTTCGGCGCACCCATTTGTAAACTACTTATAATATCTTTTGCGTGGATGGTCAGTCTCCGTCAAGATTGGATGCCGTGACCGAAATTAGATCTGGAGGCTTTTACCACTGCAGTCGCTTTTAGATGGCAAGAAAATGACTATAAAACGTGTGAAGCTGTATCGATAGCTGTGAAAACTAGTAGTACCTACATCCAGATATATCGAATAAACTTGTTTATTATGCGCTATAATTAGGTGCAGTACACCGCCACATACAATGAGCAGTTGCTGCATGCTGCACATCTGCTGGCTCATGTTTGCCTATATAACACGCTCGTAATAAGTCAATCCCGTGTTGTGTATATCGTGTACTGTTGAGCGTGCGATACAAGTTCAATAAATGTTAACATCTAGGATCACAATTTAACGTTAAACATTAAGTATGTAGGTAGCATTCGCATATCCTGGTACTAATTCTTTGTGCTATTACTTTTTACGTGCTCTCTAATATACTTATGTATTATCACTATTTTTGTTGTGAATAAAATCACGTCTAGTACCAATCAATACAGCACGGAATTCGGCTTTAAAGAAGAGTAGGTATTGTTAAAAAAGAATATTGTTAATCAATAAAATAACTATGTAATTATCAGATGGTTTATTCAACTACAACAAAAAGCATAACGATTTAACAACTAAATCAGTCTAAAAATATTCTCCTGCGTTACAACTACAACGACTCAAATATTTCATCTAAAAGGTTAAAAATTATACTACGTTTGGTGCATTTATAGCATCATTGCATAAATGAACATCGCCTCGACGCGGACGTATGTCACTCATTTTGTACACGATCAATGCAGTAATAATACCTTGTCATTTACAAAAGCAAATCTAAATATTTCGCTTCTAAACAATCGCTTAATAAATAATATTTACTAATGTAGTAAAACATTTATTTTACAATTACTGCAGTAAAATATACAAAATAAGTTAATTTGTAATAACTCATAATAAGTAATATTTCGTTGGATATAAATGTCTATGATAAAATAAAATTCTTGTAAATTTTCTTATGTACATAGAAAATAAAACCAATATTCCAAAGATTTGTACAGGACGCATAACATAATTATATTGGTGTAACTTTATTGTTTATGGAAGACATTTTCAGCCTCAAGCATGAGAAGCTTTGTGTAACATTAAAATAAACATTGAAAACAATAAATTAAATAACAAGTCATAATAACAATTATTTATGGTAACATTCTGTCAGGAAACTCTATCAAGTGCTAGACATGTAATAGTCAGCTGTAACAGTATAATGCAACTCGACAATTTGTAACAGTAGGTACATAACAACGCATTACAAGTAAATAAACAAGTAGGCCTTAGCTACTCTTCTGCTCAATATGTACTGTGCCATGCGCCGTACCGCGTATAGCACTGCAGTTCTGGTAGCCAGTATCACTAACATATTAGATCCGTCTCAATAAACGTAGACATTACAGGTGCTCCTTTAGTAAACGAGAGCAATGATATAACACTGAGACATGTGACAATACTCAATGACAAGATTTGAATGTGAAGTTGACATGAACTCTACATAGTATTTACATTGTGATTCTGAGTGAACAACGATATATAATACTGTTTACACTATTGCTTTAATTAGGCACTTCAATAATAGCTGCAACATTCGCGAATAAACATTTGCATAAAATAAAACGATAGAACGTCAAACAGAACCTAGGGGACGGACGGGCATAACGGAGAGGGCGGGTAAAAAGAATACTTAGCCTAATAAATCGTAAAATTGTTAGAGAAGGACGTACATAGCATGCTTTACGCCTCACACGCACGCGCTTTGCGATGGTCAGTTCGCCGGCGACAGTGGTGTAGGTAAACAAGTTTATACACGCTCGTAAAGGATTTTGGACTAAAAATTATTAAAAAATCGCGGTAAGTACCTCGTGATTGTTTTAATATATCAAGTGTTATTCGTAGTTTAATTTTTTTATCATATTTTAATGTAATTGGACATGAAAAAACGTTATTTTGATTTACGTTTTTATAAACTGTATTTGTGTGATATTGAGGTTACTTTGAAACATACCCGACGGGCATAACGAAACCGGGTAAAACGAATAGTATCCATTTTACCCTCCTATTGTTATTTAATACAGTTTATGTCTATATTGTTTTAGATGGTGTATACGTATAAGCGTAAGACTGATAGAGCTAATTGGTCCGAAGAAACCTTAGCTAAAGCGATGGAGGAAGCTAAAAAAACTTCAAAGCTACAAGCAAGTAAGATGTATGGTATTCCTTATGCTACTTTGCACAGACACATTAAGAGTGGTTCTTCAAAAAAGAAATTGGGTCGTTTTGTGTCTGTTTTTACGCCAGAGGAAGAGGAAGAGCTCTTAACATACGTTAAAAAAATGGATTCTTTGTTTTATGGCCTAACGCGGACTGAATTTCTACAAGTTGCTGGAGAATTTGCTAATAAAAAAGGAAAATCTGGATTTTTTTCCGGAAATATAGCTGGAAAAGGATGGTTTAAAAATTTCAAGCTTCGTCATCCAACACTGGCACTGAGATCACCTGAATCTACTTCCATTGCTCGTGTGAAAGGGTTTAATCGAGAAGCCGTTACTAGATTTTATAGTTTGTTAGAAGAAGTAATAGAAAAATATAATATTACCCCGGACATGATTTTTAATATGGATGAGACTGGAGTGAGAACTTCATCAACAAAACCACCTAAGGTATTATCGACCTATGGAAAAAAACAAGTTGGGATTGTTTCAAGCAACGAAAAAGGTGTCTTGACGACTGTTATTTGTTGCTGTTGTGCCACGGGAATATTTATACCACCCTTTTTTATTTTTAAGAGAAAAAGACTAAATCCAAGGCTCTTAGATGGTGCTCCTCCTGGTGCAGAAGCTACCACCACTGACAGTGGATGGGTTAACTCAATTAAGTTTCTAGACTGGCTACGCATGTTTGCACAAAAAGTGCGACCTACTGAGCATCAAAAAGCACTTTTATTGCTAGACAATCACGAATCTCACAAGAGTTATGAAGCTCTTGACTTTGCAACGAAAAATAATATCATATTTTTGTCAATTCCTCCCCACACATCGCATAAATTGCAACCACTAGACGTTGCAGTCTACGGGCCAATAAAAAAATACTTTGAGATTGAGGTTAACACTTTCCAAAAACAACATCCAGGCAGAATCATCAATCAATACGACATAGCAAAACTTTTTACGGGAGCATATTTGAAAGGAGCTACACCAGCAAACGCGATTAGTGGGTTTCGTGCAAGCGGTATATACCCATTTAATAGTCACATTATTGGGGATGAACATTACGCACCGTCTGAGGTTTATCAAGCAAATGCTGAGAACTTGATGTCATCAGAAACAAATGTAAACCTTAGAAGAGAAGATGAGCAAAATATAACAGCGGAAGAGCCAAATGTACCAATAGCGTCCAACAATCAAGAACAACTTTTGGAAGCAAATTTCTCCCAAAACATGCCAATAACAAATGTTCCCGACTCTTGTGAAGATACCACAATTAACGCCGGTACTGAAAATTTAGATGATTTCCTACCACAAAACATAACGGTTTCAAATATTTTGCAAGAAATCAGACCAATACCAGTCGAAATTAAAAAACGAAATATATCTCGACGCAAGCAACAAGTCTGAAATTTTAACCAGCACGCCAATTAAGATGGCTCTCAAGGAAAAGCATGATGCTGCTGCAGCCAAAAAGAAGGGTTTGTTTGATACTCCTGGTCCATCAAATATTAAAAAAAGAAAGACACGTGCCAAGGGATGCCCAAAGAAAAATAAAGAAAATAAAGACAGTCACTTCTATTGCACTGTCTGTAAAGAACAGTACATACACCCCCCAATCGAGGATTGGATACAGTGCGATGTTTGTCGAGAGTGGACCCATGAAGCTTGTTCTTCATATTCCGGCCGAGGATCATATTTCTGTGACGAGTGTTTTGATTAATTTCATTATTCATTTTGCCCGACCGCTGTATTCATTTTACCCGCCATGGGTGGGCAAAATGGATAATCGCCCAATTTTTTAAAAATGTTATTTTTTATAGGAAGAATCCAGTTTTGTTAAGTTTTTTAATTTTTTTTGTATTCTTTTGTGACCAAAGACTGTAATTAAGAAGTCAATATTATACGTATGATTATAACTATGGTTTTTATTTAATTTTGAAATTAACATATTCTTTTTGCCCGTCCGTCCCCTAGATAAAAATATTTTGATTAAAATTGTGATAGTAACTTTAAAATGTTAAAGATGTACAATTAATGTATCATCTTGACTAGTTACATTATTATTAACTTGTGTTAATAAATTGGCTCGTTCGATGTTGAAAACAGGTTTGTATAATGGTATGTCTTAACATAGTACATAAAACATGATATTATTCTTTGGTATATATTTTCACCGAATTCGAAATGAATTTTAGCACAGAGTGTCATGTAAAGGTTGTTGCAGACAGGCAAGTTTGAAAGTAGTTTCCATTAAGATAAGATTAACAATTTCCATATATTATATGAAGACTAAAATTGTGTAATTAGTATTATAGATCTCTATAAATAGAAACCTAAAGTACAGGATGTATAAATTTCAAATAACTGATTTAAAGGTTACCGTTATCATTGGCAGGATACAGGTTCGAGCCTACCTTCGCCGACATGTCTGCTGCAACCCTTATGCGGGGCTGTGGTCAACAATAAAAAACTATAACATTCACACAACACGAAAATCTTAAAGAATATTGGTTCACAGTAACAATGCAAAGAAATTGAGCTTTTGGAAAATTTCACTTATGATATGACTACTGAGATCCACAATCAACTGTAGATTACTTAATTTCTTTATTTAATTCCAATCTTCCTCCTATCCTTATCCTACCTTATGTTTAGTAAACTATGTTATAACAACAGCTAAATGATATTAGTTCAAAAAGATTTTTTTCAATTCTATGGGTATTATTTACCTAAATATAGTAAGTACATAATATAATTGACACTCTGCATAGAAACAAGCACATAAATAAATGTGCAGTAAGTAGCTGCCGGTGACAACGAGCTACTAGTTACAGTTCTCACTGCACACTGGTAGGAACGGACAAGCAGATTTGTTTCATTCAGTCTCAGTATGTCAGCTAGTTCTGTAAATGAGGCTCAATATCAGTTTCCTGTAGATATAACGAGCAATTCATAATGCTAAAATTTAGTAAACTACAGATGATTGTGACTTACGCTACCGCCAACATTCATGTTCCCATATATGTTTTACACACATTACCGGCTCAAAGGGAGTTTGTGATGTTCTGGAAAAGTCTCTTGCCCCACCATGTCTCAAGGTCGAAGGGCTGGAAGTCTCTGAGGACGGGGCTCGGCGCGTTGTCCTGGTAGTACAGACTCGATGGAGGAGCAGGCGATGAGCTGTCAGATCCTGAAATGAAATAAATAAAATAAATACATTGATGTGTGCCATATAAATATGAAGGACAGTCTTACAGAATGACAGCATAATATGTATGTCCTTCCCCGGCTGATACCTACATTTATTTGAAAGATTGCAGATAAACTTGATTATTTCAGAGTTAAGTGGATTGATGATTGAAGTGGATTGATGCATGTCTGCTATATGTCTCACATTTTAAACTGACTATTTGTGTTCACTTGGCACTTGGACTAGTTATAGTGGGGTATTGCATTACTGTCTGGGGAGATGCATCATGATAAAACAGCTCAAAGAGCTAGTTTAAATTGTATAGAATCTACGATAAAACTATTTGAATATAATCCCTACTTCCCTACTAATATTATAAATGCGAAAGTAACTCTGTCTGTTACGCTTTCACGCCTAAACCACTGAAACGATCTTGATGAAATTTGGTACAGAGGAAGAGTAGACCATGGGGAAGGACATAGGCTACCTTTTGTAGTAAAAAAGGGCATGAAGGGGTTGAAATAAGGGATGAAAGTTTGTATGGGAATTCGTAATATTCGCGGCTAAACCCCAACCAATTTTGATGAAATTTGCTACAGAGACAAACTAAACCTTGGGAAAGAACACAGTTTACCTTTTGTTGTAAAAAGGGTATGAAGGGGTTGAAATAAGGGATGAAAGTTTGTATGAGCATTCGACATTAATGTACCTAAACCACAACCGATTTTGATGAAATTTGGTACAGAGATAGACTAGACCTTGGGAAAGGACATTTATGTTACCTTTTGTTGTAAAAAAGGGCATGAGGGGGTTGAAATAAGGGATGAAAGTTTGTATGGGAATCCGTCATTATCGAAGATAAAACCATGAGACTTTGTATTAAGGCACTTTATAAGAAGGCAATAAGTAAACATTTGTACAGCGATTTTGAAATTTCGACGTACATGGCGATGAAATAGGCGACGAAAGTTCGTGTGGAAGCACAAACAAATCTGTCTATTTTTACAATACGTCATTTATAATTATTATTAGTTAAAATGCCGACTTAATAATATAAAACATGTCACAGATATAACGCACAACCTCAAACACCCCAATTAGATTATTAAAACGTTACTTTTATGTACTTAAATATTTTAATTTAACGAATTAGTTCTCCTTATTGTGCGCGGATAGTATGGGTATCCTAACTAATATTATAAAAGCGAAAATGAGTTTGTTTGTTACCTTTTCATGTCTAAACCACTGAACCGATCATCCTGAAATGTTGCTTATACGTTGACAAGTGTACAGAAACGGACATAAGCTACCTTTCATCCCGAAAAAAAATACTTTGCCCGAGGAAAACAATAATAACGTTCTTATGATAATAGATGGCGCCACGTGTCTTTCGAATCATGATTGAATTATATTATTACAAGCAGAGTATAACCCGAATTGATTGTCAAATTCTAAATTAACGCGAGCGAAGCCGCGGGCAAAAGCTAATTACAATAAATCTAACATTATTGCCTTTATTGCATCCAAACCCTTATTGCCTTGAATTATGATACAGTTTCGTTTATTTCAGTTGTTTAATAAATGGGTGACTATAATTTAATTCGTTTTAATTATTTCAAGTATAAAAAATTACTTATAATAAATTGCTGGAATTGATTCAGTAGCCGATTTTGAACAAACTACTTTCAGGATGTGCGTTTATTATGTTACATGTTGTAGGTATATACGTCGCGCGAGCGCGGGGCACGCCAAGCGCCATACACAATTAGCCATGCGCCGGCGTGGCGGCGGCGGCGGCGCAGGGCGACGTAGTGACTATTATATTATTATTCCGAATGTTCATTTATAATAAAATTGTTAGTCCTAAAATATTTGCTAAAAAGTAGGTTGTAGTGACAGAAACGAATCGCTGAGAATCCGACTCCACGCAGTCTTGTCTACCCTACCCCTAGAGACTAATTTACCCGCAGCGCCGGAGTCGTGACAAAAGCCAAGCTTTGTAATACAAATTAGTTTTAAAATCATTATTAGGATAATTAAACATTAAATAGTTTGAATTTAGGACTTACAACTTATATTGAAAACGCTTTTAAGTCTTTTGTATATTATTGATTGTAATATTTATGACAATTATGACAAATATATTTAGGGCATATTGTGTTTAGGCATTTTAATTTTATGACATGGGATATTATGTGACATGAAGTTCGGGCAAGTTATCAGTTGGACAAATTATGATTAGGACAAAAAAAATTATGGCATTTTAGATTATGGATAAATAAGTTAGGTAACACAATAGAGAACCAAAATTACAACAGCATCAGGTCAAAAATTCCATCATTAGGTATAATAAGTAATTATAGAAGTGAAAACAATTGTAACCTCTTATACTTAACACAGTTGGACACACTCTTATTATGCCTCATGAGGATCTGTATTCCAGTATAGGTAACATAACTTGTGTGGCATTTGTTAAAATAAGAAATTTAATTTAGTCTTTATAAAATTCTTGTTACAGAAGCATCATAGAAATTGCCATTAAAAGTATAAAGTTGGTAACAAAATATTCTTAATTCTATGATAACTTTTATATGTGCAGAAAACATTCTGAGGACAAGTGACATTCTGATGCAATGATAATTATTTGATGACAGTATGTATAAATGGTTTGTTAAAAATACAAATAAAGTAAGAAATACATACTCATAATATTGTGTATATGAGAGTGTGCTATACTTATTTATATCTACAGTAAGAAGTAATCTGACAGGTGCTATATCAAAAGAGAAAATCACATAAAATGTTAAATCATTTGAACAATGTAGTCATTGCACAATCATCTAGTGAGTACACAAATGATGTTTGCTTCTCAATAACAAATGAATGAGTAATGGAAGCAATTGGACAAACAGTTAAAGGAGTAATGTTCTGTTGCACTTTAGTTACTATGCTGCACTGAAGACCGCTTTAATTGATTCATTTCAATGCATACAACACATAGTGACTTAAGTGCATATACAATTATTCTGCAAACTGGTCTGCATTACAACTTTTTTAATTTGGTGTTATGAAACTTGAACATGAGTATTTTTGGGAATTTGCTAGTGTTCACTGTAGTGTCGAATTTGAAGCACACATACTATATTTTGTAGCTTTAGTGTGTTATGTTATAATAATTTATAAACAAAAGTTATACTAGGATTTTAAAAAACCATTCTCATGCTGTTTTCTAAAAGAGGATTCTATTTATTATGCAAATAGCTTTAGCAAATAATGCAAAATACTAAATTATAAATAAATAGACTAGAAACTACCATATTGCAATGTTGTGCAATAAGACTAGATCTATGAATGCTGTGTGCTTACCAGTTGCACTGGTTGGTGAGGCAGGCATACTCTCTCCATAGGCTGTTTGTGTCCAAGCTGAAAATATTTTATGATTATTTTTTTGCTTCATATTCATATCAAGAGATATGTAACAAACCTAAAACATTGTAATAATTTGAAAAATGCTTTGTTTCCTTTCATTTGGTATAGTGTGGTGTAATGTATTCCATGTAATCACTATTAGTTTACATAAAATAACTAATACTTACTTTCACTAATAAATCTAATGATTTCCTCATGCTGTGGTGTTATTATATGGTGTTGTATTCTCTGATGTACTGACTTCTTACCATTGGAATGAAATGTAGGTTTAGGCATGCTGAAATATCAAATAAACAAACTTTAAGAATTACACTACGCTGTATCATTGATAACATCACTTTCAAGTAGGAATACCTATACTGGCTTTGTATTACATAATTTTCTTTAGATACAATAGATTGTTGTCATGCCAAAATTATAAAATTGCATTTAAAAACAAGTACAGATTGTCGGGCAGAGAGGTTATGTAAAAACAGTGATGAAATTTTCCGAGACCAATATGCAATGTAAACTTGGTGAAATGATAACATACACGACAACTTCTCCATTATCAGATTCTGAAGACTTCCTATTGTATTCTTTACGGCTGTCCAATCGTTCTAAATTCTGTGATAGGCCTGCAAATGAAAATAAGTTCACCAATCTCACATGATCACTGACAAGTTATTACTTTTACACAGCAAAATTAACAATTAACTCTTATCTACCTCGTCTTGTTTTAGCTACAATTTTACTGGGTCCTTTTGAAACAGTATACATTTTAAAATTTCACTCAGAAATTAAAAAAATAAACGTAAAACTGCACGGGAATTACGAGACCAACTTGAAACGACGAATAGCTACACTTGCCATATACATTAATGCAAATATATTATTGTTGTAAAAATGAACATACTTCATGAATGCGTTTTAATTTATATTATTTTAAATTAATTATATGTAATTTAAGCAAGTATTTTATTGCATTTCATATGGTTTAAAACGATATTTATACATAGCTTTATATCTATACAGTGTGAGTCTTTATAAAGTGAACATATTAAAAAGGGTGAAAATATAAACAATTTTATCGACGGAAAAAATGTTTAAAAAGATCTAAAAATATTTTTAAATTTTTTATGGACTGTTAATTTTTTTACTCTCGTCTTGGTACCCCATGCAAACAAAGTGTTACTACTTTTAAACTAAATGTGATATTAAAACAAAACAAAATTAATAATAATCTCGAATAATAGGCCGACCTAATAAAGCCATATTTTTTTGAAAAATAAACCTCATAAATTAGTTATTAATGATTTTTTGAAGAAAATTTACCGTTTTTCTACCAATTTTTGCAATAAATGTAAAATTTATCAAAAATATGTCCCTTTTACCCTACTTTTTTCTTATTAAATTTTAAATTTAAATTTAAAATTAAATTAATTTTTTTTAACTTTAAATTTTTAGATTTTTAAACATTTTTTCCGTCGATAAAATTGTTTATATTTTCACCCTTTTTAATATGTGCACTTTATAAAGACTCACACTGTATATTAATATAATATGTGAAGCAAAAATACTTTTTTATGAAAATTGCGTGGACGGAATATGAAATTTGCCACAGTTAAAGTTTATAGGGAGAAGGAGGGGCGAATCCTAATGTTTTTATAAAATATGCATTAGAAATACATTAAATTAATGAAAAAACACTACACGCACACAACCATGCATTAGACACACGCAGTCCAAGCGCGTAACATTATATCAATATATAATGACATAATATATCAGTAATATCTTACAGGCAAACTTTGGTCGAATTTCGAGCACTAGGCGACCGCTAGTTGTAATAAATTGGTCTTGTATGGAATGGACATGGTAGATGTATACAATTGAATATGGCAACAATTAGCTCGTCTGTCAAAGCATTTTAGTTCTCATCAATTTTTAAAGAGGGCGTTATTACAAATATTGAATTATAATTTTATCAACAATAAATATTATGGACGCCTGAAAGCTTCGTGAAAGGCAAAAGTTACCAAGCGACATATTAGAAACTTTACACTAGAGCATTCTGAAGTTTTGTTTTTTAGAAAAATCGTAAAATATCGCCTATTAATCATAACTAATTGATTCCAACTTCGATATTATTAGACTAGGTACACAATTCCATACAAAAGTCTTCTTTAAAACTGTCGCCAATTGTGAGTGTAGGTAATTCTAAGAATTCTAGTTGAAATAAATATACATTAATGCAAATTCAACCTTAAATCCAATACTTAAAGCTGCATTCACGAAGCAATGTACAAAAAGCAATTAATTTTTACGACCTTTGTTTGCTGCTCAAATCACATCAAAACAATTTTAATCTTATACGCATGTTTTAAAGTCTAAATTACAAAGTGCCAAATATAGTAATATCAATTTACAATAGTTTGCGCGTTGATGCAAACGTTGGTCAAACAATCATAATATTTGGTAATTGATTTATATTTAGTATTTAATTAGGTTTTTACTTTATGAAAAATAATTAATGATATAAACTTACCGAAAAAATATATTCCTTCTAAAATCTCGGTGTTACGGTGGTTATTTGCACAATTTTTGAACGCACACTGCGGCGTTTTGACGTCTTAATGTTGGCTATGATTGGATCATACTAATTTGAAATAAGACCACAACCGTATTTGTGCTCTTATTTTTCGGCTCGTTTTTGAAGCGCTTACCGAACATCTAGAGTATTATTGATCGAAGGATTCCAACGAATTTTAAATGAGATTTATAGGCTTAATAATAAACTGGCATTTAAAAATTATACATTTTCTTAATAATGTGTTATGAAATAGTGTCGGTTAGTAATAATTTCATCAAAATCACAAACAGGTAAAAGTTACTTACCGACAACAAAATTTGATTTTAATAAATAAAATTAACTAAGCCCCATTATTTTATAATTGTATATTTTGAAGAAAAATGACGTATCCTGTAACGCATGTCTGACATGTAGGTAAAATGATCTAAATAGAAAACAAAATAACTTCTCTGCCCGTCAATTTTAGTTATAGTGCAAATTAAATAAGGTTAGTGTAGGTTTTTTATGAACAAGTAATAATTTTATTTTGGTTTTAATACACAAAATCAAAGACTTTCGGACAAACGTTTTGGACGAATATCGTCATCATCATCATTTTGTTATCTGAGTTAGTATTCTGACATATTTTCTATGGAAGATCTGTCAAAATTCTAATTCTTGTAGTCATTATTCCTACTGTTGTGTTTCGTTCGGTGAGTGAAAGTGCCGGAGGCTCAAGCATCCCCTTTCCCCCATCCCGCTCCTTCTCCTTCCCACTTCCTTTCCTAAAGGGTCGGCAACGCGCAGGTGCTGCCTCTGATGTCGTAGACGTCCATAGGCTACGGTGACCACTTACCATCAGGTGGGCCGTATGCTTGTTTACCACCTTGGTAGTATAAAATAAACAAAATTTTAACAAAAAGAAAACCGACTTCAAAAAGAATATTCTAAAACTTAAAATGCACTAAAAAGTTAATAAATAATTGCATATTCTTGTGAATAATTAAATAATTGTTATTAATGGAGTCGGTGTCAGCCAAGGAAGGTTTGTAACTAATTAAACATAAGATGTCTTACTATAATCATAACATAACATTGGCATGCACAATTACACACATAGACGCAGCACGCGGCGCGGGCGGCTGACACCAACTCCAAAAATAACAATAATTTAATTATTCACAAGAATATGCAATTATTTAATAACTTTTTAGTGCATTTTAAGTTTTAGAATATTCTTTTTGAAGTCGGTTTTCTTTTTTGTTAAAATTTTGTTTATTTCTCGGTTTTTAGCGAACCTTGCCAAAAATGAGAACATCATCAATGTAGCCAAATACGCATTACTAAGGATAACTCGAAAAAGAATGTCAAATCTTGATCAAAATTAAATGGAACCACACAGGAAGCACCAGGTTTCAAATAAAAAAAGAATCATCAAAATCGGTTCACCTAGTCGAAAGCTATGAGGGTTGTTTGTTAAAACAAAAAAAAAATACAGTCGAATTGAGAACCTCCTCCTTTTTTTGAAGTCACATGTGCATCGATTAAGTAATCTGTCGTGGTTATTGCAAGAATGAACTAAGATGGAAATCGGATCTTCAACATGTGCTTTGTTATTTATAAAACTGAATGCTATATATTGGACTTATTGACATTCAAGAAAAGTAGATTGGTACTAAGCCAGTTAGTAACGCGCTTCATACCATCTTGTGCATTTAAATATGTGACATCCCAGGAATCTCCTCCAAGAACTAGTACGTGTCGTCTGTAAAAGTGACAATCTTTCCATTAAACAGGTCTAGCTGGGAAAGTTCGTTGATGATAATTAGAAATAGGCGTAGGCCGAAGAATACTGCCTTGTGGTACACCTATGTCGATAGCTAGGTCATCACTACGCACGCCATTTAGCTGAACACATTGCGTACGATCCATGAGATAGATGCAGAAAAATAAAGTCAAATTAAAAAAGAAATGTCACTCATGCCCTCATTATACATTGATTCGCTCCGTCGGTTAAAGTTGACTAAGTTTCTTCAAAGACAGCAACTACGTATAGTTAGTAGTCTCGTCACGATTGATAAGAATCATGTTGCTCCAACGGATCATCTGTAACCATTTCCGCTCGACACGTTAGGTGAACGTGCCCACTTGCTCGCAGGGGTGAACACGCATGCTGCTAATGTTTCCGAGCGCCACTCAGCGCCGCTTCATGAATATCCGCTGGCGCACTACCCGTCTGCACAGCGTGTAATATTGCCTCGGGAAGTTAACTTTTTACGTTAAGTTACTAGCTGACCCGCACAACTCCGTCTGCTTCATATAAGAGAATTTTCCCCGTTTATGCAACATTTTTCATTGCTGCTACGCTCCTATTGGTCGTGGCGTGATGTTATATAGCCTATAGCCTTCCTTGATAAATGGGCTATCCAACACTAAAATTTAGATTTAGAGCCTCGCTGATTCAGTATGGGGCCGCTTCGACCGGGGAAGGACTACCCTCTTACAGAATATCGACGTGAAATACCAGTATTCCTACTGTTGTGTTTCGTTCGGTGTGCCGTTGGGTGTGTCGGAGTGCCGGAGGCTCAATCACCCTCTTTCCCCCTTCCCACTTCCTTCTACTCCTAAAGGGTCGGCAACGCGCAAGTGATGCCTCTGGTATTGCAGGCGTTCATAGGCTACGGTGACCACTTACCATCAGGTGGGCCATATACTTGTTTGCCATCTTAGTTGTATAAAAAAATATAAAAAAAAGAATTTTTCAAATAGAACCACTAGTTCCTGAGATTAGCGCGTTTAAACAAACAAACAAACAAATAAACAAACAAACAAACAAACTCTTCAGCTTTATAATATTAGTATAGATTACGTAAGTTCGTATTCCATATCGACTAGGAAGGAACTAACTGTGAAATTATTGCTTTAATATTAACTAGAAGTGTAAACTTCCTCCAGTTACTGCCATTAGGAAGTGAAATATAGTTAAGTACTTGCCAATATACGTATTACTAGATGCGCCCGCGGTTTCACTCGCGTTTATCGTTACTGCGCCGCCCCCGTGGGTGGTAGCGTGATGTCGTGCCTCAATAAATAGGCTATCCAACACTAAAAAAAAAACAACGGGTTGCACTCCGGGAGTGCCGGCAGAAGTGAAAACTTGAATATTAACGTTGTGCATTTTGATATTTTGGAATGGTTAGGGAATAATTTTGCACGAATTGGTTTATTATCAGTATAAAACTATCATTTATGTGGTAAAATACAATATTCATTTATTGCGCTATCGTACACAAACATGACAATTCTCCCTCCGTCTTACGAATTTTCGATTAGGTCACGTGTCCTGACGCGAGTTTAACATTTTTTACCCATCACAAAAAAGTGCACAACGCCGCTACAGAAGCTTTCACTTCAAAAATTTTCAAATCAAACCAGATGTTTCTGAGATTAGCACGTTCAAACAAACAAACAAACTCTTCAGCTTTATAATATTAGTATAGATAAACGTTTTAAAAGATGGTGGAAAGTTAAGACTTTTAGCTGTTTATAAGTGATAAGCATCGCGTTAGCACCGCCCATAGATTTGAGATACATATGTTTTTTAAAGGAAGGCGGCAGACCTGATGTTGTGGCGTAAAATGGGAGAGGCCTATGTCCAGCAGTGGACTGCGGTGGGCTGATTGATTGATTGATTGATATTTTTTAAAGACAAGTTCTACTAGGCTTAATTCCTGTGCGACTAGGTACACAAACATTGAAACGACGGACACAAAGAACACCCAGGCTCAAAACAAACTAGATCTTTGTGGATAAATCTTAGTGGATAAATCTTTGTGGATAAATCTTAGTGGATAAATCTTAGTGGATAAATCTTTGTGGATAAATCTTTGTGGATAAATCTTAGTGGATAAATCTTTGTGGATAAATCTTTGTGGATAAATCTTTGTGGATAAATCTTTGTGGATAAATCTTTGTGGGTAAATCTTTGTGGATAAATCTTTGTGGATAAATCTTTGTGGATAAATCTTTGTGGATCACACGAATTCTTGTCATATCCAATTGTTGTGGGGATCGAACCCACACTCGACGCACTGACACACACTCGACGTACTTGACGACGACCGACTTCGTGAGCCGGCCTGCCACCAGATCAGCACCAGGTCCGAGAGGCGGCGTGCGTGTTCCCACGCGCGCCTCTGTGTCGTTTTGTCTTCGTCCCCCGACAAAGGGACAGTAGGAAAATACATAATATATATTTTTTAGTTAGGGTAGGTATATTTGTGCCCGCCGTTTTATACGGCAGCCGGCGGCGCGCCGGCGCCGGGCTGGAACCTCGGCGGGGTGGCGATTGCATGTGAAAGTGACTCGCGCGGCCCCGCCGACTCTGGTTATGTCGAGGAACACCGTGGTAGGTTTAGTAGGTATTACCGGGATATCTTTGCCCCGGTGAGTCCGACATAATCTCTCCGTCGCGCGTCGCCCCGCGGAGAGGTACGAGTATGCGTCAATGCATTCCCACACGTAAAAAAATTAACAGTACTTTTTCTGGATGAAAGAAGATACACTATGTCCTTTTCTGTTAACCTGACAACGTATATGCGAAATTTCATGATGATCGGTCGAGTAGTCAAGGCGTGAAAGCTTAATAAACAAACATTCATATTTATAATATTAATTAGGATTAGAAAGAAAGAAAGAAATTTGTTTATTTCGTACAGAGCACACACAATTAATTAAAACAAAATAAACAAACATATTATACATATTATAAAACAAAATGTGTATGCCCTCGCCGAAAAGGGTCACCACCTCAGCATTAGCTGGGCACCCAAATTGAGTGCACCAGCGCTGGTGGTATTAGGTTGGTACTTAACTGCTTATTACCCGGGCCGTATGTTTATTTGCCATCTTTGTTGTATAAAAAGAACGTCAATTACCACAAGACCTATTTTAAGTCCTAAACTCTGCGTGTTGTCTTTAGAAATGACTGATCTGTATGTAAGTTGGGTGTTGTCAAGCGTACAGCGCGGGCGCAGTGACGTCAGACCGCAGACGTGTGGTGCATCAGCTGCGTGCCTGTTCATCGAGGACCGTCGGATGGATGTGTGTGTTTGTAGCATGTATATGTACATATGTATATGTGTGTGTATGTGTAGACTTTCGCTGCGTCGGAACTCGACTTTCACTTTGTGCGCAATAAGCTGCCACTGTTGCAACGTTTGCGTGTAGGTATCACTATGTGTGTATATAACAATGTAGGGAGCTTATGGAATATTAGTAGTATGTACTGCTTTATTTACTATGCTTATTAAATAAAAGTTTCTTATTCCAGTCTTCTTCTCCCTAGCCTTTATTATTTCTAAGTCACTTGGGGTCGGCTTTCTAGTCTAACCGGATTTGACTGGATATCAGTTTTTACACGGAGCGGCGGCCATCTGACCTCCGCAACCCGAAGGCTAACGATACCCTAAGGCTAGACCAGTGTCAGGCTATTAGAGGGCACTGACTTCCCAATAACGACTGCCATAGATGTTCACAGCAGCCGGGACCGATGGCTTAACGTGCTCTCCGAGGCACGGAGCAGGCGATCATTGTCAATCAATACGCACATAATTTCGAAAAGTCATAACTGCCGAAAGTTAGAGGTGCGCGACGTGGGTTCGAACCCGAGACCCTCTGCATTGCAGTCTGTTGATCTCCCCACTGAGTTATGGCTTCTATAAAATATATAAAATTTTCTTATCCCAGTGTAAGCATAAAATTTATAAAGTGTTCATAAACGTATGAAGCAAGAGTCAAACTAGTGATAGTCTCGCTGCACGGATGGCGATGTGGTTTAAATGCTCGCCTCGCCGCTGCCACTCCGCGCAGTGTCGTGGGCTCGAACCCGCACAGAACAAGTGTGATCCACAGCTGGTTGTTGCGAGTGTGGGTGTTCATTGTGTCCGTTGCTTGTCCCAGTTCCAGCGTCTTTCTTAAAAAGAAAAGGAAAAGAATCGTGCCAAAATTATTACTATCTACTTACCTCGTCAAATTCTATAAGTACATAAATCAAACCTTAAAATACGAAACTCTAAACCACTTCTTCCCCGGGATATAATTTTAAGTGACTTCTTGATCTTTAACAAATCGATCGTAATTTCAATTTTAGATTTCATTTTTAGAATTCAGATTCGAAAGTTAAATCAGACTGTTGTCTGGACAGCGTTACTGAATATTGTGGTGTGAACACCGGCGCGGGCGCGGCGCGCAGCGTGATGTACTCGTAATGGCACACACAAGTGCGGCGGCTAGCCCGGCAGTGTCAGCTTCTTGCAGGAACCCCCACCGTAAGTGTAATAACACTGTTCCTGCGTTTTGCCCGGTGAATAAGAATTCCAATAGATAAAATAACCAAAGCAGCGATAGTCTAGTGGGAAACCGTTGCACTGCCACGCAGAGGTCTCGAGTTCGAACCCAAGGCGCGCATCTCTAACTTTTCGAAGTTATATGCGTATTATATAGTTTATTATCGCTTGCTTTAACGGTGAAGGATAACATCGTGAGGAAACCTGTCTGAGAGTTCTCCAAAATGTTCTCGAAGATATGTGAAGTCTGCCAACCCGCACTGGGCTAGCGTGGAGGACTATGGCCTAACCCTTCTCACACTGAGTTAGAGACCCGTGCCCAGCAGTGGGACAGTTTAATACAGGGCTGATATTATTACAATCTCAGTGAAGTTAACAATTTCTGCTGAGGCAAAAAAATATAAGTTAAATAGATACATCCATTTCCAAATCCTGTTTAATATTAGGTATTTTCTGCCAAGTAATTTTTAGTTACAGCAATAGGCTCTGGAACTGAGGCCGGTCAACTGGCTAAACAGCAATAGACTCATTCCCTACTACGTGGCACCTGACACCATACGGCGAAATGTGGATCTGATATACTTCTGCCCACCCTCTCAGAGTTATATGCTTGAGACATAGTATTTTTGGAAAGCATCAAACAAATATCAAAATGTCTTGTAAAACATTAACACTGCCCTTTTTTTTTTTTTAAATCGTTACTAGTGAAATTTGAATTAAAACATAGGATGGGCACGGCCTATCTAGCTGTTCCCTTTTATACGCCGGTGTGAAGGAGATGGTTAAGACACTAGGTATACATATAATCGACGAAGTCATATAAGTAATTAATATACGTTTTCTCGCTTTGTCTTACGAAGTATTAATAAGCGAAATTGAGATACATCATTTATCAATCAATATTGTCACCTAGTGAAGGTAATTACATTATAGTAAAAGTTTATTATTTATTTTATACTTGTATCTATATCATTTTGATAGCTTATAAAAGTGACCAGTTAGACCGTTGGTCTGGTCTAACCAGCGTTTGTTAAAATTTCCGATACTATTAGATATTTGTTGTACGAAATAAAATAAACTTCGTCCGTTTCCTGCAAAGTGTTTAAGGGTGGATTTATTAAGAATGACAATGTATGTTTTACCTGAGAGAAATTTTGCAACATCAACTTGAACAACTTGTGTTGCTCCAATGATACCACAACCCGAAAATATAAACAGGTATATATTATATACAGCGATAGCTCAGTGGGGAGACCAACAGACTGCAATGCCCTCTGTCTCAGGTTCGAACCCACGCGCACCTGACTTTCGGAAGTTATATGACTTTTCGAAATTGACAATTATCGCCTGCTTCGTGCCTCGGAGAGCACGTTAAGCCGTAGGTCTCGGCTGCCATGAACATGTATGGCAGTCGTTATTGGGAAGTCAGTGCCCTCTAATATCCTGACACTGGACTAGCCTTAGGGTATCGTTAGCCTTCGGGTTACGGAGGTCAGGTGGCAGCCGCTCCGTGTAAAAACTGATATCCAGTCAAATCGGGTTAGACTAGAAAGCCGACCCCAAGTGACTTGGGAATAATAAAGGCTAGGGAGAAGAAGATATTATATATCTATGATAAGTTTGAAACATCGCTCATGATATCAAGGATAATGAAATTGTAGTTGCATTGTCTCGCAGCCAGACATAATGTAACAATAAGTGAAAGTGAAGTGTAAAGGCGGTGCAGCCTTGCTCGCTCTGCCGCTGCTCACCGGTTCGCTGTGCTGACTGCACTATAATGGTGATGTATTCGATCTCCATTATGTGAGAAATCGTAAACGCTTCTGTACAAACATACATATGTTTTATTATGCCATATAGAGAGCATATGACATTATGGAATCTTGGAATCTCAGGATCAGGATAACTCCCTCTCGTATGTATACGGGAGTGAGCATCCTGTTGCCGCTATGGTTTAACCCGTCAACTGTCGAGCGGACATACGATGTCCGCAAAAATGAGTCAAAAAAAAAACGACATGTGTATGTCCGTTGCACACTTGACTCGTTAATGAGTCAAGTGTCGAGCGCACATACATTTGTCCGTTTGTGTATTGTTTGCACAATGAATTTTTAATTATATTTTACGTATTTCCCCTAGATGTTCAAGAAGTTAAGTGTTCCTTGGTGGACACTAGGTACCGCGCTGGGGGCACCCGGTTTCCGAACCATAGATTTTCTATTGTGTCTCCATGCAGATACGTCACTTTCCACAAAGATGTAGGTAGATGTAAGATAGTCTAAACGTGCTAGTGAAGCTCTTTTTATATGAGATGCCATTTGATCTTATAATCCTGCTTCTTTTTGCGAGCATTTTTTATACCTGTTTTAAATTTTAAATGGAAAGCATTAGTAGTTGGTAAAAAAAACAACTGTAACAGGCAGACGGACGGACCTTAACCCATTCGCTGTCCCGTGATAGAAAGAATAGAAAATCAATTGTTATGTATTATATGTGATTCATCGGACAGGGAACCTGTTAAAAAAGTCTGTTACAATATTTGGTAGACTTCTGTATCACTCATGCCTACTAACATTGCACGCAATAACATCACTGACACAGTAAAATATAATGTTCTAAATCGATTGTTTACTTTTAACCTAGTTTACGAGAACCATACGAACACAACAACACATGTGGCCCATCAGTAATCAGATACAGGCATGTTGCTGATAGTTTAGTATGCAGAACAAGTGCGGGCTTTTATCGGTGCGACAGCGGCGCGGCCGGCGCGTTCCGCCCCAAATGCATTATATGTGTTAACAGCAGTTCACATAATTATCTTAACGACATTTTAATAAGCGCCGCTACTTACCAACAGCGCTGAGGACTACTCGCTCCTACGTAATGTGGGTTACTATGGCAGCATACTTTTACTTAAACCTCTTTGCACTTAAGATATCGAGACGTTAATGAGCGTGATGTAGTAACCTACTCGCACAATCTACATGGTTTACGCGTTAATATAACCTTATTTAGTCAAGTTTATTTAGGTTTTCAAGACCAAAGGAGATGGCCAATAAATGTATGAGGCTGATCCCCAGAATGTACAGCGATCAAATATATGACAATTGACAGTTTAGACCTTCTATATAAAAAATTAAAAAGGTTCATCAAGCAAAGCAGATCTGGACAAAAATTATGAAGGTTGAAAAAATAGATATTTTATCACTCCGATATCCTCATAATTCCATAATGTATTATAGCTATGCACCTTAATCAAAACATATAGATTATGTACCATTTTTGCTAAAAAGACATGAGAAGACTAGCAGTTTTTTAGTTGGATAAAACAGAGCTATCCACAGTTACCATAGTTTTGTTTTATAGGGTTTGTGTTACGATAAAAATAAAACAAAGAACATTGTTTATAACTAGTGTAGCACTCGCGTGGGGCTACGACACTATACAATAAAGGTGAAACAAAGTAATTGCACAAAAAAGCACGAAACAACAGCAACCAATAAATAACCAGCGCGTGAGACGAGTTTTTGTCAATAATGTCAATTGACAATTTCTTGAGTGTTGCCATTAATTAAATCGAAATATGCCTAGGCGTTAATAATAATAATAATAATAATAATAATAAAAATAATATTAATAAATAATGCCCCAAATGAACCCCACTTGGCCTAGACCCGTGGTTTTCATTAAATACCGAATTTTATTTCGAGAAAAAACAAGTTAAACCAACCAAAATAATAATAATAATGTTCTTTATGATTTTGGTATAATTAATTAATTATCTAACACTGATTTCGTATAATGGAGAGTATATTATAATTATTATTTGTTATTATAATTAAGAAATATTAATATGAAGTTAGTGATGCAATAAATGTTGGAGTAGAATACTAAATGCGCTTACTTATTTCATATTTTACCCTATTTTTAATTATTATTTATATTACATGGCAAATAAAATTCCGTATTCAAACTGTTGTCTTCGTTTAAATCCTTTTTTTGTGAACTTTACTCCATATCTGCTAAGAACTTTAAGAAGATGTTCAATATTTATCATTTATGTTATGTATTTTAATTACAAATCTTTTATCAATGTACAGCTTGGGGAACATATTGGCTAAGTCCTTTGGTTTTTCATTGGTGCTCCGCTCCTTTTGATAGTAGCGTGATGTTATACAACCTATAGCCTTTCTCGATAAATGGGCTATCCAATACTAAAATAATTTTTCAATTCGAACCAGTAGATCCTGAGATTAGCGCGTTCAAACAAACAAACTCTTCAGCTTTATAATATTAGTAAGTATAGATAATTTAGTCAAATCTTTATTGTAGTTTTCATTGTTTACAAATAATTTTTATCTTGGATATATTGGGATGAATAATTAAAATAATTTCTACGGCCATGAATACATCAATTTATTTTTATTGTAGTTTAAGACCATGTTAACCAAGATATAAAGTCCTGCGAGCATTCTGCATACATATAGCAACTTAGTAAATATAGCAAGTTAGTAAATGATTATTGCCTATAACTTTTACTTATCCCTAAAACGTTTATGTATAAGCATGGACGCTGCAAAGTATTTGTCGTAAACATTAAATGTGCATTAAAATGCCGTAAACAATAAAACTATCATAGACAGATTTTATAGCGGCAAATCGGTAAACAGAAGTTTTAGGTATTTCAGTTTAGACATAGTAACTGAACTTATTTTAAAGTTGTGAACTTGTAACAGATACGAGTTAATGATCATAAATCATTGCGTCGTCGCCGCGTCGCCGTCGCTACAAGTCATAACGGGTCGGGACGATAGCACTGCACAGATTATGACAAGATACACACATATGTGTTAATGAGGCACAGTTTAGCCCCAATGAATAATAATAATAACACAGCTTAATAAAACAACAGATAAATAAACAAAAAGTAGATAATAATTATTAAAAGTAAATATATTACAATCTTATGTTAACAATATTATTAAGTTAATTATTTGCTGATTAATTTAATGGCATACCTTTGTTAGGTACCGATCGCGAGGACTGATTCCGATTCCCATTTCGGGATAAAGACTGTTGTATTTAACGATCAGGACATTCACAGTAACTGTAGGACTTAACAATGTCATGCCTGGTGAGTCTTACTAATCAGGTTCTTTTCAGGACACGACACTGGAACGAGCCGAGTATAGACGGCTCATGATGCTCCAGTCAAGTACTGTACTTCGGCTCATCCAATGTAAAGAGGACGGTTACGGAAAATACATAATATGTACCTATTACTGTCAAGTGAGTAGGTAAAGGCCGTGTAGCAAGACATGTGGAATGCCTTCGAGGATTTAAGCTAAACTCTTTAAAATAAAAGTAAATATAGTGTTAAGAATCAGATGTGAAACAGCTTAAAAAAATAACAGACGCATTTTAACCTTTAAATAATCATTGACTTATTCAAGAAATGCATTAACAAATAAAGTAAGAAAATAATTGATATCACCCAACAGCGATCACACAGCACGTCCGTTCCGTCCGCCGCTCGATGTCAAAGTGAGTCATTGCGCGCCGAGCGCGCTTTTATAGCACGCTCGATCGGATGATTCGTGACGTTCTTGTTTACGTCGCATTCCGCAACTAACACGGCCTCTCCTGACACTCTGACGTCCTCGTCAGGTCTGGAAGATGAACCTGCCTAACCTGGCTGGCAGTCTCAGTGTAGAGTCCGGATCTTCATTTTCACTTCAACCTAGTAGGCCAGTGATAACGATCCAGTAACAACTACATCGGATCATTACAGTCATGTGTCGGTTTTATATGGGCCAGTAGCATCTACATCGGACCATTACACGACACCGTACAGACCCAGTAACTACTACATCGGGTCAACGCAGTGACAATACTGACCCAGTAACAACTACATCGGGTCTTCAGTGATAACGATCCAGTAACAACTACATCGGATCATTACAGTCATGTGTCGGTTTTATATGGGCCAGTAGCATCTACGTCGGACCATTACACGACACCGTACAGACCCAGTAACAACTACATCGGGTCAACGCAGTGACAATACTGACCCAGTAACAACTACATCGGGTCTTCAGTGATAACGATCCAGTAACAACTACATCGGATCATTACAGTCATGTGTCGGTTTTATATGGGCCAGTAGCATCTACGTCGGACCATTACACGACACCGTACAGACCCAGTAACAACTACATCGGGTCAACGCAGTGACAATACTGACCCAGTAACAACTACATCGGGTCTTCAGTGATAACGATCCAGTAACAACTACATCGGATCATTACAGTCATGTGTCGGTTTTATATGGGCCAGTAGCATCTACGTCGGACCATTACACGACACCGTACAGACCCAGTAACTACTACATCGGGTCAACGCAGTGACAATACTGACCTAGTAACAACTACATCGGGTCTTCAGTGATAACGATCCAGTAACAACTACATCGGATCATTACAGTCATGTGTCGGTTTTATATGGGCCAGTAGCATCTACATCGGACCATTATACGACATCATTCGGAACCAGTAACAACTACATCGGGTCAACAAAGCACACACCATAGGTAGCTGCCATCGGGCAAGCGCACGTGGCTTCTAGACAACAAGGCACACGCCATAGGCAGCTGACATCGGCAAGCGCACGTGGCTTCTAGACAACAAAGCACACGCCATTGAAAGAGTTCCGGACCTCAATCACTGCCGAAACAACACAAACACCGCCTGGCGCCCACTTTCGGGTTCCAGAGAGCAGCCACAACGTCGAGGCTATAAACAACTGCCACAATGTCGGGGCATAACGTAGCGACAATGTCGGGGCTATAGACAACTGCCATAATGTCGGGGCATAACGTAGCCACAATGTCGAGGCTATAAACAACTGCCACAATGTCGGGGCATAACGTAGCCACAATGTCGGGGCTATAGACAACTGCCACAATGTCGGGGCATAACGTAGCCACAATGTCGGGGCTATAGACAACTGCCACAATGTCGGGGCATAACGTAGCCACAATGTCGGGGCATAACGTAGCCACAATGTCGGGGCTATAGACAACTGCCACAATGTCGGGGCATAACGTAGCCACAATGTCGGGGCATAACGTAGCCACAATGTCGGGGCATAACGTAGCCACAATGTCGGGGCTGTAGACAACTGCCACAATGTCGGGGCATAACGTAGCCACAATGTCGGGGCTGTAGACAACTGCCACAATGTCGGGGCATAACGTAGCCACAATGTCGGGGCTATAGACAACTGCCACAATGTCGGGGCATAACGTAGCCACAATGTCGGGGCTATAGACAACTGCCACAATGTCGGGGCTATGAGCAGTAAGCTGCCACAATGTCGGGGCTGCTTGACATACTCACCATTACTAAAAACGCTTCACAGGCATCCGGGGTCCACTCGCCACGCCATAAAACCATGTGTTCCGCAGCTGCTTGGGTCCTCTTGCCATAAGATCCCGCCAAGAGCTCCAACTCATAGCGGTGGTGCGGGAGCTGCTGGATGACTTGTTGCTCTACTCGATTCACGCGTAACCGTTCGGCCATCCTCAATTTTCTCTTCAACCAGGATTGTGCCTATTACGCGACAGCCTCACGTAGTTAGACCTAACCCTAAACGAGAATAATGTGACGTGTTCATTTTATTTGTAAACGCCAGAACTTAGTTCTATTACTTGTGAGCAAAGGAATCTTGATCCCACTTCTGATGTTAAGAATCAGATGTGAAACAGCTTAAAAAAATAACAGACGCATTTTAACCTTTAAATAATCATTGACTTATTCAAGAAATGCATTAACAAATAAAGTAAGAAAATAATTGATATCACCCAACAGCAATCACACAGCACGTCCTTTCCGTCCGCCGCTCGATGTCAAAGTGAGTCATTGCGCGCCGAGCGCGCTTTTATAGCACGCTCGATCGGATGATTCGTGACGTTACTTGTTTACGTCGCATTCCGCAACTAACAATAGACTATTTATTGTTCTTGCTACAAGCGAACGAAGACATTACAGTCATGGCAGAATAACAACTATTTTTTAAATCCAAGTGATTTAGTAAACACCAAATTATATGCGAATCCATTTTAGTGAAGTTTTTTTTAAGCACAATTTATTCTAATTAGAAATAAGGACCTTATCGGATGCCCAATGTGAATATAAGGATCTCGATCAAATCGTGCAGTCGTGCTACATAATAATATGTTGTAGTGTCAGAGATGCTATTGCTATACGTGGTACGTCCTAAGAAGTATTATTGGTATTGTGACTATAATGAAACTCAATCGTTTAAAATATTATGTGACTATATTACCAAACTCACAGCAATTACACGGACTATTGAGAACGTTTTACTCAGTTGAATGCTAGTTCCTTACTGCTGAGCGATCTTTCGCCGAGAGAACGAGTTATTTTTCCTCTCCACAATAACCCCACTATTTAAAAATGATAGTTGGTTGTGTTGCCAATTGAATAAATAAAAACTCCCGAACAGAATTATTAACAAAAATAAGAAATCATGACATGACTGTTAGCCACTTGCTTTTTAATATTATTCATAATATTTATTATTTACTAGTCGCTTATGCGAATTTAGTTATTGGCATAAACTACAGTTAACCCGGTCGGTATACAGGGTGTAAGGGAAACGCTTCCGAAAACGAAGACTGGTGGTAGTGCTGGTGATGGCTGATACGATACCACAAAAAAAATCGAAAATAAATTCCTATTTTATGGATTTTTTCACGTGTTATTATGTTCGGACAGTCAAATAAAACGGATATCAAAAAGAAAATAAATTTAATTCCCTTTTTAGAAGGAACTGCAATGCACATAATTAAATTGCACAGCTGACGCTAGGGGTCAATGATTCGCGCGCTACGTCACGCTCACGAGTAGGTATAACTACCGACATGCACAGCGGCCGTCGCTTGCGCCGCCGCGCCGCGCCGACTGCATTTTTGTTATTAGATTCTATCTCTCTACATACCTACAGCTACTTTCTTATTTCATCTGTTGGAAGATTAATTATAAGCTAGCTCAAATTTAGATACCTTGAAATAATACCTGTGACCCATAAAGGAGTGCCCGATATTTTTAGTTATTCTTGATAATAAATTTAAATTCGTCGGCCGACTTGATAGAATATTCAGTAAAAGTTATTCTAGTTAGATCCCTAGATAGGAGTCGACCCTGCCACGGCATACATTTAGGTAGGTTCTGAGAATCAATTTTTAGTTTTAATTATAAGCGTAACTAACCCCGACACGGATACATTAAAAACTTATTATCACGCTTATTATTTTGCACTTCTATTAATTAATTCCAAATAATACCTACTTGATGCCGACGAGTGCAAACCAAGACCTAAAATCACACAAATAACATCACATCTTTATGTTTAGGTACTTTACAAGTTTTACCAAAATTGTGGGCTGTTTATAATGACATTGATGACACATTTTAATTTAATTAAACCATCTCTGATTTAAAACACTACGCGATTATTAAAATAGTGTTAATAAACGAAGTTACAATGGCTATCAACTGTTCTTCTACTCGTTACTCGCAAGCATCAACAACGACAATATCATGGCGGCGGCGCGGCGCCGCGGTGACTCAGTCACCGCGCATTGCGCAGAATGGATTGCGCCTGAGCCCTGCAGTGATTAGATTAAACAGACGGTTCGATCAAAAAAATGCAGTATTTGACCTACAATCGATTTTATAAGTAGGTACGTAAAATAATGTTATGTATGTCCCCATTTTTAATCTAACTTTTCGATACCTCTTATTAATAAGGACACATCGTATTTTAATCCAGACTTCTAAATAATACATTTATTTTATTCTGACTGTTAAGTCTTCTTTCACAAAGGCCGAAATTTAAGAGAGTTCAAAGAACTTAACTAGCCCGTAATAATTTGTTGTAAACCATTTAATAATATTGTCTTAGAAACCATTTATTAGGTATTTTCGAGTAGCCTTTACGGCGTAATTCATATTAATGCCTACAGAAAGTTATAATAAATTGTTTATAATACATAACATACTGTCTACCTGTCTTAGATTTATCGTACACTGCTCATTATTGTTTTAAATTATTAAACTGAGTACAAAATATTTTTACAATGTGGGTGCCCACCTTGCGGCTAACCTAACGTTAATAGGTACAATAGGTACTACATGTATTTTGTTGATCTATGGTAAGTTGGTAACTTAATTTCCGAACGGTTTTGATTTTTGTAACAGTTCTTCGTTGCAATTTGGACGCGCGGGAGTGAAACATTTGTTAGATTACGTTTTTGCTTGTACAATTGTTATTGTTTAGTTTATTGTTTTTTTTATAGTTCGTTACGTTGTTTGTTATTTACTTAGTTATTAGTTTATGGCTAACAATAATGCCTGAGGCGTATGTGTATAGTGCTCGTGAGTACGGGAATATGTTGATGTGCTTGGGTGAAGCTCGAGGAAATGCTTCTCATGTTCGGAGGATTTACCGCCAAAGACATCCGACCGCCCGGCATTCTTCTGATCCGCGTATGATAACGGCAGCGTTTCAACGTGTGTTAGAGAATCGACCTATTGCCCCAGCGGCGCGGTGGCAGGTGGTGGCAGACAAGTGGATGTGCACACGGAACAACGTGTATTAAATGTCATTCGTCGAAACCCACGCCTCGGCACGCGAAGTGCTGCGAAATTAATGCGGCGGCGCCGGCGAGACGGAATAAGTGTGCCGCACTGGTATGTTCATAAGGTGTTGCGGAAAAATAGGATGCGCCCATACAAGGTACATAAAGTGCAAGCTTTGGTACCCGGTGACCATGAGCGCCGTCCTACTTATTGCCGTTGGCTTATAGACCAGCAACATCAAGCACCAAATTTTGTCGAGCACGTTATCTGGACGGACGAGGCCACATTCACAAGGAACGGATTGTGGAATAGAAGGAATACTCACGTGTGGTCAGAGGCTAATCCACATACCTTCCAAGAGACCGGGCACCAAACACGATGGTCAGTCAACGTGTGGGCTGGTATTTATAATGATAGAATACTCGGACCAGTATTTTTACTGCAGCGGCTCGACGGACCACGTTATCTTGATTTTATTAACGAGCATCTAAATGGCGTACTAGATGACTTGCCGCTGGCTCAGTATCGGCTAACGTGGTTCCAGCACGACGGTGCGCCCCCACACGTTATAAGGTCCGTCCGTGAGCGTCTCACTGAATTATTTAGTGACCGATGGATTGGGAGGCTAGGACCGCACGCATGGCCACCTCGTTCCCCCGATCTCACACCTTTAGATTATTTTTTGTGAGGTTACGTAAAAGAAAGAGTGTTTGATCGGGAGTGTGACAGTGCTGACAAGATGCGTCGACGAATAGTGAGCGTCTTCGAAAAACTTTGTGCGGACTGTACTGAAGACCCCACGTTAATGCCCCGCCTTCACGAGGAGACGCTGCGACGAGCCCGAATTTGTCTGGAGGTGAATGGAGCGCAGTTTGAGCCGCATCTCATAAGAGCACAGCGGATTTAACTAGGTAAGTGGGTTTATACCAAAACTTTAGCTACGAACTTGTATCGGCGAGCGCAGCGGCGCGCGGCGCGGCGAGCGGGCTAGAGCGGCCTTTGTGATTAATAATATTTATTATAGTGCGCGCTGATACGCGTGGCATTGAACCCGAGTTATGTTTGATGTGCATTGCGGCGTTGCAAATTTCTAAATTCCAAAAAAATTAAGTATAAGGCAAATTATTATCGGTATTCAATAGTATTTAGATAGTATAATATTAGCCTTTCGGCTTCGGAAGCGTTCCCCTTACACCCTGTATATCCGGTTTCACTAACCAGAATTTGATAAAAGACACAACTACAACATAAACCTCTAGTGGTTTGCCCGTGATGAAGGACCAACAAGATAAACGAAAATTCTATAGAAGCTTTTTGGTTAAGACTCTTGTAAAAAGCCAATTTCCTTAGGCTTTTAAAAATATCTTCATTGTAATGTATAATAAATAATCCCCACTGCAGCTTGTCGTTCTAAAACCCTTTTAGCTACGAGTACCTGCAATCTGGACCACTTCTTATACGCGTCTACTGTCTAGCCACCTACTGTATTGTCTTTGTCTTTCTGATCCTGCTAAGTTATAAGCATATTATCATTTTAATAATTCAATTGACTATTATCAAAACATAATCTATACATAAACAAATAAAAATTATCGTATTCCAGTTTAAGTCGGCGAGGTGAACGCTCGGCTCGTTGCAAGTAAATGTTGTGTTTATTGATAGATCCAATTGAGATATTAACCGTCGAAGTACATCGCCTCACGGCGCACGACGCCGCGGCGCGCGTCGTTATTTTGAAACGAACATTGGAAATGATCAACATACATGTGTAAAAAAATTTGAATGGTTTATACTCGCGTATTTCCGCTTGTAGATTATAAGTTTTTTTTTTATACGACTAAGGTGGTAAACAAGCGTATGGACGCCTGTAACACCAGAGGCATCACTTGCGCGTTGCCGACCTTTTAGAAAAGGAAGTGGGAAGGAGAAGGAGCGGGAAGGGGGTAAGACGGTGATTGGGTCTCCGGCACTCTCACTCACCGAACGAAACACAACAGTAGGAATATAACTAGCAGTGTACCCACGCCAAAGGCATTATAAGTATACTTACACTCAAATCTCTCAGACCCACGCTTGCAAAAATATTTATTACAGACCTGTTGTCTGTAGAAAAGATCTTCTATAGACCTCTTTATAGATTTTTATTATATTGTCTTTGCTTTGCTATAAGTTGAAGTGACTTTCTCCAATTTACTACTGACTGAATCCCTCGTTGGACCCGCATCATAAGTTTGCGCTTCGATATGTTAGTGGACGATCGTGAGGATACAGTATTCACAGATACATTCAGAGATTTCCCTGTTCTGCGCACATATATACTTTAGAAAACTATTAGCTATGAAGAGACAATCTAGGGGAAGGAGTAGGAATGAGCTTTAATTGTCTCCTTAATTGTGATGTCCATCTTAGCAGCGGCAATATCTTAGGTAGGCGCAACGTCAGGGTGGCAGGGCGTAAGACACGGCAGGTGTGACTGAGAGATCTAGGTAGTTAGTTCCTTCAGTCACACCTGCCGTGTCGTACGTGTGAATAGTCGCCATTAGTCTCTATCTAACAGATTATTTGTGTTTTAAAGCTAAGTTAAGTGAAACAGAGCTAGTCTAATCAATAGCCACAGGATTTACCCGAGTTTGTATCTATAATGCATCTTTTAGGAGGTGGCTAATTATCTATATCTGTTATATGTAGTTACTTATAAGTATTATAAAATGATACTTACTTACGGTATTACTGTGCATTGTGCGTAACACTACCGACAACAGTTGCGTGGCTCGATCTGATCAAACTGATACTTACGGTATTACTGTGCATTGTGCGTGACACTACCGACAACAGTTGCGTGGCTCGATCTGATCAAACTGATACTTACGGTATTACTGTGCATTGTGCGTGACACTACCGACAACAGTTGCGTGGCTCGATCTGATCAAACTGATACTTACGGTATTACTGTGCATTGTGCGTGACACTACCGACAACAGTTGCGTGGCTCGATCTGATCAAACTGATACTTACGGTATTACTGTGCATTGTGCGTGACACTACCGACAACAGTTGCGTGGCTCGATCTGATCAAACTGATACTTACGGTATTACTGTGCATTGTGCGTGACACTACCGACAACAGTTGCGTGGCTCGATCTGATCAAACTGATACTTACGGTATTACTGTGCATTGTGCGTGACACTACCGACAACAGTTGCGTGGCTCGATCTGATCAAACTGATACTTACGGTATTACTGTGCATTGTGCGTGACACTACCGACAACAGTTGCGTGGCTCGATCTGATCAAACTGATACTTACGGTATTACTGTGCATTGTGCGTGACACTACCGACAACAGTTGCGTGGCTCGATCTGATCAAACTGATACTTACGGTATTACTGTGCATTGTGCGTGACACTACCGACAACAGTTGCGTGGCTCGATCTGATCAAACTGATACTTACGGTATTACTGTGCATTGTGCGTGACACTACCGACAACAGTTGCGTGGCTCGAACTGATCAAACTGATACTTACGGTATTACTGTGCATTGTGCGTGACACTACCGACAACAGTTGCGTGGCTCGATCTGATCAAACTGATACTTACGGTATTACTGTGCATTGTGCGTGACACTACCGACAACAGTTGCGTGGCTCGATCTGATCAAACTGATACTTACGGTATTACTGTGCATTGTGCGTGACACTACCGACAACAGTTGCGTGGCTCGATCTGATCAAACTGATACTTACGGTATTACTGTGCATTGTGCGTGACACTACCGACAACAGTTGCGTGGCTCGATCTGATCAAACTGATACTTACGGTATTACTGTGCATTGTGCGTAACACTACCGACAACAGTTGCGTGGCTCGATCTGATCAAACTGATACTTACGGTATTACTGTGCATTGTGCGTGACACTACCGACAACAGTTGCGTGGCTCGATCTGATCAAACTGATACTTACGGTATTACTGTGCATTGTGCGTGACACTACCGACAACAGTTGCGTGGCTCGATCTGATCAAACTGATACTTACGGTATTACTGTGCATTGTGCGTGACACTACCGACAACAGTTGCGTGGCTCGATCTGATCAAACTGATACTTACGGTATTACTGTGCATTGTGCGTGACACTACCGACAACAGTTGCGTGGCTCGATCTGATCAAACTGATACTTACGGTATTACTGTGCATTGTGCATGACACTACCGACAACAGTTGCGTGGCTCGATCTGATCAAACTGATACTTACGGTATTACTGTGCATTGTGCGTGACACTACCGACAACAGTTGCGTGGCTCGATCTGATCAAACTGATACTTACGGTATTACTGTGCATTGTGCGTGACACTACCGACAACAGTTGCGTGGCTCGATCTGATCAAACTGATACTTACGGTATTACTGTGCATTGTGCGTAACACTACCGACAACAGTTGCGTGGCTCGATCTGATCACACTGATACTTACGGTATTACTGTGCATTGTGCGTGACACTACCGACAACAGTTGCGTGGCTCGATCTGATCAAACTGATACTTACGGTATTACTGTGCATTGTGCGTGACACTACCGACAACAGTTGCGTGGCTCGATCTGATCACACTGATAGTCTCCGGCTTAAGATAGTTGTACTTATTTCATTATTGATAGGAAACGACTGGATGGTGCAGCGGATGTGCATACGATTGCGACTGTTGTAAATGAAATAAATTGAAGTCACGGGTTCGAGGCCAGGGCCGGGCAAATGGGCTATTAGGTTTTCAATTAATTTTGAGTAACAGTGCGGCACTGGACCTGTGCCTGGTAGCCGCCAATAAGCTCGTCCTCTGCTACTTGTGAACTGAAACCATAGCTAACGAAATGTGGAAATGTATACAAACAGATGTGAGTTTATGTAATTATGTATCTTACTTAGCTATGAATAAGATATTTATTTAAATGTAGTGTCGACGAGACTAAGGATATTACAAGATCCTTGGAGTGCGAGTGAGTTACGGCGAGATTTATAATAGATATAATTATGTTATCGGCGCATCAATCTTTGTATATGTTGTGGCCAGATCATAGAATTGATATTGAGTTGAAACAAGTTTGCCACAACTCCGATGCATTTATTGTACGTACATGTCGTGGCTAAATCATAAAGTTGATCACTTCATGATATGACCTACTATTTCATAAAATGGTCAAATACTCGCTGTCCACATCATGATATGGTCTGGCCAGATCAATTAATAATTAGCGTTTGAAGATATGAACAGCTAAGCGTACGGCTTCATGATATGATAACCATTAGTGATCATAGTTATTGGGAAATATGTTACATTATTCACCCTTAGAAGCGCTGATATCGATTTGTTTTTGTGATGCATCATGGCGGCGGACAATTATTCTGATGAAGAAGCTAATTATAATACGCCAATTGAAGATAAACTGAAGTGATATGTCGCTACGACACAAAACTACTTGAAATATATGTTCTTTCTTTATTTGGAATTTTTACTAATCCTTTGATGTACCTAATGAATATCCTATATACCTAATTATATGGTTAAACGTAAATTGACATAATTATCATCAGACGTTGACGTTTAAACGATATGATCAGTTTTAGCTGGACATTTAATGAAATACAACCATTTCATGAAATGGTCGGTCACATCATGAAGTAATCAATTTTACGAGTATAATTGGACCACGACATATACATACTTACAATAAATGCATCGTCGTTCTGCGCAAACTCGTTTCAACTCAATATCAGATCGGACCGGCTTTTAAACACAATTTTAAATAATAAAGGTCAAAGGTGTAAGAACTTATCTCGGGCGGTGAAGGACAATTACTATGTGCATCTTTAGTTATTGTAAAATATTAATATTAATTATTGATTATACACTAATCGGTAATTGCTATTGTTTTATGTTTAATTACTTAAGGATTCTGGTTGTTATTCAGGAGCTCAGTTCGGTTCAGTAAAAATAATATGTTTTATTAGAATTATAGTTTCTAAATAGCCATACTTTTTTGTTTCTGATGCCTATAGAAAGGCAGAACACAATGTTGCCAATTATATTTGGTGATGCTAATACGAATCAGCCGGTTTGCCCGTAGACCTTAGAACTAGCGGCGCTGGCGGAACACTTAACACTATTACTACGTTACCTTTCACCCGGGGAGTTCCTTTGCTCTCATATTATCTATGTATTAACTGCCTCCGTGGCGCAGCGGTAGTGAACGCGACTACTGTGCATGAGGTCTCAGGCTCGAATCCCGGGTCGGGCCAACAAACAGTTATTGGGTTTTACAGTTAAGAAATCTCAATAGAAGCACGGAGTTAGGAAGTCGGCGGTGTAAGACACCCCCGTGCCTCGGAAAGCACGTTGCGCCGTTGGTCCTGCGCCTGATCTCTCTCTGGTCGTGTCGGATACCGTCCCATGATCATGAGAGTGCACTTGTGTTTGAGTACACACTTGGGCACTATAATATCTCCTGCGTAGTTGGCCAGTCTCCGTTAAGACTGGCCGCCGTGGCCGAAATCGGTCTGGAGGACATTATTATGATAGTTGGCACCGCGCGGGTGGGTATCCCTAGTAAACAGTATAAGTGGTAAACTATACCATCATTGTTGTATAAAAATCCTAATATTGTAAGTTATCCAAATGCATGGGTTAGATTGGTGTGATTGCAACACAAAGCTTGTTTACTGTACAGGCTCGTAACTCGCAGCTCGTGGCCCTGTGTGTACTTTTAAAGCAATAACTGCACCAGTGTTAGCTGCATCGACGTAAACACGAGCTGATTAAATCTTTGTATTCATTATTCGTTACAGAACGGTAACAATGGTGTTTTACAGTGCACTTGTACAAAATAACGGTGCAGCGAGCGGTGCCCCATTATGAGGAGAGATCAGTCCAACGCAATCCAACGGAACATGGCGCCAAGTCCCGTAAGTCGTCTCTTGTAAACGCTATTTGTACCTTATTCATTTACTAATTTAATATAGTAGAAATGTATTAATTAATTGTATGTATATTGTTAAAGCATTTGTATATATTTATAGTTAGCATAGAAATGTCTTTGAAAATCGTATTTACGTATATGGAGCGCTTCACGCGCGCGGAATACGAATCGTACAAAACATTAAACATGTAAGTGTGTCACATCACCTACTTTATCTCTCGTTCTACAGACATGAATAAGACTTGTTTTAAATTTAAAGTTAAATCTCTTGTAACCAAATTGGGAAAATCGGATCAAAATCAATATACTTATAACTTAGTAGAGTTACAGTCTTGGGTACAGCCTTCTCTAATGCTTGAGATGTTACTTAAAGATATACTTGTACAGCCTTCTCTAATGCTTGAGATGTTACTTAAAGATATACTTGTACAGCCTTCTCTAATGCTTGAGATGTTGCTTAAAGATATACTTGTACAGCCTTCTCTAATGCTTGAGATGTTACTTAAAGATATACTTGTACAGCCTTCTCTAATGCTTGAGATGTTACTTAAAGATATACTTGTACAGCCTTCTCTAATGCTTGAGATGTTGCTTAAAGATATACTTGTACAGCCTTCTCTAATGTTTGAGATGTTACTTAAAGATATACTTGTACAGCCTTCTCTAATGTTTGAGATGTTACTTAAAGATATACTTGTACAGCCTTCTCTAATGTTTGAGATGTTACTTAAAGATATACTTGTACAGCCTTCTCTAATGCTTGAGATGTTACTTAAAGATATACTTGTACAGCCTTCTCTAATGCTTGAGATGTTGCTTAAAGATATACTTGTACAGCCTTCTCTAATGTTTGAGATAGATGTTACTTAAAGATATACTTGTACAGCCTTCTCTAATGCTTGAGATGTTGCTTAAAGATATACTTGTACAGCCTTCTCTAATGTTTGAGATGTTACTTAAAGATATACTTGTACAGCCTTCTCTAATGCTTGAGATGTTACTTAAAGATATACTTGTACAGCCTTCTCTAATGCTTGAGATGTTACTTAAAGATATACTTGTACAGCCTTCTCTAATGTTTGAGATGTTACTTAAAGATATACTTGTACAGCCTTCTCTAATGCTTGAGATGTTGCTTAAAGATATACTTGTACAGCCTTCTCTAATGTTTGAGATGTTACTTAAAGATATACTTGTACAGCCTTCTGTAATGCTTGAGATGTTACTTAAAGATATACTTGTACAGCCTTCTCTAATGCTTGAGATGTTACTTAAAGATATACTTGTACAGCCTTCTCTAATGTTTGAGATGTTACTTAAAGATATACTTGTACAGCCGTCTTTAATGCTTGAGATGTTACTTAAAGATATACTTGTACAGCCTTCTCTAATGTTTGAGATGTTACTTAAAGATATACTTGTACAGCCTTCTCTAATGTTTGAGATGTTACTTAAAGATATACTTGTACAGCCTTCTCTAATGTTTGAGATGTTACTTAAAGATATACTTGTACAGCCTTCTCAAATGCTTGAGATGTTACTTAAAGATATACTTGTACAGCCTTCTCTAATGTTTGAGATGTTACTTAAAGATATACTTGTACAGCCTTCTCTAATGCTTGAGATGTTGCTTAAAGATATACTTGTACAGCCTTCTCTAATGTTTGAGATGTTACTTAAAGATATACTTGTACAGCCTTCTGTAATGCTTGAGATGTTACTTAAAGATATACTTGTACAGCCTTCTCTAATGCTTGAGATGTTACTTAAAGATATACTTGTACAGCCTTCTCTAATGTTTGAGATGTTACTTAAAGATATACTTGTACAGCCGTCTCTAATGCTTGAGATGTTACTTAAAGATATACTTGTACAGCCTTCTCTAATGTTTGAGATGTTACTTAAAGATATACTTGTACAGCCTTCTCTAATGTTTGAGATGTTACTTAAAGATATACTTGTACAGCCTTCTCTAATGCTTGAGATGTTACTTAAAGATATACTTGTACAGCCTTCTCTAATGCTTGAGATGTTACTTAAAGATATATGCAATGTTTTGCCACAGTGTTATTTATATATTTTGTTACATATTAATTGTCGTTTTATTAACATTGTCAGCTCTGGCTCGATGGGAAATCACATCGCGTACAGAACAGACAGATATATGTTTTGTGTACAGCTAGGTTGGTTTCAGCGCTAGATTTTTTGGGTTCAAGATAATATCGTACATTGTACCGAGGCTTCGTCGGTTAGCGGTTAGGTTTTCTAAAATTATGAGCGCTTCCCTTTACAGCAGCACCGCAGGTGCTGGCGCAGCATGCTCCTGCCTCCTTTCCTTAGGCTACCACTTCAAACTGGTGTTGTAATGCCGTTTAAAACGCTGTGCCATCGAATGTAGATATATATAGAACGTAGGAGCTCTAAAAGCAGCATGAAATGCAAAGTTTTTGTTTTTCAAAGCGCCTCTCATAGACTTCTAGTGTCTTTTCATGCTCGAGGGACGAGTTGACGAGTGTTCTTGAAAGTCATCTTAATTCTTCCAATTGTGTGTCAACAGTTTTCTTGATACCGTAGACATCCAATCGGCACAAATTTAATCACTGAATGCTGTTAGCTAAACTAAAAACATGATAATTACTTCTTCTTCTTAGCGATATGACTTTCGGATGTTGAAATACAGACATTCATTGACATCTGTATGTCTTCCATGTTGTGTATTGTGGTAACCACACTTTATCTGTTGCACTCATGCGTTGCAATACGTTGAGTTCATCGTTTGCTTTTGTAATTTTGCAGAACCCAACAACATTTTATTGAACGTTGTCGTGCATAAAGACCTACTTTACACAAAACTGTCACTAGATTAATGATGTTTATGAACAGTGAGATTGGTTTGACTATACTAAAGTCTTATTTTTTTTACAAAACTGTCATTTTCGCTTTTATTTCGAACGCCAACGACGCGCGACGTAACGTTGTATATATTTCACACAATTAATGATCTACCCACATTTTCATGATTTATGTGGATTTAGAACAAGACAGTTTTTTTAACTAGTTCAACAATAATAGAAAATACAATAATATTTTTAAAGCGATTATGAGACGGTTGTGAGTATGTGTGAGTATGTGTGGGTGACAGCAGCGTGGTGGCCCATTACTTTGTGTGATCCGTTAGAGTGTATTTGGCTTCGTCTGATCGGTTACGTGTCTCGATTGACGTCAGGGGAAGAAGGGCTATTCGTGTATTCGAAACTATTAATAAGATCAAATCGTAGGTACTGCACCTGCTTGATCCAGTTTCTAGCTATTAACACATAAACTTCAAAGCGAAGACGTAAAATATTTTCATTCACGTAAACAATGTTGTTTCACCCGTATATACTTCGAGGTGGACGGAGAGAGGTAGGCGGCAGATGCGTCGACTAATTAGTCTTTCGAGACAATATGCTAATGTGTTTGTTTCGCTCATAGATATTCGTCAAGTTCGTTACATGCGATAGAAACTAATGTACCTTGACCGGCAATTAATGTCGCTTAAGTCAGCATGACAAATGGCATTAAGAATACTATTAGAATACATAATCTAGTATCGTGTAATTACATTGCAATTTTATTTTAAAACATTCGGTGTATAATATATATATTATATAAGTATATTGAATGCAATTAACTAGGGTATGTTGTACCTAATGTGTGAAGGTTACGGGTAATCAGTAATTATTGGCGTCAGTAGTCCGTTACGCTCCTGCATGAGATTACGAGATGCAGTATCGGACGAGAGTGTTTGCGGTACCAATGAATACTTACGTTACTGGAGCGTAACATACATAATGTAACAGGAAGGAAAATAATGTTTATTGACAAGTATCAATTTACTTATTTGTTTGTTTTCTTTATATGTTATGTTAATTGTTTTTGTTATTATCATTATGTTTGTTATTATGATATTGACATTGCTACAAATATTAAACAAGTTGCCCAGAACAATTTCTGAGTTAAACTTATCAAATCATATTTATAGCGAGGTACGATATATTTTTGAGATGTGGGACACAGGGATTCTAACTTAAATTTGTAATTTCGCTCAAACTACATCAGCCCGTCTAGCACCTGGGCAAGTACCTCTAAGGGCCTCTACCCTGTAAGAGATCGCAGCCGAATGCCATGAGGTAAGTTGCGTTGGCGTTGCTACAATGAGTTCCTACAAGGTTTCCACTCCTTGAGGAGGCGCTGGCGCTGTGTTACCAGCGGCGCGCGATAACTTTAGGCCTTTGAGAAAGCCCGGGTGACGCGATTTTCCAAAGGTTGGTAATGCACGAGTTATATCTCCCGTAATGCTCGTGTCCTTACGACATACCCTATAGGCTAACTAAATAAGCTGATACTTGAATTTTGTAGATTACTGTTAAACGTATGTAACTTCATACAACCAAAATAATAGGTTTGAATTGAATACGTTAGATAGGTAGGTTAGTTTTATTATATTAATCTCTGACTGTTAAACCGCAATTTCTAAACAATAGCTGTGTACTTATAAGTAAATACAAAGTTCAAGGTAAGTAGACAAGGCTGTGTCGGTAGAAAGGCAATGTGTGAACTTCATTGTGCAGTCTCGAGTCTCGAGTCTCGCAGACAACTAAAAGCGGAACTCCCGCCAAATCGGCAGAAGCGCGTAGTGTCCGCTCAGTCAGCCAATCAGAGCGGTGCGCGCCTTACGTTCGCACGCGCGCGTTTATTGAAATGCGAATAGCTCCGGAGCGGCGGCGGCGGCGGCGCGGCATTAATTAAATAACAAAATAACTTATAGCCGGCCGCCATCGACGGCGAAGCCAAAGCACAGGCGACCTCCGCGCCGCGAACATATCCTGTGAGCACTGCACCACCACAACACAACAAAATATACACGTACGTAATAAATAAAACGAAAAAAATACAACTCGGGCCGGTTTAGTTCCCTCGGGTGCTGCGTGTTTATAGCGAAAACTAAAATCGCGAGTTTGTAAACTGCCTGATATGAATTTCAGTTGCGTTTAAAATGGCACGATAACATTGCGAACTTTGCGCTAAAAGGCGACACAAGTGTGTCACAGAGTTACGAGTGGGTATTTAAGTGTTTGTTACCTTATAAGTGTTATAACTGACCGCGAAATATTTGCAACTTTCATTCGGAGTGAGCGTCCGCTTGATTACTAGACGAGTGAGTGGTTTTGCATATATTTATATTTATTATTTAGGTTATATGCCTACTGACTTTATCTGCCAACACACTTTTATCGAGATAAGAAAATACCTAATGTTGTAGCAAACACAACACTATCAATGAGCAGAAAATCAATAGCAAGTGTTTTCAGTACAATTTAATATAACACATATTATTTTATTACTCGTTCAAAACTCTAACACTGCCAAAGGGTCTCCACGCACTATTCCACTAAACAAATAAGTTTATTTGAGTAGTAAGTTCCACTACCTTTATGGTCCCACGACATTAGCTGAGCAGTTGGGGTCAAAGAGAGTGATTGATTAAGTGTATGTGCTCTGTCACACAATCGACCGACTTTATAGGTTTATTATCTGAAAAAAAAAAGATGTACCGATACTATTAATCGCTATTTTTGTTAAAAGCTATTATCTGATCTGTGATCGTGTAGATATGTTTGATGTACTACATGAGCATTTAATTGTTAAATAATGTCCGATATAATCATACGAACACTTTATCAATTCTATATGCAATATAAATCGATTCACTTCACGGTTTGATTTTCAATTCGACTGCATTTACTAGTTGAAGTTTTAATAGTAATTTATCGAGTTGCCATGGTAAGTCTGATTTCTAGCTATAATAATAATAACTTACATAATAGAAAACAATATGTTTTAATGCGATAATGTCGAATGAAGTGCGTTCTTCCTAGCTCGGTACCCATAGAGTCGCATCCTGTGTTTATGTAGGCGAGAGAGATATAAGGTCGATTTGTCTACTTCATAATAATCATTTTAAAATTTAATTTTGATATATTTTCCACATTTATTGTTTATGTAAACACTAGTCTGAGGCCAGTGAAATTCTAAGTACCTACTTGTATAAATTTGTGTTTTTGTTGCCGGTATGTCTTCTAATCAATAAATAAATATATTTTTTATAACATACTTACAATACAGGTAATCACCTGATGTTAGACCTTACACAATATGTATTACCTACGTTGTATCTTATATATGACATAACATGTCCTTGCTTTTCGGATACCTTATTATATATTTCGACATTTATTATATTCCGAAGATTTTTATTTTTTGTTAAATAAGCGCGCCTGTTGGTACCTAAGCTCTTACCGGCTGTTTTGTGCACATACATATTTGTGCACATACATATTTGTGCACATACATATTTGTGCACATACATATTTGTGCACATACATATTTGTGCACATACATATTTGTGCACATACATATTTGTGCACATACATATTTGTGCACATACATATTTGCACCACGGCTGCTGAAAAGCAACCGAAACGTCGTCGGGGAAAGTGTAAACATAAATTTAAATAGTATAATAATAGTATAAATAGTTTTAATAGTTTCAATAATTTAATTAGCTTAAAAATTAGTAAAGTTTTATAGTAATAGTAGTGTAACAGTTTCTAAAAAATGTTGTAATAAAGTGTCAAATAAACAACGCCATAAAATCCGTATATAGGTAGTAGTTTAATTTCAATGAATAATATTCGCGTAAACAGAAGTCAATAATATTAAAATATGAGATCATTATGCTGCCAGCGCAGGGGACAAACAATAAAGTCCTTGGCTGACTGCATAGCGCCTCTATAAATAGCCTCGGAAGGGCGACTCTACTTTTGGCTGCGATCTTTCGTGCGGAAGAGGTACTTACCGGTACCTAACCTGGCTGTTATAGTTTAATTGAAATTTTAGTTTAAAATGTTAAGTTCATGACATCTGGTCTTGTTTAGCTTAGCTAACTGAACGTGTATTTAAATTTCACACTTTGCTCGACCTGGGAATTGAATCTGAGACTTGCTGCGTTGCCGTAGCTTACAAATGTTAATAAACTCTATTCTAATTTTACACACAATAAAGAAAAAGATGACAATATTTTACTCTAGGAAATAATGTTTAATTACTTAAGCTGAGACGTTAATTTTATTTATGTGTTCATACATTATTGTGATACCACGGCCGCACGGGACCGATTCAACATCGGCGAAACGTTATATATTTCGGCCATAGCAAATATCGACTAACACTCAGGTAGTCGACTGTCGACTGTCGACTGTCGACTGGACACATCGCTACATTATTCAGAAGAATATTTTAGTGTTGCCTAGATTTCTACATTTAACATATAATTATTAGCAAGGTCTCTGCCTTTTTTACAATAAAATTGTTCTAAAATGACTATATTATACAGTTTCGTTAATATTCAGTACCTACGTTACATTCTATGCTGGCTTAGACTCTGTCCTGGGAATGGTACTAACTGTACCACCCATATTTGTTGCTCATTGAATATATCTATACATAATAATATAATGAAACGGAATGCGATTTCCACAGGTGTACTACCGGAGGTCTTACTTAAACTACTTCTGACGTCTAGAATTCGAGTATTAATACTAAGAAATGTTTGATACGCTCCGTCCCGTCTACAAAGTGTTTAATAGTTGGCGAGCCAGAGAGACATTATGTTCATAAGTTTATCTAACGAGCCAGTTAATCGTTATTTGCGATATGTTATGTTATGTTATTTATTTTTTCCGACTATTTGCTATCATGGTACGAATATTTCCAGTACTGTATTTAAGACTAACTTTTGCGCGCGGCTTGACCCGCGTGGTACCTACATCAATAAAAAGTAGCCTATGTCCTTCCTCAAGTTTTAAACTATATCTGTACCAAGTTTCATCTAAATCGGTTGAGTGGTTTAGCCGTGAAAAGGTAACAGACAGACAGACAGATAGACAGACAAAGTTATTTTCGAATTTATAATATTAGTAAGGATTATTACTGCGTTGCAGGAGGTAATGTAAATATATATATATATATATATTATATATTCTATATTATTCTACCACATACACACAACACCATCTAGCCCACACTAAGCAGAGCTTGTACTATGGGTACTAGACAATGGATAAACATACATACATATACTTTTTTTTTGTAAATACATACATATTATATATAGAAACACCCAGACCAAGACAAACATCTATGTTCATGCACACAAATGTTTGACTTGTGCGGGAATCGAACCCGCGACCTCAGGCGTGGCAGTCGGTTACACTAACCACTACGCCATCGAGGCCGACGTTCTAATTACAGGCACAAAATGCATCCACAACAATATTATTGGCTATCACTGTTATCAGTTATCATTATCACTCTTTCTCCGTGTGGGGTTGTATATATTATGTATGTAAGTGGATCACACGCGTGAAAGAGATATTACAATATTCCCACCAGGCAAGAAGGCGCTCCTCAAATGTATCTAGAGATAGCCCTCACTCTGGCTAAACATTGTAATTAAACAGCATTATATATGACGGAGGCGTGTTCTTAACAGTGAGAAGAAATAGAAAGACTAAGTATTAGATAAATTAGTAGGAGAGAAGCCCTACCACTCCCATCATACATCCCTGTGATCCACACCTACTACAGATAGAGCCAGAGGAAATCAGAGGTGGTGGTGATAGAGATGATAGTGATTATTTTGTATATAAAAAGGTGACGAGATTAACACGTTAAGCGTTCAATCTTCAACATGTCGCTCGTGTGGCAGACGGCTGGCTTGAGGCGCAGCAGCTCCAGGGGTCGCTGCTGCGCCTGCGCAGTGTCGTGGCTCCGAGCTCCACATAGTTGTTGCGAGGCGCGAGGCTGCGTGCTCCTCGTGCTGCTGTTTGAATGTTTGTAATATGGGGGACTTTACGACACAGGAATTAATCCTAACGCGGTATTTGCTTTTTACATAAGACAATAAATATCCTTGTTTACGACACCGGATTAATCTACATTAGAATGTAAAACTATTATAGTTAGCTAGAGTGACCTTCTTGTAACAAAAAATACAAGTACACACGTGAAAAAAATGTGCTGTAATTTGGTGCTACCGGAGGTGAAGACCTACGAGCACGTGCATAGCAAAACATATTGTTTGTTTGTTTCATTACGTATAATTATGTAGCGGTTACTGCAACTAGCATAAAAGGCGCGCGTAGATACTCGTATGCTGAGTTTGCCGAGTGCCCAGCCAAACATTCAGCGAATCGGAATTAATCGGAATGGGTGCTCGTGAATGACTAAATAGCGCTAGTCCAATGGCGGGTATTAAATAACAATTTACTAGATTAATTATTATCGATGCACTTCTTCATTACAAAGCGTCCGATGACAATGTGAGGTTCGGACAAAACCCAAATGCATGTTGCAGGGAATATGTGCACTTCTTGGTGGATACCAAGCGAACAACGCGACATCGACGCGACGCGCGACGTACCGCTGGGTATAGTAGGTAGTATTCGGCGTTCGGTAAATCTCCTACATCTTGATGAGTGTTACATTACAATTAAACAACTTTTGGCAAATTTAAAATCAAGTTAATTTTTTTATAACTTTTATCGACAGTTGCTCCGATGCACATTTCGGACTTTGAATAGGGGCACAACCTTGTAATAGAGACACTTGTGACGTACCCTCAAGTTGTACAGGGCATGCCTATACATATGGTGTATGTGCTAAAATAGGCATGCTTCAGCAATAACTGTAATGATAATAATCAAATTAAATAATTTATATTTAAATCATCAATGATCATTGAAGTTTTACTATTTATGAACTCTTGACTGGATAAAATAACGAATACAAAGTGTAGACTTCGCGTTTGTTAAATAAATATGTAATAATATTTATTTTACAGGCACACTACACCACCCGCCATTACGATAAGGTTCTATCTACGCTACGGAAACCTACGAAATGATGACCAAACAGATTTTCCACATTTAGCATAATTATCTGTAGTTGTTGTTTCATGCGGTATCTAATCGGCTTCCGTCTAGTCAAAGGACCGTGCAGAATGCCTAATTAAATTTATTTTAACTAAGTGTGTAGCATATTCATTGCATATAATGAAAATCATTGTCTTATTAATCGAGTCGCGTCGAACTTAGTCGGAGTACGATTTTCGGAGAGACGGTGTTCAACTTAACAAATGTATTATGCAAAGTATATAACATATTCTTTATTATCTCAGCCGAGAGAAGTGCCTGCTGGACATGGCCCTCCTCAGGTTGTCCACACAGACCGGTATTTCTTTATTATCTTTATACATGACGGAAATTGTTTTACGAGATTCTTGAAGATCCACATTTGTCGTGACAAAACTCACGTTTCCGCCTCGTATTTTCGTTTAACAACATAATATATTATAGTCTTACAGCTATACATACATACATACATAGCTTCACGCCTGTTTCCCAGAGGGGTAGGTATAATGCATATATAAAAGTATTTTTATTGTTCGTAGTGTACATGCATTACCAACATCAGAGTATAGAGGTTGGTAAACCTAGAGGTTTTCTAACCTCTCTACTCTAATGTTGTCTCATCTCATTTAACATATTTATAAGTACTTTTATCAAATATTGTCTTTTGGTTTCTCGTGTGTTTGTGTGTGTGTGGGCAACTAAGAAGGATAATAAGAACGTCCAGACGTACAACAAGTATAATTTCTTTTGTCTCGTGGGTGAATAAAACCTGCCACACTTGGCACATTACCAAAGACGAGGTGACATTACTCAGACACTCCATTTATAATTTTTTTGCGGCTGTATCTTCACGAATACCAGTCACTGTAGCCTAGGATCAGCACTTTTGACCGTGGAAAACACTGAGTTTGACACTCGTGAATTCTCAGGGAAGTTAAACTGTCTTGTGACCAGCAACGAATTTAATTAGAAGTAACTAGGAGGAGCTGGAATAAGAATTACAGTTTCCTTACCAAAGTGGAAGATAACATGAAGAATAAATACCAGAAAAATAGTCACCGTGGACACGAACATAAATAAAAGTGATAATTGTAAGCTTGACTCCAGTACTAGGTATGGTAGAAACTCCTAAACGCTCAGACATTCGCACTGCTGAACACAAGATCTGTAGAGTATTAAGTATACAACTCTACAAGTGATTTGTAACTGTATTTAATATACAAACCAATTTTGTTTAAAATTTTCGTCCAGCATAATATTACTTAAATGGTTTAGCAGTATAATATCGCTATAAATAACATTTATTATACTCGAAAACACCTAAATGTTATTGGGGTTTTTCTCAACAAATTCTGAGTATTAAATCCTCGTCCTTTATATGGCAGTATACACGCAGGTGTAATCATTATTTTACTTAGTTTATAGCTCTATCTAAAGGTGCTTGTGTTTGCTCGTACAGACTACTGAACAACACGTACATTGTGTATGTATTCCTACTTTTAATCTATACTAATATTATAAAGCTGAAGAGTTTGTTTGTTTGGTTGAACGCGCTAAACTCAGGAACTACTGGTTTGAATCGAAAAAATATTTTTTTGTTGGATAATTTATTTATCGAGGAAGGCTATAGGCTATAATTATAACATCACGCTACGACCCACGGGGGAGGCTCAGTAAAAGGAGGCGCGGGTGAAAACGCGGGCACATCTAGTACTTAATAAAAGTATGCATTTAATAATGATGTGCCAAATAGTTTAGTTAGACATTATCTTGTTTATACTATGAGCGCACGTTGTTCTCAAAGGTTCCCATACATTTACGTATGTATATATAAAATAGTGGTATATTTGAATATATCTTCAGTTTGTTCCTTGCGTTAGTTTACTGAACGTGTTGTATTGTTTGGTCCCGTCCGCGTCACCTGTGATACAGTTCTGAACTAGTGCGGAGATGGTTCTTCTAAAATAAAGTAGCCTAAGTTACTCCTTATAACATCAGCTATCTGCCAGTGAAAGTCCCGTCAAAATCGGTTCAGCCGTTTCGGAGATTAGCCAGAACAAACAGACAGACAAAAATTTTAAAAATAGATGTTTTCGGAACGGTACCTTATATACATTCATATGCATTAGATAAAAAGCTGTTATTTTGACATTACAAACAGACACTTCAATTTTATTTATTTCTATAGATTCAAATTCAAATATTTATTTCGTTTTAACCTTACATATGCTTAAGTTAGTTTGTGGAGTCTCTTTTTAAGCCTCCTAACACAGACATTAAATAATGTCTGTGTTAGGAGGCTCCGCTCTTCCATACCGTACAATTACAAAGCAAATAAAGTAAGTAGATACAAAATTGATTAATATTTTTTTTTTTATAGAAATAGGTACCTTTACACAATATGTGTAACTATTGATTTTGGAAATAAAATATTATTATTATTATACATGCGACATATTTTTGTTCGCTGTCTAATTAACGTAATGTCAACCAGTTTGTATGTTTGTTTCCGATGTATACTGTTCGCAAGTACAGCTTGTGCCGCACTGCTGAATGGCAATGCATTGTACTAACAAACAGCGAGATCGCGTGCTCGGCGGTGCCGCCGGCGCCCCGGCCGTGTGTGCTGTACAGTTCCGATACTGTGCCTGCGTGTTATATCTGCGGTTCCGTTACCGGGCACGCAATACATGCATACATGCCACTAATATGGACAATGAGTCGACGACCACGTCAATACTCATGCATACAGGGTTGCCAATGCAACGTAAACATGTACTGTGTGTATCGAAGTATTGAGTGATCGTGTAAGAAAATAAGAACTCATACATCTAACAAACATACATACAACTTCATAAATCTTACTCTTAACAGCAATTAACGGTTCATGATAAAATAACTTGTTATTAAATGAGAAATCAAACACCTAATTTAAAAAATTATACATGAATTGACTGTAACCAATATGCTAACAAATCCGTAACAAATAATTAATAAAAATAATGAATAATTAACATGTTTCTATTATACCTACAGCTAAGTATTATATTATGTGTTCGGACAATTAAAGTCATTAGTTACGGTTCATTGTACCCTATTTCTTACAACCTTTAAACAATAACAGCGGCACAGGGGCTTGCAAACATGTATGGTAACAACGGACTTGTGTTGTGACGACAGCTTTCGAAGTACTCCCAGCCATTCTAGGAGAAGGCGTGCGCCTGCAGCATTAAAAATATATCCGTTTTGTGATGTGATGATGCAATAATCTTGAATTTACAGAACATTTAATTTAATAGTAAAGTTAATTGCCAACCGTCAAACCGATTCGCTGGAAAAACTTTCCCGAGTACTTCCTTTTGGAAAGTGTTATTGCACATATTATGTAGATATAAACAGCTGTACTCATCTTTTCTTTGCAGTTTTATTAGTTTTGGACCCCATTTTAAAACACCGCGAGTCTGAAAAACTTTATAAATAAGAGTTTTGCTTGCGCATGACAACCCTACGTCTGGTAATATTATAATGATATATATAGCAGCTGTATTGACATTGAACCGCTAAATGACCGCTGATTTTGTACACAGTCGGACTCCTGAATTATAGTGTTATCATCTATCCGTGCTGCAGTGATGCTAGCCTCATGCGGTATAGTTTATTGTATGTGAAGATGATAATATAGCGGCTGTATAATCTGAAGATAAAGAAAGACGTGTGATTTCAGCCACTTATCGCTAATTATTGTTAGGTTTTATGTAATTCGTCTGATTTGTCTAGACATCGTGCTTTTACTAGAATGTTTAGCGAATAATATTTAGTATCACTTGTGACTACTTATATATAATAATATTTAGTATCACTTGTGACTATATATAATAATATTTAGTACCTATCACTTGTGACTATAACTATATATTACACACTCGACCAACGAAGCACTTTCATTGTCACACTTGCTCTATGGTCAGTGGTGGGCCTCAGCCTCCGACACACGTGCACCGATCGCGTCCATCCACGGTAATCGCCAATGCCAGTTATAAGTATAAATAATCAAATAAACAATTGTGTCGAAGGTATTCTATAAACATAACACGTTTTTATTAATTTATTCATCTCTTGAAGTTATCAAAACATATATCTTTGATAGCGGATTCAGAACATGATAACGCGATCGTTGATGAGTGATTCAGTTTCGTTTGACGGCAGACGCTGGATAAATTTTTAATGTAGAACAATCGTATCGTTATTGAAATCTACGTTATCTATATGAAATCAGTCATCAAACAAATCGTATCCTTAGCTAGATTGTTTATTTGTGTTACGATATGAGACCGATATACTATCGATTCGTTGAGTGATGAAATTTCTAAATCCGTCCGTTTGATTAGAGATAGAGCTAACAGTGTGATAGGGATTGATCGTTAAGCTGTCAACAGTCTTGGAAATACTTGACAAGTACAAAGAGTAGATTATACTAAGTAATTACACGATAGCGTCGCGTCGCCGTTGGGACGTGGTGATTTCATAATTTTAATTGATACCATTAACAGCGCAGCGGTACAACCTTGGCTGCTCATATAATATTTAACTTGTTGTTTTATTACGTGGAGCATTCATCAAACCAGCAAAATTATATTTAAATGCCTTGAAAATATTTTAGCCAATTTGCGTTAAGTATTTAGGTATTGCTAATTACACAGACGCCGTAATTCATATGTGATACAGGTGACGATTGAAAGTTATAAAGTCACGCCGCGGTTCCATACACATGTTGTTATCGGTATCATATATTTAAGAGGCGTTTTTTATATTAAAGAATATTTTTATGGATGTCTCGGTTATTTGCAGATTACAGTTTTTATTTTTATGATTATCTACTTATTAATATTTAAATTATTTAAACAGTTTGGTAATCGAGCCCGCATAACGTGGTGCATTGTTAGAGACAATTGACGCACTGCTACATGACTGTACCTGACAACAGCTAGTTCTGTGTGAAACACTGACGTCACGACTGCGCGAGCCGCTAGGCAGCCACAACAACAATAAAGCGGGATCGGCAAAAAGTAATATATTTCTATGTATGGCGTGACGTCATTGTAATATAATATTACACTCTACGGAAAGCTAATTCGTAAGGTCAGCTGACGTCACCAATACGACAGACCCATCGTGCATTACATTATGGACATTCGCGTTTTAATTTCACTAAAAGGATTAAGACAATTTAAGTGTCGTATTCTGCATATGATTCCAAGTCATTTAAGGTCAAAATAGAACAAAACTATAAACGCCTATTTTTTAGAGTTGCCTATTTCACTACCTGTACTATTCACTAAGTACTGTAAATAAGCTGCCTAATCTAGTCTTACGATTACACGAATGTATTCACATTCAAGTACGTACGTACTACGAATGTTCAAGTACGTACGTACTACGAATGTTATCGCGTGAATGTTATTACTATTTAACTTAAGTACTACTACTATTAAATTATTAAACTATTTAGTTTTAGTTTCACACTTTCCCTGACGGACGTTTCGGTTGCTTTTCTTAGTCTCCCTGTGAATAAAGCTGCTCAAAAGCATAGATCGGATGTAAGCTGTTGCTGAGCCTGCGTAGTCTTTTAAACCTGCATCGATTGCACCTTAATAAGCTTGTTATAAATACGTGTCATTACGACGGCAGCGTATAACAAAAATGCATAAACATAGGCACACTACCATACCAAACAAGAATTGTGACGTTTCAACATAATATTGTGTATTTGCTCGATCGTAAAACGGTCATAAGTCATAAGCTTCATACTAGAGTGTACAATCTAAATTCTAAAGTACTACTGATAAGAAACGATCACATACAAGCAGCGCCCGCGAGGTGGCCTGGCGCTGGTGTAGTGCACAGGACTCTGTGTGCGCTGATGCCTCTCGCATTTAGTTGATATCTATTTATAAATATAAGTGAAATTAACCATTGCATGTCATCATGACGCGTGACGTGTCAGACCGAAATTTTGTGAAGTTTGACGTTGGTGACATTTCGTTTATACCGGAACAATCCCATAATTATAATGGGTTTTTAGTTAGGTAATAAAAAAATACTTGCCAGTCGTGGTCTTTCCCCCATTATCCTAAGTATTAAAAGGGTCCGTGTCACCATTAAAGTGTACCTGTGTGTTTGTGTTGCAGGCGACGATGGCGTGGCGATGGGTGCTAGCGTGGGCGGCGGCGAGCCTCGCCGTCGGCGACAGTCGCTTAGAAAATGTCGTGGGGCCTGTGTATGAGTTAGTTAATATTCATTTGACAATTTGTAATTTTAAAAATATTACTGGCTTGGTGGCGCAACTTCAACAACAAGGAATTTCTGGTTCGATACCTGGACGAGACAAAGTGTTTTTAGATTTTCTGTCGAAAAAATCCCAGTAGCATTTTATTACGTTGGATCTAAAACCACATCTAGCAACATGTAGATTTAATATAGGTACCTAACCCTAATTCTAGCCAAGCTGAGTTTAGTTTAGTAATACTATGGTAAATAAACTAAATAACAATAGATTGTTACTTGTAGAGTTGTTACCTATATAAAGTTATTAGTTTTGTGAATAAAAGTTCAATAACTTGAGTTACAGTTAATTTTCATTGTTTAGTTCTAAAATATAAGATTTACCTGTATTCGAATCGATTGATTTGAAAAAAGAAAAAGAGTATACAGTTAAATCAAATATAAAAGATACAATTATGTATCTAGTTATTGTATAATGCCACACAATGACATGTTGACTGTAGAAAGTATAAATATTTTAAAACTAAATGTAAACAAACAAACAGTAGATAAACTCTACAAGCAAGTATAAAGTCAGCTTCTGATGTTGTAACAGTGCTTGTCGCTTCCTTATCCAGAAGAGAACAAACAATTACAACCAGCAAGTAGTTTTTTATAAATCTGGAATTGTCTCGATAAGCAGGTTATACGGTCATGACTTTAAATAATCGTAGACCATAGTCATCATTCGGTGTGTCTAGCGATTGTCAAGGTGGCCACTGTTGCTGACGTACACTGTTTAGTGAGGCGCCTCGGTACTAGTGGCGCAAGAGCTCGCCGCGCCGCTGCGACGACAAGGTTCGTGAGTTCGAATCTCGTGTTTGTACTGAGACTGGCTGTTCTTTGTATTCATTGATTAAATGTTTCTAAAGTCACACCGTGTTCATTTTTATTCTTTTTTAAAAGGTTTTCTCGGCGGCGCCGGCGCTGCCGTAGTAGGTACATGCGACTGGTGTGAATGAGATCTTGAATGAATGAGAGTTTTATAAATTTGCACACTTGGTAAGGTAGGATATGGCCTAGACTCCTGTTTATTTTATAAATTTGCACACTTGGTAAGGTAGGATATGGCCTAGACTCCTGTTTATTTTATAAATTTGCACACTTGGTAAGGTAGGATATGGCCTAGACTCCTGTTCATTTTAAGATCTAATGTACAACCCATGTTCATGCAAATAAATTATTTTGATTATGATTTTATAAAAAGCTTGACTTCGATTTAAAGTATATTTATATTATTTACCGCTTGATTTGTTCCAATAACAAAGCAATTTAGACGATGTGTGAGGAAACTTGCCTTTGTTAAATAAATGATGTTATTTACATACGGGTATCGTAATATAACTGTAGCTGAATGGTGACGTAATATAACTGTAGCTGAATGGTGACGTAATGTTCAATACATTTTGATGACGTCACATTTAGTTTTAGTAAGCACTCTAATTAATAATTCTCACTTATTTTACCTGTTACCTGTTACAATACACTTATTACACACATACATTTGAATAAACAATAAATCATTTTTATGTTTGTAACAGTTATTATTTTAGTGGCTAAGCTATCGACCTGCTACACAAAACATGTTTTTATTAATTCATTCAAGTGTGGTAGATACTAATTAAATGTTATTTCTTTTAATGTCGTGTGCGGAGTGTCGATGACTCACAATGGTCCTGCGTTCACTTGAGACAAGTGACTCACTGTTAAACAATCTGTTCGAGAGATTAACACCCGGTTTGTAAAAGACAAAGTAACAACAAATATTGTTAGCAGACAGACAGACATATGTCAACTGCTGTAATTGGGTGCCTAAGGCTAGATTTCTATATCAAGAAACGAGTCATTTCAGCTATAGACAGTTAAATTTAAAAAATCCACAGTCTGTATGTAAAGCGGCAAGTTTTGATACAGGATAAATTAGCGACAGCTAATCGTTTGGCATAGGTTTGATTTTGACACGTCGTTGACATAGCTAGGAAGAGAGAGAGTTGAATAGCCTTTCAGAAGTCAGGGGTTATGGAGTGAGAATTTCAGAAATCTCAACAATTATAATTGTGCTCGATCTGGCCATCGAACCAACAATCTCGCTCTTGTTTACAAATGTAAGTACAGTCGGCCAAGTACTGGTTTATTAATTTTGACAAAAGTTCCTGTCAGATCTAATTATCGCGAAGGTTGACGTTTCTAACTTGACACATGGCATCACGTAAATATAATACACGATAAAGAGAGCGATGGTCACTGTCATGATATAATACACGATAAAGAGAGCGATGGTCACTGTCATAATATAATACACGATAAAGAGAGCGATGGTCACTGTCATAATATAATACACGATAAAGAGAGCGATGGTCACTGTCATGATATAATACACGATAAAGAGAGCGATGGTCACTGTCATGATATAATACACGATAAAGAGAGCGATGGTCACTGTCATGATATAATACACGATAAAGAGAGCGATGGTCACTGTCATGATATAATACACGATAAAGAGAGCGATGGTCACTGTCATGATATCATTGCAAGGGGAAATCGAGCTTGTTGTTTTATGACGTTCAAATGAACCTCAACCGTTGGGTAGTAGACCACATTATTGGCCGACTGTACAATCTATGCCACGAGACCATCGAAGCACTCGTTATACACATAGTCTTGTGGTAGACAAGAGTATTACAATAACATTTAGCTAACTATGATTAAGCGTCCCACCGCCCACGTCATAGAGGGCAAGTCTATTGGCACCGAGCACAGTTTCTAGACGCCGCCGGGCTGAGAATTCCTTAACAGAAAAACCGAAGTATTATTAGGTTTTTCCGAACCCGAGACCATAAGGACAGTAGCCTGCTGCGCCACCAGCCAGCATATGTTCGAAGCGGAATACTGCAAGCTGGAGTAGGGTGGCACGGCTGCCACGACGTGGCTGTCACCACCCAGAGGAGTTGCTACATTGTCAACCTTTGTCCATGGCAACAGTTGTGGTGGGCACTCCGAGGGTGCGTGGCGCGTTCCACACTTCCTAATGATGTCATCACTATGGATTTCTACCAAGTACCGCCTAGTTCGATTCTGTGTCGTAGTGTTTTAAAATATCCCCTGGGAGAAGATGCAGTCGCAGTGAGTGTATGTTAACTTGTAGTTGTAATCGGCAGGCCGAAATGGATGTATAAGTGCGTGGCGGAGGAAGGCTGCCAGCGCACGGAGAGCCCTCACGCGGCCGCCGACAATGGTGCCGGTATGCTGTTCGCCAGCGCCGACCTCTGCCGGACCGTGTGCGGACGGTTCGGGGGGCTGTGGCCGCGACCCGCCACCGCCGCACTCAGCATGCAGACCATCAGGATACACCCCAACTACCTCAAGTAAGTTCCCTCATCACTGAATCGATAATACTCACATTTTTTTATTATTCAGGTCATATAGTTACTCTAGATTTTGCCCTCACCTTCGCTCGCGTTAATGTAGATTTATGTTAAGATAGATGTTTAGTAGCCTGCTATTCCGATGTATCAATAATACTGTATAGCTTCATCCACATCCGTTTAGTGATGTTTGCGTGAAAGAGTAACAAACATCCATCCATCCTCCCAAACTTTCACAGTTACAATATTAGTAGGATTACCCAAACAAGGATACTTTGTAATCCACTTAATATTTAATAACATACAAATCTGGTATTATAAAAGTTATTGCTAAATGACGGAAAATCGTGAATACGATACAAACTGTGACGTAATCGCTACTTAAAAGCAGTTGTGCGAGGAAGATAGCGAGATATTCCCTATTACACCACAACTTTTTCTTATATATAAATTTAAAATTGATATAATTTATTAATTACAATCTTATTTTGCAACCAATATGGATACTGTTTTCACAAAAAGATTACTTTCATTGCTATCTTCTCTAGTGTGTGAAGTAATGTACAAAATAAATAATGTACAAAATCAAACATAGGCAACTACCCTATTCATTCAAAATAGGTCTAATTAACTAAAATATCGTTTTATAAGAGCTGAGTTGAGAAGTGACAAGTATTCGTCTGACAGTCACGCCGAATTGGCTCTTATTTTGTTCACGTCTGTTGGTCGTGACACTTTAGCTTTTCATTTTATTTCCTTTTTTCTTTTTTTCATTATGGATTGCTTATCTGTGTTCATAGTGTGTTGTTTGTGGATTTCTCGATGTAAACTTAAATAAACCCTTTTTATTTATTTTCTTTTGTTATAATAATAATGATATGCTCTCGTATACCTCTACTTCTATGGATTCCGTGTAAATATTTTTCTGCTGGGTTTATCAGACAGAATTTTATTTAACCCGAGTCTAAAAACGTGTCTTTCCAATTTATCTCAACGGTTCAATCACCAGGTCATACGGGGGCATACTATGAAGGCGGAGATGGGCGTCGCTATGTACTTTATCGTTTTTGTAGAGTTTAGGTGCGAATATTTTATATTGTATTATCAATACTGTATGTGAAAATATTAAACGTGTTTCTTATCATACCACATGTCAGAAGGCACAATGTATTGCGGTGTTATCACTAAGTGCTGCTATGACTAAGTGTCACAGTGTTATAATTTATTTTATTTAGAAAATGCTACCAACCCAAGCTTACAAGAGGAGAATTGAACTTGTTTATCAAAAAATCCAAAGCAATGCTATATCGACAACTTTGATATAGCAATGCTTCGATATTGGTATTGAAGCGTTGCTATATCGACAACTGACACAGGTCAAGTAGATGTAACATTGAGCTACTGGGCAACTTTGATAGTTTACTTACACGTAATAACATTAGTGACGTAGGCCCAGTGCGCGTGCGCGTGCGCGTGGCACGTGTCTCGGCTCTTAGCAGTTGGCAACCACTTGCGGCATAGTGCAGTTGGTGTCTGTTTATTTAGTCTTTGTTGTAACTGTATCAGAAGGAAATGCAAATAGCTTCGTTGCACAAATTAGGCTAATTCGCTAAATCGAATTATTTACTTGGTCTCTACTTATTACGTTAAATGTATTGAATATCACTGTTACACATGATACCTATCAACATAAATGCACACCTTTGTAGAATTTACTGCTTATGAGAATATATAATTTATATATATACCTATTTCTATATAATTATTTTTATTATTACTTAAATATTGACAACAATTGTGAGACAATCACCAATTGTGTGACGTCAATTCTTTTGAAACGCTCCACACAACCTGTGTCAATATCATTTTAAAAGATTAGGCAATCGTGACATAAAATAGAATCCAATTTTATGTAGTCCTCGTTTTATCAACAATATACACTCTACAGATAGCTAAATATAACACTTAAAATCACATAATATTTAATCTGTAGTCCGCATTTGATGAGGGTTGTACTGGTGGGTGCAACATGCTGTTGCATATGTTATCAAATCTCTATAGATTTAATAACATATTCAACAGCGGTAACTTTCTGAACAATCTATACTGCCCAGAAAGTTAAAGGTTTCTTATTTCGTACGTAAATATTACCAACTTTATACGTTAAGTCAACTTATATTTTCTTAACCCGAAAAACATCGTTTGAATATTACTTGATTTTTGTAGATTACCACTATTTAAGACGTGAGCCTATTACGACATGGATGACTGTGCAAGTGACCTAAATAGATGATGTACCTTTATACATTGTGTGTTGTTCTCGTGCTAACAACAGCACGGTGTCAAGTCAAACTCGCGTGCGTAGAGACAGATGCTTGCCGCTCTACTTCCATGCCCGCTGTTCTGTGCGCGATCGTCCCATACATACGTACATTATTGAGATTTAGTTTAAGAGTTATAATACTTTATATGAATGATGACGTCAAGGACAGGGCGAAGTAGAAGAAGAAAATAAAGAAGGCTGACCCACCACTATATGAACGATGACTTTTAAAGAATTAATTAGTACTTGCCACCAAATTATTAACGTGTCTATGTCCTGCTATCTGAAATAACCATATACCTACTTTACATATTATTATGTAATATTAACTATGGCTGGCCTGTGCCTCAAAGTCACGACTTTGATGCCTGTGCATCAAACTAAGGTGCTATCTATGGTGCCTGGTCGACATAGACATTAAAATTGTGAATGAATGTCGAATACTTAATTAAGAATGTACCATTTGCTTTGTTGTTATACTCTAATAAATGTTATAAACTTCGAATCTGACATACATTCTCAATTCCGTTACTTATTATCATAGTAATCTTTAGCTGGGCACAACACAGATACTTGTCTTAGTTGGCATGTTACTCGTACTCACGTTATTGAAACTTTACGACAACAATCACTCATGTTAATTTGTCACAAAGTTCGGCGACACAGTGCGGCGCGCGCCGACGGACGCACGACATATGCCAAGATTTTCCGCCATTACAATGATATTTATCACGCGCGTACATCAAAAAATATGATAAGAAAATAAAATAGTTTAACAACGTATATTAAACAATAAGGAAAGTTATGGCTCTGTTAAATGAGTTCAAGAATAGAAAGTGAGTATTCAATGTGTTGTGTTGTCGATCGCCGTTCCGTTGAGACCGAAAAATACATTCACAGCTTGTTTCCACTCTAGTTTGAAAGAAACTATTATCGCTATGATAACTGCTACGAGGTGATGGGCTACAAAGATAAATATTGAAATAATGGACGCGAGTATACACGGAGTCCAAACTACTGTTCGAACAGCAGCCGTGGGTTCTTGCGGGGCCGAGGTTCGAAACCACTGTTCATATTACTGTCAGCATTGTTAGTGGTGAAGTAAAGTCTTTAACCATTGCTTCTCCGCATGATAATAGTGATTCTCTATTAAAAACTGTTAATACTCACGATGTCCGACGTATTTTTATAGCTATAAGCATAAGCTTAACTGCATATGAGCATCAGAACATTCGAAGCCGAGCTGTCCTGAATAAAATGTATCACATCTTGCCCAACCGTGTCATTTATACCGAGGTGCACGATGTGACGCAAGCCGTGGCTGGTGCGTCCACCTACCCACTTACACGGTTGTTGTCGCCGTGGACTCGTGCAGACACAGCAACACAGGTGTCTCGCGTCCGTCTGTCTATTCTTAACTCGAGTGACAGCGCGTTGCGTCACCGACTCCCGCGCGTTACGTCACACGGCACTGCGTCAGCTGATCAGCTCCTGTAACCTGTCACCACCATTAGAACACACTACATTGTGGTTGAGCACGCGCCGAACGTTACATGCTCGCTAATATTTAACAGAGCATACATCAGTGGTACTTGAGCTCAAATTGGCTGAATCTAGTTTTGATAGGATAAGTAAGTCGTGGGATGCAAATGATCGTGAGTAACGGCACGTGCCGCGTACCTGCAGTAGTAAGTCTGTATGCGAAGCAGGATGTGTTTGTTTCTACGTAAGAGTAACTAGCGATATTAATTTGTATCCGGTTAGTGTAAGGCAACACTCTGTTTTATTTGCGAAGTATGTTTGCGTACGAAACGGTTGTAAAGAAATCGCTCTTTACAGATACTTGGCTAGTAGGGCGACGTCTCTGCCACGGTGCACGGTGTACCGATGAGACAACTGTGGATGGTTTTTTAAGAAAATAATAAACTTGGTTCTGTGCGGCTAACAACGCATGTGTAGTAGATATCCGTTATAGTAACTGCTAATCGTCAGGTGAGCTGTTTAATCATTTTCAATGGCTTCCTTCAAAAGGATGTAAGGTAATGAGAAGCCCTTTGTAAAACTATATGGCTTGGTTTGCGACGTTGATAGAATATCAACACATACCTTATATATGCTTAATTAGTGTTAGTGTAGCCTGCTACAGTAACTACACAATTGCTGTGCGGGTACTGTGCGTGCGTGTGTGCGTGTGCGATGTATTACGTTACGTTACAACGCGCGGCCGCGGCAACATTAGCAGATGTAGGTAGCATAAATCTGCCCTGAAATAGGTTCAATATCGCTTGCGAGCTTGAGATCGTTTACATTCCGAGTCGAACGCCTAAAGCTATAATCTGGAGACTGAAGTGCATACGGGTACAGTTTTAACCGTGCGGTTATACTGCGATCTGCGATCGTAACTCTTAAATATACTCGTACTATGCTGTTGTATAATAATAATAATATTCTACCACATACACACAACACCATCTAGCCCAAACTAAGCAGAGCTTGTACTATGGGTACTAGACAATGGATAAACATACCTAACATATATACTTTTTACATATTATACATAGAAACACCCAGACCAAGACAAACATTCATGTTCATGCACACAAATGTTTGACTGTGCGGGAATCGAACCCGCGACCTCAGGCGTGGCAGTCGGTTACACTAACCACTACGCCATCGAGACCAACAATGTATGTTACCTTACAATAGGATGTGAGTATCCACGTTTATCGTATAACGACGATAAATATTTATAAACGGTCGCCAAGTTTTATAAACGTTGAATGAAACTACGAGTAGTTGTAAATCAACATCGACACACATTAATAGGGATAGCTCTGTGCGCACTCGTCGAGATAATAATATGAGGAACATCTACTATATGCGGATTTTATCGCGTTGTTTATTTGACACTTTATTACAAAATTATAGTATATAGTAGTTTAATTTCAATGAATAACATTCGCGTAAACAGAAGACAATATTATGAGGAACATCGTTCTACTGAACTCAAGACGAAGTGTGTCACAGTATAATAAGGACTAAAGACGCCATTATGGATAATGCTATCTATGTTTTTGTTAGTAAACTATATACAGAGGTTTGTATACTTACCTCAGCTCCACCCTCAATGGTGAAAAATGATGTTGGTCATCAGTTATCGATCATACACCTGTGTCTAGGCCATACGTTATATGTGTCTGAAATTTAACATATCACTGTATCTCATAAAATGTTATGTCAAATGCCAGGTGCCACTAAGGTGGCAAACAAGCATACGGCCCACCTGATGCTAAGTGGTCCCCGTAGCCTATGGACGTCTACGACACCAGAGGCATCACTTGCGCGTTGCCGACCCTTTAGGAAAGGAAGTGGGATGGAGGAGCGGGATGGGGGAAAGAGGGTGATTGGGCCTCCGGTACGTTCACTCACCGAACGAAACACAACAGTAGGAATACTGCTATTTCACGTCGATATTCTGTGAGCCGGCCCATTCATGCTGAAATCAGCGAGGCTCTACTACTCTTATTCATTCTTAATTAGTTCCAAATCTGCCGCCTATCAGCTCGCTTCGTTGATTTACGCGGTGGATTAACTTCGTTGATGTATTTGCTCCATGGCTATTCGATACAGTGGCTGTGACAATTAAAACTCTGTACATATTCCTGATTAATTTGACTTTGTGCGGAAAATCTCATCGTACTTAATCTAGTACCTATTCTAAAAATAAAAACACACGTTATCAATCACTGCCTGCAGCTTAAACCTGGCGGTGCCTTCCTTGGACATATTAAATACAATTCCCGCAGTTGTCACATCCTTATCAGATCTATTATGTTACTTTCAGTTTTGTGTGAGAAGGACAATCAGACAATGATTTTCCTCAAGACTTACAAACATTCAAACAACTGACACTACGAATATCCAGACTGGAAACAATCATTTGTGGATCACACATTTGGTTTCCCGTGGGCCGTGAGGGATGTGATTCCAGGAAACTCAGCGCAGTGGCAACTAAACGCAATTATAAACCAATGCCAATATGATTTATTAATATGTAATCATTCCAGAAGAGATAATATATTATCAATAATAGTCGTTACAGTTGTAATAACAGCGATATCGGACTCAACAAAGAGGTCACAAGAAAAATCAGTAGCAATGTAATGTTTGTAATCACAATGACAATTATTATCGCTCTATGAACATGTCTGCGATAATGCTTTGCACTTGCAGTACCAAAGACAAGTGAATGCATTAATTAGCCATCTCGTGATAATAACTCAGTTGCGTCGTTTCATTAATGGCTTCACAAATGTATTTCTTATGTGTTTACGAAATAACAGTAATTCTTAGAAAACTATAAACTGCGTTATAAAGATATCTGCTCAGTATAACATTTATTTATCTGCTCAGTATAATATTGTGTTTAGAAAGGGCTTACTAAGAATAAATCTTTTCATGTGCTGGGTACCATCCAACAGTTTGACAGACTGTGCTCTAAATATATCCAGAAACCACTTCTAGATACCACTATGTTCATATAACAGACGCGCGCCGTAACGTGCGATATTAAAGGTACACATACATATACATATATACGTATATCTCATACATTTTTATAGTTGTTATAGGAACCATTTCTGTATTGAAAAGATAAAATTATGCCATTGTGACATAGTGAGCATTCATCGTATTGACAACATTATCATTTTATGTAGTTTTATTTATGATGAAATCAGGTTCTTTAGACGATGGTTTTGTTATAATAACTCGGCTATGAATAGACTAAATCTGGCATGGTTTGTAGATGAAACACTTACAATACAAAGTAATAAACTGTTATCATGTACGTACACAGTACGCGACCACGACTGAGCAAATTATAGTTACTGTAGAATATTAAATAAATATTGGTACAATTTTGTCCTTTTAGTAATCTAGACTTCAACTTAAAAACCAGTTTCTTTCTGTGGTGGGTTAAAAATAAATTGTTAATACCGATAACTGGTTCAATATTATCGAGTTGCGACATGACTCGCTGTCTGACTGTGGTCTGTGGTCTGTGACACTAGCGTCTGCGCTGTATCAAACTGTATCACATTGAATCATCTCGAGCCGAGGGGCGAGGGGCGCGGTCCATTCACTCGTTAAATTGAACTACAAATAAATATAGCGTGTCCACATGTTATATAAGGACACGCCGCACTACAATAACTAAAGATATATGACGAGCTCACCGACCACCGTGTGATCGGTCAACCACCTCACTCGCTGTGATATTTAATTGTGCCAATATTTACACTGTTCGAGAGATTTGTACACTTGAGGGTGAATGCCCTATCCGTGAGCACTAGCGGTACCTCGACCTACGAGCCGCGGATCATTTATTTGACACTCTGACACTCGTGTTCACCGACTGCGGCGCTGGCACGTTACACACGCCCACTTGTAACGTTTGACTAAGCGCTTTATCTCTTTAGATCTCGCTCTGCCGAGGACAGTACATTACACCAAGTACAGTTTTAATGTGATACACATAATGCTCCTTATGAGTGACATGTTAACATTGAGAATTATTTAATGAATACTTAGCTAACGCTTTGTTCTAGGTGGCAATTAATGCGAAATCGCGATGAATATTATACCCACTTAATTGTTACCTGTTCAACTACCTACACACACACACACACACACACACACACGCACGCACGCACACACACACGCACGCACACACACACACACACACACACACACACACACACACACACACACACACGCACGCACGCACACACAAGTCTTGCGAGCTCCCTAGAAATTAGCTTGCGATGTGACGCGACATTTAACTACATATTTTTCATTGCTTTTTAGGATTCCGTACCCAAAGGGTAAAACGGGACCCTATTACTAAGACTCAGCTGTCCGTCCATCTGTATGTCCCTCTGTCACCATGCTGTATCTCATAAACCATGATAGTTAGACAGTTAACATTTTCACAGATGATGTATTTCTGTTGCCGCTACGACAACAAATACTAAAAAACAGAATAAAATAATTATTTAAGGGGCGGAGCTCCCATACAACAAACGTGATTTTTTTACCGTTTTTATAGATAATGATACGGAACCCTTCGTGCGCGAGTCCAACTCGCACTTGGCTGGTTTTATAGTATAGTACAGCGTCGCTTGCCACTGCGGGTAATAAGTCGCATCGCACGCGTTGCTTCCCGTCGCACAGCAACGAGTCAAGGACAATGTATAATGATACGGAACCCTTCGTGCGCGAGTCCGACTCGCACTTGGCTGGTTTTATCGTATAGTACAGCGTCGCTTGCCACTGCGGGTAATAAGTCGCATCGCACGCGCTGCTTCTCGTCGCACAGCAACGAGTCAAGGACAATGTATAATGATACGGAACCCTTCGTGCGCGAGTCCGACTCGCACTTGGCTGGTTTTATCGTATAATACAGCGTCGCTTGCCACTGCGGGTAGTAAGTCGCATCGCACGCGCTGCTTCTCGTCGCACAGCAACGAGTCAAGGACCATGTATAAGTACTGTAATGTCACATATGTTATTAAATAACAACATATTATTTTGTTGTTGATGTTGGCCTATATAGTAACACACTTCTTGTTATTTTGGTGGTAATAATAAAGCTGTAGGTACCGCTACCGAGGCACTGTCTGTACCTTGGACATATTAATATAGAGCTTTACTATTTAGAGGGGGTTTAAAACCAAGACAACGATTTTTAGAATTCGTTTGTCTGTCCCTCTGTGTGCTTGATTTGTTCCGCCCGCGCCATCACGTAAAAACCACTGAACGCATTTTGTTATCGTGTGTGGTACCTTCAAGTTCAATGTCAATCTGAGTCATGTTTCATTTAATTGTATTGAAAACATCGAAATATGTAATGAAACGTGGCTCGCACGTGAGTCCAGTGACGGGCGAACTCTAGTCTACGCAGGCGCAGTCGCGTGCAAATTCTAGTTTTGTGAAAAAAATGTTTCGTAATTTGTGGGAGATAACGCATATATACATATGCACTTACACAATTATGTGACAATCATGTTATCATTTGTGCCGATTTACTTATTGTGTCCGGTGTACATTGCACGATGCTAGGAATCTTTATAATGTTGCACTCATGATGGTTTATATGTCTAGGTATTATTTCTTATATATCTATACTAATATTATAAAGCTGAGGAGTTTGTTTGTTTGTTTGAACGCGCTAATCTCAGGAACTACTGGTCCAGTTAGCCTATTTATCGCGGAAGGCTATAGGCTATATAACATCACGCTACGACCCACGAGGGCGTCGCAGTAACGATAAACGAAGGTGCAATCGCGGGAACATCTAGTAAAATGATATATAGTAAGGCTGAAGCTGGCGCAGCTCAACAGTAGGTACGTCGCATGCGAAGTGCTGCGCCTGCGCACGAGCGGCGCCGCGGGGCCGCGCCGGTGTCTGTAGTAAGGCTGAAGCTGGCGCAGCTCACCAGTAGGTACGTCGCATGCGAAGTGCTGCGCCTGCGCACGAGCGGCGCCGCGGGGCCGCGCCGGGGTGTCTGTAGTAAGGCTGAAGCTGGCGCAGCTCACCAGTAGGTACGTCGCATGCGAAGTGCTGCGCCTGCGCACGAGCGGCGCCGCGGGGCCGCGCCGGGGTGTCTGTAGTAAGGCTGAAGCTGGCGCAGCTCACCAGTAGGTACGTCGCATGCGAAGTGCTGCGCCTGCGCACGAGCGGCGCCGCGGGGCCGCGCCGGGGTGTCTGTAGTAAGGCTGAAGCTGGCGCAGCTCACCAGTAGGTACGTCGCATGCGAAGTGCTGCGCCTGCGCACGAGCGGCGCCGCGGGGCCGCGCCGGTGTCTGTAGTAAGGCTGAAGCTGGCGCAGCTCAACAGTAGGTACGTCGCATGCGAAGTGCTGCGCCTGCGCACGAGCGGCGCCGCGGGGCCGCGCCGGTGTCTGTAGTAAGGCTGAAGCTGGCGCAGCTCAACAGTAGGTACGTCGCATGCGAAGTGCTGCGCCTGCACACGAGCGGCGCCGCGGGGCCGCGCCGGTGTCTGTAGTAAGGCTGAAGCTGGCGCAGCTCACCAGTAGGTACGTCGCATGCGAAGTGCTGCGCCTGCGCACGAGCGGCGCCGCGGGGCCGCGCCGGTGTCTGTAGTAAGGCTGAAGCTGGCGCAGCTCAACAGTAGGTACGTCGCATGCGAAGTGCTGCGCCTGCGCACGAGCGGCGCCGCGGGGCCGCGCCGGTGTCTGTAGTAAGGCTGAAGCTGGCGCAGCTCAACAGTAGGTACGTCGCATGCGAAGTGCTGCGCCAGCGCACGAGCGGCGCCGCGGGGCCGCGCCGGTGTCTGTAGTAAGGCTGAAGCTAGCGCAGCTCAACAGTAGGTACGTCGCATGCGAAGTGCTGCGCCTGCGCACGAGCGGCGCCGCGGGGCCGCGCCGGTGTCTGTAGTAAGGCTGAAGCTGGCGCAGCTCAACAGTAGGTACGTCGCATGCGAAGTGCTGCGCCTGCGCACGAGCGGCGCCGCGGGGCCGCGCCGGTGTCTGTAGTAAGGCTGAAGCTGGCGCAGCTCAACAGTAGGTACGTCGCATGCGAAGTGCTGCGCCTGCGCACGAGCGGCGCCGCGGGGCCGCGCCGGTGTCTGTAGTAAGGCTGAAGCTGGCGCAGCTCAACAGTAGGTACGTCGCATGCGAAGTGCTGCGCCTGCGCACGAGCGGCGCCGCGGGGCCGCGCCGGTGTCTGTATTACCAGAATCTTCTTTCCATATTAAGAAAATAGACAACTAAATATAATTTCTACTATCTATTACTTTCTCTTTGACAACGGATTTCCTTTTTTTGTACGTTGTTAATGAAAAAGAATCAGTTTTTGTTAGTTTATTTAAGACGCAACTATTCATAATTTTCTTTCCACTACTGTGCGACCACTAGAATATATAAAGATGTATACCTAGAATGGATTCATGTTATGCTTCGATCGTTACGTATGTTTATATGCTATGTCTGTTTTAGCACTTATAACGTAAATAATAAGTTAAATATTAACATTTAAATTTTAATAAATGTGAAATTTAAATAAATAAAAGTGTCTAGGAATAATACAGATCTGATAATGATTGCACAAAATTTCCATAAGCTGTTACGTAGATATAATGTTATTATGTAGCTTAGTGGGCAGACCAACAGACTGCAATGCAGAGGGTCTCGGGTTCGAACCCACGTCGCGCACCTCTGACTTTCGGAAGTTATGTGACTTTTCGAAATTATGTGCGTATTGATGGATAATTATCGCCTGCTCCGTGCCTCGGAGAGCAAGTTAAGCCGTCGGTCCCGGCTGCGATGAACATCTATGGCAGTCGTTATTGGGCAAGTCAGTGCACTCTAATATCCTGACACTGGTCTATCCTTAGGGTATCGTTAGCCTTCGGGTTGCGGAGGTCAGATGGCAGTCGCTCCGTGTAAAAACTGATATCCAGTCAAATCCGGTTAGACTAGAAAGCCGACCTCAAGTGACTTGGGAATAATAAAGGCTAGGAGAAGAAGATGTAGATGCAGTCTAAACAACACGGTACTGCTGCACGGTACACTATGTTATATTTATAAGTACTGCAGCTATTGCTGTTCCAAAATTGTATTGTAACCAAAAGGAATGATTTATGTAAACACATTGAACCGCAAAGAAAAAGGGTCGGTTAGAAAATTTTAAATATCTTCAAAAGTACCTAACCTAGCTTGACGAACTGGAATGACGTGTACGTCAGCGGAATCCGCCGCCAATCACGCTACGTGAAATGAAATAAGCTCTAATAGAGGAATGACAGAATATTAGGTATACCTAGTAGAAAGTATGCCTAATCGCATAACAGTAGTATGGCGAGCTCGCGGAGGCAACACAAAGTACTAAAATGCGTGAAAACGGTACATCTGAAACCAATCCACATTTACGAAAATGATGGAAAACTACGCCTTTTTATTTATTTTACATTTATTAAAAATAAAAAGCTAGAATTCATTTTTTATTTTCATTTAAGCACATTAAAATATTCTTTATTGTAGTCTTTATTTCAAAAAGCTTGGTCAGGTACTTTTGAAAATATTGAAGATTTTCCAACCGACCCTTTTTGTTTGCGGTCCAGTGTAGTTAGAATACTAAGTGTTACAAAAACAACAAAATAGCACTACAACAGAAACACAAGACAAATCCCTCAGAGTCGCAGTCAGACAATGGTGACTTCCTGCGGCGGATGGGACTATTCCTGGCCCTTGCGCTGACAGAGCACTGAATATTTCTTTACATCATTCTGTAGAAAATCCTGCAGCTGCAAGCATGTACTGAATCTACCGGTTATGGTAGCCGCTTACCTTCAGGCGTGAAGTATACGTGCTTGTCACGTCAGCAGCATTAGAAACTGCACATCTAGTTAATTACGTATCTAGTACATACACGTCAAAATAATTAAAGTTTATCCGGGTTTGTTTCCGATTGGTTGGTTACGGTTTCTTTGTTATATGTATTGTATAGCTCTTTGTATTATTATATAGAACTAGATGTTCCCGCGGTTTCACCCGCGTTTATCGTTACTGCGCCGCCTCCGTGGGTCGTAGCGTGATGTTATATAGCCTATAGCCTTCCTCGATAAATAGGCTTACCAACACTAAAAGAATTTTTCAAATCGAACCTGTAGTAATCACGCAGAATAAACCAGGAGAAACATCGTTTGTACTATGTCTGTAATGGGTAATTATTTTGCTGCAATGTTATTTTAAAACTGCGATATCTCCTAAGATATTCATTGAAATCGAATGATGTAAAGGGCAATTCTGTTTTAAATTAAATACTTGTGATGAATAACGTATTTATTTGGATAAGGATTAATATCATGTTTATAATAATATCTTCGCAAATAATGCATTATTTTAGAACAAATTTCGTTAGCATGAAAATGGTTATAGTGAGCCAACCTTAAAAGATAGACATATGCTGTCGCGGACTTTTTTTAGTGCTTTTAAAGGGAAACAATTCTGTAATACATGATTTTTGCGAAACTTTAACTGTTTACGCAGCGTACGCAGCGGAAGCTCTCAAAAGGAAAAAACACCCGCCGATTTTGAAACATTCTTCATTGGTGCTCAGCTCCTATTGATTTTAGCGTGATGATATATAGCCTATAGCCTTCCTTGATAAATGGGCTATCTAACACTGAAAGATTTTTTTAAATCGGACCAGTAGTTCCTGAGATTAGCGCGTTCAAGCAAACAAACAAACAAACAAACTCTTTAGCTTTATAATATTAGTATACATACAGAAGAGCATGACTGCCTCTTTGGATTCGTAACATAAGTTTTGGCCTTATATTACAATCCCGACGTAAGCATGATATTACATACATACACAGATTCACGCCTGTTTCCCAGAGGGTAGGCAGAGACTACGGATTTCCATGATATTAGTTCTATTAATATATTACTGAGATGTTTAATCTAAGAAATTTACTGTGTTAGCACCGAGTTTGCAAATGCGACCGTTGATTTAAAACATAGATGGCGAAATGTGACGTTTGTGAAGGGAGTGTGTGTGTATGTATGTTGTATTGTCCATAGATATGACTTGGAGAAAGTGCCAGTAGAAGCTCGAGAGCTGATGGTGAAGATGACACAAGTGGCAAGTAAGAACCTGCTGGCGGAGTGCAACGGCGACGTCACGGTGGAGGCGGACACCAGCGTCACTGTGGTCATCAACGTGAAGAGCGCTGACCTCGCGCTCTCCTGGGACACCAACGAGGACTACCTGCTCAACGTGCAGACTAAAGGTTGGGCCTCACTGACCTCTTGTACTATCACAATCACGTCCTTTGAATTAATCTATACAAATAAATAAAATTGAATTGTCTGTTTGTAATGTCAAAATAATAGCTTTTACTAAATACATATGAAAGTACATACGGTATCTACTTATATCAAAAAATCTTCTTTTTCCCTGTCTGTCTGTGTATTGCGGCAGCGGCTAATCTCTGAAACTGCTGGACCGATTTAGACGGGACTTAGCAGATAGCTGATGTTATAGGGAGTAGCTTAGGTTACTTTTATTTTAGAAAATTAGGGTTTCGCGTGGTTTTTTTCCGCTGACGAAGTCGTAGGAAACACCTAGTGAGAAATATGATGGTAACAGCATCTCCGCTTAATTTCACAACATCAATCTCCTCACAGAATGTCGGCGAAGTAGCACACGTAGGTACTGTTATGTTTCCTTCGGAGTGAGAGCTTCGGACGAACGAGTATCTCTGAAAGGAAAGGGCGTCTTGTCTTTACTTCTCCTCCAGCCTTCCCATCTTAAAGTCTGCGGTCACTGATTATTATCGGCAACATGTCTTTGCTACCTATGCGGATCATCAGAAGAGCCGTTGGCTCATCTGCCATCTGCAGCAAAGGCTCTATTTAATAGAGGATTAAATGATCTTGTGTGTTAGTTTCTGTTGTTAGTAGTAGTATTTATAGAGCAGCCATTTTTACTGCCACCAGGTTGATCAATGGTCTGTGGTTGTATGTATAATAACTGCTTGTCGCGGTGTCAGTCATGCCCCAATTATATCTCTAGCTATACTTCCTAGCTGCTCCATTAATTTAATTCTAAACTATTATGATTAAAATGTTTGTCTTGTTTTTATTTGTCGTAGATGGTAATGTAACAGTGTACGTGGGAGCTGAGACAGTATACGGAGCGCGACATGCGTTGGAGACCTTCACGCAGCTGGTCGCCGCAGACAGACAGGATTTCTCTGACGATAAGAGCTGCGGCCTCCATATGGTCTCCGGTGCTAAGATCCGTGACCGACCCGTCTACAAGCACAGAGGGCTCCTGCTGGACTGCAGCCGGCACTTCATCCCGATGACGGACGTGAAGAGGACTATCCACGGCATGGCCGCCAACAAGATGAACGTGTTCCACTGGCACGTGACCGACTCGCACAGTTTCCCGCTGGAGTCCACCAGAGTGCCGCAGTTTACTAGGTAGGGATCGATTCTGCTGTATTGTGAACCAAAGTTCCGAGAAAATGTTGAATGAAGTCTTGGGTGGTGACTGTGTATACTTGAAATGACTTTCCTTACGTTACGTCTCTCACGGAGAATATTATGTTATTAGTGAAACGGCGTCCTTTTGTTTATGCGTCACGTTTTACTAACTACATATTTCTGTTGTGGAATAGAGCTTACAATACACAGAGATGTAGTACACTCACATTTCATCCGGTATGCTTTAGCGCGAAATCAATGTCGGCCTATTCCTGCCTACAGGACACATTTGGACCTCCTCCTGCCTACAGGACACATTTGTTTGCCTCCTTACTGGTACTGAGAATTTCTTAATTACAAAATCCAATTACACTTTACTCGGGCCATTGAATCCGAGATCACGTCGTTTTAGCAGAAGGGTATTTGTTAGTTACGTTTAGTTTTTTTGCGGCGAGTGAGGAGTTGCCGTCACTCTGCAGACAAGCGCATCCCAAGGGTAATGGTTGCGCTGTCATCATATGTGAGTCAGATTTGCAGGCTTTGTAGTCAGATAGCATTCAGCACCACAAGAACGCTGGTGTTAAAGCGTTGGCAAAACGCGAGTTAATCACTAGCTTTGTGTAGTGAGCTTTAAAATGCTACGTAGGTGCAAGGTATTCGCTAATCGTCACGCTGTATGCTAATTTGCCAACTTAATTGGTTTTAAATGTATTACTTATTGAAATTTTCTGTTAGGCAAATTTTCAGTAGAAGCACATAAAAATATATTCAGAATACGGAAATGTGTTCGATCTTCTCTTGATCTCTATGGCGAAATACTGTAAGTCCCCTAGATCTGTCTAGCTGTATGGACGTCATGAGATGTTACGTTCACTTGAAGGTACGGCGCGTACTCGGCGCAGGAGATCTACTCCGTGGAGGAGATTCGCGCGCTGGTGGAGTTCGCGCAGGTGCGCGGCGTGCGCGTCGTCATCGAGATCGATGCGCCCGCGCACGCTGGCAACGGCTGGCAGTGGGGCAAGGTAACCACCACTTGAATAATAATAATACTCTCTATCGTTATGACTTTGTGTTAATAATTAAGATCTGAAGTCTAATTGCCTACTATCCTAGGTGGTCAAGTAGCCTTATTAGGAACGCAGGTGCTGGTGATTGGTCTTATGCTGCTATACGGCTCAATGCACGTTCCGAGAAGACTGATAGAGTATTTTTGCCAGATAATCCTGAGTTCACGACTGGCAATCGGCTTAGCCTTAGCACAGGACTGGAGATTATTGAGTTAGATCTAAAAAAATTAACATAGGTACTGTAGTCCCTTCTTCCTCTTATCCCCTTTCCCTCGTCCGTTTCACATAAGCTATGAAACGATGAGCCATGAACGGTAGCGAGTTTAGTTCTGAAAATATTTCATAGTAATATCTTGGGTATGTAAGTATTCAAAATATAGGTACCAGGCAAAAGGTAGTAACTGTGTCACATTCGGACGTACATCCACGTCGTCACGACACCGAATGTACAGCCACGTGATCTGTCACTGATATAACATAAGTGTTTATTTTGTTAGTTATTATTCTGTCATGATCCTTAAATAGACCAAACCTAATGGCGCTGTCCATAGCTTTCGTTATAATACTAAGTAAAACACCATTGAGATGGCAATATATCATCGGAAAATACAATAGACTCAGTCAGTTCACAGATAAGATAGTAGAACTGTGCGTATGAACATATAATTTACAATTTAAATTAAAGCATATTACGAACATTGTCGGCTATACTTTAAGCATGAAGCACAACAAGCTTTAAGTTTACACTGTCGAAGGATGAACAGTTATATACTGTGTTATCTTAGTAGTTACTACTATAAGTAGAAACTATACCTATGGTAGCACATCCAAAAATATACGACAGTAAAAGCACATATATATTTTTAAAAGAAAATAAACCATTATGTATTCTAATATAAATATGATGTTGTGTAAAGGTAACTAAAGTAAGAATCGGTGCACGTAACCAGTAATTATATAGTAACTATAGCGTCGACGAGAGAGACCCCTCTGCTCGTCAGGATGTCCTGTCCCGAGCGCTGCGCCCGCGCCGCACGCAGCCAAAACTATCCACTATAAATCTGGCTTGGATTTATGTTTGTAGGCCATACAGATTATTGCGGACTGGGATTCTAATCGTAGCAGATATATCATCAATTATATAAAAATTGAGTTGAATGCGTTTTATACCATCTATAATTAAATTCTATATTAAAAGCGCATTATCATTCTACGATACTTTCTTTACGACCAGGTCTCATGATAAACATTAGGCAAAATGGATAGTAAAATAATAATTTGTAATTTGTCGCCATGATGTGATTCATGGCGACAAATTAGAAATTATTATTTTATAAAATAACTAGTTTTCACCCGCGGCTTCGCTCGCGTAAAGGTAGGTTAGGTAGGTTAGGTTTGCAAGTTATTTTTTCTGGATGAAAGGTACCCTATGTCCTATTCTGTACCCCTGACAACGTGTATACAAAATTTCATGTTGAAATGTTGAGTAGTTAAGGCGTGAAAGCGTAACAAACAAACAAACTCATTTTCGCATTTATAATATTAGTAAGGATTGTACAAGTGATAAGGATACGCCACAATCCTTAAGACGGTAGTTAAGAGGGAGTGGGCAAAATCAAATATGTTTTTACCTTTCTACAATCTACAAATTTGTATCTTTTCGGGCTTTACGAAGTCAAATCAACTAATACAGGTGACAGTTCGTACGCTTGCAATCGCAAGATGTCCACTGTGAAATTTGTGCAAACAGTTACCTTTTGAAAAAAATCGTTACGAAAATATTTTTATGAGAGAAATGCGGAAATGGGGTAACACTTACTGAAAATGTCGTCATACAGCGATCTTTTTATCTATCGAGTTATACAGACTAACACCCATGTTCTAAGACGTTTCCTCAAACGTTCCTCGACTCCACTCAATCTCACTCGAGGAAATCAGTATTCACAGTTGCAAAAAATCTCCTCCACTCGGCGTCCCTCGACATCTTTCCTCACTCGAGGTGAGGAAACAACTGTCAAACTCAAGGTACGTCGCGACCAACCTTAAGGAATACTCGAGGAAGATCTACGCCATTGTTACCTATTCACCTACGCTTGTAAATACGACTGATAAGTCTATTTGAAGATTTTTAAAGTGTTTTGTAATGGATTTTAAACGATTTTTGAATTATTTATACGATAATCCGTACGATTATCCTGAAAGGCGTTATTTGCGAGACGTAACTTCTCCGCCTCACTGAATATTTGTCTTCCAGACATATATGTGTGGAACAAATAAAGCTAAAGGATAAAACTTGGATCGCAACATTCACAACACAACAAACAAATCAAACATAAACAACTCGGAATGACGCGATGCGACATAGATAAGGTTAAAAAACAAACATCTGTCAATTTTGAGGTGATCATAGACAAAAACATTAAAAAGTATGTTAAATCTATGATTTTGTGACGTATGTAATGACGTTTTACCTCGACTCAACCTCATTGGAGGATCCTCAAGATTACCTCAAGTCAAGAGAAAGACATGACTAAGAATACCGATTTCGAGGATTCCTTGAGGTGGTCCTTAAGGTATCCTCGGTTGAGTCGAGGTTGAGGAAGGTTTGAGGTTACTTCTTAGAATATGGGTGTAACGCTTAGAGAGAATTTCATATTACTTTATATTATGGTGTATTAACATTGACACTAATAAACGTAACATTAAAATACATATATGTGGGACGCGTGGTTATCTTAAACAACATTATATCTTAATACCTACATGCGTTCAAAGTTATAAATGTTATAATATCTGTATCGGCCTGCAGCTACAACATAAGCTCAACTAGCGACATACGCCTCGTGTGAACTGCGTCATTATATTTTTGATGCCCAGGGTCACCAGGAAACACCTTTATTAAATACAAAAACATTATTTGAATTAGTTCTAGGTTAAGGAAATAGATATTATAAATTATAATACAATAAACGCTGATAAACTTTGATATAACCTATAAAGTTCAGTCTGAGGCTCATCATGGCGGTAGTATAGATGTCACCAGCTTCCCAAAAAACCGATACCGTCTGTCCTATCCGCTGTATCTGCAAAGAATAGTAAATATGACTAAATGAAGAAGCGACACACACTCACGTAGAAGTACGACTGGCAGTACTAACATGCTGTCACGTGGTTGGCACCGCTCGCGCACAAACGAGACTGATATGTCTGTCTCGTTTGTTCACGTACTGTTAGTTCACGTATAGCGTCGTCCTTGTCGCGCTCGATGAGCTCAGCTCTGCGATGATTAGCGATAGTAACAGGTAATCAAATCATGTCACTTGTATGAAGTGTTGTGGATATGGTACTATTATCATAGACGGAAGAGTCCTGTATTCATTGGGATTTGTTATTTAATATATATACATATATACATATATTACCTATATATATAATACAGACTAGTCCTTCCAGTACTTCTACCTAAGTTATGTTACCTTAGCATAACTTCTAACATGCGAGATGAGTTAAGGTCGCCTGATGTATTTCTGTCAGTATCTGTCCAACTTCTTATTGGTTAGACAAAAAGCAAGCTTTTTGTGAGCCTCTTTTTCTAGGAAATATCCGAAAGTCACATTGCGGTAACAGCCAAGCTACAATTAAACGTTTAACTGTTATAGGAGTATGGTCTGGGAGACCTGACGGTGTGCACCAACGTTTACCCATGGCGCCACCTGTGCATCCAGCCGCCGTGCGGACAGCTGAACCCCGCCAACCCCGCGATGTACCGCGTTCTGCGCGACCTCTACCGGGACATCGCGGAAATCGTGCCCAAGCCTGCCTTGTTCCATATGGGCGGAGATGAGGTAAGAATATGTTTTGCTATGATTTTCAATCTCTTGAAATGCTCTTTGATTACTTAAGCCATTGCCTTTATATAATAAACCATTAAATAATTGCCTTATAAATCGTATAAGTAATGCTGCATACCTTCTATAAAAAGATATACGCCTTTATTTACAATTCTTCACGTTTTAAGTGAGTAAGGGCAAGGCAGAACTCTGGACTTTTTACAAGCGAAGAGAAACTTTATCGATGTCGTGGTATGTGCCTGGGTGGACATAATGTTTCCTACTGCGCCCTAGCGTTACGACATGTTCATCAGCAGGGTGGTGGGTGGAGCTGCGCCTGGTATTAGCTTGGCGATCGCGCTATACTCTATTGTGTACTGTAAACATTAATTGTGAAGTAGTACGTTACATCTCTGCCTATACTTTCCTAAAGTATAGGCAGAGATAAATTATATAGTCCGATTATCAGTCGACATTATTATGATATCTAGTTCAAACTATGGGTGTGATCCTTACTTGCAGGTGTTCTTCGGATGCTGGAACTCTAGCGAGGAGATCACGAACTACATGGAGCAGAAGAACTATCAGATCAACACAAATGGCTTCATAGATCTCTGGTCGGAGTTCCACCAGAAAGCGCTTCAGGCGTGGGACGAGGAGTTGGAGGCGGCTGGCGGCACCAAGCAACCCGTCATGCTGTGGTCTTCAGAACTGACGCAACCTCAGAGGATCAAGAAACATCTTAGCAAGGACAGGTGAGTTTTGTGATTATACAGATTTAAATTGTGTCCCCATAAGATTAGCGTGTTGCTTTTTGCAAAGAAGGCTTGATTTTTCTGCTACTATTATATCACTTATTAATTCATTATTATTTCTCACTCATCAGTCTCATCATAGGGATTGGCCAAAGAATATTCATGATCATGACTGATAGTTTATATATTTACACTTTGCTTTTTTAGTTAGGTTGAACAAATAAATGTAGGGGCTTAGAAATTTGTGAGAGCGATAGAGAGCGCACCAATTATTTTTTCATTCGTGTGTCTTTCATCTTGGCTACTCGCGATCGGTTTTGCGTATTGTGTTTATGAAATCGTCTGCAGTCGATATTTCTGTGCTTCTTCGGAGAGTTGGCTCAGTGGCAGAAGTGATGATTTAATTACCTCTGCTCTATACAGAAGTCTTTTGTGAACACTACCAGTCATGAAGGTGACATTTTGAACTGTCACCAATTACGTTCTTATTTTGAGGTACAACAAGCCGGTGATCAGTCCAACAGTGAGCACCACGCATGACACGGGTAACTTGGACTTGAGAAAGATCTTATTGATGCACGATAGCGTAATCGATAAGGTGCCAGTACTTCGATCTGGGGTGCATCCACGTTGTCTTGTACTTGGCAGGCAATCTGAACATAGTGTTCGTAATAATTGTGCGCAAAGACTAATTGCTGATCATATTACCAACACCGTGTCTGCCCAGAACTTTAGGCTAGGCTTCGTAATCTCGTCCTACTCTGGCATAAAAGTCACCCAGGAGCAGGACCTATGCACCGTGTTAATTCTTCATAGAATTTGACCTTAATTTCATCAGACTTGTCTAGCGTAGGGGCATAGACACTGATGATATTAAGGTAGTTGTCATGTTCCATGTGAAGGCGTAATGTTGTAATGCGGTCAGAGATGTGTACAGGAGAGCAAAGCCTATACCAGAACTTCGCAGCTCTGAAGAAGCAATTCCTTTCCAAAAGAAAGTGTATCTGCCACCGTGCTCTACCAGCTCTCCTTCATCGGGTAGATGTGTTTCGCTGAGTGCAGCCATATCGATATTATATCGATGAAGTTCTCGAGCTACAATGGCAGTCTTTCGTTCGGGACAGGCATTTGCCTCGCGATCAAGAAGTGTACGCACATTCCACGCACCAAATGTCATTGATGTCGATGTTTTGACGTTATTTTTCCTGTGGCGTCGACAGCGAATTTGAGATCCAAAGGTAGCCGCGATTGCTACCCTCCTTATGGATTGGAGTGAGCAAATGCTGTGCACTGGGATATATTAAGCAGCAGACAAATCCAGCCGGGGAAGGGGCTAGAAAAGGTGCCATAAACAAATGTTTAGGGCACCTTTTCTAGCCCCCTCTCCGGCTGAGCGGGGAAAGCAGTGCCTCCCTGAATAAGGGCTGCTTTGTCACCCCGGGTGCTGCTGAATCCCCTCTGTCACCCCGATGCAGAGCAGAAGCGACCACGATGTATACTACACAGACAAAGCCCAACGAGCATCACGTCAAACCTCTCTACCTCCCGCCATCGCCGTAGGACTAAGCTGAAATCGAAGTCCTTATACGGAAGCGGTCAGTTGCACAGGATATATTAACGTGCCCAAGTATACGCGCAAGACACGGGTGCACATACTCATCCTTGTCCTTCTAAACCAGTAGTTCCCAAAGTGGTCCAGGTGGACCCTAAGGGATCCAAGGGATCCACGGGTTCACAATTCGTAAGCGAGGGTCCACGAAAATCGGCAAGAATTAAAAAAAAAAAATGATCAAAGTGTTTTGATTCTTCATCGTTATAAATACGAATGCCAAGGGATATGGTAGAAATGTAGCTGCAGGGGATCCACCGGAACCAGTTAAATTTTGAAAGTGGTCTATGTAAAAAAAGTATGGGAACCTCTGTTCTAAGCCAAGTGGAACGGAGACCGTTCGAATTATAATTATTATAATTATTTAAAGACCCGCATAATTTCTTTCTGTTTAACTTATAATATAGTATAGTATTATTGTTTTGCTATTTTATAATCTCTTTCTAACTGTATAATGTGCATGCCGTGACAACCTTTAAGTAAGGTAGCACTAAACACTAGCTATAAGTACTAGCCATAAGAACATGTAACAGTGTCTACCTTGATGGTTGACCGAATTAAATAAATAAACACTGATACTAGAACTGCTCCACTTTTCTGACAATCTTGATGAATATTTGGAGAATGAATGTGTCTTAACGAACATGGATAAAGGGTCTGAGACTGCTTCGTCAATCCTTTATCAAAATTAATTTTTGAGACAATATTATAGTAAACAAAATTTAAAAATTGTTTATGCCAATAATTAGCTATGGAATTGTCCACCAGTTAGTTAGTTACTGCTACATATTTGTGAGAATCATATACGATAGGTCTTACAGAGTGGACACGTAACGGTCTGTGCTTTAAATTTAGAAAAGTGGTTTGGAGAATTCCACATTTTTAAACAATTATCTTGATCTAATAAAACATACTGTCCTAAAAACTGAACCAGAAGAAACTTATTTACCTTTATTTTCACAACGCATGACGCAAACATTTGCGAAAACCTCTATTAGGGACTTGAACAATGTTATTAAATCCCCAGTCTCTGCCTACCCCTCTGGAAAACAGGCGTGAATCTATGTATGTATGTACAATGTTATTAAGTGTTGGGTAAAAATGCAAATAAATAAACTGAATTGTCAACATATTATATACTTACCCTAATGTAGCGACATTAGGGTAAGTATATAACATGTTGACAATTCAGTGTATTTATTTGTATTTTTACCCCACACTTAATAACAACTATAGATTTATAAGAAACTTCTCTCTTGAGCAGCAGTTTCTTATAAATCTATAGTTTATAGTAGTAAATGACTACTAGGAAATTAAAAGTCGATTTTGCCCAGCGAGCTTGTTCTACACAAATCATAGTGCAGCGTCGCGTTTATTGCCACGACTTCCTGATGTTCGATGTGTGTTTCTGTTGCGATAATATACTGCATCTAGATTTGTGCCCAATGTTAGCGACATGCTTGCCTCCTAACACGTAGGACTTCACACACCTAACGAGAACTTCTACTTAACTCACATAGATATTATCTTTATCATCAGATATATCATCGAAGTATGGGAACCAGTAGACAGTCCACTCCTAAATCAACTCCTCAAGATGGGTTACCGCGTAGTGTCTGTGCCCAAAGACATCTGGTACCTGGATCACGGCTCGTGGGGCAACACCATGTACTCCAACTGGCGCAAGATGTACGCGCACACGCTGCCGCGAGACGACGGCGTGCTGGGCGGGGAGGTGGCCATGTGGACCGAGTATGTCGATGAACAAGGGCTAGGTGAGTTCACCAATCATTTCAGTACTTGTGATAAATATTAAGGAGAAACAGTATCAATGGAATAAAACGTCTAACGTCGTCGTCGTCTGCTCGTTCATTATGCGCCACTTTATGCGCTTTGAACTACTTTTTAATGCAACGTATCAGATCATTGGATACCGTTAATAACTGAGAGAAAGGAAACGTAGTGCTCAAAACTCGACCAAAGTTTGCCTGTAAGATATTGCTGATATACGTAGTCATTATATATTATATTGATATATGTAACCATAGTTACGCGCTTCGACTGCGTGTGTCAAATGCATAGTTGTGTGCGTGTAGCGTTTTTTTATTAATTTAATGTATTTCTAATGCATATTTTATATCAATATTAGGATTCGCCCCTCCTTCTCCATATAAACTTGAACTGTGCCAAATTTCATACTCCTCCGTCCGCGCAATTTTCGTAAAAACGGATACAAAGTTTTTGCTTCACGTATTAATATATAGATAATATAGCTAGCTACTCGATCAGGCATGTACTGTAACTATAGATATGTTTTTTTCACTATCCTTCAAATATACATACATAATCGCTGTTCCATAAAGATATAATGCAATGCATGAGTTAGTATGAGTGAATGGGTCACGGGCTGAGAAATTTTAATTTGACATTTTAATGTCTCTCGCTCGCAAGTCGTAATGCGAGCGCGTGCGGCACCGTCCGCATCGGCCCGGGCGACAATACTTAACATTTGTGGATGTCACGCGTGAGGAGCGCTGATAGGCGTGACATCTAGATAAGCTAAATTAAAGCCGATTCGGTATACCGTGACATGAAGCTGTAGCACTACAAATGTCCCGTCCTCACTTGTGTAACATGTGCTAGCATATTTCACGCGATATACAGCAGGCCAAAATGTTTGTCGTATTTTATGGAAATTTTAAATGCATTGCTTTGAACCTATATTTGAAATGCCTCACCGTCCCAGCCCGTGATACGCCGCGATAGCCATGGAAACCAGCCCCAGCTTTATATTTTGTCGTTCATCTGGGACAACCTATATCGAAACGTGTTATCAGATATGATCTAAGGAAACACAGGGTTGGTGCGGTGTGGTGCTATATCGGAATGATGAGGGTGACTAAGTTGGAGCATGTTTGTCACGCAGACACGCGCATCTGGCCGCGCGCGGCGGCGGTGGCCGAGCGGCTGTGGTCGGACCCGAGCGGCTCGGTGTACAACGCCGAGGCGCGCATGCAGCGCCAGCGCGCGCGCCTGCTCGCGCGCCGCCTGCGCGCCGACGCCATCTCGCCCGCCTGGTGCTCGCAGCACGACTCCAGGTGCTTCTAGACGAGCCCAACCTCACGCCCGCTCCGTGCCTATGTCAATGTACGTGCTACCGTTCCCTCCACAAAACGCGGGACGATGTCGCCGCTGGCGTAAAACTGGATCGACTGGTGTTACCAGTTGCAGATACTTCCTACGCACTCTATAGAAGGCATTACATTCATATAGACGTGCCAGCAGCGTCAGAGGTCCTAGAGCCGTATCCGGGAAATGGCGACTAGCTCACCACTGCCTGTTATGTGATACTTACGTGGAATGTGCTTCTTGTACCGCCTGAGGTGGGTACTGATAATTATGTATATTAATATTGTTTTATATAATTTACAGAACTAGGCGATCATTCTAATTGAGTGCCTATTAAAAGTTTTGCGTCGTTTAATTGGCGATGAATATACTTCATTGTTGAGAACTTGAGATATATTTTGTCGCGTGGGCCTGCTAGGCGGGCTAGGCCTATGCGATGCGGTGCTATTTTATTGACGATATTTTAAGGTATAATTAGTTTACATTCATCGAGAGTGATAAATGAAATAATCCTAAATCCAATAGGAATATCTAAATTATAGATAATTAAAGACGTTAATTAATTATCGTCGATAAAATAAACTAGCGCTCCAAATAGTTTATTACCGGTCACTATACTGTAAATACCTACTATACATTATACTATAACGTATATACATAGATTATTATTCTCGCTTCTGTGGAGCACTTTTGTCCTTGCAATACGTTTAAACAGGCCTTCAGTCCTGTGTACACTGTACCTCCCCACACAATATTATGTTAACACTTGGTAAACAAGGAGGCAAGTTGACATAATAAAGACAATAGAGTAGTTTCTTATTATTTAAGTGCAAGTAATAAGTAGAGATAATAACAGAAGCGTAATGTGAGCTAAGCTCTAGATCAAATGTTAATGATGCATCGCTACAACATTTTTCTATCAATAGCTGAATGTGAAACTGTATAGGTAACATTTTTCTGGTTATTCGAATGTTAATATATATAAATATATACAATATAAATACGCATATTAATATTATTTGACTTTAAGTCGGTATAACATTTAATTATTTGCAATTTCGACAAAACGCGCGTAAGTGTCGGGCGCCGCGTGACATTTTGTATGTAGTGATGCATCAAAAGGACAAATATTTAAATATAATAACGCTAAATTTACCACGCGGCGAGACATCTGTCATCTAAAAACATTTTGGACGAAAATTGAGGATCGGGCAGCAGACTGTGACATCGAGCCGTGACAGTACAAATTTATCGTCTTCGCTCGTGTAACAAATGTTTGAGCATTTATTACACAAGCATGGACGGTTAATTTGAAACTACGTAAAACATGTCACGCATTTATCTGCCAGGACATAATATCATGGACGTTTGCCACAATCCTGTGTTTCTCCCGGCACGAAGTCACAGCCCGTAACTTACCTCAGCGACAAGTGCTGTGTGGACTCACACTTATGCCGTGTAGGTACTGCCATTGGCGATTGTTTGATTGTAATTAATTTGTTTGTTATTCGGCGAGGCTGATAAACTATTGTACGGTTGTAAATTATCGAGTAATAACATTTATAAAAGAAGTAGGTATTTCTCGTCGATTCATTCGATATTTTTTAGTAATTGTTTCTAAAAATATTATATCGCTAAAATATTTTTATTAACCGTTAGACATAAACATTGGTCATTTCCTTCTTATTTTTTTTCTTTACAAGCACAGTTTTTATGCTCATTCTTTTGGTAAGATTTCATAACTTTTATTTTAAATTATGAAGCGAGAAGTCTAAAATAAAATTGATAGATGTTTATGTAAACGGAAAATAAATTGTTTTTATCAGTCAGTGAATCCCCTAATAGAGCTCGGAGCTTGTCGCTGTGGCTGATAGATGGCGGTAGTGTTGCCCCGCTACATTAAACAATATCTGGTGAAATGATAGTTTTAAAACTGAAGCCTCTTTATTCGGAGATACAGACTATATTTAGTACGTAACTTTCTTTAAGTTTTTTTCAAAAGTACGGAACACTTGGTGCACGAGTCCAACTCACACTTAACCAGTGTTTTTACTTTCGCTTCTTTAGGAGACAAGGAACATTTAAAAGAACCAAAAAAGAACATCGCGATATTTAAAGGACAGAGTAGAAATATTTTACTTGGGATAAGATGTTATTCAATTAATAAGTAGAAATTATGCATATCATTGCGATAGTCAAAATGTAAACTATGTCTGAGTTAAAGTGCATGTCGTATTATTATGGCCATTTTAATCCTTAATTATAAATAATATTGTTATAATAAACGTTGGTGCTATAAATAATATTGTTATAAATAATATTGTTATAAAACTTACTTTACATGAAATTGTATTATCAAATCGTTTCATTTACTTAATACCTTTAAAATAATTGATGCAACATATTGTAGGTAATAAAGTTATCAAAAAGACTTTGTTCACTTATTGATAACGTATGGCGTTGTTTTTTGTATATTTATCCAATTATTGACAAAAACGTGATATAAAAATATGTGTATAATACACAAATTAAATATAGTTATTATGCAAGGCATCTCATGTCTTTTATTTTCCTGCACATAGATGGGAGTGACACTTTATATGTTGTTTCTTTCTGAGTGCGCGGACGCGCGGACTCACTGCTCACCTTGTCACTGCCCATGTCCGGCGTAGTCGTCTTGATCCCGACTCGGGAGACAAACAGTTGTAGAGTTCTACGATCGGTAAATAATTTGTAGTTCCGAACTCATGGCAAAAATACCAGTACATCTACTGAAGTGTCCATTTTTTATCGAAACAATACTAGAGAAATTAAAAGAAAAGATTAAATAACTCGCAATTTGAGGTAATATTATATGAAAGCGGAACATGAATCAGCTTGATCGAGACAGTATCCCACCAAAACAAGAACTCTACAAGATCCGTCTGAAGATATTTTTTGTGGAGTCATTGTATTCTTGCGCTCAGTGTAAGTCCCTTACTCTTTATGGTGGTTCTGCACTGAGTTACAAATAGACCAATAGTTTGTAGTTCTTGTTCAACAAATAAGTTGACTGAAGCGTATATGTACTTAGGAATTAATATTTATTGACCTGAGTATAATAAAATTATTAATGTATGTCGCGATAAGGAAATGATTAATAATGAAGACATATTGTTTTTATTACTAAAATGCCTACAATTTCAACTACATATTTCACAATTTAAATACAACTAATCGAAATCCTAATCAACTATATATACATGTGTAACAAATAAATAATTAAGTAATTTAAAGTATTGTTGTATATAATGTAATACTAAATGCCCTTACGATTACGTATGATACGCATACATTGTTCATTTACATTTACTACATACACAGATCTATATAAAATTTATTGTCTACGATAACGGAATGTATATATTAAACATTGACTAGAACGAAATCACGATTAAAAAAATCACTGTATTTTTTATACATTGCAAACTACTGCTACTTAAATCATCAAATAATTTTACAGAAACGAAAGTGTATTGAATGTGCTTCTATATTGCATTCCTCATTGTTGTTAGCCTGCTAAGTTGTCACACGACAGACAAAATCCTTCACAACGTTTTAAGTTTTCCTTAGAAAAATCTTCCGAAAGACTATAAGTTCTACGGCAGGAACACTGCGCAAGTTTACCGGCACAGCTTCTTAAAGAATGCAGACTGAATTAGCAGCTGCGGCTATAGTCCGGTGCACTGGGAGCACGGAGACTATTGTCGCAAGCGCGCAACGCGTCTGTGATGTAGGTATGTGGTGCTGCAGGAGCGAACGTCAGTTTAACTGTGACATTATCGTTATGACACTATCCGTATCAGTACAACTGATAAATTGCCAAATCTCAAGACATATTAGTAACCATTGAAAGCTACATGGTTACAGCTCAGTCCCTTCAGCAAGGCGGTTGACCAGAGTGTTACACTCTGAGATGCACTGTGGTTATCGTAAGCATCATCCGAAAACCTTGCGCTTATTGACGAGTCCGGTATCAGAATGTTTTGGTTTCACCAAATTAGCAAGGCGACACTAAAAGCATCTGGGGCACCTAAAACCTAATTATACATCTGTAGACTTCCCATTTAGTATAATAGTTCCGACTAAACACCGCCTTTTAAATCGAAACGTTATTCCTAACTCTATCATTGGCAGTTTTCGCACCCAGACTCAAATCATTAGGCACCAAGTCGTGCAACACTGTATCACTTCTGAAGAGACTCGTCGCAATTCGACTGGCAAGTCTCTCCGACTCTCTAATGTCGTCATCCTTGGAGTGAGAGGTCAGATCTATTTCGGTATCAGTGTCGCTGTCGCTGTCCTTTTCACGTCTCCGGTATGCTAAGTTCTGTGGTTCGTCTAAATCTTGAACTGAGGTCACGCACGGACATGCGTTAGGTTTTGACATCACCCTTAGATCCGTTGGCACGATTTCAGAGTCCATCTGCTGAGTCATCAGTAGCGGCGGGAACGCAAAGGGCTGCTGCAGCATCCTGCCGTCATCACTAGCGTACGACATCGGTGGTAGATCGTGAACATTAGGCGGCACAGATGGCATGGAGTCCATGTTCGAGGTGTGCATGTAAGGGTCTTGGCGTGGAGATTTTAGTTCACGATTATCTAATACATTCGGTGGTTCGGGGGAATCTTTATCACCGGGTGATTCTGGTGCTTCAGGTGAAGAATCTGATGGTTTTGTGTGACCTGTAGACAATAAGACATATTTATAATACATCTTTTAAATAACAGACAGTATGTAAATAAATGTTAATTTCCTTTCGTTAATATAAATGATAAATATTATTCAGATATTTATAGAAAATATTAGTTTATTAAACGCAATAGTAAATAGATCCAATCCATTGATTAAACGCACGCAATTACGGCGTCAACATAATTTCTTATCGAAGCAAAACAAGGCATCAGATTTAATAATGTATGCAATAACTGCGGATATTTAATATTAAACAATAACTAAAAGGAAGTAAACGCAAGCTAGCGACCGCGGCGATGTGTCGCCAGCAGCGCCCGCTTCGACGCTAACTAATACTGCGTCTGCAAACCGCTACGTACAGTACATCATTATCTAATAAATACTATATAATTATTGCAGAACATACTTATTTAAGAATGACCAAGACGTTAAAGTGCATCTTTTATTCTACTACGTGTATTCTCTGATTAGTACTAAACGCTTCGATGACTAATGATCTGGAATGATGCTGCCCATTTGAGATATGAAGTCTTGGCTATACCCAAGACAGCCCAGACACTGTTACATGTTTCTGCATTGTTTCAGCAACTCATGTTTAAAAATCGTATGTATGGCCCGTATCAAATGCTGTGTGCACAGGGTACGTTCGCTGGCTATCATCAGAGCTGTGACCGACTGTAACTAAAGTGAGTACTGACCGGTGAGCGGCAGCGGCGGCGTGCCGAGGCCCAAGCAGCGCATCCTCCACGCGTCCTGCAGGAGCTGCAGGCGCGCCTGCTTGCGCCACTTCGCGCGCCGGTTCTGGAACCATACCTGTCCAATATTGAGGTATACTTAATCGATAACCAACGAATGATTATTATAATAACTGACTTGTTCAAGAAATTAAAAATAAATTGCTGGTTCTTAATCAAAATGGCAGCTTATCTACTGACTGGTTACAGTTCCGTTTTACAATAAAAACATGAAAGTATTTATTATCCAGTACACTAGATAGTATACAAATTATTTTGATTATTGTCAACACAACAATGTTCAATAGTACAATGGTCCTTAGTTGCCGAAATCACGACTTTAATTATTAGAAAACCCTTCCCAAAAGAGTTTTTAAGTAAAGTCATAAATTGATGTATTTTGTGTTTTCCAAAACATCAATCAAATGAAATATTAATTCAATATAGGTATCAAATCTATAATTAATCCATGCAGCTAAGTAAGTGTGTGCGCAGGTGAGCGGCACACGTGTCGCAGTTTACTGTATGAGGGTTGGAACATGTCTGCCCAGTACCGGCAACGTCAGGTTTGTATTACGACATTGTCAGGCTATCGTAGCGTCTTTGTCTCTCATCGGTAGATAACAGGATCATTCAGGCGTAGTGGGCGTGGTACTCCTCAGTCTAAACCTGTGCTCATGTAGCCGTCTTATTAATTAAGTCAAGTTATAGTTATATCATCGTATACGTATAAGCAAAAAGTCCGAAATTTTAAGAATTTAACGCCACAGGCGCCTACGAGAAATAAGACTATATTTTTTAATATCATTCATCCGTTTTAAAGTAAAAGCCCCTCTTAATCGAAGTTCCCTCCTACTTCTGTATCTAACTAATCGGCATCTATCAAACGTAGACCACAAGGTGTCTATCAGCGCACATTGCTATTGAGCAGACTTGTTTATAAGTTGATCTAAACGGACTGTCATGAACGCTAAATGTGGACGTAAGTAATGAAAAGTAGTTATTATTGATTTATTTACAATAATATTTGTTAAATTATGTATAAATTGTACAAATGGTATCATCATAGTAATCCATTATGGTGATTAAATGAGAATATTCTATGCACGAAGTACACATTTTGTATATGTAGTGTATTATTTTTATTTAGTTTACAAAGACCTTGCATATAATTGTATGGCGCTATATTAGTCGTTGTTCATTCGACTATACTGCGATAGGCAGCGGCGCGGCGCCGGGCATACATACTTTAATAAAAATAAAGGGCTTATATTAATGACGTAGTTTTAACTTTTGTCGGTTTATACAGTAGTATCGTATCTAGAACTGTTATAAGTAGTTCCATAACCTTCCTGGTATGAAAGTATTCTTACATTGATGGATAATTATAATTAAATCAAACCGAAATAAACTCTCTCTCTCTCTCTCTGAAGTGTATTATCTAACAAACATTATTTATTTGGCAGGGTGGCATTACTAAGAGGCTATCCTTGTCTTAAAATTATAATTAACCTTCGTCTAAGAATACAAATGTATCTACTACTCTGAAGAACAGCAGATACGATAAGGTTCTACCAATGAATACTGACTTGCACCCTGGCCTCGGAGAGGCTGATCCTGAGGGCGACCTCCTCCCTGAGGAAGACGTCGGGGTAGTGCGTCTTCTGGAACAGCGACTCGAGCTCGCTGAGCTGCTGCGGCGTGAAGGTGGTGCGGTTGCGGCGCTGGCGCCGCCGCCCGAACATGTACTCCGTCAGCAGGTCTCCCGGCAGCGGAGACAGGTACGGACCCGCCATCACTACGCGACAAATAGTTTATTGCTCGTGCTCTAATATTTTATGGCGACATTTATATTAGGTACAAATATCTTCAGCTTTTTCTTTAGATTATTTATAATTTATCCCCTTTTTTATTTTTAGGAATTACAAAATCATAAGATGGTTTGATTTTGATTGTAAATTAGATGTTTTAAGAATTTATTTAGCCAATTAAACGTAGCAGATATGAATTTTATATACCGCTATATTTGCACAATTATTTATTAGTTTAAATAGTTTACAAATAAATATTTATATTACAGTTATTTCACAGATACAAAGTTATTGAAAAGTTATCGTCTGCGTGTAGCACACTAAACTTGAGGCTACTATGCAAGTCTCATAGCCGAGATGATCCGAACAGAACTGTTTGATTTCGCCAAAATCTCGTTGTGAAAACCACCCTGACTCCACCCTCTCTCTTTAGAGGAATCCCTCGTGATTGGCCGATCGCTACAGGGGTTGGAAATGTTAGCCAATGAGGGTGCAGTATAGGGGGTTGTATTTAATAGGTGTAGATTAAGTTATGGCGTATCGCAGATATAAATACTGTATAAATGCGATCAACCTTGTGCGGAGATGTTCATGAAATATTTAATACGCTCACCGATGATTTTATTTTAATCAAAATAAGAGAAGAATGTATACATATAGTATCGAAATATAATAGAAGGCAACAAAATATGTTTTATGTTTTATTGTGTAAAATTATTTATTATATATATTATTTAATAGCTAGACTAGACAGTCAGTAATTATTATTTTTACTTATGATTTATATATATATATATATATATATATATTTTAATATATATATATTAATCTACGAACTACATTAAAATATACAAAAATATTTATATAATGTTTTTCTAAACACAATTGATATATTCTGGTCACGCCACTATATTCTCGAAGGAGTACACGTTGCAACCATGTTCTAAAATGTTCTAACATGTTCCTAACAGAAACACCAATAGCATTGACCGATCCAGTACCTAATGATCATCTGAAAACATACGCGCAACATTGTGCACAGACAATAAAACCTACTAATATACAATTTTCTAATTTTAGTGGTTTATATCACTTCCTGCATTACATGGGATTACTTTTAGTTGACAACAACAGCATTGCTGTGGGATTATTAGTCTTTGTAGACAATAAAAACGCCAATATTAAATATAAATGTGGCATGTAGATTATTAATCTTTGTAGACAATAAAAACGCCAATATTAAATATAAATGTGGCATGTAGATTATTAATCTTTGTAGACAATAAAAACGCCAATATTAAATATAAATGTGGCATGTAGATTATTAATCTTTGTAGACAATAAAAACGCCAATATTAAATATAAATGTGGCATGTAGATTATTAATCTTTGTAGACAATAAAAACGCCAATATTAAATATAAATGTGGCATGTAGATTATTAATCGTTGTAGACAATAAAAACGCCAATATTAAATATAAATGTGGCATGTAGATTAAGACACACAGGAAAGATCAAACAAATTCGTAACTCATTTCACTATATTATACAAGCAGACATCTCTCACAGGGTACCTAGTGCCTAGTGCCTAGTGCCTAGTGCTTGTGTCTGACATTTTACAAATATTGTTGATAGTCGCTAACCACTTCCTTCGTTTGTAAATGAGCAACAATGGTTCACACCTCGCCATGCTACCGTGCACCACCGCGGCAGTACCCCGAATGTCGCAGACTGGTGGTCGCTCAGACCACTGCATCATTGGAGGAGACAATGATTGCGTGAGCACTTTATATGTCATATGTCAGTGTCATAGGGGTGAGTAGTCGACCTCGACCAGCAACTACAGTTACAGATGCACGGATTGCCCGGCACTGTATTCCTTCAGCAGTACTGGCGTAGAAGTTCTTCACAAATTTTCCGTGAGTCGCTGTTATGGGCTTTGCCACCATTCTGCCTATTTTAGTAGTCATTATATTGGAGATCCTGCCGTGTTTCGTGTCAGCTCTCCATACAAAACGCCCAATTGGCAGTGTCTCGCGCTTTCTTTAGCCCTCACTTTAGCTGCGTGTTAGATTGCCGATCGAAACTAAATAGAACTACATAATTATGTAGCTTGAGACGGGCCTGCCCTGCCCTTTCGTCCGGTGATTTCTACTGTCACCGATTTCGGGACCTTGAAATTTAGAACCTGTCAGGTTAATGATTGCGCGTAGACCTTGGGGTCTTATCCGAATTTACATATGTTTCTAAAGATAATACATCAGTGCTTCATAGTCAGCATAAGTATCTAACCTAGTCACCTCACACACAAGTGGACAGAGCCCTAGTCCTAGCAAGACAGATAAAGCCTTGTTGACGTCTCTAGCCTCGATATAATATTTAAGGTGTTTCACAGGGCCTTGCACAACGCCCTTGTATTAAAATTACCATCATGATTGTTTTCTGAATAGTAAAAACATTAAAATTGTCAAGGTTCGATGGTCTCTCTAACAACAGCATATGGCCATTCAACATATCAATGACTTAAGAACATGCTTGGCCGGGCGCATGACAGCAGTACATTAACGTATCGCCCCTACTACTAGTGCTGCCCATCGAAATATTCATCGAAACAGGGTACATAAAAGATGGTCACAATTTGTGCGTGAAATTGAGAACTCTAGAATAAGCCAGCCTTTCTTATCAATTTAATAAATCACTTCAATAAATAAAAGCGCCTTAGTGGCAAGTAGTAGATAAGTCTAATCATTTTCATTTCAGATTGGGATCGTTTGCGTCATAATTCAATCATGTCGTTTGCAAGACAAAGCCGAAATTGGCAAAATAAAATATTGTTTGCCCGAGGATGACGACATTGTTATTATCCCGGTGAGCGCTTGGCTTTAACATTTGACTTCGCCGAAATCCCGTGTGCTATATGTATGTCTTTACCAACCTTACGCCCAACTTTATACCTGCTAGCTCTTCTACATTAGGGGCAATGATAACGAATGATCGTATTTATTCGGGATCGTATGACGAATTAAATAGTTAACTTATATGTATACTTGACGACCAGCAGTGCCTTGTGATCTCGTTCGTATTTATAAAATATAGTCTATGTTGTTCTCTGTACATACATACATACATAGAGTATATAACAAAATGATAGGAATATATCTGAATTCCCAACACCATAGTCCCTTACAGGAGTGAAGATTATTAAAAGTATTATATTGCCTGGCAAACAGATTGATTTGCGTATAACTAACTGGATGCAATTATAATCCTATAGATAGCCAAAAGATCGCAACCGATTTGTATCTATATTGAAGCGATTTCAAAGACCGAGGGGAGCCTTCAATATATGCCGAATGAAAGAAGTTTGATTTAGCAAATGGATATTATACACAATATTTAATTTTATTTGTTGACGATAGTTTTCATAGTTAATCGTTTGATAATAAATAATCAATATTGCACGTGGAAGTCACTTAAATATATCTCAATAATTAAACCTAATGGTAGAACTATCTATCTGCTGTAGATGTGATGCAGCTGCTGTACCAGAGATGACATTACAATAACTTCAACAACGAACACCCAGACTCGGAACGGCTATCTCTGGATTGGCCGCACACGTTACTTTATACTATAACACTTTAATATAGTTTAGATATAATGAATAATTAATAAATATTGCTGTAAATTGAGATGGAATCTTATCAATAGACGTGTAATGTCTTTACCCAACAGGGTTGACAAAATCCATTGAAGCATCTGACATCGTAATTAGCAACATAATCAGCTCCAACCTAAACCTATGTACACTGTCTGTGTGGAGCTAAATTAAGTCGCTAAGTGGGATGCAGATAGCGGAAGCAGCGATTACGAAGAGTAAATGAACGTCCCACACCCCGGGCCCAGGGCTGCCACCACACTAATTAATGAGTTTTCATTAGAACACAATATCCGCTCCAAATATACCAACGAAATATGTTAAATAGCTTTCGTAACATTCTGTATAACGATGTATTCGGTGAAGTTAATATGTACCTGATAGTTTTATTTTTATTGTAGGATCATGTTGATACTTTTGTTAAAGATTATTTATAGTATAACTTACGTTAATCATAACAACGTTGGTTAGACTTATTACGGCAGAACTCAAGTTTATTCTGGCAGAAGAAAGTTCGCCTAATTGTATAATTGTTTCAGGAATGTTATTTGTGAAGCTGGTTACAGAGTAGCATTACACGAAGAGTTATAATTGAACGTGTAGATAAGATTATTTATTTATCAAGAACATACTAACAACGCGTCGGTCACAGTATTGAAATTAATAAACAAAAATCATAATAGTAATAGTTGGTCCATAATTTGATATTCTGAATAGTATATTGAGTAGAAAGTATGATTACCAAAACATATTATTTGAAATATTTACGAAGTTCTAAATAATTGTAATTGATCAAGGGACGTCGGCACGACTAGCGGCTGGATCAAGCTGGGATAGTTTCGTAGAATCCTTACGCTAAAGTGTTATATCTTTTTGTTAGATTAGTTGTCTTTTGTCCAAAATCTTGTTCATCTGACAAAGCAAGAAAAGTAGAACGTGATTAAATATCGTTAACTTATAAAGACAACTTCAGTGATGGTGTTTAGCCAGCCCTGTCGTCGAGCGGGCGGCGCGGGCGGCGGCCGCCCGCCGCAACGACGCTAAACGAGTTTCCGCAAACATTTTAATGAATAACACCTCCCGTACTACCCCCGGCCCCTCCCCCACAGCCCCTCGCCTGGCTGCCTCACCACCCCGCGCCCCACCGAGCCTGCAATGCGCTAATTAAACATTCGAGCCATATTGTCTCTGTTACGATGTTGCACAAATTTTGTGCTCAGTAGTTTGTATTGCATGCTAGTTAATTTATTGATTAGTTAGTTGTTACTTTGTTTTTATATAAATAACTTTAATTAGATGGATCGGGACTGGAAAAAATTGCCCAAAATGTAATAAGGGATTGCATACAGGCACGACATCGCAACACTTTAGAGACACGACGACTACAATATTAGTCATACATATAGGTATTTACCGATGACACTGCCTTCTTTGCTGGTTGAACAAAGCTATTCCTGGCTGTGAACTTGCTGTCATTACCTTCGGTAAGTACAATTACTATGTTGGGTAGCAGCACAAGCAACGACTTTTTATTTTCTCACCGAGTTGTTGCCAACCAGCACTTGTCGTGTCGGAGTGTGACGGGTCCACCACCTTAAAGATTTTATTAGAGTTCAGGTATTCGAGTTAGCAACTCAGTGTGTTTAATTTATAAATATATAGGTGAGTGTTTTTCGATCGGGACTAATATTTTGTTTTTAATAATGCTTTAATATCGTTGATTGTATTTACCGTACCAATCGATTGCCAAAAAACAAATGAAAAGGTTAGAAAATATCTTTAGAACACATTACAAGATGCAAGTTTTAAATAACTTGCTATACAAATTGCGTAACAAATCATTTGATTTCGAATGGCTTACATTGTCACGTTCATTTATGGTTTACACTTGATAGTGACTGAAAATAACTCAATGTAGACCTGCCGCCTTCTCTAAATGTATTCATACATCTGAGTGTGATATTCAGCAATCATCTTAATTAGTCGCATGAAAAAAGCATAAAAAAGCGCACGACTCGGTCCAAGGCTCAATTAGTTAATTAATCTTTTTTTCCGCGTTAAAATAGCATTTATAAACGAGGCGCAAACCGGTGGGAACTGGCTCCTCCCCTCGCTGCTCAGGGTTGATGGCTAAGCTTCGCTCTGACCGGCCATACACAAGTTTATAATCATTATTTTCTTTCTTTTTCTTTTAAAAATCACTCGCACTAAGAGTGATTCCAGTGTCACGAAACGCTTTACAGATATTCAACAATGGATCACACAAATAGCCAGCGGCGATGGAGAGGTGACCACTCCACCACTGCATCTTCCGTGCCGTACCTTGGTACCTTGCTATCTTGCTGTAGCATGATAGCTTCAGCCTGTGGGCAGGGGCCCTCCTACTATTTCTACATGTGTCTGTTTGCCAGGCTTTTTTGAAGCAGTTAATTTGATCTTGTCATCGTTGTATCAGTATATAAAATAAATAAAAACGATGGACATAAAATGCACAGAAAACTTTGATCAAAAAAGGCTTCTAAAATGGATGTTATTTTACTGCGATGTGTGGTCGCGATATACTGGTCGCCAATAATAAACGCGTTTAGAAGCCTCTTCATACAATTATTAATCTTGTCTAACGCACCAACGAAGCTTTGCCAACCATTTGCTTGTTGTTTTATTAAGACTATACCAATTAGTTCTGATATTTTTTATATCTAGGGCGAAAAGGAGCTTAGAAAATTTAAAAGTATGCCCCAGCGTTGTGGCCTGTGGCATTTATCAATTCATCCGTCACGGGACGCGTGGCAGATGTGAAACATCGAAATTATTTTGTACAAGTAATATGTATGAAAGAACAGATTACGACAGGAACTAATATGGCATAATGTAAAATACTATCATATATCGTGGCGACGCGTCGCCACGGTATGCGTCGCCACGCTAGCAATCGGCTTTACGTGCGGCTATAGATGTTTCACATCAATAACAGGCCAATTTCAATTAAATATACTTTTACTTATACCGTGTGTGAAGCGGCATAAACTATCAGTCAAATAATGCAGAGATATTTTGCGACTTTTATAATTATAAATATTTTAATAGTATATTGCTATTAATCATTAAAATACCGGACATAGAATACACATAATGACTGATATCAGAATAATTTTGTTTGAAGACGTATAATACTATCTATCACACCTAATCAATTGTATCCTAATTTTGTAAAGTATCATGGCCACAGGCAAGCACATCAAGCTGCAGGAAGTAAGAGCTCACTGAAATGTCGGACGGCAGCCGTAGTGCTGTGTAACGCTAACAGCGTTTACTTGCAGCAGTAGAGGTAGAGTCACACAATGCGTTCGTCCGCTCACTGCACACTGCTCTAATTAATACGCTTTCAGTGCGAGCCGGCTAGCTGATTAACTAGATAGCTAATTAGATGACTGCGGTCTCCGCCAGCAGCGCACCGGCGCACCGGCGCACCGGCGCCCCGGCGAGGGTTGGAGCACGGACATGTGTGCGTGTGTTTGATCAATTGTTTAATCAAAAGTTGAGCTTAAAGGATGAAATGATGATACATTTTGTAAATTAGGCTGGCAGTTTGTATTTAGCGCTTTTGTGTTGTGTCTGGCATAGAACTAGTGTTTCATCGATATAATATTACATTCGAAATTAAATCCAAGATACCGGGTAATTTGTTGTTTATATTAGAAGCCTGAGAATTTTAGTAAATATTAAAGATATATTTACTACAATTTTGCAGTCAATACTGAACAGCTTAATTTAGCGACACAGGTTCATATTGTCTTTAGTATGGCCTAGTATAGTATTATCTGTGGTATGGCAAGTGGCGTTTTTGCCAAAGTCACTAGCTTCATTAAGGCAATACCTACTTCTATTTACTAGAAATTATCCAAAAATTGAATTTGAAAAGTATTACATGAACTTTGAATAACTTTACGTTGATCAGTATATCAATGAAGCACCACCATCTAACTAGACATATAACACAGTACTTAGGGTAGACAATGCCTCTGTAGTGTAGCACGAGCACGAGGGTACGGAGTACGTGAGTACGTCATACAAACATTCATTAATCAAAATATGTTAGGTATCCTCTCATTGCTGACAAATCGCGATATCAAAAGGGATGTAATGTAGGCGCGCGTCGCTTCCTTCCTTTGTCCGAACTCATCCGTTTTGTTTTAACACCCCTTTTAACTTTCATACACTCATGTGCATGCCTCCTTCGTACTCCTTGGGACGTTGGCACACCAGCGGACTAATATTCCCGAGGGATATATGGCCACTTGGGACAGGGCTCGGTATTTAAAGCTAATCTGGTGTAGAGTTGTCTAATCGACAGCGGAAGTAAGTAGTCTGACATGCTGTCTAAGTATTTCAGGATTATTAAACCCGCATATCGACTGGCGCAGGTTAACACTTCACAATGACTACACCATGACAGCCAAGGGCAGGGGGCGACCGCTTCTCGGGCCGAGTCACGGAGAGAGTGTAGTGCAGGCCTGATCAGTACAGGCAATATAAAGTTACAATGTTATTATTGTAGTTGGTTAAACTAGTGACGATCAATGTGATACACGGCCATAGCTAAGCACAGATAATGTGATACACGGCCATAGCTAAGCACAGATAATGTGATACACGGCCATAGCTAAGCACAGATAATGTGATACACGGCCATAGTTCTATGTTACATGTATGTGAAATAACTTTATTCGCAGATTAAAGAATATGTAGGTATCTAATCTCTCTGTATCAGTATCCATTAATAAAATAGACTTAAACGATATTTTCATAGACTTCCGCCAGATGCATAGGGGGGCAGGCAGAGTTTGCCATTGTTTACATGTAACTACTCTCATAGGTGTGAGCCTGTGAGGTGCTCTTCACCTGCCCTGTGGAATGTTTCCGATGTGTTACAGATACTTTAAATATTTTCATAAACAAAAATTACATAAATTTTAGGTAATTAAGATACATTTTATGTAGATAGATGCTCATAAATTACAAACTCTCTAAAATTATCAGAATGAAGGTATAATAAATATTATATTCTGATTCTCAATTACCACATAAGTATATAACATACATACATACATACATACATAGATTCACGCCTGTTTCCCAGAGGGGTAGGCAGAGACTACGGATTTCCATTTGCTACGATCCTGACACACTTCTCTGGCTTCATTCACTTTCATCACATTCCTCATACACGCCCGTCGGTTCAAGGAGCTCTTAACCTGGCCTTTGTCCAGGACGCCTCCGATCTGGTCGAGAAACGTTCGCCTAGGTTTTCCTCTTGCGACTGTTCCATTCACACTAGCCTTATAAACTTTCTTAGTCAGTCTTTCCTCGTCCATTCTTTCTACATGTCCAAACCAGCTTAACATACCCTTTTCTATTCTTGTAACTATATCCACTTTCATGCCGCATCTCTCTCTAATCACACTATTTCTTATTCTATCTTTCAGAGTCACACCACATATGCTTCTCAACGCTCTCATTTCTACAGCATTTATTCTGCTCTCATGCTTCTTTGCCATACCCAACTTTCACTTCCATACATAAGTGTGGGCACTAATAGTCCTCTATGAACAGCCAAACGTGCCTTTTCGGATACATTTCGACTGTTCATAAAAGCGCGTAGGGCTCCATTCACTTTGTTGCCAGCAATCGTTCTCCTTTCAATATCTCCGTCATGTTTACCATCCCTTGTAAACAAAGTACCCAAATATACAAACTCTTTCACTTGCTCCACTTTTTCTCCATCAATCATAACATTACACATCGTCACGCACTCTTCCTTTTCAAATACCATTACTTTCGTCTTGCTTACATTTATTTTCATTCCTTTACTCTCAAAAGCACCATGCATAATAGTTACCATCGCCTGCAACTCTTCCGCCGATGACGCAAGTATTACTTGGTCATCGGCATAAAAAAGACATTTGACAAGTAACTCATTCATTCTTAATCCCCATTCACAATCTTTGAAATCTTTCAAACAATTGTCCATGTATAGGTTAAACAGCCAAGGTGACATATTAATATATTTATTAATGTAAATATGTCTCTCAATCTCAATACAACACTCATTTCTGATGACGCAGTCAAAGTAAATACAGTCCTGTAGTGTTAGTGTGTTCAGGCCTAACAGTGTCTCAGTTGATATATTTATGATTAAGCATCTGGTCCAAAGCGCGTCATTGTCTTTGCGAGGCCCTCTGTGGCACCCCATCCGTCTTGCTTTCACACCACTTCCCCCTTTCTTTGCAGGCACGAGATTTTTTTAATTATGACGTTGAGCCTTTTTGTCTCTAGTAAGCAAAACTCGCGACGCTTCTTGGCTTACACCTGAACGGTAATCGCTGGTTTGATTCTGATTGAGGTTTTGTCACTCTTTAGTCTACTTTGACGTTATAATGCAAGACGCATGGCTGGTCAGACATAATGGATAATCAGATAATGAGTATTCTAAGTGTGCTTCTAACTATAATTATAACTTTTTTAATCATCTATACCTAACTGACTTAACTATTAAACACGCATAACTCCTCAAATTCACTAAGACATCGCGCCGTGAATTTAATCTTCAGACGTCGAGTTTTAGTAGGACAACGGTCTTCGAATATAAGCTACATCTAATACAAGTTCAAAACTATAATGGCAACTTGGTTTTATTTGCTTAATATTAACCGGTACCATTATATTATGTAGATATTTCTTGTGCAAGCAAGACGCAACTCCCAATGGAACGGGGCAATCAGAGAGCAAATCCATAGGAAAAGCTTGTGGCGACATTAAATTATTCTTATCGCGTATTGTCATTTCTATTGCCAATACCACACTGCGCGACACAACGACACAAAGGTGTTCGACAACAAACTAGGAGCGCTATTGTTCGTGATACCTGCATGTATTAGTACACAACATTTCGTAGAAAACAAATTGTTTATTATAAATAGATATAACATTTGGTGAGCTCGAAACAACCTAACATAACGTTTAAAATTATTTAGTTAAAAACAATGACACTGCAATATATTGTTAGATTATTATTTGTTATTGTATTAAACGTAGTCGCGTCGCGACGTAAGGTGCGGCGCGTGGCGGGCGTCACTAATTTTAATGTTTTTGCTAAAGTCTCACACTCGGGTTTGTTTTGTAAATTATTATAATCGTTTCATTTAGTCGACAATCCAACGGTATGTCTCTTTTAGTTACTTCTTAGGCATAGTACTTTACTTATTTTTATTATTCTCTTTTAGGTATGGTGCATATTGAGCGATCGATCCTGGGAGAGATACATATCGAATACGCAAACATTAATAAGGATAATATTGGCGTATTACTCAGGAACGCAAGACAAATATACTTTAAAAGGTAAATGAGTCAATAATAGATTTTATTTTATTACGCAATCATTGTATTGCAGTATTGCAAGTTCTACCCCAACGACTAGTGCACAAGCATGCAGCGCACTGTGGCGCCGCCCAGTGAATGCAATAGCAAACCAAACGAATACCGGTGTTACAGCTTGTTCAGAAGCGTACTGCGGTCTGCGGTGTAAGATGAACAGATTCGTTGTTTAATCTCAGAACGCGTTTAAGCGTGTAGTCGCAGGTGGAGCGCACAATGCTCGTGTATCCGAGGTCGCGCCGCGCGACGCGGAGTGACGCTACTGCTGGTCGCTGTCGGCGCCGGCGCGCGGCGGCCTGCGCTCCCGGAACTTCTGATTATGTAGAGGAATTAATTTTCAGACGCGACGAAACTCTACTGTAGTGCGGAGTAGTGGCAGGGGGCGAGGGAGGGGTGAGAGACGGGGAGGGGGCGAGGGCAGGGTGAAACAAAGCTACCTCGTCAGCCGCACCTGTAGGAACTCGCGACGCGACGACAGCGGCAGCGCGCCGCTCATCAGTTTGTTGGGCTTTGAGCGAGTTGCACCGGTTCCGTGTGCAATCATAAGGGGTCATCGAATGCCGGCACTACTTACTACATCCTTGTACTAATGGTAGGGTTAAAGTATCACGACATGTGAACTAAATAAACAGTAGGCTGACAACTACAGTCTAGGCTCCGCTCTGTCAAATGAGCACACTTCCTACTGAGCATAGACTTCTTATGTTTGTCTACTGCATTAACAGAAATACACAATTACAGGTTCGGATTTGTCTGGCTAACAAGTACACTATAAATGATTATTGAAGTAAACGAATAGTTTAAATATAAATGGTTACTGAACTAGTATAATCTGATATTGATTGGTTTGGTTAATGGTTCGAGTGACGCGCGAACTGATTCGACAGCTGTTCGTGTGCTAACATATAACTTAACGCCACCGATGCATTTATAAAATTGTGCACCATGTTCTAAGTGCTGATCTGTTCGTTGTGATGAAGCGAACAATCACTTGATGAAGCATTTTGCAGCAAAAGTAATGTTGTGTGAATGACTGGTTGGTCATGCTCTTAATAAACAAATATAATGTTATAGAGGCGGATCATGTCCACTGAGGCCGGGGCCGCCGCGGTGCCGCGGTGCCGCGCGCGCCGTGGAGTGAGTGCGCAGGGGCTGAGGCCGAGGAGTGCGCGGTGATTAAATGGCCATAAACAACATGTTTAGCGAGCGGAGGGTGGCGCGCCATTGTGCGGCGCGCGCGCTGCGCTGTGTGCGCGGGCCGCGGATGTACCTCTCGAGTTCTCGACATGCTATTAATATGAAAACAATTCGTCCTTTGCCGGTCGCGCGTGCTTTTACACTCGCGGACAAAATAACGAACGCACCATGTACACTGTACTTTTTATGTTTACTTATAGACCGACTGATATCCATTAAAATATGTAATAATAACTAAGACACTTTAATTACTTTAAGCAAATTAATTATGTACCAAAATATTTAAAAAAATTATACTTTGCAATAATACAACATGAAGATATGCACAACTGTCCATTCCATTGATCAATGTATGATAGTACGTTAGGTACTAATTGTTACTGGACAAAAGAAGATATAAATTGACGTATAGGGAAGATTAGCAACATGTGTTGAATAATCGTTAACAAAGGTTTGTTTGAAAATATTTTCTGTTGGGCTGCGGCAGTCCTGAATCGCAGCGCGGCGTACACGCCTACACTTATATCTTCAGCGATAATGATACAACCAAAGCCCCGAGCGTATCAATCAATCAATCAATCAGCCCACCGCAGTCCACTGCTGGACATAGGCCGCTCCCACCTTACGCCACAACATCCGCTCTTCCGCCTTACGCCTCTCCCGAGCGCATGCATGATAATTAAAACTAAATCCCTACTCTTCGGTAGCACCACACGGAACTACACCGAATTCTGTCCTTTTTATACAGCACCAATATTTTAATAAATAACAGTCATTAATTAGATTACCCTTAATAATTAATCATAGTGTTCGGAGCTACGCTGCCGAACATCTCAACGCGTTCAAATGTGCATGCAATGCACAAACGTAATGCGCTGAGCTGTTCGGAAGCGTAGCTCCTTAGCTTAGTCTAATTTAAGCATGTAATGTGTTTCATGATTGACTAACTAAAGTTAAGTACATGGTCTTTAAGCTAAATCCAATTATAGAATTTGTTAATAGCAGCAGCACCTGTCGGATCTTATCATAGCTGTAAACTATCGGCAAAACATCATATTATAGTGTAAATACAATCATAATCAGTGTAGTCGTCCAAAAGACAGAAATGTTCGCACAAATTCTGATTAATGCTTACATAAAGATATTTTAATTACTATGAATATGTATTTAATTTAATTGATATCAAAATTGATTTAACAATCAGCCTGAAAACATACAGGAAAATACCTATAAATAAGTGAATACATTTGAGAAATCGGCACACGGGGTGCGCTCGCAGTTCCGTCCGCCAGTGCTCGCTAAGCGATCCCCAAAGACTATGCATATGTGCGCTCGGTGCAATCAGCGATTGCTCCCATTGTGGCGCAGATTAAAATTTTAGGGTTCACCCGCTAATGTGATTGCACTCTTTTCTCACTAGCTCGCTACGGAACCCGCGGGCTCATTTAATCGCACCCATTATAGGGGCGGTGTGTTATTTTTAATCACATTTTTGATTTTACAGTGGCATTGCGCTTTGAGGGGTGAATGGTGATCTGATTGATTGCTTCGAATGTTATGATGACTTATGATGTCATTGTGTGCTGCTGTTTGATGATTTTGATTACCACACATGTACAACTTATGTATATTACGTATGTGTGTGTTCACACTAATTAATTTCTTATACTTTATGAGAGCGTAGTATTGATTGCACTGTTCAATTTTAGCGTTAGTGTTGATTATTAGCTCTGGATTTGATTTGTGTGTAATTGTGTCAGAAAATGTTCAATAGCAATAAGTGATCTGGAGGATATGTATACAACCACACACGTCGGCAGGCACGTTACTTTGTTCTCGAAACATAAAATAACTTAATATTGTCTTCTGTTTACGCGAATGTTATTCATTGAAATTAAACTACTATATACGGATTTTATCGCGTTGTTTATTTGACACTTTATTACAAAATTTTGAAAAACTGTAACACAATCACTATTAAACTTTACTAATTTTTAAGCTAATTAAATTATTAAAACTATTAAAACTAGGTATTTATACTATTACTATACTATTATACTATTTATATTTATGTTTTCACTTTCCCCGACGTTTCGGTTGCTTTTCAGCAGCAATGGTCACGGGGAGACCACCATGGCTGCTGCAAAGCAACCGAAACGTCGGGGAAAGTGAAAACATAAATATAAATAGTATAGTAATAGTATAAACAGTTTTAATAATTTAATTAGCTTAAAAATTAGTAAAGTTTAATAGTGATTATAGTAGTGTAACAGTTTTTCTAAATTTTGTAATAAAGTGTCAAATAAACAACGCGATAAAATCCGTATATAGTAGTTTAATTTCAATAAAATTACTTATTATAAATAATTGTGACGGAAATAAATATACACAAAACATAACAACAATTAGATAGGTTATTAAGTGCTAAGGGCTGAGGGCTAAGGGCTGAGGGTGACTTGCATGTCTCTGACAACATCTTGACTCACGATGAAAAGTTTAAACGGAGTTTTAATGTTGACTTCAAATGCAATATCGTGTGTGTGAAGTGTTGCTGTGCTAGGAGTTGACAAACGTAAGGTGGCCACTCTCCGGCGCGCGGCGTGTTGCACTCGAAGTATGCAAGCTGAAGTGTTGCTGTGCTAGGAGTTGACAAACGTAAGGTGGCCACTCTCCGGCGCGCGGCGTGTTGCACTCGAAGTATGCAAGCTGAAGTGTTGCTGTGCTAGGAGTTGACAAACGTAAGGTGGCCACTCTCCGGCGCGCGGCGTGTTGCACTCGAAGTATGCAAGCTGAAGTGTTGCTGTGCTAGGAGTTGACAAACGTAAGGTGGCCACTCTCCGGCGCGCGGCGTGTTGCACTCGAAGTATGCAAGCTGAAGTGTTGCTGTGCTAGGAGTTGACAAACGTAAGATGGCCACTCTCCGGCGCGCGGCGTGTTGCACTCGAAGTATGCAAGCTGAAGTGTTGCTGTGCTAGGAGTTGACAAACGTAAGGTGGCCACTCTCCGGCGCGCGGCGTGTTGCACTCGAAGTATGCAAGCTGAAGTGTTGCTGTGCTAGGAGTTGACAAACGTAAGGTGGCCACTCTCCGGCGCGCGGCGTGTTGCACTCGAAGTATGCAAGCTGAAGTGTTGCTGTGCTAGGAGTTGACAAACGTAAGGTGGCCACTCTCCGGCGCGCGGCGTGTTGCACTCGAAGTATGCAAGCTGAAGTGTTGCTGTGCTAGGAGTTGACAAACGTAAGGTGGCCACTCTCCGGCGCGCGGCGTGTTGCACTCGAAGTATGCAAGCTGAAGTGTTGCTGTGCTAGGAGTTGACAAACGTAAGGTGGCCACTCTCCGGCGCGCGGCGTGTTGCACTCGAAGTATGCAAGCTGAAGTGTTGCTGTGCTAGGAGTTGACAAACGTAAGGTGGCCACTCTCCGGCGCGCGGCGTGTTGCACTCGAAGTATGCAAGCTGAAGTGTTGCTGTGCTAGGAGTTGACAAACGTAAGGTGGCCACTCTCCGGCGCGCGGCGTGTTGCACTCGAAGTATGCAAGCTGAAGTGTTGCTGTGCTAGGAGTTGACAAACGTAAGGTGGCCACTCTCCGGCGCGCGGCGTGTTGCACTCGAAGTATGCAAGCTGAAGTGTTGCTGTGCTAGGAGTTGACAAACGTAAGGTGGCCACTCTCCGGCGCGCGGCGTGTTGCACTCGAAGTATGCAAGCTGAAGTGTTGCTGTGCTAGGAGTTGACAAACGTAAGGTGGCCACTCTCCGGCGCGCGGCGTGTTGCACTCGAAGTATGCAAGCTGAAGTGTTGCTGTGCTAGGAGTTGACAAACGTAAGGTGGCCACTCTCCGGCGCGCGGCGTGTTGCACTCGAAGTATGCAAGCTGAAGTGTTGCTGTGCTAGGAGTTGACAAACGTAAGGTGGCCACTCTCCGGCGCGCGGCGTGTTGCACTCGAAGTATGCAAGCTGAAGTGTTGCTGTGCTAGGAGTTGACAAACGTAAGGTGGCCACTCTCCGGCGCGCGGCGTGTTGCACTCGAAGTATGCAAGCTGAAGTGTTGCTGTGCTAGGAGTTGACAAACGTAAGGTGGCCACTCTCCGGCGCGCGGCGTGTTGCACTCGAAGTATGCAAGCTGAAGTGTTGCTGTGCTAGGAGTTGACAAACGTAAGGTGGCCACTCTCCGGCGCGCGGCGTGTTGCACTCGAAGTATGCAAGCTGAAGTGTTGCTGTGCTAGGAGTTGACAAACGTAAGGTGGCCACTCTCCGGCGCGCGGCGTGTTGCACTCGAAGTATGCAAGCTGAAGTGTTGCTGTGCTAGGAGTTGACAAACGTAAGGTGGCCACTCTCCGGCGCGCGGCGTGTTGCACTCGAAGTATGCAAGCTGAAGTGTTGCTGTGCTAGGAGTTGACAAACGTAAGGTGGCCACTCTCCGGCGCGCGGCGTGTTGCACTCGAAGTATGCAAGCTGAAGTGTTGCTGTGCTAGGAGTTGACAAACGTAAGGTGGCCACTCTCCGGCGCGCGGCGTGTTGCACTCGAAGTATGCAAGCTGAAGTGTTGCTGTGCTAGGAGTTGACAAACGTAAGGTGGCCACTCTCCGGCGCGCGGCGTGTTGCACTCGAAGTATGCAAGCTGAAGTGTTGCTGTGCTAGGAGTTGACAAACGTAAGGTGGCCACTCTCAGGCGCGCGGCGTGTTGCACTCGAAGTATGCAAGCTGAAGTGTTGCTGTGCTAGGAGTTGACAAACGTAAGGTGGCCACTCTCCGGCGCGCGGCGTGTTGCACTCGAAGTATGCAAGCTGAAGTGTTGCTGTGCTAGGAGTTGACAAACGTAAGGTGGCCACTCTCCGGCGCGCGGCGTGTTGCACTCGAAGTATGCAAGCTGAAGTGTTGCTGTGCTAGGAGTTGACAAACGTAAGGTGGCCACTCTCCGGCGCGCGGCGTGTTGCACTCGAAGTATGCAAGCTGAAGTGTTGCTGTGCTAGGAGTTGACAAACGTAAGGTGGCCACTCTCCGGCGCGCGGCGTGTTGCACTCGAAGTATGCAAGCTGAAGTGTTGCTGTGCTAGGAGTTGACAAACGTAAGGTGGCCACTCTCCGGCGCGCGGCGTGTTGCACTCGAAGAAGCTGTCATTTAGCGCTAATTGAAAGAACTATATCAGTGGCCCGATAAAGGCTGATTGATTGATACATACGTAAATAATTCATAATAAATATATTACGCTTCCGGAAACGTCAATAAAATACTTTATCTCTTACAACACACATTTAAAAACATAATACAATAAATATGGTGAACTTAACTCAATGACACCTACCTACTTTACTTAGACTCTCTTTAGTCATTTAAAATATTTCCAATATACATACTTACCAAAAAATATTAAATCGTAATGTTTGTATAACATAAATATATAGTCAGTGTATAAACATAGCCCTTACGTCACATCTTGTTCCGCTAAAGGCATTCTCAATTAAGGTTTTCATATTTCAATCTACTCGAGCGATGATTGAATACAAAATTGATTGCACGCGGCGCGGCGTATTGTTGCCGCTATCGCCGGCGCCGACTGTACTGCGGACTACTGTTGAGTGTTGACTGTACTCGTGGACTTGTGTACTCGTGTACTGGCTCCGAGTACGAGGTACACTCGCTCGCAAACTTGATTACATCTGCGATCGATCCGCAGATGGAGCTCGGACTCAATGACATCATTGGATTGATGCTTTTTGCATGTGATTATAGTGGGCCGGGGCTGTAATGACTGTATTAATGATTGAACTGATAATGAGTAACTCAGAATATTTGAACGTGTGGTGACGTTATAGTGCTGTAAGTGGTCACCTCGCTGACATGTTCTGGTGTGCTCGGGAATGTTAGAATGCTAGAACTGCATGGAACACAGTGTTGTCATGCCATGCTTCATAGAAAGTTATTGCGAGTTTCGGGGTTCATTATTAGCAAGCATACACCAATCAAAAGAAAAAGACAGAGGTATACCTAAGTGTTATTTGATAAAATATCCTTACTGAGAGCAATGCTCGCTTAAATAATAGAATTGTGTTATAATTATTTTAGGGATTAAATATAATAACCATCAAAAATACTAATTGCACAGAAAATATTGCACAGCATAACGAGCACCTATACGCCTCAAATCACTGCATTCCGTCTCGGAAGGGTTAGGTTATGTTAGGTTCCTTCTTAAACGCTCCCAAACATAGGAGCCTCGCGAAGCGGGGCTCCGTCGACTTAGTGTGATCTCTTTATCTATGCGTCTATGTTTCTAAGTAGATATAATATGTATGTATTTACAAAACAAAAAAAAGTTTATATGTATGTTTATCCATTGTCTAGTACCCATAGTACAAGCTCTGCTTAGTTTGGGCTAGATGGTGTCGTATGTATTATAAAATTGTATAGTATGTAAATTTAGGTTAAGGTATTTATCTATGAGCCTATGCAGCCCGAAATAATTGAAAAAATGAAATGATTTAAATATATTTTACTGTGCAATTAGTATTTTTTTGCTGTGCAGTTAAATACTACCTTTTATTATATAGGTACTTTTAAAACGTAATTATAAAAGTCTACGCTACGCTAAGCAAAGTGTGTATGTGTTCTGGGGATAGGGCCGGCGCGGACCGTTTCAGTGGGTATGAGAAGGGTTAATGAATGATGATTTTAGTGTACAATAATACCATATCAGTTATCTTCTCTAGTAATCTAAGTGTAAATACACCTTTTACAAAAAAAAAAACTAAATAAAGCTATTAAAGTATTTAATGGTTAACACAAATGGAAAAACTTAGCAAATAAGTCAAATAGTTAATTTGCCAACGACAAACAAACTACTTACATTTATTCATTTCCTTACAAAAAGAGTGTACCTGCTTAATCTGGGTAGATGATGATACAGGTACATAGATAAAGATAGAGTAGTTGCTCTCTCTCTATCTATCTATCGATACACAAGCATTTGAACAGCAAAGAACAGATTAATAAGCATTAATACTGATCTCCAATATCTCGTTTCAAATAAAATCTCCAGGGATTTTAGCTGATTTCCATTCGGATCTCGTTGTATATCGCATTCATTCGATATTTTTATATAATGTATTCAATATTCGATATTAATGTATTCAGCGCCGCCGGGCCGCAATTTTCATTTTGTAATTTTTACAGAGTGCGCATTCGGCCCGCCAGTGATGCTCAACGTTTGTCCAGGAACTGCTTTACTATAAGCAACGTTCTCACTTTATATCTACTGATTCTAGCATTTACGAATTTCGTATTCTCGTAGCTGGTGGTGAATTATATTATTAGGTAACGAGATGATACAACCGTTTTCAAACTCTGTGTCGTGTGTGTCGCGGATAAGTTTACAAGACATTAAGGATGACAAAGTTCACCCAGAGTCATCACAGAAATAATTGTTTCATTTGAACCAAAAAGCCTCGGCGCGGGCAGCTGCGGTGTGTCGACTGCTATCCGACTTTAAGTTTTCAGAATCTTTTTACGCCCCTGAGTTTTAATTGATGGAGTAAACTTCATGTTTGGATAAATGTACACTAAAATACCTTACATTCTCTCTTTTAACTTACCATGTACCTAATACAAAAATATAGAGTCAAATAGAAAAATGACTTTTCAAGAAATTATAATAATATATAATATAATAATAATATTCTATCACATACACACAACACCATCTAGCCCAAAGTAAGCAGAGCTTGTACTTCGGGTACTAGACAATGGATAAACATACATATGTACTTTTATTTTCTAAATACATACATATTATACATAGAAACACCCAGACCAAGACAAACATCCATGTTCATGCACACAAATGTTTGACTTGTGCGGGAATCGAACCCGCGACCTCAGGCGTGGCAGTCGGTTACACTAACCAGTACGCCATCGAGGCCGACTCTTCTTCTTCTATTAATTGACATATTACAATTATTATAGTGACCAAATTTACAAACATGTGGGCTCTACGAATAATGAAGTAAGAAAAACGAAAGCATCTGGAATGTTTTTTACTAAACCATATATTACTTCATTTACCGAGTGTTGTAAATTATGATTATTCCTATGAATAAATACATTTGCAAATAAATAAATCATTAATTATTGAATTCATGAAATAAATGTTGAGGCGCTGTGTCCGCGGGGCGCACAAATTGTTTGTTCCATATAATGTTATAGAAGCCGCGGCGGGGGTGCGCGGGGGTGCGCGGGGGGGGGGGGGGATGAACAGTCCACTCCGTGTACCTTCGTAAATACGAGCACACGCACACAACAGGTATTCATTTACTTAATATTTTGTTTGTTTACTGATATCTCTTCGAGCGTCCTACTTCCATTCAGATTCAAATTAGTTGCTAAATATTATTTTCCAGAAATGAAATGAAAATGTATTGTTTGTGACAGGTACAATATACACAGATACAGGTGGTATTAGCAAGTTTCACTGCAACATACCCATAGGGTGTACAATAATAAAAACGTTAAATATATGATAATTTAGTTAAATGCACATTCAATAATAGTCTATCAATGTTCTTTACATGTCGGATAACATAGAAAATTTTCTATTAACTTTTTATGATATAAAGACATGGACTCTCGTCTTTGTATTGTTTAAAAGATAGGCAGATACTTCTGCGTTTCGCCGAGTATAAGTTTACGTCAATAGGGGCGAGTATATTCTTGTCTATTAGGCACATGCACAGATTACGTTTCTACTAAGACTTGACTATAGTCAAACCCAGTAACACTTCAGGAATCTACCCCGGGACCACGACAATAGCGTGCACGCATGCTATTGTTGCGACATATGTGTACGGCACGAATTAGGCATTGATGCCATGATGTTATTATATGTAACACGATTGCATAGTTTTATGTCGTCATTTTAGCACCGGCACGACTTCAATTATGATGACCACGACAGTGTGAGGGCAATGAGGGCATACCGTTAAACAAAGATCCCTAACGGATATATAGCTGCAATATTTAGCATAGCGAAATGTATTAACGAGAAGGCGCATTCTCGAGTAGCTACTATTCATATTTAATTTAATTAAAATTATACTAGTTTATGCTCCCAGCTACCTCCGTGTCCGTGGTTACCACATAAACGCATTACCAGGATAAGTATAATGTGTTAATCCCGGTCATGGTTTATTTATGTGGCAGATTTTGTCAAAATCCGTTTGGCGGTTTAAGCGATTGAGTAAGACACATCTTCATAAACTTAATATGTATAACATTAGTGAGATTGACTGCACGATGGCGTAGTGGTCTAAGTGGTCGCCCCGCGAGTGCCGCCGCGCCGACTGGTGTGGGTTCGATTCCCACGCGGGACAAACATTTGTGCGATCCACTAGTAGTTGTTCCTCGTGTGAGTGCTCCTCGTGTGCGTAGTTTGAATGTTTGTGAAGTCCCCCGGGGTACAGGCATTATACCTAGCGCGAGAGTTGTCTTTTTAAAAGAATATACTAATAGATAATGTTAATGTATGTTTGGCACGTGTTTCCTTCTTCCTTCAATCCTGGGTTCTTTAAGCGGGGCGTGAAAAAGCATCTTCTCAGGCCGTCAAAGTAGAGACCTCAACATCGCCTCGGCTACTGTGGGGGCGATGTGGAGGTCACTGCTCTTAGACCACACGACTGCTTACCATCAGGTGGAGTGTGGTCATTTTGACGAGCAAAATAAAAAAAATAAAAAAATGTTGTGTCAGATATTATTATAATACCAGCCCTGTATTAAACTGTCCCACTGCTGGGCACGGGCCTCTTCTAACTGTGAGAAGGGTTAGGCCATAGTCCACCACGCTGGCCCAGTGCGGCTTGGCAGACTTCACATATCTTCGAGAACATTTCGGACAACTCTCAGAAATGCTTTGCGAGAGCTCTATTATGGCTACCGATCATGTGGTCTCGGGGACTATTTTCAGGGTAAGATAAGTATTATCGCGTTTTCTGAAAATACATATACCTAACTTTAAAAGTCAATTCTCTGAAATTGTTCGCGCTGGACGGCAGTAATACGAGTTTAAATGAACACTTACATAAATATCTTCTGCTTTCTGACCATCACCGTAAGTTGTTTGCATGAAAATAGATGACTGTTTATAACCACAGGTAGGTATGTGTTGGTAGGTACTTCATCTTTATGTATACGTAAAGGGACACTGCTATATATCCTCTGTTTAACGGGGACGAGGAGTGTGCACGTCTCACACTGCATAGTAGTTACTTCATTAGCAAAGTGCAGCAAGCTAAAAAGCTAAAAAGCTGTTACGATTGAATTTTGAGCACTGGGTAACCACTTGCACCTATAATGCGAATGTGAATGTAAATGATACGCTTGGTCAGGCGCTCTGTACAGGAAATGACAGACTTTCCAGAGAAAGTATTGTTCCAGAGGGATAGCTCGTACATAATGGTTGCGTTATTAATAGTAACTATATTGACAAAACCGTGTTGCTGTTTGTGACTCAAATTATTGGTTGGTGTTGAAATGTCCCAAATTTTTTTATCAATTAAGAGATTTTAATGAATAATAGCAGTACAATATGACGACTGTAAGTATATCAGGCCATCAGGCTCGCGTCTCGTGTTGTGCTGTGCGCGATGTGCGGTGGGGAGGCGCCATTGTGTGCAGGTGACACCGTTAATTAGGAGAGGTGCGTGCTGCGAACTCTGCGAAGTAATCAGTCTTGCACCTGTGCTCCAGGATGCTTAGTTGTCAGAAACGACAACTAATCCGACCATCTTATAATTTACTAGCTTTTGCCCGCGATTGCGCTCGCGTTAATTTAGAATTTGACAATCAATTCGGGTTGGACGCTGCTTGTAATAATATAATTCAATCATGATTCGAAAGAAACGTGGCATTATTTATTATCATAAGAACGTTTTTGTTGTTTTCCTCGGGAACAGTAATATTTTTCGGGATGATAGGTAGCCTATGTTCGTTTCTGTACACCTGACAACGTATATGCAAAATTTCAGGATGATCGGTTCAGTGGTTTAGGCGTGAAAAGGTAACAAACTAACAAACTAACAAACTCATTTTCGCTTTTATAATATTAGTTAGGATTAGGATAGTTAGGATGCTGCTAAGATTACGGCTCTGACTATTTGACGTTGAAAGACTGGATTATAGTTGGTTATCCAAAAGGGATCTTTGGATGACCGTGAAGCAATCCTACTTGCCTGGTATACTGCACTATGAAATCTTTTTTAAATTAAGTTTGATCATATTAGAGATAATGATGCAGACAATGTATGCCCTTCAACGCGAAGCAAAGAATTGCAATTTAAAAACTTGTAATTTCTAAGATTGCATTCTTTCCTCGTGTGTATCGAGTCGTAACAAGATGGCAGTCCTAGCGGCGAGCCAAGAGCGGAAGTAGCAGTAGGACGTTGCAGTAATGTCACCGTACCACACGTGACGTTTATTAGTGAGCACAAGCGTGCGACGCACTTCCAGCGGCTCTACGCGTGTCGTTAGTGTGGGTGCACGACGGCGACCTCGCCTGCGACAATCACCTCCGTGGAGTGCATTAGTTGATGACGTCACGGGCTGGCGCGCCACGCCGCGCCGCCACGCCGCCGCCACATTGTCGCTCCACCACCTAATTCCTCTAAAAGATTGAAAGTACCATTTAGCAGGCAGGTGAACAAGCGAAAAATATGCTTTGTTTCGTTCACCTTACTTGTACGCCCATTCTGTTTATCTGCCATCATTGCAGACTTACATACATATATATCTATTTAGTCAACCATAAACGTGTAAAAACAGCAAGTCTAATTACTAAAACAACGTGCAAAGATATTCAAGGATCGTTCGTAACCAATGTTTGTCAAATAGATAAACTCTACTTAAAAACATAAATATCAATGTGCAGCTTTATTGCAACGACTTGTGCACGAGGTCCTGGACTCGATAAAACTGTTATTGGGTTTTCTATTAATCAATTCTCAGTAGTTCGAATTTGTCATCGATACACGTCAATACGTATTACGTAGAACCCACAATCATTTTCATATCATTGACATGATTGCAGGACATGACCGACTACACTTAACGGAAATCTTATTAATCAACATTAAAATCTGGATCGCACTCATTTCCAATCAGTCGATATAAATCAGTGACAATCGCACATACATAATATGTTATTGTGTACTAGTTGTGCCCCTCGGTTTCGCTCTACTCCTTGGTGTTGTAGCATGTTTTGTACATAACCTACGCAACCTGCTACTAGTGAAACTGTTGCGTATCATGAACTATACGAACTAACTACAGTAAGTTGATCGTGAGAAAACATGCCTTATGTTAGTCGATGACAACCGAAGTGAAAGCTAAATGTCTTACGTTTAGTTATACATTGAAATTAAACAAATTTATACGGATTTTATTGCTGTGTGTGAACATATGCAACAGCGGACTGTAGTGTTGGGGATTTTTGGATATTAATAAATAGGCAACCACCGCTATAGAGCGCCGTATATTGCATTGAGAGAATTATAAAGCACAGTTCGCATTGGCGTAAACTACAAACTAAGCATATTATTTGATACTTACAAACTAACAGAGCATACCTATTACATATTCTAAAGTAAAGAAGCTTACACTCTTATACACACACTTCAGGACCAACCATTATCTGCGATTTGACAAACCACAGGTACTCGCAAAAGAACACCGATTCCTACCAAAGAAGCTTCGCGAGGCTATTGAAGTTAAAAAACATCCTAATTTCAATAGAGAAGATGGTTGGAATGTACCATCAGCTCGGGATCCAGTAAGTAATTCAAATATTCAAACCCAAGAAGAAGCAAAACAGCCAGACTTCATGATACTTTGAGCTCATTCTGCGTAAATAGAAACACCAATTATTAAAATAACTAACTTTGAACAAGAAAGTAAAATTAATTCTAGTAGTTCTACTAGTAGTTTAAATTTTCAAAATTATATAATAATAGTGTTTTATAAAAAACGCGATAAAATCCGTATAAATTTGTTTAATTTCAATGAAAGCATTATGTATCCTAGTACTCTAATCAATAAATTATGTATCTCCTATAAAAATATTTACCCAAATAAACTATGCTACTTCCGTGTATGTTCTCCTAACACCGCTACATCCTGTTCCTTCGTGTGCGTCGCGCGACAGCGGACACGACCCCGCTGCTCTCCTAGTGCTTAGCAGCTATAAACTCGACTACTCGCCTGTTGTTTTCGTCGCCCGACGTTAGCAACAAAATAGAAATTTTATTAGGTAATTTGTAATTTTCCAATATTCCGTACCCTGAAAATCTTATTCCGACCGTACCAAACACAAAAATCCGTCCCCAGCGATGCGCTGACCAACGAAAAGCATTTAATTTTATAGTGAAACACCGATCCGTCTTATACCAATTTCAGAATATAAATTTACCGATACAAGCCTCCAGCTTAGTGCGGAAGCCGCTGCCAATTATAAAAATGTGTAATGTAGTAAATAGATAAATAAAATAAATAAAGATAAATGTTTTACAAATTCTTTTTTTTTGTATTTTTATTTTAAATAATGGTTTTTATCCACAAAGATCGCCAACCCCATCGTACTTTATCGTACACAACACAACATTATTCTACTAATTAAAAACATATTATTTACTATACAACCTAATCATAAATGTAAACACAAACAACATTTATAAGACGACAATGCCCACTCAATATTATATAACTCCTAAACATCTTTACAAGGATTAACATTTATCATATTAATGATCTCATTGTTTACGCAAAATGATTGTCAGTTAGTTGTATTGGCGGGGCCCGGGGCGGGGGACTGAACGTTGCTCTGTGAGTAGTGGGCATTCCGCACTCGTGTCTTAATTATATTAATTATAAAATGTTTGGACCAACTTCAGATTAAACATGACATGGAAAATCCGAGAACATACTTATCAGTTCTCGGTTTTAGTTATCAGCTGTTTTTGTGACCCTGGGAGAGTGTCCTGGGTCATCTCAGGTCAGACGTAATAAAGTGATCAATATGCTGTAAAGTACAAAACAATATGAGTCATGTCTTGTCACAATAAGTATAATCATATCAGCTCCATGTATAAACTATTTTGCAGCTGGGTTTCCGTAATGTGGTGGGTTTGGTATAGATCATATCGGTCGCCATAAAAACATCAATAGTCAACTTTCAAGCTAGAGATGCTATGTGCCCAAACACGAGACTAGGCAGTCCAACGGGTCCCCCCCCCCCCGCAATCACAGCTAAAAGTAAGAATAACAAGACATATCCAAATAAAAGTTCGTACAAAGTACAGTTGTATTAAGAAGAATGGATAAAAGATGATAAACCTAAAACGAATGAATATGCAAGCTATTGTTATTCCAACAAAATATCCCAATTACGTTGCGGCGGGAGAGAATATAATCAAAAGTGATCCTCCTGTAAGGACGGAGGACTGAGGAGGACTCGGGAGGGCGCAGAATGAAAAATTTTAATTTCGAATGCAGTTTGTTAAAGAGCGCACAATACCGGAGGAATATTCGCCGGGAAGGATAACACACAAAAGGGTTTGTTGTTTTGTTTACGTTCATTAATTACTTGTTTCAGTGCGTTCGGTTATGCACTTGCTGGCTTCACGCAGCCGCGTCACAGCCTTTGTTTAGCTAAACCAGTACTCGCGCTTGCTCTGATATTATTAACAAGTTATAAGTACCCAGACGTTCGTTTTCATTAACTTAAATGCGATTCTCTGTAAGTCGCGCAATCAAAAGTCGCCTAGGTTTGTAATATGACAATACTATTTTATTAATCAATACAAACTAAGTATAATTTGTTTTAGTAAGAATATCGCCGGCTCAATGTAAGCGTGTATGCGCAATGCGATAGCCACATCATGTGCATGTTTAATTATTTATGTCGCAGAGAAAATACCTCATCATCATCATCATCATCCGGCTATAATAATCCACTGCTAGACATAGCCCTCTCCCAAAGAGCGCCATAGCGCCCTGTCTTCAGCTTGCCGCATCCAGCATCTGCCTGCAGTCTTTCGCAGATCGTCAACCCACCTGGTCGGAGGGCGTTCTACACTACGTTTGCCGAGTCGCGGTCTCCACTCAAGAAAACACCTACCGTTGTTTAATACTTTTAAGTTTCGGGTGATTGTATTATGATTATGTATCTAAAATCAATATTATCGCTTTAATAATCCGTACATCGGAATAGGACTTTGCAAATATTTGTACATAAACCCCATACTCGCAGTAAGATTTAATTTCTAGTTATTGAGCACTTAAATGAATTGGTATGTGAGGCGTCCCATGAACCACTGCACCCGTCGGGCATCAATGTCTGTTGGATGCTCTTGGATGTTAATTAATCAATCAAACCAAATAAACTCTTCCGTCATTGACTCCGAAAAAATAAATTACCGTGAAATATCGGCTTCGCATTTCATTTGGCCTGTCTGAGCCGGGGCCGGTACCGCGTCGTTCGGTGCAAATACGAATAAAAAGGATCGAAAAAACGTGCCGTTTCTGCGGCACACCTCGGACTAACCGAATCCGGCTCGAACCCATTTGATCTGCCTAATTATACCCCTCGTACGTACGTGTGGGAAGTCGTCGTCGTGTCATAGTGTGGATCAGCTTAGTGTGAAATTTGATTTTATTTTGTAATTTCAATTATTTCTATAAATCTTGAAATATAAAAAATTGCGTACAAATTTTAGGATCTTAAAGTCTAGATGATAAAAAGCACCTCGAGCCAAAAACATTGAATGTCCACTTTCACGTTTGCCGTAGAGTCCCGTAGAGCCTACACCTGCACAATGTTATTCTACAGTTACTGTATCATTATATTCTGAATTTCGAAATATTAGAATATTGTTACGTGCTGGGTTCGACGGATAAGAATGTAAACAATACTACCGACTAAAACACGTTTCAATCGCACACCATTCAATGTAAAACACAACAAACACTAAGTACTGCAGTTTTCCGCTGTAATTGCTTCAGACTCTGTAGTATTTTCGCTTCCGTTCGCTCCGATGTATACCTACTGTATACTCGACCGCTTGCGATTGTAAACTAACTCGGCGAATATTTTTTTTGTGTTTGCTAGTTGTTGGCCTCAGATGGCCTTTACAACTTTACGCGGACTGTGGGTGAGCACAGAAGGCTCCCAACCCGCTGGCCTTGCCCTTTTATACGCAGTTAAAGCTTTTCTGGAGATTTCTAAAAACGCCATACCCGGTATGTAAACAGTACGAAGATTCGAGAATGTGCCAGTATTCTCTCTACTCTTCACATATCGACAAGCTACATAGTTCCGTCAGATATCAATAGATGGTGCTGTAATAAATTATTAGTCGGAACTGCCGAGTCTTCCCCACAGTGCCGATAGATGGCACTGGCTTTAATAATATTATGATTTTTCATGAAATCTTGTAGTTTTACGTTAGTCACAGAGTCTAATATACAACCTTGAAATATGACCATGCCATATCGTCTTTCTGTGAGACACATAGGTCTGTTTCATTGGTCCAGTGGTATATGTGTGAGTGCGCGCGCAGTGTTGATGAGATTCCCATTCAGAAGTGTTATCGGTTACGAGTTCTGCCTGGTAATCGAGAGGGCGGTAACTCAAAGATGGCGGTAAGTCAAAGATGGCCATTTCTTTAAATTACTGATTTGGAATGCTTCTCTACTGTAAACAACATATTTATTTCCTTTCTTTTGGCTCTATATGTCAAAAGAAAGGAAGAAATAAAATCGAGTATATAGTTTTATCACAAACGCTAAAGTTGTAGGTAACAAAATATTCCCACGCTATTTTCTGAAACTGCCTTTTCTGACTTATTGCCCTCTCGATTACCACGGCAGAGTTAGTGTGACAATAATTCAAAGTGGTTCTAACGGAAAGAATAATGTGTTCGGCTAACGGATAATAGAGTGGCCAAAACCCTTCTCACACTGAGAAGACGCCGCGCGCCGTGCCCAGCAGTGGGATAGCTTAATACAGGCTGATAGTATAGAGATAACGTAGACCGTTCAGTTCATCAGGTCAGGCTCTACGTCATCTCTTTAGGATGTTTAAAATATTTTAGTTTGTCTATAATAACGCTACATACTTTATCACTGGAAATCACATCTGCTAGTGCTGCTGGAGACATGGTATTACATACTGTCTATGACTAGGTGGCTCACAACTATGTGCTGACCCATGATAAAGAAGTTGCACTGCTGACCTTACTTACTACATTTTTATTTAAATAGTTAGACATTCATACTACATTCATGCCTTGTCTTGATTATTTATGTACATGTAAGTGGATGCTCCTGTTTACCATACTGCTGCTTTAGAGGCTACCATCAAATTTTATTAAATGCTTGAGTATGTTCAGTAGTAGTTCATGGAGAAATGGTTGCAGCACCTTACAGTTATGATTTGTAAACAAAATTTTATTATAAACTTGGCGATTAAAAAGAGTGGCCATGAGTTTCTTGCCCGTTCTTCTCATGAGCCCTACACCCTTGCTTTGCTGAACGTGGCAGTAAATGTAAATTCACAGAAAAAATGTAGTGTGACTTTGACATTCATAAGTGTTACCTTGTAACCTAACTTGAATAAATTTATTTTTGATTTGATTTGATTTGACGCTGTTCCCCTGGTGACAGCATGGTACCACCTTACGAATCGTGAAAAATCTACTCACCGCTGAAACACAATGGATCTTCTGAAGCATAAAAGGTAGTTCCGTAGCCAGGCTGCTCCAGATGTAGTGTTATCGCAGGTTTAGGCAAATGTCCCGCTCTGCCCTACCTTTCTTACTACATTTTCTGTGTGGAATCAATAATAACTCTTTAAAACATCACAGATTATCAAAAATGACCTTAATAACAGTTTTTTTAGTATTAGGGCAAAAAATGTCCTCAGAATGTAAGTGCAATTAGTAAGCAACGCCGCGAGTATCGCTAGCAGTTCATAACTCTCTCTTCTCTCTCTTCTATGCCAAAAAGGTGATTCATATTAATTAGTGCTATTCACCCGTTTACCGGCTCTGTCCATGTTATGCGACAGCGCTGGAGTCCACTGACAGAGTTAGGTGCCTGCGCGGCTCGTGTCGGCCCGCCCGGCGCCCGGACGCACGCGGGGAGTGCGGAAAAACGGCCAATCCTTTAATTAAAACCTTACGTAGTGGTCACCGTCAAAGATACAGGTACTAGGTCTAGCCCATTGGCTACGGTGACCAGGTGTTTCAACTGCGCAGGACAAATTAGAGCAAACATAAACGTACAATCTTCGTGTGCTATCATGCCGACGTTATCAATGTTGTTAGTATTCAAATTAATTTTTGTGATCGATGTTACATTATATACGAATAGATTATATTACTGCAAGTTTACATTTTTACCTTTAAGGATATATGTTTTCGTGGGTAAAACGGTACATCTTTATAAACCGTTTTTATTTTTATCTGAATGCCCAGAATGCCTACTGTTTATTACACGTTACATAAAAGATTTGTTGGTCTCCTTCCTTTTATTTTGTCTGCCAGGATTTCTATGAAAAATATTACATGTGTAATTAGTTGATTACAATCTTTGGTTACAGTGATATTAATTGTTCCAAACTCGTTATTAATTCCTAATATAGAATCATGTTTAATCATTTATGAATTAATATATTCAATCCTCTGTTTAAGGAGAGCGAACAAATAATTATGCATTATGTTAAAAAACATGGGTGTTTTACATGTAATCCATGTTTTCAATATAAGGCAAAAATATCATTAGTAGAGATAAAGATACAACTAAGAGATAGAATAGAATAATAAATTCAACATCAACGGCATTTATCCGCTCAGCATCACTTGAATAGCTCTTCATTTAAACCTATTAAGCCTTTGAGTGATGTGATTTAAAGTGGATAGCTTTTATATGAGCGTTAATGAACTGATCCCATTAAGAACGGCGCGCGGTGGTGACCGCAAATTCACTAAAACTGGCGGCAGGTGATGTTGTTGCCATTTATTGTATAGCGTTAATTAATGTTTATTTAAACTAATATATTACGCAGAATTTGTATTACCTACATTTAATTTATAGGCAGTTTATGATTGGTAGCGTTGAAATTAAATTGTATATTAATTATTATTCGATAGGGCTGTAATTAGCGAGCGAGCATGAGCTTGTAACCATGTACATGCTATACAGATAGTCGTGATGCTGGTGCTGGTAGCTGAGTGTGACGCAGTAGTTATCGTACTACTATAACATATAAAATTACAACTCGAATATGTTATTTTATCTTTGTGTTACGCTCGCGGCATGAGGTATTGCGTCAATCCACGATCGCAGACAAATTACTTTGTGTTGAGTTCTAGTATGGATTTCAACTCTGCAAGAGACCACTATCCTGAGTAGCAAGAACAACAGATGTTTCTGTTAGTTCGTTGAACTATCAACAGTGTCGCGCTGGTTGCGCTGATCAGTAACGCTTTATAAACGCGCCATTCACGGTTACGCGTTTTGTCTGGTAAGAAAAGGAAAGGAATACCAAATGTTAGTATATGAGCTTCCGGAACTAACCAAAATCTTAGAATCCCGAACTCCTATCAAACTTTCCCATTCCTTTTCTTTAATCCCATTTCATTCTTTTTGGTTGTCATTGAGGACGTCGCCTCATAAGCCTGATATATTTCAAGCGGTCAAGCGTAGAGCACGATAACCTCTTCCCAGGCGAGCCGCAAGCTTTGCTGTATAAAAATATATAACCCAATTATTTATATCAGTCGTGAGCTCACAGGTAAGATCCCGGTGGCAAAAAGTGTTACAAACTTATTCGGTCACTACATTTTATGTAGAGCTACGGAGTCTACAACCAGGGCCAGTAGACGACAGTAGTCTCGCCCGTAGAGGGTGAGCCTACTTGGAGCTGAATGTAGAAATGTAATTACAGGTATGATATTTGAACAATACAATCTGTACAGGAGATTACCATCGTAACGTGGTTATAACTAAGAGAGCGGCGGGGTGCGGGGGGGGGGGGAGGGTAGGGGGTGGCGCGGGCGGCAATTATTGAGCAAATGTAATAGCAGCATTGTGATAGAGAGCGCCGTCAGACGTGGAGCCGTTGATTAGTGCGCGCCGCCGCCGTGGAGCCGACGTTCTCACTACATTAATTCTATACTATCTAAAGTATCGCTGCGTGCTAAGCTACTCCCTCTCAGATGACACTAGACTAGACACGACCACTCACAAAGATTATTATACTTCATTATTTAATATTATTGTACACTAGTTTTCACCCGCGTCTTCGCTCGCGTAAATGTAGGTTAGGTAAGGTTAGGTTTGCAACAGTTATATTTTCTGGATGAAAGGTACCCAATGTCCTATTCTGTACCCCTGACAACATGTATGCAAAATTTCATGTTGATCGGTTGAGTAGTTAAGGCGTGAAAGCGTAACGAACAAACAAACTCATTTTCGCATTTATAATATTAGTTAAGATAGCAAGATACTATTTATATATTAAACGAGAATAAATGGTGCAGTGTAGTCGCGACTCGCGCGCATATCTGTGATATGTGCGGTATACTCCATTTGGTGAAGTACTTAACTAAAGGTAAACAATCTTGATGTGTCTTTTTATCTAAAAACTCAGTTTAAAAATAAAATGCTACTAAAGATCAATGTAAATACAATAATAACGATTACTAAATCAATTGCACCGTTAGTTTAAGCAGTAGTTAGTTTATTTGTTTAATATGTCATTGTGTTTGTGTAAAAAAGTCACATTATGATTGTTTAGCTTTAGTTAAGCACCTAACCAAATGCAGTATAATATTAATATTATAAACGCGAATGTCAGTACACTTTAAAGCCTACTTTTTCCTGGATGAAAGGTACTATGTCCGTTTCTGTACCCCTGACAATGTATTTAATGGAACTCTACCTGCTTTCTAATTCGAGTTGTTAAAGGCAATCTTTATATTTCCTTAGTGTCCAAGTTGGTCTCCAATTGTAAGCTATGCATGACACGAGGAACCCGCTACATGCCTTCGATTTTAATACTGACGTTCGTAGTAAAATATAGTTGGAAATAGAAAAAGCTTAAATTCTATAAACTTATCAAAAACACTTCAGGTTCAATGACCTGTCTGACAGAAGACACACAGAAGCAAAGCATGTATTACTTCTGTGTGTATGTAACCTGGACTATCGTTACATTCAGTTAAGATTGCAAGGGTCTGGTCGATTTGAGAGAAACAATTATTCAGTCATTTTGATATCTAGTTGATCTAGGAATAGACCTCGTACCTCTAGTGCGCAATAATTCAACTAAGAGGGTTGTGTTAGTTATCTTATTAGGAGTTAGGACACTAAACGTTACATATAAAGGACTTCCTCGATAGTGCAGCAGTACTGAACGTGACTGGCGTGGACAAGGTCTTCTTCGATACGTAAGAAAGAGCCAATACCAGCCGGCCCGGCGCCGGCGCCGGCGCGCAGACGTTCTCAGTAGTAGCCAAGCGTGTAGAGCTGAACTGAGCCAGGTGAACGCCAGCAGGCTTGTCGCCTATTGTGTGTGAGTATGTAAGATAGTGACAGGCGAAATGTGACTGTACTACACCTTCACCTTTAATTGTACGTGTGTATGCGTATGTATAAGCGTCACTCTATGTATGTATACATGTCGTCAAGGCGACCGCTGTGCAAGAGGCCGGCTCCCCGGAGCTATTTCTAATAGAAGGCAATAAACCTCCTCCCACTTACAAGGAACCTGAAGCCATAGCTGACGAAATTTGGGCATAAGACACATCTGACTATCCGTTTCAGGATACAGACACATGTGAGCACAATAATTAAATATAAACAAACGTAACGAGGACGTCTCCAGAGCTGCGGCAGTTCTTGATCACATTTGCACCGAGCCGCGGACACGCCCCTTCCATCCCCTATTATATTCTCCCCAATAACGATAAGCCTTAACTTAATTAATTATTGCAAGCCATTATCTACCGTAACGTTAGCGCTATAGAGTTGAACGTGAGTTTGCGATTGGTATGTTATATAAGCGCATAATACCGTCCTGTTTCGATTTGTCTATAAAATAATACACTTTGGTCTTTGTCTGCGACTCAATGAAAAGCAAGTGATGTTTTAGCATACAATCAATTTAATTAATTAAAATCTACTTTTCGTTGATTGAAATATTTTATTTGAAGTTTAATATTTGTCTGATTGATTGTTGTCATTGTTTAACATACCTACATATTTGTTATCCATTACGGTCTGTTTTTGGAGCACTAGGAGCCATTCTTGTGTTGAGGAGGGACTTAGGGACGAAATACGTTTAGCACTAAATAGATTTACAACATTGTGCTGTCGCAGTCATCCGTGTGAAGGTGACTGAGATGCCACGATGTTTTAAATCTATTTAGTGCTGAACGTATTTAGTGAGTTGTCGTGCAAGTGGGCCTTAGCTTCGTCACCAGGTATTGTACGTAAGTGACAGACGGGAGGGCGGCCGGCTACCCATACTTGTCAGCACTGTCCAGGAGATGACAATGAAGATGGCCAGTTGATTGCTCACGCGGCTTTAGTGTAAGAACACATGTAGTGCTGGTGTCATCTTAGTAGATGAAGTTCTACCTAAGCGGCTGGCGGTGATACCGATGTTGAATGTTGAGGTATTTGTTGAGTAAGCCGCGGCATATACAAACTTACAGTAGTAGTAAGAGCACTTGCATATGTGATATATATCCCATGAATCGCTTTATATAATACATTGTTTATTATTTTAAACCAGCTAGTGTTTATAGAAAAACATAAACTATTTCCAAAAGTAGTGTATTTTCTCTTACATACATTAATTGTATATCTCAGAATATACACTGTTATTATGTAATATAAATTATAATTAAAATTAATAGAAAACATCGAACTGTTTTTTTATTGATAACTGTAAAACTTATCAAAATATTAAACAAATAAAAGGATAATAGCTTTGCAAACAGAAGAGCAAAGGGTACTTAATGGTTAGTCTTTGCCTTGTCGGTACACAGATTATTAATTAAACTTACAATATCCGTTGTGCATCTGTCGAATTTGAGAGATAAGTAAACTCTTGACCCGTTACAGCAACCTATTATATTAAAAGTTAACTTTCGAACGATATGGGATTTTTTATAAATTTACATTTTCATGGTAAGCAGTAAGTAAGACAGGTCATCGTTAAATATAGAAATTTCTATCTTTGCTTATTGAAACGCAAATGTGTGACGACAACTACTCATCGTAGATATTTAAAATAATAGTTAAAGATAGATCAGCTATCTTGGTCTCAATAACTTATCTGTCTTTAATTATTAGTTAATTATTAATTAGTCTTTAATCTAGCATTATTTATTGCTCTGGGTTGAGATCAGAAGTCTGGTCTAAAGGTGAGGCTATAGTTATATCCACAGTTAGTGACGCTGCACGCTGGCGCGGCGCAGTGTGGCTCGCCAGGCTTCATATATCTTCGAGGGCGTCGAGTGAGATCCTTAAATATGCAGGTTCCTCAATACTTTTGATTTGATGTCGAGTGATAATAAAATGATGGATTTTGAAATTAAATTAAATAGTATTTATTTGTTCGAATATGGGTTTACAAAGTTGTTATTCCTTTCAGCCATATTCTGCTATTATCTGGCGTACAAAATATTAATAATTGGATAAATCTATTATAATTTTACAGTCACTTAATATTTTAATTCATAGGTACATAACTTAGAATTAAGAAGTGCGTGTCGTTGGTGCCGCGCGATCTTTCTGGGTGATGGGACATGGGACAGCACGACTCGCCCATCGGGTTACCTATTATATCAAACAGGCTAGTTACAACAAGTGATTACACTTTCAATACAAACTTAAACTTTGAATTCTGCATCAACAGATGTTTGCGGGGCCATTGGGCGTCGTTTATGTGATCAGTTTTAAGGAGCCGATCACATTGCTGTACGTCGTACGGCCGCGCCCGCGCCGCGCCGCGCTTCACGTGTTGCTTCTTGGCAATACGGCTAATGTGGTGTTGGTTCGATAGTGATGCCAGAAGTACTTATAATATTTTAATTTAATATTTTCTGCTAAACAATTTAGATAGTATGCACATGCAATGGTATGCCATCATAAAATAAAACGTTTATTTAAATACATTATTTAATATAAATAATAGTATACATTGGTAATACGTATAACATTTGCTATTAAACGAATTAATACCTACTGGTTGTCGAGTCTGGTTGTCACATTTGTATGAAGTTTTCCTTCGGCCATTTTATTATATACGTCTTATTTACAATAACTTACAAGAGGCTAATAACGCCGAATTAAAGTAATAAATCCGTATCTAATTGTTAGTTCATGTTGACATGTAGCTAATGTTACCTACCGCAGTAATGACACAAAAAAGTCAGAACGTGTACTAATGTAATTATTCTGTATTATTTAATATATTGAAATACATAACTGCAATAATTTTGCTGGCAAATGCATTTTGTATAAGTAAGTAGGTCTGCATGCCATTCCGATAGTTAGTACCGATAACTAATAACTATGCGATGTGTTGCTGCCATTGTTATTACGTCTTCTTCTCGCTGGCCTTTATTATTCCCAAGTCACTTGGGATCGGCTTTCTAGTCTAACCGGATTTGACTGAATATCAGTTTTTACACGGAGCGACTGCCATCTGACCTCTGCAACCCGAAGGCTAACGATACCCTAAGGCTAGACCAGTGTCAGGATATTAGAGGGCACTGACTTCCCGATAACGACTGCCATAGATGTTGCCAAATAACGTATTTAAATAGTAATAAATGCTTCCATATAAAGTGTTCCCGGAAAAAAGAATTGAACGAACACTATGTCATTGTATTATCTTAATGACACCGTCTTGGCAGAGGTGACCCAGACTCGTGACTTGGCCGTAGTTTTGGACAGTTCTCTGTTTTAGAAGTCACTATGATGCTATGATCAGCAAAGCGTCAAAGTTGTCTGGTTTCATTTCGAGGCAAACCTAATCTTTTAAAGATATTGGACACATCTAGTAATGTTGCCTACGTATAACTGTTTAGTACGTAGTGAGTGTCCTGGAGTATTATAGCCCTGTATGGAATCCCAGCTATGATGTACACTCAGACAGAATAGAACGAATTCAAAAACGGTTTTTGTTTCACATTTCATTTACGAACAATAAATGTAAAGAGCTTTTATCCTACGAGGCAAGACTGAGTTCTTATAAGATGCAGCCATTATCCAAACGTAGAAAATGTGCTGATATAATTATGCTTTTTTAAATAGTACGCGGATCAGTAGACTGTCCAGCGTTTCTTGCCCAAATTAACTTTGAAGTACCGAGGATTAGCAATCGTCTTCAAAATAGGAAAACATTTTCCTTGGTTCGACAACGAGTTGAACCAATACAGGGCAGCGTGACCCTCGTGTCGAGTGCTCTCTGGTTACAACGGTATCAGGCCGTGCCTTGATATGTCTAGTGGTTCTTTGGCCTCGGCTACATTTAATATAGCTAAACTGAACTTTCAAAGACTTACCTCAAACATGTTATATTTCTTATAAGTTTTTAGTATTAAGTTTATAATTGTAACCTTTAATGTTTACACTCATTACAAACATATGTTTTTGTAAAGTTACCTTTGTATTACCCGTCTAATACCTGAGCATGTTGTGTTCACTGTCAACTAAGACAAGATTTCCTTTTTTGTTTTGAATTTTTAGTATATTCTACTGTCACATCCAATTTGTGAACCATAAATATTTTTTATATATATAGTGTTCGCGACAACTTTAATATTAGCTTGAATCGTATTATTATGAGTGTAAATGTACATAAATATAACGTATCAATAAAGTTTATCGTTACAATAGTGCCGAATTAGGTCATATATAGACCTAAATAGTGTAGATAAATAGTGTAAATAACATAATATTATGTTTCTTTTATATAGTTTATAAGAATATCATGTTTAAAGCATAAATATTGCCAATAAAATGCATTTTTACCTAAAGTTAGGTATGTTAGGGTTCCTAGGTCTTAAGGTTTTAATAAAAGGTTTCACTTGTGTGTTTTATTTTGTACGCTACTAAAAGCACTACAAGATACTGAAGGAATCATATTCCTACATAGTATAGTTAAAAAGTTATTACACTTTTTTTGATATAAATGTTACCCCAAAATAGATTTTTAGCCTAAAACATAGAATAACTATATCTAGACCTAACTTCCGATAGATAAAACAGATATTAATAGGTAGGTCTTTTCGTGACCTACACGGCACCTCTTGTATCATCACGCTAGCTAGTATAGTTCCGTAGTTATAAGCAGAAATATGTACATTATATAGTTAAAAATAAACTTGTTAACCGAGGTTTCTGGCCGGCTCTCGTTACGGTAAAGATTAGAGGTACTTAAGCGGCACAGTATCGATCGACCGCAGGTGCTCAATTTCGAAACCTCATCTTCAAGCCTCAAGAACCGAACGGAGCCAGCCAGAAACCTTCAACCAACTGAACAACGAAGCTTGTTTTTATTTGAATGAAGCCCTGATCCTGACCCGCACATCGAACCCGCAACAACACGCCTTTCAGAGCCTCCGACATCGTAACCAGTCATCACTATAGTACAGTCTACACATCGTGTACAGGACGTCAGCGACTCGACGGTTGTTTCGTAACCATCATCATATAGTAACCTCAGCCCCGAGTTCGCCCGTCCGGTACATATAGTATCGATATAATATCCTTATTCAACTAATGAACTGACACGCGACGGGCGTGTATGAGGAATATGATGAAAGTGAATGAAGCCAGAGAACTGAGTCAGGATCGTAGGAAATGGAAATCCGTAGTCTCTGCCTACCCCTCTGGGAAACATGCGTATATCTATGTATGTATGTATGTATTCAACTAATATTCATGGTACTTAATGCATGTTATGCTTTCCCGCGTCCTGAACGCTAACAAAGATATGTTACACAAAAGTTCACATGTAATATGAAAATACAAACGCGAGCACAAAACATCTCGTCCAAATGATACCGTTCAAAAACAGTTTCGTCGTGTTTTGTGTTTTCGGACAAAACAATATCTCGATTTTTTATTGTCCGTGCAGGCACAAACTTACGGACATTCAGCCTAGCATTTGTGGCACGAACAATGCGAGGCGCGTTACTTGTATTGCTAAGAGGTTCTATTGTTTAATGCCACAATTAGCCGCGAATTCCGCCCACATGAAAGAAACTGACCAAGTCGCCGGCGTGCGGCGCGGACGGCGCGCGCCCGCGCCGCACGCTAGCGCGACCGCCACCACTCGCTCCGCGCCACTTCTCCACGGACTCCACGGTATATACATATTATTAATATTCAAAATTAGATTGTAAAAAAGCGGTGACTGAATGGCTTATGTCCTTAAATTATATAAAGACCGAAAACCTAATAAAAATTCTAGAATAAAACTGGCAAACACATGTATACAAGTAAACACACACGCAGGCACACACACACACACATTTTTTTATTTTTTATTATGCTCGTCAAAATGACCACACTCCACCTCACACATAACAAACACAAAACCTTACTAATCAAAGACACCACTTGTAATAGACTAAACATCATACCTGGCTCATAGTACAGACTACGCTGAACTGTTTATATGCAAATTAAATAAATCCGGGGTAGAGGCCTGGTGGCCTGAAATACAGGCTAACGATCAAATGTACTAGGCTAGTTTAGGCACCAGGCTCCCACAATAAACGAATGCTATGTAATAATTATAAGCAATTACGTAACATAATATTGTGGTGAGAGAAATAAAGATATGTTTGTGTTTAATAAACTGTCAGTGGAGGTGAAAGGTATTTACTGCGTAAATAGATTTAAAAATAAGCTTAGGGCATTTCTTTTGGAAAAGAGCTACTACAGCATAGAGGAGTTTCAGAGTGATAACATGTCTAATATATGATGTTTATCTTGGTTTTATCATAATTAACATTCATCATTTTCTTTTATATATCCATGCTGACATTAATAATCAATTTAACTAATGACATAAGATAACATAATACGAATTACCTAGTGAAATTCTATATTACTCCTATAATAATACATTATTTATTTATTTATTCCATTTTTAGTTAATTGTATGTTTTTAATATTATTTGTATATGTGCACATTTAGTATGTATGTTTAAAATTCTACACAAAGTTTTTTGTATTGAATAAATGATTTTAATGAGTATTACGAGCAAGACGAAATTGCCAAGCTAGTACTTGTAGTTTCTTAGTTTAACCAATGCATGAGTGTCCGCAGTCACAATCTATTTTATAGACCTCTGCATCTTGTAAAGTTAGTTGGCACTTGACGGATGGTAAAAATTGACTTATCTTCGTTGGCAGCTTGAAGTATGAGTTAGTTGAAGTTATTGAAGCTCGCTTGATGTAGCCAATCTTGTCAGTGGCAGTATAGCAGGCTGGCGCTCGACTGTGGCTGGCTTTTTTCGGGATCTGTGACAGCGACGCGGCTGTTGGAGCTTGTTGTCTTGCAGTACTTGCTTGACATGTTCAAGCTCGGCGTCCAGGTGTTTCTCGTCACAGATCCCGTGGGCTCTCTGAAACAAAGACATTCCCACGGTAGCTAACTGTTTAGGATGGTGGTGAGATTCACCGTTTAAGTACCTATTTGTATGGGTCTTTTTCCTATACACCGTGTGGCTCAAAGTATGATCAGGATTCCTGATGACAAGATACATTTACACATTAAATATACTGTGTTTTATTATAAAAAGACCCATGTGTCATATTTTGTTAACTAGACCTGATAGAGAAATAATTTCAGTCACAAATTTGAAATTGTCATTAAAAGTTGGACTGATATCATGTAACATAACCCAATCATCAGACATACTGTTGTGCAGTGGTATATATTAGTAAGCTCTATCACCTAGGAGCTTAATATCGATTGACAAAATGTGGTATTGATACAATGCAAATTTTATATCCAGAAGCGATGCGACCTATTATTTCTTATGATATAATAATGTTTTACCTATACGTAAGACAAATATTGCAATATTAGCAAGTATCAAGAGTGTTGATAGTGCGCGCGTATTTTGGGCGGGCGGCAGCGTCCGAGCGCGCGAGCCTTCTCCCTGCGCCGCCGCCCGCCCGCCCGCCGAGAGCTTCATGCTACACGTAAACGGGACGCGCTCCTAACAAATATTTATTCTTTATGTTTACATATTTAATTATTTCCTATTAATTTATTTATCAGAAAAAGTGATTACTTGTTTCCACCAATATAATAAAGTTATTAAGTACATAAATTGTACGAAGTACAGTTCATTGACTCGCCGTACGCGCTGTCAGCACATAAGCATGACCTACATTACTTACTTTATATTATTTTAATTAAGTTCAGTTCACGTACAATCACCATTCGCGTCGTGTGCTCTCACTACCATTTTTTACCATTTTACCAATTTTAATAAATTACATTTAGAATTAAATTTAGTGTATTACATTCTTTTAATTTGTTGGATTTACACCCGACATAAATATTTTGACCTGCTAAGCAATTACATGTATTTTTCTTGGATTGAACCATTTGATAAAATTATCTTTTGTAGCGTGTGACACGCTGGTGCGAAAATTAAGGCTTCTCAGTCTCAGTAGAGTCAGAGCCTGATAGACAAGCTAAGGCTTGTTTATCAAGCCAAGTTAATGAAAAGGATGAAGGTGATAATAATTTGGTTAAATTCTTGTTTTTTATTTATTGGAGTAGTAGTATGTAGTAACGTGACTTTGACTTAACAAGTTATGAGTCCAGTTATATTCTTTTGATAATATACCAATACGAATATGGTGCTCCAATCATGTGATGTGTCATGTCAGTGATGATTCCGAGAAGGGATAGATTAAGAATATCATAAACCGACAAACGCGTGCAGTACATAAGGTGAATCTGAAAAAGGAAAACAAGTATGTCAGTATTGTGGTACGCTGAAGATGTAATGTCTTTAGCGTACCATAGTAATCCAGTACAGACATAATAATAATATTTTTACCTATAGTACTTATGTAAGTATTATTAGTACTTAAGTACTAATAGGCAGTCCTTAGATTAATCTAAGGACTGTAATAATCCGATAAAACCGCAATTAATAAATTATTATTATTTTTATACTTTACGTACATACCTCTTCCGGCCACCTTCTGGAAGCCATTCCGAAAATTTCATTTTAATTAGAAGTCTATATTAAATTAAAATTGTAAGTACACGTAGCCACGTGAACCTACAATGTTATCGTAGGTGCAGTGCAGATCATTACATTGTCAGATAAACGAAGGGAAGTCTACACCAGTCCCGACGCCGACGTCACACTGCGCGCCGCCCACCGCCCGCCCGCCCGGCGCGGACTCCACCGGCGTGAGTTCATATTTAAGGCAACCGTCGAAACAATCATCAGTTTAACTATCTAGCCGCAGTACGTGCTCACTACACGTAGCACAGTAGCACAGTATGGGTAGGGCTACCGACATACGAACATGTCATCATCTAGGACCGTTAAATCATATCATACGACTTACCTGTCTACATTCAATAGTTAAATGTTGACTGCGATGCGATGGTTACATAGCTGATTTCGGCTAGGATGACGGCTTATGGCTTCATTTTGAGTTTATGATACTTAGCTCCCTGACTTGCTCGTAGCTGGCGTAGAGACATATTTAGCACATCAATAAGCAATAAATTCTGAGTAAAACGAAATTGCGAAAATCTTTTCGTTAAAAATCGACTACGTAATTAAAATGTGGCACTTTCGTGGTAATTTAATTGTAGCGAATGGAAATCCATAGCCTCTGCCTACCCCTCTGGGAAACAGGCGTGAATCTATGTATGTATGTACTTTCGTGGTAACATTTTGTCATACGGGGATCACACTGAAAGTTTTTAGAAAATAAGAAACGGAGTGATATATATGCCAGTTAATATTTTAATTTCTTTTCGAAGTAGTGTCCGTTCCTTTCAAAGCACCGTCGCATGCGATGGAACCATTGACTGACGCAGTCAGCCCACTCTTCTTCTTTGGGGTTCATTAAACGAATTCCTCTAAGTTTATCTTTTATTTTTAAAATTAAATAAACGTCACAAAGTGCCAGATCGGGACTGTAAGGAGGATTACTCACTAACGCCACACCTTCGATAGACAAATATTCGATAGTCCGTCTGGCGGAGTGAGCTGGAGCGTTGTCGTGGTGGAGGAGGATCCTGCTTGGGGCGCTGCTGTCTAAGGTTTTGCAAGACAACTGGTAAACAATGACATACCAATGAGCAGTAACAGTCCTTTTATCTTCTAGGATGATTGTTGTGAAATGACCCGTCCGTCCAAAAAATGAGACAATCATCTTTTTCCCTTGACTTGACTGCCCAAGTCAAGGGAAAAAGATGATTATTTCTTTACTTTTGTGGACGAATCTTCGAATGGAAACATCTATTGCGCAGGTTGTCTCTTAAGTTCGGGTTCGTAACAATATATACACCTTTCATCACCTGTAATAATGTCATATACAGCATTCGAGTCACCTCCGTCATACCTTTTAAGCATTGAACGGCACTAATCCAAACGACGGCGTTTTTGATCTTCCGTCAAATTATGAGGTATCCATGTAGTACAAAGCATTCTGACGCCTAAATGTTCATGTAAGATTTTTTCTACTTGACTCATACCAAAGCCTAAAACTACCTGAATCTGTTGGTGTTACCCTTCTATCAGCTTCTATCATTAGCCGCACAGCATTCACGTTATCAGTGGTCATCCTTCTCGAGAATCATCAGTGTGTTTGCTTTGACCACGTTTAAACTCATTAAACCGCTATGAGGGCGGGATGGAGGATACCAAAGTCACTGTGTTGGCTTTGGTTGACTTCTCGAACGCCTTCAATATCATCAGCCACGACATCTTACTATCCCATCTTAATATCTCACCTGGTTTACTTGAATGGTTCTCGACATATTATCTTCAGGGGTGCCAGCAGTCAGTACGCATCGATGATACATCATCGCTTTGGCGTGACCTCAACTCTGGTGTTCCTCAAGGCGGCATTCTATCTCCGTTACTATTTTCTCTATTTAATAACTTCATAACTCAGAATCTTCAGTGCACGTATCATCTTTATGCCGATGACTTGCAGCTATATGCTCAAGGCACTGCAGATAATCTATCTGAAGCCATTTCTAAATTAAATGCTGATCTTGAAGAAATTAGAAGCTTGTAAAGGATCTGGGGTTGCTCATTGACTCCAATTTAAATTGGCAAGCTCAGGTTACTAGTCTTAGTCAAAGAGCGTGTGTATCCACGCGTCTTGTAGCGCCTACAGCATTGTCTACCAGCTGAGACAATGGTGATGTGTGTTAGTACGACCTGAATGCAGATCTACTCTATAAATATGGCCGACTTCTAAATAACTGCATTCGATTTATTTATAATCTTCGCAAATATGACCATATTTCATCTTATAGATCCACTTTAAAATGGTTACCATTCGTGAACGCCGTAGTTAGCCTGCTCGTACAATATACTTCCTACCCTAGCCTCACCAAAGGTCCCCACTTACTTAACCTGCCTTTGCCAACCCCTATGTTCCAATCATGATAGAAATCTTCGTTTTTTTCCATAACCTCCTCTTCCTTTGTTCCTCCCATATATCGGGTTTCCTACATTCTTCGTTCTTCGTCCAGTCCGTTTTACTTTGGAATGCGCTCCCTCATGAAGTCAGGATGTCCACAAACCGTTGCACTTTCAAGTTAAAAGTGCGTGCTCTCTTCCTTGACAGTTCCTGTTTCATCTCATCAGTAATATGTTACGTATGTATGTATGTATGTCTGTAGGCGTCTATATATTTATATGTATATATTTTATTTAAATTATATGATATATTTAGGAATGTGTATATTATATAAATACCATTACTTTTGTGTTATTCTTTAGTTTAAATACATATATATTTATAATGCTATTGTATGCGTATGCACCTACTTCTTTTTATCTCTGCATCACCCTACGGTTGACTAGTAGAGAATGCACTTGACATTAAGTCCGGTAATGTGTTGTTCTGTGCATGAAGTTTTAAAAAAAGAAAATTAAACCATTTGTAAACAGTGGCACGAGATAAGGCTTCGTCATGAAATGCCAATCGAAATCTATCGTGCCATTATTGTAGGGTAATTAAGACCACAGCGAAAGTCGTAATAAATTATGGGACGAAAATTTTCTCCAGACAAATCAATTTCGACGCACGACAGATACTTTTTAAATTGCCGCCAATTTGTAAAAACAAATGACATATTATGAACTCATTACACTGTACAGATTCCTAAAGAGTACCTAATTCGAAATTTAAATAAATATTTCCTCGGCAGCTTTTCTAACTGGCCTATTGTAGAAACTGAGTGTAACGCACGTATATCACGTAACGTTTGCCACGAGGCGGCATCTCGCCGGTATTACTTTGTGTATTGATAATAGTAAGGTAATCTTGACGAAAGAAAGAAAGAAAGAAATCTTTATTGCTATAACAGCTGGACATAATGTGAATAAAGATAAAAATAAATAACAAAAATAATAATAAAATGGAAGAAATAAAAACACAGTAACAAAATACTCAATGAATATCCTGACATGCGTCCCACAGCTGCAGCAATCAGGACGCCACTTCAGCAGTTCAGCATTCTGCAATGTATCGAATCACGGAGCGACACACACTAGGTACGTCTCGCGGCGCGCCCACACATCCCTAACACCGAAATCCGTCTATTTCACGTTTACCTACACTCCATTGTATATTAAGCCAAAAAAGTTTTCAGTTTTCCATTGTGATGCTCTTTTGTTTTATGCAATACCTACTCCCGTGTGAGGGGAGGACACAAAAGGGTTGTTTTGCGTACAATCTAATCAACATTTGGATCAGCCGAAATATTGTTGTAGTTATATTTTATATAACACTAGCTTCTGCTCGCGGCTTCGCTCGCGTAAAAGTAGGTAACGGCACTATTTATTAAATAAAATATAGCTATGTTACTCGGTGATAATGTAGCTTACTAATGGTGAAAGAATTTTTATAACACAGATATTTTTCAATTGTAATCGAAAACTTATGTACCAATTTTCATACTGCTAAGTCCAAAAATGAGAAAAATTCGTTACAAACTTTACCCCCCATTTTACCCCTCTAGGGCAGAGTTTTGTCCATTCCACTTAATAGATAATTTTTGTTTGTAATCAGGATCCAATATACCAATTTTCATACTTCTAAATCCAAAAATGAGAAAATTTCCATACAAACTTTACCCCCCCATTTTACCTTTTTAGGAGGAGTTTTGGCTATTTTACCTACATAGGTCATTTTCAATTATAATCAATAACTTGTATAGGTACCTATTTTTATACTTATAAGTCCAGAAATGAGCAATTTCCATATAAACTTCACCCCCCTATTTCACCCTCTTAGGGGTGGAATTACAAAAAATTCTTTCTTAGTACACCCCTACAAATTAAAACACACATGCTCTCCAAATTTCAAGTTCCTACGACGAGCGGTTTAGGCTGTGCGTTGTCTCTAAGTCAGTCAGTCAGGACATCTTCCTTTATATATATAGACTAGATGTTCCCGCGGTTTCACCCGCGTTTATCGTTACTGCGCCGCCCCCGTGGGTCATAGCGTGATGTTATATAACGTATAGCCTTCCTCGATAAATAGGCTATCCAACACTAAAAGAATTTTTCAAATCGAACCAGTAGTAATCACGCAGAATAAACCAGGAGAAACATCGTTTGTACTATGTCTGTAATGGGTAATTATTTTGCTGCAATGTTATTTTAAAACTGCGATATCTCCTAAGATATTCATTGAAATAGAATGATGTAAAGGGCAATTTTGTTTTAAATTAAATATTTGTGATGAATAACGTATTTATTTGGATAAGGATTAATATCATGTTTATAATAATACCTTTGCAAATAATGCATTATTTTAGAACAAATTTGGTTAGCATAAAAATGGTTATAGTGAGCCAACCTTAAAAGATAGACATATGTTGTCGCGTACTTTTTTTAAGAACTTTTAAAGGGGAACAATTCTGTCATACATGATTTTTGCGAAACTTTAACTGTTTACGCAGCGCACGCAGCGGAAGCTCTCAAAAGGAAAAAATACCCTCCGATTTTGAAACATTCTTCATTGGTGCTCAGCTCCTATTGATCTTAGCGTGATGATATATAGCCTATAGCCTTCCTCGATAAATGGGCTATCTAACACTGAAAGAATTTTTCAAATCGGACCAGTAGTTTCTGAGATTAGCGCGTTCAAGCAAACAAACAAACAAACTCTTCAGCTTTATAATATTAGTATAGATGTTACATTTTCATTTCCTACCTTACAAATTAACCTCGTGCTGGTATAAGTATTTAATTCAGTTTTAAACCTGTACACAGAGAATGCTTACAAAACTTACAAAATGTACATTAAACTACCGTCATGGACCGATTCCCAACTACAGCTCGTAGTATGGCTTTATTAAAATATATAAAGTGTTATTAATCTTAAAGATTATGTAATTTTGATTCAGTACGCTATTGCATCCACAGTATAGAATTTGTAAATCTTGACAATGAATAAGACCTGCCATAATTCGTTGATTCATTTAGTTATTTACACTACAAGAAATAAATGTTGTTTGTTTTATTTTCTACCAGCTAACACTCACCAGTACGTGACATATTCGTCCCTAAAGTCCTAAAGTCAATACCAACTCTCATCACAATAGGATCAACGGTTCAGCTGCGAAAACGTAACAAACAGAAACACTAACTGTTGCCAAGCCACGCCACGGCACGTACGAGTATGTAGTTGTGTTCGTCGAGTGTGTGGCGTGGCGGTGCTCGCATCATCGACGAGGCATGACGTCATCAACTAATGCACTCGCCGCCTGCGACCTCATCAAGACAGCGCGCGCGCTCGGCTCAGGTGCGCCGGGCGCCGCGCGGGGACCGGGGCTGCGGCTCCACTAATAATTACACCGCGGAAAAGATGGGATGCACCTTGCCGTTATTTAAGATGCTAGACACAATGTGCTGTTCCAACACGTGTATATTGAACATGTCTATGTCTGCTGCATAACTGCACACTGTTTTGTTGCGCTGCTCGGAGTATCTACTAGCTGAAAGAGGATTCAAAAATATTTGTGTATGATATGGCTGTTGATTTGATGATTAACAAATTAAAATGTAACAGAACCTAGTTGCAATTTAATGTAATTATGCAAAATTAGGCGCTCAAACAATAATTTAAAATAAAACAAGTTAGGTACAAACTCATAAATATAATGATAGCTTAACGGAACGTATTCTAGAGCAGAACTACTCTCTTCTTGTCGGAGTCGGTGGTGGAGTTGAGGTGCTGTATGTGTATCTCGACGAGCTGGCGCACGAGGTTGGTGGTGTCCACGTTGGTGTGCACGATGTACTCGAACACCTTCAGCTGCTGCAGCGCCTTCCAGTTGTCCCGGTGCTTTACCGCCAGGTTGAACAGATCGTTCAGCATCAGTCTAGACTTCCTCACCATACTTAAAATAAAGCCGGCCTTGTACGGCGCCTCTTCTCTGGTTTTGTCCTTTATTTTCTGAACAGATTTTACCTTATTGGTTGTATCGTGAATGGTCTGTCCGATGAGTGTTGAAATTTTTTGTTTCAGATATTTTTCTGTAGCTTCGTCGCCGCGTTCGCTGCGTTGTCTCAATATTGTAATACCAGCAGGTTTCTTTTGCCCAGTCATAAACCTACGTATGGCTGTCACACGACTTACTACCGATGGTAGCGGCTGACCGAGCCCAGCAGTCGAGCTACCCGCTGGCTCTATTGAGCTTTTAACTGTTGTATGATCCAGGTCCTCGGAATCAGACGGCAGATCGATAAATGTAAGACATTTACATTCCTCGGTAATCATTTGTACTGCACCTACAATAAGTGAATATCGTTAGTGTAATAATAATAATAATAATAAATCATTTATTGCCAAGGAAAATTTGTGTGTATACAGTAGACAAAAACAGTCCACACTAGGCTAGGCCTGTCTCGTGGACAGTTTTACAAGCGAATTAACAAAATTTAAGATTAGTACACAGTTCTAAGTACTTATCATCTAAACACAGTTAATACAATTACAGAAATAGAAGTAAAATTGTTTTACGGATTATTAGAAAGTTAAGACAGTTAAAAGATATTGTTATTTTATTATTCTTAAGAATTCTTCCGAGTATTGGTAGGACCAGTACAGCAATTGCATTGTTAATTTTTTGTGTAGTATTAATCAATCTAAATTTATATTCTATTTTCTTATTTATTTTCAGCCTGTATTGTCTCACTGCAGGGCAAAGGCCTCCCTCTCGCTTTTCCACATATCCCTATTATGCGCTAGTTTGCACCAGTCTCTCCTGTAGTTTGTTAATTCGTCCTGCCATCGACGCTTTGGTCTACCACGTTGCCGCTTAGCACCGTCTGGGATCCAATCTGTGCTGATTTGAGCCTAAATCTCCTGCGGCATACGGCAGGCGTGTCCAGCCCAATCCCATTTAAGTTTGGCGGCTTTCTGGGTGACGTCTGCGATTTTTGTTTTAGAGCGTAGGGTAGAGTTTTTAATGCGGTCCGTTAACCGTACCCCTAGGATACTACGCTCCATGGCTCGCTGGCAAACCTCAAGCGCGGACCTCTGCTGATCAGTCAAAGACCATGTTTGTGCACCATACGTGAGAATGGGAAGAATGCATATATCCATGAGCTTACGTTTGAGACATAACGGAAGGTCTCCTTTCATGAGATCCTTCATCGACCAGTATCTCTTCCAGAAGTTTCCGATAAGTCGGGCAATTTCTTTGTCTTGTCTCGACTGGAAAGAGACTACCTGGCCCAGATATAAATATTCTTGGTCATAATTATGCAATCTCCTCACTCTCTACGTGTAGTCGTATTTTGGTACTATTAGTCATAAAATTAGTCTTTGACATGTTCATTCGGAGTCCAATCTCGAGGCTTGCCTTGTGCAGGTTGTCAAGCATGATACCCAGTTCAGCCGCCGATGATGAAAACAGCACAATATCATCAGCAAATCGAAGGTTTGTTAGCCTCTATCTAAAATATACTAATAAATAATAAATACTTACAAAAAAGCGTGGTTAGTTGTATGAACATATTATCATTCTTCTAAAGTGTGTTACTGTAAACTAACTAATGAGATCTGTTGATAATGGATGCGCCATTATCGTAATTGCGTTCCACGACATTTAATTTTTTATTAGTTATGAACAAGAAACATAAAAATTAATGAATTTGATACGAAAATGTATGCATATTATGTTTCTTTATACCACTAAGGGACAACTAACGTAAGTATACACACTCCTCAAACAACTGTTGAGACTACAGGTCACGTTGTAACGACAAGCAGTGCTAGCGCATGTACTGGTCTGTGCTCACCTTCACACGTAGGGGACAACATTACTTGTGAGCCGACTCCAAGCTCGCACCTGTTGTCGTTGTCGTTGTGCTAAATATTGTCTTACGTTTACTCGAATGTTATACATTGAAATTCATCTACTTTATACGGATTTTATCACGTTGTTTATTTTATCACGTTTTTTTTTAACTCTATTAAGTATTACATCATTTTGAAACTCTTAAACTACTATTGTTAAACACTGTTAGGTACTAGTTACTGTCTACTTCTATTTAAATTGTTAACATTGATTACGTATTCATGACAGTTTACACGTTCTCCGACGTTTCGGTTGCTTTCCAGCAGACATGTTCACGGTGAGACTATAACGCAGTACCTAATAGCAGTATATAAATAAACAACGCCATAAAACACGTATAAAATAGTTTAATTTCAATCGTCAGGTTCATCTGCAAGTGCACTTGCACATGCACTCAAGCAGTCCTTATGTGATGTCGGTAACAATATATACTAAGGTTCCAGACACAATACAAAAATTAGAGACTACACCGGCGTTTATAATTAAATTAAAAAGTATCTTGATAGAAAAGTGCTACTACAGTATCAATTAATACCTGAATGATAAACAACTAAAGACTTAACTACACTGGTACACATACATCCATAACAATTAAAATGGTTACACTACAGTTCTAGAATAAAAACAGATATAGGTACACTTATTATGTAACATAATATATTATAAGGTGTCAAACTGTAGTACTGAATGGGTTCCTCCAGGCTCCTTACTAGGGCCTCTTTTGTTTAACATTTTTATTAATAATATCAATTCATGCTTCATACACTCTAAAATATTATTATATGTGGATGATATCAAAATAATTAAAAAAATATCCATCCCTGTAGACACTGTTGTATTACAGGACGATCTCATGATCATCATCTCATTTACACGCAAACCTAGTCCCATTCACTATGATTATAAGCTACTCCACACTTCCTTAACCCCAGTCCACACCTTTAGGGATCTGGGAGCGGTGTTCGACTCTAAGCTTTCAATTGACAAGCATATAGATAGATTAGTAAGTAAGGCATCTAAAGCGCTGGGATTCCTCAGAGTTTCATCAGACTTTAGCAACATTAAGACTAAAGATTTTATATGACTGTTTGGTTCGTAGTCATCTCGAGTATGCCTCTCAAGCGTGGAATCCGAACTATGATATATAATAATTATGTAAGTCGACTTGAACGAATACAAAAACAGTTTTTGAGGTGCATTCAATATCGCGCATTGCATTCAATATCCTCTCTATGAGCGACGAACATTACAGATCTTTGTTTTCTGTGTAAAGTGATGAACGGATCCGTTGGCACACCTGAGTTGCTGAGCGAAGTCGGCCGACGAGTGCCATCTGCATTCCTACGCAGATCACACCTGCTGTACACCCCCTTGGCAAGAACAACGTATAGGCAAAACTCACTTTTAATTAGAGCATGTCGATCGTACAATGCAGCGAGCCAGGATGTTGATATCGATATTTTTAATACTAGCATTTTTAAATTGAAAAAGGTATTGTGCAATCGGTACTTTGGAGTCAGCACCTGCTGTGACCTGACCCACGAGTACGTCCGCGTCAGTCAAAGCGCTTTGTTCATGAATTTATTAAGTTATACTACGTAAGTAGTTAAAAATGCCATGCTTACAAGTAAGTACCTATCAGGTGGAAGAGCCATCGAGTTAGTAAGTATTGATAACGGTATTACCATGTAATTAATAACTACTACAAACAAGTTTCACTGTTCAAATCAATACAAAATAAAATCAAATTATAGTAAACCATAGACAAGCGGCAAAGACGTGCCGAGCGAGATGTCACCTTAGCTTCGTGTGTCCCTGTCACACTTATATGTAAGGTGACGCTTTTGTTAGTAGGATGATCACGTCATTACCACTTGCACTGGCATGCAATGTCCTGGAAATACTTTTTACGTCATATTTATGTTATAAATGACACAAATCCAGTTCACTTAGTACATAAGAATTGAAGATACATAAATGTATTATGTATTATGGTGGCATACGCATATGCCAAGTGCGTACATATAGAGTACAGCTAGTTTGTCAATCACTCCAACATGCTCACCTTGTTTAAAAGCAAACACCTACTCTTAGAACATTTTCTAAGTTCCGGCACACGTTACCGGCAACAGTGAGCTTTCTGTTGTATGTACTTATTAATGCCACGCCTGAGTCACCATTATACATTGAGTACATTGTTGTCACTATCTCATTTGTTCTTCTGAAAGTCTGAGGTATTCAAGATATTCTCTATGATTTATATACTATAATTTGACATTCAGTAGTCATATAATCATTTCGGTCTCTTTCGGTAACCAATATTTTTAATTTAGTATTAAATTCTAGTTTTAGTTTCTTGTGTACTTTGCAGTCCACGGTTATGTTATCTATGGCGTTACCTAAATTACGGCTGCCGAAACATTTATTTACGCAGATACGAAAATGTCAAAGCCTATTTGGTATCAAAGATTTGATTCAGCAGGAGAAGGTATTTACGAAAACTTAACGCCGTAACTTAATTTCCAGTGCCCATTAAAGCATTATAGCAGTCCACATCACCAGTCTCATTCATCGAGTTTTCCATTATGGGGCACGACCAGGCGTCAAGCAGCAGTAATTTGCTATTTGACACCTGATCGTAACCAGAAGACCTCCATAGATGTAGACGATAAGCACCGTGGAGCTGTAGCCCTATCACAGGCTGCCCTTACTTCGCTACTTTGATTGGACCAACGCCATCCGGCTCATTATAAGATGTTTTCAAATTTACACATTGGTAAATTAATTAGTTCAAGTTAACCGTTGTTAATTGCTTAGGTTATTCAAATAACTAAAATATATCTCGGCAAGCTTGAATTTTGTACTTTCTTACATTGTAGAAGATTAAATCTGCGAAGCTACAGTTAGTCAATAAACTTTGTCATTTTCAATCGTAGGGTCGCAGAGTCGCAGGGTCGCAGGGTAGTCGTTTACTTTATTCTTGTGCTCACGAGTCACAACATATCTCATCAGTAAACATTATTGAAACGGCTTGGTCAAATTTGCCATAATATTAGTCTTTTATAAAATATGTATAGTTAAATATCGTAACAAAATGATATAATAGAATAGAATAATTACAATAGCACCCTATGTTGTTGTAGCCGGACAATTTCGTGGTGTCGCAAGTGTCGTCCAGCGAGCACGGCACGGCGCTGGACGTGATCAAGCGCCACTACCTGCCGGCGCACGTGCTGGTGCGCGCGCGCAGCATGCACCTCGCCGACGACCAGGCGCTCGACGAGTACCTCGTCGGACTACTCAAACAGGGTCTCTATACTTACTGTATATTGTATAACTATTCATTTCTCTTGGTAGCCTCCAACCTCGTTATGGTTTATGGTGAACGATTTTTTATTCAACTATGATGGCGGTTACCTTGACCTTTTCGACGCTTGTAACACTAGGAGTACTTCAAGGAAGGCGTACTTGTAATACCATTGCAAGGGTCAAATATTACTGACTTCCTTTGTCACAGAGCAACTTTAAATTGGAAATGCTACTGAATTAGTACTGAAGTTGCATGAATGCAGGAACACAACAGAACATTATTTGGCTGCGCTCAAGATGAAGGTAATTCTCCAGCCGGGATGCTTGAGTTTTACAAAAATGCCGATCGAAGAGGATCCTACTATGTCTACTACTTTTTTAAAGATATTTGCATTTTGATAAATATTTTTACAAGGCTCAAAAGTTCAAATAATCTTTCTATTTAGTTGCCCTATATGCATAAATCTTTCATGGATTGCTTCAGCTCAATCATATATTTCTACTGCCAAAACTTTGAGTTAATTTAGTACACAAGTTGCCAACGTTTTATATATATAAGTATTATCAATGCAGGCAACTCGTTGGTGGCTAAATCAGATGATGGCTCCGTGGCTGGTCTGTGCGTCTGTTTCGCGAGCAGCCCCGTCGATCCCAGGAACTTAAGACATTACGCCTTTTATCGTCAGGTAAAATTAACTTTACGAGTATGCTTAATAATAAAATCAAAGTTTATCTAAGCTCTCGCTGTTTCTACGTTACCAAACTGTTCTGGAAAGGCTACGCGGATAGACAAAGCAGGTTACAAATAAAGCCGTAATTTACTTATGGCCCTTTGATACAGAGATTTGGTTTTCCAATTGTAATATTTGGGATAAAACACCGATGGCGTTTGCTGGGTTGAGTTTGTAGCCCTTATATGTACAACGAATGTTTGTTTTCCAAGATTATTTAGCCCTTACTGAGATAAGTTGACGTACGCATGTACTTGAGCAATCTCGCATCATCTTACGTGCAGTGAATCATGAAAACCTTTTGAAAACATTCCTGCGATGTGCAAGTTTTCTCACAATATTCACCTTAATCGTGAAATACAATTAGGTATTGTTGCACATACTTTTTATCTTTAGCCCCTACTAAGCGCTGAGGAGCCACTTAAGGAAAGGAGAGATAGTGATAAGCCACGGTAAGAGTAACATCAAGGTTTCCCAGGCCACTGAATCGCATGAGGAAAGTATAAGTGAGACGAATGGTTCACTGTTATAGGGCAGTATATTATACTTAAAATCGCTTTCAACACATTTTGGATGTTTTACTTGATGTAGTTATGCCATGTTTGGCATGTATTATTAATATTAACGGTTATGATATTTGTTTAGGATCCAAATACGAAAGACTTCTTGTATTTCTCCGCAAAAATGCAAGAGACTCCCAATCTTTGGGAGGTGTTCAAAGAACTGAAAGTGTTTGAAGTAAGTACCTATTAAGCAAAACATACCTAGCATCAATATATTATGTAATAGTTTAAAGTAGAAGATATTGTATGCTTTGGCAACTGAATGCATGGTATTAAATAATGATGTCCCCATTGAACATGAATTACATGAAACTTCAACGTACGTAGGTACACCAAAAATATATATTTGTAGAATCGTGTTATAGAATCAGAGGTTGTTATGCTTAGTCTATCATATTTACATGGACGTCTGCCAATTCTATAGGCACTATAATAAACATTTATTATTATTATAATCTTTATTAGGTACTGAATTTAACTATTAAAGTTATCTTTTAAATATATAATCATAAAAACACATTTAAAAATATAAAATCTACAAAGACCCACCGACATCGGAAACTGGGTCGTACCTGTGGTTAGGGCTCCGGAGAGAGAAACCTCCTCACCATGCGGGCTGTGTCAAGCAATACGGACTTCTTCTTTCTGCACCAGAGACCTAATCCAGCCGTCTAACACGAGCCTCTTTAGGTAGTGATCGAGGCTCTTGGCAATCAGTCCATGGACCGATGCGACTATCGGCACAATTATCGCCGAATCCACATCCTACATGTCGATAACCTCGTGGGCCAAATCCAAATATTTAACTCATTATTAAAAAACTATAGAGGAGGTGTATTCATTCCAAATATTAAAGAAACATAACTCAGCTCAACTAATTAACGGATTCTGAATCCTAAACTGTATTTAATCATTTTTATGTCTATTTGTTTGTTCGAGCCTCATGCTAACGGCTAACCCCACTGACCGAATCATGATGCAGTTTGCAGTTTGGTACGTGAGGTTCATTTTAAAATCCAAGCAACTGTTGCGGTGTCATCTATACGATCCACACAACACACAACACATAGCGCATGATCCACACAACACACAACACATAGTGCATGATCTAAAATAATATACAACGTTACGAGCATAGTCTAATACTATAATATATATAAGTACATATTTATACAAATCTTGTTACGGAAATGCGATTTCTTAAATACGAGTGTCCCTCCATATTATGCTAATACACAAAGTCAAATAGAGTACTTTGAATATACTTGTAACGTTTCAGATCAAAATGCTGACAGTCCTGCCTGAGTTCCGGCGCCAGGGGCTGGCTGTGCTGCTGGCCGAACACAGTATCGAACTGGCCTACGACCAGGGTTACAACGTTATACGAATGGACTGTATCAATCCACACGAGTAAGTTTTTGATGTGATCTCAATAAATAACATCCTTTTAACGTTTTCAAGTAGCGACTTGTCTATATTTCCTTAGTCGGTATGCTTAAATAATTATAAAGAAACGGCCATGTTTGTGACTCACCGCTTACCGTCGTCTGTGCAGCACATCTCAGACATTAAACTAATAAGTAGTAGAATCATATAACTTTGATTTGTTTGCGAAAGAACGAGCGCTAAATGTATTTTGTAAAATATGTCGATAATGCTAACAAGCCATACCAGATAACTTCTGCTTAAACCTGGCGCACTTCGGTTTAAACCTAAAGCAAAAGCCCGCCAGAGATAATATTCTACAGAAGATAATTAACAAATGACCTGGTTCTGGTTCCTGCGATAGATCCAGATTTCCAAAATGTATTTACCGAGTGTACCAGCAGAAAAAGTGATGACCTTTATGTTGGCGGTTAAGCGACTGATTTACTGGTAAGTCTTAAACTGCCTGAAACCTGCTACAATTAAAGGGAGCGAAGCAGAAGTAAAATGCTCAGAATTTGTAGGTCACTATTGTTCGCTTCGCTGTGGCTCTGACGATGTGGTAGTACATGCAACAACACGTGTTCAGCTACAAGATAGCGGAGCGCTGCATGCTGCAGTGCATCGCGAAGTTCCCGCTGCACCGCGTGCGCGGCGCCCACGCGCCCTTCATCAAGAGCAGCTGCGAGCACGACGTGCTGGCGCGCGTGTACGCCGCCGCGCGCGTGCCGCCGCGCCTCCCCGCGGCTCTCAGCGCCAACAAGCTCTCCGACCTGAACCTCGCTGTCGACTGAACATGGCGCTAGCTATGACTAAATAGTGAACAATTGTGATGTGTACGTATATTTTTAATAAAGAGTACCTATGAGTTAATTGAGCGTTTTACATTCGCTTTATCGCTCGGATATTAAAGCGTTACGCAAGCTGCATGTATCTTTAAAATTGTAATAAGCTGTAACTATGTATATTGTATATGGCACAAAAAGTAAATAAGACAGTACTAAAGGCTTTTTCTTGACTTCGTCGTTCCAACTTTCATCCAGTACGAGACCATGGCGCATGGTCTCGAGCTAGCTCGGACATCAACATCAGTGGTGGTGTTGTTGGGTTTGTCTGTCATTTCAACATTTTGGCTACAGCGCAGTAGTCTAACGCTGAGCTCGACTAACAGCACCGCACAACAGGACAACACTCGCCTCTTGGAGAGCGAGTGACTGTGTTTCACAAACGTTTGATCGACGCTTCGCGTGCGCAGTAGACCGGACTTATTTACATCCGTAGGATCAGTGTAAAACGTGACCATGCTACCAGCCTTCTTGCCATATAACTGATATAACATACCAATTAACAGCAATGCTTAAACATATTACTTACTTATAAATCAGTTTTCAGCTTATTATTATTATTATTTATCATACAGCAGGTGCTACAGATCGCGCACAGTATGATGACCGGCCTGAACATTGCGCGAGTGGCGTCGCAGTTGCAAGTTTAGGTCTCTTTGGTGACAGGGGTAGTACCTGCGCAACAATTCGGAGAAGCCATGTTCAGACCGGTCATTATAGATTGCGCGATCTGTACGTGAATATTTAAGCTCAATAGTTATCTATACTGATATTATAAAGCTGAAGAGTTTGTTTGTTTGTTTGTTTGAACGCGCTAATCTCAGCAACTACAGGTTCGATTTGAAAAATTATTTGAGTATTGGATAGCCTATTTATCGAGGAAGGCTATAAGCTATATAACATCACGCTACGACCCACGGGGGCGGCGCAGTAACGATAAACGCGGGTGAAACCGCGGGAACATCAAGTTTTAAATAAAGTATAGATTAAGTCTTAAATAAAAGAGATAGATGTTGCCTTGTGTAAAGTTTATTTATAAAAATGTTATCACATTGTTATTGCTACATGCGTGTTCATCGACAGTCGGGGCCACCGGCGTCTAGCGCCACATACATACATATGTACATACATACATATGTTTACAAGCGATAACAACACGCGAGGCGACGCGGACCTTCGATAAATAATAATATAACAAAACAGTCTTATTAAACAGAAGAGTATCATTCAATGAAATATCAGCGCTAATTAACAGATTTCGACTAATTAACAGATAAGACGAGCGCGAGCGCCTGTGTCGTGTGAACACGTACAACAGCACTGTCGCGTATCAACGACATTGACTGTTGCCCTTTGACGATTTCTAACTAACTATATTGAGTATTAGTAAATTGTGTAAATAGATATACCGAATATGGAATAAGATAGAGAGGGGATAGTTATACTGCTTTGATCCTTATTACGACACACTCACTGAATGAACGATTAACAAATTGAAGAAAGTAATGTCTATTTGTCCGCGGCGATATGGTCACCTAAGAGTCCTAAGACACTACTTTCTTTTTAGAGTTTTTGGTATGGTAAATATAGTTAAACGAAAAATTTAAGTTGCGAGTAATTATGTAATATAATTAACACAAAATATCAATAACTATCAACAAAAGTCACGTAAACTAAAATGATGCTAATTGAACATAATACAATTCTATAAATTGGTAAAATAAATGGCTAATGGTTCTGGTCTGAGAACGCGTTGTCTCAACGAGAATCGATCGCGAACTGGTTCAAAGATTCAACCGAAACGTTATTGAGCAGAGTCGCTAGCGACGCATTTATGCGCATTAGCCGAGTGCTCGATCGAACTCGAACACAAGTAGTCAATAAAGCGTTACACAATAAACTTGATTATAGACATCACTAGAAGATAGCGTGTATGAGGAATGTTATGAAAGTCAATGAAGCCAGAGAAGTGTGTCAGGATCGTAGCAAAAGGAAATCCGTAGTCTCTGCCTACCCCTCTGGGAAACAGGCGTGCATCTATGTATGTATGTATGTATATATGTACTAGAAGATAAAACAGACTCCCAATTACATGTTAATACACTTCCTTATAGATTTAAAATATATATTTAACGCATACAATATAACTTATGCATAAAATTATCTAAACGTAGTGTAGACGGTTATTTGTCTTTGGTTGAATTTGGAACGACTTAATATATAAGTAACAAGAATCATCATCATCGTCATCAGGCTATAATAGTCCACTGCTGGACATAGGCCTCCCCCAAAGAGCGCCATAGCGCCCTGTCTTCAGCTTGCCGACAAACTAAACTTGTTGCTTACAGTAACAAGAATATTGTTAAATTATCCGAAACTAGTTGTTACATTTTAGTCTTAAATGTTACCGTCTAAGAATGCTTGGCATTCACTTCTTATTCAGAACAATACAACGTGCAGCCTTTAGGGATACGCCAAACGTCAATAATTGGACTAATTCATAATAATTATAATGTCTCAAACAAAAATCGTGAATGATTTTCTGTGGATTAAAAAGCAAGAGAAAGGCAGATTTCATAAAAGCATAATTCGCTTAGTTTATACTAATAACATCTGTGTCGCGTAGCTGGACCTTGCAAGAGTAATGGTGCTTATAAACGATCCCACAGCCCTTCCGTGTATCGATCAATCGTTCAGCCTATCGCAGTCTAGAGTCCGGCCCGACCTTATATCTACTAATTTCGCGTGGACTACATTAAAGTTGAAGATTCTTTAAGTAAATCATGTCATCATGTCGACAGTAACGTGCAATGGATGCCGTAGCTCACACACACACACAGACACTTTGATAACCTCATTGCCATCTGTGAGGTTAATGGCAATCTATACTAATCTTATCACAAGGCAATGAGAATTAATCCTTCAGACATATTATAGCGCCTCATAATGAAGTACGTTAATTGAGTAGATAAGGCTTAATGATGTTCGTGGAGAACCACTCGTCGGAGAAGTGCAGGTGGTCGCCGGGGACCGACAGGAACACCAGCTTGCCCGCCTGGTCCATCGCGCGGAGGCCGAGACGATCCTGAAATTGTTTAAATGATACATTACGTATTTAAATGTTCCACAAAGTATGGCCGAGTCCAGCACGCAATGAAAGCGTGACAGACTTCTTTGTGATCTTTGCTAACGGCAACTGGTATTGTCTCTGTTTACACAAATATTAGATCGTCCGTATTAATTGAATTACGTTTTATAAGTACTTATTTTATTCGTAACTTTTTATTTATACTTATTCTGATATTTCGTACGATTATTTATGTACTCTTTAGCAATCAGAGCGCGGCCGCGGCATAACAGTAACAACAAAATAAAGAAAATACATACAGTACCTACATATTTTCATTCTCAATAGATACCTACTTAGAGTAGGTACTTACGTGGGTCACACTGAAAGTTTATTAAGTTATTAGAATAGTCCTGTAAAAAAGCAGCTGATTAAAATTTATTTAAATTTCGAACTCTTTAGGAATCTGTAGATGTGTAATGATTTCATATGTCATTTGTTTTTACAAATTGGCGGCAAGTTAAAATGTGTCTGTCATGCGTCGAAATGGATTCGAGTAGAGAAAATCATCTATATCCTTCCGTTTTTTATTTTCTAAAAACTTTCAGTGTGACCCCGTACTACATGATTAATTTAAGTTTTAAATTTGGCAACTATCAAAATTGTTAATAAAAAACTGAAATATATATATATTTTTATTTTTCCAACGGGTATCTATTTTGAAGTCTTTCAAGAATAGCTCAAAGAAAGGACAAAATCTCAAATTTATAGTTTAACAAATATCACACTTGTAATGTTCATGTTCAAGCAGCAAAAAATTATTAATTAACTACTTATTGCATAACTAATTGAAAAATTGTGATAAAAAAAACCGCCGGATTATTGTTCATTTATCTATCCAATTTGATACTGAATTTTTTCGTTTCTTAAATGTTATGTTTAATACGTTTAAATAATTTTTATAGATAAAGTGTCTGAAGTAGGCGCGGCTTGCGCAAGCCAGAGTACCCGTTTTCGACCGTATTTTCATCCCTCTGGGAAAGTTATACATATTGGTCCTACAATTCCGGGAGTCGAGTCGTTTTTTAGGCAATTTTCTCCTCTTTTTGAATCTTTTTTAGATTTGAAAAAACTCAATTACTTTTTGAGATATTTGCAAAAAACGAAACGCCTTTTTTTTTTAGTTAATAGTTTATAACTTGCAACTTTTGCATGCGGAACCGGATTTTTTCAAAAATCATCTACTTGCCATTCCGAATCGAATGACACCTCGTTCATGTTTTTCCGAGACTGCTGAAAAAAGTTGATAAAAAAAACATTTGTTGACTAAACTATTGTCTGTGGCATAAATAGCTATTATTAAAAAATAACCAGAAATGTCATGATTATCTATTTATATTCTAAATATTCTTTTTATCTGTATATTTTGTACAAACAAAGAGCTGATCTCCTCGTCGACAATTAATAAAAGCCTCCTTACTCGGACCCACAACGCAAGTCTATTAGATGGCGAGTTGCGATTTTTTATAAGAACTTACTACAAACCATTTGCAATAGTAGAGAGTCTCATGTCTAATCAAATACGGTTGAACAAATAGGTTAGTGACCGCCCGCGCCGCGCCCTCGCCCGCACCGCGCCCGCGCCGCGACCCAACGTATATCTACATATGTATATTGTAGGTTGAGGCCCAAGATCTGACTCGCCACATCGGTCGACAGTGCCACTACATAAGCATCACGGCTTGAACGCTGGTAAAACTCGCTCGGTTAATCTGCAACATGGTAACCTTTATTTAATACTAGCGCACTAGTATTAAGTGTGCGAAGTGAAGTTTTACTAACATAGTATTAAGGTGTATTTACTAACATCAAATCGGCCTCGATGGCGTAGTGGTTAATGTAACCGACTGCCAGGCCTGAGATCGCGGGTTCGATTCCCGCACAAGTCAAACATTTGTATGCATGAATATGGATGTTTGTCTTGGTCTGGGTGTTTCTATGTAGGTATGATATGTATGTATTTATAAAACAATAAAAAAGTATATATGTAATGTTTATCCATTGTCTAGTACCAATAGTACAAGCTCTGCTTAGTTTGGGCTAGATGGTGTCGTATGTATTATAAAATTATATAATATGTAAATTTAGGTTAAGGTATTTATCTATGGGCCTATGCAGCCCGAAATAAATGATTTGAATTTGAAATGATTTGAATACTAGCTTTTACCCGCGGCTTCGCTCGCGTAAAAGTATTAGTAACCTGGGTAGGTTACGTTATGTTAGTAACCTGGATGGGTGACTGATGTAGTTCCAGTTCCAGTGACCCACCCACAATACAAAGCAGCTTCCCCTTGTGGCGAGAGGGTAGTGATGGGACGAGTTGATATGGCTACTGACTCGAGTCGCAACTCGAGTTGACTCGAATCGGTGTGTCCTGTAGGGAAAGAGAGGGGACTCGAGAAGCTCGGGTCTGTTCGAGGCTGATAGTTTCCGATCCTGGCCGAGCGAGCCTGATTCAACAGGCAGGTCTATTTGCATCTCACTTAACTCGAATGCGAGTTGAGTGAGATGCAATGCATGATGCTACATTGAACGGAGGCGTGCACGGGCCGCGCGGTGAGACTCGTCAACTCGTGAGGCCCCGCGCACGCCGCCGCCGTCAGTGCGGTGTGCGTTCGATCGACCGAGTTGATTCAAGTTGTTAAAAACTGAACCCGAGTTGACTCGTTTACGGTTTAATTCGAGTTACTCGAATCAAATAACTCGACTCGCACATCACTACGAGAGGGTATGCATCAGGAGCATTTTCTCACGTTAAAAAGAAAAAGTATATGTTAGTAACAGTACCTAATTTTTATAATAAAATATATTACTCGGTGATACTGATAATATAGATTTCTAATGGAGACCGATTTTTTTAAATCGGTTGATTACCTATGTCTTGAGTTAAGTCGTACAAATAAACAAAAAATCTAATCTTTCCTTTTTATAATATTAGTATAGATTACAGATCGGTCCATCAGTATTACAAGAATTATCTAGTAGATAGGTAGTATGTAATATTTCTTTTCATACATTTAGATTGGTGCTGAATGATAATTATTTATTGTACCTGCCTGTTATAAATTACTAGATGTTCCCGCGGTTTCACCCGCGTATATCGTTACTGCGCCGCCCCCGTAGGTCGTAGCGTAATGTTATATAGCCTATAGCCTTCCTCGATAAATAGGCTATCCAACACTAAAATAATTTTTCATATCGAACCAGTAGTAATCACGCAGAATAAACCAGGAGAAACATCGTTTGTACTATGTCTGTAATGGGTAATTATTTTGCTGCAATGTTATTTTAAAACTGCGAGATATTTATTAAAATCGAATGATGTAAAGGGCAATTTCGTTTTAAATTAAATACTTGTGATGAATAACGTATTTATTTGGATAAGGATTAATATCGTGTTTATAATAATACCTTCGCAAATAATGCATTATTTTAAAACAAATTTGGTTAGCATAAAAATGGTTACAGTGAGCCAACCTTAAAAGATAGACATATGCTGTCGCGGACTTTTTTTTAGAACTTTTAAAGGGGAACAATTCTGTCAAACATGATTTTTGCGAAACTTTAACTGTTTACGCAGCGCACGCAGCGGAAGCTCTCAAAAGGAAAAAATACCCTCCGATTTTGAAACATTCTACGTTGGTGCTCAGCTCCTATTGATCTTAGCGTGATGATATATAGCCTATAGCCTTCCTCGATAAATGGGCTATCTAACATTGAAAGAATTTTGCAAATCGGACCAGTAGTTCCTGAGATTAGCGCGTTCAAGCAAACAAACAAACAAACAAACTCTTCAGCTTTATAATATTAGTATAGATATACATACCTCCAAATAAATTCTGGAGTCTTGCAACTTAAGTTTCTTGGTGCACTGTCCGGGCTCGTAGAAGCCGAACCACTCGGTCTCGGCGGGCTGCACGATGGTGTCGTTCTCGAACATCACGAGTATTAAGTGCTGCAGGTTGCTCAGGTTGGTCCGGTAGGTGTCGTTGACGTGCAGCTCGTTGTTGATGTCCGCGAGGAAGGCGCTCTTCTCGCGGTACGTCTCCTCGGCCAGCGGGTCGTGCCAGTACGTCGCCTGCACCAGGTGACTCTGTACCCACCTGCAGACATGCAGACATACACACGCTACAGTTGTGATATACTGTTCATCTTTACATTCTATTACTAATCACAATGTTGTCGACCTCATTCAACAGAATACTGTTAAAATAAATTAGTAAAATCAGCCCTATATGACATTGTACCACTGCTGGGCACGGGCCTCTCGTCAGTGTGAGAAGGGCTAGGCCACAGTCCACCACGATAGCCCAGTGCGGGTTGGCAGACTTCATATATCTTCGAGAACATCACGGGAGCTCTCAGACATGCAGGTTTCCTCACGATGTTTTCCTTTACCATTAAAGCGATAATTGACTAATTAATACGCACACAAGTACGACAAGTCAAAGGTGCGCTTGGCATCGAACACGAGTTCGTTTTTACAGTTAATGAAGTATCAACTTGATTATCAATTATTTCTGTATCTCGGAGAGCTTAACAACCATTGAAACAACAAAGATTTCGATCTAGCAAGATTATTTGTAGTTCATACAATTGCTTGTCCCGTGCGGGATAGAGCCTGAGCTGCAGCAGTGAAGCAGCCGCCATAGGTCGATAATCAAAACGTCTCAGAACTGTAGTTCACCTTGTACGCAAACCTAGAACCGATTTACGATGACACTCTCCGAAATTATTACTTATGGCATTCACGGCCTCGATGGCGTAGTGGTTAGTGTAACCGACTGCCACGCCTGAGGTCGCGGGTTCGATTCCCGCACAAGTCAAACATTTGTGTGCATGAACATGGATGATTGTCTTGGTCTGGGTGTTTCTATGTATAATATACTTAATATACTTTTGTATATAATATACAAAAAAATAAGTATATATGTATGTTTTTCCGTATCCATAGTACAAGCTCTGCTTAGTTTGGGCTAGATAGTGTTGTGTGTATGTGGTAGAATATGATATATTAGATTATTATACTTACTATTTGTTAGTACTTATTGTAAAACACGGATACTAGGTATCCGGCGCATGCGCCGGCGCGCGGCGGCATAACGGATAAATGAATGAGTAGGAAGGTACGTAACAAGTTACGATATTTGTGGCTATTGTTTGTCTAATGAGGAAAGCGTAACGAGTTATGTCTGAATATGTACGTATACATATTATATGACAACTTAACAGCTTAAAGACATCCGTGCACTTTGTATTACGCAAACCTGGACAGCGTCAATAGGACGAACCCATGCGCAACTGGTCATCAAGAGCTGGTCTCAAGTTAGGTAAAGTGTTTTGTATTTTCCGTCAGAAAATATTAATTTTCTCCCTAGCCTTTATTATTCCCAAGTCACTTGGGGTCGGCTTTCTAGTCTAACCGGATTTGACTGGATATCAGTTTTTACATAGAGCGACTGCCATCTGACCTCCGCAACCCGAAGGCTAACGGTACCCTAAGGCTAGACCAGTCTCAGGATATTAGAGGGCACTGACTTCTTAATAACGACTGCCATAGATGTTCATGGCAGCCGGGACCGACGGCTTAACGTGCTCGCCGAGGCACGGAGCAGGCGATAATTGTCAATCAATACGCACATAATTTCGAAAAGTCATATAACTTCCGAAAGTCAGAGGTGCGCGACGTGGGTTCGAAGTTCGAACCCGAGACCCTCTGCATTGCAGTCTGTTGGTCTCCCCACTGAGCTAATATAGATTTATATTATAATATAAATAATGGTCCGCGGCTTTAAGTGTGTGGTGTAACATCTCGATCATCTCTACACCTGCAACACCTGAGCCCGCCCTTACTGCGGTATGCCGCATGCCGCGTTATACGTCTTAGCATCATGTATAGACGTCTTAGCATCATTAGTAGCTAGTTATATCTGCTAGGTGTATTTTCGGACAGAGTGTATTGTTAGTCATAGAACCGATACACATCGCCAATTATAACTCCGGTACAAGTGTTGCTAGAGCTCCAGTTAGGATAATTACATTATTATATTTTTAAATATTAATAAGAATTATTAAGATCACGAGATGTTACAATAATAAAATCAAATGACAGGATAGCCTGCGCGCGCGCCACTCCTTATAAGCGGATGGTATTTAGCCGAGCTGCGAGCTATGCATACAAAAACTTGTCAAGTACCTGCCTAAGTGCTACCTACCTGGCGGGCAAATACTTGCAAATAATGATTGTTTGCGCTTGCGCACTGTTGCGCACTAGGCAGCGCATTATGCGTAAACAAACGAAGACATTGGCTGCGTTTAACGTTAGCATTGCATAAATATCTTTAACTTTGGCTCACTCTATGGAACTCCAATAGGTTCATTTTAGAATTGAAATGTTACATTTTAACTATTCAAAGACATGAAAAAACAAGGTACCTAATAAGAGTAGTTCATCTAAGTAACACAATTTGCGTCCTTTATTATCAACTACGTCCAGGAACATGACACCTAGATAGTTTTCAAATAGATAACATAATGTGATATTGTATTATACAGAGACTCACGCCTGTTTCCCAGAGGGGTAAGATTTCCATTAGCTACGACCCTGACACACTTCTCTGGCTTCATTCACTTTCATCACATTCCTCATACACGCCCGTCGAAACCGAGGAGCGTGTATACGGAACTTAAACAAGTTGCTCTTAACCTGGGCTTTAACCAGAACGCCTCCGATCTAGTCGAGAAAGCCACCCTTAGTTACCAAAGTGCCCGAGGCCTTTAGTTCCCAAAGTGATCCAGGTGGACCCCCAGGGGACCACAGGAGATTCGACGGGGTCTACGTTGGCGTAACAAAAAAATGGGGGTTCACAAGTCGTAAGCGGAGGTCCACGAAAATTAATTTGCTTTCGAAAAAACTTGCATATTCCATATTCAGTACCAGCGGTCTCGAATCTACCGACTTTTCGATAGAGAATAACTAAAATTGTTTGATTCCTCACCAATATAAATTTGAAAGGCAAGGATATGGTAGAAATGTAGCTGCAGAGGGTCCAACGGAACCAACTAAATTTCTAGTGTGGTCTATGAGAAAAACGTCTGTGAACCTCTGGCCTAGGTCTTCCCCTTGCGACTGTTCCATTCACACTAGCCTTATAAACTTTCTTAGTCAGTCTTTTCTCGTCCATTCTTTCTACATGCCCAAACCAGCTTAACATACCCTTTTCTATTCTCGTCACTATATCCACTTTCATGCCGCATCTCTCTCTAATCACACTATTCCTTATTCTATCTTTTAGAGTCACACCATATGTATTTCTCAGCGCTCTCATTTCTACAGCGTTTATTCTGCTCTCATGCTTGCTTTGCCATACCCAACTTTCAGTTCCATACATAAGTGTGGGCACTAATACTTAGTATATAGTATATTGTATTATAATAATGATGACAGTTCGATTAAAGTGTTTGTAAGCTATGTGTTAGCACGGCTATTAGGTAGTTATACATATGTATACTTATGTTAATGGTGGTTTCTTTATTTAGCTCTGTACTTGCTACTTACCTGTTGGCTAACTACTTATAAGATCTCCTAGATAGTATGTCTGTTGCAAAACTAATATTTTCAGAGCGCACGTAATGGAGGCCGAGCCTATTGTCGTCTATAGGGCCTATATCTATTAATATTTTTCTAACAGAATAATCCAATAAGTTTGTCCGACGTTTTCAGCCGAGGTCGAACCCGAGATCGCTTGCAAACATAAGCACAACGTTTTGCATTGGGAGCAACGCGCAACGCCAGACAGTCAACATGTTTAAAGCGATTTCGTTAATTTTAATAGATTAGTACCAGTAACGTCTTAAAATGTCATCATATTTATTTTTAAGAATTGACTGTGTACCTGATATCAAGAATTTATAAGCCTGGCTTGTCGTTGATAGATATTTGTTTGACATTGTTACCGGTCAGACATCTGTGGTCAGAAGTTATTGCGCGGCCGGCGGTTACCAACAAGATACTCGAATGTGGCAGATAAAGTGCAAAATTATAACTGAAGGCTGTTGGACGAGTTTTAGTTTGTTGTTTTATTTTATTGAGAGATCGTGCGTTGTACCTACATGACCTATATAATACAATAAAAATAGTAAGTCTTATAACTGGGACTTGTACATGTGCTGTTTATTTTTGTTATAGACAACACACGATCTTTATATTTATATTTAGAGTGTTGGTATGTACGTACGAGGTATAATTTTCATAGATTTCGTAGCTTTCGGAGGTCAAATGCTTTCTCTCCGTTTGTCCATATTACTTACTTTTGATGCAATGGTCAGGATATTAAGTATAAACAGGTCACTTACAAATGCAAATTGACCCTTGGTAACATTGAAACACTTCCGTAATGCAGTTGGGTTTACAAGAATTTAATTTTTTTGTTTGTTTATTCACAAATACTGTATTGTCACTACAAACCCACACTACACTAATTTATAGTTTCATACAAAGTTAACTCGTAAGTATTCAGGCAACATACAGCAGTACAGTGTACACTGATGGTTAAGATATCCAACTCACGATGGAGACTGGCGAGGTCGTGACTCGTGGGTGCATGCTTCACTACACTGCTGACCTGCTTCCTACCTAATCTGCTTTTGACACAAGCAGGTAGCTTAGCGTGAGGGTTTAACAAAGATACTTTAATAAACTCAGTATCATCTATACTTTTACGATCAGAAGTTTAACTTTGCTACCTAAATGCAAGGGCGTCGCCAAAGGGGGGCAGGAAGAGACGGCTGCCCCCCCCCCCCCCCCTAGAGATTCTAAAAAAGTTGCCAATTGTAAAGCAACCAAAGTCCTAAGTCTTTGACTTGACTTGCTTGATCGATCATTCCCGTACGTCGAAACTCAAATTAATTCACCAATTCCATTCCTAATATTCCGTACGCTCAACTACGCTCTGCTCTATGTTATGACAAGGAAAAAGCGTTGAAAATTTTGATCGCTCTTCTGCGCACAACGTGTACGGTAGAGCGATCTGGCAGCCTGAGGAGGCTTCAAACCTGGCGAAGAAGCACTATGGGTGAAAACGCCTCAATGGTCTGGCCATGATGAGTGTGCACAGAAACCTTATTCTAAAATTCTTAAATTATTTAAACTTACAAGATTTTCATAATAAAATGGTCGAAAAGTTTTCAAAAAACCTCCGAAGGTTATGTTTTAATTAACCTAATCAAAAAAAGAGACTGGCGACCACTATAATATTAAAATCTGGTAATTACAAAAAAAATACACTGTATATTCAAATTCAAACACCCAAATTATTTTTATTCTATTTTTCTAATAAATGTAATAACTTATTTATAAGTTTTATTTATTGTACAGTCAAGCACTCGTGAAGCTTTAGGTACACGTTGGACTCTGTACCGTTATTATTACAATCGTTGTAGATGGATGGCTCGTACTACACGTGAAAAGCTTCATGTGCTCTCGACTTTACATACAATTCATACTTTTCTCATTCTCTATATCAACTTGCCCCCCCTTAGGCCATCGGCTGGCGACGCCCTTGCCTAAATAAATATAAAATCATTTGACTATTAATGATTTGCAATTTTGCAACCCAAATTAATAGCACTGCATGCGCCGTCGCCCGTCGCTAGTGTGAAGACGTCGCGGACAAAACAATGATTATATCAGTTGTGAGCTCAATCATCGTCTATGCATTATTATGTACTAGTTTTCACCCGCGGCTTCGCTCGCGTAAATGTAGGTTAGGTAGGTTAAGTTTGCAACAGTTATTTTTTCTGGATGAAAGGTACCCAATGTCCTATTCTGTACCCCTGACAACGTGCATACAAAATTTCATGTTGATCGGTTGAGTAGTTAAGGCGTGAAAGCGTAACAAACAAACAAACTCATTTTCGCATTTATAATATTAGTTAGGATTATTCTTTACAAATTCGTACCAACTATCACTGAACTAGCAAATTATTATCACATCAGAAACAAGAATGCAAATATAATCTATACATATTATTATAATAAAAACGTAGGAAAGTCAAAACTGTACATTGAATATTTTTTTGAAAGAATACTTGGGGCGTAATCTACAATCGATATCGAAGCCAAAAATATAGTTTTTAGAATTTTTGTCTGTTTGTCTGTATGTATGTCAGGGCTAAACTCAAAAAGTACTGCATGGATTTACTTCAAATTTTGCATGAATATTACTAACAGGTCGGGTCAACATACAGGCTACATATTATCACGCTATCACCTACGGGGGAGGAGCTGTGAATCTTTATTTTTCTTACGCATTCTGTGACAGCGTGTAATCTAACGACGCATATTTAAATGTTGTTTTTGAGTAAGCCATGCTGTTATCTAGCTTTACACTATAAAAACTACGCCATTTAAGTAACTTGGGCAGAGAAATATAGTTGGGTTCCGCGGCGACAAACACTTTTTAGTTAAAATCTACGCGGACGAAGTCGCAGGTAACGGCTAGTATATACTAATATTATAAAGCTGAAGAGTTTGATTGTTTGTTTACTTAAACGCGCTAATCTCAGGAACTACTGGTCCGATTTGAAAAATTCTTTCAGTGTTAGATAGCCCATTTATCGAGGAAGGCTATAGGCTATATATCATCACGCTAAGATCAATAGGAGCTGAGCACCAATGAAGAATGTTTCAAAATCGGAGGGTTTTTTTTCCTTTTGAGAGCTTCTGCTGCGTGCGCTGCGTAAACAGTTACAGTTTCGCAAAATTCATGTATGAGAGAATTGTTTCCCTTAAAAAGTTCTAAAAAAAGTCCGCGACAGCATATGTCTATCTTTTAAGGTTGGCTCACTATAACCTTTTTTATGCTAACCAAATTTGTTCTAAAATAATGCATTATTTGCGAAGGTATTTTTACAAACATGATATTAATCCTTATCCAAATAAATACGTTATTCATCACAAGTATTTAATTTAAAACAAAATTGCCCTTTACATCATTCGATTTCAATGAATATCTTAGGAGATATCGCAGTTTTAAAATAACATCGCAGCAAAATAATAACCCATTACAGACATACAAACGATGTATTTCCTAGTTTATTTTGCGTGATTTTAAATTAGCACTGTAGGTATATTTATAAAATTTTGTTCAATGGTTCTTATGTGGTTCGTGAATTTAACAAAGAAAGTTTCAGCTCCTTTAAAATTGTATTATGGTGCCTACGACCCACTCTCTCTCTTATGTGACGCAGACGAAGTTGCGCGGGTCAGCTATCTATACTAATATTATAAAGCTGAAGAGTTTGTTTGTTGGTTTGAACGCGCTAATCTCAGGAACTACCAGGTCAATTTGAAAAATTCTTTTAGTGTTGAATAGTCTATTTATCGAGGAAGGCTATAGGCTATATAACATCACGCTACGACCCACGGGGGAGGCGCAGTAACGATAAACGCGGGTGAAACCGCGGGAACATCTAGTAATTTATAAATTCGAAAGTAACTCTGCCTGTCTGTTACCTTTTCACGGCTACACCACTTAACCGATTTAGATGAAATTTGGTACAGATATAGTTTAAAACCTGAGGAAGGACATAGGCTACTTTTTATTCATGTAGGTACTACGCGGGCGGAGTCGCGCGCAAAAGCTAGTCTGTAATAAATTGTCAGGTATTTGGTTTACATTAAGTAGCTAACATAGTTGACCAACAACAATACTTGAATGGGTCCTTCAAACTGTTCCTGGAGCAATCACACAATACCTACATTAAAAAGGAAACGAAATAAATATTATAAAAACGATACTTACGAATTATAAGCAGCATAGTTGAGGAGCTTCCTCACGTAGTCACACGACTTCCTGTGCAGCGCTCCACAGTGAGGTAGACCGTACACTCCCTGGTGCTGACCACCCAAAGATATCAATGACTTGACCTTCAGCCGATCACCGCAGCGCTGAACTACTCCTCGCCTAGGGAATAATCATTGACAGAAAACAACTTTTAGAGTTCGATAAATCTATACTAATATTATAAAGCTGAAGAGTTTGTTTGTTTGCTTGAACGCGCTAATCTCAGGAACTACTGAACCGATTTGAAAAAAAATTTCCGTGTTAGATAGCCCATTTATCGAGGAAGGCTATAGGCTTTATATCATCACGCTAAGATCAATAGGAGCTGTGCACCAATAACGAATGTTTCAAAATCGGGGGGTATTTTTGCCTTTTGAGAGCTTCTGTTGCGCGCGCTGCGTAAACAGTTAAAGTTTCGCAAAAATCATGTATGAGAGAATTGTTTCCCTTAAAAAGTTCTAAAAAAAGTCCGTGACAGCATATGTCTATCTTTTAAGGTTGGCTCACTATAACCTTTTTTATGCTAACCAAATTTGTTCTAAAATAATGCATTATTTGCGAAGGTATTTTTATAAACATGATATTAATCCTTATCCAAATAAATACGTTATTCATCACAAGTATTTAATTTAAAACAAAATTGCCCTTTACATCATTTGATTTCAATGAATATCTTAGGAGATATCGCAGTTTTAATATAACATCGCAGCAAAATAATTACCCATTACAGACATACAAACAATGTTTCTCCTGGTTTATTCTGCGTGATTTTAAATTAGCACTGTAGGTATATTTATAAAATTTTGTTCAATGGTTCTTATGTGGTTCGTGGATTTAACAAAGAAAGTTTCAGCTCCTTTAAAATTGTATTATGGTGCCTACGACTCACTCTCACTCTTATGTGACGCAGACGAATTGCGCGGGTCAGCTATAGATTATAAAGCTGGAGTTTATTTGTATGTTTGTTTGAAAAAAATATTTTAATGGTGGATAGCCTATTTATCGAGGAAGGCTGTAGGCTATATAACATCACGCTACGACCCACGGGGGCGTCGCAGTAACGATAAACGCGGGTGAAACCGCGCAAAACATCTAGTCTCTTATACAACAGCTTTGTCCGTCCGTCAGTCCGTCTGTTATACAATTTTCAACTCAAGAAGCGTAAGAGCTAGAGACTCGCGATCTACGCCATTCGACTCAGCATAGTCGATATACCACAAAATGACTATGACCTTTGACCTCTGACCTCAAGGTCACGTGGTATCTCAAACTCTAAGATTAGCGGCAATTCATTGCCGCGTATCCACTAGGCAACAATTGACGCACAACATGTGACGCTCAACAAGATTCGAACGTTACACACAACGTGCGACGTTGCCAGCTGACGCGCAACGTGACGCGCAGCTTGTTGTTTGTTTCCGTGCAACATGCAGTTGAGCATCAAATGTTGTCAAGTGGAGACGCGACGCGCAAAGATGTCCGTAGGGTTGTGAAGTCAAAAAAATAACTCTGGCTAAATCAACTCTGGCGACATGTTGCCGACGACTGGTTGTCATGGGACAGGCAACGTTGCTCAACAAAGTTCCGCGTTGCCGTGAGCAACAATGTTGTGCAACATGTCGCGCGTCAAATGTCGCCTAGTGGATACGAGGCTTTGTATATTATAAGTTAGGCGCAAGTTTGCAGAAGCGCCGCGCGGCACTCGTCTCCCGGCAACCACTGAGTTAGCTCGTAGCTCAATATGTATTTATATGTAACTGGTACCAGTCAATATATTATATCCATATCTATCAAAGAGCATTCCATTTGGAAACCCACAACAAGAACACTTCTAATCCCTCACGCCACTGTATATTATCTATCCATAATGTTATTTTCCTCATGACAGTGGTTTAATTGACAATAGTAGCTGAACACTTTGATGTTTTATTATTAAATACCTATGACTGTGAGTTTACACATGTACGAGTATTACCTAAATACTTCTACTAATGTATCCAAATGCATAACATAATTTCTAAATATAATAAATCATTTATCTTACTCTAACACCTCTTACTTGTCAGTGAAAATAAACAAATTGAGATAACTTACAGAAACTGACTGCCTTGTGAGAAACCAATTGCATTAAATCCATTTTGCAAGTTGGGATCTTCTGAGAGCTCTTTACACACAGTTTGGATTTGGATATCGGGCTTCATAAAGTAGCCACTCTCTAAATCTTCTATTGATGTGTTCCCCATCTTTATAGACTTCACATAAACACCAGGTATTTCCTTTTCAAGGTATCTCTTAAAACCGCCCAGACTAAAACTTATGCAGCATGTGTCACCTGAATACAAAATAAATGAAGATATATGTATTTATTTATTTATAATATGTTCACAAACAGATTACAGTCTTAACATAGTAAGTAGTAATAATGAACATAATATATTAAACCGGTGAGTAATCCTAAGGTAGTGTACACAACATGTACATATTAGAGCAGATTACTCATGCAAAACAAAAAACATTATTAAAATCTTAAATTCGTTAGCGTAGGATACAAGTGAATATTGTAAGTAGGTTTTTACTTAATAACTGTAATTTTACATTATAACTAGACTTGGAACTTTTCAGAACTAAGTACACCTGATACAACCTTTTTATATCTTAGTATTGAATTTTATGTAAAAGATACCTCTCTATTTACACATGCTACTTTATTATATGTTCGGCACATTCTTACTATTGGATTATAAAATTATATATTATTTTGATATGCCTGGATACCAAATATGTTAGGATTACGAGATCTATGTGAAATATTAAAGCTGAGAGAAGAGAGTAAAGCCGGTGTATTGATAGATGAATGAACCAATTTATGCAAATTCAGTAAATCTTATCTCTGACTTCGGATTTGTAATGAGACAACATTCAATTTACTTAACGACTCAGCATAATTTAAGCGACCATAATTGAATTTACGAGAAAAGAATTTTAGGCACCTTTTCTGTACTCTCTCTATGTTATATATATGCGTTTTATAATAAGGAGACCAAACAGAGCAACAGTGTTCTAAGATACTCCTCACCAGACTGAAGTAGAGACACGGGCTACTTTGTGTATTCTTAAACTCTTTAGTGAACCTTATAATAAATCCCAGAAGTTTGCTACTTCTCTTCACCACATGTTCGTAATGTGAACAGAATGTTAACTCCCCATCAAATAAGACTCCCAAATCTTTTACCACCTCTTTTGTATATACATTGTGGGTATGTTAAGAGCTGTACGGCGGCAGATCTGATTGATTGCATGCGGTAATTCAACAACATCCTTGCTCTTTGAATTTAGATAAGTTTATCTATAATGTGTCTCTTTCGAATTGTTGACATAATATACAATTGCAATATTAATGTAATGTATCAACAGGAATATTGTTTAGAACGACTAATTCAATTAACTTACCCATTCCATGCCACAGGACAATAGGCGTCGGCGTCGCGGATATTAACTTAAAAACAAACAGGAACATAAATAACAGCTTCATTTTTGAGGAAATGTACTTTTGCTTTGTGTTACTATATTACAGTACGATCTTAAACTCCAACTATCAATTACACAAAGTAATCAATAGTGAGTACATAAGCACCGTATCAGTCGAGAAACATTTATTACGTCCGCGTCCGCCTAATTCTGATATATATATGTTTATTTATATATTTCCTGTTGCTGATCTATCTACTAGAAATAAATTAAACAACCGGCCTCTACCGTTGTAAACAAAGCACTGTCAAGTGTCATGATACTGACATTTGTTTTGACGTTTATGTTAACGTCTTAAAATCTGCTCTTAGTTTATTTCACAGACGTATAGTGATCTATACAATTATTTTCCAAATTAAACAATATTTAAATACATCATTTATGTTTTACTTTTTGTTTAAACTGAGGAATATAAAATATATTCCACCTTTTCTAAAATTTAAGACGTGATACAGAAATGTTATGCAATATTCCTAACAGATGGCTCTACTAAATGGTTACTATTCCGAGTACTTATTTCTGAGGTTTTATCAATGTACTAATAATAATTATTAGAAACACTTAATAATTTAGTTTATAAATACCATTCGCAATTAAATTTACGCTCGCTACTGATACTCTCGAAACCTGTAATATTTGTTTGCATGTCTCCTTTTCCTTATTGGTCAGAAATTACTTATGAAGTTATGATTGCAGCTAAATAAATTGTTTATCAAGATAGGTAGATATGATGTTGATAGAGGTGGGTCGCTGAGGTAGGTACCTAGTATTTTTTTCCTGTCGCCTGCCCTAGTGGCGTGGGGGTAGATATGCATCAGGCGCATTTCCCAAGTAAAAAAAAATGTAGGTAGGTACCTATCATAATGTCGTGGTGCAAGTTAAATAAGTAGGTATTATTATTTTAAAGGCAAATAAAGTCTTTCAAATATTAATCAACTTACTTAGGTACGTCTCGTATCCCGACTCAACCTACTATTAAGTAAGTACATCCAGTGCCGGATTACCCACGTAGCGAGAGTAGCAATTGCTACGGGCCCGCGCGATAGGAGGCCCCGCATATTTAAGCCCACTCATCTCTGCCTCGCGCGAAAGGGGGCCCCGCATATTTAAACCCACTCATCTCTGCCTGAGCGTAATTTTTTGAGTGAAACTTATTACTTAAGATGTGGTATATTGAATTTACTTGATGTCACAAAAACGTAAAATGTTACAACTTTTCCTACGAAGACAATTCACGTCAGACAATCGATAACCGACTATTTCCTTGGCGTAAATAAAACACCGAATTTCATACGGTAAACGCACAAGTTCTACAAAAAGTCGCTCGTATAAATGAATAGAATTTCAGTCGGTCCAATAATCAGCTCTACAAAACGTCTCACGTATGCAAGCACTCTTACCCGAAAGAATTTGCTACGGGCCCCGCGCTTGCTTCATCGGGCACTGGGTACATCATTGATTATTATCAATGAGGTACATGTATATAATATGTACTTACGCCAGAGATATTAGAAGAGATTTACGCCATACACTTCCAGAATTAACTGACATTTTGTGTTCTCATAAAATTAAATACGAATATATCTACTTGATGACCATCGACAAAATTGCTGCGCTTGCTAATGCAACGGACATGTGTTACGGGTTTTCCTGCTAGTACCTAGCACAAATTTCTCATTCAATAATTCTGAATACCGTACCGGCCGTAAGAAGACAGCATTGTCATAGAGTACTACTACCTACTAGTAACGACGGTGGTCCTGTGCCGTCAGCGCGGCGCACGCGCTACTAGTAACTAATCATGTGAATAGGATTTAATACAATATTTCAACTACCTATTCTTGTAACGACTCCATGCCCGGGCCAGCACTACTCCATGCCCGGGCTAGCACTACTCCATGCCCAGGCCAGCGAGTATTATATTATCAGTAACAGCATACCCTAAAGGTAGGCAGATATCTACATATATCTGCTTTAATGGTGCACCCAAATACGGCTAGCATATCTGGATTGTATCGGTAGGTACAATACAGTTGTCATTATTTACTGACTCTAAGGATTTAGAAATCGCGCAATAAGGTACTGGATTATCCATAGAAATATAATATATCTATGGCATTATCACATAATCCCGTTCCTTATTGCGTGATTTCTAAATCCTTAAAGTCAATGCCAATTCCACATGGTTCGTCCCAAATCAAAAGAATGCTCCGTTTTGTTAGTTTTTAAGTAAGAACTTTGTAAGTAAGTAGGTACTTACATAATCTTTTCATACAACCCCAGTGTAAAAACTGTTTGAGTCATGTTTCTATGTACTTTGGCCATGTCATCTTAAATATCCTAAACAATAATTCGCTTTGTATATTGAAAGCAGTTTTGATAGTGCCATAAACCTGCAAGACTGTAAGTAGCGATCGATCAGTTAATGATGATACGTCACGAATAAATAATGACACAATAACGGTCGCGGTGGCGCGGGCGGTGGCGCGCTGCCGCGGGCCGCGCCCAGCGCTGTACATTGTAACTACGAGTGCAACTGCCCGGCACATGTCGTAAGAAATATTATGCATTACTTACCATGTTAATTATTATTATCTGTGTTTATAAATACAAAACGTAAACATTGGCATTACTCAGAACCAATGATGATGTTGGCACTGCTCGTCACTTGTAGCTTCCCGAACAGAGAGTGGGTGCGACGTGGTGGCCGTGGCGCGAGCGAGTGCTCTCTTCCACACAAAGTACCAAATGTCCACTACACGTAACATTTTTATTGAATCCGGCGCATCATGAAACATCGCTACCACTGGATCAGCTTGTAACATAAAAGTCGGAGCGACACACTGTCACACACGAGTTGTAGTAAAACACGATATGTATAATATTTTGATTGATTTATTTCACATTCGTGACGGTAGAACATAATTATGTAATAAATAACATTTTCACCTACTCGTAACTTACTGCAACTTATCACATTTTTAAGATTTAACGCTTATCTCACTGATCACAGTTAATAACATCAGCACCCGTAAACCATGCGCAATATTATGTCTTCGTCTTTTTTAATACTTGTATACGGTGATAACACTGATAACTGATAATTAAATAAGTCGGTACACTCAAAACTTAACACTATGTATATTTGTAGGTATTGTCAATTTTTACACAGAAAAATAAAACAATATTTTATTCATGCTGCACCTGAAATTGCTTTCATAAAATGTAAACTAGGTACCTAGGTACTTAGTGAGGAGCGTTGGATTCATCACAGCGATTGTCAGCTTGTTCGTGTTTGTTATCGTCTCAGTACATAATTATAAACGCACAATGAAACGTTTGTCTGATATATTATGTCAAGACGGTTATAGTGATGCAAACAAAACAATTCACACGTATTTATTATTCTAAAGCAAATATCATTGCACAATTCGCGGACTAGACTTCTTGTTTAGTATATGCTCTACACGATAATACAAGAAACTGACATTTATGGCACTTCGAGTTCTGCTCATGTATTTCATCACTACTTACTTTTTAGATTAAGTATGTGAGAAGCCACAAGTCTGTCATATTGCGAGGCACATTGCGAACATGTTTGACATTGCAAAGAGCTCTAAATATCTTAGGTTCCTGAGTTTCATCACGGGTGGTGTTAGAAGTTTGATATATTTACAAATGGAACTCTTCAGTTCAGAAGAGCAATAGCACCACGTCCGGCTTGGCACTCCACGGTACTCCTAAGATCTTTAGAGTACATTCGGTAACTGAAAATGCTGTGATGTAATATTATAAAAGAAACCAACAATCATTTATAATCGTTATGTACTTAGGTATATTATTTTCAATCAGCCATATTGGACTTTGAATTATTTTTATACAAAACATTTACGTGTTATGTGTTTTTATTATTTAAAAGCAACTGTAAGTATAGAGAATAGTCTCTCTTGATACAGTTGCTACACGTAAGCCTTAGAACTAAGCATTACTTATAGCTAATTAGTTATCATAACCGTTACCCTACTTCGATCACAGTCTCGTCAAGTAAATCACTATAGTCTGCTTCTACGCTGAATCACGTTGGGATAAAGATCTTTGGAATCATCAGATTGATTGTCGGAGCCACACGCCACACACGCATGTTATAACTGTTATAAGCGAAACATTTTTGTTTAAATCGATATTTACATAAACTATGCATATTGTTAGTAACAGAAACGTCGTCAACTACGAGTTAAGTCTAATATGTACTCAGCGACAGTCGCCAAAGTGAGATATTCACACGACGACCCGCCACACACACCCTACCGACATGCGGGCGACGCCGCGCTCCACGACCTGTCTGTTGTACAGAAACCTGACGTGATTCCGATCTAGTCGACAACTAGATTATCAGCCTCATTAAATGTATCAGATTTGATTAAACCTTGTGGTTACATCTTAACATATCAGATCCCGACAGCTAATATTACAAAATCCTCATGGAGTCTGTGTGCTTGATGATGTTGTGGCCGAGGCTCCGGATCTTGTGGGGCGTGTCGTAGTAGTCGCTGGAGTCGGAGGAGTCGGGCTCGTGGCGGCGCACGCGGCGCACGCGCGTGTCCGAGTCGTAGCTGAGCGTGTGCGTGCTGCCGCGCCGCGAGCGGAACGACACGCGCTGCGGCGCCGGCGTGCTGCTCTGCACGTCGGACATGGACCTGATGTGTCTGCGGTACTTGGAGTCCTTCGTTAGCGGCGACAGCGTCAGCATCATCTCGCCCTGCGGCTCCGACGACCTGAAACGAGCGAAACCAATGTTTAATATAGGATCTCTGGCTTCAGTTTACATTCGCTACTTTTGCTTTAACAGAGGAAAAGTTTCGTTTGTATCGGCCGCGATGAGTGAACTCATTAGATAATTATGTTTGCGAGTGATGTATGTGGGATTGAATATAATTAGTTCGATAACTAGTGACGTCACTAGACAGTAGAAACGTTCACAGCAGCGAGTATTGGCTCGTGTTTACCCGCAGCGGCAGCGGTAACCGCTATAAATAGATTCACTTTATTATCAATTTCATTGTACAACAACGTCAATAACATTAATACTGAAACATTTATTTATAGTTAGTATATTTTAAGTGTAGATATATTATAAGTCAAGCTGATGTCTATATGGCATGTTGGCGTTTGCTCGAGTGTATTCTCTCAGGTGAAGTCGGTGCGGCCGTGGTGCGGCACCCACGAGTGTGCGCGAGGAATGGAAACATTCCGTCTGGAAATAGGTTTGACCTCTGTTGGCTTAATCTGCTCGAAAGAATAGACGTATAGGTAATAAACTGCGGCTCGACTAGACATCAATACGTAGTTTCGTTATAAAACGAATCGATATCCAAACTCCATTAAACGTTCTATAAAAAGAATTGATTACTTTACGAATTTAAATCAATGAGTGAGGCGGCGCGGCGTCGGCGAATAACGTTCAATTAATAAATCGAATAACTCAGCCGCATACTGATATCTCCTTGAGTTTTCTTTATATCCAAACAAAACGTGAAGGTCAAATGAAGCAACAGCAGTATAACTGAACTGAGCACACTCGCGCGGCGTGGTCGTGGTCGTGGTCGTGGGTGCTCACTGCTACTGTACGCAACACCGCGACCAATGTTGAAATGAACTCAACTGCAATGATATCGTGGCCTAGGTGTGGCTACTAATAATGAACTGCAATGATATCGTGGCCTAGGTGTGGCTACTAATAATGAACTGCAATGATATCGTGGCCTAGGTGTGGCTACTAATAATGAACTGCAATGATATCGTGGCCTAGGTGTGGCTACTAATAATGAACTGCAATGATATCGTGGCCTAGGTGTGGCTACTAATAATGAACTGCAATGATATCGTGGCCTAGGTGTGGCTACTAATAATGAACTGCAATGATATCGTGGCCTAGGTGTGGCTACTAATACATGTGAACGTTTGTGAACACGTTTGGAGCTTTGGATGTTTGTTAATAATCAATTATGCGTTCACGGTTCAACGGATTTGGATGAAACTTTGCACACAAATAAACGATATCCTGTATTTATATATAAATAAAAAGGATAATTATTATCTCAGTATGCGTTTCCGTGGCAAAAACTAGTTCACCTACAAAGTTAAATTAAATTATTTTGTACCACAATCATTTATTTTACTTTGCACATATACATTTTATTACATATTGGTAAGTATAACGAGTGATTCATAGAAATATCAATTATGATATTACAAGCTTTTGCCCGCAGCTTCGCTCGCGTTAATTTAGAATTTGACCATCAATATTCTGGTTGTACTCTGCTTGTAATAATATAATTCAATCATGATTCGAAAGACACGTGGCGCCATTTATTATCCTAAGAACGTTATTATTGTTTTCTTCGGGAACAGTAACTTTTTTCGGGATGAAAGGTAGTCTATGTCCGTTAAACAAACAAACAAACTCATTTTCGCTTTTATAATATTATAGTTAGGAGTTAGGATTAGGATTACCACTTTAAGCAGTACTGTAGATGTAAATGTATTTATTATGAAGCCTATCATTAGGATCGCGCTCACGTTTAGACGAGCACATGAGTCACTTTAACTCTCGTACGAATAACAAGCAATTAAGGGATTGTCTGCAATTTGACCGCAAAACGTACGGCTTGTATAGGTACTATCGACACATGAGAATAGTTGCTAGAGATATTACATAAAAGAAACCCTGACTTTCGTATGACTGTCCACGTCTGGCTGAATGGCCTCTTGCCTCCTTTGAGACCATTAACTTACTCCCACTATGATAATATTAAGGTATTAATTTGGTCTCTTGTAGGTAAACCTCTGAACTAAGCCGCATATGAGGCGGTTATATTATACTGTACAGGAAAAATTTCGCTTATGAAAGAAACACGAATGATGAACCTGAAACGATTAAGGTGTATGTATCTACTTAATGCAGCATAATATGTATTATTTTATAATAAGGAAACAAACGCTGACGCGGAAATAGTGTACGAGCTGACGGCGGCGTGTACTCTACTTGTTCAATAAACACGACCTTTGCGAGCGCGGGGCGATAAGCAGCACATGTGACCGCCGCGCTGGGGACGTGTTACATTGTGCTGTTCACGTACTCGCTCACATGTCATATGTGCGTGTATTGGAGACGACGCGATGGCGGTCAATATTATGTACTTATTATACAATCGCAATGATCACAATCAGACTTAATAAGTAAATAGTGCTACACAGATGTTAATAAATGAGTTCGCCGTCCGCGTCACTTGCCTATTTCCTTAGGTCCGCTTCATACTCATACAGTTTAATACCATTCATAATCATTCTTTATGTATCATCAATTCATCATCCTAACATTGTCATTTTTAATTAAGTATATAAGGGTCGGTCGACTTACTAATCGCACCGAAATTGATTAATTATTCGTTGTCCCCATCGATATACACATTATAATTATTTTAAGTGTTACTGTAAAGCAAACTCACTTGTATCTATACTATCCTACGCAGTCAGACAGTGAGAACTATAAAATTAAATAATTTGCGGCAAACCACCATAAATGTCATGTTCTTTCCCGTTGGAATGTTCCAGTGCTGACTCTTATTGTTAAATAGGCAATCCATATCGGTTGAAAACAGTGACGTATTGGAAATTGTAATATCGTCAATAATAATTGCAAACATACCTAAATATAATAAGTATAATATGAAACTTCATCATAAAGCCAGTATGTGTCCAGTCATACGCACGATTATCATTTTGTATACATTTACCTTGAATGCTATGTTTTTAAGGCTATTACCATATTAGATGAATATTAGTTCCAGTATTACGAAAGAATCATGGTTTTTACCTAAATGTTTTAGAAGGCGTCTTAGATTCCGACATATATATACAAAACTCAATTTTGTTCCATGTAAAGGTGCTATAAAAGTGTTGCAACTTTTAAAAAAATATTGATATGATTTATTTAACTAAATGGCAAAAATAATAATGCATTCCATTATTATGTATTCTTCAAAATAACCAATTAGTAATGACACACAGTGTATTATTTTGCCTTAGTTGCGGACATGCCAGTTTTATTTTTTTTCTTTATAGATTAAACCTTACTAAAGCATTGCAAAAAATACCCGTTTTGATATTTCACTTCATTTCGGAGATATAAATATCTTAGTGAAAGGTCACTGCCCTTCTTGAAAAAGTTTTTTGTCTGTATTTCTTGAATAAAGCGGATGTCAGTCTCTTGTAAAATACAAATTAATTATTGGTTTGAAATATATACAGTGTAAAAATTTCAAGTCTCTAACATCACAGGAACGAGAATAAATAATTATTTTGTTAATAAACGAAAAAAATATATATAAAATTAGCTATTTACGGGTCGCATTTTTTTTTTGTTTGCATAATATACTTACGTATAGTACCTTCAACTTGAGAAAATTCTAAATATGTATCTAGGGAGATCTCAAAGATATTGCGTTTCTAAGTTTTTTTTTAATTTCTATGGAAATAGGGTTGTTCTAAAGTAGTTAATATTTAAGTTGAATAGTTCAATCGATAAATCAATTATGCTAGCCAATGCCATTTAATTGACAACCTGGTGGCGTAGCGGGAGTGTAACCGACTGCCACGCTGAAGGTCGCGGGTTCCATGCCCGCTCTAGTCAAACATTTGTGTGCGTGAACATGGATGTTAGTTTGTCTTGGTCTGGGTGTTTCGATATGTAAGTATGTATGTTCATCCATATGTATAGTCCAGACACTATAGTCGATTTCAATCCCTTTGACTGGAAATATATACAAACCAAATTGATGTTAAAATTTGTTAAATTTATCACATAATTACTTACTAAATGGAATAAGTAACACATTTATCCATATTTTCAACGTTTTCACATGATATCTTTATGTATTTTAAAGCAATTGGCGTTTGATTAATAAATAATTATTTGATTTGAAAAATCTTAGACAAAAAATGAAGTTATATGTCAGATGAAAAAATATGTATAAATTATGATTGCATAAGGTTGTACGCCAAAAAAAATCGTTTATGACGTAACATTTTTAGTAATTGATTATTTAATCGAAATTTGTTCAACTAAAAGAAAGTTAAAATTAATTTGCAATAAAATAGGCAATAAAATAATTAAATAACATTAAAACAATAAAATAATTTAATAACATTTGCAATAAAATAATTAATCAACAAAACCTACATTTGGTCATTAATTTTATCTAGTATATGTATATAAATTTTGTGAATTTTGTTGGCCTTTATAAGTGTTAGTTTGTGGTAAATAACAGTGATCACTAATAATTACTAATTTATTCCTTAGGTTATTTTTTTAACAATGTAAAATTATAATATAATAATAATAATAATTTTTTTAATTGAAACCTTGTTACATTTTCACAATTATTAAACGATAATGACTACAGTAGTATAAACTGTGTCGTAGCCATTAACGCCCACATCCGGATATATTAAATAACTAAGGTTAGTAAGGATACAATTTTATTGCTTATTTTAAATAAATTTGTGCCTATATTGAGGATGACAGTGTGTTTGTAGGTGAGTGTATGTGAGTGTATATGTGTGTATTGTGTATATGTACATGTGTGTGTGTGTGTATATGTGTATGTGTGTGTGTGTGTGTCTGTGTTTATCGATATGTGTAGGTGTGTGTATATGTATGGGAGTAAGATGTGTTTGTTATTATGCTATGATGTCCTCACATCTATACTAATATTATAAAGCTGAAGAGTTTGTTTGTTTGTTTGTTTACTTGAACGCGCTAATCTCAAGAACTACTGGTCCGATTAGAAAAATTCTTTCAGTGTTAGATAGCCTATTTATCGAGGAAGGCTATAGGCTATATATCATCACGCTAAGATCAATAGGAGCGGAGCACTAATGAAGAATTTTTCAAAATCGGAGAGTATTTTTTCCTTTTGAGAGCTTCCGCTGCGTGCGCTGCGTAAACAGTCAAAGTTTCGCAAAAATCATGTATGACAGAATTGTTCCCCTTTAAAAGTTCTAAAAAAAAGTCCGCGACAGCATATGTCTATCTTTTAAGGTTAGCTCACTATAACCATTTTTATACTAACGAAATTTGTTCTAAAATAACGCATTATTTGCGAAGGTATTTTTATAAACATGATATTAATCCTTATCCAAATAAATACGTTATTCATCACAAGTATTTAATTTAAAACAAAATTTCCCTTTACATCATTCGATTTCAATGAATATCTTAGGAGATATAGCAGTTTTAAAATAACATCGCAGCAAAATAATTACCCATTACAGACATAGTACAAACGATGTTTCTCCTGGTTTATTCTGCGTGATTACTACTGGTTCGATTTGAAAAATTATTTTAGTGTTGGATAGCCTATTTATCGAGGAAGGCTATAGGCTATATAACATCTCGCTACGACCCACGGGGGCGGCGCAGTAACGATAAACGCGGGTGAAACCGCGGGAACATCTAGTTGTGTATAAGTTTGTGAAAGAAGCCACTCTGTTAGTTTTAGCTTAGATTTATTATAAGTCAAAGGATAGATTTTAAGCACCCTATTTATCTTATTGTAAAGTTTGGGGCTTAGATAGTAATATTGACGGGATGCCAGAGAAGTCCTGTGTGATTTAAAAGAACAGACTCTGTCAGATCTACGGTTATTTTTAATAAATTCTAGGTCATACGGAGTTTCAGTATGCTTACGCAAAATCACCTGCAGTATATATAATTGTCGTACCGTCAGCACCTTGCAGAGATTATAGAGAATAGACGTTGGGAATCTTCTAGGTTTACCAGTCATGACCTTGAGTATACATCTCTGGGCTCTCTCTAGACGCATCATTAACGTTTTATAACTACCACCCCAAGAGGTAATGCAATAGCCAATAATGTATTGAACTAGCGCATAATAGACCATCTTCATAGTGCTTAAATCTGTAGTATTTCTTAATTTTTTGAAAATATACACTAACTTTCTAGACCGAGTAGCAATTTGATCTATTTGATAATCCCAAGTTAATCTACTGTCAACTATTACACCAAGATATTTTATGTAGCTAGTACGAATATACCTTTCAAATGTTTTTTTTCTGTATATCTACTATATCCTGTTTGGTCAACTACAACATATAAGTTACAACAACAACATCGAATGATGGGCACAGTTATAGCGCGGTAAGATAAAATTGTAGCAGTGTTTATTTCATTTCTAAGTCTTTCGCTGCATCTAATCGCATCATTCGATTAGGTAATTAACATCTAGTGGGCCAGCGGCTCGCATGCGAGTCGGCACATTTGTACCCGTCGTCGACCAGCGGCTCGCATGCGAACCAGCAAAAGCGCGCGAAAACGTCGCCCGACGCCAGCGCTCAATATCGCATTTCAGCAAACTTCTCGTTCGAAACTGATTGCCTATTGGCTAAGGATGGATTAGGCTTGAATGACGCAACGCCACGAACAAATAAGAACGCCTCTAGACAGAAAAATAATATTAAAATATTCTAGAATGTTTTTAGTTGACGCGGAACGCCCGTAATGGCGGCTGTGCGATTTTTATGTCGTGAGTGTTGTGAATAAGTGTCTGTGTAATGGATTTCAGTTCTTGGAAGTACATTAAAACGTAAGTAATTGTTGTTCTATTTACTATTGTAATGATTCTAGTAGCAATAGCAATGTTTTAATAATGTTAACATTGTATAAAACTCAATACAAGATGGGAGGCGGCGCCTGCTTTTGTTTTTTTCTCCGTGTCATATTTATGCTATATTTATGCTAAACTTATAAAATTAGTATGTATTCTTATTGCAATTCTAATAAGATTAAGATATTTGTAAGTAATAATTTGTAAGTAATATTATAAAATATATCAAGAAATATGAATAATTTGACTCTAAAAAAACGGACCCTCTCTAAACAAAAAGCGGACTCTTGACCCGCAGTTTGACACGCTTTTTTCATTTTATTTTGCCTAAGGATGATATATGTGCTATACATTGTTAGAAAGGTATATTTTTCTACTTTTAGAAACAATATAACTAATAGTAAATTGTATTCTTTCTAGATATATAACACAAAGAGAATAATACCATTGATTTTTTCATAATTATTTGCCTATTTTCATAAAATGCCTTTTTAGATAGAATAATAAGTTGTATTTCTATATTTATTTATTTGATTATCATAGTTGAGTAGATTTCATACAATAAAAACGTAAAATTAACTATATCCACGCTTTAATTCGCTTAGGATGATTTTTTTAAAACATAAACGCAACGCAGCATTTTTTAAATAATGGCGGTTGTACTGTAATTTTCAAACGCTAAAATTATAACATTTTTTTTGGCAAGTCTAGTCACTATTTTATGTTTTTGTAAAGGAAATATCATAAGGTATTACGAAAATATAAATACGATAGGTTAAATATCATAATTTTATTTATATCAAGCACACAATGCACACGTATCATATGAGTCGTCATTTGTTTACATTATCTCATTTCAACCGGTCTAATAATATAAACAATTGAACACAAATGCTCTTGTTTATATTTTATTACGTAGCTGACATCATAACGAATTCTGTAGTACCATTTTTTTGATTCTACGAGCTATGAGTGGGTCGTAAAATTACCATTTTGGGAAACGGACGTTTTGGGAAGTTGTTGTTTTGAACCTAAAGGATATTATTAATTACTATTAATGCTAAACGCTTATGACATATCCTCGCCATCGGATTGAATTACTATTTCGTCACATAATATCCTTCATCGAAGATATATCACAAAACAAATGTACTGATCGAATTCCACCGTAAATATTTTTTTATATTGACTTTATCTTTCTGCACTATTTTCTATATAAACTTAAACTATATTATGTAAACTATGCACGTCACAATTTAAATCGGCAATTGCTAAAACCTGAGTCAAAAATAATGAATCACAATGAGTAATATTTCCATGAAGTAAGTATTGTATGTTGCTCACAGTTTTGATTGACAAACCTAGCCCATAATTTTAAAATTAAATATTTCCGTTATCCTGGGTGTGTTAGATCTGTTTTCTTTTTTATGGCGATAGTTATTATAGTGATCAACATTTAGGCATTAAAAAAAACGCGACCATAAAGAGAATCACCGGCAAAAAATTATTTACAAAATCATAGGGAAAAGAAATTCTCACCTGTGTGAGCAAGATTTTTAAAGTTTTTAAGAAAATAATGGTTCCTATAGTAAACACCTATCACACCTTAAAACATTTAGTGTAAAATTCAAATCCAAAAACGAGATATTGTGTTTCTATGGTTTTTAAGGACTTTTCTCGATTTAATTAATTTCTCTTAAACTATAGTAGTTTGAGCCGGCGGAGTTTTAATAAGGGTTTAGTTTGATTGTTAGCTTTCCAAAAAACACATAAAACGAGCATGTCCGCAACTAAGACAAAATAACACACTGTGTGACATAATGAATGATGTGTAGTTGCTGTACGTATACGTCAGGCTGCAAGCACGGCGCTATGCGGTAACTGTAAGAATAGCAATGACAACACACTAGGTGACAGTGTGCTCGACATTATAATAACGTAAATGAACTAATGCGTGAATTAATAATAATAATGGCTTGCCTTCACTGTCTAGCTGGAGTGGAAACCCAAGAGTGCTCTCGGTATGAGTCCTGAGGGCGCTCTTGGGTCCGGCTCAACGCAAGCCAGAGTCGGGACTGGCATGCGTTGGTCGGCCGGCCAGAAGGGCCGAGACTAACCAAGGATTATCCTTGAGTGGATCGATGGTGCATTCAGGAATAATCGTCAGTGGACAACATACCATACAAAGTACATCAAAGTGTTTAAAGGGCCTGTTACAGTGTTGGATATCTCTCAATATAAAAATAACAATATCATTTTTTGTGGCTTCGTAATAAAAAAAACTTTCTGAATATGATTATACTGTGTAACCCCTATAATTCTAACATTTTTTCATTTCAAGACGCAGCAAATCGATGTCAGGTAAAACGTTCTATAGAAACCTGTCATTGTTCTTTCTGCAAGAGGAAGTGATAAACACGAAGTTCAAAGATAACATAATTATTATGTTTTATGTAGGTACATAAAATATAGTAATTACGTTAGGTAGACCACGGTATACTCGATATAAAATACACGGTTTTGTTGTGACCTCTATTATATGATGTTATGGGCAGTTGTCTTTTGTAATGTACATTCTAATGCCTTATCATGCCAGCGGCTCAAGACTATCTGTGGTTATTGGAGGAGTCACATGATATTCTTCCGTGGTCAGCCTGCGGCTCCAGGAGTCAGTCAATCCGGCAGGTTGCGTGGTCGTCGCGACACACTGTTTCTTAAGTGCTTTATGAATATTGTCGCCGGCTTCGGCATGCCAACTCCGCTACGAAAATATAATTTAATTAATTTGTAGCAGAACATTGTAGTTGTATTTAAGATCAGTTTGACTGTCGCCATCAACAACGGCCATTCTAGTTAGATCATCTTCTAGACATTAATACCTACCTAGTGCAAGCATCTACCTAGTGCAAGCATCTACCTAGTGCAAGCATCTACCTAGTGCAAGCATCTACCTAGTGCAAGCATCTACCTAGTGCAAGCATCTAAAATAACAAATAAAATTGACACTACCGATAAGACATTCGGACTTCTGGCAATGTTCCAATAAATAAAAGAAAATGCGATCGTGATTTTAAGGAAAAGTAAAAATACAAATGTACAAACAATAGACAGGAAGTTAGTTAATAGTGTATCACCCTACACCCATACATCGGGTGTGGATAATAGGGTACTTCGTCGTTTGACACCACGAGTTATTGACACCACACATACTTGGAATGGAACACAGGTAGACCATGACGTGTTGGGTTTGTATCCCAGTATGCGTTCCCGTGGGATTCAGGCACTAGTGTACTCAGTACTGTATGAACGACGTAGGATGTCTTTTATATAATCGCAAATTGTTTAGTAAAGTAGAACAGTGTAGTGTTCTTTAAATACTACAGCAATGTTCTCATTGGGCTTTTAGTTCCGATTAGAAGCCTACGTCCATACTAACATGCTGTTAAAACTTGAATGATATGCTAGAGGTCAACATAAAAGTGAAGGCAGGTTGAATGATACTGAGCATCGTTTATTACTTGGAGCCACTGTACACAACGACGTGTAAGTAGGCAATGCGGGCGCGCACATAGGCGCCACGTCACACTTATATGATTATACCTACAAATATAAGCAAAACTGTGACAAATAAAAATAAACTAATTTCGGAGTCATCCATTAAGGCGAGGATTTCCGAGCGCTCAAATGTTTTAGGGCCCCCCGCTTCACCGGTTCGCGCGTACGCCGACGTCCATAATTACGATGAGTCGGGCGCTATGCTACTCGCGAGTGCCGGTGACGTAGGTAGGGTGGTGGCACCAATTATCGGCCGTGTCAACTTTTTTTGAACTTTGACTGCTTGTAATTTTTACGTTAATAGCTTAATTTGCTTTCTTGCAATGGCTTTTTTGGGTAGAGGGATACTGAAACTCGGTTTGGGTAGAACATTTCTAAGCTGTGGCACTAGTGCATTCTTCATAGGCGTGATAGTGATAGATAATACGATAATAATATTATTAAGTGTCCATGAAAACTACGTAAATATAACAATCAAACCGTATTCCATGTTTGGTAATAGTGTGGTAATAGTCAATATGATTATTGAATACTAGCTTCTGCCCGCGACTTCGTCCGCGTGGAATAGTTACTTTGGGCTAACGCTGACTTTAACCCGCGACTTCGTTATACTTAGTTAGCTGCGATGTTATTTTAAAACTGCGATATCTCCTAAGATATTCATTGAAATCGAATGATGTAAAGGGCAATTTTGTTTTAAATTAAATACTTGTGATGAATAACGTATTTATTTGGATAAGGATTAATATCATGTTTATAAAAACACCTTCGCAAATAATGCATTATTTTAGAACAAATTTGGTTAGCATAAAAAAGGTTATAGTGAGCCAACCTTAAAAGATAGACATATGCTGTCGCGGACTATTTTTTAGAACTTTTAAAGAGGATCAATTCTATAATACATGATTTTTGCGAAATTTTGAGAGTTTGAGAGCTGAAGAAGAACTTTGAGAGCTGAAGAGTTTATTTGTTTGTTTGCTTGAACGCGCTAACCTCAGAAACTACTGGTCCGATTTGAAAAATTCTATCAGTGTTAGATAGCCCATTTATCGAGGAAGGCTATAGGCTATATATAATCACGCTAAGATCAATAGGAACAAAGTACCAATGAAGAATGTTTCAAAATCGGAGGGTTTTTTTTCCTTTTGAGAGCTTCCGCTACGAGCGCTGGGTAAACAGTTACAGTTTCGCAAAAATCATGTATGACAGAATTGTTCCCCTTTAAAAGTTCTAAAAAAAGCCCATGACAACATATGTTTATCTTTTAAGGTTGGCTCACTATAACCTTTTTTATGCTAACCAAATTTATTCTAAAATAATGCATTATTTGCGAAGGTATTATTATAAACATGATATTAATCCTTATCCAAATAAATACGTTATTCATCACAAGTATTTAATTTAAAACAAAATTGCCCTTTACATCATTCGATTTCAATGAATATCTTAGTAGATATAGCAGTTTTAAAATAACGTCACAGCAAAATAATTACCATTACAGACATACAAACGATGTTTCTCCTGGTTTATTTTGCGTGATTTTAAATTAGCACTGTAGGTATATTTATAAAATGTTGTTCAATGGTTCTTATGTGGTTCGTGGATTTAACAAAGAAAGATTCAGCTCCTTTAAAATTGAATTATAGGTGCCTACGACCCACTCTCTCTCTTATGTGACGCAGACGAAGTTGCGCGGGTCAGCTATCTATACTAACATTATAAAGCTGAAGAGTTTGTTTGTTTGTTTGTTGGTTTGAACGCGCTAATCTCATAATAGCCTATTTATCGAGGAAGGCTATAGGCTATATAACATCACGCTACGACCCACGGGGGTGGCGCAGTAACGATAAACGCGGGTGAAACCGCGGGAACATCTAGTACCAAATAACATTACAACCCACGAGGGTGGTGCAGTAAACATAAATACCACAACGCGCAGGTATAACTGCGGATAATATTTGTATTTATTTAGGTAGGCAGGTACCTACCTATAAAATTCGCTCGTATTGCTTTTAGGCACATCTCACATTTTTGTTCCCGTATACCTACCTAATATAATAATAATGCTATAAAATAATGATTTAAGTCCTATACAAATATGATAGGTAGTGTTTAGTAATTTTCAAATAATAGGTAGGCAACCTACCTTTTACATTTGTTTAGTCTACGTAAGGCTAAAGATGGCAACCTACCTTTTACATTTGTTTAGCCTACGTAAGGCTAAAGATGACAACCTTGATTTTCTTTTATTTTATTGCCCATTTCTACACTCGTCATCTACAAATCAATAATGGACTTGCACTGGTAAGTGGTACCTAACTATGCTGTTGTTATCAAGGCCGTTATCTCGTGCAATAATCAAAACGATATTTTCAAAACTATGCTAATTATATACACTCTTATTACTAAAAATTTATAATACCTATTTACAAACTAAACCTAGATATAATATATTTATCAATAAGTGATGACATTCGTAACTGACGATAAAATTATTTGTAATTCTGCGGTGCGCTCTGCAAACTAGCGATACGTCCTGTTCCCATTACATCCCGCTCGGGAGTGCAAGCACAGAACATTTATACTCAAAGAGAAGAATGACAACTTCATACAAAATTTGTGAGGAAATTTTTCCTTAGCGTCTTGCGCCATCTTTTTGCAGCCCGCAAAAAATTAAACAAAATTATCGCGGGAAATTCAAAATTGGTGGTGTGTAGGTATATATATATATATGGGTATGTATATCTATTTGCTTGTCATTATTATGGGTTCAAAATTGGAAGCACTGTATTTTTCGAAGTTCCTTGAAGTTCACATTTAGATTTGTTATGTTATTGTACTTATTGTATAGAAATCTGCTTATTAATAAAATCAGCGTTCACATATTCAAAGAAAAACTTAATCGAAAAACACATTTTAGAGAGTTCAATAAATATGTACATAACTTTATTATAAAAGGTTTATTTGTGAAAAGAGCAATACATACAAATCTTACTATGTAAAACTCATATTGTAAAACAAAAACATGTAAAGTCACTTTCTCAATTTGAGTCTATATCTCTCAAAATAACACTTGATTTCACCAAAACAGTACAAAGGAGGAACAGGGTGCTCGACTCAACGTTTTTAATGCAGAAGAAATTAAAACTAGTTTATTTATCGAAAATAAATCGAAATTACAAGATAAACGGTGCGCAAGCGGTGGCAGACATTTTTCTTGTCGTGTTGCCAGTAAATGTCACGAAATTAATTGTAAATATTTATATATTGTATTATCTTTTTTATACTGAGATTAAGATATTTTGCTCTACTGTTTAATTATCAAAATATAATCCATAATTATTTCTAAGATTCTTTACATTGTATTTGTAATAAATTAAAATAAAAACATTTTTAAACTCAAGTGTATTTTTTCAGTGGTATCATTACAGCAGGAATTATATCGCTATTCTTGTTTTCCACTATCGTTATCTCTGTCGTGTCTAACAGCCCTCCAATCAAAATTTTGTAGAACAGAGTTGACGGACCCTGAGTGCAAGACGCTAGAGACTCTAGAGAGAGCACGGCGGCTAGTAGGAAATCATATGTTATTTTCGGTATTATATTTTTGTATATTATATAATGTATATTGTGATGCCCGAAAAATAACCGTTTTTATATGACCTTTCTTTTGGTATATTCTTGAAAATTCAATACCCAATATAACTCAAATAAAACACGAAAAATGCTTAAATCAGACCTATCTTCACGATTTTTTTCGATCGTATAAAATGTCAGTAATCGTGTTTCGAATGCCCGACAAATTAAGATCTAATGCTGTAAAATAACATATTTTTTCCAGAATTTAAATCTATGTTATTTACAAATAAAACGCGTTTAAGCACGCTAGATAACACTGTACTTTGGGAAATCCTCGCCTTAAATATTTAAGATAGGTAAGACTTGCTCTCGTACCTGTATCCTAGACGAGGTAGGCAGCTATGGCACGAACTTATGTTCAGCTTTATATTTAAAAGCACTCGGATATTATTGTCTATTGCTATCTATCGGACTTATACCCAGTCCCCGTATTATAGTTCTATTCTTGAGAATATCCGTTAAAAATATCCATAACATTTTGCCTGACTTGGGCATCGAAGCCGGGACATCATAATCAGACCAAAAGCATAAGCGTAGGCTTATATGTATGTATCTATATTAAGTACAAGTTTAAATTATATGTTAATTATTTAATTATGTCAGCAAAATAAAAATATTAAAATATATAGAAATAAATTATTTTAACCATTTTATGATTATAATAGAATATACATAGTTCGATTACTAAACTATTATTAAAAATGTATATATATTGGTTAAAAATACATTATAAGCCATAATTTGATTAATTACATAATTTAAGTAGGCATATTACTAAGAGATTAATAGTGCCCTCACACAAGACGCACTAATTAATAGCCGTAACTCTATTAATTTAACTGCTTCCGCGGCGCACGCGCGGGCGCGCGGCCGCCGCGGTAGTCAATGCGACTGCTGTGTCGGGCCAACAAACAGTTATTGGGTTTTTCAGTTAAGAAATCTCAATAGCAGCCCGGAGTTAGGAAGTTGGCGGTGTAAGACACCCCCGTGCCTCAGAAAGCACGTTGCGCCGTTGGGCCTGCGCCCGATCTCTCTCCAGTCTCCGGTCGTGTCGGATTACCGTCCCATCGGATCATGAAAGTTAGGGAACAGAGAGTGCACTTGTGTTTGCGCACACGCTTGTGCACTATAATATCTCCTGCGCAGATGGTCAGTCTCCGTTAAGACTGGCCGCCGCGCCGTGACCGTAATTCGGTCTGGAGGACATTATTTATTAATGTTATTAATAGTTTACATTACAGTATGTATGTATGGTAATTTCAACAACAAGGGAAATCTAATTTCAATTGAATATCAAATGTAAGTCTAATTGAGTACCGCGAAGTATCACTTGCCACTAAATATTACATAGTTACATCTGTACAGGGCAGACATTTTGAAAACTGATTTGGTGTCGCCTATTTGAGACTTGCTTAAAGCCTACAAGCCAAGGTACATTAAAATTTAAAAACTCACTCTCCACAGATAGATTTGACAGCTTTTAAATAATGCATACTTATTTGTCTAAATATATTTTCAATATTATTATTTATTACACTTAGTTTGTACCTGCCTATTATGTTTCAATATTTCTTTACCATTTAAGTATTTAAATTCGATTTAGAAATGTACTAGTAATGATAATTTGTGATTTATTCGGATCATTGTCACTAGTTCCACCGGTGATTATGGTTAGTTCCATGGGATTAGTGAGAACTTTTTGTCAGTAGTTCCATGGGCTTTGATACTGGAACTAGTGAAACAAAACTAAATTAGCCTCGTCTCACTAGTTCCGCCGTAATAAAATTGTTCCATGGGACTAGTGAGATTTTTTTTAGTAGTTCCATGGATAGTTCGGTGGAACTAGTGAGAATGATCCGTTGCGCACGAGTCGATCTAACTCAAACTAATTCAACACCTATGTGCGTAGGAATAAATAAATTAACATCTTTGGATATTTAAGCAGTTTACCTTTGCGAGCCAGTAGTAGCTACAAGTGCCGACCATTCGCACATTTCCATATATTAAAGTTCGACTGGTCGGTTGTTATTGAATATATTATAACAACTTCTTAAGTATTATAACAATTTAATTATTCTTAAGTCAGTTGACAAGTTTTATTTGTTTTACTGTGTCATACGGAGCAACTGTTTCTTTTTTATAAGTATCTACCTATGTGTTTTCAGGAGTAGGAACGGGTGGGTTCATGGCCTTAGGCCATATCGCCATGACACTATTATGGTGTTATTCAGTATTCGAAAGCCAACCTTGCAGAATGCTTATACCTGCTTTATTTGTAACCTTTATCTAGACTAATATTATAAAGCTGAAGAGTTTGTTTGTTTATTTGTTTGTTTGTTTGCTTGAACGCGCTAATCTCAGGAGCTACTGGTTCGAATTGAAAAATTCTTTTTAGTATTGGATAGCCCATTTATCGAGGAAGCTTATAGGTTATATAGCATCACGCTACGACCAATAGGAGCAGAGCAGCAATGAAAAATGTTGCAAAAACGGGGAAAATTCTCTTATATGAAACAGACAAAGTAGCGCGGGTCGGCTAGTAGATAATAAAATGCTTGGTCACTTGCAAATATTTTATTTTGAACATAATAAGGAACGGTGCCGGCGTTTGTCAGCCAAGCTCGACGAAGCCATGGTGAGCCTCCTGCCTCGCGTCGAGCACAGATCCAAGTATGTTAGATACCGCACGCGCACCGAACAAAGCGCGGCACGCGGCAGCTACAACTTTTCATTTAATTGCGTAAAATATAGACAGTCTCGAAGACTGAGCTACATACTATATTGCAAACTTGTTGGCACATCACCAGCTAAACAAGTCTTCACAAAAAGTAAAAGTGTGGCACAGACTTTCTGTCTCGCTTATTTAAAAATAAAGCCCGCGCGTGTTCCACTCAGCCACAGATAATATAATACTATACTAACTCAGCATTAAGAATAACTACTTATAGGTATAGTGCTACGTTTAATGAACGAATCATTTCATCTATACTAATATTATAAAGCTGAAGAGTTTGTTTGTTTATTTGAACGCGCTAATCACAGGAACTACTGGTTCGAATTGAAAAATTATTTTAGTGTTGGATAGTCCATTTATCGAGGAAGGTTATAGGCTATATAACCTCACGCTGCGACCCACGGGGGCAGCGCAGTAATCATAAATGCGGGTGAAACTGTGGGTGAAACTGCGGGCATATCTAGTACTAGATGTTCCCGCGGTTTCAACCGCGTTTATCGTTACTGCGCCGCCCCCGTGGGTCGTAGCGTGATGTTATATAGCCTATAGCCTTCCTCGATAAATAGGCTATCCAACATTAAAAGAATTTTTCAAATCGAACCAGTAGTAATCACGCAGAATAAACCAGGAGAAACATCGTTTGTACGATGTCTATAATAGGTAATTATTTTGCTGCAATGTTATTTTAAAACTGCGATATCTCCTAAGATATTCATTGAAATCGAATGATGTAAAGGGCACTTTAGTTTTAAATTAAATACTTGTGATTAATAACGTATTTATTTGGATAAGGATTAATATTATGTTTATAAAAATACCTTCGCAAATAATGCATTATTTTAGAATAAATTTGGTTAGCATAAAAAAGGTTATAGTGAGCCAACCTTAAAAGATAGACATATGCTGTCGCGGACTTTTTTTAGAACTGTTTAAGGGGAACAATTCTCTCATACATGATTTTTGCGAAACTTTAACTGTTTACGCAGCGCACGCAGCGGAAGCTCTCAAAAGGAAAAAAACCCTCCGATTTTGAAACATTCTTCATTGGTGCTCCGCTCCTATTGATCTTAGCGTGATGATATATAGCCTTCCTCGATAAATGGGCTATCTAACACTGAAAGAATTTTTAGTTCCTGAGATTAGCGCGTTCAAGCAAACAAACAAACTCTTCAGCTTTATAATATTAGTATAGATAAGTGAAAGACTGCTAACTACAGCTTTGCTTTCAAATATATCTAGAAGTTGCTGTCGATACTCGTCAATTTAATTTTCTTTGTGTTTAGCATAACTATGACACGTTCACAGCTCGTTGGGCATTAGATTGTTGCATACATACTTACTGGACTACCTGCTGCTAGTCGGATAGCAACCTTCCTCGTAAAGTGAGCTAGCTAGGACGGCTTTCCAAACTAATATCTTTACCGACGTATAGAACACCCAGATTCGAAGTAACTCTATGCGAGTGTTATCCTGTGTGATCAGTGGTGACAATTTGCTGTGTTACTATACAGAGCGCATACAACAAAATATCTGACATGAGAATCTGTAGGTGCTCCTGTACGAGTTGAGCGCTCATTATACAACAAAATATAATTCGAACGATGACATGAGTCTTATTCCGAGATTCACTCGATTGTATAAATAAATAAGTACCTATAAATTGTTTAAAACTAAGCTCTAGGTGATGTGCCAAAATACCAAATAGATTGTAGACGAAACAATATTGAATCGAAATGGACCGCGGTTTTATAACATCTATTTGTCTTTATAGACAATGAATTTATTTAACGGGCACGAATCATTTGTCTATGGTGAAAGATTTGCGCGCCAATAAATGACTACAAACAGGCAAAAGAACGTTATTCTAGAACTATTCAGTCATTAGTATGTGCAGCTCGTTTGATGTAAACATTAAAATAGTTTATATCTAGTCAGGCTAAAACATGATGAACCTGAATCAGACAATCATATTTTGTTCTTTGTTTATGAAAAAGCAAAAAACATCTTAGTATTTTAAACAAACAGGGTCTTGACATTTTGAATATTAAATAAACAAATGTTGTGTTTATTATTTTTAGCTCTGATCTTATGGCCAAACAGGTATTCATGAATCTTGCAAAGTAACAACGACAATACATTTGACAACAACCGCTGATGCGCTTTACGCGTAAGGCGGGAGGCGGGACTATGTCGCTGACTGTATTATCTAGGTATTATAATTCACGACTTGAATGGACTTGTATCGACTAGGTATTGTCTTAAATGTGTCTAGATTGTGTGACTAGTGGGGCTTCCTCTTTAGTACCTACCCAGTGGCTAGTAGGTACCTATGTCACTATGAGCTTCTGCGATATTTATTGTATAATATGTATACGCCAAACTACGCTGAGCTTCGCCAGTTATTATTTATCTACTTCGTAATATCCACGTAATAGGTGATTATAATCGTTTTTGTTAATGAGACCTTTAGCACTATTTAAATAATGTGAGTAACGTTAAATTGTTATTTTATTTGCCTTCCACGAATTACTTACTTATCCTCAAAATATGTTATATTTGTTTAGTTACAGATTTTATCGTAGTTGGTCGTTTTGTAATGTAAAACTTGTCATTGGCTCTCAAGTTTTTGTTTGGCTTAAACCATAGATATAATACACTCTTTTTTATATTTCTATGGCTTAAACCCAGGTACCCACTTGTAGCATTCAGTTATTAAGTAAGTACTTACTACAAACTAGACAACACAGCTGAAGTAATTTTTTGTAACACTCGTTAGAGTGCATGCTCTCTAATACGTGGTACATAATTATTAATTCAATGACTTATAGTATTACGTTATAACCTACATGAGTAAACTTTTGATGGATGGTTGAGAATGTTTTTGTGACCAATTTTTAGCAAATTACAACACAATGCCCTGAGTCGACAGATAAAACTTTAAACAGTTATGTTAACTGTTTATAGCGATTATGTATTATGATTGGAATTCGCGGAGTTTAAGCACAAGTGAGTCACCACCGACCGACTTCTTTCGCCATACAGAGCGCACCCATGATTCACATTTAGTTTACGAATTAAAAACAATATTCATTATTGAAAGTCGAACGGGTGCTAAATTTACAGCTTGCTAATTCAAATTATAGTTCTGAGAATAGCCGAGCCAATCGCGGTATCCCTTATTAATACGAGATTATTTGATAATTACCAATGACTCCGAATGATATACAAACACGTGACTGCGGGACTAGTAAATATAATAATCGTCAAGTTATCGTGGCTATTGTTGTAGATAATTAAACCATAAATAGAATTAATAATTAACAAGAAACAGCATTATGACCTCTTTTGAGACAGGGCCACTTAATCTGCACAAAACAAAACATTGAAACTTTGCAGCTGCAACTACGTCGAAGACCACTAGGTGGGTACTGGGCAGAACACAGAGTACCTGTCTAGTGAGAATATGTACACGAGTAGTGCCTAGTGCCTGCTCCCTCGAGGGGGCAGCTCGCAGTCGACACGTGTGGTCGCAGGTCGCACTACAGCACAGCAGGCCCTCGTGCTGCGCCGCCATCCATTCCGAGATCTTACGCACACCATTTGCATTTACTATTGCAACCGAGCCAGTGAGCATGGCGGTTGGCGATTGGCGAGTATTAAAAACATTAAATACTAATATATTTATTGTATTGTCATAAAGTAAGTAAGTTTTCTTAAAGATTCATGGTCTGAATCTGGTAAGATGCAGTTGCTGGGATTTGTCTCATGTAAATATTATACTGTATCGACCATGTCACAGAACTCGCTAAATAAATATATAACTAATACTTATTATACAATAAATCTATACTAATATTATAAACAGGACAGATTTGATTTTTGTATGTTTGTGTGTTGGTTGTTTGCAAGGATTTAAATCAAAATCTACTCGACCGATTTATTAAAATTATAATTACTTGACCATTAGAAACGCTCTACTATCAGTTATCAGCGAGTACATAGGTACACAGGCTATAAGGCTATGTTTTGTGTTTAAAAAGTACTGTTACTAACATAACTTCACCTAGTCTTATGTGAGCGAAGCCGCGGGCGAATGGCTAGTATTATATATAGCTTAACAAATAATTGACTAATAGGTACGTAATAATGTACGCAATATGCTTTAGTTACTGTACGAATATCCTTCTTTCCTCACTGCCTATTGCTAATATGAAACAACAACAAAACAACAAGAACCGTAGAGAAAACAAAATTGTGTCAGTCTTTGGGGGGGGACTGCCGATGCGCCGGCGCCGATTAAAGTGAAAACTTTAATACTTGATCATAAACACTTCTTTAAATAATGGTCGGATTCCTGATACTCTCTTAGGGGTTATTAAGGATGTCTGATATATTGTTAATATTCTAAAATAATTCAAAAATGGAAAGCGTGGAAGCGTGACGATGACGCGAGTTCTATGATGTATGTTCACCCGAGAAGTGCTCAACGCGCCTAAAGAAGTTTTCACTTCAAGAAGTAGTATAACTTAAAATGCACGTGGTCGACTGAAACAAAACATAACATACATATTGTTGTTGCTGTACCGGTCCGTCATATTGTGGAACACCAACTGACCGTCCAGCATGTAGCACACGCCCATGTATTGCGCTTCACATATACAATATGTACGTATGTGCTTATTAATGTCACACAAAAATAGGCGACGCCGACGGTGACGCGCGGCGCCATGCGCCAGTAAGTAGGTTCACAGAATTCGGGTTTGTTGTTCAATAACAGCTTTCAAATACGAGATGTTACCCAACCACAAGTACCAAAACTTCCTTATGTTATTTCATTACTGCATTACTCAACGTATTTACTGGAAATTGATTATTCCACATATCATTTTAGGTATAATCTTGATTGTGGCAAGATTGCTTTTCCATGATGGCGTATGATCTTAGCTTGTGTATATTAAGTAAACACAACAATTGTGGATGCCAAATACGATTGTCATTAAATTCAATTATTGACATTGTGTCGAGCTTGTAACGTTAACAAATACACGTCCGAGTCCGGATCAAGTTAACAGATAATCAAAGTGTACAGCGCTGAGCGCAATGATATTACTTCATTTACATACTTGTACAGGCTGTAACAGAAAGGTGTGGTCATATTTAAGGGTCACATAATATAGCCCATGTACAATGGAAAACCGCGAGAATTTAATTTGTATACATTATTTTCACGAAGATATTGAATTTTCTTTTAATATCAGCATATTCTAATCGATACGTAAACAACACTATGATACTGCATGCATACTAAATACTTTTTAAGTTTTGTTCACTTTTGCTATCTTAATAGCGCCATTGACCATTACCCCAGATGTGGATACTGTTACCTATTCAATGTTGAATGTTGACAATACAGCTCTAACATAGATCGGTGACCCCACAGTGCACAGATGTCGCACACTTGTAGTTGTTGTAACTCGTTTTGTATCGATATTTAAATATAACAAATAAATAAAATGTATGGTATTGTCATAAATGGGGTCAGGACACATAGGTTATTTATCAGATATACATAGCAACCCTAAAATATGACCACACCTTTCTGTTACACCCTGTATAAGTAATAACATCGTTACACTTTTCATTATTTAGTGATCATTCGTGGATACTTACAGATATGTGTAAGTATTTTACTTTGTTGACAGGATTTAACTTTGATATCTCAGTCGGTCTTTAAATGCAATACGTTCACCATCGGTCACATAGATACACACATACAAACGTATAGATATAACTCTCGGATATTATCGAGAGCCCTTCGTAGCCGGTTACTGACACATGTTTTCTTTAAATGGATTGAAGGTTGAACGCACTGGCGAACACAGACTGTATGTAAATGTTATGTAAACAACGACCACAGAACAAGAAATAGTCCTACCCTAACGCGCACTACGTTATGGCACGTTGCTTAGGCGTGCTGTTACATAACTAACAAGAACTATGCTCGTTGGACACCACCAGTCCACCAGTCCACCAGTCCACCAGTCCACCAGTCACCCCGCCCGCGCCAGCCACGCTCGCCGCTCGCGTACTGTGATCGCACGTAGTGTTGGCACCGACGCGAATGCTCTACGCCCGCGACGCACATGCTCACGTGCTACGCGCTCGTGGATCATACAAAGTTCTAGCTACTGCAGTGACAGGTGTCACTGCTGCGTACTCTTATATAACATTGGCAGCCCTCTTCTCTTATATGAAGAGAATGAGCTTCTGCATCACGTCGGGCGTCGCGCGTCGTCGTCTGTAAATTGTATTTTTTCAGCTAGAAATAGAGAAAAGTTTGTCGATACAAAGCTTTTCTACATCATATTTACCTTAATTGTAACTGATCAAGTGTTCTTATTACACTTCCTAAAATAAAGAAATAAAAATAAAATATAGGAACGGCATCGATATGCCGTTCCTATAATATGGTGTATAAAAGTTAAGAACGGAGCACTCTGGTCAACATTTTATAACGTATCAACACTGAATTGCTTTATGGCAACATTTTAAAAGTTTATTAGGAGATGTCATTGCAAGCATACAACACAAACAGTGTTTAGTAAGTCAGCCAATCAAGTTCAGGCGCTGATCCGGTTTGAGCTGATGCTTTAGCGAGACGCAAAGAACCGATTCAATAAAATCATTGACCTAATAGGAGATGTTCATAACATTAGAAGATCCGCCAAGGTAATTAAAAAAATTTACGTTTGCATCGTGTAAGCACGCAAGTTCGTACTCAGTGGCACCGAGCGAGGCGAGGACATAGCGCGTAGCTCTGAACTGAATCATGGAATTTAAACAACATACTGTTTACATCTACTACTTTATTATCTAAAACGACGTCAGATTCGTACACTAGCCGATTAGATGATTTTGTTATTGTAATCACTGCCTACAACTTAAAATGGCCCCGTCGCGCGTCGCCGCTACTAAAACGCGCGGATGATGCGGGTTGTACGTGCGGCACAACACGTGATCAAACATCGTCGCGAGCTCGCGACTCGTTATAAATGTACGAGTTCGCTTTAACATTATAACGTGTACGATGTGCGACCCGGGACTAACCACCAGCGACAGTACAGTTTGCTTGTAATAAAACAATCATGTGACTGTCTTGTGTGTCACTCAGTGTTCTGATAGGAATTACTCAGTACCAGCGCGGTGCAGGGCTCGGGACTCAGTCTATGTATCAAAGTTAAGCACAAAGGCGTTAATGAAATGTATTTATTATATGCACTTAAGCGTCGACTCATTAGTAGTCGTGTGGTGTAACTCAATGAACGTTAGTCTTCTAATACAAAGCTACGTAAGTACCTACATAAACAAATGATGCCATTACTTCCTAATACGGTGACGTACACGTTTTCTTGCTTCATCAATCAGAGGTCAATCTGTTTGTGATACAGTAGGTACTGTACTAACTTCATTGGATAGCACAGCCTCCCCGCTCACGAGACACGACTACAGATCTCTGAGGTAGTGCTTCCTTCATCTCATACATCCACATATTTATAGTTCTATACTTATCCACAAAGTAAGTCATTCATTAGGCTGGCCGCATACATTCGTTTTCCGTATTCGATTTCCTAACACGTAATTTCGATTCGGAATTCCGTGAGACTAGCGCACACGTTAGTTTTTCTTCATTCGGAATGTATACTGTCAGTACGGATAGTGATAGCGTAGTGAACGCACGTCGATGGAGGACGATGATTTATTAGCAATTGCATTTCAATAGTAAACAATTATAACAATATTTAACAGTTATTAACAATAATCAATCAAGATAAAGATTCATTTATTAAATCATTTCATTTATTTCGGGCTGCATAGGCCCATAGATAAATACCTTAACCTAAATTTACATATTATATAATTTTATAATACATACGACACCATCTAGCCCAAACTAAGCAGAGCTTGTGCTATGGATACTAGACAATGGATAAACATTACATATATACTTTTTTTATTGTTTTATAAATACATACATATTATACCTACATAGAAACACCCCGACCAAGACAAACATCCATATTCATGCATACAAATGTTTGACTTGTGCGGGAATCGAACCCGCCATCTCAGGCGTTGCAGTCGGTTACATTAACCACTACGCCATCGAGGCCGATTTGATGTTAGTAAATACACCTTAATACTATGTTAGTAAAACTTCACTTCGCACACTTAATACTAGTGCGCTCGGCTGGTACTTGTTCGCGGAAGCGACGGAATACCACGTCTTGCGGCCAAAAGCTTTCATCCAACACCTTGTGCAGGTAGCAGTCGGGTACGCGCACGACGACTACCTTTTAAAGTTGTCGTTGCGGCACGACTCCAGCAGCTGCACTCTCGGGACATACTTCAGCTTTTGGCACACGTACTTCGCGATGTCCTCCGCCTCAGTGGTGTAGTGCAGGCGCGAGATGTACACCGGCGTGTTCGGGGACGCGGCACGCACCTTCAGTTTGGGGTCCACAGGTGCCTTGCCACATCCGTTCTTAATGTTTCGCGACCGGCGCTTCCTCCGTTGCACCGTCACGAAACCATCCTCGATAGCCCGGTACGTTGCTTTTGTAGGCAAGGGCTTAGCAGGGGCGCTCGCAGTGACCGTGGGAACAGCTGTTCTTCCGATTTGCGCAGCAGAGCGGGGAGGAGCTGCGGGTGCGGGAGCGGGTCTGCATGACGCGGTTGCGGCACATAACGCCGGCTCAGCAGTCGGCGCCGGCGACAAAATCGCTGACGGATAACTTGTCGCCGATGTGTTGAGGCATGCACCTCGACGCATGTTCACATTGTTTACACGCGTCGGTGACCCAGTTATTGGCACAGACTTGCGCAACGCCTCTAGTTCGATGCGCAAATCTGCAACAGTGATCTCCGATGCACTCAACTTCATCTGCAGTTCTGCTAAACTTGCCTTTAAAAAGACGATGTATTTTAAAAGGCTAGTGACGTCGACGTGATCGAAAGTGACGGGAGGTAACTTGTGTAAGTCTCTCGCCACAAATATCGGCACGTCATCTGGATCGGTCTCTTTAAGCAGCGTTATGACGTCCTGCAGACTCTTCCTTGTCCCGTCACGTCGACGAGACACCATCTGGTCGCTCTTGTTCAGCAACCGGAACACCAGCTGCTTAGCAGCTGCAATCTCTTCCTCGCTAAAATTCGACGCGCAGATCTGGATGACGGATACCTCGTCCATCACGTCCAGCTTCTGCTGCATGAACGCCAGCAGTTCATTTGCCACGAGTGTGTCACTCATGGTAACACAAATAACGAGCGTCGGCTCGCGCCGCGCCTCACAATAATAATATTAATTATTATATTCGCTGCACACGTCCGCCTCAGAGCGTTACACACGAAGAATACTCAAAACAACATTAAATAAAACGATCATAATATTTATTATTTAATCGAAATTATGTGAATAGTGTGGACTATACCTCTTCAAATACCTGCTCCCAGGCCAAATCTATACTAATATAATAAAGCTGTAGAGTTTATTTATTTGTTTGAACGCGCTAATCTCAGGAACTACTGGTTCGATTTGAAAAATTATTTTAGTGTTGGATAGCCTATTTATCGAGAAAGGCTATAGGCTATATAACATCACGCTACGACCCAAGGGGGCGGCGCAGTAACGATAAACGCGGCTGAAACCGCGGGCACATCTAGTCTTTTATATCTCTGTTGTGCTAGTCCTTGTCATGTATATTCCACAAGCAATGGTAATTTTCAATAGACAATATTAATGTTTCTGCCTCACACATCTAGACACGCGGCAGCGTGTCAAGCCAAGTTCAAGCAAAGGAACTGGCTAGCCAGCGCCGAGTGTAACATTACACGAACCACTTGGTGCCACTTTTGACCCTTCTATAAATCAAAAACTCTTTAACATAAACACATAAAACTACGTGTGTTTAATTATATTCATAAGCACATCTAGAAGCCCAAATTTCATGAAGTTAGCTTAAAGGGTTATAAAGATATGAAGGTCAAGAAGTCGGAAATTTTAGCACTGACTGACTGACTGACTTACATATAATACCTAAATCTAACCTACTTCCAGATGACCTAGAAGGATAAAATTTGGAATCCAGCTCGGTAATTGTGTGTAAGCGTAGGAAAATATCTAAAACTAAAAAAAAGTTAAAAATAGGGGGATCCCCGTACAAAAAAAAATTTTTATTGTAGCGTTGGAACCACAGAAATAAATAGTAGGTTGGAACCGTTACAATCAGATATTTGAAACTATCCCAATATAATGTATTATTATATTTGTTATATAACAGAAATATAAAAATAAAGTTAAGTCAAAAAATAAGTGGTGTCCCTATACAAAAAACTTGTAATACGCGCTAAACAACCGGCCAACGGTGTGTCGTCGGCGCGGGCGCCGCACGGCACCACATAATTACACACAGAACAGAAGTAAATCTACATAAAAGCGCTCCAGAGCAACACATAAACATAGGCACCTCTTACGAATACCGATTTAGTTATTTATTGTTTTATTAAATTTATGTTCATCCTGCTTCTTTCTCAACGATGAATTAAATGATTGTCATACTATAACCACAAACGTTCTTCGTGCCTAAACCAGTATCAGTATAAAAGAAAAAACATTAAATCTCAATACCTGCCTAGTTTTCTGTACAAAAAGTAATGATATCCCACCAAAAACATAAATGTAAAAAAGGAGAGCCAAGTTCAATACAAAAATTATGCTTGGCTGTGGGCTTCGCCGCAAAAAGAATGGAGATCTAAATGAGTGCCAAGTGCTATGCAAAATCCAAATATGTATTTATAGGAACAAAATAACATTATGAACAAGTATACAACTCTATTTCTTTGCTTTATTGGATACCTATAACAATTGCTGTTATTTATAAATGTGAGATCTTAAAGTAGGTTAGATTTGACCTGGCCAGTTTTCATTACATCAGTCATTTTATAAAGTTATTCAACGTATATATATATATATATATATATTAATTCTGATAAAAACTGGCCAACTCTACTATTTATTTCTGTGGTTCATACTATTCACATAATTTCGTTTAAATATGTTTGTTTTATCTAATGTTGTTTTATTATTGTTGATAACTGTTAAATATTGTTATAATTGTTTACTATTGAAATGCAATTGCTTATAAATCATCGTCCTCCATCGACGTGCGTTCACTACGCTATCACTATCCGTACTGACAGTATACATTCCGAATGAAGAAAACGTTAGTTGTGCGCTAGTCTCACGGAATTCCGAAACGAGATTACGTGTTAGGAAATCGAATTCGGAAAACGTATGTATGCGGCCTGCTTTAAGCTTTTGACTTTGTTCGACTACGGTTAGTGGGAATTTCCTAACAAATAAACGGAACTATTTTACAAGCCGGCGGCGCGGGCAGCGGCGGCTATAGTACTCATGAGTTGTGGTCACATGACACGACGTGTCACGTGACGTATTGAACAGCAAGGCGCGAGGCGCAAGGATATCAACTAAGGTGCTAGACGAGCGTACTTGTTTATACTTCGTTATATACCTACTTATAATTATATGTATATGACCGAGATAAGTTAGTAGGTAAGTTTATTTCGAGAATTAGTTAGCTAATTGGTAGTGCCTATCAATATTGTTAAAGATAATTAAGCTGCAGTCAATTTATATATCAAATTGATAATTATTTTATTTAACGTTAAGTTGATAACCTTGGCAACAACAACTTGTTTAGGTACCTACTTTACAACTACAAATAATAAATAATATGTGCGGTGTGATACCTCATACCAGTCACACAACTTCATAATAACACGTCGCGGTCGTAGGTACCTAATGCCTAAAACGAATTGAGTGGATTAAATAAAAATAACAGATTGTGTGACGCGGGCGCCACAGGGTATAAATAAACTTGATGGTTTTGCTCCTTGACTTTCAAAGATCCCTCGCCCGTGCGTGTATATATATACTTACCTATGTATTGATGATATACTCTTATCTTGAATGCTCAGTTTAATTTATGATAATTATGTTTGTTGTACAAATTGGTACATGAGTTACATGACGCGATTATATTATTATTCAAATGATTCCTACATCAATCAAGTTATATTAAATGATTGATTTACTTAATGTAATATCTCCGACGAAATTGATTTGTATTAAATGTTTTAATTATAAGTATCAAAAATACGACAGTTCCCTTGCGTCCCTACGTCATCAATCTAGGACAATATTTGAGCCGAGTCTACTGCACTCAATTATTGTCCTAAATTGATGACGTCATTTATCATTGTCGAGCCAAAACCGCTGAGACTAATTTAATAAAATTGGTCAATATTGTCCTTTTATGACTTAAACACTGGCTAATATGGTATTTTCAAAATAAAGCCTCTAGAGCAGAGGTTCCGAGACTTTTTGTTTCATAGACCAGTATTAACATTTTGCTAGTACCGGTGGACCCCCTGCAGCTACATTTCTACCATATTCCTTTGCATTCGCATTTATATTGGTGAAGATCAAACAATTTCATGCAATTAAAAAATAGCTGAGCTTCTTAAAATATTATCTGCCTACATTCCGAGTCTCCCGAGGACCCCTAGGGGTCCACCTGGACCACTTTGGGAACTAAGGCTTCTTTGTTTCTCTTTCACGGGTATTTCCCTATCACATACAGAATACCCAGCCCTTGGGCCGGGTATTACCTATTTCTTTATAATAATTCTTCCATATTATTAGAAATGATGTCGATATTGACGGAAAGTGTTACCCCCTGTTGAATGAGTTATTATAATTTAGCTTTTTAAAGAATAAATGCTCCTTTGCAGCAGATAAGTATCGGCAGTGGGACAAACAGCTCAATATTGACAACGTTCTAAACATTCTGCTTATTGTGTTTAAACGTAACTACTTATTATTTTAAAACCTGTTCACATTGCACCGATTCAGCCATATTGACAAAATCTAAAATAGCTTGAACGAATCTTTATACAACTTATAGGTACCTACCTAACTGAACTACTAATCACCTACTCAAGACACAGTATTAGGGTCTCGTAGTCGTACTGTACCATGTCCGACATGTGAACCCTTATTATAAGTGAGTACCTAGGCTACTTTTTAGGCCGTTATTGAACACACAGAACGAGTAATTAAATATCACTCTAATTACGAAGCGATGCTGAATGTGCCTGTAGCGATACATTCAGTACCGATTCATGCACTGCGCACTGGTAGCTAGGTACAGAACACTCACATCTTACCCAAAGTCGTAGCCAGAGATACAATCCGTCCAGCAACTCCCAACACTATGTTTACAGTAAATGAAAGTAACGTGCATCTCTCTCATCTACCTAAACTACATAATAATCGTAGATTTCGGACATGGTTTCCTTTAGACATAAATATTATAGGCACCGCTTGTCATTTTAAAAATCATAATTTTAAGCGTTCGCTGGGTGTAATATGAAGTGCTGTTATCATAATGAACAGTTTGGACTGACCTCTCCTGTACGCTCGACGCGCTCGTCTCATGAACACAAAATAACAAATAAAAAGTATCATAACTGCGTCGTGTAACGTGTTACTCATGTACAATTATTGAGTGAATAAATAAAGCGACAGCCTTTTGTTTACACTTTACATACCCTCGATCACTTTGTTTACACTCTTTACAAATGCCAATGTATGAACACACACATGTATACACTCACGCCTGAATGTCTACGCGGGAGTAGGCAGTTTCAACAGACGTGATTTAGCTCCGACGCGCGGCGGACTGGTGGGCGACCATACCACCCTGGAGGTTGGCAAACGCCTCGCTGCTACTGAGTGTTTGGACATTGCCTAGTCCGGGACGAAGAGTACCTAAAGTAATGTTCGGGAATTGGGCTCGGAATGCAACCTTGTATGCTATAATATTAATGTAATATTTACCTGTAGGTACTTGTAATAGCTATAACAATGAAATTACACATTTATTTCATCTCATATTAAATATTTACCTGTGTTTTATGTGAGCAGGCATGCTAAATTAGATTAAACTCGGATAGTTTGTTTGTGCGATAAATAGTTGACAATGGAGCACGTTCTTATGTAGGTAGCTACGGAACTACTAACTACACAGAAATGACTGAAAGTGCGGGGTGCCTACACCGTGCTCCGGCCACTGTCTGACATGACCACATGACGTACGAACGCAAAATGACGACAATCAACCAATTATGTTCTACCCGTTCGCGGTTCGACCATCTACATATTTAGTTCGATGCCAACGGACTACGATTACATAGCAGACCACATCTAGCGTTTTACTATTGTTTGTATGTTGCTAGGGTCTGTGGTTCAGTTCAGTCAGGTCCTACTTGTTTATTTGTAAAATGCTGCGAAGCCAGCTCGGACACCTATAAGTTCTACAGATCTCTAGGTTCGTAGGTAATGCATGTGCCTAACAAATATTTAGCGCGTTTCAAACAGTCAAATATTGCTGACCTTCCTCTGCTGATCGCACTCAAACATAAGTAAATCTCGCCACCAATAATTTAGAACCAACGAGGAAGACTAAACTTTTTAATACGCTCATCAATAAGAGTTAAGACGAATGACGAACCTAGGTTGCATTCAATGTGGCTGCTTGTCATTGGCAAAGTACCGAAGAGTTAAGTGCCCCTGTGTAGCCAGCCGCAGCCGCACTCCACCTAATCTTGTGTACCTACCTACTATGACCTACGTATGAACTGTAGACGAATGGTGAAAGCAAGTCCACAGACGAAGCCCGCGCCCTTCAGTCAACGGAAAGCTACAATACATTATTTAATTGATTTTACTAATATCTAAACGAGGTTCAGATTATTGAACTTAGAGGTAGGTAATTAGTTAAGATAGGCCTTTGTTCTAGAACAAGTCTACATAATAATATAATTATGATGATCAGTGGGTCTATATGGAAGTTTCACTTTGTTAATTTAGATACAATATATTAATGCTAAACAAAAGATAGAGAGGCACCGACCAACGCGGTAACTACTGCCATTTAAGTGAAGCCGCGATAAACACTAAACAAGAGCCAAGGTCGATGGCATGCTAACATTCCATCAGGATTCCTCTTTCATGGGCTCATAACTCATTGAGTTCAGCTAAATTATTATGAATACTTAACTAATAAGACAAATAGCACAATCAGGTTATGAAATCCACCAATGATAAACTGTTTCCTTTCTGTGTCAGTAAATTTTATGAGTTGGCGGCTCCGGCTTATAGGTAAGTACCTAAGCAACTGTTTATTTTTTTGTAGGACTAACAAATCAGCTTATTTAATTTTGACACTGGCTTTTATTACCTATAGGCATACTTACCTATGTCTAATTTCAAACATATCGAGTGGCACTGAGGCAAACAAAAAATAAACACCAGTCTCAAAATATAATTTTGAAGCGCCTAATCTACGACTTAGGTATTTATTGCCATTTAAAAATTATTTAGGTACCTATTTGAGACTGCAATATTATTTTCCACAATTTATACGTAAGTATGTACTTGTACTTACTTATCACTACCAAAAAAAATTATGGCCATGGCTTTAAAATCTTTATGAAGCTGTGTTTGTCTTGACATCAATTTAAACCGGCATATCTAGTAAAGCAATTAATAATCTTAAAAAATAAGCAAGTACTTAAACATAAAACGTCATCACGGCGATACCAGAATGACTTCACATGAACGAAGCAAAATGAAAGATTAAAAACTGAGGAAATTTCTAGTAAAATTCTCTTATCTATCTATTAGGTATAAAGGCCATAATAGTTACTGGACTAGACCAACAAATATTTAATAGTTGGCAGTTTACATAACATAAACATGTTATGTAAGCAACATTCTCGCGAATATAATCTTGCTCACATGCCCGTTCTGCAATAGGTATTAAATTGATAGCCAACTGTGTTTCTACAATCTACTTATATCTCTGAATCGATTAAATACAATGTAGGTAAGTAGGTATAAACTGTACTCACTTTCCGGATAAGTAGTCGGAGATCTGGCTCACTTTCCAGAATATCTGGAAGAGCAGCATGAGCACCGTGTGGTTGATCCAGGTGTACAGCTTGTAGCAGCTGTCCATTGCGCCGGCGCCGCCCGGCTCGCGCTCCCACAACACCTTGGGAAATGAAACCTCACTCATCCGTCACACGTCTTTTGCAAGTGTAATATAAACCCACTAATTGTCGCGGTCGCGGTCGGCGCGAATCTCCGAATACTATTCAAATGTTGTCAAACAGTAACGAGTTCCCTCTCGGTCGGCTCGGCGGGAAACGTGCGGCGCGATCGAAGCACAAGGGTAGTTTGGCGCTCCGCGCTTATCAATCGAGCGGCTCTCGACTCTCGACCGAAAATAGCGACGATAATGGAGCGAGCGACGATAAGTCCGACCGCGCTCGAACGCTGGTGCACGCGAACTGGTGGCCATGAGAACGCCGCGACGACGACGGCTCGCCTCGGGCGAATGACGAAAGATGACTCAGTAGTCCAGTCAGTTCACACTTCACAGTTGTATCACGTTGTAGTACATATCGGCTATTTGTTTCTCTGCTCGGCTGGCGTGGAATGCAAGACAAGACAACACCCGTCCGAGTGCCTGCCGCCCGATCGACACAATATGTGTCAAAACAATAAAAACTTCGTACTTTTTGTGTCTCCCGTACCAAGACACTGAAGACACATACATAGTACTGTCGCATGTCGTCGTCGTAGCTACTACCTGGCGTTTTTGTTGTAAGTATACCCGAACAAATAGAATCGGGATATTATCGCTCAAGTAAATGTTATAGTTGCCGTAATAGAAGCTGGGTGTATGTTCATTAATTTAATTATTATCGGTTGATATGAATATGAAACGCCTCGTTGAAAATTCTTGGTACCTACATATATGGATCAATTTGATATAAATAAAAAGAGGGTAATGCAAATAACAAACAATGTGTATTTTATACGCCTCGTTTATATACATTTGAAGTAGGTACATAAGTAGGTAGGTACCTACAGTACACATATAGTTTCACGACGATCTCGTCGTTGTACGTGTATGTACACACGTGTTCGTATTTATTTTAGGTTCGTTAGATGTAGACTATGTAACGCCCTATCGCCTAGCCATTTACTACATTTTTCAATGTTTTATGGCGGTTGCATCTAATGCAATATAACATTTAAGTACAAAAGTAAACGATTTACATTATGTAACGATGTACCTCCTTATGTGAGCGCCTAACTCAACACTCGTTCGCGTCACTCTTTGCCAAGGACTTGTAGACACATGACATATTGGTAAAGACTAAAGATATAATTGACTGGAGTACTTCCACATCATGTTACCTAACATAATATATTATGTGGAAGATGACAAAATAGAATATATATAGGAATAAGTACATACTTAAGTTATTATTGCCGAACAATATGGATTAATTATTATTTTTAAATTAAACCTTTTGAATTTTCGTTTATGTAGTAATCATTGCACATTGGATATTTAACAAACGCTAATACAATGGGCTTATGGCCTAAAAACAGTTCAATGTGTACAACGTCTTACAGGTCTTTGACAGTTTGATCGTTACGGACGAAATACGTCACAAGGTTGGTTGTGATTGTGAACCAATACTTGGGCAATGGCCACATTTAAATGCGGGACCATTCGTTCCGTCCGTTCTGTCGTTTTCAAGTAGAAAGAAAGAAAGAAAACATTGTTTATTGCCACAAATACTAACTACATAATTTTCTTAAAAAAAAAACAACAAGACTAGGTATTAATATTGTGACATTGTGGTCTCCATTCAGCTTTGATGTTCCAATCTTTTTCTCCCTAGCTTTTATTATTCCCAAGTCATTTGGGGTCGGTTTTCTAGTCTAACCGGATTTGACTGGATATCAGTTTTTACACGGATCGGCTGCCACCTGACCTCCGCAACCCGGAGGCTAACGATACCCTAAGGCTAGACCAGTGTCAAGATATTAGAGGGCACTGACTTCATAGTAACGACTGCCATAGATGTTCCTGGCAGCAGTGCCGGATTAACCACGTAGCAAGAGTAGCAATTTCTACGGGCCCCGCGCGAAAGGGGGCCCCGCTTATTTAAGCCCACTCATCTCTGCCTGAGCGTAATTTTTTGAGTGAAACTTATTACTTAAGATGTGGTATATTGAATTTACTTGATGTCACAACAACGTGAAATGTTACAATTTTTCCTACTAAGACAATCTACGTCAGACAATCGATAACCGACTATTTCCTTGGCGTAAATAAAACACCGAATTTCATACGGTAAACGCACAAGTTCTACAAAAAGTCGCTCGTATAAATGTGTAGAATTTTAGCTGACGTATGCAAGCACTCTTACCCGAAAGAATTTGCTACGGGCAACGACGGCAGCTGGGACCGACGGCTTAATGTGCTCTCCGAGGCACGGAGCAAGCGATAATTGTCAATCAATACGCACATAATTTCGAAAAGTCATATAATTTCCGAAAGTCAGAAACACAACAGTAGGAATACTGGTATTTCACGTCGATATTCTGTGAGAGGGTAGTCCTTCCGCGGTCGAGCCGGCCCATTCATGCTGAAATCAGTGAGGCTCTACTACTCATACAGATCAAGCTAAATAAGCGTGGTAAAATAGAAGACAACGAGGTGTTTGCTTAAGCCTACAGGCCGGTTGTAGAAAGTGCGTTCGCTTTTAAGATCGTCGCCAAACAATCTTGTGGTGCTTTTCTTTTGTTAGTGGGGTTTATCGGTTCCTTCTTTAAAACCCTTAAGGAGACGCTGTAATTGCATCAGGCATCCAGTATGTTCATAAATCATATATGCAAAATCAAACAATAGTAGGGATTTGAAATATGAAGACTCATTTTAGAGGACAAATTAAAGTCTTTAATGACAGCAATTCATAAAATAATCGCGTCGCAAGAAGATATAAAGTGGTACTATAAAATGTAATATCTTAATTAAACTTTAGCTGTGTATACAATTTACACAAACGTTCGAGTCTTGACACTGTTTATCTCGAGTATCCATGTAAGGCTATATCCACAAAGTGGGTGCGCTATGAGAGTGAACCCGCGGCGCGGCGAGGTGTTCGTGAATAAGGTCGTCCGTGCCCAAGGTTGCCAAGGTGCCCGAGGGCCGCGCGCGCGGGGGTCAACGCTCCTTCCGCTTCCGAACCGCTGTACACCTGCACATATTATGTGTATCAATTATTTATGTATACACACTAGCCCTAAAGGGTACAACACTCGATGAGCTGGTGTCGGTCGGAGTTCGAGTCGAATACCAATCATCGAGGTCGTCGTAACAATTCATAAGTCTCTTTAAAGGCAGAAAGAGGCACAAAATCTATTATTTGTTAATACCGGAGAAGTGTAAGTCTGTTCTACATGTCATGCACGCTTACAATCACCATGCTCACCCAAAGCTAAGATGTGGAGCCGGTGAGATGGATGTTGGCATGAACCCGACAGCCATTTGGTTTTGTAGTCACGGTACCAATATTACACATTTTAACGTGCAAGTAGATTTGTAGTCACGGTACCAATATTGCACATTTTAACGTGCAAGTAGAGTTGTAGTCACGGTACCAATATTGCACATTTTAACTTGCAAGTAGATTTGTAGTCACGGTACCAATATTGCACATTTTAACTTGCAAGTAGATTTGTAGTCACGGTACCAATATTGCACATTTTAACGTGCAAGTAGATTTGTAGTCACGGTACCAATATTGCACATTTTAACGTGCAAGTAGATTTGTAGTCACGGTACCAATATTGCACATTTTAACGTGCAAGTAGATTTGTAGTCACGGTACCAATATTGCACATTTTAACGTGCAAGTAGAGTTGTAGTCACGGTACCAATATTGCACATTTTAACGTGCAAGTAGATTTGTAGTCACGGTACCAATATTGCACATTTTAACGTGCAAGTAGATTTGTAGTCATGGTACCAATATTGCACATTTTAACGTGCAAGTAGATTTGTAGTCACGGTACCAATATTGCACATTTTAACGTGCAAGTAGAGTTGTAGTCACGGTACCAATATTGCACATTTTAACGTGCAAGTAGATTTGTAGTCACGGTACCAATATTGCACATTTTAACGTGCAAGTAGATTTGTAGTCATGGTACCAATATTGCACATTTTAACGTGCAAGTAGATTTGTAGTCACGGTACCAATATTGCACATTTTAACGTGCAAGTAGATTTGTAGTCACGGTACCAATATTGCACATTTTAACGTGCAAGTAGAGTTGTAGTCACGGTACCAATATTGCACATTTTAACGTGCAAGTAGATTTGTAGTCACGGTACCAATATTGCACATTTTAACGTGCAAGTAGATTTGTAGTCACGGTACCAATATTGCACATTTTAACGTGCAAGTAGATTTGTAGTCACGGTACCAATATTGCACATTTTAACGTGCAAGTAGATTTGTAGTCACGGTACCAATATTGCACATTTTAACGTGCAAGTAGATTTGTAGTCACGGTACCAATATTGCACATTTTAACGTGCAAGTAGATTTGTAGTCACGGTACCAATATTGCACATTTTAACGTGCAAGTAGATTTGTAGTCACGGTACCAATATTGCACATTTTAACGTGCAAGTAGATTTGTAGTCACGGTACCAATATTGCACATTTTAACGTGCAAGTAGATTTGTAGTCACGGTACCAATATTGCACATTTTAACGTGCAAGTAGATTTGTAGTCACGGTACCAATATTGCACATTTTAACGTGCAAGTAGATTTGTAGTCACGGTACCAATATTGCACATTTTAACGTGCAAGTAGATTTGTAGTCACGGTACCAATATTGCACATTTTAACGTGCAAGTAGATTTGTAGTCACGGTGGTACCAATATTGCACATTTTAACGTGCAAGTAGATTTGTAGTCACGGTACCAATATTGCACATTTTAACGTGCAAGTAGATTTGTAGTCACGGTACCAATATTGCACATTTTAACGTGCAAGTAGATTTGTAGTCACGGTACCAATATTGCACATTTTAACGTGCAAGTAGATTTGTAGTCACGGTGGTACCAATATTGCACATTTTAACGTGCAAGTAGATTTGTAGTCACGGTACCAATATTGCACATTTTAACGTGCAAGTAGATTTGTAGTCACGGTACCAATATTGCACATTTTAACGTGCAAGTAGATTTGTAGTCACGGTGGTACCAATATTGCACATTTTAACGTGCAAGTAGATTTCCATACGTATACCGTAGAGTATCACGCCTATATTTCTAATTGTAAAGCAGCATTACTTGGATATAACCAAACCGTGACCAGATTATAAGGTCAATTCAAAACTAATCCTTACTATCCTTATCCTTACTAATATTATAAATTCGAAAGTAACTCTGTCTGTCTATCTGTCTGTCTGTCTGTCTGTTACCTTTTCACGGCTAAACCACTCAACCGATTTGGATGAAATTTGGCACAGATAATATATAGTTTAAAACCTGGGGAAGGACATAAGCTACTTTTTATTGATGTAGGTAGCACGCGGGCGGCGCCGCGCGCAAAAGCTAGTAAGTAATAATACCTTTATTAAAATGAATGAAACGGAATAACTTTGTTAAAATAGCAGACCAATAACACATTTGGCTGGTTGTAGTAATATAATATTATTCTCTGTAGGCAAAATAATACACATAGGCGTGCACTGCGTGCAGTCAGCCAGTTATTACAAGGTATCTTTAACCTGTCAACTATCAATATCGTTGCGTAATCTCTTCAGTGTGATAGTGTATGTGGCCAATCGCACCGACCGACGCGACCGACGCGACCGACGCGACCGACGCGCGTTCACTCACATGCTGCTCTCGCGACGCGACGCTCTCTCTACGAATGTGTTTGTAGTACTGTTGGTAGTGTTCTTATCATTATCATATAAATATTACGATACAACATTGTTGAACTTACCCAAAATATTTCCATTTACACTTATTTGTTTAAATATCTCGTTACGAAGAATTTAAATAAATAAACATATCTATACCTACTAATATTATAAAGCTGAAGAGTTTGTTTGTTTGAACGCGCTAATCTCAGGAACGACTGGTTCGAAATGAAAAATTCTTTTAATGTTGGATAGCCCATTTATCGAGGAAGGCTATAGGCTATATAACATCACGCTACGACAAATAGGAGCGGAGCAGCAATGAAAAATGTTTCAAAAACTGGGAAAATTATCTTATATGAAGCAGACCAAGTTGCGCGGGTCAGCTAGTTACTCATAATATTGTTTTGTTTGTTCACGACACGACGACGCGACGACGCGACGACGCGGACGGCGACGCCACACTAAGTGCAGACTGCGGCGTCGCGCGTCGCGCGTCGTCTCACCGGGACTGGGCTTCGCCGCTCTCGTCAGAAGGAAGTACCTATAACAAAGTTAAAAAATTAAACAAAATTAATTTAAAATGTTATAAATTTAAAAACAAACACTTTGTTTTTAAATCTCACCAGGTTGTCTTGGTAAAAGTATACACCACAATACTTAAAATGCGATTGACGTTTTACAAATTTTCACTCGACTATACCATTCTAATCCTAATCTTATCTAATATTATAAATGCGAATGTGAGTTTGTTTGTTAGTTACGCTCTCACACCTGAACTACTCGACCGATCTCATCATTAAATTTCGCATATACACGTTGTCAGGGAAAAAGAAAAGGACGTAGGTTACCTACCTTTCATCCAGAATAAAGCACTGTGGCTAATCTATCCTAACCGACCAAGGCATGGAATTCTCTGCCAAGGCACGTGTTTCCTTCTTCCTTCAATCCTGGGTTCTTTAAGCGGGGCGTGAAAAAGCATCTTCTCAGGCCGTCAAAGTAGAGACCTCAACATCGCCTCGGCCACTGCTCTTAGACCACACGACTGCTTAACATCAGGTGGAGTGTGGTCATTTTGACGAGCAAAAAAAAAAAAAAAAAAACCGACACCTAAGCGAGCGACGCCGCGGGCTGAGCCTAGGCATGCGCGAACATTCGCATATGTTTGTAGACGTAGCCCGGCTTCGACAAACAAACAAACAAACTCACATGAGTTTGTTTGTTTATTTGTTTGTTACGTTTCCACGCCTTCACCGTTCCACCGATCATCATGAAATTTGCCATACACGTTGTCAGGGGAACAAAAAAGGACATAGGGTACCATTTATCCAGATCAGAGGTTCCCAGACTTTTTTCTCATAGACTACTTATAAAATGTAGCTGGTTCCGGTGGACACCCTGCAAGTTCATGCTAGTAAAAAAATTTATTTCCAACATTTTAGTTCTTCACTATCGAAAGCAAATAAAATTTTCGTGGATCCCATCGTGGATCTTACGAATTGTGCACCCCCTTTTTTGTCACGCCAACGTAGACCCCTGGGGGTCCACCTGGACCACTTTGGGAACTAATGATCCAGACAAAACTTACTTACTAACCTAACCTAACCTACATTTAGGCAAGTCAAGCCGCGGGCAAAATCTAGTACTTATGTAATAATATCTCTATCTATACTAATATTTTATAGCTCCAGAGTTTGTTTGTTTGTTTGGTTGTACGCGCTAACCTTCAGGAACTACTGGTTCGAATTGAAAAATTATTTAAGTATTGGATAGCTCATTTATCGAGGAAAGCTATAGGCTATATAACATCACGCTGCGACCCATGGGAGCGGTGCAGAAACTATAAACGCAGGTGAAACAGCGGGCACATCTAGTGTGTAATAGGTACTTTTGAATCAGAAACCCAATTCCCAACTAATATTATAAATTCGAATGTGAGTTTGTTTATTTGTTACGCTTATGCGTCATAACTACTCGCCCGATCATTCTGATATTTCGCTAATACGTTGTCAGGGGTCAGGGGCACAGGCAATGGCAGGCTATTAGCCAAAACAAGGATCTGCTCCCGAGGGATAGCTAGTAAATGTTTATATGCGACCTACGTACGTACCTATACACAATGTGCGAACGAACATCGTGTGGCTAGTACCTGTTATTAGCCTTCAGGTAGGCTTTCATCCAGGTTCCACAATACAAACACCAGACGATTCTACCAAACACACACGTTGTCACATGGTGTTCAGAGGGATTTGATTTCAATAGCACATCCAATGTCTCTATGTCATGTAGTAAGTAAGTATGCAGTAGTTGTCTTATATGTCTAGGTACCTATCGTTCTAGAGACATACATACATGCATACGTAATATATGTTGTATCGTTCACAGTCAACATCCAATACTAAGTCTATTGTAAAGTACAAATGACGTAAACACTAATTACAGTGCATTTCAAATACGAAGTCCCATTTGACAGATGATCGTTGAACAGTACAGATAGTTAAGAGACCGTTTCAATCGACACATCACGAAATCGATTAGGTACGTATTATAACACCGAAATTTCATAATAACTATGACTGAAATACCGACGTCCAAAACAACGAAATTCAAAATACCGAAAGTTTTAAATGCCGATAGCCGTTATATCGAAACATAAAATACCGATGTCCAAATGCCCGAAAGGATGAAACCCCGAATGGACAAAATGACAATCATACGTATAATTAGGAAGAAAAGGAGCACGTTATTACAAAAAATATACCTAATTTTTATTCCTCAGTTCTATGGTAGAACTAATGGGAGTTATGGACGGAGCCCCGCCAAGCGGGGCTCCTATTTCTGGGTGTGTTTACAAAAGAGAACCTAACACAACCTACCGCTTCCGAGTCGGAATCTTCGGGATTTTAAGCTTCGGGATATGGATCTTCGGGATTTTAACCTTTCGGGCAAATGAACTTTCGGGATTTAAAACTTTCGGCCAAACAATCATTCGGCGTTTAATTTTTCGGGATTTTGCAATAGGTATTTTAAAATACGGTCTTTTGAATTTCGGTATTGTAATACGTACCCAATCGATTACCGATTAACTTTCCAAACAAATTGCAATCGTAGGTTTAGAACCGATACAAAAATGATAGAAACAAAAAAACAAAAACGGAGTCCATCTAAGTTTGACATATCGAAAGAATAGTTACATCAAAGTTATATATAATTAACGTGTTTCATTGTAAAAAGAAATCTGGTCTTATCCTTGATTGATTCCTAGTATCAGTATCGCATACTTACTCCAAACTTAGTATAAGGTTGAAGTAGATGTGGTATAACAGATTATGATTTTCAAGACGACTAATCGTTAAAGACTGGGATATTTAAACCACACGTCCAATAAACCATATTTAAACCACACGTCCAATATACCATATTTAAACCACACGTCCAATAAAGCATCTTCAAATCCATTTTTTGATCAAAATATATATTCAGGGTTTGCAGAATGGGATTTAAGGTACGTTGCAACGTAATAATAATTAAAACCAAATACAAATTTACAAAGGTATTTCTCGGACAATTGTTTTTACCTTTTTTTAATTAGTTCGATTTTATCCGATTCATAATGTCGCGTCACTATGACTGAAAGTAAAAATAACATCTTAGTACGTAACCATGGTATTGTATTAAAATGTTATTTTATTTTAATGTTTAAGTTATTTAAGACTAATATCAATATAGATTATTAGTTGATTATGTTTGTGAAACAATTACATAATGTTTTGTATAGATTCTAATTATTTTTAAATGGTCTTTAGTACCATAAGTAATCATTGTTTATTTTAGCAATTTATATGAAATGTGCAGAATTGAAGTGTCAAAAGGGACTTGAAACAGACTACGGCTAGGTCACCTTTATTTTTTGTTTTCGTGCACCTAAAATGCTTACAATGCACAAAACCAACAAGATACAGTATAATGATTACATAATATTATAAGAAAGCGAAGTAACAGACCTTGTGACCTGTATAACAAGGAAATGGTGAATCGATCAAAATCAAACGCTATTAACTGCCACAGGCTACTGCGTGCTAGTGGTGCAGGTGCCTATAGGTGGCCAGTTGTCCTAGTACTACACTGGCCCGCTGTTTGTTTGTCGCGAGTGGCTGTCGATCGCAGTCGCAGCTCGCGAACGAAACAAGCGTCAAGTTGAATCAATTCAATATTTAATTATCGTATCGAAGTTACTCCAAAACGAGAATATAGCAAGGTAGGCATGAAATGTGCAATACTCAGTTTTTTAACAAATACTCTAATTTCAGGACCTACAATCAACCTATATTTGCTGAATGCTATAATCTTTGTTAAGATTTATTCTTTAAAACACGCCCAGTCCAAAACTACACTCCAATCTAGTTCATTTATTTAAAGAAAAAACAAAGAAACCTATTTATTAGTCACAGTATTCTTTCTTTTTATTGTTCGAAGCTAAAGTTCTGCCAACCTTGACCTCTCCGACCTTCCTATGCGTTTGATAGAGTCACCTTACACTCCGCACTCCCTGTTTCCAAAGACAGTAAGTCGGTAAATCATTGTTATGACGGTATCGGGCAATTCCTTTTTAATTCGAAATATATTTATATTGATCATTGGCGAGTGGTGACAGTTGAAGTAACTTGGCGAGTGGCGAGTGGCGAGTGGCGAGTGGCGAGCAGCTGTTACGTGACTGGAGCTGCGCAACGTCACGAAAGCGCAGCGAGGGCTGCGCGCTGCGGCACGAAGTATCACCAGTTATTAAGCGAACGATATTAGATATTAGGTTCCAGTTATTGCACAATACTTCGTTCATCGATGTCTACTTAACAATTCAATTACCTACATCGCAGTTGTTGCCGTGGCCATATACGGCTTGTGTGACGACTGTTTCGGATTTATATGTTAAAGCAATATGTCAGGATTCAATCCACGGATATCATTTAGATTATAGTAATTTTGTTGCATGTTTCAAAGAATCTTTATTGTAAATGTTTCAAAGAATACTTATTGTAATTGTTTTCGAGTAGGTACCTACAACAAACAGACATAAATAATGACCAATTGAAAAAGTACGTGAAAGGCAAACAATATAGGTACCTACTAAATTATGTATACGTCGAGCTTATACGATACACCTTGTCGTGTAACGTGAGCTTACGATACATCGAATGATGTGTGTCGCAGGTTCGCAGGTCGGTCGTGGCTAGTGGCACTGGCCTGGCACCTGAGTACCGCTTATCTACTCAAGTGTAGTGGTGCGTTCGATGCCCACATTACCCACAATAGCTGCATCAGTATGTAATGTATCCATCTCGTGTCGCCTGTCCCGGGCCATGCTGCGACCGCGCCGCGCTGTGTTCAACTTGATCTCATTACACAATCACTTTGCTATTGTTAGTTATAAATACAAGTTGATTTCATTTAGTATTGAGCAAGTTTCGGTACGTTATCCACGTCCGATACATTTTATATTTTCCTTTAGCTCTACTCCGGTGCCTCCCCGAACGATGAGGCATGGCGCTCATTTGTGTGACACATTTCGCAGCACTGCACACTGGACCAACGAGGCAACTGACTCGTTTATTTATCATTCCGTGTGCCATCAGCCCATAATTTTCAACGTGTTTATTAATTGTATAACTATGCAAGTACGTTTCAGATCGTACATAGAAAGCGCGCTCGAGCAACGCACACCTAGACATCGCTCACGGACACGATATTTCGGACCCGTTGGGAACAGTGCGAGCGCGAGTGCCACCATCCGCTTAAGACGACGTGTCTGTAAGCTTTTTTGTGCAAAAATGGAGCAACAAAAAAACGTTATTATAACTGTTCCGTGGACGGTTGTTTAAATTCAACATTAAACGGTGAATTATTGTCGTTTTTTAAGCTACCAGTTGTTTCAGAGAGGTAAGTAGGCACGGCCAGATCTGATCACTCGGAGGGAGGAATGCGGTTGAGAAAGCTCGCGTTACAGTCAGGACAGTCATACAGCGCGCAGCGTTGTACGAAACAGAGAGCAGTCGCCCCGGCCCCGTGGAAGCTAACACGGCCAGATCTTATCACTCGGAGGGAGGAATGCGGTTGAGAAAGCTCGCGTTACAGTCAGGACAGTCATACAGCGCACAGCGTTGTACGAATCAGAGAGCAGTCGCCCCGGCCCCGTGGAAGCTAACACGGCCAGATCTTATCACTCGGAGGGAGGAATGCGGTTGAGAAAGCTCGCGTTACAGTCAGGACAGTCATACAGCGCGCAGCGTTGTACGAAACAGAGAGCAGTCGCCCCGGCCCCGTGGAAGCTAACACGGCCAGATCTTATCACTCGGAGGGAGGAATGCGGTTGAGAAAGCTCGCGTTACAGTCAGGACAGTCATACAGCGCACAGCGTTGTACGAATCAGAGAGCAGTCGCCCCGGCCCCGTCGAAGCTAACACGGCCAGATCTTATCACTCGGAGGGAGGAATGCGGTTGAGAAAGCTCGCGTTACAGTCAGGACAGTCATACAGCGCGCAGCGTTGTACGAATCAGAGAGCAGTCGCCCCGGCCCCGTGGAAGCTAACACGGCCAGATCTTATCACTCGGAGGGAGGAATGCGGTTGAGAAAGCTCGCGTTACAGTCAGGACAGTCATACAGCGCGCAGCGTTGTACGAAACAGAGAGCAGTCGCCCCGGCCCCTTGGAAGCTAACACGGCCAGATCTTATCACTCGGAGGGAGGAATGCGGTTGAGAAAGCTCGCGTTACAGTCAGGACAGTCATACAGCGCGCAGCGTTGTACGAAACAGAGAGCAGTCGCCCCGGCCCCTTGGAAGCTAACACGGCCAGATCTTATCACTCGGAGGGAGGAATGCGGTTGAGAAAGCTCGCGTTACAGTCAGGACAGTCATACAGCGCGCAGCGTTGTACGAATCAGAGAGCAGTCGCCCCGGCCCCTTGGAAGCTAACACGGCCAGATCTTATCACTCGGAGGGAGGAATGCGGTTGAGAAAGCTCGCGTTACAGTCAGGACAGTCATACAGCGCGCAGCGTTGTACGAATCAGAGAGCAGTCGCCCCGGCCCCGTCGAAGCTAACACGGCCAGATCTTATCACTCGGAGGGAGGAATGCGGTTGAGAAAGCTAGCGTTACAGTCAGGACAGTCATACAGCGTTGTACGAATCAGAGAGCAGTCGCCCCGTGCGCGTAGAAGGCTAACACGGCCAGATCTGATCACAAGTGTTCTTTTCGAACGAGTAGAGCCTGATTTCGATAACTGATCGTCCAAACGAATATATTTTTCGTGGAACACGTAGATTGTCGAGCTAGTTTTAACAATCAACTAGGTTAATTATCGATTGTGTTCCGTAATCTCGTCCTCATTTTGTACTATGTAGTTTGCACTCTTGCACAATTACACTATCACAATCTTCAAAGATGAACCTTCATCAAGAATAAAATACCAGCATGTGTCTATGGTATGGTTTATCTGTGGTCCGGTGTTTCGCGCGCTTGTAAGTTAGTCCCCGTCCCCGTCAAACGTCATTGTACTTTTTTGTGCAAGCGCTGTCACAACGGTTTTCTCTTTAAAAATATTTAATAATTTTAAAGACTATATAATGGGAAAACATAAACGAAAGCGTGATAAATCATTGGAGAAACGCTTGCGCAGGCTAGAGAAGAAATTACGTAGGCGGAGTTAACGCGAATACCTAGGCAAGTCCTTTAAGTGTTCTTCATTATCGCTATTCACGGATATCCAGCATTGACATCACGCCACTCACGAGCTTTCACGAGAGGTTAGCCAGTAGTGAGCACCTTCCTACACATTGTCATGAAGCAATGTTCTACAAACATTGACATCACGCCACTCACGAGCTTTCACGAGAGGTTAGCCAGTAGTGAGCACCTTCCTACACATTGTCATGAAGCAATGTTCTACAAACATTGACATCACGCCACTCACGAGCTTTCACGAGAGGTTAGCCAGTAGTGAGCACCTTCCTACATATTGTCGTTCGATTGTATCGAAGCGCACCCCTAGAGCCTTCACGAGAGGTTGGCCGTTGGAGGTTGCTTACATATGATCACTTGTTCGTACTTAATTGCATCACTAGAGCTTTCACGAGAGATTAGCCGTGGATTCCGAAGAACTCTGACAGTTGAAACCTAATTTGGCTTCGTCGTCCCTAGATGACTACGACGAAGTGCGCTCGAGTACAGGCTCAAGTACACGCTCTAGGAGTCGTTCGCTACAACGCCACATAACACCACGCAGACGACTGCTATCGACTACATCCAACGAGGGCGACAACAAGGAGTGGGAGGCAGATCCCGATGCTATCACCCCAGATGTAGAGGTCCAAGAAACAATCAATATCACCCCTGAACTGAGTGCAGACATAGAATGTCTACTGGGCCAAGAATGGGCCAGCACTATAACCAATAATTTTGTCATACATGAAAGTGTAGCAAAGCGATGGAATTCCATTCTACAGAATGGCCTAGATAGCCATACCCAACAGGAAATTATGAAAAAATATAATAGACCTGACAATATCCAACTACTAAACCCACCCCTGTTGAATGGAGAGAGAAAGGCAGCCATTCATGACAATGGTATAAAAAGGGATAACAAAATCCGTGACCAACAAGATGTGTTAGCAGCAGCTATTGCAGCTATGGGTACTGTTCTAAATAATATAATAATAAGCCATAATATACACCAGCCACGTTGCCAATACCGTCAATCTCGCTAACACAGGTACAAACAGGCAGATTAAATTTTTTTTCACATCAGTGGCTGACCTTTACCTCTAACTCTACCATACATAAATGGCTTGAAGGCTATTCAATACCCTTCAGAGAGCTCCCCATACAACAATATTATCCTAGGAATGACTTATTTACCCAAAAAGAATTTAAGCTCATATCCTTGGAAATAGAGGAATTGGTACAGTTGGAAGCCATAGAAAGATGCTCACCTGTTGATGGGCAGTTCTTATCTAGCGTCTTGTTACATCCTAAACCATATGGTACTTGGAGATTCATTCTTCATCTCAAAGAACTAAATAATTATATTAGTACAGTACATTTTAAATTAGAAGACTTGAGAACAGCAACAAAACTTATGACACCAGGTTGTTTTATGGCATCAATTGATTTAAAAAATGCATACTATCTAATTTCAGTAGATAAGTCTGATAGAAAATACCTAAGATTTTTATTTGACAACTCATTGTACCAGTTTACTTGCCTTCCAATTGGAATAAGTAGTGCACCATATGTCTTTACCAAGACCATGAAGCCAATAATGTCACACCTAAGGTCAAAGGGATTGTTGTCTGTTATATACTTGAATGATATATTGTGCCTCGCTGACTCCTACGAACAATGTTTAGAAAATGTGTACACCACAAGAATAACTCTAGAAAAATTTGGCTTTATAATTAATATAGATAAAAGGCTGTTTAACACCTAGTCAATATTGTAAGTATTTCAGACTTCATATTAGATTCTGTTCAGTACTCCGTATCCCTTCCTCAGAGGAAGAAGGAAGCCATTACTATGTCTGTCAAAAAATTTCAATGTAAACAAGGATGCAAAATGCTCAATTACTGGGTCAGCTGGTAGCTGCTTGCCGTGGTGTAGAATATGGTTGGCTCTATACTAAAACTATGGAAAGCCATAAAACAGCAACTTGGATTCACAATGAAAACTTTAATGCACCTATCATTATAACAGAAGGAATTGTTTCAGATCTGAGATGGTGGAGTTCACATGTTCAGATAGGCTTCAATAGAATAAAACAGTATAAATTTGAATTAGAAATGTTCTGATTCTTCACGGACAGGTCGGGGCATAGTATGCAATAGTATAACAAGTCATGGGCACTGGGCGGAGGATGCAAAACAATATCATGTAATTACCTAGAGTTGTTAGCAGCATTTAAAGGTCTTATAACTTTTGCTTCAGGTCTAAAAGAACGTGAAATTTTACTAAGAATTGACAATACAACTGCTATAGCTTATATTAATAGAATGGGGGCACTCGTTATCCTCATTTAAATAAACTAGCAAGAAAAAGAACGAGTTTTACATCTAGTGACATTCAATCGAATCGTAGTTAATTAAGTGTAGGTACCTACTAGCGGTCGCCGAGTGCTCGAAATTCGACCATAATTGATTTAAACTTTAAGTTCGATCATTATTAAGGTTTTATTGTCTATAACATTACAATTACATGTCATGTAGTCACCTACTCCACATTTGTACATATGTAACTAATCACTAATTATAGTTACGAAGAATTCTACGACATCAGGCGAACAATGTCGAAACACTACGAACGCGATTCGACTGCAAATTTCAAATGCATGGTTGTGTGCGCGTAGTGTTCTTTAATTAATTTAATGTATTTCTAATACATATTTTATATTTTATTTTATTCGTATAAAGTTTAACTGTGCCAAATTTCATGCTCCTCCGTTCGCGTATTGCTTCACGTATTAATATATAGATGTGACATGTTGATCGCATCAGTGCCGCTGCATGTCTAGCTACTGTACAATATCAACTTTAAAAATAAGTAAATAAGATTAGTTTTCTAATGATGCGTTTCGAAACTTGTGAAGACGTGTCTTTTAAATTGTAACCCTAACTCGGCTTTTGTTTTTTGTTTACATTAGCCGAGCCATTAACTCTAATATACCATTCACATGCATATTTAATGTTTAAATCAATAGCTGTAATGGCTATTATAAATACCTACGAGTGTCGTTGTTTGTTTTACATTATGAATATTTATGAGTTGTCCCCGAGTGTACCCGAGTGTACCTACATACATTAATACGAACGGATGGTTTACCAATAACGTTTGACCGCGCGCGCGTTTCTGCCAATTAGCTAGTCGCATCAGATTTTATATTTTTACGTATCTGTCACTAATGATATGACATTTGGTCTGTTTTAATTGATGCAGAATAAAATTAAGTAAAAAGAAGAAAAGTATTCAATGGTCGTTATAAATAACGTTTCTAATACACACACGCAGATAGATGTTTTACCTTTCCCGCGCCGCGCGCCGTGCCCAAGTTCGCCCTAGATAACTGCACCATTATTTTCGTCAATTTTCACGCAGGTACCCAATCATAAGTCATACTCATAACCTCATAACTATCTCTGTATTAACAAATAACTATTGATTTGTTAACGACATTTAGCGTACTTATATCAGTTTTTGTTTTCGTGTGTTATAAAGCTATTAGTAGGAAGCATCAAAGACGTCTACAACTACAATCTACAACTTAACTTTAATTTGGTCACATTTCAGAAGTAAGTCTGTTGTTTCTGTGACGCAGGGCCGCGCCGCGCGCCGACCCCCCACAACACCTGTGTGCGAAACCTATGAAGCGCCTCTTGTTTTAACGAATCTTCATGTTTCAACTTATTTTTCTTTTATTATTTGTTAATTTTGACCGAAATAAAGGTTCTCCAGTTTTATATACTTAGATAATACTAGCTTTTGCCCGCGGCTCCGCTCGCGTTAATTTTGAATTTGACAATCAATTCGGGTTGTACTCTGCTTGTAATAATATCATTCAATCATGATTCGAAAGACACGTGGCGCCATCTATTATCATAAGAACGTTATTGTTGTTTTCCTCGGGAACAGTATTTTTTTCGGGATGAAAGGTAGCCTATGTCCGTTTCTGTACACCTGACAATGTATTATGTATATGCAAAATTTTAGAATGATCGGTTCAGTGGTTTAAGCGTGAAAAGGTAACAAACACATAAACTCATTTTCGCTTTTATATTATGACGTACTATAATTTAGCCTACGCGACGTTATAGTACGTAACATAAACAAATATTATTTAGGTGACTATTTGAAGCGCGTTAGTAAGCGGACAGATCGATCAGAAAGGCCAATTACGACGGCTGTAGCCGGAGGATGCAAAAAAATGCAAAATTTACTTAGTACAAATTTATTACTTTAAAATTACAATTAATTATATTTAGATGCAAATCGACAATCGATCGATGTTGGATCAAAAGTGACGTGTCTTCAAGGGGCCGCGATGTCCGGGGTTCGATGCCTCACGCTGTGCTGCGTCGGCGCCTCGTGGCCGGTGCCCTCACTAGGCTGCTATTGCGAAAGTACGTTGGGGAAACATGTATCAGCAGCTTTAGGGATAGGCACATATGTAACACCTCCCGCCGTAGATCAGCAACTATTTCGAAATCTTGATTGGCTGAGATGATGAAATATTGCTGTGGCCAATTTTTATATCTCTCGGGCGCGTTGGCGCTATTTCCTGAATTTCAGCGTAGATATCAGTCGTTATAACGTCGTTCGTTTCAACTTTGGTGAGGATTGTTCTCGTCGCTTGCGGTACATTAGTACAATTGCAAGTACACTTGCACCGGATAGTATTAGGTACATCGGGATTGTAGTATGGTAGACACTGGATTCGATGTCGCTTCCGCTGAGTTGAACTGGTGTTTGTAGCATTAACTTCGTTTTAATTGCGTGTAGGATTTCCAAATCAATGTAGTTCAACAGGACAGGCGTCGAGCTTTTGGTTACGGGTTCTACAAATTGCGGCAATGCCATTATCTCTATGGCATATCCTTTGATGTGATCGTTTGAGTTTGCTATGGTGAAGTCAGGAGTTTCTATGTTACAGTTATATGGAATGATAGCCAGAAAGCTGCCAGTCAGTATCTTATGGGTTTCTTGTCCACACGATATCTTCACCTTTGTAGGGTTGGGAAAGCTTATGGTGTAATGCTTTTCGTCGAGTTGTTCTACGGCTGCTGTGCTTAAGATGACAGATGTTGGCTTACAGGATGGTCGTATTTCTTGCTCGGTGATAAGATTTCGGATGCAATCTGATAAATCTCGCACGCGGTACTTAGGTTTTGCTTCACATAGGTACAGTGAATTTACCTTCGGGCATTCAGCCTCTATGACCTCACCTCTATCTGTATATAGAATCCTTCCCAAAAATCGCAATAAAAGGTAGGGTTGGTATAAGGATTTTATCAAGTTTGTTAGGGACAATGGATAATTTATAAAGATTATAAATTGTAGGAAGGGCAATAGGCATCTTAAAAACTATAATTATCTGATCATCTCTGTAAAAATATCCTAGTTTAATTGCATCATAATAATCTCTAATTTCTAAATCAAGAACTTCATTTTGCGTATACAAAGCTCTCAGCTTATCTAATAATTTTCTTAATTCTACCGTACCTATAACCGAATGCGGCGTGCTCGATGCACGTATAAAAGCTAAAGTGTATTCTAACCTACGAAGCTCTTCAAATAAACTTTCTATGCTATCGCTTAAAATTACTAAGTACTGGGCCATATGGGCATGCTGTATAAGATCACGCCCTTTGGTCTCAATGATTTGATTAAGTACTTTACTAATTCTTTCTTGATTACGCGTTATATTATTTAATAAATGATCATTCTGAGAAGCCCAGGTTTTAGTTAGGCTTACATGTTGTTTCATTTGCGATTCTAACGTATGTTCATTCTCCTGTAATATTTTAATTGCACTATTATATTTAATAGCATCGCTCTGGTCTAAGTTGCCTGTGATACTTTTGATAGCTGAGCCTAATCCATCAATAAGTCCTCTTTTATAACGACTATGTTCGAACGTTTGTAACTGTAAAGATACTTTAGTTAACTTTGACATGAGATAATTTATATGTGGTTCAAATATAAATAAGTGTTATTATTTAATTTAAACCTTATTTCAGATGACTACTTTAGCTGTCTCAACATAAGATTGTATATTATTAAGATCTATATAATTAAGAAAGGAATGATAATGGGAACTAATTCGCGTTGTTCCTAAGTTAAAAGGAAGTAAGCCAGGACCGTTCTCTAAGGGGTCAATCCTTACTTCTTGTCCTTGAGTCATTTGAAGTAGTAGCAACAGCAGAATCCTGTAACAACACGGGGTTCTTAGGGCTACGTTTTAAACGAGACTTTGCAACTGGACTACGTTTCTTTTTAGTATAAATATGTATAGGGAGATCGGCGAGTACAGTATCCTGTGTATAGCGAGGGGCAAGTTTTCGTCTATTGGCTATGGGATTACGTGTAAACATTTGTTGATCTGGGGAGTATTCTTTTTCGGGTTCGCGTTCTCTATTCCTATTTTCAGTAAATTGAGTGCGATTATGTAAGGAAGTTTCGTTAATTAATTCATAAACCTGAGTTAGTCTCTTCTTATGATCTATTAAATACTGCTGTAACAATTGTTCTGATAAGCTAAAGTCTAACGAGTCGCGAGGGTCAAAATGACCAGTGATTAAGTCAATGGGTCTGCTTTTGGTAAAACTGTGAATGCTATTGTTATATCCTAATATTGCATAGGGCATTAGATTTATGACAGATTCATTATGCCTTTCTAGTTTCAAAACTCTTAAATGTTCTAAAATTGTTAAGTAGAACATTCTACTATTCCGTTATCGTTAGGTGAATGTGCGAGTACTTTATGGTGCTGAATTTTATGAAGTCTTATAAATTCTGAAAATAGTGCATTAGTGAATTCGGGGCCCTGATCGGTAATTATAGTGTAGGGAACGCCATGATGGGTGCAAAACGTTAAAAGAGCTTGAACGACACTTAAAGCTGTACCATCTCGGAGATGATATGCTGCGCATATTTAGAGAAGGCATCAACTAAGGTAAGGAACTTTTCATTTTGAGCTGTAAAAAGATCGAGATGTACAATTTCAAAAGGTTTAGTAGCAGGCGGGACTACAGCAAATTTTTGTTTAATAGGGTTTCGGTCATACTTTGCTTGACCGCAAATATTGCATTCATTTATATATCTAGTTATATCGTCTTTCATATGAGGTTAATAATATCTATATGATAAAGATAAAAAGCATTCATTGATGCCACGATGGTTAGTTTTACCTTCGTGATAATTTTTAATAATTTCCCGTTGTCTTAAATAGTCCTTTACGTTCTCTACTTCTTTTTTTGTTAAAACTATATTTAAGGCAGAACTTTTAAATTTATCTTGAATGATGGGGATTATTTGGTACATGGCCAATGGAGGATGAATAATCAAACCGGTTTTTACTTTAGGATTAACGTATTCTTTTACGGCGTTAATAACGTTGTCTTCGAGATTAGATTCTGATAACTGAATAACTGTTTTTGTGTGAGTCTCGAATGGCTTAGATACGGTAGGTCGTTTTTTAATATCTCCTACAACAACGAAACATATTTAACGATGGAATTTATTAAGGGGTTCATCTGATATCGGAATTTCTAATATAGGATTCTCAGCACTAGTATGAGCTGTTTCAGTAGAGGAACCAGTAACTGATGGTGGTTTTTCAGATGTGTTAACAAATACAGAATTAGCATCTTCGTGATTAATTTCTACACGGGACAAGGCATCTGCATTAGTATTCAGCTTACCCTGCTTATAGACAGTAGTGAAATCATTTTCGCTTAACTTTAATCGCCAACGAGTTAAACGTGAATTTGGTTCTTTTAAATTCATAACCCACTGGAGTGGTTTATGATCTGTAACAATTTTGAATTTTCTACCGAATAAGTACGGGCGGAAATATTTAGTCGCCCATACAATAGCCAAAAGTTCCTTTTCTATTGTACTGTAATTGATTTCACTAGTGTTTAATGTTCGGGAAGCATACGCTATAGGTCTATCACTACCTACTTGTCCTTGTGAAAGAACGGCACCAATGGCAAGATTTGAGGCATCAGTTGTGAGAATAAAATCTTTGTTAAAATAGGGATACTACAAGGATTGGGTCATTCATTAAAAGGGTTTTACATTTCTCGAAACAGTTAATATAACTTGGATCGTTAATACTAATCTTAGAACCTTTTTTAAGACACTGAGTCATTGGTTTTGTTATGCGAGCGGAATCGGGAATAAATTTTCTATAATAGCGTAATAAGCCTAAAAATCGTTTTATTTCTGTGGGAGTTTTGGGTATAGGGAATTTCTGAATGGCGTCAATTTTATCCGGGTTAGGTTTAATACCATCTTTACTAATAATATGACCGAGATATGCTGTCTCTAACTTAAGAAATTCAGATTTGTCCATTTGAATTTTGAAATTTGATTCTCGGTGTCTCTGGAATACTTTTTCTAAGTTAACCATATGTTCCTGGAGTCTGCTACTAAATATAACGATATCATCTAAATAAACCAGGCAGATGGTGTTCTGTAAGCCTCTGAGGACATTATCCATCACCCGCTGAAAAGTGGATGGCGAATTTTTAAGTCCCATCGGCATGCGTTTCGAAATATCATCATGCGTCGCGGTTTTAGAAATATCATCAGGACTCATCTCGACCTGGTAAAATCCACTTGCCAGGTCTAGCGCGCTGAAATATTGCCAATTGCCCAACTTGTCAAGGACATCTGATATGTTAGGTATGGGGTAACGGTCATCTAACGTTTTTTCGTTCAGTTTTCTGAAGTCTATTACTAGACGCCATTTAGTCTTTCCACTAGCATCTACCTTCTTGGGTACAACCCATATAGGGGAGCTCCAAGCAGAATCTGAAGTTCGGATAATATTTTGCTCTAACATCTTGCTAATCTGTTTCTGAACCTCCTGCTTATGTATAAAGGGATACCTATAGCTTTTAGTATAAATTGGGACCTCGTCAATTGTACGGATAGAATGTTTAATTTTATTTGTAAAGGTTAAAGGTTCGCCATCTATATAAAATACGTCGGCATACTGTACGCATAATGACTCTAAATTAGCTTTTTCCTCGACATTCAAATGATCTGTGCGTAGTTGCGATAAAACTTGCTTAACGCGTTCGGCTAGTTGTTCGGTACGCGTGCACTGAATATTACACAACTCGGCTTTAACGGGTTGGTCCATTGAGAAAACTACGTCATGACACGTTGGATTTGTAACTTCTAATATACCACGGTTATTTTTTACGGTAGTGACACAATTATCTATTACTAGATGTTCCCGCGGTTTCACCCGCGTTTATCGTTACTGCGCCGCCCCCGTGGGTCGTAGCGTGATGTTATATAGCCTATAGCCTTCCTCGATAAATAGGCTATCCAACACTAAAAGAATTTTTCAAATCGAACCAGTAGTAATCACGCAGAATAAACCAGGAGAAACATCGTTTGTACTATGTCTGTAATGGGTAATTATTTTGCTGCGATGTTATTTTAAAACTGCTATATCTCCTAAGATATTCATTGAAATCAAATGATGTAAAGGGCAATTTTGTTTTAAATTAAATACTTGTGATGAATAACATATTTATTTGGATAAGGATTAATATCATGTTTATAAAAATACCTTCGCAAATAATGCATTATTTTAGAACAAATTTCGTTAGCATAAAAATGGTTATAGTGAGCCAACCTTAAAAGATAGACATATGCTATCGCGGACTTTTTTTTAGAACTTTTAAGAGGAACAATTCTCTCATACATGATTTTTGCGAAACTTTAACTGTTTACGCAGCGCACGCAGCGGAAGCTCTCAAAAGGAAAAAATACTCTCCGATTTTGAAACATTCTTCATTGGTGCTCCGCTCCTATTGATCTTAGCGTGATGATATATAGCCTATAGCCTTCCTCGATAAATAGGCTATCTAACACTAAAAGAATTTATCAGATCGGGCCAGTAGTTCCTGAGATTAGCGCGTTCAAGTAAACAAACAAACAAACAAACTCTTCAGCTTTATAATATTAGTATAGATACAGTTCCATATACATTGCTTCTCAATCATTACGTCACCATCGCGAGAATTAATGGGGACTCTAATTAATTTAGTTGAATTAGCCGGTATTATTTCTTCATACAAATTACAAATGCGAGAGTCATACATGTACAACGGATTGCTTGAATTACGCGTATTTAACAACATATTCTTTAAATCAAGATTTGATTAAAATTTTTCTAATAGATCATAACCAATTATACCATCAAAGTAATCGTGAAATTTTAAAATACAAAGTGTTATGTCATCCGTCTCATTAAATTCCTGGAAGCATGGTAATGTTATAGTATAATCATTGCGAGTAGTAGCGTGACTATTTGTTACTTCGAAAGGGTCATAATTACATGGTATGTGTGATAAATATCGGTCAACAATCTCTGGACTTATAAATGACGAATTAGAACCTGTATCTACTAACAATTTAATAGGGGGATTAGCTATTTTTATATACGGCAATTGTCTTTGTGTTTGCAAGTTAATTTCTATTTTAACTTGTCTGATTTTGAAACTTTCTGAAAATCCTTATCTTCGGTGGGCGCAATGTCCCCGACCTCCTCTACAGAGTAACCTTCCGTACACTGAGATGATCATATGGATAGTCGTACGCAGAACACTCATAATATTCCGGGGGGTAATAATCATTACAATAGTAATCATTATATGGATTATATTCATAATAAGATTCATCACAAAAATCATTAAGGTTAAGCTCTCTAGATTTAATGTAATTTGAAGGCGGCGGGTTGCCGGATTTCGACCAATCATGATATGTACGTTGCGGCAATGCCTTACCTACGTAGTGGCTCACACCACTCATAGGTTGCGGGGCGTTACTAGTAGTAGGTTTGGGTCCGGGCGTTTTAAAAACTTGGCTTTGAGGCTTATAATTAGGTGGGGGCGCGCTAAACATTTGTTGAGTTCTAGAGGGTCCGCGAAACTGAGGGTTTTGTGGTCTCAATTCCTGTGGAGTTAATGAGCCCTGCTTTAAAAGCGCCAAATCGTTATATAAGGACGTTTTATCCCGCTGACTCGCGAAGTTATTAATCAACGTGCTCCGAATAGCACTCCAACTCTTCGGGATACCGTTAGTGTTAATAGTACGTGCTGCCGCCGGTCCAACACATTTATTTAAAATACCATTCAATAATGCTAAATTAGTTACCTCATTACCGGGTTCACTTTTCATATACTGCTCTACTAATTGATCGCATAACTTTATAAGTCGAGTTACCGTCGAATTCGGGAACCAGTCGTAGGGCCTTGTATATCTGATCTATTGAGTTACCAGGCGTCATGTTCGCGACGTGTTCTACACTAGTATTTAATTCTAAATTTCTATTAGCGTCTAATAAATTATATCTATTTTCACTAAGCCTAGGCGACTGAGATTGCCTTGGATGGAAAATCTTGGTAGCTTATAGGAAATACTTAAGGATAAAAAGGATGCGAGCTCTATAATGATTCTAAAGTACTTACATAAGTCCGACGATTTTGTACCTCTTTGCTGAATCGATTTCTGGATACTCCTCGTGGCTGCAGCACATGTAGGGTCTGGATAGCCGAAGGTCGTCTTGATTCACTGACTCTACTGATCGAATTTACTCGACTATCCTACCGACTGCGCCAATTACGACGGCTGTAGCCGGAGGATGCAAAAAAATGCAAAATTTACTTAGTACAAATTTATTACTTTAAAATTACAATTAATTATATTTAGATGCAAATCGACAATCGATCGATGTTGGATCAAAAGTGACGTGTCTTCAAGGGGCCGCGATGTCCGGGGTTCGATGCCTCACGCTGTGCTGCGTCGGCGCCTCGTGGCCGGTGCCCTCACTAGGCTGCTATTGCGAAAGTACGTTGGGGAAACATGTATCAGCAGCTTTAGGGATAGGCACATATGTAACAGGCCTGATAGCTCCAGCAAGTAATTGTTTACTTCTTGGATGTGCGTTTATCATGTGACCTGTGCCTGTGTAAGTCGGTAATACTATGTGCCAATTACAATGCGACTCTAAATCGTTTGCTTATACCTATTACCTATGAGTATACGCTTATAGTTTACGTTGAGTTTATACTTTAGACATTGTAAAAGTACACATAGTGCCGGTCAAGCGGTGTGCCCGCGGCGGCTTACAAAGCCGCACAAAGGAGCCGCCGGCATGGCCGCCCGGGTATGCCGGCGTACCGCGCGGGTTGCAAGGTCATTTCGCTCCCGGCATTCACGAGGTAGTGTTGTGTGTGGTTGTACGCGGTGCATGTTACGAGAAATCATGTTTAATTGAGATAACGATGCAGTGCTCCTCATTGAACGATTTTTTAAATTCCGATTATAAAAGGATAGAAAAAAACGAGTTGACGCGCTGATGTACCTAACGCTAATGTACGCTTCAGTAAAAGTCAACAAAACTTTAAAATCTTCATATTATTCTGTCATTCTTAGAAACCCAAAAGCATACTGTTGCGCAGTTGTCGACACCCCACATCATCTTTTTTATAATTTTCTCTCATTAGTCATTACTGTACCGTTTTGCTATTTTCTATATTGTAAACTTGGGCGCACCCAAACCCATCTTCTTCTTTTAATTCTTTTACATAATAAAGTAAAAGCTACAGCTGCTATGGCAATGTTGACGACTTCGTTATCGTAATCGATAGCCAATCACAAAGTGCGTACCTCACTAGCGTTCTACACGACTGTCACAACTGGAATGATGCTCGGCGGCTTTGTGCAAGTTTCTGCGGCACGTGCCGGCGCCGGCGGGCGGCACAAACGCCCGGCAAAAGCCGTCGGCGTTGTGTGTTGGAGCGTTTAAGGCATGTTAAAATTATAATATCTGTAAATATTATTTGCAATCTGTATAAATAAACATACAGTAAATGAAATATTATTATTATCTCTGAAACGCGTAAATGGCCTGTGTAATATTTTATTCTGTTTGAATGATTTCATATAAGTCACAATGACCCTCACAAAACAATCTATCATTTCGTTTATGGGGACTATTAGGAAAACGATAATTATTATTTAGTTGAACGTGTCCGCTGAAGGATGGTAGTGGTACTTGTGTATTCTGGTGTGTGTGAATGTGTGAGCGTGTGGAGTAAACAATTACCAGTGGCTTAAAAGAACCGGCAGGCACTTCGTTGAACCAAGTAAGAGCGGCAAATTATACTCTCTACAAAACTCACATTAATTATCCATCGATAATAATAAATAAATGAGTACAAAGATCTTCATTGAACGACCGAGGTGAATAATGGCATAATTGTGGACTTGACCACGAACTCGCCAGCGCCGCCGCCTCCGCGCGCATCATGAGGAAGCGATTACTGTCGCCGACACGGAGCCGCCGCGCCGTGGCCCGTGACCTCTGCAGACTGTTCGCGAGTCAAAGCGACACGGACACAAGATTTTATTAAACTATTATCTGATAATCATTTATTTAGCACTTATTGTTTTTAAACTTTGTGTAAAACCTGATTGGAGAATATTGGATTTATGCATGCAAGCATTTAGGTACGTGTAGTTAATAGTGAATTTGTGTAGCTAACGTAGCTGTCAGATGAAATCGTAATGTTGTCACTTGTCTAGTTGTCTCCCTGACTACATTTGATTCCACAATTGTTGGACCCTCAGTGTGCTGCAAAGGTTCTTAAGAAAGATTATATTATGAGCATGCTGGTGAATACGCACAAGCGGACATCCATAAATTGCGTCACATTTTAAGGGGGAGGGAAGGGATCGACGAAGTGTCACATTGTGTGACTAAGGGTGGGAGGAGTCTTTAATTGCGTGACGTCACTTTTCAGTAATATCCCGCTTCACGTAAGGGATAAGTTCCGCGAAACATATTACATATAGGGAGTTGCGTTTATAATAGCGAATAGTCGGTACAAAATGTAAATGAATACTTTAACTCTAAAAGCACATTATGCAGCGTTACATTATACATTTGTTTTACGGGAAAATGTATCTTACGTGCGTTCGTTTCAAACGAACGGAACAGAAGAGGGAATCCCTAAAGACAAAAAGTTCTACTCAGAGGGGATTCTCTATTCTTTTATCATAGTGGGCAGAGAAAGCGGGAATTCCTAAATAGAAAAACTCATTTCGGAACTGCTGTTATAATTTCTATATGTACAATATGTGACGTCACGCTAGGGAGGGTCTCACAAATGTGACAAGGACCTGGGAGGGGTCAAAAAATCATGAAATTCGTGTGACATAATTTATGGATGGCACCTAATAAGGCTGAATTACATGAATGATGATTAGTGAATATAGAAGCTAAATTATTAGTTAAAAGTAACTGTCAGTGATTTTCTATCTGAAGTCTATCTGAAGTTGTTATATGGGTTTGTTCTGCATTCGACCCTCATGTTTCGTCCTAAACGTAAAAATACTCATTCGTCCCAAAAATTGTTCCTTATATGGCCTAAATTTAGGTAAATTAAATATTATTACGAAAAAAGAATAATTTAAAAAGAGGGGCGAATGAGGAACATTTTGGAATGTGGGACGTAATGTAGGGGCAAATGCGGGATACACCGTTATATGTAATAGACGTAATTAAATAATAATTAATAGACCCAAAAATAAGTATGTTTTATTCAGCTCCAAAGTCAACCAAAGCTGCCAGATATAGCTACGACATACGGTAATCTATACTAATATTATAAAGCTGAAGAGTTTGTTTGTTTGTTTGTTTGTTTGTTTACTTGAACGCGCTAATCTCAGGAACTACTGGCCCGATTTGAAAAATTCTTTCAGTGTTAGATAGCCCATTTATCGAGGAAGGCTATAGGCTATGTATCATCACGCTAAGATCAATAGGAGAGGAGCACCAATGAAGAATGTTTCCAAATCGGAGAGTATTTTTTCCTTTTGAGAGCTTCCGCTGCGTGCGCTGCGTAAACAGTTAAAGTTTCGCAAAAATCATGTATGACAGAATTGTTCCCCTTTAAAAGTTCTAAAAAAAAGTCCGCGACAGCATATGTCTATCTTTTAAGGTTGGCTCGCTATAACCATTTTTATGCTAACGAAATTTGTTCTAAAATAATGCATTATTTGCGAAGGTATTTTTATAAACATGATATTAATCCTTATCCAAATAAATACGTTATTCATCACAAGTATTTAATTTAAAACAAAAGTGCCCTTTACATCATTCGATTTCAATGAATATCTTAGGAGATATAGCAGTTCTAAAATAAAATCGCAGCAAAATAATTACCCATTACAGACATAGTACAAACGATGTTTCTCCTGGTTTATTCTGCGTGATTACTATTGGTTCGATTTAAAAAATTCTTTTAGTGTTGGATAGCCTATTTATCGAGGAAAGCTATAGGCTATATAACATCACGCTACGACCCACGGGGGCGGCGCAGTAACGATAAACGCGGGTGAAACCGCGGGAACATCTAGTATTAAATATTAATAGAAAATAAATGATGACGTCATCACCTACGTATGCAACATGGTACTAAGTTAATAACGGTATGTTAAGTTACTTTGTCTATTAGTAGTAGTATCGAATATCATTTAATATATTAACGTCAATTGTGACAAAATATGCTGTTATTTCATTTATTTTATAATCCTATTCATCCAAATAAATGTGATTGAATAATACATTACTAAACGTAGTGTTCCAAAAGCTTATAAAATATTGTAACATTTATCAGAGCTAAAGGTAGGTATGGTGTATCTGTAGATAATGCGTTTTGGTGAATAACTGCCATCAGCGATAAGCGATAACAGGGAACTGATAAAAACAACGCAAATGTATGAAACTTGTTCTATTGCGCATGAACTAGCCCACGAGCACGATAAGTGGCGCGGGCGCGGGCGCGGGCGGTGTGGGTGCGAACTCGGTGCACGCGCACCGGCCCTTGTCCGCGTCGGTCGACGCGTCGTAATATTAGGACAACTTTTAAAATGAGTAGTTTTGCTTTATATTGATGATATCAGTGTTTCATCGTTTTGCTCAGAGATATCATAGAAACTTCAGATGATTAGTAATTGACTGGCCTGTCCCCGCGACTTCAATCGCAGGTTTGATAAAGGTTCGCCCGACATTTTATTTACTTAGGTACATAATTCATAGGTAGGTACTACTGCACCATATCCATGGTTCCACTGAACATAATCAGATCTTAGATTATGAGCTGAAGCTACCAAATATAAAAGCCGCATCATAATCTGCTTATTGGTATTTGTATGATATTGGAAGTATTGTTTTGAATGCAGATGCCTCGAAATACTCAATATAATAATTATTTTATTCAAGAATATGTCCAACGTACCACAGAGTACTTTTTTATATAGGGAATAGAGGTCTCTCTCTGCCCCTGAAATAAGCATTGCGACGCTACCGCCGCCTGCATTGTTGAGATCGAACTATTTCCAGTAAATATACATAACTATACCTACATTACCTACCTATAATCTGTGTACGGATAGGTACCAGGCCTTACTTACATGTATATTATATTTCTTTTATTACCGTTAGCATTATTTTCAACTGTCTATATTACAGAGTTAAAGAAAGTGCTAACGATAAATACATCTTGTCACTTGAGGTTTTCAGGAATAAAACAATAATTAACTATAAATAATTATTTATTTCATCTTTTAAAGCACTTGTGAAAGTATTTTTACGCTTTTATTTGATATTCATCCTCATCATCATTAGAATCTCTCTTTCCTACTAATATTTTATTAATGTCTTTGCCATAATGTCTACAGTCCACTAGTATAAACACAAAAGCACAAAACAATACGAGTCTCTATCTCAAACAAAAATGGAACAACTTCGTACAACGCGACATAAATCTGGAGGAGAAGGACAAAGCATTTAACTCAACTTAACAGACTAGGACTAGGAAATACAATTACTCCGTAATATCAATTCAAAAACATCAGTCATCAAATTCACAACAAAGTCAACAAAAGATGAAATTGAATTAATAATAACGGCGCGGTGTGGTTGAACTATAATTTGTAGGGCAATCACATGGCATTTTTATAGCTCTCATGGATTAGAAATCTATCATATAAAAATAAAATTTGTAGCATATTTAAAATGATAATGCGGCTCGTTTTAGAAGTAGTGGCAATACACTGAAAGTTCCGCCAAACGACTGTGTTCCAGATTTGGTATAATATTCTCGCTGGTAGTGCCACCTGTATGCCTGATACCAAAGCAAGACATTATAATGCTACTAAGTTAAAAACGTACAAATGTACATGGGTTCTCTATTCTTTTCTGTTCAACATAATTTAGTACTATGATTTTTCGAGAAGTCATGAAATAATGTACTAAGATTGAGTACCCTGCAACGTACAGAGCTACAGACAGAGGCCAGCGCCAGAGCCCCGTTAACGTTTCACGAGAGTGTCGATTCTAACGTTGGAGCCGACTCTGATATTGCAAAGCAGATTTGTAATACCCACATTACCCACCACACAATAAGTACTCTAGCTTATTTAATGATCTAAATTAATAATAATTATAAGTTGATCTAAATTTTGACTCCATTACTCTAATTTAATTTCGAACACAAAACAAATGCTTTACAGACATTGTCAGTATTTGAAACCAATAAAATATGAAATTATGAATGTATAGGTAGGTAGGTAGGTACTCAAACTGCGCATAGATTTAGTAATTAGTATCACACGTACTAGTATTTAGTATCTGTAGTCTGTAGTGTTTGGATTATTATAAAATGTGTGTGTGATGTGATGTGTGATCGACATGTGCGACGTGCGTGAGTAGTACGAGTACCTACCTCCTGGTAGCGAGCTTATACTGTTAGCAACAATTATTGTTAGCTTCAAAATATCGACATCTATGTTAGGTGTCATTTTAACACGACGCGGCGATGCTCTTGTTTCACTATAGGTAATGGTTACGAGTTGATAGAATTATTTTATTTTTATTTATAGGGAAAAATGTCTACAGTGTGATGTGAAACTAATACACCGCCGGTATTTATCTCGTAAGTATATCGAAATTATCGTAACGCGCACGCGCACGCGCACCTAAACGTGCCCTTCGTGGTCATTAGTTCTGCTTATGAGATATGTATTTTATTTTTATTAATTTTTCAACCTTCAACTACCTATCTACTGTAAAAATCTCGTCATTGTTATAAATATATTTTCAACATAAAAAAGACAAAGAAACGAATTTACTCGTGGATGTATACTGCTACAATTTCATTCCCTTTCTTTTAAAAGAAATATGACTAGCTATTTGGGTTTCAAATTAGTATTCTCGTTAACCTTATTATTAGTAGTTGTATATTGAACGCTATAAAATCTGTCGCCAAGTCGAGCAAAAAGCGGCACGGCCGCCGGCCGTACCATACTTTTCTCGAAACAGTTCAGACCATTTTCGACCCCCTATAACTTCGTTGTGGATAAAACTAGAAGCCTGAATTGACCATATCAATATTAAAAATCTTTTATGTTTTAAATAAATAGATTGACTTGGCAATCGCACTAAACAATCTAATTTAATATAATATGTATTACTTGTGAGACACATTGTGCTTTCAAACGATTGCCAAGTCTATCTATTTATTTAAAACATAAAAGATTTTTAATATTGATATGGTCACTATAAGATGTTGTTAGGTTAGCTAATTATGTAATAACTTAAGACAGAAGGTCCCTTCAGTAGGGACTGAATACATTAACCGACTTGGTATTACATGGATCTCACAACTTTTTACGGTAGAAAAATTGAGTTGCGAGACTTGGTTTTTTACAAGTATGTTTTTGATGGCATTAAGATTTATAGTCGGCGTTTACTACCATACGACTATTTAAGCACCAATCGTTATTAAAACTTTAGTTACCAGCGGACCACGTATTGTGTAGCGAGTGTTTACAGCTTTAGACTTCAAAAATATTATAAAAATGAATAAACTTACAAATAAAAGTGACGAACTTGTTATTGGTGGATGATGTAAGCGATATAATAAGTTACAACAGTGTCGGTCAGGGCGCGGCCGCGCGCGCCGGCGTGATGTTAGTGTTCCATTACAGACGTATTTGTATGTAGCTACTTTATAAGTATGATGTAGATGTCCCTTGAGACGCGGGTTCCCCAACTAACAAAGGACCGCCATTTGTGCTAATTTGGAGAATTAATTAAACGAGAAGCCAGGTGTTACTTCCATTCAGTTAGTAGTCAATATTTTTTATAAAACCTCGATGGAATGACGTCATCAGTGCGATATGGCGGCCGCGGCGTGTTGACGCAAGCCTCCGCAGCCGCCCGGACGCGGCCGTGTCGAAACAATGTTCTTCATTGGATCGAAACCAGTTAACTCATTGTTTCTAAAATCAGACAATTCTAATAAATAAGTCGATTGATAACATATTAACTTGATTTATTTATTTTGTATTTTGAACCAAAATAACTCATCTTTATGTCTCTAACAGCAAAATATTAGGCTTTTATATAAAGTCACGATAATATAAATTAATTAATTGTTATTAGTTTTGTAATATAAATTAAGTTCTTTAGCTTATTTATCAGACCAAGATGGACTTCAAAATAAATGCCATTTTCGTAATCAGGGTCCCAGTAAACTTCTGAAACGATACCCGTATAGACTATAGACAGATCTATTGACACGATTGCACCCCTTAAGAAGTTTATAACATTAATTAACGGTGATTAACTGATTATATCTATAATAAATAGTTTTATCTTTAACGCATCATGTTTTAAAACTACAAGATCAGAAAAGCATAATAATAAAAATGGTCAATAATGAAACGCGATAGCGAATGGATATGATATTATAATATGTAGGTAATAGGTATGGATAACTCAGCGGCGAGAGTGCGAGACACGGTGATGGTGACGGCCAATCGTATTGTTACAACATTGTACTCTTTAAAGGGCATGCGATCTCGGAACAGGGCGCGGACGTTACTTATTGCTGTTATACTGTAAACTATTTGTTATAGGTAGTAACGTTTGTTGCGTACACTGCGCAGCTCTACAATCTGCGCTGGAGTGAGCACAGACTGCACTGAGCAAAGATCAGTAACGTTTGTTGCGTACACTGCGCAGCTCTACAATCTGCGCTGGAGTGAGCACAGACTGCACTGAGCAAAGATCAGTAACGTTTGTTGCGTACACTGCGCAGCTCTACAATCTGCGCTGGAGTGAGCACAGACTGCACTGAGCAAAGATCAGTAACGTTTGTTGCGTACACTGCGCAGCTCTACAATCTGCGCTGGAGTGAGCACAGACTGCACTGAGCAAAGATCAGTAACGTTTATTGCGTACACTGCGCAGCTCTACAATCTGCGCTGGAGTGAGCACAGACTGCACTGAGCAAAGATCAGTAACGTTCGTTGCGTACACTGCGCAGCTCTACAATCTGCGCTGGAGTGAGCACAGACTGCACTGAGCAAAGATCAGTAACGTTTGTTGCGTACACTGCGCTGGAGTGAGCACAGACTGCACTGAGCAAAGATCAGTAACGTTAGTTGCATACACTGCGCTGGAGTGAGCACAGACTGCACTGAGCAAAGATCAGTAACGTTAGTTGCGTACACTGCGCAGCTCTACAATCTGCGCTGGAGTGAGCACAGACTGCACTGAGCAAAGATCAGTAACGTTTGTTGCGTACACTGCGCTGGAGTGAGCACAGACTGCACTGAGCAAAGATCAGTAACGTTAGTTGCGTACACTGCGCAGCTCTACAATCTGCGCTGGAGTGAGCACAGACTGCACTGAGCAAAGATCAGTAACGTTAGTTGCGTACACTGCGCAGCTCTACAATCTGCGCTGGAGTGAGCACAGACTGCACTGAGCAAAGATCAGTAACGTTTGTTGCGTACACTGCGCAGCTCTACAATCTGCGCTGGAGTGAGCACAGACTGCACTGAGCAAAGATCAGTAACGTTAGTTGCGTACACTGCGCTGGAGTGAGCACAGACTGCACTGAGCAAAGATCAGTAACGTTAGTTGCGTACACTGCGCAGCTCTACAATCTGCGCTGGAGTGAGCACAGACTGCACTGAGCAAAGATCAGTAACGTTTGTTGCGTACACTGCGCTGGAGTGAGCACAGACTGCACTGAGCAAAGATCAGTAACGTTAGTTGCGTACACTGCGCAGCTCTACAATCTGCGCTGGAGTGAGCACAGACTGCACTGAGCAAAGATCAGTAACATTAGTTGCGTACACTGCGCAGCTCTACAATCTGCGCTGGAGTGAGCACAGACTGCACTGAGCAAAGATCAGTAACGTTTGTTGCGTACACTGCGCAGCTCTACAATCTGCGCTGGAGTGAGCACAGACTGCACTGAGCAAAGATCAGTAACGTTTGTTGCGTACACTGTGCAGCTCTACAATCTGCGCTGGAGTGAGCACAGACTGCACTGAGCAAAGATCAGTAACGTTTGTTGCGTACACTGCGCAGCTCTACAATCTGCGCTGGAGTGAGCACAGACTGCACTGAGCAAAGATCAGTAACGTTTGTTGCGTACACTGTGCAGCTCTACAATCTGCGCTGGAGTGAGCACAGACTGCACTGAGCAAAGAGCAGTAACGTTTGTTGCGTACACTGCGCAGCTCTACAATCTGCGCTGGAGTGAGCACAGACTGCACTGAGCAAAGATCAGTAACGTTTGTTGCGTACACTGTGCAGCTCCACAATCTGCGCTGGAGTGAGCACAGACTGCACTGAGCAAAGATCAGTAACGTTTGTTGCGTACACTGCGCAGCTCTACAATCTGCGCTGGAGTGAGCACAGACTGCACTGAGCAAAGATCAGTAACGTTTGTTGCGTACACTGTGCAGCTCTACAATCTGCGCTGGAGTGAGCACAGACTGCACTGAGCAAAGATCAGTAACGTTTGTTGCGTACACTGTGCAGCTCTACAATCTGCGCTGGAGTGAGCACAGACTGCACTGAGCAAAGATCAGTAACGTTTGTTGCGTACATTGTGCCGCTCTACAATCTGCGCTGGAGTGAGCACAGACTGCACTGAGCAAAGATCAGTAACGTTTGTTGCGTACACTGTGCAGCTCTACAATCTGCGCTGGAGTGAGCACAGACTGCACTGAGCAAAGATCAGTAACGTTTGTTGCGTACACTGTGCAGCTCCACAATCTGCGCTGGAGTGAGCACAGACTGCACTGAGCAAAGATCAGTAACGTTTGTTGCGTACACTGCGCAGCTCTACAATCTGCGCTGGAGTGAGCACAGACTGCACTGAGCAAAGATCAGTAACGTTTGTTGCGTACACTGTGCAGCTCCACAATCTGCGCTGGAGTGAGCACAGACTGCACTGAGCAAAGATCAGTAACGTTTGTTGCGTACACTGCGTAGCTCTACAATCTGCGCTGGAGTGAGCACAGACTGCACTGAGCAAAGATCAGTAACGTTTGTTGCGTACACTGTGCAGCTCTACAATCTGCGCTGGAGTGAGCACAGACTGCACTGAGCAAAGATCAGTAACGTTTGTTGCGTACACTGTGCAGCTCTACAATCTGCGCTGGAGTGAGCACAGACTGCACTGAGCAAAGATCAGTAACGTTTGTTGCGTACATTGTGCCGCTCTACAATCTGCGCTGGAGTGAGCACAGACTGCACTGAGCAAAGATCAGTAACGTTTGTTGCGTACACTGTGCAGCTCTACAATCTGCGCTGGAGTGAGCACAGACTGCACTGAGCAAAGATCAGTAACGTTTGTTGCGTATTCTGTGCAGCTCTACAATCTGCGCTGGAGTGAGCACAGACTGCACTGAGCAAAGATCAGTAACGTTTGTTGCATACACTGTGCAGCTCTACAATCTGCGCTGGAGTGAGCACAGACTGCACTGAGCAAAGATCAGTAACGTTTGTTGCGTACACTGCGCAGCTCTACAATCTGCGCTGGAGTGAGCACAGACTGCACTGAGCAAAGATCAGTAACGTTTGTTGCATACACTGTGCAGCTCTACAATCTGCGCTGGAGTGAGCACAGAGTGCACTGAGCAAAGATCAGTAACGTTTGTTGCGTACACTGCGCAGCTCTACAATCTGCGCTGGAGTGAGCACAGACTGCACTGAGCAAAGATCAGTAACGTTTGTTGCGTACACTGCGCTGGAGTGAGCACAGACTGCACTGAGCAAAGATCAGTAACGTTTGTTGCGTACACTGCGCAGCTCTACAATCTGCGCTGGAGTGAGCACAGACTGCACTGAGCAAAGATCAGTAACGTTTGTTGCGTACACTGCGCTGGAGTGAGCACAGACTGCACTGAGCAAAGATCAGTAACGTTTGTTGCGTACACTGCGCTGGAGTGAGCACAGACTGCACTGAGCAAAGATCAGTAACGTTTGTTGCGTACATTGTGCCGCTCTACAATCTGCGCTGGAGTGAGCACAGACTGCACTGAGCAAAGATCAGTAACGTTTGTTGCGTACACTGCGCAGCTCTACAATCTGCGCTGGAGTGAGCACAGACTGCACTGAGCAAAGATCAGTAACGTTTGTTGCGTACATTGTGCCGCTCTACAATCTGCGCTGGAGTGAGCACAGACTGCACTGAGCAAAGATCAGTAACGTTTGTTGCGTACACTGCGCTGGAGTGAGCACAGACTGCACTGAGCAAAGATCAGTAACGCTTGTTGCGTACACTGCGCAGCTCTACAATCTGCGCTGGAGTGAGCACAGACTGCACTGAGCAAAGATCAGTAACGTTTGTTGCGTACACTGCGCTGGAGTGAGCACAGACTGCACTGAGCAAAGATCAGTAACGTTTGTTGCGTACACTGCGCTGGAGTGAGCACAGACTGCACTGAGCAAAGATCAGTAACGTTTGTTGCGTACATTGTGCCGCTCTACAATCTGCGCTGGAGTGAGCACAGACTGCACTGAGCAAAGATCAGTAACGTTTGTTGCGTACACTGTGCAGCTCTACAATCTGCGCTGGAGTGAGCACAGACTGCACTGAGTAAAGATCAGTAACGTTTGTTGCGTACACTGTGCAGCTCTACAATCTGCGCTGGAGTGAGCACAGACTGCACTGAGCAAAGATCAGTAACGTTTGTTGCATACACTGTGCAGCTCTACAATCTGCGCTGGAGTGAGCACAGACTGCACTGAGCAAAGATCAGTAACGTTTGTTGCGTACACTGCGCAGCTCTACAATCTGCGCTGGAGTGAGCACAGACTGCACTGAGCAAAGATCAGTAACGTTTGTTGCGTACATTGTGCCGCTCTACAATCTGCGCTGGAGTGAGCACAGACTGCACTGAGCAAAGATCAGTAACGTTTGTTGCGTACACTGCGCTGGAGTGAGCACAGACTGCACTGAGCAAAGATCAGTAACGTTTGTTGCGTACATTGTGCCGCTCTACAATCTGCGCTGGAGTGAGCACAGACTGCACTGAGCAAAGATCAGTAACGTTTGTTGCGTACACTGCGCAGCTCTACAATCTGCGCTGGAGTGAGCACAGACTGCACTGAGCAAAGATCAGTAACGTTTGTTGCGTACACTGCGCTGGAGTGAGCACAGACTGCACTGAGCAAAGATCAGTAACGTTTGTTGCGTACACTGTGCAGCTCTACAATCTGCGCTGGAGTGAGCACAGACTGCAGTGAGCGCCGGTGCCGCGCGTGTGAGTCCGTGACACTCTCTGTGTGTGGTGCTAATTATTTGGCGGCAGGACTATCAGGCCATGTTTAGCGCCGTCACGTGTCGTGCGTCGTGCGTCGCGTCAAGGCATCAGAAAGTCCTTGCGATGGCTTGTTTGTTCGCAAGGCTGCGACGCCAACACCGGGATATCAACATATTTAATTAATTATTAATGTGCTTATATACAAACTTTTTGATAAATATTAATGAACTAAACGCTCCCAGCTCCTAAACGAAAACAATAAAAAAAAAAAATAGGACTATGATTTGATACCTGTTAATATTTTTATTTCTTTTTGAAATAATCTCCGTTCTTTTATAAGCAACGTCGCCTACTTTTCTCTAGGGATCTGTTCCACGTCTTTTTCAAACGCAGCCACGGCAACTTTAGGTTTCATAAAATGAATTCCTCTAAGTTTATCTTTTATTTTTGGAAATAAATAAAAGTCACAAGTGCCAGGTTGGAACTGTAAGGAGGGTAATCCTCTAACTCCACACCTTCGATAGACAAATAGTCCGTCTGGCGGAGTGAGCTGGAGCGTTGTCGTGGTGGAGGAGGATCCTGCTTTTTAGGCGCTGCTGTCTATAATTTTCCAAGACAACTGGTAAACAATGACTGTCATACCGATCTGCAGTAACAGTGCTTTTTATCTTCTGGGTTGATTGTTGCGAAATGACCCATCAGTCCAAAGAATGAGGCAATCATCGTTTTCCTTGTCTTAGTGATAGTCAGTTCTTACAAAGCTTTTGGCCATTACTAGCATTCAGTGGTGTCACAGGGGATAGGTAATTACCTATGACACCCCTGGTGGTGTCATAGGGAATGAAAATTCCCCCTGACACCTCTGGTGGTGTCATTTGGTGGTGTCACAGGTAAATAACCCGAAACCAAAAGACAATCTGCGCAAAACAGGTAATCCACGTTTTGCGCAGATTGTCTTTTGGTTTCGGGTTCGTAACAATATATCCAGCTTTCATCCCCTGTGACGATGTCATATACAGCATTCGAGTCACCTCCGTCATACTTTTCAAGCATTGAGTGGCACCAATCCAAGAGTTGCCAAACAAGGAGTTCCGGCACCAGCTTTACACCGTCATGTCTCTGTTAGTTCTCGTGCACGCCAAGTTTTACAGTTTCAAAGGTGAAAATTCAGTACATAAACCCAATCATATCTGATTTTCTTCAGTTTGGGATATTCCTTTTTATTTAGTTATGATACTAGTACTTATAGTATTATATTATCTGTGGTTATGATAAGTTTTAAGGTACATAAATAGTATGCTATAAACTGTATTCAATAGAAAAGCTTCACTAAGATGTGTACCAGCCAGAGTACCAGCCAGTTTAAATGAAATAATTTAGTCATTTAAATAACAAACAAGCTATCTGTGATAAACTGATAGTATAGTGTTGTTGGTCACTCGACCGTTTACCTTGTTCCTTCGGGGCACTAAGTACATACTCGTAGGTTCACTTTCACTTTCCAAAAGGTATTAGGTATAGTGACAGTCCGCGGACGACTTTCTCATAATCTACAAAGTAATGACGTGTTCTATATCCGTGCATTTATCATAATCTACAAAGTAATGACGTGTTCTATATCCGTGCATTTATCATAATCTACAAAGTAATGACGTGTTCTATATCCGTGCATTTATCATAATCTACAAAGTAATGACGTGTTCTATATCCGTGCATTTATCATAATCTACAAAGTAATGACGTGTTCTATATCCGTGCATTTATCATAATCTACAAAGTAATGACGTGTTCTATATCCGTGCATTTATCATAATCTACAAAGTAATGACGTGTTCTATATCCGTGCATTTATCATAATCTACAAAGTAATGACGTGTTCTATATCCGTGCATTTATCATAATCTACAAAGTAATGACGTGTTCTATATCCGTGCATTTATCATAATCTACAAAGTAATGACGTGTTCTATATCCGTGCATTTATCATAATCTACAAAGTAATGACGTGTTCTATATCCGTGCATTTATCAGAATCTACAAAGTAATGACGTGTTCTATATCCGTGCATTTATCATAATCTACAAAGTAATGACGTGTTCTATATCCGTGCATTTATCATAATCTACAAAGTAATGACGTGTTCTATATCCGTGCATTTATCAGAATCTACAAAGTAATGACGTGTTCTATATCCGTGCATTTATCATAATCTACAAAGTAATGACGTGTTCTATATCCGTGCATTTATCATAATCTACAAAGTAATGACGTGTTCTATATCCGTGCATTTATCATAATCTACAAAGTAATGACGTGCTCTATATCCGTGCATTTATCATAATCTACAAAGTAATGACGTGTTCTATATCCGTGCATTTATCATAATCTACAAAGTAATGACGTGTTCTATATCCGTGCATTTATCATAATCTACAAAGTAATGACGTGTTCTATATCCGTGCATTTATCATAATCTACAAAGTAATGACGTGCTCTATATCCGTGCATTTATCATAATCTACAAAGTAATGACGTGTTCTATATCCGTGCATTTATCATAATCTACAAAGTAATGACGTGTTCTATATCCGTGCATTTATCATAATCTACAAAGTAATGACGTGTTCTATATCCGTGCATTTATCAGAATCTACAAAGTAATGACGTGTTCTATATCCGTGCATTTATCATAATCTACAAAGTAATGACGTGTTCTATATCCGTGCATTTATCATAATCTACAAAGTAATGACGTGTTCTATATCCGTGCATTTATCATAATCTACAAAGTAATGACGTGCTCTATATCCGTGCATTTATCATAATCTACAAAGTAATGACGTGTTCTATATCCGTGCATTTATCATAATCTACAAAGTAATGACGTGTTCTATATCCGTGCATTTATCATAATCTACAAAGTAATGACGTGTTCTATATCCGTGCATTTATCATAATCTACAAAGTAATGACGTGCTCTATATCCGTGCATTTATCATAATCTACAAAGTAATGACGTGTTCTATATCCGTGCATTTATCATAATCTACAAAGTAATGACGTGTTCTATATCCGTGCATTTATCATAATCTACAAAGTAATGACGTGTTCTATATCCGTGCATTTATCATAATCTACAAAGTAATGACGTGTTCTATATCCGTGCATTTATCATAATCTACAAAGTAATGACGTGCTCTATATCCGTGCATTTATCATAATCTACAAAGTAATGACGTGTTCTATATCCGTGCCTTTATCATTTTTCTGACAATACTGTTGTCTAAAATAAGCAATTGTTTAAAAAAAAATCTTGTCCGGTCCGCTATTACTATCACTAGCGCGCGGACAGTGACGTGCTATTATCGCGTAAATATCTCGATATAAATATGTATTATTCAATTATGTAAATAAACTGATCGGTCTAATTCAAGGTTTACCAGTGTAACTATTGTGTAATCTTTGATAGAATAAAACATGTAAGTACATACATACACTTGCTTGGCGTGGCGCCACTGTGCACTGGAGCGATACGCTTTACTTATATACATACTAGCTTTTGCCCGCGGCTTCGCTCGCGATAATTTAGAATTTGACAATCAATTCGGGTTGTACTCTGCTTGTAATAATATAATTCAATCTTGATTCGAAAGACACGTGGCGCCATCTATTATCATAAGAACGTTATTGTTGTTTTCGTATGTCCGTTTCTGTACACCTGACAACGTATATGCAAAATTTCAGGATGATCGGTTCAGTGGTTTAGGCGTGAAAAGGTAACAAACAAACAAACTCATTTTCGCTTTTATAATATTAGTTAGGATTAGGAAAGTTAGGATTAGGATTAGGAAGTTCGGATTATTTAGGTTCACTGACAATATGTACTTGACACTGATGGCTACGCGAGCAAAGCAAATGGACATCGTGGCGGCTGTGTAGGTTTCGTCAACGAAGCTCATAGTAATAAATTAATAATTGATCAAACACTAAAATAATGACAAAAGCATGGTACCGTAATGTGCAAACACCACCAATCTGTAAGTTTGTGATATTTATATACCATACGAGTATGTTACATGTCGTGACGCGGACGACGCGTCGCGCGGCGTCGTGGTCTGCTGCGTCCCGTCACGCGGCACAGCTCCCGTTCACTTAAAGGTAACGCGGGCAGTGTTTTGTCCTTACAAACGTGTTTCTCTGCCGTCCAATAATTACACTAGAGCAAACAATAAGATATTAATCTATATCTACTACTGTTGTTACTAGGTTTGATTATTTTCTTCATAGTTTAATTCATAGCTTCATTTTTTATTATATTCTTCGATCATGATCGAAGATTATGTTCTTATTTATATTAATGTTAATAATATAATTATATTATTAATAAAGACGACACAGATATTAAACTACTTTTACCATTGCGACTTTCAACTTGTTACAGGTATTGTTACGTGCTGGTACTAGTAGGTATAGTATCATATTATCTGTGGTGCTGGGTTCGAGGGATAAGAATGTAAACAATATTACGATTGTAAACTGACTCGGCGAGCGCTGGCTTGGCCTTTTGTACGCAGGTAAAGCGTTTCTGGAGATTTCTAGAAAAGCCATACCAGGTATGTAACAGTACCTACAAAGATTCGAGAAAGTTTCAGCGTTGTCTCTACTCTTCTCATACCGACGGACTATGTAGTTCCGTAAGACGTCAATAGATGGCGCTGTAATAAATTTTTAGACGGAACTGCCGAGTCTTCCCCACAATGCCGAGAAATGGCACTGGCTGTACAGTATATAATATATTATTTATTAAAAATAGCCAACCTTTGTTTTCATAATAACATGCAAGGAACATCACTTAAAAGCAAAAATTAAACAATAAGTAACAAATAATTATAAGCAAATGACAAACACGATTCAACATGATTCGTTCGACACGACATGACATCGGTACTAGTATAGTATTATATTATCTGTGACATCGGCAACTTAAAACATTAGGTAGTAGCGGTCGCCCAGTGGTCGAAATTCGACCATAGTTGATTTAAATTTTAAGTTTGATCGTTATTAAGGTTTTATTGTCTATCAAATCATTTCATTTAGATTTCATCAAGGCTATACATTACCAATCTTTATAATTTACCTATCTTTTTCAAACTAACTTAATTACTGAATTATTATTCATTATATTATTTTAACTACCTACTAAATTATTATTTACTTTTTTTATACAACTAAGGTGGCAAACATGCATACGGCCCACCTGATGGTAAGGGTCAATTCAGATCAGGCGGAAAAATGCTCGAGCATTTTGCCGACCCTTTGGGAAAGGAAGTGGGCAGGAGAAGGAGCAGGAAGGGGTAAAAGGGTGATTAGGTCTCCGGCACTCTCACTCACCGAACGAAACACAACATTAGGAATACTGGTATTTGACGTCGATATTCTGTGAGAGGGTAGTACTTCCCCGGTCGAGCCGACCGGGCGACCCATTCATGCTGACATCAGCGAGGCTCTTCTATTCTTACTTAACTTATACTCTTTTATTGACGATATTCTGCTTGTTACTTTGTTTTCTTTTTTCTTTATTACATATAAATAAGGAATGTAACCATGGTTACGAAGAATTGTACGACATTAGGCGAACAATGCCGAAATACTATGAACGAGATTCGACTGCGTGTGTCAAATGCATGTTTGTGTGTGTGGTGTTTTTTCATTAATTTAATGTATTACAATGCATATCTTATAAAAATATTAGGATTCGCCCTTTCCATTCCTTCCTTTTCCTTCTCCATATAAACTTTAACTGTGCCAAACTTCATACTCGTCCGTCCGCGCAATTTTCGTAAAAAGGGGTACAAAGTTTTTGCTTCACGTATTAATATACCTATAGATTTGTTACAAGAATTGCATGTAAACCTAAATATTAAACGACTAGATGTTCCCGCGGTTTCACCCGCGTTTATCGTTACTGCGCCGCCCCCGTGGGTCGTAGCGTGATGTTATATAGCCTATAGCCTTCCTCGATAAATAGGCTATCCAACACTACAAGAATTTTTCAAATCGGATCAGAAGTACCTGAGATTAGCGCGTTCAAACAAACAAACAAACTCTTCAGCTTTATAATATTAGTATTGATATCTCAGAATAATGAACATGTCGAAACATTCAAACAATCCAGGAGCAGACTAAGTGGTCATTACTCAATATTTTGTCATAAACTTGAGTGTCGTCGGCCGTCGTAATCTACTCGAGTAGGTATCATGTTCACTCAATGTTACACTTACAATGAAAGTACAACACCTAAGAAAACTTGAAACGAGTTGAATATGACTGGCAATATTAAAATATGGTTATATAGATATAAACTCTGCACAAACTACAGGAAGGTATAAAAGATACTAAACACGTGAATAAACATCGAATCATTCATTAGTCTGACTCACAACGCTCTCAATGAGTCGAACGGTCACGTCACCAATACAGCTGTTCTAATTAAGTTACGATCAGGTTCCTAGCTCCTGGCGCCGCCCGGTACACCAGACCGCTGTCTATATAGACACACCATGACACTAGACGGTGGCAGTCATTGTCATTCATTGTATTTGTGGTGTAATTAACGTCAAACCGCCGTTCATTTCATTGTTATTCAAACTGAGCAACACGTTTTGTAAAGTCGTTCAGTCGGTTCACTTTAAATTATATTTTTATTTTTGTGATTTTGTTTGTTGTGTTTATATTTTAAGAGAATGAGATTAGTGACGTCGTTCTCTGACTCACGAGGAAGTATAAACGATTTAATTAAATTAAAAAAATAACAAGGTAATGAGCAACGACTTAACCAGATCATTATTTTAATTATTTATTGTAATACTTACTTACCTGACCAGTGACTACCCATATTATAAAGTTATCGCAACTCGCCAGTCAAAGAGAATCTGTCGTTGTTGATGAAAACGGCTTCGTTTCGTGTCGATGCTTTCACAATGGTGCCAATTCTGTTGTCACAAAATTCTCTAAGCTTAACTAAAAATCACTAAAATTTAGTTTAGTCCTCTCAAATGACATTTCGTATTCTGAAATCGTTAAAAGTGACAGGACTAAAAAAAATATTAGTGAATTTTAGTTAAGTTTAGAGAATTTTGTGACAATAGAATTGGCACCACTGGCCTCTATTTCGGCTGTGCAATTTCAAATCTTAGCAAAGGACACCAGGAAGAAAACTGGTTTTTGCATTTTGCTGCTTACTTCATCGATTTTTTATTGCTATATCATTACTACATCGATTTGCATTGTCAAAATATTTAAAAACACCTTACAAATATGGTTTTGGAAATAAAAAATCCTAGAAAGTATACCTTCATAATACAAAAAAAAACATATAAACCATTTCAAACACCTAGCAAGTCACATTTTCCTCGTGTCTCTTAATAGGTTTTGCAATAGCACAGGTGATTCATTCTAATTCCATGTGGACCGCGGTCGGGTTAAGTTAGGTGAGTTTTGAGACTTTGGGAGTATTGGGCCACGGAGTGCCCTTGTACCTGGATCGGCTGGTGGCAGACTACCTGAGAGGAAGGAGTGTCCTTCTCGAAGTCAGTGGCGAAGTTTGGCGGCGGCTCATGTCGTGCGGTGTCCCGCAGGGCTCTGTTCTTGGTCCGCTCCTATGGGACATCGGGTTTGACTGGATCCTACGTGGAGAACTACCCCTCGGCCTGAATGTCATCAGCTATGCTGACGATACTCTTGTCACAGCCCGAGGAGGTGGAGCGAGGTAACTTCGAGGAGGCGGCCCGCCTGGCTAAGGACTTGGAAGCGGAAGTGCTGGCCGAAGCATTTAAAGCAGTTTCGTCGATACGGGTGGAGACGGGTGTTCGTCTCCTACCGGAGGCCTTGACTGACACATGAAACCGAACCCGCCAAGGCGTATTTTTGAAATGGAAGGCGTGGCTGGAGATGCCTTTACCCGGATTTAGAATCGTTAAGGCCCTCCAGCCGGTGTAGGAGCGGAGGGCAGAGTGGCAGCATGGGACTCTTTCCTTCCGACTAGTGCAGGTGTTGTCAGGGCACTGTTGTTTTGGCAAGTCTGCACACGGTCGCAAGGAGGGAACCAAATCCCATCTGCCACCACTGCGAGTGTATTAAGGACATGGCGCAGCACACGCTTGAGGCATGTCCTGCCTGGGTAGTGCAGCGCCGTGAACTCGTCAACGTTTTGGGTGTCGACCTCTTGCTGCCGGTCGTGATCCTGATCAATCATGGTCGGCAGCGAGAGGAACTGGATAGCTGTCGCATCCTTCTGCGAGGACGTTATCTGGCGGAAGGAGGTTGCGGAGCGGATCCGTCAGGAAAATATCATTACGGATCCAAGCCGCCGCCGGCGGCCCGGGTGGCGCCAGCGCGCCTATTCGCGCCTGATACTACCATAGTGAAGGCCGTGGGCGGGAGAACGGGGATCTCCCGACCGCCAGCCATTGAGCCGGAGTGACGCCCTTTGTCGTACCGGGGCGTCATTCAGGAGTCGTCGTCCGCAGGCAGTTCTTGCCTGCGTTGAGCACTGCTGGGGGGTGCTGCGGGGCTTGCTGATGTAATCTGAGTTCCAGCGGCCCACCCACCATTCAAGGCAGTGAATTAACACACCGTGGTAGGTTTAGTCGGTAGTACACGGGACATTCCATCTTATCCCGGGTGAGTCCGACATAACCTCTCCGTTCCCCTTTCCGCGGAGAGGTATGCGCGAGTATTAGGCGCTTTACAGCGTGCAGGTGCGCCATGTCGGCGACATGCTGATCACTCGAATGTATGCTGCTGATAATTACAAGTCGGCATGTGCTGCCGGTATTGAAAGTGGTCGAAGGTCTCTACCGTGGCGTTTTGCAGGGTGCAGAGATTTGTGATTCCTATTGCAGAACTAACATAATAATTTTATTACGTTAACATGCACCATTTGCCAGTTGTTATAGTTGCCATTATGCCACAGCATTTTTTGCTGCGTAAGCGCCGCTTCACCGCTTGCATAATTTACATCGATTGCCTGAATATTTTTTATACAATATACTATACATGTAATATTTTGTAACCAGTGTTTTTTTATAAAGATGTTAGTAGTTAACTAATTAGCATGAACACAAACGTGTATTCAAGGTTACTAGTTGCCAGGCAGGTGTGTTATTGCATTATTTGATTTCTACTATTATCGTCGATGATAAATAAAACAAATTGAAAAGAACCCCGTTTCTTTGTTAGTATAATAAAGTATCTTCGTATACATACATTTTTCGTATACATACATAAATGTAACATCGAGCGAGGTTTCCCTGGACGGCGCCTGCGTCGAGGGGCTGTTGTGATTAGACTGGTACACACTACGCCGTGTCTGTGTCTGTTCAGATGTCATGATAGCTAGGTAGATAGGTACACACAAGAACTACGCATGTGCTATATCTCGTTATCGGGGTAGAAAGTAAGTCCATGTGAAAGTTTTAATGTTTCACGAAGACTTGGCTTTGAAATGTGCATTATCAAATATTTAGAGTACGGTAACAGGAAGCTACAATTAAGATCGTTGGCTTTGGGGTATGTTATGTCGTTGCGTGGACGCGCGACGGGCCGGGCGCGCGGCCGGCGCGCAGTGGCGATCTTATTGCGTCGCAGCTCAGTGATCCTGTCCTTGCTAGAACAATATCAGAATATTTAATTGGACAAGGCTTATGTAATATTAATGTTATAATAAAATACATTTCCCTAATTATTCGTAATAGGTACATTGATATTATAATGTTTCTGTAATGACTAATGAACCAGCCGAATTTATGAACTGCGCCAATACGACGTAAGCTGACAAAATCTACGAACTAATCTTATAAGTAAGTGGTTGACTGACAATAGGTCACATGGTCGCATTTGTTGTGTCATGTGTAGCCCAACAACAAGCGCTTGTGAAACACCCATCTAGTTTTGTTAGCATTTCGGACATGACCCGTGTTATAACTAGGTATAAATAGGTCTCATCATTTACAAGGTCACTCACTCCTTAAATCCCCACTTATTTAAACCTTTATTTCCATGTAGGTATATATATTTTGGAAACAACTCCACGACGAAGGATAGTCCCGGAGAGGAGAGACAATTTTACAAACACTGAATCAAGGGACACAAAAGCTATATAAGTTTGGTACAATTATTTGTGGCGCAGCCGTAATATATGCGATTTCTGTGCATGAGGTCTCGGGATCGATTCCCGGGATGGATAAAGTATTAGGTATTGGATTTTCTGTTATATGGCATCTGCATACGGCCCACCTGATGGTAAGTGGTCACCGTAGCCTATGGACGCCTGCAACACCAGAGGCATCACTAGCGCGTTGCCGACCCTTTAGGAAAGGAAGTGGGAAGGAGAAGGAGCGGGAAGGGGGAAAGAGGGTGATTGGGCCTCCGGCACTACACATCTCAGTACGACATAGTGTGTCAGTAGCAGCCCGGAGCCTGGCGCGCACCCGCAGCCCCGGGCTGCCGGCGCGCGCCAGGAGGCTCCGGCGTTATTCGCGCGCAGTAACAAGCTCTGGCTTCGCCTGCAGGAGACAGGCTCGGCACTGTGTAGTAGGTAGTAGGTAGGTATTCACGTAAAACATCCTAGTATTATACTTGTTGTGTCACGGGTTTCGGGGATTTATAAATAAAAGATGTCCTTGACAGAATTACACTTATATTGTTCAAGAAGGGTTGTTCCGTATTCATCCTATGACGTCTCATCGTACGCTGTTTTTTTTCCTAACTCATCCTATTTACGTTCCTTACTCAACCGACAGCAATTATTTCAAATTTTAATTCTTGATTCATCCTATAAGTATTCCTAGCTCAACCGATTACGAACTCACCTAAAAGTTCTAAGTTTTGTTTGGACGGTCTAAACAAAAAATACTGCTTTCATAATCTATAAATATAAATAAATAAAATTGAAGTATCTGTTTGTAATGCCAAAATAACATCTTTTTACTAAATGCATATGAAAGTACATACGGTACTTACATAAAATACTCTTTTTTTATACTACTAAGGTGGCAAACATGCATGATGATAGAAGTGGTCACCGTAGCCTATTGACGCCTGCAACACCAGAGGCATCATTTGCGCGTTGCCAACCCTTCAGGAAAGGAAAGGAAGTGGGAAGAAGATGGAGCGGGAAGGGGGAAAGAGCGTGATGCCCAATCACGCTCTTTCCCCCTTCCCGCTCTTTCCCCCTTCCCGCTCCATCTTCTTCCCACTTCCTTTCCTCACACTCCGGCACACTCACTCACCGAACGAGCCATGTCTTTACAAGATAATCATTAAATTTTGTAACATTGACCGCTCTTGGACAGTCTTCCATTATGTACAGATATGCGTCGTCAATCAAATATTCAGGTATGATTGGTAAAGCCAAGCAGAGGGAAATATGTTTTAGATGATGTCTGTTTTTGGTAAGTTTTGACAAAAATGAAAATAGCATCCTTTGATCTCCGTACTTGATAAAACAGTTCGGATAGAATTTATCACAGCCTTTTCAAAATTAATAATAATTTTGTTCGGGTTCCAGTTCGGTATTTGAGATTTAATCAGACGAAACATTGTTGTGTACGTCTTTTCATTTTTTGACATAAGCAGGACATATATTAATGGAATGACATAAGTATTTCCACTGTCGTCGTCCATAGCTCCATGAATAGCATATAGTTGGTAAAATGGTCTGATGCAGCATTTGAATGTACCATCAGCATAAAACTCTGGAATTGTTGTCATTCTTTGCCGCCCTTCCTGTGTCGCGAATGCTATAATACGTGTTTCACCTTCTTGATAGTCGAAAAGAAGAAAATCAGCATATGTATCTGGAACTTCAACTTCGGCGCCATTTTGAAATGTTTTTTTTTACTCCATTGCTCTTATTGCGAGCATTATAGAGTCCAGTCTTAATATTTTAAATTCTGGCAATTCTGTCACTAAACTGATCCCTCGTTCATGTTGTGACAATAAAGTTCATATATATTGATACCTAGATACACTGTCGGTATAGGTTCACCTTGTTTTGACTTCACTTTTCCTTGAGATTATGCAAAGCTTCTTTTACAATATTTTTTATTTCATTAGGATTGCATCTATGAAGTTTTCTTTTAAAACGACATCATTTAGCACTCTTACGTTGCCAAAGCAATATATAATAAATATTAAAATATTAAAGATTGTTTTGCTATCCATGCTATTTTCGGTAATATTTGCCACAGGTAGAAGAGTAAGGAACATATTTCGGTTGAATAAGGAAACTTTATTAAAATATTGTAATCGGATGAGTTAGGAATACTAGTTTAGGATGAGTAAAGAAATAGGATGAGACGGCATCGGATGAATACGGAACAACCCTTCAAGAATGCAATTATACTAAATATGCGACCCGCTCGCAGCCCGACCATCCCGTGACTGGCTGAGCAAGTGCATAACTTCATGCAACGTACACAGGTGGCTAAGTAGTATCATGTGCATACATAAACATGTGTTCCCACATACTTTATATAAAAATTCAAAATAATGAGCCTGCAAGTATATCAAGACTGAATTAAATACACCAAGGGCTTGTGCCACCGCCTCCAAATAGCAATTATCTACAAGATAAAAATCTCGCCGTCTCTTCTTTAACCTAACGAGAGTGAGACAGCATGCAATTTATCTTTCGGATAAGTTTTACTTGTTAGTTGTAGGAGTGGCCGTAAGTACGTGTGTGCCGCGCGCCCCATAAACACGACCGGACTTATACGACAGATGACGCGCAGATAAATACAATATCAATCAAGTGCTGGCTGTCACCACATTTCCGTAAATAAGTAGATTATTTACGGAAATACTTGGCAGTCAGGTACTCCGGCATACTACAATCTTACCTATACACATATGAATATAATAAAATATACATATAAACTGGCATTGACTTCGTGCACCCAAACCACTGACAACATCTGCAGTTGAAGGTGATCCAATGTATGTATGTATGTAATCGATTCGAACGACCAGCTAGACAAATCACAAAGAAATTAATAAAACATTTCGTCATTTTAACAATAAGGTAAATATGCTAGTTGTATGCAGAAATGGTGAACATACACACTGTATCACCTGGCGCGGTGATCACGTGCGCGAATGCCCCGAGCAGCGCGCGCGCCCGGCGCGTCATCCCAGGTCGTCGCGTCGGTCGCTATGTACCTATGTCGCACAAATACTGTGCTATTAAATAAGGTATCAGGTAATTTTCCTATTACACAGTTTTATTTGTCATCATTATTCATGGACTTTAATTATATGAGGAAAGCAAATTAAATAATCTTTTATAATAAATAATAATATATAAACGAATGTTACTCGTTTGTCGTTGTTGTGTTACATTCCCCAGTTACGACTTACGATGTCACTTTGGTGAGTCGTAGCGCGGATACCTCGGATTAAGTTACTGCAGGTCGTTCTCGTATCCACCTTTTGGAGCGAGCGATAGAATCTCGCATGAAAGGTGGCCCAAAGTCGACTCGCCTACTGTCAGCTATCAGTCAGTGCCAGAGTCCACCTGTCCCACCTGCCGACATCACCACAAAACTCAACCTCATATTTGATCAAAATGCGACGGCTCATTTACATTTAAGAAATTCAAAATATAAATACTTACTAAGTCTAAATTCGCGACGCAATCAACTGACATTAAATTCCAGCAGCCATTTTCTGGTTTCACGTCGGTATTCTGTGAGAGGGTAGTCCTTCCTCGGTCGAGCCGGCCCATTCATGCTGAAATCAGCGAGGCTCTAAGATATGATTTCTGTTTATTACCGAATTTAATCATAAATGAATGAATTCCATCGGTCATCGATCAGTTCTACTGTAAGACATTTCAAGGTTATCCATTAGTTACCGGACACCTGTAGCTATACACCTTACCACAACCGATATTAGTTAATATGTAATATATTTTTAAAATACATATGCAGTCTAAGCTCAATATGTAAGATAATGTCGGTGTAACGTGGTATTACGTAGAGTAGGTCTGTTGCAGTACGCGTAATGTGATATTACGCCTAATGTATGGGTCTGCTTAAATCATTGTGGACATAAAGGTCAGTTAATGGAGACAAAGTGTGAACTTGTGGCGGTCGCGCCCTTGTCCTGGGTGCGGCGGGAGACAAGGCGCCGAGCGTCGGTGTCGTGGAGACAGCGCAGCGGCGAGGAGTGACGTGTGCCGGCGAGGGTCCACCTCGCGACCGGCCGCACCCGCGCCCGCGGCCGTGCCATTATCTCGTTACACAAAACTGGCCCTTCCGGTTCAAGCTCGGGGTAGGGCCGCGCCGCCAGTCGCCACCCATTACACAGTACGCCTCACTTGTAACAAGTTTATATTGTGAGGTCAAAGGTCAGTTCTATAAATGAGAATATTTATTTTATTATTATTATTACGTTCATTAATAGAGACCTCGTTTAACCGTTAGGTAGTATCCGTGTTTCAATTAAAAGTGAATATAAGTCACAGACACTTCTGAATATTGCTCCTGAACACGTCCGCTCGCCCCGCGGAAGCGCGTGCGTCAATGCATTCCGCCACTGCTTGCACTCAAGAAAAACGTATAATACCGAGAAAGTGGTATTTATTATGGTATTTTACATTGAAACTTATGAGTATCACTTTTTAAGAAATTGGTCATATCTATGATGAAGTTCAATAATGGTATTTATAGAGTAGCATTCGTATTATCTACGTAAGAAAAATTACAGACAGGCTAAATAGGAAATAATAATAAAACCGTATACATATTGTAAAAACTGTAGGCATGGCAACACTGCGTGTCTCAGATGTAAACAATGGATGCCGATGTAGCTATTTGAAATCGCGAAAATACTTTTTATCACGAAAATAAGAATCGAAAGTGTCCGTGAGATTGTAATGATTGATCAAGTCATAAAATAAAATACAAATTATTGTTTAGATGGAACGTGTGTTGATTCATAGCCCAAATTGTTCGTTGTCTTTTATAGATACGCAGCGCTTAAATGTGGACGGCGCCGGCGCGGCATCGCAGCGGCATGCCTACGTTTGTTGTTACTGCCGCGGCCGCCTTCGGCCTTACTGCGCGCCACATTAACGTGTGGCCATACTTATATATTATAAAAATGGAATAACCAACCACCTGTCTGTAACTGCTGACTACATATAAATACACCTTCACAACACGCCGGCGCGGGCGCCGTGTACGGACGTGTTCGTGTGCGTGGTGCGTACTCGTAGCGCACGTCGCACGTCGGCGCGCTTAATGATACGTACTTATGGAGCCTGCACGACCATACCAACTGGCCCTCGTTTGAATCCGTATAGATACGACGACTTTTTCTATTAAAATACTTGATTGATCTCTCTAGATTAGAAATCACTATCTATCATAATTTATTACACAAAATACTTAGTTACTTTCATTCTTTCAAAATAAATCGTTACTACACTATACGGCTACGACCGTTTAACTCCATCCTTCGCGTCATAAGAGAGGCAAGGTACAGTTGAAGCTGCTCCAAGTTTGTGCGGGTTCCTACTGTGCATGGAACACAGCATAGAGCTACTACCGAGTGCTGCGCGCCGCTACATATCACTTTCAGTTCTCTCAGTATCTTCAGTTTTCAGTGAGAGCCACTACTCTCACTGAAAACTCAAGCATTCTTTGGCCATGACAAGCCCAATACTTCACGTCATCTCTGCCTGTCCCAACTTAATATTATAAAAGCTAATGTTTGTTTGTTACGCTTTTACGCGTTTACTACTCGACCGATCATCACTTTTGCATCACGTTACGTACTCGTACCTACAGCATCTAAAAAAATATTTTGCGAGCGAAACTACGGGCTCGTGTAGCTATGATGCAACACGTTTATTCTTTTGTTGTTTACAGATAAACTGTATCATAGAGAGACGAGGAGAGCTGGACGTATTTCTTTTCGTGACTCATTATTGATTTATGTACACTATCGAATTAGTCCTTCCGAAAACCTAAGCGTTTAAGCGTTTAGAATAGTTAAGGATTTCCTGTAGAACATAATGATGTAGATAACAGTATGCTTGACATAGGTTGTAATCGTAATACAAACATAGTCTTACGTATGTTACGAGTAGCTGTTACGATCGGTGCTGGTGGTGCACAGCGGTGCTGGTGGTGCACAGCGGTGCACAGTGGTGCACAGTGGTGCGCGGTGGTGCCGAAAAAATGTATCACATTGCTATTATTAGTCACATTTTCAATAAAAGTTTACTTTATACAATAATTAGTATTATTACCCTCTTATTGTCCAAATGTTATTAAACTCCAATATCGTTACATAGTGTCATTAATGATTTACTGCCTCAATATAAGATGTCAATCTAAAATGTATTTCAGCTCATGTCCTACGATGAAGTGTGACTGTACGTGTCATGTTATTGGGAATTGAACAAAAAGAATAAAAATGTAAACGTTAGGGGTATGGCTCCAGTAGGAATATTACGAACTGAACAATATATAATGTTGGTTGCTTGCGTGTTCAGCATTGAATGGCGCCTGCCCCTAGCACTCCTAGCACCCCTAGTCGCTACCCACAGGCCACACAGCGCGCAACGGTACATCATTGATCATTATTATAACAATATGAAAGCGCCTACAACAATGATTATTGCTATGGCTACTAGTATAGTATTATATTATCTGTGCTATGGCTAACAAAAGACTACTAGGCGTAAACAGTCTTTGAACACAAATGCCCAAAAATATTGAATGCCGCTTTATATACGGCTAGGAAACTAGTTTGGGTTTTTAAAAAACTAAGACACGTTGCCGACTTTGCTCTCTTGAAAAACATATATTTTGCTTTAGCACAGTCGGTCATCAGCTACTGTATTGTAGTTTGGGTGGTGCCTGTAAGACCTTTCTAATACATCTTGAGAGGACTCAAAGGTCACTGCTAAAAGTTATGACTTTTAGCCCGTATAGACTCTCTACAAAATTTCTCTACGCAAAATGCAAAGTGCTAACAATTAGGCAGTTATATATTCTCCAGCTTGTAACCAAGCAGCATGAAGCCACTGCATACAACGCAGAAGAGTACAACGCAAACCGTGCCACACACTCACACCCAACGTCTGCACCCCGCTTCGATGTCGCACAACTTTCGCTAGGCGTCAACTAGGTTTCAGAGCTCCTTATATACACAATAAAATAAATAAAATTAAAAACATACACCCATTGAGTTTCTATAAATCCAAAACTATTATCAAACACTGGTTATCAGAACTAGACTATGACCAAACGGAGAAGTTAGTCAAAGTCAAAAATCATTTATTCATTTAGGTCACAAAGTAACACTTATGAACGTCAAAGTATATAGGTTAGTGAGTTTACTAAGTTACTGAAGCTATATTTAGGTTAGTTGCTAGGTTCAGGCAAAGGGTAGAGCCTATGAGAAGAAACCTGCAAGAAACTCACGGCCACTCTTTTAAATCGTCAGTTAAATATAATTTCAGTATTTTACAACTCAGATTAACAAGGTGTTACAGCCATTATGCCATATACTACTGACTATAAAAACTAAAGATAATAACAATAATAACTTAATAAAATTATAGGGAGGAAATAATTTGAGCTAAGATATATTATTTAATATAAATCTAAAATAGACAGTAGGATGGCATGATGGCGCATACACTTACACTTTGTTACTAATAACAGAATGACAGCTTCTAGTAGTAACAATTATGGTTCGCAATACTTTATATAAATCACATTACATACAAACACACCCACATACACACACAAACACACACACACACACACTCACTCACGCACTCACACACCTCAAATAATATTTCGTTTACTTTCTAACAACGAATTGCTTTTGTAATCATAAAATGTTTTGTGTAAATGATATGGGAGAAGACACTGACTTCCTGCAACACAGGTTTCGTACCAAGCACAGGAATCAGGGCTTCATAGGAAATGTGTAAACAATTTTATGTTAATAAATACATTATTATTATTATTATATGAGCTCATACTTTGTACGGACGCGCCGCGCGCCGCACTCGTACTACAACGAGCACAAGTATCTAAACCTAGTCTCGGAATATACTTAACCGCTCTTTAAACAAAGGTAATTTACATAATGTATTATATAGTCATCCTTAAAAAATCAATTAAGTGCTTATAATTGAGGTAAGTGAACCGAGTGAACATGCAAACAGACGAAAGTGTTCGTTAGTTATTTCGAGCTGCTGCAGTGTTGAGTTTATTATAGATATAGAGGAAGATAATTATATATGTAGTTAAAAAGACAATTCCTGGAAGAACGTTGCATGACCAGGTTGGAGACATTCTGAAGAAAAGCCAAGAGTGCATGCATGACAGTGAGTCAAGAGGGATCCGTCAGAAGTGTAGGTAGGTGTTCCCGGCATTGCTAGTGTCCGGAGAACTGTAATGAGGCGTTGAGGCGTGGTGATCGAATAAGTGATCTATGCCCCTTGCGGCGACCGCGACAGCGCGCGAGGCGCGAGGCGCGACCCTCCATTACAACGCCAACGGCACCTTATACTATCTATATTATTATGCTGCATTTAAATTGCAAAGTAGTCGCATAATTTAGTATACTTAATAATATAAGAGTAACATGTACGAAGATATCCGCTATACATATAGTTAATAATAATAATAATATATTCTACACATACACACAACACCATCTAGCCCAAACTAAGCAGAGCTTGTACTATGGGTACTAGACAATGGATAAACATACATATATACTTTTTTTGTAAATACATACATATTATAGTTATACTCGTACAATACGTATCACTAGACATTAAACCATACGCACTATAAAACTGCGCATTAGTTTATTTACGTACCCATAGGAATACTCTACGCGGTAACGGATCGTTGGCGCCGTATTAGCTGACGCGTCTTATAGTGAGCAGTTCTGAATTTGGTCCGATCACGTGATACGTTGATACAGACCTACCGTCCAGTATCGTGATATCGATTCATTGTAACTTAGTTACACCCGAAGCGCAGAGACTTGCGGAAGTGCATCACATCGATATTTGATATGAGCCAGTGGGAGACCTACTACAAGACTGTTAGAAAACCACTTAAAGAGTATGAGTTCAATCCTAATTGACAACCACTCACTTATTTAATATTGTCTTCTGTTTACGCGAATGTTATTCATTGAAATTAAACTACTATATACGGATTTTATCGCGTTGTTTATTTGACACTGTAACAAAATTTTTTGAAAAACTGTTACACTACTATAAACACTATTAAACTTTACAAATTTTTAAGCTAATTAAATTATTGAAACTATTAAAACTATTTATACTATTACTATACTATTTATACTATTTAGATTTATTTTTACACTTTCCCCGACGTTTCGGTTGCTTTTCAGCAGCCATGGTCACGGGGAGACTAAGATGGTAGTTGTCTCAATGTTCCAGTGTAGTTATTTCAAAGTACCCGAACATAATTTAATCATGGGTGTTTCTATTTACGCAGAATGAGAATAGTTTCAATAATTTAATTAGCTTAAAAATTTGTAAAGTTTAATAGTGATTATAGTAGTGTAACAGTTTTTCAAAAAATTTTGTAACAGTGTCAAATAAACAACGCGATAAAATCCGTATATAGTAGTTTAATTTCACTCACTTATTGTTAATTATACATCGTCTATGACCTAACCCTTCTCACTTTGAGAAGAGGCCCGTGCCCAGCAGTGGGACAAGTTATACATATACAGAGCTGATGTTACAATTATTATTATTCATAGGTGTCGAGTCTACTACAGCATGTGAGTGCTGTTATTGACAACTAGGTACTCATCAGACAACATGGCCACTTCCCAACGTACTGCGATGGGTAGGCTCAATACATTTATATATGCATACTTAAGGACATGCTGCGCTGTCAGGAAACTATTCTTGCAAATATAGTCAAATGTGACAAGATTGTAAATATTGGCCATGGAAATCGGATACAACCAAGCAAAACGTATGTATTTTAAGCACCCTGGCAGTATAATAAAAATACAGGAGTAAAAATACCGTCACGGCCTTGCGACACTGCTTGTAATTGCAAATGACCTGCGATTGTACCACAATGTCTGCTTGTTATACTCAGTTACTTAGTGCTCGCCACTAGCCACTGCTTGTTTAAGGGCGCCTTGTTCTACGACTAACACTTGAATACTGCAGACATCGACAACAATCCGTAAGACCAGACCAATGAAATACTAACTGAAGTTGTACATGGTGACAGTAAGTATCAGCGTGAAAAACGTATGCCAACAAAAATGACTGTTTCTGATGACTCACCTGTTAGAGAACATTAGCAGTGAATGCTACTTTGATTAATCACTTAACCAGTAAACAATCGTTAGCGTTAGAATCACGATCCGCATCATTGCGCGCGCATAATACTCATTGTTTGAATATCTAAGAATACTGATTACTGCGCTGCGTCTTCTATAGACTTAACCACGAATGATAATGTTGTTCACTACGTACCCGAGTGCTATAGCTATATCATATGAGTTTATTCTCGTAGTGGCTCACGCTGATGTGCACCGGAGACGACTCACGGGCTCACAGCACACACGGCCTGGATGCAAGAAGCCACAGCTAGCGATAGACGTGGGACCGAAACAGAGCGCGTTAATGTATGCAAATATCGATTTATCGGCTATGAAAAGAAAATTATAAGATTTGCTTAATGTTATTCCTACGTGTAGTTTAGGATAGGTGCGGCTCTAATCGATAACATTTCAACGATCAATACTTACGAAACATGGGCAAAGTAATTGTGGTCAATACATGAAAAGAATACAAATGTCCTACGTTCGCGTTAGTACAAAACTCGGCCACAGCGCCCACAGCACTGAGATAGCAATGATTAAATAGTACCAGCAGGACGCAGGGAGGTGAACAAAGGCAAACATTCGATGCCTACTGTCTACTGTGTCGTCTGTATCACACAGCGACGTGCACGCATCGACTTCTCCTCTGGAACATTCTCTTAACCTCGTTCACATAAACTTAACGTGTCGCTGTACTCAAATTCAATTACTTACATTTTGAAAAGGTGATTGACTTGAATTCACAGTACTATATTGTATATTGCATTTAGTACCTAACAATTGTAGATAGGCACATTAGGCACATACTCGTATTCAACAGTTTCAACTCACATCCACATAAGCTTTGTTTTAGCTAGCTCGTAATTGAATTAGTCAGAACGTTAGATTTTACACACGTTCGCTAAATCATGGCATTCATGGCTGATGATGTGAAGGCAAGGTACGGCGGAAAATTACGGGCAAATGTTTTAATTGAAATTGTTAATTATTTAAGATAATATTTGATTTTAGAATTTATTGTTATGTTTATAACTGAATCACGCGTAAACTTTGTAAGGATTTGTATAATACTTGAGACACAGCTACACCATGATGTGAATGAATACACAGGAGACTTACACCCGTCGGCGTCGCGCGTCGCCGCGACAGGAGCTCGTCTGTAACACGATACACATATACCTACACAGTGTTCATTAGGTAACACTCTATGCGCCTGTTTAAAGTGTTTCTAATTATACCTCCCAAGTACTAACCTTAGTACTTGTTAACAAATTCGAGTATGCATTTCAATTTACGGACTGAAGCGGGCTTCGTAGTCAGGTGCCGATTACCATATCTCTTAGCTTACCTATAGTAAAAGTCAAAACTACTAGTGTCTCTAATATTCCGACTAACTGGTCTGCACTGACTGGCCCCCACATAAGATTACTGTAATTTTAACAATATTGGTACGGGCACACGCGGCGGCGCCGCGTCGCCGCCGCAATAGACAGTAAACAGTATTTTATCTATTTCGTTTGTAATAACTAATGACAAGCTATGAGAGTTGCTATCGCGACCCATATTCAAGTACTACGAGTATGATAACTATTTCCATAAATAGTCTATTAGTAGTAATTGTGATTTTTCTATGAAAATCCAATAACAGTGATATCCTAGTAACTTATACATAATAGGCTAAATAGAACTCTTTCGTTTAAATTATTTTGATATTTTGAGTGTTTGTTATCTATTAGCACTCTATGATCCAATACGTTATAATTAAAGTCATAATACTAGATGCGTAATAACTAATAAGCTAGCGTGAGCGTCACATATAGTATCAGAAATGAGGTTCTTCCGCGCGACGGCCGCGGCATGGCGCGTGGCGGCAGCGACCCGAGCCAAGCAGGCGCCAGGCGGTAGTTCATAGAGCCAGAGTTGGTAGTTGCCACAGGGTGTAAGTGACGGTTCACCGAAAACTGAAATACTAGCTTCGGACCATCATTCTGAGTTGGAAAACGTAGGAATTTTCCACCGGAAAATTATCGAATTTTCTTTCAAAATTTCATATTTTTCTAACTGATAATGATTACATGACGAGTAAACGATCCATTTTACTAGATAATATCAATAAAAAGTACATAATACCGGAAAACAGGTATGTAATCCAAACATACAAAATAAACCCAGTTGAACCAATCAGCTGATCTCGCGCGGACAAGGCAATGACCAACGCAAAAAACTTTTTTTACACACCGGCAATAGTGTGGTGTGTAAAAACCCGCCCGCATCGTAGTACCACTCAACTAGGGCAGATCTATGATCAATGATCAATATCGACAAAAAGTGTATTAAACAAAGCGGGATAGGTTAATAAATAAAATAGTTGTTTTGCCTTTCAAAAGTAAAGTTTACATGAACGTGTTAGCACTATTTATTATTAAATTAGTCACGTAGATTGAAAAGATTATAATGATTAAAGTAGCTTGTAATTAAATGTTACACTACTATCACTACACAATACCCATTTTCATTTTAAATGTAAAAAAATATTAATTGTTTTGATATTTCGTATCGTAAACATGTACGAGTTTATTTAATAACTTTTAATAATAATTAATGTAAAAGACCATCGATCAAATATACCATAGATGCATGATCATCGCTCGAAAAAGGGCCCCAACAAAATTATGCATAAATCAGTCGTATGCATAATTTCGCTCGCAACCACTTTACGACCGCGCTAGCAGTCACACGTTTCACGATGCCAAAGAGTGTAGTGAAAAAATGTAAAAACTATACTCTAAAAGTGCAAAAAAAGGATAAAATGTCGTACTTTCGATAAGTATAGTTTTGTTATGAAATATTTATTATATTTTGTTGAATATGGCGCTTTAAATAATATATTTGAAAATATTTTCGTTTTAATTTAAATGCATGTATTACGCACCTGTCCCACTCACTCTTGCGTGCGCTGCCCGTAAGCGAGAGCGAATCGACACCGTAGTGGTGTCGGTTAGCGGGTGGAGACCGTACTATATACTTAGTACGCTTGCGTATTGCGATTAACACGCTTAGGACGCTTTACATTGACGCGTTTTAACTAAACTATTACAAAATGTTTCTCAGTGGGCGTTCAATGGTTATTCCGGTTTATTTCCTGGATTGCATAATAAATGCAGACACTTATAAGTAAGTAGTACTGGTCAGTGCCACATATTGACGCGGTTTTTGTATGAGAATGTGCATCTATGGTATATTTGATCGAAGTAAAAGACTATCTAATTGTTTTAAAACAAAGCTTTTTGTACACAGCGATTCATACAATGTAATGTAATCTAGTAAATCTTTACTTAACTGTTAAAATACAAAACTGTAACAAAAATTTGTTAATAGAATTAGCCATAAACAGTTTATTACTATTGTAATAAAACTCCTTGATTCTCCAATATAATTATTTATTCTCCTCTACTTGATATCCTTTATCCTACAGTTCACACACCGTATCCGTTTACACAACCGCTCGGCTCGACCGCTCAGACAAGAATGACCCCTTCCGCCGTCCGTTACTCATTTTATACTAAAATCGATTATTAAAATACCTGATTTTCGCAGAATAAAATATTATAACCTTACACTCGTCCATCCTGACCTCGTGTATGTCCCCATACACGGATCTAGGTGGGACTTGCTAACCTTACACTCGGCGAGGGAGGATGCTTGTCTTTTACACTAATTATTTCGATTATGTACTCTACAGAATATTCAATATACGTACCTATACATTAAACAACAATAATATCACCGAATATCATTAGCAATTAAACCAACACAGTATTCTGTAAACCCATCCAATTCTCGCAACACTAAATCCAATACTTGCTAACCCATCCAATTCTAGCAAGATTGGTCAACCTCAGCACAGTTCTCGCTAACCCAACCAATTCTAGCAGGAACTGTGATTAAGTGAAGTGCTACAATACATGCCAACCCATCCAATTCTGGCATGACTATAACACAATACATTTATGTATTCTATGCATGTTTCGAGTATGTACCCTACAGAATATTCAATATACCTATACATTAAACAACAATAATATCACCGAATATCATTAGCAATTAAACCAACACAGTATTCTGTAAACCCATCCAATTCTTACAGAAACACCGATATTGTTATATCTCTTTGTCGTAAACCCATCCAATTCTTACGACAAAGAGGAACATCATTAAATAATTAGCTTGCGAACCCATCCAATTCTCGCAATACTAAATCCAATACTTGCTAACCCATCCAATTCTAGCAAGATTGGTCAATCTCAGCACAGTTCTCGCTAACCCATCCAATTCTAGCAGGAACTGTGATAATAAGTGGAGTGCTACAATACATGCCAACCCATCCAATTCTGGCATGACTATAACACAATACATTTATGTATTCCATAATTAAATAAAGTAAATTTAAACACTTTATCTACAATATCATTTCATTACACATACAAAACAATAGTTAATTCATCTCAATATTACTAATATAGATATAACACATTTCATAGATTTATCAAATAACATTGCAATATGTGTAACGTGGCGCAAATGTCAATCATTCCACCCCTGAGGCAGAATAACTAACATTCCCGCCACCAGAATCACTATTAATTATTATTTCGAGTAATTTAAGGATGTTTTCGAACCGATTGAGACACTCCTTTTTGTCTCTACCATAAACGAGTACGTCATCCATGCACGCAGTTCCTTTAAATTATCTGGTTGATCCCAATACCTTACGGTTAGGTTAGGTTAGGTTAGGTTCCCCCGCCTGATGGCGGCAGCGGGAGCGCTTAACTCTCTGCTGCCGAATATCGGGGGGCTGAGTGTCGTCTGCCGCCGCCTCTATTTGGGGGTGGTGCGGTCGATTGCCCTTTACGGAGCGCCCATCTGGGCTGGCGCCCTTGGTCGCCAAAATATCGCCCTCCTCAGGAGACCTCAGAGGGCGATGGCGATCAGGGTGTCACGGGCGTACCGCACCGTCTCCTTTGAGGCGGCGTGCGTTTTGGCGGCATCGCCGCCCTGGGATTTGGAGGCGGAGGTCCAAGCGTCAGTGTATTACTGGCGCGCTGACCTCCGGCTCCAGGGTGAGGAACTCACGCACAGGGCGGTGGAGACGTGAAGGTCCCAGGCTCGACTGGTCCTCGAGGCGAAGTGGGAAGAAAGACTGACCTAGCCCCGCTATGGGGTGAGGACCGTCGAGGCTGTCCGTCCGGTACTAAGACAGTGGACGGACAGACGGCGCGGACCGCTCACCTACCGGCTTACTCAGGTGCTCTCCGGACATGGCTGTTTCGGAGAGTACCTCTGCAAGATAGCCGGTAGGGAGCCGACAACCAGGTGTCACCATTGTGAGGAGTGTGACCGGGACACGGCGCAGCACACGCTGGAGGAGTGCCCGGCGTGGGCCGCGGAGCGCTGTGCCCTGGTCGCTGTGATTGGCCCCGACCTCTCCTTGCCGACCGTCATATCCAAGATGGTCGGCGACGACAGGTGCTGGGGTGCAATGAGGTCCTTCTGCGAGTCTGTCATCTCGCAGAAGGAGGCGGCGGAGCGGGGGCGTGAGGACGATCCTTACGCCCCGGAAGTCCGCCGCCGGAGGAGGGGGCGCAGGAGACGCGCTTATGTCGCTCTCCTGCCCCCCACTTAAGGGTTCCGGGTGGCAAGGCCTCAGGGGGGCCTGCCACCCGTAAACTAAGAACCCTGAGAGGGCGTGCGCGGTGTTCCCGTGCGCCTTCCAACGCCGAAAGGAGAGAGCGGTGAAGCTCTCCCCTGGGGACAAGAGAGGGTCGGGTCCTAAAAAAAATGACCCGGCCCGCACCCACACGGGGGGGCCTGCTATGGATGACTCAATTCTTTTAAGAGCTCCCAACAGGCCCCCCATTGGATGAGAGAGGGAACACCCCAGGTTTTTTAGTGGGTATACCAGCGTTTTTTTTCTTGCTGGGGAGTCCCACACGCCCCGCCGGTGCCGTCCCCTAGCCGGCGGGTAGTGCATGAAGCATTTTTCCTGGGTACCAAAAAAAAAAAAGAAAAAAAAAGGTTAGGTTAGGTTAGGTTGGGGTGTGTGGCCAGAGAGAACCTCCTAGTGTGCCTGACGGTTGCTAGTCCTTTCCACATTTTTCGTGGATGGGAATGGCAGACGTTGGGCCGGTACACCCCGTGCAACACGGGTAATCATGTCCTTTCGGGGGCATTATTACTCGTGGCTAATACTCTGCCACGCGCGTAGGGAACCCGAGGCATTTTGTCTCGGGGTTATCGGCCCGCGAGGGCCGCGTTTTGGGGGTCTCTCCACGTGTTCCTCTGATTAACAGAGGACACGTGGATTTGAGACAGGGGGGATTAGAAGAAAACCTCTTTAAAAAATCACCAGTGGGGGCCCTAAGGCCGGGGCGGTTTATTTTATTTTATTTTATTTACTTTATTTTATTTTTATTTTTATTTTATTTACTTTATTTTATTTTTCGTTTTATTTTATTTTATTTATTTTTACATTATTTGTACTAGTAGCACTAGTAATACACAAGCTCTTTTAGTCGGATACCACATCTGGTATTGATGGATTGTGCGTAGAGTTGAAGGCTGCCAGTAGTCCTGGCATTAGGCGGTGGCACATAGGGGAGGGGAAACCTAACCCTGCCTCTGTCTTCACATCGTTACCCGTTGAGTGTCGTTGATCACGTCTAGCGGCTCAACGGGACCGAGGGGCTTGCCTTAGTTGGCCGGCCCGCGAGAAGGAAAACTCAGACCACCCAACAGCGAAGTTGTAAAAACCTCTGGGTACCTGCCGTCCCCCAGCAGTATGTAGGCCTTCCCTCGGAATGAGCGTCACCCGAGGGTCGATTCTAGATCGTCTCTACTCGTGGGAATTTAATGGATAATTCACAAACAAACAAAAAACTCGATGAGAAGGAGAAGAAGACGGAGGAGCAAGGAGTCCCTTTGCGCGACTCCAAAGGGCGCTTTAAGCGCCCTTTACGACCACGTGCCAGCGATGGCGGAAGAATGGGGGCATGCACGCCCACCAGTGCGTGCCCTTCAGAGAGCCGGACGTCATTGGCGTCGACGCCGAACGAAAGCCGGAGGAGCTCCGTCAGCCTCGGCGTCGAGTCTGAGTCCGAGGACCTGGACTCCCGCGAACTCAGCGGTCGGGTCTCTAAAACCCGGAAGCGCAGTAGGAGCAGGTCACCAGAGGCGGAGCGCAGCGCACCAGCGATCAAGGTGCCCGCCCCCAGTTCGCCGGTACATGGGTCACGGTCAGTGACCCCGAACCCATTTAGTAGGCGGGAATCGGTCGCCCGCACCCGACAAGAGGGGGAGCGCGCAGCAGAACAATTTGTTGCGCAGCTCCTGGACGAGAACTCAGATGGAGACCTCGTCCAGTCCGCCGCAGACTCTGTGGCCGCCATAATCACGGTGGCCACAAAAAGTCAGAATTTGAAGGGCACCTTCGTCAATGCCCTCAAGAAGGCGGCCTCTCACCTCCAGGAGGTGGTGCAAACGCTCGCAGAGCGCACCACCTCCGACGAGACGAGGCGGTTGCGGGCGGCAAACGACCGCCTGGCAGGGGAGGTGGCTGAGCTCCGTGCTGAGCTCAGCCAAGTTAAGGAGTGTTTGCGGCAGCCGAATGCCGTAGCTCGGCAAGGAGAGGAGCAGCGCTCCCTGCTAACCGACGCGCAGCTGCGCCAGGTCATGTCGTCCGTTGGGACAATGATCAACGTGCGACTGGGGAGTCTGGAGGCAAGATTACCTCCAGAACCGCGTCGCCGTCCACCACTCGCAGCGGATAACCACGCGCCCGCTGCTAGGGACCCAGTGGTCACGTCGGGCCAGCGGTCCTACGCGACGGTGGCGTCAGCGTCGGCCAGCGTCCCCGCAGGGTCGAGACCTGCGGCCGGGAAGAAGGGGACTTCCAAAGCCCCTTCCCAGTCCCAGAGGGACTTCCCGCCATTGAGGCTCACACCTGCGGGCTCAACTCGCGCCCCAGCGCCGAAGGGACGGGCACCAACCAAGGGTGTGCCACGACAAATTTCTGTCGCAGGTCCGTCTGCGTCTTTTAATGAGGGCTGGCAGACGCCTGGGGAGAAGACGGAGATTCGGCGTCAGAAGAGGCGCGAGCGCAGGAGCGCTGCAAGGGCTGCGGCTGCCGAGCGGCAAAAAGAAGTGAACAAGAGCAAGAAGGCGAAAAAGAAGAGGCCCGGGACGCTCCGGCCGCCAAGATCGGCCGCTGTGGTCGTAACGGTGTCGCCGGAGGCGGCGGAGCGCGGCCTTTCCTACGCCGCCGTCTTTAAGAAGGCGCGGGAGAGCGTCGGTGTGGCGGACCTAGGCCCCACCGGCATCAAGACCCGCCTTGCCCAAACGGGGTCTCGCATTCTTGAGTTCCCCGGTGCGGAGGGCGCAAAGACGGCGGACACAATCGCGGAAAGGCTGCGAGGGTTGTTCGGGGCGGAGGAAGGCGTAAAGATCGCCAGGCCCGTGAAGTGCGTGGAATTCCGTGTCACTGGCCTGGACGATTCGATCACGCCTCACGAAGTCCGGGAGGCCATCCAGGCTAAAACTGGATGCAGCCTGGACAACGTCAAGGTTGGCGCAATCCGCCCCGGTCCTGGCGGTGTCGGAGCCGTGGTAGCGCAGTGCCCCGTCGCAGCGGCCAACACTTTGGTTGCTGCAGGAAGGCTCCTCGTAGGCTGGAGTTCCGCCAAGGTCTCTTTGTTGGCGGCCAGGCCTGCGAGGTGCCATAAATGCATGGCCGAGGGGCACGTGCGCGCCACATGCAGAAGTGGCTTCGACTGCAGCGGACTATGCTTCCGATGCGGCCAGCCGGGGCACAAGGCGACGGATTGTTCCGCCGCCCCCCATTGCCCCGCGTGTGCGGCGGGTAAATTGCCCGCCAATCATATTATGGGGCGATGGGGATGCAACCCTCCCCGGGCTTCCAAGCCCAAGAACGTCGCGGGTAGCCCATCGACCCAGGCTACCCCCGTCGTCCTCGCCGCTCTTTCGCCGTCGCGGATGGAGGAGGATGTGGTTGCAGGTACGTCGGCCCAATAATGGACCACGACTGCACCCATCTCCTCCAGACGAATCTCAACCACTGCGCGGGTGCGCAGGATCTCTTCCTGCAATCCATGGCGCAGTGGTCGATTGGTGTGGCCGTAGCCGCGGAGCCCTATTATGTTCCTCCCCGCCCAAACTGGGTGGGTGACCGGGACGGCTCCGTGGCAGTCGTCAGCTCCACGGCCCCGCGTTCCCCGCCCTTGTCACTCAAAGATAGGGGCTCGGGATACGTGGCGGCCGAATGGGGGGGATTACTCGTTTTCGGGGTGTACTTCTCCCCCAATCGGAGTCTGGCTGATTTCGAGGTCTTCCTCACATCCTTGGAGACCTCGATACGGCGTTTGGCATCAGGCCGCGTCCTGGTGATGGGGGACTTCAACGCAAAGTCCGGAGCGTGGGGGTCTCCCAGAACGGACGCCCGCGGTAGAGCGGTGGAAGAGTGGGCGAATTCGGTGGGCCTCTGTCTGCTCAACAGAGGCACCACCGACACTTGTGTTCGGCAGCAGGGCGGGTCGATAGTGGACCTCTCGTTCGCTAGCCCTGCTGTCGCGAACAACGTAAGGAACTGGCGAGTCCTAGAGGAGGTCGAGACTCTCTCGGATCATCGCTATATCCGAGCAGAGATCTCCCGGAATCCTCAGGACCCAGTTAGGGGTCACATGGCGGACAGAGCTCCCCGGTCTCCGCGGTGGGCTGTGGGTCGTTTGAACCGGGACCTATTAGAGGAGGCAGCCATAGTGCAGTCGTGGCTGTCCCCAGTGCCTCCTGATGAGGGGGTTGATGCTGCGGCGGGTCGCATTCGTGTTGCACTTACGCAGGTGTGCGATGCGGCCATGCCGCGCGTCCGACGTCGGCCTCCTAGGAAGGAGGTCTACTGGTGGTCCCGGGAGTTGGTGGACCTCCGCGAGGCCTGCATTCGCGCCCGGAGGTCCTACACCCGCAGCCGGCGGCAACGCCGCGATGATAACGGGGAGGGCCAGCTGTACGAAGAGTACCAAGCAGCGCGTGACGCTTTAAAGCTGGCCATCTGTCGCGCCAAGGAGCAGTCGCGGCAGGAGATGCTGGAGGGACTCGATCGTGACCCCTGGGGTCGGCCATACCGCGCGGCGCTGAGCAAGCTCCGCGCGACGGGCCCCCCCCTTACCGAGTCCCTTCAGCCTAGCTTCCTCACCGAAGTGGTCGAGGGCCTATTCCCGCCACAGGCGGAGCACACGCCCCCGGCGATGGCCGCAGAGGCCGAAGTCCGGGAGGCCGACGAAGAGGTGGTAGTTCCGCCTGTTACGGAGGCGGAGATGGGGGCGGCCGTTCTGCGCATTCGCTCTAAGCGGACCGCCCCCGGGCCGGACGGAATTCCGGCCCGAGTGTTGGCCCTTGCCCTTGACCACATGGGCGACCGCCTCAGGGAACTGTTTGACGCATGTCTGTCGTCGGGGAGGTTCCCTGAGTGCTGGAAGGTGGGGAAGCTGGTGCTCCTGCCCAAACCGGGGAGAGCTCTGGACTCGGTCGCGGCCTACAGGCCTATCGTACTGCTGGACGAGGCGGGGAAGTTGCTGGAGAGGATTCTCGCTGCCCGCATCGTCCGGCACCTCGAGGAGGTGGGGCCCGATCTGTCGGACGCCCAGTTTGGTTTCCGCGCCGGGCGTTCGACGATCGACGCCATTCTGGCCCTGAGGGCCGCGACCGAGGAAGCCGTCAGGGGAGGCGGCGTACTGTTGGCGGTGTCCTTAGACATCGCCAACGCATTTAATACTCTGCCATTCGGCAGCATCAGAGAGGCACTCCGATTCCATGGGGTGCCCGCATACCTGAGGCTGCTGATGGCAGACTATTTGGAGCGGAGGTTTGTGTTGTGCGAGGACCGAGCAGGCGACGAAATGCGCAGGGCGATATCGCGCGGTGTTCCACAGGGGTCCGTCCTTGGCCCTCTCCTGTGGAACATCGGCTATGACTGGGCCCTGCGCGGAGTCTTGCCCCCCGGGCTGGGCGTATTCTGTTACGCTGACGACACGTTGGTAGCAGCCCGGGGACGCAACTTTGAGGAGGCGGCTCGGCCAGGCGAGCCGCCTCCTCAAAGTTGTCACGGGGGTCTCTCAGGTGGTCGGGCGAATCGAGGCGCTGGGGCTTAAGGTGGCCCTCAACAAGACGGAGGCCCTGTTGTTCCATGGGCCCCGTCGCGGGCCGCCTGCCGGCACCTCGATCACCGTCGGCTCGGTCCTCGTACCGGTTCAGGCCCAGATGAGATATCTGGGCCTGGTGTTGGATGGGCGATGGCTCTTCGACGAGCACTTCCGCCAGCTTGAGCCGAAGCTGGACGGCGCGGCGTCCGCCCTGGGCCGATTATTGCCCAACCTGGGCGGACCCAGTTTGGCGTGCCGGAGGCTCTACACGGGGGTAGTCCGGTCGATGGCGCTGTACGGTGCACCGGTGTGGGCGGGGTCCCTGACCGCCCAGAACCGCGCGCGGTTATGCCGACCGCAGCGCACTTTGGCGGTCAGGGCAATACGCGGGTACCGCACCGTGTCCGCAGACGCGGCATGCGCGCTGGCCGGTACACCCCCGTGGGATTTGGAGGCGGAAGTGCTCGCCGATGTTTATCGGCGAACGGCCGAATTTCGAGCAGGCGGAGGCGGTCGCCCTCTGCTCGAGCAGGTGCGTGAGTGGCGCGAGGCCGCTCGCCGAGCCATCGTGGCCCGATGGTCAGACCGGCTGGAGGCTCCACGTGCGGGTCTTCGCACGGTGGAGGCGCTCCGGCCGGTCCTTTCGTTGTGGGTGTGGCGACAGCACGGGACCCTTTCCTTCCGGCTGGTGCAGGTGTTATCCGGGCACGGGTGCTTCGGATACTACCTGCACAAGGTCGCGAGGAGGGAATCGAGTCCCGCCTGTCACCACTGCGATTGTGGCGAGGACACGGCGCAGCATACGCTGGAGTTCTGCCCGGCGTGGGCGCAGCAGCGTCGTGCCCTCGTCGAGACCATCGGTGTGGATCTCTCACTATCGGCCATAATCCGCTCCATGGCCGATAGCGACAGGAATTGGTGTGCGGTCGCATCCTTCTGCGAGAACGTCATCTCGCAGAAGGAGGCGGTGGAGCGGGCCAGGGAGGAAAGTCTCCTCGCTGACCCGATCCGTCGCCGGCGAGCTGGGCGGCGTCAGCGCGCCGATGCGCGTCTGATGCCCCCCTAGCGATGGCTGAGGGTGGGAGATCGGGGTATTTTTTCTCCCACCCGCACCCTTCCGTGTAGGCGCGGCGTCTCTGGTGCACCCAGACGCCGCCGCAAGTGCTGGTGCCCGCGGGTCGTGGGCAGTCGCTGGGTGGGTCGCTGATGTTGTATCAGGTTCCGGTGGCCCACCCGCTAAGGCGAGGCGACGGTGCACAGGGGGGTTTTAGTCGGTATGCCGGCCGTTCGCTCTAGGCCGGAGAGCCCGACATAACCGTCCCACCTCCCCGAGTGGGGCGGTATGCATCAGGAGCATTTCCCCCCTCCCAAAAAAAAAAAAAGGTTAGGTTAGGTTAGGTTAGGTTTGGGGTGTGTGGCCAGAGAGAACCTCCTAGTGTGCCTGACGGTTGCTAGTCCTTTCCACATTTTCCGTGGATGGGAACGGCAGACGTTGGGCCGGTACACCCCGGGCAACACGGGTAATCATGTCCTTTCGGGGGCATTATTACTCGTGGCTAATACTCTGGCATGCGCGTAGGGAACCCGAGGCATCTTGTCTCGGGGTTATCGGCCCGCGAGGGCCGCGTTTGGGGGTCTCTCCACGTGTTCCTCTGATTAGCAGAGGACACGTGGATTTGAGACGGGGGGGATGGAGGAAGAAAACCTCTTTAAAAAATCACCAGTGGGGGCCGTAAGGCCGGGGCGGGGTGCGTAGGCGTCCTGCCCAGTCGGGCAGTTTTGGGGCGGGTGGATCGGTCCAGCATGGACCCCCATCCGGCCCAATACGGGGGGGAGGGATAGAGGAAGAAAACCTCTTTAAAAAATCACTAGCGGGGATCGTAAGGCTGTTGCGGATTGCCTTGGCGTCCTGCCCAGTCGGGCGGTTTTGGGGCGGGTGGATCGGTCCAGCATGGACCCCCATCCGGCCCAACACGGGGGGGATACAGGAAGACAACCTCTCTAAAAAATTACTAGTGGAGGCCGTCAGGCCGAGGTGGGAACCATGGGTTTCCTGCCCAGGCTGGCGCTCTTGGGGCGGGTGGATCGGTCCAGCATGGACCCCCATCCGGCCCAACCCGTAATCCTGAACTGACAGGACCGGGGGCCTTCGGGCTGCGAGGAAGAAAACCTCTATAAAAATAACCCAAAGCCTAAGCTTTGTTGCCCGGCGAGGGGCTGTATGGCTGGGGGGAACCCAGTCATGAGGGCCACCCAAATGAAACTTATGAAATGTCGGATAAAGGTCATAGACTACCCCAGGAGGTTACCGGGCGCGCCGCGCCCGGAGAATCCCTCACGGAGCCATCTGGCTCCGTCAGCCCCTCGTATTCTGGGAGGGGCAACCGCCATACCAGCGTAGTGCCGCGCGAAACATCTGGCACCAAAACCCCTGCAAAGGGGCAAAAGGGGAAGGTTGGGGGGGATATGCCCCCGCCAACAGCTATGGATAGAGTCCCGGCCGTGATGACACGGTCGAGGTGTCGGGTGGCGGCGCAGGCTCGCAGCGACTCTATGTCGAGTGTGTTCAGCGCCGGCACCGGCACTGACATGGACGCCGAGTCGCGGGCGGGCTCGGGCTCGGAAGCCAGTCGGCCTCGGAGCCGGTGCTCGTCAGCGGCTCGACAGGAGAGTGAGGAGGGGAGGGATAGCCCAGCTTCCCTCGCCCTCAAGTTCCGAGTGTCGCCCGGCGTTTCCGCGAAGCGCCGGAAGACATCTCATCACGCGCCGTCCGATTCTGGCTCGGACACGGAGGTGGAGGTAGTGGAGGGGACGCCCTGTATAGGAAGGGCTGGTTCCCCGATGCCGCCTCCCTCCGCGAGGAAGCTCCTCGGGCAGCCTTTGCCTGCCCGTCGAGTCTTCCTCAAGAGGGCTGGGGTCCCGGATGCGTCCCCCTCCGGGGGGGACTCGGTTGCCAACCTCAGGCAACGGTTCGAGGCTGGCGCCGAGACCGTCCTGAGGGTGGCGGCCCGGTCTGGCAACCTAAAGGGGGGGTTCGTCCGGGACCTAAAAACTGCGACGGAGGACATGCGGGAGGCATTCTTCAAGATGTGGGGGCAGACCTCTTCCGACCTCCAGAGGTGCTGGAGGTCGGAGAATGAGGGGCTGCATAGGCAGCTCGCGGAGCTCCGGGCGGAGGTAGCGGCCATGAAGGCGGCCGCTACCACTGCCGCTAGGGCCGTCGCCGCAAAGACGCCCTCGGCCGCCGCCAGGGCGCTTGCCGGGAGGCCGCAGGAGGAGTTTCCGCCCCTCCCCCGGCGCACAGTGCAGCCCGTCACTCCCGCGGAGGACCGGCGTCCCGCCTGGGCGGAGGATTTGATGCGGGCCACGGTGGCTCAGGCACGCAATATCGTGGAGGCGTGCCTGGCCAACTATGGCCTCGCGCCCGTGCCGACCCCGGGCCCTCCGCTTGGGGGCCGCCCCCGAATGGTCGGAGGAGCGCCGGCAGGCCCCGCGCCCTCTGGCCAACCGGTGGCACGGCAGATGTCTGCCCCCACACCGTCGGTCCCGGCTTCCTCTTCAAAAGGGAAAGGGAAAGGGAAGGGCAAGGGGAAGGCGATCGTCACTGTGACGCCACCGCGCCCTGTCTCACAGCTCCAACCCGCCCCGGTGGCCTCTACCTCGGCTGAACAGCCGTGGACGGAGGTCACCAAGAAGAAGAGGAAGAAGAAGAAGGCCTCCCGGGCTACCCCGGTCATAAATAAGAAAAAGGGCCCCCGCCCGGCTGACCTGCGGCCCCCGCGCTCCACCGCCGTCGTGGTGGAGCTGACGGAGGAGGGGCTCCGGCAAGGCGTGAGCTACGCGAGCGTTCTCCAGCGGGCCACTCAGGCCATGAAAGGCAATCTCGCCGAGATGGGCCTTGCTGGAGGCGTTCTATTCAAGGTTGCCGCCACTGGGGCCAGAACACTTGAGGTCCCAGGTGCCACCTCCGGCGACAAGGCGGACAGGGTAGCAGCTACGTTACGGTCCCTGTTCACGCCTGAGGAGGTCAGGGTTTCCCGCCCAGTGAAGTCCGCAGAAATGCGAGTAACCGGGCTGGACGACTCGGCCTCCTCCGAGGATGTCGCCGCTGCGGTGGCACAAGCCGGAGCCTGCCCTCAGGCTCAGGTCAGAGTGGGGGAGATGCGCCGCGGCGAGAGTGGTTTGTGCACTGTGGTGGTGCGCTGCCCCATCGCCGCGGCGAAGAAGGTGGCGGCCGGCCGTTTGCTGGTCGGGATGGTCTCGGCTCAGGTTAACCTTCTGGAGCCGAGGCCTAGGCGGTGCTACCGCTGCCTCGAACCGGGGCACGTGAGGCAGCAATGCACCGCTGAAACTGACCGCAGTGACCTTTGTTACCGCTGCGGCCAACCCGGCCACAAGGCCGCCGCCTGCTCCGCTGCAAAATCTTCCTGCAGCATCTGTTCGGCTGCAGGAAGGCCAGCGGAGCACCGGATGGGGAGCAAATCTTGCTCCCCTCCAAAAAGACGCAGGGCCAGAGGGGCGGTCGCCGGGACTCCGGCCACCCCGGCCCCTCCCCAAGCAGGGAGCAGTGGGACGGCGATGGACACATAATTAATTATGGCCCATCGCCTCCTACAGGCGAACGTTGGCCGCTCCGCCAGGGCGCAGGATATCTTGCTGCAGCACATGGCGGAGTGGTCAATAGAAATCGCCGTGGTCGCCGAGCCTTACTGCGTCCCCAGCCGACACAACTGGTTTGGGGACCTCGGGGGCTTGGCGGCCATTGTTTCGTCTGGTCCCTCGCTCCTGGTGATGACAGACAGGGGCGAGGGGTATATATGTGTTGATTGGGAGGGAACCGTCCTGATCGGGGTGTATTTCTCTCCGAACCGGCGCCTCGCCGAGTTTGAGCGATTTTTGGGCGCGGTGGGGGCCGTGATTAATCGGTACCCATCGCGTCCGGTCGTGGTGGCGGGGGACTTCAATGCCAAATCAACGGCTTGGGGATCCCCTGTCACCGACGCTCGCGGCGACGCGTTGGAGGAGTGGGCGATTGCGACCGGCCTCGTCGTTCTTAATCGGGGGTCGGTCGCCACATGCGTGCGCTGGCAGGGCGAGTCCATTGTGGACATCTCGTTCGCTAGCCCTGCCGTAGCGCGCCGCGTCCGGGACTGGCAAGTGCTGGTTGAGGCGGAGTCTCTGTCGGACCACCGTTACGTGCGGTTCGACATCTCTGCCTCGCCAGCGATCCCGGACGATCGCCCGAGGAGAGCGCACACCCCGTCGTCCTCACGATGGGCGTTGAAACGTCTCTATGCAGACGTGCTGGTGGAAGCCTCCATCGTGCAGGCCTGGACCCCGATGGTCCAAGGGCCTGTGGAGGTTGAGCAAGAAGCGGAGTGGTTCCGGGGCGCGATGACGCAGATTTGCGACGCGTCAATGCCCCGGGCCAGTGCTCAGCCTCCGAGGCGTCAGGTGTACTGGTGGTCTGACGACATCAGCCGGAAACGCGCCGCGTGCATTGCGGCGCGTCGCCAGTACACTAGGTATCGCCGACGCAGGCGGTACCGTGACCCGACCGTGGAGGCACGGCTGCGGGACGCGTACAAACAGCGGAAGTACGCCCTGCAGTCCGCCATCAGCGAGGCCAAAACCCAAAGATGGGAAGAGTTCCTGGGGACTCTCGAGGCAGATCCGTGGGGCCGTCCGTACAAGACAGTCAGGGGCAAGTTGCGCCCCTGGGCCCCGCCGGTCACCGAGAGTCTCCAGCCCCGGCAATTGGAGGGTGTGATCTCCGCTCTCTGTCCTTCGAGGGCGGAGCACACGCCTCCCGTAATGGCACCACCCGAAATTGAGGAGGGCGGTGCCGATGCCGGGGCGCCAGAAGTTACAATGGCGGAGCTCGGCGCGGCAGTGATGCGGCTTCGGGGCAAAAACACCGCCCCAGGGCCGGACGGAATTCCTGGCCGCGCCTGGGTTTTGGCCTTCGACGCCCTAGGGGACCGGCTCCTCAGGCTGTTCAGCGCCTGTTTGGAGTCGGGACGGTTCCCTTCCATGTGGAAGACGGGCAAGCTGGTCCTCCTGAGAAAGGAGTCTTGCCACGGCTGGAGTGGCCCTGGTTGTCGGCAGGATTAGGATGTTGGGACTGGAGGTGGCGCTAGATAAGTCCGAGGCCCTGTTATTTCACGGGCCTCGGCGGGCGCCACCTCCCGATGCCCACATCATCGTTGGAGGGGTCCGCATCGGGGTGGAGCCAAGCATGAAATACTTGGGGCTCTACCTCGACGGCCGCTGGAACTTTCGCGTCCATTTTAGCCGTCTGGCCCCCCGCCTGATGGCGGCAGCGGGAGCGCTTAGCTCTCTGCTGCCGAATATCGGGGGGCCCAGTGTCGTCTGCCGCCGCCTCTATTTGGGGGTGGTGCGGTCGATGGCCCTATATGGAGCGCCCATCTGGGCTGGCGCCCTTGGTCGCCAAAATATCGCCCTCCTCAGGAGACCTCAGAGGGCGATGGCGATCAGGGTGTCACGGGCGTACCGCACCGTCTCCTTTGAGGCGGCGTGCGTTTTGGCGGCATCGCCGCCCTGGGATTTGGAGGCGGAGGTCCAAGCGTCAGTGTATTACTGGCGCGCTGACCTCCGGCTCCAGGGTGAGGAACCCACGCACAGGGCGGTGGAGACGCGAAGGTCCCAGGCTCGACTGGTCCTCGTGGGAAAGTGGGAGAATAGACTGGCCCAGCCCCGCTATGGGGTGAGGACCGTCGAGGCTGTCCGTCCGGTGATAAGGCAGTGGACGGACAGACGGCGCGGACTGCTCACCTACCGGCTTACTCAGGTGCTCTCCGGACACGGCTGTTTCGGAGAGTACCTCTGCAAGATAGCCGGTAGGGAGCCGACAACCAGGTGTCACCATTGTGAGGAGTGTGACCGGGACACGGCGCAGCACACGCTGGAGGAGTGCCCGGCGTGGGCCGCGGAGCGCTGTGCCCTGGTCGCTGTGATTGGCCCCGACCTCTCGTTGCCGACCGTCATATCCAAGATGGTCGGCGACGACAGGTGCTGGGGCGCAATGAGGTCCTTCTGCGAGTCTGTCATCTCGCAGAAGGAGGCGGCGGAGCGGGGGCGTGAGGACGATCCTTACGCCCCGGAAGTCCGCCGCCGGAGGAGGGGGCGCAGGAGACGCGCTTATGTCGCTCTCCTGCCCCCCACTTAAGGGTTCCGGGTGGCAAGGCCTCAGGGGGGCCTGCCACCCGTAAACTAAGAACCCTGAGAGGGCGCGCGCGGTGTTCCCGCGCGCCTTCCAACGTTGAAAGGGGAGAGCGGTGAAGCTCTCCCCTGGGGACAAGAGGGGGTCGGGTCCTAAAAAAAAAATGACCCGGCCCGCACCCACACGGGGGGGCCTGCTATGGATGACTCAATTCTTTTAAGAGCTCCCAACAGGCCCCCCCATCGGATGAGAGAGGGAACACCCCAGGTTTTTTAGTGGGTATACCAGCGCGTTTCTTGCTGGGGAGTCCCACACGCCCCGCCGGTGCCGTCCCCTAGCCGGCGGGTAGTGCATGAAGCATTTTTCCTGGGTACAAAAAAAAAAAAAAATTTTAGGTAGGTCATAGAGGAAGACAACCTCTCTAAAAAATCACTGGGCTGTTAGGCCGAGGTGGGTGTGCTTCCTGCCCAGGCGGGCGGTCTTGGGGCGGGTCGATCGGTCCAGCATGGACCCCCATCCGGCCCAACCCGTAATCCTGAACTGACAGGACCGGGGCCCTTCGGGCTGCGAGGAAGAAAACCTCTATAAAAATAACCCAAAGCCCAAGTTTTTGGTGGCCCAGCGAGGGGCTGTATGGCTGGGGGGAACCCAGTCATTAGGGCTACCCAAAACCCAAAACAAATCAATGATGTCGGAACAAAGGAGAAATCTACCCCAGGAGGGTACCGGGCGCGCCGCACCCGGAGAATCCCTCACGGAGCCTTCCGGCTCCGTCTGCCCCTCGTATTCTGGGGGGGGCAACCGCCATCACAGCGCCGTGCCGCGCGAAACATCCGGCACCGAAATTTCCGCCTTGGGCTCCGGCCCGGACAAGGCGTCGACGGTAGGCCCCAAAAAGGGGAAGGTTGTAGGGGGTAGGACCCCACTGTCAGTAGGACGCGACCCGGTTGACACCCGGCGCTCGCAGGTATCCGGGCCTGCGAGTGTTAAATTGGTGACCGACGGATGCGCAGGGGTAGGCGACCAGGCCCCTGTAGCGGATATGCATACTGGAAGCGGTGGAAATCGGTCGCATGGGACGTCTTCCGTTAGGAAACGTCCCGTGTGCCAGTCCTCAGACGAGGAAGGCCTGCCGGCCCCCAAGTTGCAGACTTCGAGGAGGGGTCGGCAGGCATCGAGAGGGGCGAGTGCTTCGCAGCCGCGGAGGGATAAGCACGGACGTTTCGTGCGCTCCAATACCTCGGCGGCTAGAGAAGCCGAAAGTGACATGGGGGTCATTACGGAGGACCCTGGCGATGGCGGTGAAAGCTGTGCCTCGCTGGGGAGCTCAAAGGCCGAAATAATCGCCGCCAAGAGGGAGCAGCGCAAAGCCGTCGCGACCGACGAAGTGTCGGAAATGGCCCGACGCGCTCGCGAGCGACGAGCTGCTCTGGCGGCGGTTGGGGGAGAGCCATCTGCGGTGGCCTTGAGCCAGCTGGCTCTGGATGGGGTGGACTTAGTCCTGAAGGTTGCCACCAAGTCCGGAAGCCTGAAGGGCACGTTCACCCGTGGCTTAAAGGAGGCTGCCGCGGATATCAGGGAGGCGGTTGGCATCCTCCTCAACAGGACGGCCTCTGAAGAGGTCGCAAAGTTACAGGAGGAAAACAGCCGCCTCCGAAATGACCTGGAGGACCTCCGGCGGCAAGTCACTGCGCTAAACGAGCAACAGCAGTGACGCACGTTCACCGATGCCGCACCTGTAGTGGCCCCGACTCCCGCACCGCAACCGGCAAGCCCTCGTACCAACGAAGAGGTCGAGCGCATTGTCCGGCTCTGCATGCTCCAGTGCGGGAGCATGGTTAACGCTCGGCTGGAGGCGATTTCTCGGCGTCTCCCGGCGGAAATCCTCCGTCCGCCTCTAGCAGCTGACACGCGGAGGACTGAGGAGCCGTCGAGACTTGCGCCTCAAAAGGGGAAGCCCGCGAAGGGCAACAAAAAGCCCGCGGAGGGAGCTCCTCCGACCGACCAGCCCACGACTGCCGGGTCTAAGGGTGAGACCTGGGCGAAAGTAGTTGGCCGCAAGAAGGCCCGCAAAGCCGCCAAGAAGGCCGCAGCAGCTGCATGCGCCCCCGGTGGAACCACAAAGTCGGTTGAGCAGCCTGCGCGGCGGACTGCCAAAGGCGGTCGCAAAGGACCGACGATACGTGCCCCGCGTTCCGAAGCTGTGACGCTCACGCTACAGCCCGGGGCTGCGGAGCGCGGCGTAACGTACCTGTCGGTCATTGCCGAGGCCAAGGCCAAGATCAAACTATCAGATCTTGGCCTCCAGTCCGTCACCCTCAGGCAGGCTGCCACGGGTGCGCGGCTGTTCGAGGTGGCTGGTGCTGCGAGCGGCAGTGCCGAAAAGGCGGACGCTCTGGCCGCCAAGATGAGGGGGGAGGTCCTCAACCCTGAGGACGTCCGGGTCTCCAGGCCAATGAAAACCGCAGAGGTGCGGATTGCTGGTCTGGACGACTCCGTGACCTCTGAGGAGGTGGTGGCGGCCGTTGCCCGAAGCGGAGAGTGTCCGTTGGACAAGGTGCGGGCCGGCGATATACGCGCCGACGCCACCGGACTCGGCGTAGTCTGGGTTCGGTGCCCTGTAGCGTCGGCGAAGAAGATCGCCGATAGCGGCAGATTGCTGGTTGGCTGGGTTGCAGCGAGAGTGAAACTCCTGCAGCCCCGGGCTTTGCATTGCTTCCGGTGCCTGGAGAAGGGGCACGTCCGGGCAAAGTGCACCGCCGAGATTGACCGTAGTGATCTTTGTTATCGCTGCGGTCAGCCCGGCCACAAGGCGGCCCAGTGTTCCGCGGCGCTCAACTGCAGCTTATGTTCGGCTGCGGGGAAGCCAGCGGGACACAAAGTGGGCGGAGGGGCCTGTGGCGCGCCTGCCAGCAAGGCCAAGAAGAAAAAGAAGAGGAGCTCTAAACCTGCCGGGGAAACCTCGCCACCCCCGCAGGCTAGTAGCTCCACGGCCGACTCCCGGCCCAGGACCGTTGCCGAGGGAATGGAATGTCAATAATGGCACAATTCCATTTCCTCCAGGGCAACATCAACCACTGTGCCAGAGCTCAGGATCTCCTACTCCAGAGCATGGCAGAGTGGTCGATTCACGTGGCTGTGGTCGCCGAACCGTACTTCATTCCCGCCCGTGACAACTGGCTGGGATGCGCTGACGGTTTGGTGGCCATTATTGGCGAGACTCTGATCGACCCGTCTCGGGGCCGCGGCTGGGTTGCTGCGGTCTTGGGCGGCATTGTCATTGTGGGGGCGTATTTCTCCCCCAACAAGAGTCTCGCCGACTTTGAGGGTTTCCTTGTCGAGTTAGCCGCCGTCGTAGACCACTATCACCCTCGTCCCGTTCTGGTGCTCGGGGATCTCAACGCCAAGTCATCGGCGTGGGGATCTCCGGTCACTGACCCTCGGGGCGAGGTGCTAGAAGAGTGGGCGGTGACGTTTGGTCTGGTCGTCCTGAATCGGGGTTCGGAATACACGTGTGTGCGGCAGCGGGGCGGATCGATAGTGGACGTCTCGTTCGCTAGCCCCTCTGTCGCCAGCCGAGTCCGCGACTGGCGTGTCGCCGTGGGGGTAGAGACGCTGTCGGACCATCGGTATATCCGGTTCGACGTCTCTGCCCAGACCGCGAGCGGCCGCCATCCAACAGCCCCGATTAACGACGGCCCGCGTTGGGCGCTTAAGCGCATCGACAGGGAACTACTCGAGGAAGCTGCCTTAGTCCAGTCCTGGATCTGGGAGTCGACGACGGCCGGCCCCGTCGACGTCGAGGCGGTGGCGCTGTGGTTTCGCGGGGCGATGACGCAGATCTGCGACGCGTCCATGCCCCGTGTCCGCCAACAGTCCTCAAGGCGCCAGGTGTACTGGTGGACCGCCGAGATCGCGCAATTGCGCGTAGCGTGCGTTGAGGCTCGTCGCCGGTAAACCCGATACCGGAGACGGCGTCGACGGGATTCCGCCGAGGAGGACGCGCTGTATGAGGTGTACCGCGCGTCTAAGGAGATTCTGTGGCTGGCCATCGGCGACTCAAAGTCGCGTGCCAGGGAGGAGCTGCTGGGGTCCCTAGATCGGGATCCGTGGGGGCGCCCCTACCGTTGGGTACGGGGCAAGTTGCGTCCCTGGGCGCCTCCACTAACTCAAAGCATGCAACCCCAGTTGCTTGAGACGGTGGTATCGGCCCTCTTCCCGGAGCGAGCGGGACACTTTCCCCCGGCGATGGCTTCGCCCTCAGCCACAGACTCTTCAGAAGAGGAGAGCACCAATGTCCCTGAGGTGACGCAAGCAGAGACGAGAGCGGCCGTGTCGCGACTCCGGGCTAAGAACACAGCGCCCGGACCCGACGGAGTTCCTGGTCGAGCTCTCGTCCTAGCTCTGAAGGAGCTAGAGCCCCAGCTGAGGGGGCTCTTCACGGCATGTCTCGAGCAGGGTCAGTTTCCCAGTGTGTGGAAGGAGGGGAGGCTGGTCCTGCTCAGGAAGGAGGGGCGCCCCGCGGACTCACCGTCCGCGTATCGGCCCATAGTGCTGCTCGACGAGGCGGGCAAACTTTTCGAGCGTATTATCGCAGATCGCCTCGTCAGCCACTTGTGCAGGGAGGGGCCGAACCTGGGCGACAACCAATTTGGTTTTCGTCGGGGGCACTCCACCATAGACGCCATCATGCGCGTGAGGGCCCTGGTGGAGGAGACGGTGTCCCGGGGTGGGGTGGTGCTGGCGGTGTCTTTAGATATCTCCAACGCATTCAACACCCTACCCTGGAGTTGTATTCGGGAGGCTCTGAAATACCATCGCGTGCCTCCCTACCTCCGCCGTACAGTAGGGGCTTACCTGGAGGGTAGATGCGTCACCTATCGGGGAAGCGACGGTGCCGGTCGGCACCTCATGTCGTGCGGTGTTCCGCAGGGATCGGTCTTGGGACCGCTCCTGTGGAACATCGGCTACGACTGGGTGCTGAGAGGCGAACTCCTGTCGGGCGCCGACTTGACGTGTTATGCGGACGACACGCTCGTAACTGCCCGGGGAAGCTCGCACAGGGAAGCGACGTTGATAGCCACGGCTGCGGTGTCACAGGTGGTGAACCGCATCCGGCGCCTGGGCCTGGAGGTGGCCCTAAACAAGTCGGAGGCCATGGTGTTTCATGGCCCCCGACGTGTGCCAGCGCCGGGATCACACATCGTGGTCAGCGGGGCCCGGATAGCTGTCGAGTCCACCATGAAGTATCTGGGATTGGTACTCGACAGCCGATGGGAATTCGGGCCCCACTTCCGGCGGCTGGCGCCCAAGCTGATGGGCGCAGCGGGCGCGCTTTCAACGTTGCTTCCCAACTTGGGGGGCCCGAGCGCCGCCTGTAGGCGGTTGTACGTGGGAATCGTGCGGTCCATGGTCCTGTATGGGGCCCCTGTGTGGGCGATGGACATGACGGCCAGCACTCTCGCCATTCTGTGCAAACCGCAGAGGGCGATGGCCGTCAGAGTCGTCCGCGGGTATCGCACGATTTCCTACGAGGCGGCTTGCATCCTGGCCGGATCCCCGCCCTGGGACCTAGAGGCGAAAGTACTCGCGTCATTATATCGATGGCGCGAGGAAGAGCGGGCACGGGGCTCGAGGCCGGTGCAGCGGCAGATCGCGCTGCGCCGAGAGGAGCTCCGTCAGGTCTTGGTGGCGGAATGGCGGCAAAGGCTTCTGCGCCCTGCCACCGGCCTCGCTACCGTCGAGGCGATCCGGCCGGTACTCAACGACTGGCTCGGGAGAAGGCACGGCTCCCTGTCGTTTAGGGTGACGCAGGTGCTGTCGGGGCACGGCTGCTTCGGCAAGTACCTGTGCCGCATAGACAGGGAGCCGGACGCTCGGTGCCATCACTGCGTCCATTGCGGGGAGGACACGGCGCAACACACGCTCGCCGAGTGTGTAGCTTGGGAGGAGCAGCGCCGTGTCCTCACAAATGAAGTAGGAGGCGATCTGTCGCTGCCGGCCGTAGTGCGGAGGATGGTTGGTAGCGCAGAGTCGTGGGACGCGGTTGTGTCCTTCTGCGAGGACGTGATGTCGCAGAAGGAAACTGCGGAACGGGAGAGGGAGATCTCGACTCCTTTCCCCGGCCGCAGAAGGCGCACCGGGCGCAGGAGAAGGGCGGACAACGCCCTTTTCCGGCCCCCATGAATGGGTCCAGGGGCGAGGGACTTGGGGAAGTCCCCGCCCCCTATTCGATGAACCCGAGTCGCAGGCGCGCGCCTTTGAGGCGATGCACGGGGTAGTTCAACACCTCACTACCCCATGCAGGAGACGAGGCCCGGACAGACCCGGCCAGCACTAGTGCGGGGCTGCGGAAGAATTTGGACTCCCGTGGCCCCGCGCGCACGTGCGAGGAGACACCGGGGTGGTTTTAGCCGGTAAAAGTCCGGCACGCCCCTCCGCCTTTCCCCAGGCGGAGGTAGTCCATGAGGATTTCCCCCCGAAAAAAAAAAAAAAAAAAAAGGTTAGGTTAGGTTAGGTTGGGGTGTGTGGCCAGAGAGAACCTCCTAGTGTGCCTGACGGTTGCTAGTCCTTTCCACATTTTCCGTGGATGGGAACGGCAGACGTTGGGCCGGTACACCCCGGGCAACACGGGTAATCATGTCCTTTCGGGGGCATTATTACTCGTGGCTAATACTCTGGCACGCGCGTAGGGAACCCGAGGCATTTTGTCTCGGGGTTATCGGCCCGCGAGGGCCGCGTTTTGGGGGTCTCTCCACGTGTTCCTCTGATTAACAGAGGACACGTGGATTTGAGACAGGGGGGGATAGAGGAAGAAAACCTCTTTAAATAATCACCAGTGGGGGCCGTAAGGCCGGGGCGGTTTATTTTATTTTATTTTATTTACTTTATTTTATTTTTATTTTATTTACTTTATTTTATTTTTAGTTTTATTTTATTTTATTTATTTTTACATTATTTGTACTAGTAGCACTAGTAATACACAAGCTCTTGTAGTCGGATACCACATCTGGTATTGATGGATTGTGCGTAGAGTCGAGGGCTGCCAGTAGTCCTGGCATTAGGCGGTGGCACATAGGGGAGGGGAAACCTAACCCTGCCTCCGTCTTCACATCGTTACCCGTTGAGTGTCGTTGATCACGTCTAGCGGCTCAACGGGACCGAGGGGCTTGCCTTAGTTGGCCGGCCCGCTAGAAGGAAAACTCAGACCACCCAACAGCGAAGTTGTAAAAACCTCTGGGTACCTGCCGTCCCCCAGCAGTATGTAGGCCTTCCCTCGGAATGAGCGTCACCCGAGGGTCGATTATAAATCGTCTCTACTCGTGGGAATAACATGGAAAATGAAAAAACTAAAACACCTTTAGATGAGGAAGTGAAGAAGAAGGAGGAGCACGGAGTCCCTTTGCGCGACTCCAAAGGGCGCTTCAAGCGCCCTTTACGACCACGTGCCAGCGATGGTGGAAGAATGGGGGCATGCACGCCCACCAGTGCGTGCCCTTCAGAGAGTCGGACATCATTAGCGTCGACGCCGAACGGAAGCCGGAGGAGCTCCGTCAGCCTCGGCGTCGAGTCTGAGTCCGAGGACCTAGACTCCCGCGAATTCAGCGGTCAGGTCTCTAGAACCCGGAAGCGCAGTAGGAGCCGGTCACCAGAGGCGGAGCGCAGCGCACCAGCGATCAAGGTGCCCGCCCCCAGTTCGCCGGTACATGGGTCACGGTCAGTGACCCCGAACCCATTTAGTAGGCGGGAATCGGTCGCCCGCACCCGACAAGAGGGGGAGCGCGCAGCAGAACAATTTGTTGCGCAGCTCCTGGACGAGAACTCAGATGGAGACCTCGTCCAGTCCACCGCAGACTCTGTGGCCGCTATAATCACGGTGGCCACAAAAAGTCAGAATTTGAAGGGCACGTTCGTCAATGCCCTCAAGAAGGCGGCCTCTCACCTCCAGGAGGTGGTGCAAACGCTCGCGGAGCGCACCACCTCCGACGAGACGAGGCGGTTGCGGGCGGCAAACGACCGCCTGGCAGAGGAGGTGGCTGAGCTCCGTGCTGAGCTCAGCCAAGTTAAGGAGTGTTTGCGGCAGCCGAATGCCGTAGCTCGGCAAGGAGAGGAGCAGCGCTCCCTGCTAACCGACGCGCAGCTGCGCCAGGTCATGTCGTCCGTTGGGACAATGATCAACGTGCGGCTGGGGAGTCTGGAGGCAAGATTACCTCCAGAACCGCGTCGCCGTCCACCACTCGCAGCGGATAACCATGTGCCCGCTGCTAGGGACCCAGTGGGCACGTCGGGCCAGCAGTCCTACGCGGCGGCGGCGTCAGCGTCGGCCAGCGTCCCCGCAGGGTCGAGACCTGCGGCCGGGAAGAAGGGGACTTCCAAAGCCCCTTCCCAGTCCCAGAGGGACTTCCCGCCATTGAGGCTGACACCTGCGGGCTCAACTCGCGCCCCGGCGCCTAAGGAACGGGCACCAACCAAGGGTGCGCCAAGACTGGTTTCTGTCCTTGGTCCGTCTGCGTCTTCCAATGAGGGCTGGCAGACGGCCGGGGAGAAAATGGAGATTCGGCGTCGGAAGAGGCGCGAACGCAGGAGCGCTGCGAGGGCTGCGGCTGCCGAACGAAAGAAAGAAGAAGTGAAGAAGAGTAAGAAGGTGAAAAAGAAGAGGCCCGGGAAGCTCCGGCCGCCAAGATCGGCCGCCGTGGTCGTAACGGTGTCGCCGGAGGCGGAGGAGCGTGGCCTTTCCTACGCCGCCGTCTTTAAGAAGGCGCGGGAGAGCGTCGGTGTGGCGGACTTAGGCCCCACCGGCATCAAGACCCGCCTTGCCCAAACGGGGGCTCGTATTCTCGAGTTCCCCGGTGCGGAGGGCGCAAAGACGGCGGACACAATCGCGGAAAGGCTGCGAGGGTTGTTCGGGGCGGAGGAAGGCGTAAAGATCGCCAGGCCCGTGAAGTGCGTGGAATTCCGTGTCACTGGCCTGGACGATTCTATCACGCCTGACGATGTCCGGGAGGCCATCCAGGCTAAAACTGGATGCAGCTTGGACAACATCAAGGTTGGCGCCATCCGCCCCGGTCCTGGCGGTGTCGGAGCCGTGGTAGCGCAGCCCCGTCGCAGCGGCCAACACTTTGGTTGCTGCAGGAAGGCTCCTCGTGGGCTGGAGTTCCGCCAAGGTCTCTTTGTTGGCGGCCAGGCCTGCGAGGTGCCATAAATGCATGGCCGAGGGGCACGTGCGCGCCACATGCAGAAGTGGCTTCGACTGCAGCGGACTATGCTTCCGCTGCGGCCAGCCGGGGCACAAGGCGACGGATTGTTCCGCCGCCCCCCATTGCCCCGCGTGTGCGGCGGGTAAATTGCCCGCCAATCATATTATGGGGCGAAGGGGATGCAACCCTCCCCGGGCTTCCAAGCCCAAGAACGTCGCGGGTAGCCAATCGACCCAGGCTACCCCCGTCGTCGTCGCCGCTCTTTCGCCGTCACGGATGGAGGAGGATGTGGTTGCAAGTACTTCGGCCCAATAATGGACCACGACTGCACCCATCTCCTCCAGGCGAACCTCAACAACTGCGCCGGTGCGCAGGATCTCTTCCTGCAATCCATGGCGCAGTGGTCGATTGGTGTGGCCGTAGCCGCGGAGCCCTATTATGTTCCTCCCCGCCCAAACTGGGTGGGTGACCGGGACGGCTCCGTAGCAGTCATCAGCTCCACGGCCCCGCGTTCCCCGCCCTTGTCGCTCAAAGATAGGGGCTCGGGATACGTGGTGGCCGAATGGGGGGGATTACTCGTTTTCGGGGTGTACTTCTCCCCCAATCGGAGTCTGGCTGATTTCGAGGTCTTCCTCACATCTTTGGAGACCTCGATACGGCGTTTGGCATCAGGCCGCGTCCTGGTGATGGGGGACTTCAACGCAAAGTCCGGCGCGTGGGGGTCTCCCAGAACGGACGCCCGCGGTAGAGCGGTGGAAGAGTGGGCAAATTCGGTGGGCCTCTGTCTGCTCAACAGAGGCACCACCGACACTTGTGTTCGGCAGCAGGGCGGGTCGATAGTGGACCTCTCGTTCGCTAGCCCTGCTGTCGCGAACAACGTAAGGAACTGGCGAGTCCTAGAGGAGGTCGAGACTCTCTCGGATCACCGCTATATCCGAGCAGAGATCTCCCGGAATCCTCAGGACCCAGTTAGGGGTCACATGGCGGACAGAGCTCCCCGGTCTCCGCGGTGGGCTGTGGGTCGTTTGAACCGGGACCTGTTAGAGGAGGCAGCCATAGTGCAGTCGTGGCTGTCTCCAGTGCCTCCTGACGATGGGGTTGATGCTGCGGCGGGTCGCATTCGTGTTGCGCTTACGCAGGTGTGCGATGCGGCCATGCCGCGCGTCCGACGTCGGCCTCCTAGGAGGGAGGTCTACTGGTGGTCCCGGGAGTTGGTGGACCTCCGCGAGGCCTGCATTCGTGCCCGCGCCTCGATCACCGTCGGCTCGGTCCTCGTACCGGTTCAGGCTCAGATAAGATATCTGGGCCTGGTGTTTGATGGGCGATGGCTCTTCGACGAGCACTTCCGCCAGCTTGAGCCGAAACTGGACGGCGTGGTGTCCGCCCTCGGGCGATTATTGCCCAACCTGGGCGGACCCAGTTTAGCGTGCCGGAGGCTCTACACGGGGGTAGTCCTGTCGATGGCGCTGTACGGCGCACCGGTGTGGGCGGGGTCCCTGACCACCCAGAACCGCGCGCAGTTATGCCGACCTCAGCGCACTTTGGCGGTCAGGGCAATACGCGGGTACCGCACCGTGTCCGCAGACGCGGCATGCACGCTGGCCGGTACACCCCCGTGGGATTTGGAGGCGGAAGTGCTCGCCGACGTTTATCGGCGAACGGCCGAATTTCGAGCAGGCGGAGGCGGTCGCCCTCTGCTCGAGCAGGTGCGCGAGTGGCGCGAGGCCGCTCGCCGAGCCATCGTGGCCCGATGGTCAGCCCGGCTGGAGGCTCCACGTGCGGGTCTTCGCACGGTGGAGGCGCTCCGGCCGGTCCTTTCGTTGTGGGTGGGGCGACAGCACGGGACTTTTTCCTTCCGGCTGGTGCAGGTATTATCCGGGCACGGGTGCTTTGGATACTACCTGCACAAGGTCGCGAGGAGGGAATCGAGTCCCGCCTGTCACCACTGCGATTGTGGCGAGGACACGGCGCAGCATACGCTGGAGTTCTGCCCGGCGTGGGCGCAGCAGCGTCGTGCCCTCGTCGAGACCATCGGTGTGGATCTCTCGCTATCGGCCATAATCCGCTCCATGGCCGATAGCGACAGGAATTGGTGTGCGGTCGCATCCTTCTGCGAGAACGTCATCTCGCAGAAGGAGGCAGCGGAGCGGGCCAGGTAGGAAAGTCTCCTCGCTGACCCGATCCGTCGCCGGCGAGCTGGGCGGCGTCGGCGCGCCGATGCGCGTCTGATACCCCCCTAGCGATGGCTGAGGGTGGGAGATCGGGGTATTTTTTCTCCCACCCGCACCCTTCCGTGTAGGCGCGGCGTCTCTGGTGCACCCAGACGCCGCCGCAAGTGTTGGTGCCCGCGGGTCGTGGGCAGTCGCTGGGTGGGTCGCTGATGTTGTATCAGGTTCCGGTGGCCCACCCGCTAAGGCGAGGCGACGGTGCACAGGGGGGTTTTAGTCGGTATGCCGGCCGTTCGCTCTAGGCCGGAGAGCCCGACATAACCGTCCCACCTCCCTGAGTGGGACGGTATGCATCAGGAGCATTTCCCCCCTCCCAAAAAAAAAAAAAAAAAAGGTTAGGTTAGGTTAGGTTGGGGTGTGTGGCCAGAGAGAACCTCCTAGTGTGCCTGACGGTTGCTAGTCCTTTCCACATTTTCCGTGGATGGGAACGGCAGACGTTGGGCCGGTACACCCCGGGCAACACGGGTAATCATGTCCTTTCGGGGGCATTATTACTCGTGGCTAATACTCTGGCACGCGCGTAGGGAACCCGAGGCATCTTGTCTCGGGGTTATCGGCCCGCGAGGGCCGCGTTTGGGGGTCTCTCCACGTGTTCCTCTGATTAGCAGAGGACACGTGGATTTGAGACGGGGGGGATAGAGGAAGAAAACCTCTTTAAAAAATCACCAGTGGGGGCTGTAAGGCCGGGGTGGGGTGCGTAGGCGTCCTGCCCAGTCGGGTGGTTTTGGGGCGGGTGGATCGGTCCAGCATGGACCCCCATCCGGCCCAATACGGAGGGAGGGGATAGAGGATTGCCCAACCTGGGCGGACCCAGTTTAGCGTGCCGGAGGCTTTACACGGGGGTAGTCCGGTCGATGGCGCTGTACGGCGCACCGGTGTGGGCGGGGTCCCTGACCGCCCAGAACCGCGCGCGGTTATGCCGACCGCAGCGCACTTTGGCGATCAGGGCAATACGCGGGTACCGCACCGTGTCTGCAGACGCGGCATGCGTGCTGGCCGGTACACCCCCGTGGGATTTGGAGGCGGAAGTGCTCGCCGACGTTTATCGGCGAACGGCCGAATTTCGAGCAGGCGGAGGCGGTCGCCCTCTGCTCGAGCAGGTGCGCGAGTGGCGCGAGGCCGCTCGCCGAGCCATCGTGGCCCGATGGTCAGACCGGCTGGAGGCTCCACGTGCGGGTCTTCGCACGGTGGAGGCGCTCCGGCCGGTCCTTTCGTTGTGGGTGTGGCGACAGCACGGGACCCTTTCCTTCCGGCTGGTGCAGGTGTTATCCGGGCACGGGTGCTTCGGATACTACCTGCACAAGGTTGCGAGGAGGGAATCGAGTCCCGCCTGTCACCACTGCGATTGTGGCGAGGACACGGCGCAGCATACGCTGGAGTTCTGCCCGGCGTGGGCGCAGCAGCGTCGTGCCCTCGTCGAGACCATCGGTGTGGATCTCTCGCTATCGGCCATAATCCGCTCCATGGCCGATAGCGACAGGAATTGGTGTGCGGTCGCATCCTTCTGCGAGAACGTCATCTCGCAGAAGGAGGCGGCGGAGCGGGCCAGGGAGGAAAGTCTCCTCGCTGACCCGATCCGTCGCCGGCGAGCTGGGCGGCGTCGGCGCGCCGATGCGCGTCTGATGCCCCCCTAGCGATGGCTGAGGGTGGGAGATCGGGGTATTTTTTCTCCCACCCGCACCCTTCCGTGTAGGCGCGGCGTCTCTGGTGCACCCAGACGCCGCCGCAAGTGCTGGTGCCCGCGGGTCGTGGGCAGTCGCTGGGTGGGTCGCTGATGTTGTATCAGGTTCCGGTGGCCCACCCGCTAAGGCGAGGCGACGGTGCACAGGGGGGTTTTAGTCGGTATGCCGGCCGTTCGCTCTAGGCCGGAGAGCGTCGGTGTGGCGGACTTAGGCCCCACCGGCATCAAGACCCGCCTTGCCCAAACGGGAGCTCGTATTCTCGAGTTCCCCGGTGCGGAGGGCGCAAAGACGGCGGACACAATCGCGGAAAGGCTGCGAGGGTTGTTCGGGGCGGAGGAAGGCGTAAAGATCGCCAGGCCCGTGAAGTGCGTGGAATTCCGTGTCACTGGCCTGGACGATTCTATCACGCCTGACGATGTCCGGGAGGCCATCCAGGCTAAAACTGGATGCAGCTTGGACAACATCAAGGTTGGCGCCATCCGCCCCGGTCCTGGCGGTGTCGGAGCCGTGGTAGCGCAGTGCCCCGTCGCAGCGGCCAACACTTTGGTTGCTGCAGGAAGGCTCCTCGTGGGCTGGAGTTCCGCCAAGGTCTCTTTGTTGGCGGCCAGGCCTGCGAGGTGCCATAAATGCATGGCCGAGGGGCACGTGCGCGCCACATGCAGAAGTGGCTTCGACTGCAGCGGACTATGCTTCCGCTGCGGCCAGCCGGGGCACAAGGCGACGGATTGTTCCGCCGCCCCCCATTGCCCCGCGTGTGCGGCGGGTAAATTGCCCGCCAATCATATTATGGGGCGAAGGGGATGCAACCCTCCCCGGGCTTCCAAGCCCAAGAACGTCGCGGGTAGCCCATCGACCCAGGCTACCCCCGTCGTCCTCGCCGCTCTTTCACCGTCGCGGATGGAGGAGGATGTGGTTGCAGGTACGTCGGCCCAATAATGGACCACGACTGCACCCATCTCCTCCAGGCGAATCTCAACCACTGCGCGGGTGCGCAGGATCTCTTCCTGCAATCCATGGCGCAGTGGTCGATTGGTGTGGCCGTAGCCGCGGAGCCCTATTATGTTCCTCCCCGCCCAAACTGGGTGGGTGACCGGGACGGCTCCGTGGCAGTCATCAGCTCCACGGCCCCGCGTTCCCCGCCCTTGTCGCTCAAAGATAGGGGCTCGGGATACGTGGCGGCCGAATGGGGGGGATTACTCGTTTTCGGGGTGTACTTCTCCCCCAATCGGAGTCTGGCTGATTTCGAGGTCTTCCTCACATCCTTGGAGACCTCGATACGGCGTTTGGCATCAGGCCGCGTCCTGGTGATGGGGGACTTCAACGCAAAGTCCGGAGCGTGGGGGTCTCCCAGAACGGACGCCCGCGGTAGAGCGGTGGAAGAGTGGGCGAATTCGGTGGGCCTCTGTCTGCTCAACAGAGGCACCACCGACACTTGTGTTCGGCAGCAGGGCGGGTCGATAGTGGACCTCTCGTTCGCTAGCCCTGCTGTCGCGAACAACGTAAGGAACTGGCGAGTCCTAGAGGAGGTCGAGACTCTCTCGGATCATCGCTATATCCGAGCAGAGATCTCCCGGAATCCTCAGGACCCAGTTAGGGGTCACATGGCGGACAGAGCTCCCCGGTCTCCGCGGTGGGCTGTGGGTCGTTTGAACCGGGACCTATTAGAGGAGGCAGCCATAGTGCAGTCGTGGCTGTCCCCAGTGCCTCCTGATGAGGGGGTTGATGCTGCGGCGGGTCGCATTCGTGTTGCACTTACGCAGGTGTGCGATGCGGCCATGCCGCGCGTCCGACGTCGGCCTCCTAGGAAGGAGGTCTACTGGTGGTCCCGGGAGTTGGTGGACCTCCGCGAGGCCTGCATTCGCGCCCGGAGGTCCTACACCCGCAGCCGGCGGCAACGCCGCGATGATAACGGGGAGGGCCAGCTGTACGAAGAGTACCAAGCAGCGCGTGACGCTTTAAAGCTGGCCATCTGTCGCGCCAAGGAGCAGTCGCGGCAGGAGATGCTGGAGGGACTCGATCGTGACCCCTGGGGTCGGCCATACCGTGCGGCGCTGAGCAAGCTCCGCGCGACGGGCCCCCCTCTTACCGAGTCCCTTCAGCCTAGCTTCCTCACCGAAGTGGTCGAGGGCCTATTCCCGCCACAGGCGGAGCACACGCCCCCGGCGATGGCCGCAGAGGCCGAAGTCCGGGAGGCCGACGAAGACGGTGTGGTTCCGCCTGTCACGGAGGCGGAGATGGGGGCGGCCGTTCTGCGCATTCGCTCGAAGCGGACCGCCCCCGGGCCGGACGGAATTCCGGCCCGAGTGTTGGCCCTTGCCCTTGACCACATGGGCGACCGCCTCAGGGAACTGTTTGACGCGTGTCTGTCGTCGGGGAGGTTCCCTGAGTGCTGGAAGGTGGGGAAGCTGGTGCTCCTGCCAAAACCGGGGAGAGCCCTGGACTCGGTCACGGCCTACAGGCCTATCGTACTGCTGGACGAGGCGGGGAAGTTGCTGGAGAGGATTCTCGCTGCCCGCATCGTCCGGCACCTCGAGGAGGTGGGGCCCGATCTGTCGGACGCCCAGTTTGGTTTCCGCGCCGGGCGTTCGACGATCGACGCCATTCTGGCCCTGAGGGCCGCGACCGAGGAAGCCGTCAGGGGAGGCGGCGTACTGTTGGCGGTGTCCTTAGACATCGCCAACGCATTTAATACTCTGCCATTCGGCAGCATCAGAGAGGCACTCCGATTCCATGGGGTGCCCGCATACCTGAGGCTGCTGATGGCAGACTATTTGGAGCGGAGGTTTGTGTTGTGCGAGGACCGAGCAGGCGACGAAGTGCGCAGGGCGATATCGCGCGGTGTTCCACAGGGGTCCGTCCTTGGCCCTCTCCTGTGGAACATCGGCTATGACTGGGCCCTGCGCGGAGTCTTGCCCTCCGGGCTGGGCGTATTCTGTTACGCTGACGACACGTTGGTAGCAGCCCGGGGACGCAACTTTGAGGAGGCGGCTCGCCTGGCCACCACGGGGGTCTCTCAGGTGGTCGGGCGAATCGAGGCGCTGGGGCTTAAGGTGGCCCTCAACAAGACGGAGGCCCTGTTGTTCCATGGGCCCCGTCGCGGGCCGCCTGCCGGCGCCTCGATCACCGTCGGCTCGGTCCTCGTACCGGTTCAGGCCCAGATGAGATATCTGGGCCTGGTGTTGGATGGGCGATGGCTCTTCGACGAGCACTTCCGCCAGCTTGAGCCGAAGCTGGACGGCGCGGCGTCCGCCCTGGGCCGATTATTGCCCAACCTGGGCGGACCCAGTTTGGCGTGCCGGAGGCTCTACACGGGGGTAGTCCGGTCGATGGCGCTGTACGGCGCACCGGTGTGGGCGGGGTCCCTGACCGCCCAGAACCGCGCGCGGTTATGCCGACCGCAGCGCACTTTGGCGGTCAGGGCAATACGCGGGTACCGCACCGTGTCCGCAGACGCGGCATGCGCGCTGGCCGGTACACCCCCGTGGGATTTAGAGGCGGAAGTGCTCGCCGACGTTTATCGGCGAACGGCCGAATTTCGAGCAGGCGGAGGCGGTCGCCCTCTGCTCGAGCAGGTGCGCGAGTGGCGCGAGGCCGCTCGCCGAGCCATCGTGGCCCGATGGTCAGCCCGGCTGGAGGCTCCACGTGCGGGTCTTCGCACGGTGGAGGCGCTCCGGCCGGTCCTTTCGTTGTGGGTGTGGCGACAGCACGGGACCCTTTCCTTCCGACTGGTGCAGGTGTTATCCGGGCACGGGTGCTTCGGATACTACCTGCACAAGGTCGCGAGGAGGGAATCGAGTCCCGCCTGTCACCACTGCGATTGTGGCGAGGACACGGCGCAGCATACGCTGGAGTTCTGCCCGGCGTGGGCGCACCAGCGTCGTGCCCTCGTCGAGACCATCGGTATGGATCTCTCGCTATCGGCCATAATCCGCTCCATGGCCGATAGCGACAGGAATTGGTGTGCGGTCGCATCCTTCTGCGAGAACGTCATCTCGCAGAAGGAGGCGGCGGAGCGGGCCAGGGAGGAAAGTCTCCTCGCTGACCCGATCCGTCGCCGGCGAGCTGGGCGGCGTCGGCGCGCCGATGCGCGTCTGATGCCCCCCTAGCGATGGCTGAGGGTGGGAGATCGGGGTATTTTTTCTCCCACCCGCACCCTTCCGTGTAGGCGCGGCGTCTCTGGTGCACCCAGACGCCGCCGCAAGTGTTGGTGCCCGCGGGTCGTGGGCAGTCGCTGGGTGGGTGGGTGGCTGGGTGGTCGCTGATGTTGTATCAGGTTCCGGTGGCCCACCCGCTAAGGCGAGGCGACGGTGCACAGGGGGGTTTTAGTCGGTATGCCGGCCGTTCGCTCTAGGCCGGAGAGCCCGACATAACCGTCCCACCTCCCCGAGTGGGACGGTATGCATCAGGAGCATTTCCCACCTCCCAAAAAAAAAAAAAAAAAAAAAAAAAGGTTAGGTTAGGTTAGGTTGGGGTGTGTGGCCAGAGAGAACCTCCTAGTGTGCCTGACGGTTGCTAGTCCTTTCCACATTTTCCGTGGATGGGAACGGCAGACGTTGGGCCGGTACACCCCGGGCAACACGGGTAATCATGTCCTTTCGGGGGCATTATTACTCGTGGCTAATACTCTGGCACGCGCGTAGGGAACCCGAGGCACTTTGTCTCGGGGTTATCGGCCCGCGAGGGCCGCGTTTTGGGGGTCTCTCCACGTGTTCCTCTGATTAACAGAGGACACGTGGATTTGAGACAGGGGGGGATAGAGGAAGAAAACCTCTTTAAAAAATCACCAGTGGGGGCCGTAAGGCCGGGGCGGTTTATTTTATTTTGTTTTATTTACTTTATTTTATTTTTATTTTATTTACTTTACTTTATTTTATTTTTAGTTTTATTTTATTTTATTTATTTTTACATTATTTGTACTAGTAGCACTAGCAATACAGAAGCTCTTGTAGTCGGATACCAAATCTGGTATTGATGGATTGTGCGTAGAGTTGAGGGCTGCCAGTAGTCCTGGCATTAGGCGGTGGCACATAGGGGAGGGGAAACCTAACCCTGCCTCCGTCTTCACATCGTTACCCGTTGAGTGTCGTTGATCACGTCTAGCGGCTCAACGGGACCGAGGGGCTTGCCTTAGTTGGCCGGCCCGCGAGAAGGAAAACTCAGACCACCCAACAGCGAAGTTGTAAAAACCTCTGGGTACCTGCCGTCCCCCAGCAGTATGTAGGCCTTCCCTCGGAATGAGCGTCACCCGAGGGTCGATTATAAATCGTCTCTACTCGTGGGAATAACATGGAGAATATAGAAAGAAACAAAAAACCCTTAGATGAGGAAGCGAAGAAGAAGGAGGAGCACGGAGTCCCTTTGCGCGACTCCAAAGGGCGCTTCAAGCGCCCTTTACGACCACGTGCCAGCGATGGCGGAAGAATGGGGGCATGCACGCCCACCAGTGCGTGCCCTTCAGAGAGCCGGACGTCATTGGCGTCGACGCCAAACGGAAGCCGGAGGAGCTCCGTCAGCCTCGGCGTCGAGTCTGAGTCCGAGGACCTGGACTCCCGGGAACTCAGCGGTCGGGTCTCTAAAACCCGGAAGCGCAGTAGGAGCAGGTCACCAGAGGCGGAGCGCAGCGCACCAGCGATCAAGGTGCCCGCCCCCAGTTCGCCGGTACATGGGTCACGGTCAGTAACCCCGAACCCATTTAGTAGGCGGGAATCGGTCGCCCGCACCCGACAAGAGGGGGAGCTTGCAGCAGAACAATTTGTTGCGCAGCTCCTGGACGAGAACTCAGATGGAGACCTCGTCCAGTCCGCCGCAGACTCTGTGGCCGCCATAATCACGGTGGCCACAAAAAGTCAGAATTTGAAGGGCACCTTCGTCAATGCCCTCAAGAAGGCGGCCTCTCACCTCCAGGAGGTGGTGCAAACGCTCGCAGAGCGCACCACCTCCGACGAGACGAGGCGGTTGCGGGCGGCAAACGACCGCCTGGCAGGGGAGGTGGCTGAGCTCCGCGCTGAGCTCAGCCAAGTTAAGGAGCGTTTGCGGCAGCCGAATGCCGTAGCTCGGCAAGGAGAGGAGCAGCGCTCCCTGCTAACCGACGCACAGCTGCGACAGGTCATGTCGTCCGTTGGGACAATGATCAACGTGCGGCTGGGGAGTCTGGAGGCAAGATTACCTCCAGAACCGCGTCGCCGTCCACCACTCGCAGCGGATAACCACGCGCCCGCTGCTAGGGACCCAGTGGTCACGTCGGGCCAGCGGTCCTACGCGACGGCGGCGTCAGCGTCGGCCAGCGTCCCCGCAGGGTCGAGACCTGCGGCCGGGAAGAAGGGGACTTCCAAAGCCCCTTCCCAGTCCCAGAGGGACTTCCCGCCATTGAGGCTCACACCTGCGGGCTCAACTCGCGCCCCAGCGCCGAAGGAACGGGCACCAACCAAGGGTGTGCCACGACAAATTTCTGTCGCAGGTCCGTCTGCGTCTTTTAATGAGGGCTGGCAGACGGCTGGGGAGAAGACGGAGATTCGGCGTCAGAAGAGGCGCGAGCGCAGGAGCGCTGCAAGGGCTGCGGCTGCCGAGCGGCAAAAAGAAGTAAACAAGAGCAAGAAGGCGAAAAAGAAGAGGCCCGGGACGCTCCGGCCGCCAAGATCGGCCGCCGTGGTCGTAACGGTGTCGCCGGAGGCGGCGGGGCGCGGCCTTTCCTACGCCGCCGTCTTTAAGAAGGCGCGGGAGAGCGTCGGTGTGGCGGACTTAGGCCCCACCGGCATCAAGACCCGCCTTGCCCAAACGGGGGCTCGCATTCTTGAGTTCCCCGGTGCGGAGGGCGCAAAGACGGCGGACACAATCGCGGAAAGGCTGCGAGGGTTGTTCGGGGCGGAGGAAGGTGTAAAGATCGCCAGGCCCGTGAAGTGCGTGGAATTCCGTGTCACTGGCCTGGACGATTCGATCACGCCTGACGATGTCCGGGAGGCCATCCAGGCTAAAACTGGATGCAGCCTGGACAACGTCAAGGTTGGCGCAATCCGCCCCGGTCCTGGCGGTGTCGGAGCCGTGGTAGCGCAGTGCCCCGTCGCAGCGGCCAACACTTTGGTTGCTGCAGGAAGGCTCCTCGTAGGCTGGAGTTCCGCCAAGGTCTCTTTGTTGGCGGCCAGGCCTGCGAGGTGCCATAAATGCATGGCCGAGGGGCACGTGCGCGCCACATGCAGAAGTGGCTTCGACTGCAGCGGACTATGCTTCCGATGCGGCCAGCCGGGGCACAAGGCGACGGATTGTTCCGCCACCCCCCATTGCCCCGCGTGTGCGGCGGGTAAATTGCCCGCCAATCATATTATGGGGCGAAGGGGATGCAACCCTCCCCGGGCTTCCAAGCCCAAGAACGTCGCGGGTAGCCAATCGACCCAGGCTACCCCCGTCGTCCTCGCCGCTCTTTCGCCGTCGCGGATGGAGGAGGATGTGGTTGCAGGTACGTCGGCCCAATAATGGACCACGACTGCACCCATCTCCTCCAGGCGAATCTCAACCACTGCGCGGGTGCGCAGGATCTCTTCCTGCAATCCATGGCGCAGTGGTCGATTGGTGTGGCCGTAGCCGCGGAGCCCTATTATGTTCCTCCCCGCCCAAACTGGGTGGGTGACCGGGACGGCTCCGTGGCAGTCGTCAGCTCCACGGCCCCGCGTTCCCCGCCCTTGTCACTCAAAGATAGGGGCTCGGGATACGTGGCGGCCGAATGGGGGGGATTACTCGTTTTCGGGGTGTACTTCTCCCCCAATCGGAGTCTGGCTGATTTCGAGGTCTTCCTCACATCCTTGGAGACCTCGATACGGCGTTTGGCATCAGGCCGCGTCTTGGTGATGGGGGACTTCAACGCAAAGTCCGGAGCATGGGGGTCTCTCAGAACGGACGCCCGCGGTAGAGCGGTGGAAGAGTGGGCGAATTCGGTGGGCCTCTGTCTGCTCAACAGAGGCACCACCGACATTTGTGTTCGGCAGCAGGGCGGGTCGATAGTGGACCTCTCGTTCGCTAGCCCCGCTGTCGCGAACAACGTAAGGAACTGGCGAGTCCTAGAGGAGGTCGAGACTCTCTCGGATCATCGCTATATCCGAGCAGAGATCTCCCGGAATCCTCAGGACCCAGTTAGGGGTCATATGGCGGACAGAGCTCCCCGGTCTCCGCGGTGGGCTGTGGGTCGTTTGAACCGGGACCTGTTAGAGGAGGCAGCCATAGTGCAGTCGTGGCTGTCCCCAGTGCCTCCTGATGAGGGGGTTGATGCTGCGGCGGGTCGCATTCGTGTTGCACTTACGCAGATGTGCGATGCGGCCATGCCGCGCGTCCGACGTCGGCCTCCTAGGAGGGAGGTCTACTGGTGGTCCCGGGAGTTGGTGGACCTCCGTGAGGCCTGCATTCGTGCCCGGAGGTCCTACACCCGCAGCCGGCGGCGACGCCGCGATGATAACGGGGAGGGCCAGCTTTACGAAGCGTACCAAGCAGCGCGTGAGGCTCTGAAGCTGGCCATCTGTCGCGCCAAGGAGCAGTCGCGGCAGGAGATGCTGGAGGGTCTCGATCGTGACCCCTGGGGTCGCCCATACCGCGCGGCGCTGAGCAAGCTCCGCGCGACGGGCCCCCCCCTTACCGAGTCCCTTCAGCCTAGCTTCCTCACCGAAGTGGTCGAGGGCCTATTCCCGCCACAGGCGGAGCACACGCTCCCGGCGATGGCCGCAGAGGCCGAAGTCCGGGAGGCCGACGAAGAGGTGGTGGTTCCGCCTGTCACGGAGGCGGAGATGGGGGCGGCCGTTCTGCGCATTCGCTCGAAGCGGACCGCCCCCGGGCCGGACGGAATTCCGGCCCGAGTGTTGGCCCTTGCCCTTGACCACATGGGCGACCGCCTCAGGGAACTGTATGACGCGTGTCTGTCGTCGGGGAGGTTCCCTGAGTGCTGGAAGGTGGGGAAGCTGGTGCTCCTGCCCAAACCTGGGAGAGCCCCGGACTCGGTCGCGGCCTACAGGCCTATCGTACTGCTGGACGAGGCGGGGAAGTTGCTGGAGAGGATTCTCGCTGCCCGCATCGTCCGGCACCTCGAGGAGGTGGGGCCCGATCTGTCGGACGCCCAGTTTGGTTTCCGCGCCGGGCGTTCGACGATCGACGCCGTTCTGGCCCTGAGGGCCGCGACCGAGGAAGCCGTCAGGGGAGGCGGCGTACTGTTGGCGGTGTCCTTAGACATCGCCAACGCATTTAATACTCTGCCATTCGGCAGCATCAGAGAGGCACTCCGATTCCATGGGGTGCCCGCATACCTGAGGCTGCTGATGGCAGACTATTTGGAGCGGAGGTTTGTGTTGTGCGAGGACCGAGCAGGCGACGAAATGCGCAGGGCGATATTGCGCGGTGTTCCACAGGGGTCCGTCCTTGGCCCTCTCCTGTGGAACATCGGCTATGACTGGGCCCTGCGCGGAGACTTGCCCCCCGGGCTGGGCGTATTCTGTTACGCTGACGACACGTTGGTAGCAGCCCGGGGACGCAACTTTGAGGAGGCGGCTCGCCTGGCCACCACGGGGGTCTCTCAGGTGGTCGGGCGAATCGAGGCGCTGGGGCTTAAGGTGGCCCTCAACAAGACGGAGGCCCTGTTGTTCCATGGGCCCCGTCGCGGGCCGCCTGCCGGCGCCTCGATCACCGTCGGCTCGGTCCTCGTACCGGTTCAGGCCCAGATGAGATATCTGGGCCTGGTGTTGGATGGGCGATGGCTCTTCGACGAGCACTTCCGCCAGCTTGAGCCGAAGCTGGACGGCGCGGCGTCCGCCCTGGGCCGATTATTGCCCAACCTGGGCGGACCCAGTTTGGCGTGCCGGAGGCTCTACACGGGGGTAGTCCGGTCGATGGCGCTGTACGGCGCACCGGTGTGGGCGGGGTACCTGACCGCCCAGAACCGCGCGCGGTTATGCCGACCGCAGCGCACTTTGGCGGTCAGGGCAATACGCGGGTACCGCACCGTGTCCGCAGACGCGGCATGCGCGCTGGCCGGTACACCCCCGTGGGATTTGGAGGCGGAAGTGCTCGCCGACGTTTATCGGCGAACGGCCGAATTTCGAGCAGGCGGAGGCGGTCGCCCTCTGCTCGAGCAGGTGCGTGAGTGGCGCGAGGCCGCTCGCCGAGCCATCGTGGCCCGATGGTCAGACCGGCTGGAGGCTCCACGTGCGGGTCTTCGCACGGTGGAGGCGCTCCGGTCGGTCCTTTCGTTGTGGGTGTGGCGACAGCACGGGACCCTTTCCTTCCGGCTGGTGCAGGTGTTATCCGGGCACGGGTGCTTCGGATACTACCTGCACAAGGTCGCGAGGAGGGAATCGAGTCCCGCCTGTCACCACTGTGATTGTGGCGAGGACACGGCGCAGCATACGCTGGAGTTCTGCCCAGCGTGGGCGCAGCAGCGTCGTGCCCTCGTCGAGACCATCGGTGTGGATCTCTCGCTATCGGCCATAATCCGCTCCATGGCCGATAGCGACAGGAATTGGTGTGCGGTCGCATCCTTCTGCGAGAACGTCATCTCGCAGAAGGAGGCGGCGGAGCGGGCCAGGGAGGAAAGTCTCCTCGCTGACCCGATCCGTCGCCGGCGAGCTGGGCGGCGTCGGCGCGCCGATGCGCGTCTGATGCCCCCCTAGCGATGGCTGAGGGTGGGAGATCGGGGTATTTTTTCTCCCGCCCGCACCCTTCCGTGTAGGCGCGGCGTCTCTGGTGCACCCAGACGCCGCCGCAAGTGCTGGTGCCCGCGGGTCGTGGGCAGTCGCTGGGTGGGTCGCTGATGTTGTATCAGGTTCCGGTGGCCCACCCGCTAAGGCGAGGCGACGGTGCACAGGGGGGTTTTAGTCGGTATGCCGGCCGTTCGCTCTAGGCCGGAGAGCCCGACATAACCGTCCCACCTCCCCGAGTGGGGCGGTATGCATCAGGAGCATTTCCCCCCTCCCAAAAAAAAAAAAAAAAAAAAAAAAAAAAGGTTAGGTTAGGTTAGGTTAGGTTGGGGTGTGGGTCAGAAAACCTCCTCGTGGTACACCCTGGGCAACGTTGGCAATAATGCTCTTCATTATTGCTGGCGGCTAATATTCTGACAACCGGTGCCTTGTGCCGTCGCGTTCGGCACCGGTGGCGGGGGGATAGACGCTAGTCCCATCCCCAGGCCGGAGGCCCTATCTTTGGGCCCGGCTCTCCCAGTACCGCTCTGTTTTAGAGTGGACATGGGAGAGCCTCTTTGACGGGTTCGGCGTGCACTCACCCTGCCGCTGAACAGACAACGGGGTCCCTTCTCGTCACTCTGACGACTCTCCCCCCTTTCTTTACCCCCTTTTTTTGTCTTTGTTTTTGTCTCTTGTTCTTGGTTTTGTCCCCTTTTTGTTTTTTTTTGTTTTGGTTCTGCGTCCATTTTGTTTTGGTTCTGCGTCCATTTTGTTTTGTCCCCTTTTGTTTTTGTTTTCGTTGTTCCCCCCTTTCTTTTGTCTTTTGTCCCCGTTGTCACCGTCTAGAGCAAATCGTAACCCCGTATTGTGCAGTGTCGTGGATCACGTCTCGCGGCTGCTGACGGGAGCGAGGGTCTTGGCTTCACCGCCCGGACTGCGAGGGAGTGGCCCTCTATAAAAACCACCCCGAATCTCAAGTTGCTGCCGCACGGCGAGGTGATGCATGGCTGATGGGTAGTTCAGTCGTTAGTGCGGCCCCCTCAGGGTACCTGCCGTCCCCCTGTTGTATTAGGCTTGCCCGGGTATCGGGATCTCTGCCCGGGTCGACCTTTATTTCTCCCGTACTCGTGGGTCGTAATATGGATTCAAATTTAAAAAATAAGACGGCATTAGCCACTAATACAAGGTCGCGCACGCCCAGTGTTGCGCGATCAGAAGAAAGTGTCGAAGTTCGGCGGTCGGGTTCGCGCACGCCTAGTACTGCGCGATCGGAGGAGGACGTGGAGATTGTCCTCTCAGATGGCTCGGAAAAGAGCATGAGCACTGCTGGCACATACAGCCCAGTTAGGACTGTCGGCAAGCGTCCGCATCCAGGAGCGGAACGTTCGGGCACGGAATCGTCCTCGTGCGAAGAGAACGTACCCGTGCCCAAGATACCGGTTGCAAAAAGAGGTCGCGGGCGCCCGCCTACCCATGGGCGCTACGTAGGAGTGGGCAAAGCTCAAGCTGAGTTGGCAGCTGCCAAGAAGAGAGCAGAAGAGGAAGAGCGCGCCTCTGAGGAGGAAAAGTTAGTCGCGATGACTTCACGCCGAACCGCGGCTGTTCGGGAAAACTCCTCCCAGTCATTGGTTCCAGTGGAAGCGGAAGACCAAACTTCGGGTCAACTGAAGGAGCGACTTGATGGCGCCCTGGAAGGAATCCGCCAAGTCTCTAAGCTTTCAAAAGGGCTTAAGGGCACGAGTGTGAAAACCCTCAAGGACTCGATAGCCACAGTGAAGGACGTCGCGGAGGTACTATTACATCGAACTACCTCCGAAGAATTAAAAAAGTTGAGAGCTGAGAACGCCCGTCTGTCTATGGAAGTGGACGACATGAGGCGTCTCCTGGAGGAGATGCGTGCCAACCCTAGGACACAAATTCGTGAGAGGGCAGATACAGGCGATTCAGAGTTGGCCTCCTTGCGTCGGGAGCTGGCTGAATTTAGACGGACCCTATCGGTCATGGAGGGACGAATTTTTCGGCCCCCATTGGCAGCGGACCGGCGGAGTGACCAGCGCACAGCGCAGGTACATCAGCGTCCCCCACCGCCCCCGCCGCAAATAACATCATACGCGGCAAAGGCGGCGACAAAGCGGGTGGCACCAATAAAACAAGGTGCCCCTCAAGTAGTCCCTCCACCAACCCAGATGGAGGGAAAGAAAAAGAGGAGGAAGAGCAGGCCTAAAAGGCAGGCCCCGACTGTCTCGTCCGCTAACCAGGCCCAGGCGTCGTCCACTGCCCCAACAGGAGATGGATGGCAAAAGGTCGGCGCTAAGAAGAAGGCGTCAAAGAAGAGGCGGAAGGAAGCGCGCAAGGCGAAGAAGGCCAAGAAGCTCCGCTCGCCTCGTTCCACAGCAGTGGTGTTAACGCTGCAACCGGCAGCACTGGAACGAGGCACAACATATGCGGAGATTATGAGGAAGGCGCGCTCCGCCATTGATCCCAGTGCACTGGGAATCACGGCGGGTCTGCGGTGTAAAACTACTCAGACCGGAGCCCGCCTCATCGAAGTGCCTGGGGTCGCTAGTGGCAATCAGGCCGATAGTCTGGCGGAAGGCCTCCGCAAAATATTACCTGAGGAGGATGTCAGAGTGTCCAGGCCGCAGAAATGCGCACAGCTGCGTATTGCGGGCCTGGATGACTCAATCACAGTGGAGGAGGTTGTAGCAGCCGTCGCTAGGGTCGGGGAATGTGTTCCCGATCAAGTCCGGTGCGGTGACATTCGCCCTGGCCGCGCCGGCATGGGAACAGCAGTAGTTAGCTGTCCCGTGGCGACGGCTAAGAAATTGGCCGACGGCCGAAGAGTTTTAATAGGTTGGGTGTCGGCGCAGGTCAAGCTCCTCGACCCTCGACCAATGAGATGCTACCGCTGCCTCAGCGGTGGTCATGTTGGGGTGAAATGCACCTCAGAGGTCGACTGCAGCGGACGTTGTTTTCACTGCGGTCACTCTGGTCACTTGGCCGGCTCGTGTAGAGCGACGCCGCACTGCATTCTATGTGCGGCGTCAGGAAGGCCGGCTGATCACCAGGCCGGGGGTAGGGGATGCGCCGCACCCAAATCGAATAGGGGCCAGTCGGCCATAAAGTCGACGAAAGTCGTAAAGGTCGCAGCTTCTGCGGTCGAGGGGGCGGGGGTAGTAATGGATACCAATTAATGGATCCATACCTCCGCCTCCTCCAAAGTAACATAAACCACTGCGCCAGGGCTCAGGATCTTCTCCTCCAGAGCATGGCGCAGTGGTCAATTAACGTCGCCATCGTCGCCGAGCCCTACTTTGTCCCTCCCAGTGATGGCTGGGTAGGGGACCTCAGTGACTCGGTGGCGATCATTTCGCTGGCCGCCGCCGGCACCCCGTCCTTCGAGAACATAGTTCGAGGACGGGGCTGCGTCGCAGCACAAATAGGAGAAGCGGTTGTGGTGGGCGGTTACTTCTCACCCAACCGATCTCTCGCCGACTTCGAGGAGTATCTCCTCGAACTTAGCGTCGTCGTCGCTCGCAGCCACCCTCGGCCCGTGCTCGTCGTCGGGGACCTCAATGCCAAATCCTCGGCTTGGGGTTCACCGACCACGGATGCGAGGGGTGAACTGCTTGAGGAGTGGGCCGTTGAAAACGGCCTGCAAGTCCTTAATCGTGGATCAGTGCACACGTGCGTGCGTCAGCGGGGCGGTTCCATCGTGGACGTGTCCTTTGCGAGCCCCGCTCTAGCGCGCCGTGTCGTAGGTTGGCGTGTCGTCGAGGGGGTGGAGACGTTGTCGGATCATCGTTACATCCGGTTCGACGTCTCCGCCCAGACCTCCGGCGCGCCCGTTCGAAGATATACGATTGAGGGCGGTCCGCGTTGGGCCTTGTCTAAATTAAATCGGGAGGTCCTCCTGGAGGCCTCCATCGTTCAGGCCTGGGTGCGTTCTCCAGCTGGGCCTGAAAACATCGAGATGGAGGCTGAGTGGTTCCGGGAGGCATTGAGTCAAATTTGCGATGCGGCGATGCCGCGAGTAAGATCTACTCCATCGAGGCGCCGGGTGTACTGGTGGTCGGATTATATCGCGTGGCTACGGTATTCCTGTGTAGCTGCGCGACGCCGGTACATCCGGCTGCGCAGAAGGCGTCGCCGCCCTCCCGATTTCACGGAGAGACAGGCGGAACTCCATGAGGCCTACAGAGCGGCCAAACAATCGTTGAAAGCTGAGATTATGCGGGCCAAACATCAGGCCCGCCAGGAGTTTCTAGAGACTCTGGACCGGAATCCCTGGGGGCGTCCATACCTTATGGTAATGTCGAAGCTTCGCCCATGGGCGCCCCCTTTGACCCAGAGTCTCCGTCCGGAGCTCCTGCGAGAGGTGGTGGCCGCTCTGTTTCCTTCCAGAGCGGAGCACCCTCCTCCGCCTATGGTTCCGCCTTCCGTGGCGTCCAACGCGGACTTTGACGACGACGTTATTCCTGAAGTGACCCGGGTAGAATTACGAGCGGCGGTGTTACGACTTCGTGCGAAGAACACCGCCCCAGGACCCGACGGCATTCCAGGCCGTGCGTGGGTCCTGGCCCTTGAGGAGCTCGGGCCCCGACTTAGGGGACTCCTCACATCGTGTCTTCGGGAGGGCCAGTTCCCGAGTCAGTGGAAGGTTGGGAAACTGGTCCTCCTCAGGAAGCCGGGGCGTCCGGCGGACAGTCCGTCCGCCTACCGGCCCATTGTTTTGCTGGACGAGGTCGCTAAATTGTTTGAGAGAATTATCGCGGAGCGCCTCGTCCGGCACTTGTCTTCGGTGGGCCCGGATTTGGCGGACAGTCAGTATGGCTTCCGTCGCGGGCGCTCCACCATCAACGCGATTCAGCGTGTGAGGAGTCTGGCGGAGGAAGCAGTTGCCCGGGGCGAGGTCGTCTTGGCGGTGTCACTCGACATTGCCAACGCCTTTAATACCTTGCCCTGGAGTTGTATTAGGGAGGCGTTAGTTTTCCATTGCGTGCCTCCCTACCTCCGTCGCATAGTCGGGGCTTACTTAAATAATAGATTTATTGTTTATCCGGGTCATGACGGTTGGAGTCGGCGAGAGATGTCGTGCGGTGTTCCACAGGGATCGGTTCTGGGTCCGCTCCTGTGGAACATCGGCTACGACTGGGTGCTGCGAGGTGCGCTCCTCCGTGGCGTCGGCGTCATTTGTTACGCCTTCCAACGCTGAAAGGGGAGAGCGGCGAAGCTCTCCCCTGGGGACAAGAGGGGGTCGGGTCCTAAAAAAAAAATGACCCGGCCCGCACCCACACTGGGGGGCCTGCTATGGATGACTCAATTCTTTTAAGAGCTCCCAACAGGCCCCCCCATTGGATGAGAGAGGGAACACCCCAGGTTTTTTTAGTGGGTATACCAGCCTTTTTCTCTTGCTGGGGAGTCCCACACGCCCCGCCGGTGCCGTCCCCTAGCCGGCGGGTAGTGCATCAAGCATTTTTCCTGGGTACCAAAAAAAAAAAAAAAAAAAAAGGTTAGGTTAGGTTAGGTTAGGTTAGGTTAGGTTAGGTTAGGTTAGGTTAGGTTGGGGTGTGTGGCCAGAGAGAACCTCCTAGTGTGCCTGACGGTTGCTAGTCCTTTCCACATTTTCGTGGATGGGAACGGCAGACGTTGGGCCGGTACACCCCGGGCAACACGGGTAATCATGTCCTTTCGGGGGCATTATTACTCGTGGCTAATACTCTGGCACGCGCGTAGGGAACCCGAGGCGTTTTGTCTCGGGGTTATCGGCCCGCGAGGGCCGCGTTTGGGGGTCTCTCCACGTGTTCCTCTGATCAACAGAGGACACGTGGATTTGAGACGGGGGGGATAGAGGAAGAAAACCTCTTTAAAAAATCACCAGTGGGGGCCGTAAGGCCGGGGCGGTTTATTTTATTTACTTTATTCTATTTTATTTACTTTATTTTAGTATATTTTATTTTATTTTTACTTTATTTATTTTGTTTACATTGTTTGCACTAGTAGTACTAGTAGCACACAAGCGCCTGTAGTCGGATACCACATCTGATATGGATGGATTGTGCGTGGAGTTGAGAGTTGAGGGCTGCCAGTAGTTCTGGCATTAGGCGGTGGCACATAGGGGAAGGGAAACCTAACCCTGCCTCCGTCTTCACATCGTTACCCGTTGAGTGTCGTTGATCACGTCTAGCGGCTCAACGGGACCGAGGGGCTTGCCTTAGTTGGCCGGCCCGCGAGAAGGAAAACTCAGACCACCCAACAGCGAAGTTGTAAAAACCTCTGGGTACCTGCCGTCCCCCAGCAGTATGTAGGCCTTCCCTCGGAATGAGCGTCACCCGAGGGTCGATTATAGATCGTCTCTACTCGTGGGAATTTTATGGATAATTCAGTACAAAACCAAAAACTCGATGAGAAGGAGGAGAAGAAGACGGAGGAGCAAGGAGTCCTTTTGCGCGACTCCAAAGGGCGCTTTAAGCGCCCTTTACGACCACGCGCCAGCGATGGCGGAAGAATGAGGGCATGCACGCCCACCAGTGCGTGTCCTTCAGAGAGCCGGACGTCATTGGCGTCGACGCCGAACGGAAGCCGGAGGAGCTCCGTGAGCCTCGGTGTCGAGTCCGAGTCCGAGGACCTGGACTCCCGCGACCTCAGCGGTCGGGTCTCTAGGACCCGGAAGCGTAGCAGGAGCAGGTCGCCAGAGGCGGAGCGCAACGCACCAGCGATCAAGGTGCCCGCCCCCAGTTCGCCGGTACATGGGTCACGGTCAGTGACCCAGGACCCATTTAGTAGGCGGGAATCGGTCGCCCGCACCCGACAAGAGGGGGAGCGCGCAGCAGAGCAATTTGTTGCGCAGCTCCTGGACGAGAGCTCGAGCTCTGATGTAGACCTCGTCCAGTCCGCCGCAGACTCTGTGGCCGCCATAATCACGGTGGCCACAAAAAGCCAAAATTTGAAGGGCACCTTTGTTAATGCCCTCAAAAAGGCGGCCTCTCACCTCCAGGAGGTGGTGCAAACGCTCGCGGAGCGCACCACCTCCGACGAGACGAGGCGGTTGCGGGCGGCAAATGACCGCCTGGCAGGGGAGGTGGCTGAGCTCCGTGCTGAGCTCAGCCAACTTAAGGAATGCTTGCGGCAGCCAAATGCCATACCTCGGCAAGGAGAGGAGCAGTGCTCCCTGCTGACCGACGCGCAGCTGCGCCAGGTCATGTCGTCCGTTGGGACCATGATCAACGTGCGGCTGGGGAGTCTGGAGGCAAGATTACCTCCAGAACCGCGCCGCCGTCCACCACTCGCAGCGGATAACCACTCGCCCGCTGCTAGGGACCCAGTGGTCACGTCGGGCCAGCGGTCCTACGCGACGGCGGCGTCAGCGTCGGCCAGCGTCCCCGCGGGGTCGAAACCTGCAGCCGGGAAGAAGGGGACTTCCAAAGCCCCTTCCCAGTCCCAGAGGGACTTCCCGCCCTTGAGTTCAACACCTGCGGGCTCAAGACGCGCCCCGGCGCCGAAGGAACGGGCACCCGCAACAACCACGGGTGCGCCAAGACTGGTTTCTGTCCCTGGTCCGTCTGCGTCTTCTAATGAGGGCTGGCAGACGGCCGGGGAGAAAATGGAGATTCGGCGTCGGAAGAGGCGCGAACGCAGGAGCGCTGCAAGGGCTGCGGCTGCCGAGCGGCAAAAAGAAGTGAAGAAGAGCAAGAAGGCGAAAAAGAAGAGGCCCGGGAAGCTCCGGCCGCCAAGATCGGCCGCCGTGGTCGTAACGGTGTCGCCGGAGGCGGCGGAGCGCGGCCTTTCCTACGCCGCCGTCTTTAAGAAGGCGCGGGAGAGCGTCGGTGTGGCGGACCTAGGCCCCACCGGCATCAAGACCCGCCTTGCCCAAACGGGGGCTCGCATTCTTGAGTTCCCCGGTGCGGAGGGCGCAAAGACGGCGGACACAATCGCGGAAAGGCTGCGAGGGTTGTTCGGGGCGGAGGAAGGCGTAAAGATCGCCAGGCCCGTGAAGTGCGTGGAATTCCGTGTCACTGGCCTGGACGATTCGATCACGCCTGACGATGTCCGGGAGGCTATCCAGGCTAAAACTGGATGCAGCCTGGACAACGTCAAGGTTGGCGCAATCCGCCCCGGTCCTGGCGGTGTCGGAGCTGTGGTAGCGCAGTGCCCCGTCGCAGCAGCCAACACTTTGGTTGCTGGAGGAAGGCTCCTCGTAGGTTGGAGTTCCGCCAAGGTCTCTTTGTTGGCGGCCAGGCCTGCGAGGTGCCATAAATGCATGGCCGAGGGGCACGTGCGCGCCACATGCAGAAGTGGCTTCGACTGCAGCGGACTATGCTTCCGCTGCGGCCAGCCGGGGCACAAGGCGACGGATTGTTCCGCCACCCCCCATTGCCCCGCGTGTGCGGCGGGTAAATTGCCCGCCAATCATATTATGGGGCGAAGGGGATGCAACCCTCCCCGGGCTTCCAAGCCCAAGAACGTCGCGGGTAGCCAATCGACCCAGGCTACCCCCGTCGTCGTCGCCGCTCTTTCGCCGTCGCGGATGGAGGAGGATGTGGTTGCAAGTACTTCGGCCCAATAATGGACCACGACTGCACCCATCTCCTCCAGGCGAACCTCAACCACTGCGCCGGTGCGCAGGATCTCTTCCTGCAATCCATTGCGCAGTGGTCGATTGGTGTGGCCGTAGCCGCGGAGCCCTATTATGTTCCTCCCCGCCCAAACTGGGTGGGTGACCGGGATGGCTCCGTGGCAGTCATCAGCTCCACGGCCCCGCGTTCCCCGCCCTTGTCGCTCAAAGATAGGGGCTCGGGATACGTGGCGGCCGAATGGGGGGGATTACTCGTTTTCGGGGTGTACTTCTCCCCCAATCGGAGTCTGGCTGATTTCGAGGTCTTCCTCACCTCTTTGGAGACCTCGATACGGCGTTTGGCATCAGGCCGCGTCCTGGTGATGGGGGACTTCAACGCAAAGTCCGGCGCGTGGGGGTCTCCCAGAATGGACGCCCGCGGTAGAGCGGTGGAAGAGTGGGCAAATTCGGTGGGCCTCTGTCTGCTCAACAGAGGCACCACCGACACTTGTGTTCGGCAGCAGGGCGGGTCGATAGTGGACCTCTCGTTCGCTAGCCCTGCTGTCGCGAACAACGTAAGGAACTGGCGAGTCCTAGAGGAGGTCGAGACTCTCTCGGATCACCGCTATATCCGAGCAGAGATCTCCCGGAATCCTCAGGACCCAGTTAGGGGTCACATGGCGGACAGAGCTCCCCGGTCTCCGCGGTGGGCTGTGGGTCGTTTGAACCGGGACCTGTTAGAGGAGGCAGCCATAGTGCAGTCGTGGCTGTCTCCAGTGCCTCCTGACGAGGGGGTTGATGCTGCGGCGGGTCGCATTCGTGTTGCGCTTACGCAGGTGTGCGATGCGGCCATGCCGCGCGTCCGACGTCGGCCTCCTAAGAGGGAGGTCTACTGGTGGTCCCGGGAGTTGGTGGACCTCCGCGAGGCCTGCATTCGTGCCCGGAGGTCCTACACCCGCAGCCGGCGGCGACGCCGCGATGATAACGGGGAGGGCCAGCTGTACGAAGCGTACCAAGCAGCGCGTGACGCTCTGAAGCTGGCCATCTGTCGCGCCAAGGAGCAGTCGCGGCAGGAGATGCTGGAGGGTCTCGATCGTGACCCCTGGGGTCGCCCATACCGCGCGGCGCTGAGCAAGCTCCGCGCGACGGGCCCCCCCCTTACCGAGTCCCTTCAGCCTAGCTTCCTCACCGAAGTGGTCGAGGGCCTATTCCCGCCACAGGCGGAGCACACGCCCCCGGCGATGGCCGCAGAGGCCGAAGTCCGGGAGGCCGACGAAGAGGTGGTGGTTCCGCCTGTCACGGAGGCGGAGATGGGGGCGGCCGTTCTGCGCATTCGATCGAAGCGGACCGCCCCCGGGCCGGACGGAATTCCGGCCCGAGTGTTGGCCCTTGCCCTTGACCACATGGGCGACCGCCTCAGGGAACTGTTTGACGCGTGTCTGTCGTCGGGGAGGTTCCCTGAGTGCTGGAAGGTGGGGAAGCTGGTGCTCCTGCCCAAACCGGGGAGAGCCCCGGACTCGGTCGCGGCCTACAGGCCTATCGTACTGCTGGACGAGGCGGGGAAGTTGCTGGAGAGGATTCTCGCTGCCCGCATCGTCCGGCACCTCGAGGAGGTGGGGCCCGATCTGTCGGACGCCCAGTTTGGTTTCCGCGCCGGGCGTTCGACGATCGACGCCATTCTGGCTCTGAGGACCGCGACCGAGGAAGCCGTCAGGGGAGGCGGCGTGATGTTGGCGGTGTCCTTAGACATCGCCAACGCATTTAATACTCTGCCATTCGGCAGCATCAGAGAGGCACTCCGATTCCATGGGGTGCCCGCATACCTGAGGCTGCTGATGGCAGACTATTTGGAGCGGAGGTTTGTGTTGTGCGAGGACCGAGCAGGCGACGAAGTGCGCAGGGCTATATCGCACGGTGTTCCACAGGGGTCCGTCCTTGGCCCTCTCCTGTGGAACATCGGCTATGACTGGGCCCTGCGCGGAGTCTTGCCCCCTGGGCTGAGCGTGTTCTGTTACGCTGACGACACGTTGGTAGGAGCCCGGGGACGCAACTTTGAGGAGGCGGCTCGCCTGGCCACCACGGGGGTCTCTCAGGTGGTCGGGCGAATCGAGACGCTGGGGCTTAAGGTGGCCCTCAACAAGACGGAGGCCCTGTTGTTCCATGGGCCCCGTCGCGGGCCGCCTGCCGGCGCCTCGATCACCGTCGGCTCGGTCCTCGTACCGGTTCAGGCTCAGATGAGATATTTGGGCCTGGTGTTGGATGGGCGATGGCTCTTCGACGAGCACTTCCGCCAGCTTGAGCCGAAACTGGACGGCGCGGCGTCCGCCCTCGGGCGATTATTGCCCAACCTGGGCGGACCCAGCTTAACGTGCCGGAGGCTTTACACGGGGGTAGTCCGGTCGATGGCGCTGTACGGCGCACCGGTGTGGGCGGGGTCCCTGACCGCCCAGAACCGCGCGCGGTTATGCCGACCGCAGCGCACTTTGGCGGTCAGGGCAATACGCGGGTACCGCACCGTGTCCGCAGACGCGGCATGCGCGCTGGCCGGTACACCCCCGTGGGACTTGGAGGCGGAAGTGCTCGCCGACGTTTATCGGCGAACGGCCGAATTTCGAGCAGGCGGAGGCGGTCGCCCTCTGCTCGAGCAGGTGCGCGAGTGGCGCGAGGCCGCTCGCCGAGCCATCGTGGCCCGATGGTCAGCCCGGCTGGAGGCTCCACGTGCGGGTCTTCGCACGGTGGAGGCGCTCCGGCCGGTCCTTTCGTTGTGGGTGTGGCGACAGCACGGGACCCTTTCCTTCCGGCTGGTGCAGGTGTTATCCGGGCACGGGTGCTTCGGATACTACCTGCACAAGGTCGCGAGGAGGGAATCGAGTCCCGCCTGTCACCACTGCGATTGTGGCGAGGACACGGCGCAGCATACGCTGGAGTTCTGCCCGGCGTGGGCGCAGCAGCGTCGTGCCCTCGTCGAGACCATCGGTGTGGATCTCTCGCTATCGGCCATAATCCGCTCCATGGCCGATAGCGACAGGAATTGGTGTGCGGTCGCATCCTTCTGCGAGAACGTCATCTCGCAGAAGGAGGCGGCGGAGCGGGCCAGGGAGGAAAGTCTCCTCGCTGACCCGATCCGTCGCCGGCGAGCTGGGCGGCGTCGGCGCGCCGATGCGCGTCTGATGCCCCCCTAGCGATGGCTGAGGGTGGGAGATCGGGGTATGTTTTCTCCCACCCGCACCCTTCCGTGTAGGCGCGGCGTCTCTGGTGCACCCAGACGCCGCCGCAAGTGCTGGTGCCCGCGGGTCGTGGGCAGTCGCTGGGTGGGTCGCTGATGTTGTATCAGGTTCCGGTGGCCCACCCGCTAAGGCGAGGCGACGGTGCACAGGGGGGTTTTAGTCGGTATGCCGGCCGTTCGCTCTAGGCCGGAGAGCCCGACATAACCGTCCCACCTCCCCGAGTGGGGCGGTATGCATCAGGAGCATTTCCCCCCTCCCAAAAAAAAAAAAAAAAAAAAAAAAAAAAAAAAAAAAAAAAAGGTTAGGTTAGGTTAGGTTAGGTTAGGTTGGGGTGTGGGTCAGAAAACCTCCTCGTGGTACACCCTGGGCAACGTTGGCAATAATGCTCTTCATTATTGCTGGCGGCTAATATTCTGACAACCGGTGCCTTGTGCCGTCGCGTTCGGCACCGGTGGCGGGGGGATGGACGTTAGTCCCATCCCCAGGCCGGAGGCCCTATCTTTGGGCCCGGCTCTCCCAGTACCGCTCTGTTTTAGAGTGGACATGGGAGAGCCTCTTTGACGGGTTCGGCGTGCACTCACCCTGCCGCTGAACAGACAACGGGTTCCCTTCTCGTCACTCTGACGACTCTACCCCCATTTCTTCGTCCCTCTTTATTTTGTCCCCCCCTTTTGGTTTTTTGTCTCTTGTTTTTGGTTTTGTCCCCCTTTTGTTTTTGTGTTGGTTCTGCGTCCATTTTGTTTTGTCCCCTTTTGTTTTTGTTTTCGTTGTTCCCCCCTTTCTTTTGTCTTTTGTTCCCGTTGTCACCGTCTAGAGCAAATCGTAACCCCGTATTGTGCAGTGTCGTGGATCACGTCTCGCGGCTGCTGACGGGAGCGAGGGTCTTGGCTTCACCGCCCGGACTGCGAGGGAGTGGTCCTCTATAAAAACCACCCCGAATCTCAAGTTGCTGCCGCACGGCGAGGAGATGCATGGCTGATGGGTAGTTCAGTCGTTAGTGCGGCCCCTCAGGGTACCTGCCGTCCCCCTGTAGTAATAGGCTTGCCCGGGTATCGGGATCTCTGCCCGGGTCGACTTTTATTTCTCCCATTCTCGTGAGTTCAAATATGGAATCATCAATAAAATCAATTTTAAAAAAAAAGACGTTGAGAGAGAGCAGGTCGCGCACGCCCAGTTCTGCGCGTTCTGAAGTGGATGTAGATGAAGACTACGTGCCGTCGGAGCGTGATAGTGACGTTGTAGAGCTCGACTCGGAGAATACTCCCGAGAAGGCTACACGCAAACGCTTGCGGTCTGCGAAGCTATCGGAGGAGTCAGACGGCTCAAGTGAAGAGGCGGTTCCGGCACCGAAGGTTGCTACAGCGCGACGCGGACGCGGTCGTCCACCCACCCACGGTAAATACGTGGGTCTTGGCCAGGCGAAGGCCGAACTTGCCGCTGCACTGCGGAAGTCCGAAGACGAAGAGCGCACGTCCGAGGAGGATAGCCTCATTACTGCGGCTGCCCGGCGAGTTGCTGCGGGAATGAAGCAGCCAGTGGTGGAGCTGGATGCCGAAGATCTGCCCGTGTCCCACCTCAAGACCCGGCTCACTGATGCCTTAGAGGCCATACGGCTCGTTTCAAGAAAATCGAAGGGCCTGAAGGGTACTTGCCAAAAGGCCCTTAAAGATTCAGTCGAGGCAATTCGGGAAATAGCAGAGGTGGCCTTCAGCCGATCGGCCACTGAGGAGGTTACGAAACTGATGACCGAAAATTCTCGTCTGGCTCAGGAAGTGGCCGATCTTAGAAGGCGACAGGAAGAGCTTGAGCAGCGGCACGAGCAGGGCGCAAACAAGGCCGAATCAGACCTTGTGGCCCTCGTCCGAAAGGAGCTTGGCGAGTTTCGCGCCAAGCTCTCCGTTATGGAGGGCCGGCTGCTGCGCCCTCCTTTGGCTGCAGATAGAGCCAGAGGGCCTCCCTGTCTTACTACCCAAACGCCTGCGCCGCCTACATCGTACGCGGCTAAACTAAGAGCTCCGCGGCCTCCTGCAGCTGCTCCAGCGGCCGATACCAAAGTTCCAGCAGGCCAAAAAGGCAGGAAAAGAGCGCAGGCGAAACGCGCACCCGCTGTTCCCAAGGAACACCCCGCCGCTGCCAGAAAACAACCTACTGACACCCCACGCGAGGCTGGCGACTGGGAGGTTGTCGGCCAGAAAAAGGAGGCAGCTAAGAAGAAAAAGAAGGCGGCCAAGAAGGCTAGGCAGGCGGCTAAAAAGGCGGCAAGGAGGCTGCAAGCCCCTCGCTCCACTGCAGTTGTATTAACACTGCAGCCGGCGGCCATCGAGCGAGGGACAACATATGCTGACCTCCTTAAGAAGGCGCGGGCGGCAATCGACCCCGGCAAGTTGGGGATAACGGCGGGCTTGCGGTGCCGGACTACCCAGACCGGCGCCCGCCTTATTGAGGTGCCGGGAGTCGCAAGCGGCGACCAGGCGGATCGCCTGGCGGAAAGTCTCCGCCAGGTTTTAGAGACAGAAGAGGTCCGCGTCTCCAGGCCCCAAAAGTGCGTAGATATGCGCATAACGGGCCTGGATGACTCTGTATCGAAAGAAGAGGTCGTCGCTGCCGTCGCCAGGACCGGCGCGTGCCCTGCTGAACAAATTAAGTGCGGGGACATTAAGCAGGGCCGCTCCGGTATGGGGACGGCCATTATTAGCTGTCCGGTCGCCGCCGCCAAGAAACTGGCTGATGGCCGACGTCTTTTGGTGGGGTGGGTTTCGGCGCAAATTAAAGCGCTGGAGCCCAGGCTCGCCCGGTGCTACCGCTGCCTGTCCAGCGGCCACGTGGGTGTCATGTGCCCCTCTCGGGTTGACTGCACCGGCCGCTGTTTCCGTTGCGGTCAGCCCGGTCACGTGGCCGCAACGTGCGAGGCCACGCCGCACTGTGTTTTGTGTGCGGCGGCGGGCAAACCAGCGGAGCACCGGGCGGGTGGCAAGGGGTGCGCCGCCACCAGTAAAAGACTTCCGCCACGGTCGCCTGCCTCGACGCCAGCAATAGCCAGGGCCGCCGCTCCCGCGGTCGGAGGGGCGGAGGTTAGTATGGAGACGTAATGTCTCCACGCCTCCGCCTCCTCCAGAGTAATTTAAACCACTGCGCCAGAGCTCAGGATCTTCTCCTCCAGAGCATGGCGCAGTGGTCAATTCATGTCGCCATCGTCGCCGAGCCCTATTTTGTCCCTCCCAGGGCTGACTGGGTAGGGGACCTAGATGGCTCGGTGGCGCTAATTTCGCCGGCCGCCGCCGGCACCCCGTCCTTCGAGAACATCGTCCGGGGACGGGGCTGCGTCGCAGCACTCGTAGGAGAAGCGGTTGTGGTGGGCGGCTACTTCTCACCCAACCGACCTCTCGCCGACTTCGAGGAGTATCTCCTCGAACTGAACGTCGTCGTCGCTCGAAGCCACCCTCGGCCCGTGCTCTTCGTCGGGGACCTCAATGCCAAATCCTCGGCTTGGGGTTCCGCGACCACGGACGCGAGGGGTGAATTGCTCGAGGAGTGGGCCGTAGAAAACGGCCTGCTAGTCCTCAATCGTGGGTCAGTGCACACGTGCGTGCGTCAGCGGGGCGGGTCAGTCATTGATGTCTCGTTTGCTAGCCCCGCACTAGCACGCCGTGTCCAGGGCTGGCGCGTCGTCGAGGGGGTGGAGACGTTGTCGGACCATCGTTATATACGGTTCGACGTCTCCGCCCAGACCTCCGACCCCCCGGCCCCGAGGGCCCCGATTGGGGGCGGTCCGCGTTGGGCTTTAAAGAAGCTAAATCGGGAGGTCCTCCTGGAGGCCTCCATAGTTCAGGCCTGGGTGCCAGCACCGGCCAGGCCTGACAACGTTGATGTGGAGGCCGAGTGGTTCCGGGAGGCCATAACGCAAGTTTGCGATGCGGCGATGCCTAGAGTGCCTTTAAATATTCCAGCTAGGCGTCGGGTGTACTGGTGGTCGGATCACATAGCCGACCTGCGCCATTCCTGCGTGGCGGCCAGACGCCAGTACATCCGGCTTCGTAGGAGGCGTCGCCGCCCTCCCGATTTTGACGCCAGGGAGGCGGAACTGTACGAGGTCTACAGAGCGGCCAAGAAGGCTCTTAAATTAGCCATCAAGCGGGCCAAAGACCAGGCCCGCCAAGAGCTGCTGGGGACTCTGGACCGTAACCCCTGGGGGCGTCCATACCTTATGGTCAGGGGCAAACTTCGCCCCTGGGCGCCCCCCTTGTCCCAGAGTCTCCGGCCACAGTTGGTGGAGGAGGTAGTGGCCGCTCTGTTTCCTTCACGGGCGGAGCACACTCCTCCGTCGATGGTTCCGCCTTCCATGGCGTCCAGCGCGGACTTTGAAGACGACGTGGTTCCCGAAGTGACCCAAGTAGAGTTGCGAGCGGCGGTGTCGAGACTTCGCTCGAAAAACACCGCCCCAGGGCCCGACGGCATTCCAGGTCTTGCATTGGCCCTGGTCCTGGAGGAGCTCGCGCCCCGACTCAGGGGGCTCCTCAGTGAGTGTCTTCAGCAGGGCCAGTTTCCGCGCCAGTGGAAGGTGGGGAAACTGGTCCTGATCAGGAAGGAGGGGCGCCCGGCGGACTCTCCGTCCGCCTACCGGCCCATTGTGTTGCTGGACGAGGTGGCTAAACTCTTCGAGTTTATTATTGCGGAGCGCCTCGTCCAGCGTCTTTCTTCAGTGGGCCCGGGTTTGGCGGAGAACCAGTATGGTTTCCGCCGCGGGCGCTCCACTATAGACGCAGTCATGCGTGTGAGGAGCCTGGCGGAGGATGCGGTGTCCCGGGGCGAGGTCGTCTTCGCGGTGTCTCTTGACATCGCGAATGCCTTTAACACCTTGCCCTGGAGTTGTATCAGGGAGGCACTCGTTTTCCATCGAGTGCCGACCTACCTCCGCCGCATAGTCGGGGCATATTTATCGGAGAGGGTAGTAGTCTACCCGGGTCACGACGGTTGGAGTCGGCGAGAGATGTCGTGCGGTGTTCCACAGGGATCGGTTCTGGGTCCGCTCCTGTGGAACATCGGTTACGACTGGGTGCTGCGAGGTGCGCTCCTCCGTGGCGTCGGCGTCATTTGTTACGCCGACGACACACTTGTCACGGCGAGGGGTAAGTCGCACCGGGCGGCGGCCATACTGGCGACCGCTGGGGTCGCACAAGTCGTCAATCGTATCCGGCGGTTGGGCCTCGAGGTGGCTCTGTCCAAGTCCGAGGCCGTTTGTTTTCACGGCCCTCGGAACCGGCCACCTCCAGAGGCCCATATCATGGTAGGAGGGGTCCGCATCGGCGTCGAGTCAACCCTAAAGTATTTAGGTCTCTTGCTCGACGGCCGGTGGGACTTTACAGCCCATTTTCGACGTTTGGCCCCCATTCTTCGGGGCGCTGCAGGCGCGCTCGCGCGTCTGCTGCCCAACCTTGGGGGGCCAAATACCTCCTGCCGGAGGCTCTACGAGGGGGTCGTGCGGTCCATGGCCCTGTATGGGGCCCCAGTTTGGGCGGATAACCTGACGGCCCGAAACATTTCGGCGCTTCGTGCGCCACAGCGCGCCATGGCCGTCAGGCTTATAAGAGGATACCGCACGATCTCGTTCGAGGCTGCGAGCCTCCTCGCCGGATCGATGCCATGGGACCTGGAAGCGGCGCTCCTGGCGTCGCTCTATCGTTGGCGCCAGGAGGCGCTAGCTCGGGGCGAAGGACCTACTCTTTCCGCTGTCGAGGCGGCGAGGTCTGAGCTCCGCCAGGTCCTAGTGGCCAATTGGAAGGAACGACTTGTGCACCCCAGTGCCGGGCACGCCACGATCGTGGCGGTAAGTCCCGTGTTTGAGGAGTGGCTGGAGAGGCGGCATGGCGCCCTCACCTTCCGGCTGACACAGGTTTTGACCGGCCATGGTTGTTTTGGCCGGTTCCTGTGTCGGATAGGCCGGCAAGAGACGCCCGGTTGTCACCACTGCGGCGACTGCCGCGACGTTGTCGAGGACACGGCGCTGCACACTTTGGCAGATTGCCCCGCCTGGGCATCGCAGCGCCGTGAATTGATCGCGGCAGTCGGATCGGTTGCCCTCTCGCTCCGAGCCGTAGTTCTGTCTATGGTCCGGAGTGAGAGGTCGTGGAACGCCGTCGCCTCCTTTTGTGAGGAAGTCATTTCCATCAAGGAGGCGGCGGAGCGGGAGAGGGAGCGTTTAAACTCTCTCCCCAACCGCAGAGCCGGGCGCCGGAGGGCGCGAGACGACCTCCAGCCACCATGAGGTTTGACCTGGGGGTGGCGGGCTTTGTGGGCCTGCCCGCCATCCGTTCAGCACCAGGTCCGAGAGGCGGCGTGCGTGTTCCCACGCGCGCCTCTGTGTCGAGTCCGTCTCCCCCCTAGGGGGGGGACAGTAGGGAATATTTAGAAGGTACCAGCGGGTAGATCTTTCGTGTAGTGGCCTGCCGTTTCATACGGCAGGCCGTAACCTCGGCGGGGTCGCGACTGCATGTGAAAGTGATTCGCGCGGCCCCGTCGACAGTGGTTTGTTGAGGAACACCGTGGTAGGTTTAGTCGGTATTCCGGGAGGTCCATTTTATTGTTAACATCTTTCTTTTACCCCGGCGAGTCCGACATAACCCCTCCGCCCGCCCCCGCGGAGGGGTATGCGTCATAGCATTCCCCCACGTTAAAAAAAAAAGGTTAGGTTAGGTTAGGTTAGGTTAGGTTCTCCAGGCGAACCTCAACCACTGCGCCGGTGCACAGGATCTCTTCCTGCAATCCATGGCGCAGTGGTCGATTGGTGTGGCCGTAGCCGCGGAGCCCTATTATGTTCCTCCCCGCCCAAACTGGGTGGGTGACCGGGACGGCTCCGTGGCAGTCATCAGCTCCACGGCCCCGCGTTCCCCGCCCTTGTCGCTCAAAGATAGGGGCTCGGGATACGTGGCGGCCGAATGGGGGGGATTACTCGTTTTCGGGGTGTACTTCTCCCCCAATCGGAGTCTGGCTGATTTCGAGGTCTTCCTCACATCTTTGGAGACCTCGATACGGCGTTTGGCATCAGGCCGCGTCCTGGTGATGGGGGACTTCAACGCAAAGTCCGGCGCGTGGGGGTCTCCCAGAACGGACGCCCGCGGTAGAGCGGTGGAAGAGTGGGCAAATTCGGTGGGCCTCTGTCTGCTCAACAGAGGCACCACCGACACTTGTGTTCGGCAGCAGGGCGGGTCGATAGTGGACCTCTCGTTCGCTAGCCCTGCTGTCGCGAACAACGTAAGGAACTGGCGAGTCCTAGAGGAGGTCGAGACTCTCTCGGATCACCGCTATATCCGAGCAGAGATCTCCCGGAATCCTCAGGACCCAGTTAGGGGTCACATGGCGGACAGAGCTCCCCGGTCTCCGCGGTGGGCTGTGGGTCGTTTGAACCGGGACCTGTTAGAGGAGGCAGCCATAGTGCAGTCGTGGCTGTCTCCAGTGCCTCCTGACGAGGGGGTTGATGCTGCGGCGGGTCGCATTCGTGTTGCGCTTACGCAGGTGTGCGATGCGGCCATGCCGCGCGTCCGACGTCGGCCTCCTAGGAGGGAGGTCTACTGGTGGTCCCGGGAGTTGGTGGACCTCCGCGAGGCCTGCATTCGTGCCCGGAGGTCCTACACCCGCAGCCGGCGGCGACGCCGCGATGATAACGGGGAGGGCCAGCTGTACGAAACGTACCAAGCAGCGCGTGAGGCTCTGAAGCTGGCCATCTGTCGCGCCAAGGAGCAGTCGCGGCAGGAGATGCTGGAGGGTCTCGATCGTGACCCCTGGGGTCGCCCATACCGCGCGGCGCTGAGCAAGCTCCGCGCGACGGGCCCCCCTCTTACCGAGTCCCTTCAGCCTAGCTTCCTCACCGAAGTGGTCGAGGGCCTATTCCCGCCACAGGCGGAGCACACGCCCCCGGCGATGGCCGCAGAGGCCGAAGTCCGGGAGGCCGACGAAGACGGTGTGGTTCCGCCTGTCACGGAGGCGGAGATGGGGGCGGCCGTTCTGCGCATTCGCTCGAAGCGGACCGCCCCCGGGCCGGACGGAATTCCGGCCCGAGTGTTGGCCCTTGCCCTTGACCACATGGGCGACCGCCTCAGGGAACTGTTTGACGCGTGTCTGTCGTCGGGGAGGTTCCCTGAGTGCTGGAAGGTGGGGAAGCTGGTGCTCCTGCCAAAACCGGGGAGAGCCCTGGACTCGGTCACGGCCTACAGGCCTATCGTACTGCTGGACGAGGCGGGGAAGTTGCTGGAGAGGATTCTCGCTGCCCGCATCGTCCGGCACCTCGAGGAGGTGGGGCCCGATCTGTCGGACGCCCAGTTTGGTTTCCGCGCCGGGCGTTCGACGATCGACGCCATTCTGGCCCTGAGGGCCGCGACCGAGGAAGCCGTCAGGGGAGGTGGCGTACTGTTGGCGGTGTCCTTAGACATCGCCAACGCATTTAATACTCTGCCATTCGGCAGCATCAGAGAGGCACTCCGATTCCATGGGGTGCCCGCATACCTGAGGCTGCTGATGGCAGACTATTTGGAGCGGAGGTTTGTGTTGTGCGAGGACCGAGCAGGCGACGAAGTGCGCAGGGCGATATCGCGCGGTGTTCCACAGGGGTCCGTCCTTGGCCCTCTCCTGTGGAACATCGGCTATGACTGGGCCCTGCGCGGAGTCTTGCCCCCCGGGCTGGGCGTATTCTGTTTCGCTGACGACACGTTGGTAGCAGCCCGGGGACGCAACTTTGAGGAGGCGGCTCGCCTGGCCACCACGGGGGTCTCTCAGGTGGTCGGGCGAATCGAGGCGCTGGGGCTTAAGGTGGCCCTCAACAAGACGGAGGCCCTGTTGTTCCATGGGCCCCGTCGCGGGCCGCCTGCCGGCGCCTCGATCACCGTCGGCTCGGTCCTCGTACCGGTTCAGGCCCAGATGAGATATCTGGGCCTGGTGTTGGATGGGCGATGGCTCTTCGACGAGCACTTCCGCCAGCTTGAGCCGAAGCTGGACGGCGCGGCGTCCGCCCTGGGCCGATTATTGCCCAACCTGGGCGGACCCAGTTTGGCGTGCCGGAGGCTCTACACGGGGGTAGTCCGGTCGATGGCGCTGTACGGCGCACCGGTGTGGGCGGGGTCCCTGACCGCCCAGAACCGCGCGCGGTTATGCCGACCGCAGCGCACTTTGGCGGTCAGGGCAATACGCGGGTACCGCACCGTGTCCGCAGACGCGGCATGCGCGCTGGCCGGTACACCCCCGTGGGATTTAGAGGCGGAAGTGCTCGCCGACGTTTATCGGCGAACGGCCGAATTTCGAGCAGGCGGAGGCGGTCGCCCTCTGCTCGAGCAGGTGCGCGAGTGGCGCGAGGCCGCTCGCCGAGCCATCGTGGCCCGATGGTCAGCCCGGCTGGAGGCTCCACGTGCGGGTCTTCGCACGGTGGAGGCGCTCCGGCCGGTCCTTTCGTTGTGGGTGTGGCGACAGCACGGGACCCTTTCCTTCCGACTGGTGCAGGTGTTATCCGGGCACGGGTGCTTCGGATACTACCTGCACAAGGTCGCGAGGAGGGAATCGAGTCCCGCCTGTCACCACTGCGATTGTGGCGAGGACACGGCGCAGCATACGCTGGAGTTCTGCCCGGCGTGGGCGCACCAGCGTCGTGCCCTCGTCGAGACCATCGGTATGGATCTCTCGCTATCGGCCATAATCCGCTCCATGGCCGATAGCGACAGGAATTGGTGTGCGGTCGCATCCTTCTGCGAGAACGTCATCTCGCAGAAGGAGGCGGCGGAGCGGGCCAGGGAGGAAAGTCTCCTCGCTGACCCGATCCGTCGCCGGCGAGCTGGGCGGCGTCGGCGCGCCGATGCGCGTCTGATGCCCCCCTAGCGATGGCTGAGGGTGGGAGATCGGGGTATTTTTTCTCCCACCCGCACCCTTCCGTGTAGGCGCGGCGTCTCTGGTGCACCCAGACGCCGCCGCAAGTGTTGGTGCCCGCGGGTCGTGGGCAGTCGCTGGGTGGGTCGCTGATGTTGTATCAGGTTCCGGTGGCCCACCCGCTAAGGCGAGGCGACGGTGCACAGGGGGGTTTTAGTCGGTATGCCGGCCGTTCGCTCTAGGCCGGAGAGCCCGACATAACCGTCCCACCTCCCCGAGTGGGACGGTATGCATCAGGAGCATTTCCCCCCTCCCAAAAAAAAAAAAAAAAAAAAAGGTTAGGTTAGGTTAGGTTAGGTTAGGTTGCAAATCGTAACCCCGTATTGTGCAGTGTCGTGGATCACGTCTCGCGGCTGCTGACGGGACCGAGGGTCTTGGCTTCACCGCCCGGACTGTGAGGGAGTGGCCCTCTATAAAAACCACCCCGAATCTCAAGTTGCTGCCGCACGGCGAGGAGATGCATGGCTGATGGGTAGTTCAGTCGTTAGTGCGGCCCCCTCAGGGCACCGGCCGACCCCCTGAGTGTAAATAGGCTTGCCCAGGTATCGGGATCTCTGCCTGGGTCGACAACCCTTTCTCCCATTCTCGTGGGATTCGTTATGGAACAATCAATCAAATCTATTTTAAAAAAAAAGACGATAAGGAAAAGTAGGTCGCGCACGCCCAGTGTTGCGCGTTCCGATGAGGAGTACGTGCCGTTGGAGCACGAGGTAGAAATTTTATCTTCGGAGGTTAGTCCGGAGAGAGCACCGCGCAAACGGTCGCGGTCTGCGCAGCAGCTTGAGTCAGACGGCTCAAGCGAAGACGCGATACCGGCGCCGAAGGTCGCGACAGCGCGACGTGGACGCGGCCGTCCGCCCACCCACGGTAGGTACGTGGGTCTGGGCCAGGCGAAGGCCGATCTTGCTGCCGCATTGCGGAAGGCGGACGCCGAGGAGCGCACGTCCGAGGAAGACAGCCTCATTGCTGCGGCAGCCCGACGAGTCGCTGCGGGGCAGAAGCGGCCGGTGATGGAGTCTGATGCCGAGGACTTGCCGGTGACTCAGCTCAAGGCCAAGCTTGAGGACGCCTTAGAGGCGATTCGTTTGGTCTCAAGAAAGTCCAAGGGTCTAAAAGGCACGTGCCAGAAGACCCTTAAGGACTCGATTGAGGCCATTAGAGATATTACGGAGGCCGTCTTCAGCCGCACAGCCAATGAAGAAGTAAAAAAGCTGCAGGTGGAAAATGCTCGCTTAGCGGCAGAGTTATCCGAGCTCAAGCAACGTCAGGAGGAGTATGAGAAGCGGCAGGACCAGGACTCCAACAAGAGGGAGTCGGAGCTCGTGGCCCTCGTCCGACAGGAGCTTGGCGAGTTTCGCGCTAAGCTCTCGGTCATGGAGGGCCGGCTGCTGCGCCCTCCTCTGGCCGCAGACAGAGGCAGGGAGCTGCCTCGTGCTTCTCCGCCGACGCCTCCGCCGCCAACGTATGCGGCTAAAGTAAGGGCCTCGCGGCCTCCTGAAATGGCTCCAGCGGCTGTTACAAGTGTTCCTGCCAAGCGTAAGGGCAGGAAAAGACAGCCAACGAAACAGGCACCCGCGGCTCCAACGCAGCGCCCCGCAGCTTCTAGGGAACAACCCGCTCCCACTGCACGCGAAGCCAACAACTGGGAGGTTGTTGGCGAAAAGAAACAGGAGGCCAAGAAAAAGAAGAAGGCGGCCAAGAAGGCAAGGCAGGCGGCGAAAAAGGCGGCGAGGAAGCTCCAAGCCCCTCGCTCAACTGCAGTGGTCCTTACACTGCAGCCGGCTGCGATAGAGCGAGGGACAACATACGCGGAGCTCCTCAAAAAGGCGCGGACGGCGATCGACCCCGGCAAATTGGGGATAACGGCGGGCTTAAGGTGCCGGACTACCCAGACCGGCGCCCGCCTTATTGAGGTGCCGGGAGTCGCAAGCGGCGACCAGGCGGACCGCCTGGCGGAAAGTCTCCGCCAGGTTTTAGAGGCAGAAGAGGTTCGCGTCTCCAGGCCCCAAAAATGCGTAGATATGCGCATCACGGGCCTGGATGACTCCATCACTAAGGAAGAGGTCGTCGCTGCCGTCGCCAGGACCGAGGCGTGCCCTGCGGATCAAGTAAAGTGTGGAGAAATCAAGCAGGGCCGCTCCGGTATGGGGACGGCCATTATTAGCTGTCCCGTCGCCGCCGCCAAGAAACTGGCCGATGGCCGCCGTCTTTTAGTGGGGTGGGTGTCGGCGCAGGTGAAAGTGCTGGAGCCCAGGCTTGCCCGGTGCTACCGCTGCCTATCCAGCGGCCATGTGGGCGTCATGTGCCCCTCACAGGCTGACTGCACTGGCCGCTGCTTCCGCTGCGGTCAGCCTGGTCACATGGCCGCTACATGCGAGGCCACGCCGCACTGTATTTTGTGTGCGGCGGCGGGCAAACCAGCGGAGCATCGGGCGGGTAGCAAGGGGTGCGCCGCCACCCATAAGAAATTACCCCCTAAGTCCCCTGCCTCCTCATCGGCAATTACAAAGATCGCCGCTCCCGCGGTCGGAGGGGCGGAGGTTAGTATGGAGACATAATGTCTCCACGCCTCCGTCTCCTCCAAGGGAATTTAAACCACTGCGCCAGAGCTCAGGACCTTCTCCTCCAGAGCATGGCGCAGTGGTCAATTCATGTCGCCATCGTCGCCGAGCCCTATTTTGTCCCTCCCAGGGCTGACTGGGTAGGGGACCTTGATGGCTCGGTGGCGTTAATTTCGCCGGCCGCCGCCGGCATCCCGTCCTTCGAGAACATCGTCCGAGGACGGGGCTGCGTCGCAGCACTCGTAGGAGAAGCGGTTGTGGTGGGCGGCTACTTCTCACCCAACCGACCTCTCGCCGACTTCGAGGAGTATCTCCTCGAACTGAACGTCGTCGTCGCTCAAAGCCACCCTCGGCCCGTGCTCTTTGTCGGGGACCTCAATGCCAAATCCTCGGCTTGGGGTTCCGCGACCACGGACGCGAGGGGAGAATTGCTTGAGGAGTGGGCCGTAGAAAACGGCCTGCTAGTCCTCAATCGTGGGTCAGTGCACACGTGCGTGCGTCAGCGGGGCGGGTCAGTTATTGATGTCTCTTTTGCTAGCCCCGCACTAGCACGCCGTGTCCAGGGCTGGCGCGTCGTTGAGGGGGTGGAGACGTTGTCGGACCATCGTTATATACGGTTCGACGTCTCCGCCCAGACCTCCGACCCCCCAGCCCCGAGGGCCCCGATTGGGGGCGGTCCGCGCTGGGCTTTGAAAAAGCTAAATCGGGAGGTCCTCCTGGAGGCCTCCATTGTTCAGGCCTGGGTGCCAGCACCGGCCAGGCCTGACAACGTTGATATGGAGGCCGAGTGGTTCCGGGAGGCCCTAATTCAGGTTTGTGATGCGGCGATGCCTAGAGTTCCTCGTAATTTACCAGCTAGGCGTCGGGTGTACTGGTGGTCGGGCCATATCGCTGAGCTGCGATATTCTTGCGTGGTGGCCAGGCGCCAGTACATCCGACTTCGTAGGAGGCGTCGCCGCCCTCCCGATTTTGACGTCAGGGAGGCGGAACTGTACGAGGCCTACAGAGCGGCCAAGAAGGCTCTTAAGTCAGCCATCAAGCGGGCCAAAGATCAGGCCCGCCAAGAGCTGCTGGGGACTCTGGACCGTAATCCCTGGGGGCGTCCATACCTTATGGTCAGGGGCAAGCTTCGCCCCTGGGCGCCCCCCTTGTCCCAGAGTCTCCGGCCACAGTTGGTGGAGGAGGTGGTGGCCGCTCTGTTTCCATTACAGGCGGAGCACACTCCTCCGTCGATGGTTCCGCCTTCCATGGCGTCCAGCGCGGACTTTGACGACGACGTGGTTCCCGAAGTGACCCAAGTAGAGTTGCGAGCGGCGGTGTCGAGACTTCGCTCGAAAAACACCGCCCCAGGGCCCGACGGCATTCCAGGTCTTGCATTGGCCCTGGTCCTGGAGGAGCTCGCGCCCCGACTCAGGGGGCTCCTCAGTGAGTGTCTTCAGCAGGGCCAGTTTCCGCGCCAGTGGAAGGTGGGGAAACTGGTCCTGATCAGGAAGGAGGGGCGCCCGGCGGACTCTCCGTCCGCCTACCGGCCCATTGTGTTGCTGGACGAGGTGGCTAAACTCTTCGAGTTTATTATTGCGGAGCGCCTCGTCCAGCGTCTTTCTTCAGTGGGTCCAGATCTGGCGGAGAACCAATATGGTTTCCGCCGCGGGCGCTCCACTATCGACGCTGTCCAGCGTGTGAGGAGCCTGGCGGAGGATGCGGTGTCCCGGGGCGAGGTCGTCTTCGCGGTGTCTTTAGACATCGCGAATGCCTTCAACACCTTGCCCTGGAGTTGTATCAGGGAGGCACTCATTTTCCATCGAGTGCCGACCTACCTCCGCCGCATTGTCGGGGCATACTTATCAGAGAGGGTAGTAGTCTACCCGGGTCACGACGGTTGGAGTCGGCGAGAGATGTCGTGCGGTGTTCCACAGGGATCGGTTCTGGGTCCGCTCCTGTGGAACATCGGTTACGACTGGGTGCTGCGAGGTGCGCTCCTCCGTGGCGTCGGCGTCATTTGTTACGCCGACGACACGCTTGTTACTGCGAGGGGTAAGTCGCACCGGGCGGCGGCCATACTGGCGACCGCTGGGGTCGCACAAGTCGTCAATCGTATCCGGCGGTTGGGCCTCGAGGTGGCCCTGTCCAAGTCCGAGGCCGTTTGTTTTCACGGCCCTCGGAACCGGCCACCTCCAGAGGCCCATATTATGGTAGGAGGGGTCCGCATCGGCGTCGAGTCAACCCTAAAGTATTTAGGTCTCTTGCTCGACGGCCGATGGGACTTTACAGCCCATTTTCGACGTTTGGCCCCCATTCTTCGGGGCGCTGCAGGCGCGCTCGCGCGTCTGCTGCCCAACCTTGGGGGGCCAAATACCTCCTGCCGGAGGCTCTACGAGGGGGTCGTGCGGTCCATGGCCCTGTACGGGGCCCCAGTTTGGGCAAACAGCCTGACGGCCCGAAACATTTCGGCGCTTCGTGCGCCACAGCGCGCCATGGCCGTCAGGCTGATAAGAGGATACCGCACGATCTCGTTCGAGGCTGCGAGCCTCCTCGCCGGATCGATGCCATGGGACCTGGAAGCGGCGCTCCTGGCGTCGCTCTATCGTTGGCGCCAGGAGGCGCTAGCTCGGGGCGAAGGACCTTCTCTTTCCGCTGTCGAGGCGGCGAGGTCCGAGCTCCGCCAGGTCCTAGTGGCGAATTGGAAGGAGCGACTTGTGCACCCCAGTGCCGGGCACGCCACGATCGTGGCGGTAAGTCCCGTGTTTGAGGAGTGGCTGGAGAGGCGGCATGGCGCCCTCACCTTCCGGCTGACACAGGTTTTGACCGGCCATGGTTGTTTTGGCCGGTTCCTGTGTCGCATAGGCCGGCAAGAGACGCCCGGCTGTCACCACTGCGGCGACTGCCGCGACGTTGTTGAGGACACGGCGCTGCACACACTGGCGGTTTGCCCCGCCTGGGCATCGCAGCGCCGTGATTTGATCGCGGCAGTCGGATCGATTGCCCTCTCGCTCCCGGCCGTAGTTCTGTCTATGGTCCGGAGTGAGAGGTCGTGGAACGCCGTCGCCTCCTTTTGTGAGGAAGTCATTTCCATCAAGGAGGCGGCGGAGCGGGAGAGGGAGCGTTTAAACCCTCTCCCCAACCGCAGAGCCGGGCGCCGGAGGGCGCGAGATGACCTCCAGCCACCCTGAGGTTTGACCTGGGGATGGCGGGCTTTGTGGGCCTGCCCGCCATCCGTTCAGCACCAGGTCCGAGAGGCGGCGTGCGTGTTCCCACGCGCGCCTCTGTGTCGAGTCCGTCTCCCCCCTAGGGGGGGACAGTAGGGAATATTTAGAGGTACCAGCGGGTAGATCGTTCGTGTAGTGGCCTGCCGTTTCATACGGCGGGCCGTAACCTCGGCGGGGTCGCGACTGCATGTGAAAATGATTCGCGCGGCCCCGTCGACAGTGGTTTGTCGAGGAACACCGTGGTAGGTTTAGTCGGTATTCCGGGAGGTACATTATTATTTCAACATCTTTCTTTTACCCCGGCGAGTCCGACATAACCCCTCCGCCCGCCCCCACGGAGGGGTATGCGTCATAGCATTCCCCCACGTTAAAAAAAAAAAAAAAAAGGTTAGGTTAGGTTTGGGGTGTGTGGCCAGAGAGAACCTCCTAGTGTGCCTGACGGTTGCTAGTCCTTTCCACATTTTCCGTGGATGGGAACGGCAGACGTTGGGCCGGTACACCCCGGGCAACACGGGTAATCATGTCCTTTCGGGGGCATTATTACTCGTGGCTAATACTCTGGCACGCGCGTAGGGAACCCGAGGCATTTTGTCTCGGGGTTATCGGCCCGCGAGGGCCGCGTTTTGGGGGTCTCTCCACGTGTTCCTCTGATTAACAGAGGACACGTGGATTTGAGACAGGGGGGGATAGAGGAAGAAAACCTCTTTAAAAAATCACCAGTGGGGGCCGTAAGGCCGGGGCGGTTTATTTTATTTTATTTTATTTACTTTATTTTATTTTTATTTTTATTTTATTTACTTCATTTTATTTTTAGTTTTATTTTATTTTATTTATTTTTACATTATTTGTACTAGTAGCACTAGTAATACACAAGCTCTCTTAGTCGGATACCACATCTGGTATTGATGGATTGTGCGTAGAGTTGAGGGCTGCCAGTAGTCCTGGCATTAGGCGGTGGCACATAGGGGAGGGGAAACCTAACCCTGCCTCCGTCTTCACATCGTTACCCGTTGAGTGTCGTTGATCACGTCTAGCGGCTCAACGGGACCGAGGGGCTTGCCTTAGTTGGCCGGCCCGCGAGAAGGAAAACTCAGACCACCCAACAGCGAAGTTGTAAAAACCTCTGGGTACCTGCCGTCCCCCAGCAGTATGTAGGCCTTCCCTCGGAATGAGCGTCACCCGAGGGTCGATTATAAATCGTCTCTACTCGTGGGAATAACATGGAAAATGAAAAAACTAAAACACCCTTAGATGAGGAAGTGAAGAAGAAGGAGGAGCACGGAGTCCCTTTGCGCGACTCCAAAGGGCGCTTCAAGCGCCCTTTACGACCACGTGCCAGCGATGGTGGAAGAATGGGGGCATGCACGCCCACCAGTGCGTGCCCTTCAGAGAGTCGGACATCATTGGCGTCGACGCCGAACGGAAGCCGGAGGAGCTCCGTCAGCCTCGGCGTCGAGTCTGAGTCCGAGGACCTGGACTCCCGCGAACTCAGCGGTCAGGTCTCTAGAACCCGGAAGCGCAGTAGGAGCCGGTCACCAGAGGCGGAGCGCAGCGCACCAGCGATCAAGGTGCCCGCCCCCAGTTCGCCGGTACATGGGTCACGGTCAGTGACCCCGAACCCATTTAGTAGGCGGGAATCGGTCGCCCGCACCCGACAAGAGGGGGAGCGCGCAGCAGAACAATTTGTTGCGCAGCTCCTGGACGAGAACTCAGATGGAGACCTCGTCCAGTCCGCCGCAGACTCTGTGGCCGCTATAATCACGGTGGCCACAAAAAGTCAGAATTTGAAGGGCACGTTCGTCAATGCCCTCAAGAAGGCGGCCTCTCACCTCCAGGAGGTGGTGCAAACGCTCGCGGAGCGAACCACCTCCGACGAGACGAGGCGGTTGCGGGCGGCAAACGACCGCCTGGCAGGGGAGGTGGCTGAGCTCCGTGCTGAGCTCAGCCAAGTTAAGGAGTGTTTGCGGCAGCCGAATGCCGTAGCTCGGCAAGGAGAGGAGCAGCGCTCCCTGCTAACCGACGCGCAGCTGCGCCAGGTCATGTCGTCCGTTGGGACAATGATCAACGTGCGGCTGGGGAGTCTGGAGGCAAGATTACCTCCAGAACCGCGTCGCCGTCCACCACTCGCAGCGGATAACCACGCGCCCGCTGCTAGGGACCCAGTGGTCACGTCGGGCCAGCGGTCCTACGCGACGGCGGCGTCAGCGTCGGCCAGCGTCCCCGCAGGATCGAGACCTGCGGCCGGGAAGAAGGGGACTTCCAAAGCCCCTTCCCAGTCCCAGAGGGACTTCCCGCCATTGAGGCTGACACCTGCGGGCTCAACTCGCGCCCCGGCGCCGAAGGAACGGGCACCAACCAAGGGTGCGCCAAGACTGGTTTCTGTCCTTGGTCCGTCTGCGTCTTCCAATGAGGGCTGGCAGACGGCCGGGGAGGAAATGGAGATTCGGCGTCGGAAGAGGCGCGAACGCAGGAGCGCTGCGAGGGCTGCGGCTGCCGAACGAAAGAAAGAACAAGTGAAGAAGAGTAAGAAGGCGAAAACGAAGAGGCCCGGGAAGCTCCGGCCGCCAAGATCGGCCGCCGTGGTCGTAACGGTGTCGCCGGAGGCGGAGGAGCGTGGCCTTTCCTACGCCGCCGTCTTTAAGAAGGCGCGGGAGAGCGTCGGTGTGGCGGACTTAGGCCCCACCGGCATCAAGACCCGCCTTGCCCAAACGGGGGCTCGTATTCTCGAGTTCCCCGGTGCGGAGGGCGCAAAGACGGCGGACACAATCGCGGAAAGGCTGCGAGGGTTGTTCGGGGCGGAGGAAGGCGTAAAGATCGCCAGGCCCGTGAAGTGCGTGGAATTCCGTGTCACTGGCCTGGACGATTCTATCACGCCTGACGATGTCCGGGAGGCCATCCAGGCTAAAACTGGATGCAGCCTGGACAACATCAAGGTTGGCGCCATCCGCCCCGGTCCTGGCGGTGTCGGAGCCGTGGTAGCGCAGTGCCCCGTCGCAGCGGCCAACACTTTGGTTGCTGCAGGAAGGCTCCTCGTAGGCTGGAGTTCCGCCAAGGTCTCTTTGTTGGCGGCCAGGCCTGCGAGGTGCCATAAATGCATGGCCGAGGGGCACGTGCGCGCCACATGCAGAAGTGGCTTCGACTGCAGCGGACTATGCTTCCGCTGCGGCCAGCCGGGGCACAAGGCGACGGATTGTTCCGCCGCCCCCCATTGCCCCGCGTGTGCGGCGGGTAAATTGCCCGCCAATCATATTATGGGGCGAAGGGGATGCAACCCTCCCCGGGCTTCCAAGCCCAAGAACGTCGCGGGTAGCCAATCGACCCAGGCTACCCCCGTCGTCGTCGCCGCTCTTTCGCCGGCACGGATGGAGGAGGATGTGGTTGCAAGTACTTCGGCCCAATAATGGACCACGACTGCACCCATCTCCTCCAGGCGAACCTCAACCACTGCGCCGGTGCGCAGGATCTCTTCCTGCAATCCATGGCGCAGTGGTCGATTGGTGTGGCCGTAGCCGCGGAGCCCTATTATGTTCCTCCCCGCCCAAACTGGGTGGGTGACCGGGACGGCTCCGTGGCAGTCATCAGCTCCACGGCCCCGCGTTCCCCGCCCTTGTCGCTCAAAGATAGGGGCTCGGGATACGTGGCGGCCGAATGGGGGGGATTACTCGTTTTCGGGGTGTACTTCTCCCCCAATCGGAGTCTGGCTGATTTCGAGGTCTTCCTCACATCTTTGGAGACCTCGATACGGCGTTTGGCATCAGGCCGCGTCCTGGTGATGGGGGACTTCAACGCAAAGTCCGGCGCGTGGGGGTCTCCCAGAACGGACGCCCGCGGTAGAGCGGTGGAAGAGTGGGCAAATTCGGTGGGCCTCTGTCTGCTCAACAGAGGCACCACCGACACTTGTGTTCGGCAGCAGGGCGGGTCGATAGTGGACCTCTCGTTCGCTAGCCCTGCTGTCGCGAACAACGTAAGGAACTGGCGAGTCCTAGAGGAGGTCGAGACTCTCTCGGATCACCGCTATATCCGAGCAGAGATCTCCCGGAATCCTCAGGACCCAGTTAGGGGTCACATGGCGGACAGAGCTCCCCGGTCTCCGCGGTGGGCTGTGGGTCGTTTGAACCGGGACCTGTTAGAGGAGGCAGCCATAGTGCAGTCGTGGCTGTCTCCAGTGCCTCCTGACGAGGGGGTTGATGCTGCGGCGGGTCGCATTCGTGTTGCGCTTACGCAGGTGTGCGATGCGGCCATGCCGCGCGTCCGACGTCGGCCTCCTAGGAGGGAGGTCTACTGGTGGTCCCGGGAGTTGGTGGACCTCCGCGAGGCCTGCATTCGTGCCCGGAGGTCCTACACCCGCAGCCGGCGGCGACGCCGCGATGATAACGGGGAGGGCCAGCTGTACGAAACGTACCAAGCAGCGCGTGAGGCTCTGAAGCTGGCCATCTGTCGCGCCAAGGAGCAGTCGCGGCAGGAGATGCTGGAGGGTCTCGATCGTGACCCCTGGGGTCGCCCATACCGCGCGGCGCTGAGCAAGCTCCGCGCGACGGGCCCCCCCCTTACCGAGTCCCTTCAGCCTAGCTTCCTCACCGAAGTGGTCGACGGCCTATTCCCACCACAGGCGGAGCACACGCCCCCGGCGATGGCCGCAGAGGCCGAAGTCCGGGAGGCCGACGAAGAGGTGGTGGTTCCGCCTGTCACGGAGGCGGAGATGGGGGCGGCCGTTCTGCGCATTCGCTCGAAGCGGACCGCCCCCGGGCCGGACGGAATTCCGGCCCGAGTGTTGGCCCTTGCCCTTGACCACATGGGCGACCGCCTCAGGGAACTGTATGACGCGTGTCTGTCGTCGGGGAGGTTCCCTGAGTGCTGGAAGGTGGGGAAGCTGGTGCTCCTGCCCAAACCTGGGAGAGCCCCGGACTCGGTCGCGGCCTACAGGCCTATCGTACTGCTGGATGAGGCGGGGAAGTTGCTGGAGAGGATTCTCGCTGCCCGCATCGTCCGGCACCTCGAGGAGGTGGGGCCCGATCTGTCGGACGCCCAGTTTGGTTTCCGCGCCGGGCGTTCGACGATCGACGCCATTCTGGCCCTGAGGGCCGCGACCGAGGAAGCCGTCAGGGGAGGCGGCGTACTGTTGGCGGTGTCCTTAGACATCGCCAACGCATTTAATACTCTGCCATTCGGCAGCATCAGAGAGGCACTCCGATTCCATGGGGTGCCCGCATACCTGAGGCTGCTGATGGCAGACTATTTGGAGCGGAGGTTTGTGTTGTGCGAGGACCGAGCAGGCGACGAAGTGCGCAGGGCGATATCGCGCGGTGTTCCACAGGGGTCCGTCCTTGGCCCTCTCCTGTGGAACATCGGCTATGACTGGGCCCTGCGCGGAGTCTTGCCCCCCGGGCTGGGCGTATTCTGTTACGCTGACGACACGTTGGTAGCAGCCCGGGGACGCAACTTTGAGGAGGCGGCTCGCCTGGCCACCACGGGGGTCTCTCAGGTGGTCGGGCGAATCGAGGCGCTGGGGCTTAAGGTGGCCCTCAACAAGACGGAGGCCCTGTTGTTCCATGGGCCCCGTCGCGGGCCGCCTGCCGGCGCCTCGATCACCGTCGGCTCGGTCCTCGTACCGGTTCAGGCCCAGATGAGATATCTGGGCCTGGTGTTGGATGGGCGATGGCTCTTCGACGAGCACTTCCGCCAGCTTGAGCCGAAGCTGGACGGCGCGGCGTCCGCCCTGGGCCGATTATTGCCCAACCTGGGCGGACCCAGTTTGGCGTGCCGGAGGCTCTACACGGGGGTAGTCCGGTCGATGGCGCTGTACGGCGCACCGGTGTGGGCGGGGTCCCTGACCGCCCAGAACCGCGCGCGGTTATGCCGACCGCAGCGCACTTTGGCGGTCAGGGCAATACGCGGGTACCGCACCGTGTCCGCAGACGCGGCATGCGCGCTGGCCGGTACACCCCCGTGGGATTTGGAGGCGGAAGTGCTCGCCGACGTTTATCGGCGAACGGCCGAATTTCGAGCAGGCGGAGGCGGTCGCCCTCTGCTCGAGCAGGTGCGCGAGTGGCGCGAGGCCGCTCGCCGAGCCATCGTGGCCCGATGGTCAGCCCGGCTGGAGGCTCCACGTGCGGGTCTTCGCACGGTGGAGGCGCTCCGGCCGGTCCTTTCGTTGTGGGTGGGGCGACAGCACGGGACTTTTTCCTTCCGGCTGGTGCAGGTATTATCCGGGCACGGGTGCTTTGGATACTACCTGCACAAGGTCGCGAGGAGGGAATCGAGTCCCGCCTGTCACCACTGCGATTGTGGCGAGGACACGGCGCAGCATACGCTGGAGTTCTGCCCGGCGTGGGCACAGCAGCGTCGTGCCCTCGTCGAGACCATCGGTGTGGATCTCTCGCTATCGGCCATAATCCGCTCCATGGCCGATAGCGACAGGAATTGGTGTGCGGTCGCATCCTTCTGCGAGAACGTCATCTCGCAGAAGGAGGCGGCGGAGCGGGCCAGGGAGGAAAGTCTCCTCGCTGACCCGATCCGTCGCCGGCGAGCTGGGCGGCGTCGGCGCGCCGATGCGCGTCTGATGCCCCCCTAGCGATGGCTGAGGGTGGGAGATCGGGGTATTTTTTCTCCCACCCGCACCCTTCCGTGTAGGCGCGGCGTCTCTGGTGCACCCAGACGCCGCCGCAAGTGCTGGTGCCCGCGGGTCGTGGGCAGTCGCTGGGTGGGTCGCTGATGTTGTATCAGGTTCCGGTGGCCCACCCGCTAAGGCGAGGCGACGGTGCACAGGGGGGTTTTAGTCGGTATGCCGGCCGTTCGCTCTAGGCCGGAGAGCCCGACATAACCGTCCCACCTCCCCGAGTGGGGCGGTATGCATCAGGAGCATTTCCCCCCTCCCAAAAAAAAAAAAAAAAAAAAAAAAAAAAAAAAAAAGGTTAGGTTAGGTTAGGTTAGGTTAGGTTAGGTTAGGTTAGGTTAGGTTAGGTTAGGTTAGGTTAGGTTAGGTTAGGTTAGGTTGGGGTGGGGTGTGGGTCAGAAAACCTCCTCGTGGTACACCCTGGGCAACGTTGGCAATAATGCTCTTCATTATTGCTGGCGGCTAATATTCTGACAACCGGTGCCTTGTGCCGTCGCGTTCGGCACCGGTGGCGGGGGGATGGACGTTAGTCCCATCCCCAGGCCGGAGGCCCTATCTTTGGGCCCGGCTCTCCCAGTACCGCTCTGTTTTAGAGTGGACATGGGAGAGCCTCTTTGACGGGTTCGGCGTGCACTCACCCTGCCGCTGAACAGACAACGGGTTCCCTTCTCGTCACTCTGACGACTCTACCCCCATTTCTTCGTCCCTCTTTATTTTGTTCCCCCTTTTGGTTTTTTGTCTTTTGTTTTTGGTTTTGTCCCCCTTTTGTTTTTGTTTTGGTTCTGCGTCCATTTTGTTTTGTCCCCTTTTGTTTTTGTTTTCGTTGTTCCCCCCTTTCTTTTGTCTTTTGTGCCCGTTGTCACCGTCTAGAGCAAATCGTAACCCCGTATTGTGCAGTGTCGTGGATCACGTCTCGCGGCTGCTGACGGGAGCGAGGGTCTTGGCTTCACCGCCCGGACTGCGAGGGAGTGGTCCTCTATAAAAACCACCCCGAATCTCAAGTTGCTGCCGCACGGCGAGGAGATGCATGGCTGATGGGTAGTTCAGTCGTTAGTGCGGCCCCTCAGGGTACCTGCCGTCCCCCTGTAGTAATAGGCTTGCCCGGGTATCGGGATCTCTGCCCGGGTCGACTTTTATTTCTCCCATTCTCGTGGGTTCAAATATGGAATCATCAATAAAATCAATTTTAAAAAAAAAAAAGACGTTGAGAGAGAGCAGGTCGCGCACGCCCAGTTCTGCGCGTTCTGAAGTAGATGTAGATGAAGACTACGTGCCGTCGGAGCGCGATAGTGACGTTGTAGAGCTCGACTCGGAGAATACTCCCGAGAAGGCTACACGCAAACGCTTGCGGTCTGCGAAGCTATCGGAGGAGTCAGACGGCTCAAGTGAAGAGGCGGTTCCGGCACCGAAGGTTACTACAGCGCGACGCGGACGCGGTCGTCCACCCACCCACGGTAAATACGTGGGTCTTGGCCAGGCGAAGGCCGAACTTGCCGCTGCACTGCGAAAGTCCGAAGACGAAGAGCGCACGTCCGAGGAGGATAGCCTCATTACTGCGGCTGCCCGGCGAGTTGCTGCGGGAATGAAGCAGCCAGTGGTGGAGCTGGATGCCGAAGATCTGCCCGTGTCCCACCTCAAGACCCGGCTCACTGATGCCTTAGAAGCCATACGGCTCGTTTCAAGAAAATCGAAGGGCCTGAAGGGTACTTGCCAAAAGGCCCTTAAAGATTCAGTCGAGGCAATTCGGGAAATAGCAGAGGTGGCCTTCAGCCGATCGGCCACTGAGGAGGTTACGAAACTGATGACCGAAAATTCTCGTCTGGCTCAGGAAGTGGCCGATCTTAGAAGGCGACAGGAAGAGCTTGAGCAGCGGCACGAGCAGGGCGCAAACAAGGCCGAATCAGACCTTGTGGCCCTCGTCCGAAAGGAGCTTGGCGAGTTTCGCGCCAAGCTCTCCGTTATGGAGGGCCGGCTGCTGCGCCCTCCTTTGGCTGCAGATAGAGCCAGAGGGCCTCCCTGTCTTACTACCCCAACGCCTGCGCCGCCTACATCGTACGCGGCTAAACTAAGAGCTCCGCGGCCTCCTGCAGCTGCTCCAGCGGCCGATACCAAAGTTCCAGCAGGCCAAAAAGGCAGGAAAAGAGCGCAGGCGAAACGCGCACCCGCTGTTCCCAAGGAACACCCCGCCGCTGCCAGAAAACAACCTACTGACACCCCACGCGAGGCTGGCGACTGGGAGGTTGTCGGCCAGAAAAAGGAGGCAGCTAAGAAGAAAAAGAAGGCGGCCAAGAAGGCTAGGCAGGCGGCTAAAAAGGCGGCAAGGAGGCTGCAAGCCCCTCGCTCCACTGCAGTTGTATTAACGCTGCAGCCGGCGGCCATCGAGCGAGGGACAACATATGCTGACCTCCTTAAGAAGGCGCGGGCGGCAATCGACCCCGGCAAGTTGGGGATAACGGCGGGCTTGCGGTGCCGGACTACCCAGACCGGCGCCCGCCTTATTGAGGTGCCGGGAGTCGCAAGCGGCGACCAGGCGGATCGCCTGGCGGAAAGTCTCCGCCAGGTTTTAGAGACAGAAGAGGTCCGCGTCTCCAGGCCCCAAAAGTGCGTAGATATGCGCATAACGGGCCTGGATGACTCTGTATCGAAAGAAGAGGTCGTCGCTGCCGTCGCCAGGACCGGCGCGTGCCCTGCGGAACAAATTAAGTGCGGGGACATTAAGCAGGGCCGCTCCGGTATGGGGACGGCCATTATTAGCTGTCCGGTCGCCGCCGCCAAGAAACTGGCTGATGGCCGACGTCTTTTGGTGGGGTGGGTTTCGGCGCAAATTAAAGCGCTGGAGCCCAGGCTCGCCCGGTGCTACCGCTGCCTGTCCAGCGGCCACGTGGGTGTCATGTGCCCCTCTCGGGTTGACTGCACCGGCCGCTGTTTCCGTTGCGGTCAGCCCGGTCACGTGGCCGCAACGTGCGAGGCCACGCCGCACTGTGTTTTGTGTGCGGCGGCGGGCAAACCAGCGGAGCACCGGGCGGGTGGCAAGGGGTGCGCCGCCACCAGTAAAAGACTTCCGCCACGGTCGCCTGCCTCGACGCCGGCAATAGCCAGGGCCGCCGCTCCCGCGGTCGGAGGGGCGGAGGTTAGTATGGAGACGTAATGTCTCCACGCCTCCGCCTCCTCCAGAGTAATTTAAACCACTGCGCCAGAGCTCAGGATCTTCTCCTCCAGAGCATGGCGCAGTGGTCAATTCATGTCGCCATCGTCGCCGAGCCCTATTTTGTCCCTCCCAGGGCTGACTGGGTAGGGGACCTAGATGGCTCGGTGGCGCTAATTTCGCCGGCCGCCGCCGGCACCCCGTCCTTCGAGAACATCGTCCGAGGACGGGGCTGCGTCGCAGCACTCGTAGGAGAAGCGGTTGTGGTGGGCGGCTACTTCTCACCCAACCGACCTCTCGCCGACTTCGAGGAGTATCTCCTCGAACTGAACGTCGTCGTCGCTCGAAGCCACCCTCGGCCCGTGCTCTTCGTCGGGGACCTCAATGCCAAATCCTCGGCTTGGGGTTCCGCGACCACGGACGCGAGGGGTGAATTGCTCGAGGAGTGGGCCGTAGAAAACGGCCTGCTAGTCCTCAATCGTGGGTCAGTGCACACGTGCGTGCGCCAGCGGGGCGGGTCGGTTATTGATATCTCTTTTGCTAGCCCCGCACTAGCACGCCGTGTCCAAGGCTGGCGCGTCGTCGAGGGGGTGGAGACGTTGTCGGACCATCGTTATATACGGTTCGACGTCTCCGCCCAGACCTCCGACCCGCCGGCCCCGGTGGCCCCGATTGGGGGCGGTCCGCGCTGGGCTTTGAAAAAGCTGAATCGGGAGGTCCTCCTGGAAGCCTCCATCGTTCAGGCCTGGGTGCCAGCACCGGCCAGGCCTGACAACGTCGATACGGAGGCTGAGTGGTTCCGGGAGGCTATAACGCAAGTTTGCGATGCGGCGATGCCTAGAGTGCCTTTAAATATTCCAGCTAGGCGTCGGGTGTACTGGTGGTCGGATCATATAGCCGACCTGCGCCATGCGTGCGTGGCGGCCAGACGCCAGTACATCCGGCTTCGAAGGAGGCGTCGCCGCCCTCCCGATTTTGACGTCAGGGAGGCGGAACTGTACGAGGCCTACAGAGCGGCCAAGAAGACATTGAAAATCACCATAAAGCGGGCCAAGGATCAGGCCCGCCAAGAGCTGCTGGGGACTCTGGACCGTAATCCCTGGGGGCGTCCATACCTAATGGTCAGGGGCAAGCTTCGCCCCTGGGCGCCCCCCTTGTCCCAGAGTCTCCGGCCACAGTTGGTTGAGGAGGTGGTGGCCGCTCTGTTTCCCTCACGGGCGGAGCACACTCCTCCGCCGATGGTTCCGCCTTCCATGGCGTCCAGCGCGGACATTGACGACGACGTGGTTCCCGAAGTGACCCAAGTAGAGTTGCGAGCGGCGGTGTCGAGACTTCGCTCGAAAAACACCGCCCCAGGGCCCGACGGCATTCCAGGCCTTGCGTTGGCCCTGGTCCTGGAGGAGCTCGCGCCCCGACTTAGGGGGCTCCTCAGTGAGTGTCTTCAGCAGGGCCAGTTTCCGCGCCAGTGGAAGGTGGGGAAACTGGTCCTGATCAGGAAGGAAGGGCGCCCGGCGGACTCTCCGTCCGCTTACCGGCCCATTGTGTTGCTGGACGAGGTGGCTAAACTCTTTGAGTTTATCATCGCGGAGCGCCTCGTCCAGCGTCTGTCTTCAGTGGGCCCGGATCTGGCGGAGAACCAGTATGGTTTCCGCCGCGGGCGCTCCACTATTGACGCTGTCCAGCGTGTGAGGAGCCTGGCGGAGGATGCGGTGTCCCGGGGCGAGGTCGTCTTCGCGGTGTCTCTTGACATCGCGAATGCCTTTAACACCTTGCCCTGGAGTTGTATCAGGGAGGCACTCGTTTTCCATCGAGTGCCGACCTACCTCCGCCGCATAGTCGGGGCATATTTATCGGAGAGGGTAGTAGTCTACCCGGGTCACGACGGTTGGAGTCGGCGAGAGATGTCGTGCGGTGTTCCACAGGGATCGGTTCTGGGTCCGCTCCTGTGGAACATCGGTTACGACTGGGTGCTGCGAGGTGCGCTCCTCCGTGGCGTCGGCGTCATTTGTTACGCCGACGACACGCTCGTTACTGCGAGGGGTAAGTCGCACCGGGCGGCGGCCATATTGGCGACCGCTGGGGTCGCACAAGTCGTCAATCGTATCCGGCGGTTGGGCCTCGAGGTGGCCCTGTCCAAGTCCGAGGCCGTTTGTTTTCACGGCCCTCGGAACCGGCCACCTCCAGAGGCCCATATTATGGTAGGAGGGGTCCGCATCGGCGTCGAGTCAACCCTAAAGTATTTAGGTCTCTTGCTCGACGGCCGATGGGACTTTACAGCCCACTTTCGACGTTTGGCCCCCATTCTTCGGGGCGCTGCAGGCGCGCTCGCGCGCCTGCTGCCCAACCTTGGGGGGCCAAATACCTCCTGCCGGAGGCTCTACGAAGGGGTCGTGCGGTCCATGGCCCTGTATGGGGCCCCAGTTTGGGCGAACAGCCTGACGGCCCGAAATATTTCGGCGCTTCGTGCGCCACAGCGCGCCATGGCCGTCAGGCTGATAAGAGGATACCGCACGATCTCGTTCGAGGCTGCGAGCCTCCTCGCCGGATCGATGCCATGGGACCTGGAAGCGGCGCTCCTGGCGTCGCTCTATCGTTGGCGCCAGGAGGCGCTAGCTCGGGGCGAAGGACCTTCTATTTCCGCAGTCGAGGCGGCGAGGTCCGAGCTCCGCCAGGTCCTAGTGGCCAATTGGAAGGAACGACTTGTGCACCCCAGTGCCGGGCACGCCACGATCGTGGCGGTAAGTCCCGTGTTTGAGGAGTGGCTGGAGAGGCGACATGGCGCCCTCACCTTCCGGCTGACACAGGTTTTGACCGGCCATGGTTGTTTTGGCCGGTTCCTGTGTCGGATAGGCCGGCAAGAGACGCCCGGTTGTCACCACTGCGGCGACTGCCGCGACGTTGTTGAGGACACGGCGCTGCACACATTGGCGGATTGCCCCGCCTGGGCATCGCAGCGCCGTGAGTTGGTCGCGGCAGTCGGATCGGTTGCCCTCTCGCTCCCGGCCGTAGTTCTGTCTATGGTCCGGAGTGAGAGGTCGTGGAATGCCGTCGCCTCCTTTTGTGAGGAAGTCATTTCCATCAAGGAGGCGGCGGAGCGGGAGAGGGAACGTTTAAACCCTCTCCCTAACCGCAGAGCCGGGCGCCGGAGGGCGCGAGACGACCTCCAGCCACCATGAGGTTTGACCTGGGGGTGGCGGGCTTTGTGGGCCTGCCCGCCATCCGTTCAGCACCAGGTCCAAGAGGCGGCGTGCGTGTTCCCACGCGCGCCTCTGTGTCGTGTCCGTCTCCCCTCTAGGGGGGGGACAGTAGGGCTTTTGGAGTGGTATACCTAGGGTAGGAGTTTCGTGTAGTGGCCTGCCGTTTCACACGGCGGGCCGTAACCTCGGCGGGGTCGCGACTGCATGTGAAAGTGATTCGCGCGGCCCCGTCGACAGTGGTTTGTCGAGGAACACCGTGGTAGGTTTAGTCGGTATTCCGGGAGGTCCATTGTATTGTTTAACATCTTTCTCTTACCCCGGCGAGTCCGACATAACCCCTCCGCCCGCCCCCGCGGAGGGGTATGCGTCATAGCATTCCCCCACGTTAAAAAAAAAAAAAAAAAAAAAAAAAAAGGTTAGGTTGGGGTGTGGGTCAGAAAACCTCCTCGTGGTACACCCTGGGCAACGTTGGCAATAATGCTCTTCATTATTGCTGGCGGCTAATATTCTGACAACCGGTGCCTTGTGCCGTCGCGTTTGGCACCGGTGGCGGGGGGATGGACGCTTGTCCCATCCCCAGGCCGGCGGCCCTTTCTTTGGGCCCGGCTCTCCCAGTACCGCTCTGTTTTAGAGTGGACATGGGAGAGCCTCTTTGACGGGTTCGGCGTGCACTCACCCTGCCGCTGAACAGACAACGGGGTCTCTTTTCGTCACTCTAACGACTCTGTTCGTGATCCTAACGGGTTGTAGGATAAAATTGATAGTGGACTGTATAATATAGGCGTTTATTAAAACAGTTATGAAGCGAGTATCGCGGGTGGTGTCGCGGAGCGGAGTGCGGTGCCTCGGACGAACGCGGTGAATGGACCGGACCTCCCCCCGGCGCCCTTGCTTCCTCCTCTGTCGTCCGTTGTGGTCGGTTCTACGCGCCAACATGCTGCCCGGGTTGAAGTATTATAGACTTCAAAGAAGTGGTAAGGGGCAGGCAATAAGAAGTTTAAAAGGATTTTGAAAATGAGAAAAAAATAACCGTCACTAGATTTGAATTTTTTAAGCACTTGTTCAATCAAATTAAGGCAAATTGGAAAGGAAAGAAAGCAGATAAAGGAAATCCAATTGGAACGAGCTCACTCATTTAACCGAATCCGTTCCTTGAAGTTGAATCTTCTTCACCGATGACTCAGGGCGCTGCGACCGTTGACGTTCGTGTTAACTTTTGAAATTTGCACCAACGCCGACCTCTGCTATAAACTTCTGGTTTTCGTGTTCCGGTGAGTTCTTCCACAAGAACTATAGGACTATCCGGCTCGAAGGACCATTTGTTCGTGATCCTAACGGGTTGTAGGATAAAATTGATAGTGGACTGTATAATATAGGCGTTTATTAAAACAGTTATGAAGCGAGTATCGCGGGTGGTGTCGCGGAGCGGAGTGCGGTGCCTCGGACGAACGCGGTGAATGGACCGGACCTCCCCCCGGCGCCCTTGCTTCCTCCTCTGTCGTCCGTTGTGGTCGGTTCTACGCGCCAACAACTCTCTCCCCTTTCTTTGCCCCCCTTTTTGTTTTTTGTTTTTGTCTCTTGTTTTTGGTCTTGTCCCCTTTTTGTTTTTTGTTCCTTTTGGTTCTGCGTCCATTTTGTTTTTGTCCCCTTTTGTTTTCGTTGTTCCCCCTTTTCTTTTGTCTTTTGTCCCCGTTGTCACCGTCTAGAGCAAATCGTAACCCCGTATTGTGCAGTGTCGTGGATCACGTCTCGCGGCTGCTGACGGGAGCGAGGGTCTTGGCTTCACCGCCCGGACTGCGAGGGAGTGGCCCTCTATAAAAACCACCCCGAATCTCAAGTTGCTGCCGCACGGCGAGGAGATGCATGGCTGATGGGTAGTTCAGTCGTTAGTGCGGCCCCTCAGGGTACCTGCCGTCCCCCTGTAGTATTAGGCTTGCCCGGGTATCGGGATCTCTGCCCGGGTCGACTTTTATTTCTCCCATACTCGTGGGATTTGTTATGGAATCTTTAAAATCTATTTTAAAAAAAAAAGTCGTCGAGGAAGAGTAGGTCGCGCACGCCCAGTTCTGCGCGTTCCGATGAGGAGTACGTGCCGTCGGAGCACGAGGTCGAAACCTTATCTTCGGAGGTTAGTCCGGAGAGAGCTCCGCGGAAACGGTCGCGGTCTGCGCAGCAGCTTGAGTCAGACGGCTCAAGCGATGACGCGATACCGGCGCCGAAGGTCGCGACAGCGCGACGTGGACGCGGTCGTCCGCCCACTCACGGAAGATACGTGGGCCTGGGCCAGGCGAAGGCTGAACTTGCCGCCGCGTTAAAGAAGGCTGATGACGAGGAGCGCACATCCGGAGAGGATAGCCTCATCGCTGCGGCAGCCCAAAGGATCGCCGAAGGACGGAAGCAGCCGTTGGTGGAGCCGGATGCTGAAGAGCTGCCGGTGACGCAGCTAAAGACCCGGCTTGACGACGCCCTGCAGGCAATTCGCCTAGTATCGAAGAAGTCAAAGGGTCTTAAGGGCACGAGTCAAAAGACCCTCAAGGACTCGATTGAGGCCATAAAAGATATTGCGGAGGCCGTCTTCAGCCGTACAGCCAATGAAGAAGTGCAAAAGCTGCAGATGGAAAATGCTCGCTTAGCGGCAGAGTTGTCCGAGCTCAAGCGACGCCAGGAGGAGTATGAGAAGCGGCAGGACCAGGACTCCAACAAGAGAGAGTCGGAGCTCGTAGCCCTCGTCCGACAGGAGCTTGGCGAATTTCGTGCCAAGCTCTCAGTCATGGAGGGCCGGCTGCTGCGTCCTCCTCTGGCCGCAGACAGAGCCAGAGTGCCACCCCCTCCTTCTCCCCTGATGCCTGCACCGCTATCATACGCGGCTAAAGTAAGGATCTCGCGGCCTCCAGCAGCTGCTCCAGTGGCCATTGCGGGTGTTCCTGCCAGCCAAAGGGGCAGGAAGAATCAGAAGACAAAGCGCGCCCCAGTAGCTCCCAAAGAGCGTCCCGCCGCTCCTAGAGCACAATCCGTTGCGCCCGCGCGAGTAGCCGACAACTGGGAGGTTGTTGGCGAAAAGAAAAAGGAGGCCAAGAATAGGAAGAAGGCGGCCAAGAAGGCCAGGCAGGCGGCCAAAAAGGCGGCGAGGAAGCTCCAGGCCCCTCGCTCCACTGCAGTGGTCCTCACACTGCAGCCAGCTGCGATTGAGCGAGGGACTACTTACGCGGAGCTCCTCAAAAAGGCGCGGACGGCGATCGACCCCGGCAAACTGGGGATTACGACAGGTTTGCGGTGCCGGACAACCCAGACCGGTGCCCGCCTAATTGAAGTGCCGGGTGTCGCAAGCGGCGACCAGGCGGACCGCCTGGCGGAAAGTCTCCGCCAGGTTTTAGAGCCAGAAGAGGTCCGCGTCTCCAGGCCCCAAAAGTGCGTAGATATGCGCATCACGGGCCTGGATGACTCTGTATCAAAAGAAGAGGTCGTCGCTGCCGTCTCCAAGACCGGAGGGTGCCCTGTGGACCAAATAAAGTGTGGGGAAATTGGGCAGGGCCGCTCCGGTATGGGGACGGCCATTGTTAGCTGTCCCGTCGCCGCCGCCAAGAAACTGGCCGACGGCCGTCGTCTTCTGGTGGGGTGGGTATCGGCGCAAGTGAAAGTGCTGGAGCCCAGGCTTGCCCGGTGTTACCGCTGCCTATCCAGCGGCCATGTGGGCGTCATGTGCCCCTCACAGGCTGACTGCACCGGTCGCTGCTTTCGTTGCGGTCAGCCTGGTCACGTGGCCGCTACGTGTGAGGCCACGCCGCACTGCATCTTGTGTGCGGCGGCGGGCAAATCTGCGGAGCACCGGGCGGGTGGCAAGCAGTGTGCCGCCACCCACAAAAAGCTACCCCCAAGGTCGCCTGCCTCGTCTTCGGCAGCAGCTAAGGTTGCCGCTCCCACGGTCGGAGGGGCGGAGGTCAGCATGGAGACGTAATGTCTCCGCGCCTCCGTCTCCTCCAAGGGAATTTAAACCACTGCGCCAGAGCTCAGGATCTTCTCCTCCAGAGCATGGCGCAGTGGTCAATTGATGTTGCCATCATAGCCGAGCCCTATTTTGTCCCTCCCAGGGCTGACTGGGTAGGGGACCTCGATGGCTCGGTGGCGTTAATTTCGCCGGCCGCCGCCGGCACCCCGTCCTTCGAGAACATCATCCGAGGACGGGGCTGCGTCGCAGCACTCGTAGGAGAAGCGGTTGTGGTGGGCGGCTACTTCTCACCCAACCGACCTCTCGCCGACTTCGAGGAGTATCTCCTCGAACTGAACGTCGTCGTCGCTCGAAGCCACCCTCGGCCCGTGCTCTTCGTCGGGGACCTCAATGCCAAATCCTCGGCTTGGGGTTCCGCGACCACGGACGCGAGGGGTGAATTGCTCGAGGAGTGGGCCGTAGAAAACGGCCTGCTAGTCCTCAATCGTGGGTCAGTGCACACGTGCGTGCGTCAGCGGGGCGGCTCTGTCATCGATGTTTCTTTTGCTAGCCCCGCACTAGCACGCCGTGTCCAAGGCTGGCGCGTCGTCGAGGGGGTGGAGACGTTGTCGGACCATCGTTATATACGGTTCGACGTCTCCGCCCAGACCTCCGACCCCCCAGCCCCGAGGACCCCGATTGGGGGCGGTCCGCGTTGGGCTTTAAGGAAGCTAAATCGGGAGGTCCTCCTGGAAGCCTCCATCGTTCAGGCCTGGGTGCCAGCACCGGCCAGGCCTGACAACGTCGATGTGGAGGCTGAGTGGTTCCGGGAGGCCCTAACTCAAGTTTGTAATGCGGCGATGCCTAGAGTTCCTCACCATTTACCAACTAGGCGTCGGGTGTACTGGTGGTCGGACCATATCGCCGAACTGCGCCATTCCTGCGTGGTGGCCAGGCGCCAGTACATCCGGCTTCGTAGGAGGCGTCGCCGCCCTCCCGATTTTGACGCCAGGGAGGCGGAACTGTATGAGGTCTACAGAGCGGCCAAGAAGACCCTGAAGATCTCCATCAAGCGGGCCAAAGATCAGGCCCGCCAAGAGCTGCTGGGGACTCTGGACCGTAATCCCTGGGGGCGTCCATACCTTATGGTCAGGGGCAAGCTTCGTCCCTGGGCGCCCCCCTTGTCCCAGAGTCTCCGGCCACAGTTGGTGGAGGAGGTGGTGGCCGCTCTGTTTCCATTACAGGCGGAGCACACTCCTCCGTCGATGGTTCCGCCTTCCATGGCGTCCAGCGCGGACTTTGACGACGACGTGGTTCCCGAAGTGACCCAAGTAGAGTTGCGAGCGGCGGTGTCGAGACTTCGCTCGAAAAACACCGCCCCAGGGCCCGACGGCATTCCAGGCCTTGCGTTGGCCCTGGTCCTGGAGGAGCTCGCGCCCCGACTCAGGGGGCTCCTCAGTGAGTGTCTTCAGCAGGGCCAGTTTCCGCGCCAGTGGAAGGTGGGGAAACTGGTCCTGATCAGGAAGGAGGGGCGCCCGGCAGACTCTCCGTCCGCCTACCGGCCCATTGTGTTGCTGGACGAGGTGGCTAAACTCTTCGAGTTTATTATTGCGGAGCGCCTCGTCCAGCGTCTTTCTTCAGTGGGTCCGGATCTGGCGGAGAACCAATATGGTTTCCGCCGCGGGCGCTCCACTATTGACGCTGTCCAGCGTGTGAGGAGCCTGGCGGAGGATGCGGTGTCCCGGGGCGAGGTCGTCTTCGCGGTGTCTCTTGACATCGCGAATGCCTTTAACACCTTGCCCTGGAGTTGTATCAGGGAGGCACTCGTTTTCCATCGAGTGCCTACCTACCTCCGCCGCATAGTCGGGGCATATTTATCGGAGAGGGTAGTAGTCTACCCGGGTCACGACGGTTGGAGTCGGCGAGAGATGTCGTGCGGTGTTCCACAGGGATCGGTTCTGGGTCCGCTCCTGTGGAACATCGGTTACGACTGGGTGCTGCGAGGTGCGCTCCTCCGTGGCGTCGGCGTCATTTGTTACGCCGACGACACGCTCGTTACTGCGAGGGGTAAGTCGCACCGGGCGGCGGCCATATTGGCGACCGCTGGGGTCGCACAAGTCGTCAATCGTATCCGGCGGTTGGGCCTCGAGGTGGCTCTGTCCAAGTCCGAGGCCGTTTGTTTTCACGGCCCTCGGAACCGGCCACCTCCAGGGGCCCATATCATGGTAGGAGGGGTCCGCATCGGCGTCGAGTCAACCCTGAAGTATTTAGGTCTCTTGCTCGACGGCCGATGGGACTTTACAGCCCACTTCAGTCGTTTGGCCCCCATTCTTCGGGGCGCTGCAGGCGCGCTCGCGCGTCTGCTGCCCAACCTTGGGGGGCCAAATCCCTCCTGCCGGAGGCTCTACGAGGGGGTCGTGCGGTCCATGGCCCTGTATGGGGCCCCAGTTTGGGCGAACAGCCTGACGGCCCGAAACATTTCGGCGCTTCGTGCGCCACAGCGCGCCATGGCCGTCAGGCTGATAAGAGGATACCGCACGATCTCGTTCGAGGCTGCGAGCCTCCTCGCCGGATCGATGCCATGGGACCTGGAAGCGGCGCTCCTGGCATCGCTCTATCGTTGGCGCCAGGAGGCGCTAGCTCGGGGCGAAGGACCTTCTATTTCCGCTGTCGAGGCGGCGAGGTCCGAGCTCCGCCAGGTCCTAGTGGCGAATTGGAAGGAGCGACTTGTGCACCCCAGTGCCGGGCACGCCACGATCGTGGCGGTAAGTCCCGTGTTTGAGGAGTGGCTGGAGAGGCGACATGGCGCCCTCACCTTCCGGCTGACACAGGTTTTGACCGGCCATGGTTGTTTTGGCCGGTTCCTGTGTCGGATAGGCCGGCAAGAGACGCCCGGTTGTCACCACTGCGGCGACTGCCGCGACGTTGTTGAGGACACGGCGCTGCACACATTGGCGGATTGCCCCGCCTGGGCATCGCAGCGCCGTGAATTGATCGCGGCAGTCGGATCGGTTGCCCTCTCGCTCCCGGCCGTAGTTCTGTCTATGGTCCGGAGTGAGAGGTCGTGGAACGCCGTCGCCTCCTTTTGTGAGGAAGTCATTTCCATCAAGGAGGCGGCGGAGCGGGAGAGGGAGCGTTTAAACCCTCTCCCCAACCGCAGAGCCGGGCGCCGGAGGGCGCGAGACGACCTCCAGCCACCGTGAGATTTGACCTGGGGGTGGCGGGCTTTGTGGGCCTGCCCGCCATCCGTTCAGCACCAGGTCCGAGAGGCGGCGTGCGTGTTCCCACGCGCGCCTCTGTGTCGAGTCCGTCTCCCCTCTAGGGGGGGGACAGTAGGGAATATTTAGAGGTACCAGCGGGTAGATCTTACGTGTAGTGGCCTGCCGTTTCATACGGCGGGCCGTAACCTCGGCAGGGTCGCGACTGCATGTGAAAGTGATTCGCGCGGCCCCGCCGATAGTGGTTTGTCGAGGAACACCGTGGTAGGTTTAGTCGGTATTCCGGGAGGTACATTATTATTTCAACATCTTTCTTTTACCCCGGCGAGTCCGACATAACCCCTCCGCCCGCCCCCGCGGAGGGGTATGCGTCATAGCATTCCCCCACGTAAAAAAAAAAAAAAAAAAAAAGGTTAGGTTAGGTTAGGTTAGGTTAGGTTAGGTTAGGTTAGGTTGGGGTGTGTGGCCAGAGAGAACCTCCTAGTGTGCCTGACGGTTGCTAGTCCTTTCCACATTTTCCGTGGATGGGAACGGCAGACGTTGGGCCGGTACACCCCGGGCAACACGGGTAATCATGTCCTTTCGGGGGCATTATTACTCGTGGCTAATACTCTGGCACGCGCGTAGGGAACCCGAGGCATCTTGTCTCGGGGTTATCGGCCCGCGAGGGCCGCGTTTGGGGGTCTCTCCACGTGTTCCTCTGATTAGCAGAGGACACGTGGATTTGAGACGGGGGGGATAGAGGAAGAAAACCTCTTTAAAAAATCACCAGTGGGGGCCGTAAGGCCGGGGCGGGGTGCGTAGGCGTCCTGCCCAGTCGGGCAGTTTTGGGGCGGGTGGATCGGTCCAGTATGGACCCCCATCCGGCCCAATACGGGGGGGGGGGATAGAGGAAGAAAACCTCTTTAAAAAATCACCAGTGGGGACCGTAAGGCTGGAGCGGGTTGCTTTGGCGTCCTGCCCAGTCGGGCGGTTTTGGGGCGGGTGGATCGGTCCAGCATGGGCCCCCATCTGGCCCAACACGGGGGGATAGAGGAAGAAAACCTCTCTAAAAAATTACTAGTGGGGCCGTCAGGCCGAGGTGGGAACCATGGGTTTCCTGCCCAGGCAGGCGCTCTTGGGGCGGGCGGATCGGTCCAGCATGGACCCCCATCCGGCCCAACCCGTAATCCAGAACTGACAGGACCGGGGGCCTTCGGGCTGCGAGGAAGAAAACCTCTATAAAAATAACCCAAAGCTTAAGCTTTTGTGGCCCGGCGAGGGGCTGTATGGCTGGGGGGAACCCAGCCATTAGGGCCACCCAATTAAAAAATGATAATGTCGGATAAAGGTCATAGACTACCCCAGGAGGGTACCGGGCGCGCCGCGCCCGGAGAATCCCTCACGGAGCCATCTGGCTCCGTCAGCCCCTCGTATTCTGGGGGGGGCAACCGCCATTCCAGCGTAGTGCCGCGCGAAACATCTGGCACCAAAACCCCTGCAAAGGGGCAAAAGGGGAAGGTTGGGGGGGATATGCCCCCGCCAACAGCTGTGGATGGAGTCCCGGCCGTGAGGACACGGTCGAGGTGTCGGGTTGCGGCGCTGGCACGCAGCGACTCCGCGTCGAGTGTGTACAGCGCCGGCACCGGCACTGACATGGACGTCGAGTCGCGGGCGGGCTCGGGCTCGGAAGCCAGTCGGCCTCGGAGCCGGTGCTCATCGGCGGCTCTACGGGAGAGTGAGGAGGGGAGGGATAGCCCAGCTTCCCTCGCCCTCAAATTTCGAGTGACGCCCGGCGCTTCGGCGAAGCGCCGGAAGACGTCTCATCACGCGCCGTCCGATTCTGGCTCGGACACGGAGGTGGAGGTAGTGGAGGGGACGCCCTGTGTAGGAAGGGCTGATTCCCTGATGCCGCCTCCCTCCGCGAGGAAGCTCCTCGGGCAGCCTTTGCCTGCCCGTCGAGACTTCCTCAAGAGGGCTGGGGTCCCGGATGCGTCCCCCTCCGGGGGAGACTCGGTTGCCGACCTCAGGCAACGGTTCGAGGCTGGCGCCGAGACCGTCCTGAGGGTGGCGGCCCGGTCCGGCAACCTGAAAGGGGGGTTCATCCGGGACCTGAAGACTGCAACGGCAGATATGAAGGAGGCCTTCTTCAATCTGTGGGGCAGACCTCTTCTGACCTCCAGAGGCGCTGGAGGGCAGAGAATGAGGGGCTGCATCGGCAGCTGGCGGAGCTCCGGGCGGAGGTAGCGGCTATGAAGGCGGCCACTGCCACTGCCGCTCGGGCCGTCGCCGCAAAAGCACCCTCGGCCGCTGCCGGGGCGCCTGCCAGGGGGCCGCGCGAGGAGTTTCCGCCCCTCCCCCGGCGCACAGTGCAGCCCGCCACTCCCGCGGAGGACCGGCGTCCCGCCTGGGCGGAGGATTTGATGCGGGCCACGGTGGCCCAGGCACGCAATGTCGTGGAGGCGTGCCTGGCCAACTATGGCCTCGCGCCCGTGCCGACCCCGGGCCCTCCGCTTGGGGGCCGCCCCCGAATGGTCGGAGGAGCGCCGGCGGGCCCCGCGCCCTCCGGCCAACCGGTGGCACGGCAGATGTCTGCCCCCACACCGTCGGCTTCCTCTTCCAAGGGGAAAGGGAAAGGGAAGGGCAAGGGGAGGGCGGTGGCCACTGTGGTGCCATCGCGCCCTGCCCCACAGCTCCAACCCGCCCCGGTGGCTTCTACCTCGGCTGAACAGCCATGGACGGAGGTCACCAAACGGAAGAGGAAGAAGAAGAAGAAGGCCTCCCGGGCGCCCCCGGTCGCCAATAAGAAGAAAGGCCTCCGCCCGGCCGACCTGCGGCCCCCGCGCTCCACCGCCGTTGTGGTGGAGCTGACGGAGGAGGGGCTCCGGCAGGGCGGCAGCTATGCAGGCGTCCTCCGGCAGGCCACTCAGGCCATGAAAGGTAATCTCGCTGAGATGGGCCTTGCCGGAGGCGTCGTATTTAAGGTTGCCGCCACTGGGGCCAGGATCTTAGAGGTCCCAGGTGCCACCTCCGGCGACAAGGCGGACAGGATAGCAGCTACGTTACGGTCCCTGTTCACGCCTGAGGAGGTCAGGGTCTCCCGCCCGGTGAAATCCGCAGAAATGCGAGTAACCGGGCTGGACGACTCGGCCTCCTCCGAGGATGTCGCCGTTGCGGTGGCACAAGCCGGAGCCTGCCCTCGGGCACAGGTTAAGGTGGGGGAGATGCGCCGCGGCGAGAGCGGTCTGTGCACAGTGATGGTGCGCTGCCCCATCGCCGCGGCGAAGAAGGTGGCGGCCGGCCGTTTGCTGGTCGGGATGGTCTCGGCTCAGGTGAACCTTCTGGAGCCGAGGCCTAGGCGGTGCTACCGCTGCCTCGAACCGGGGCACGTGAGGCAGCAATGCACCGCCGAAACTGATCGCGGCGATCTGTGCTATCGCTGCGGTCAGCCCGGCCACAAGGCCGCCGCCTGCTCCGCCGTTAAAGCTTCCTGCAGCATATGTTCGGCTGCAGGAAAGCCAGCGGAGCACCGGATGGGGAGCAAATCTTGCTCCCCTCCAAAAAGACGAAGGGCCAGAGGGGTGGTCGCCGGGACTCCGGCCGCCCCGGCCCCTCCCCAAGCAGGGAGTAGTGGGATGGCGATGGACACATAATTAATTATGGCCCATCGCCTCCTACAGGCGAACATTGGCCGCTCCGCCAGGGCGCAGGATATCTTGCTGCAGCACATGGCGGAGTGGTCAATTGACATCGCCGTGGTCGCCGAGCCTTACTGCGTCCCCAGCCGACACAACTGGTTTGGGGACCTCGGGGGTTTGGCGGCCATTGTTTCGTCCGGACCCTCGCTCCTGGTGATGACGGACAGGGGCGAGGGGTATATATGTGTTGATTGGGAGGGAACCGTCCTGATCGGGGTGTATTTTTCTCCCAACCGGCGCCTCGCCGAGTTTGAGCGATTTTTGGGCGCGGTGGGGGCCGTGATTAATCGGTACCCATCGCGTCCGGTCGTGGTGGCGGGGGACTTCAATGCCAAATCAACGGCTTGGGGATCCCCTGTCACCGACGCTCGCGGCGACGCGCTGGAGGAGTGGGCGATTGCGACCGGCCTCGTCGTTCTTAATCGGGGGTCGGTCGCCACATGCGTGCGCTGGCAGGGCGAGTCCATTGTGGACATCTCGTTCGCTAGCCCTGCCGTAGCGCGCCGCGTCCGGGACTGGCAAGTGCTGGTTGAGGCGGAGTCTCTGTCGGACCACCGTTACGTGCGGTTCGACATCTCTGCCTCGCCAGCGATCCCGGACGATCGCCCGAGGAGAGCGCACACCCCGTCGTCCCCACGATGGGCGTTGAAACGTCTCGATGCAGACGTGCTGGTGGAAGCCTCCATCGTGCAGGCCTGGACCCCGATGGTCCAAGGGCCTGTGGAGGTTGAGCAAGAAGCGGAGTGGTTCCGGGGCGCGATGACGCAGATTTGCGACGCGTCAATGCCCCGGGCCAGTGCTCAGCCTCCGAGGCGTCAGGTGTACTGGTGGTCTGACGACATCAGCCGGAAACGCGCCGCGTGCATTGCGGCGCGTCGCCAGTGCACTAGGTACCGCCGACGTAGGCGGTACCGTGACCCGACCGTGGAGGCACGGCTGCGGGACGCGTACAAACAGCGGAAGTACGCCCTGCAGTCCGCCATCAGCGAGGCCAAAACCCAAAGATGGGAAGAGTTCCTGGGGACTCTCGAGGCAGATCCGTGGGGCCGTCCGTACAAGACGGTCAGGGGCAAGTTACGCCCCTGGGCCCCGCCGGTCACCGAGAGTCTCCAGCCCCGGCAATTGGAGGGTGTGATCTCCGCTCTCTTTCCTTCGAGGGCGGAGCACACGCCTCCCGTAATGGCACCACCCGAAATTGAGGAGGGCGGTGCCGATGCCGGGGCGCCAGAAGTTACAATGGCGGAGCTCGGCGCGGCAGTGATGCGGCTTCGGGGCAAGAACACCGCCCCGGGGCCGGACGGAATTCCTGGCCGCGCCTGGGTTTTGGCTTTCGACGCCCTAGGGGACCGGCTCCTCAGGCTGTTCAGCGCCTGTTTGGAGTCGGGACGGTTCCCTTCCATGTGGAAGACGGGCAAGCTGGTCCTCCTGAGAAAGGAGGGCCGCCCCGCGGATTCTCCCTCCGCGTACCGCCCCATAGTGCTGTTGGATGAGGTGGGCAAGCTCTTTGAGCGCGTAGTTGTTGCCCGCCTCTCCAAGCACCTGGTGCGGGTGGGCCCCGACTTATCCGAACGCCAGTTCGGATTCCGGGAGGGCCGATCGACGATTGACGCGATCAGCAGCGTCAAGGCCCTCTCGGAAGAGACGGTCGCCTCGCGCGGGGTGGTATTGGCGGTGTCCTTGGACATCGCCAACGCTTTTAACACCCTGCCGTGGGCGACTATTAGGGAGGCGCTCCGATTTCATGGGGTGCCTCCCTATCTACGCCGAATAGTCGGGGACTACCTGCACCAGAGGAGTGTGTTTTGTGTGGGGCGGAACGGAGAGACGTTCCGGAGGGAGATGTCGTGCGGTGTTCCACAGGGTTCGGTTCTGGGTCCGATACTGTGGAACATCGGCTACGACTGGGTGCTGCGGGGCGCCCTGCCCCCGGGCGTCGGCGTAACTTGCTACGCCGACGACACGTTGGTTACGGCCCGGGGAGCGGATTGCGGGGCAGCTGCCCGTCTTGCCACGGCTGGAGTGGCCCTGGTTGTCGGCAGGATTAGGATGTTGGGACTGGAGGTGGCGCTGGATAAGTCCGAGGCCCTGTTATTTCACGGGCCTCGGCGGGCGCCACCTCCCGATGCCCACATCATCGTTGGAGGGGTCCGCATCGGGGTGGAGCCAAGCATGAAATACTTGGGGCTCTACCTCGACGGCCGCTGGAACTTTCGCGTCCATTTTAGCCGTCTGGCCCCCCGCCTGATGGCGGCAGCGGGAGCGCTTAGCTCTCTGCTGCCGAATATCGGGGGGCCCAGTGTCGTCTGCCGCCGCCTCTATTTGGGGGTGGTGCGGTCGATGGCCCTATATGGAGCGCCCATCTGGGCTGGCGCCCTTGATCGCCAAAATATCGCCCTCCTCAGGAGACCTCAGAGGGCGATGGCGATCAGGGTGTCACGGGCGTACCGCACCGTCTCCTTTGAGGCGGCGTGCGTTTTGGCGGCATCGCCGCCCTGGGATTTGGAGGCGGAGGTCCAAGCGTCAGTGTATTACTGGCGCGCTGACCTCCGGCTCCAGGGTGAAGAACCCACGCACAGGGCGGTGGAGACGCGAAGGTCCCAGGCTCGACTGGTCCTCGTGGAAAAGTGGGAGAATAGACTGGCCCAGCCCCGCTATGGGGTGAGGACCGTCGAGGCTGTCCGTCCGGTGATAAGGCAGTGGACGGACAGACGGCGCGGACCGCTCCCCTACCGGCTTACTCAGGTGCTCTCCGGACACGGCTGTTTCGGAGAGTACCTTTGCAAGATAGCCGGTAGGGAGCCGACAACCAGGTGTCACCATTGTGAGGAGTGTGACCGGGACACGGCGCAGCACACGCTGGAGGAGTGCCCGGCGTGGGCCGCGGAGCGCTGTGCCCTGGTCGCTGTGATTGGCCCCGACCTCTCCTTGCCGACCGTCATATCCAAGATGGTCGGCGACGACAGGTGCTGGGGCGCAATGAGGTCCTTCTGCGAGTCTGTCATCTCGCAGAAGGAGGCGGCGGAGCGGGGGCGTGAGGACGATCCTTACGCCCCGGAAGTCCGCCGCCGGAGGAGGGGGCGCAGGAGACGCGCTTATGTCGCTCTCCTGCCCCCCACTTAAGGGTTCCGGGTGGCAAGGCCTCAGGGGGGCCTGCCACCCGTAAACTAAGAACCCTGAGAGGGCGCGCGCGGTGTTCCCGCGCGCCTTCCAACGTTGAAAGGGGAGAGCGGTGAAGCTCTCCCCTGGGGACAAGAGGGGGTCGGGTCCTAAAAAAAAAATGACCCGGCCCGCACCCACACGGGGGGGCCTGCTATGGATGACTCAATTCTTTTAAGAGCTCCCAACAGGCCCCCCCATTGGATGAGAGAGGGAACACCCCAGGTTTTTTAGTGGGTATACCAGCGCGTTTCTTGCTGGGGAGTCCCACACGCCCCGCCGGTGCCGTCCCCTAGCCGGCGGGTAGTGCATGAAGCATTTTTCCTGGGTACAAAAAAAAAAAAAAAAAAAAAAAAAGGTTAGGTTAGGTTAGGTTAGGTTGGGGTGTAACCTAACCTAACCTAACCTAACCTAACCTAACCTAACCTTTTTTTTTTTTTTTTTTTTTTTTTTTTAAGCATTCCCCCACGTAAAAAAAAAAAAAAAAAAAAAAAAAAAAAAAAAAAAGACGCTAGTCCCATCCCCAGGCCGGAGGCCCTATCTTTGGGCCCGGCTCTCCCAGTACCGCTCTGTTTTAGAGTGGACATGGGAGAGCCTCTTTGACGGGTTCGGCGTGCACTCACCCTGCCGCTGAACAGACAACGGGGTCCCTTCTCGTCGCTCTGACGACTCTCCCCCCCTTTCTTTGCCCCCCTTTTTGTTTTTTGTTTTTGTCTCTTGTTTTTGGTTTCGTCCCCTTTTTGTTTTTTGTTCCTCTTGGTTCTGCGTCCATTTTGTTTTGTCCCCTTTTTGTTTTCGTTGTTCCCCCTTTCTTTTGTCTTTTGTCCCCGTTGTCACCGTCTAGAGCAAATCGTAACCCCGTATTGTGCAGTGTCGTGGATCACGTCTCGCGGCTGCTGACGGGAGCGAGGGTCTTGGCTTCACCGCCCGGACTGCGAGGGAGTGGCCCTCTATAAAAACCACCCCGAATCTCAAGTTGCTGCCGCACGGCGAGGAGATGCATGGCTGATGGGTAGTTCAGTCGTTAGTGCGGCCCCCTCAGGGTACCTGCCGTCCCCCTGTTGTAATTAGGCTTGCCCGGGTATCGGGATCTCTGCCCGGGTCGACGTTTAGTTCTCCCGCACTCGTGGGTTTTATTATGGAAACTGTAAAATCAATTTTAAAAAAAAAGACGTTGATAGAGAGCAGGTCGCGCACGCCCAGTTCTGCGCGTTCTGAAGTGGATGTGGACGAAGACTACGTGCCGTCGGAACACGATAGTGAAGTCGTAGAGCTCAACTCGGAGAGTTCTCCTGAGAAGGCTACTCGCAAACGCTTGCGGTCTGCGAAAATATCGGAGGAGTCAGACGGCTCAAGTGAGGAGGCGGTTCCGGCACCGAAGATGGCTACAGCGCGACGCGGACGCGGTCGTCCGCCCACACACGGGAAATACGTGGGTCTCGGCCAGGCGAAGGCCGAACTTGCCGCTGCACTGCGGAAGTCCGAAGACGAAGAGCGCACGTCCGAGGAGGATAGCCTCATTACTGTGGCAGCCCGGCGAGTTGCTGCGGGAATGAAGCAGCCAGTGGTGGAGCTGGATGCCGAAGATCTGCCCGTGTCCCACCTCAAGACCCGGCTCACTGATGCCTTGGAGGCCATACGGCTCGTTTCTAAAAAGTCGAAGGGCCTGAAGGGTACTTGCCAAAAGGCCCTTAGGGACTCAATCGAGGCAATTCGGGAGATAGCAGAGGTAGCCTTCAGCCGATCGGCCAATGAGGAGGTTGCCAAACTGATGACGGAAAATTCTCGTCTCGCTCAGGAATTGGCCGATCTTAGAAGACGACAGGAAGAACTTGAGCAGCGGCACGAGCAGGGCGCAAAGAAGGCCGAATCAGACCTTGTGGCCCTCGTCCGTAAGGAGCTTGGCGAGTTTCGTGCCAAGCTCTCAGTTATGGAGGGCCGGCTGTTGCGCCCTCCTCTGGCCGCAGATAGAGCCAGAGGGCCTCCCTGTACTACTCCCCCGATGCCTACGCCGCCTACGTCGTACGCGGCTAAGGCAGGAGCCCCGCGGCCTCCTCCTGTTGCTCCGGCGGGCGATACTCCAGCTCCAGCAGGCCAAAAGGGCAGGAAAAAGACGCAGGTGAAGCGCGTGCCCGTGGCTCCCAGGGAGCGCCCCGCCGCTGCTGGAAAGCAACCTGCAGCCACCCCACGCAGAGCCGACGACTGGGAGGTCGTCGGCAAGAAGAAGGAGGAGGCCAAGAAAAGGAAGAAGGCGGCCAAGAAGGCCAGGCAGGCGGCTAAAAAGGCAGCAAGGAAGCTGCAGGCCCCTCGCTCCACTGCGGTTGTCTTGACTTTGCAGCCGGCCGCCATTGAGCGAGGGACAACATATGCTGACCTCCTTAAAAAGGCGCGGGCGGCAATTGACCCTGGCAAGTTGGGGATAACGGCGGGCTTGCGGTGCCGGGCTACCCAGACCGGCGCCCGCCTTATTGAGGTGCCGGGAGTCACAAGCGGCGACCAGGCGGATCGCCTGGCGGAAAGTCTCCGCCAGGTGTTAGAGGCAGAAGAGGTCCGCGTCTCCAGGCCCCAAAAGTGCATAGATATGCGCATCACGGGCCTGGATGACTCTGTATCGAAAGAAGAGGTCGTCGCTGCCGTCGCCAGGACCGGCGCGTGCCCTGCGGAACAAATTAAGTGCGGGGACATTAAGCAGGGCCGCTCCGGTATGGGGACGGCCATTATTAGCTGTCCAGTCGCCGCCGCCAAAAAACTTGCCGATGGCCGGCGTCTTTTGGTGGGGTGGGTTTCGGCGCAAATTAAAGCGCTGGAGCCCAGGCTCGCCCGTTGCTACCGCTGTCTGTCCAGCGGCCACGTGGGTGTCATGTGCCCCTCTCGGGTTGACTGCACCGGCCGCTGTTTCCGTTGCGGTCGGCCCGGTCACGTGGCCGCAACGTGCGAGGCCACGCCGCACTGTGTTTTGTGTGCGGCGGTGGGCAAACCAGCGGAGCACCGGGCGGGCGGCAAGGGGTGCGCCGCCACCAGTAAAAGACTACCGCCACGGTCGCCTGCCTCGACGTCGGCAATAGCCAAGGCCGCCGCTCCCGCGGTCGGAGGGGCGGAGGTTAGTATGGAGACGTAATGTCTCCACGCCTCCGTCTCCTCCAGAGTAATTTAAACCACTGCGCCAGAGCTCAGGATCTTCTCCTCCAGAGCATGGCGCAGTGGTCAATTCATGTCGCCATCGTCGCCGAGCCCTATTTTGTCCCTCCCAGGGCTGACTGGGTAGGGGACCTCGATGGCTCGGTGGCGTTAATTTCGCCGGCCGCCGCCGGCACCCCGTCCTTCGAGAACATCATCCGAGGACGGGGCTGCGTCGCAGCACTCGTAGGAGAAGCGGTTGTGGTGGGCGGCTACTTCTCACCCAACCGACCTCTCGCCGACTTCGAGGAGTATCTCCTCGAACTGAACGTCGTCGTCGCTCGAAGCCACCCTCGGCCCGTGCTCTTCGTCGGGGACCTCAATGCCAAATCCTCGGCTTGGGGTTCCGCGACCACGGACGCGAGGGGTGAATTGCTCGAGGAGTGGGCCGTAGAAAACGGCCTGCTAGTCCTCAATCGTGGGTCAGTGCACACGTGCGTGCGTCAGCGGGGCGGCTCTGTCATCGATGTTTCTTTTGCTAGCCCCGCACTAGCACGCCGTGTCCAAGGCTGGCGCGTCGTCGAGGGGGTGGAGACGTTGTCGGACCATCGTTATATACGGTTCGACGTCTCCGCCCAGACCTCCGACCCCCCAGCCCCGAGTACCCCGATTGGGGGCGGTCCGCGTTGGGCTTTAAGGAAGCTAAATCGGGAGGTCCTCCTGGAAGCCTCCATCGTTCAGGCCTGGGTGCCAGCACCGGCCAGGCCTGAGAACGTTGATATGGAGGCAGAGTGGTTCCGGGAGGCCGTAACGCAAGTTTGTGATGCGGCGATGCCAAGAGTTCCTCTAACTGTAACAGCTAGGCGTCGGGTGTACTGGTGGTCGGACCATATCGCCGTCCTGCGCCATGCGTGCGTGGCGGCCAGGCGCCAGTACATCCGGCTTCGAAGGAGGCGTCGCCGCCCTCCCGATTTTGACGCCAGGGAGGCGGAACTGTACGAGGTCTACAGAGCGGCCAAGAAGACCCTGAAGATCTCCATCAAGCGGGCCAAAGATCAGGCCCGCCAAGAGCTGTTGGGGACTCTGGACCGTAATCCCTGGGGGCGTCCATACCTTATGGTCAGGGGCAAGCTTCGTCCCTGGGCGCCCCCCTTGTCCCAGAGTCTCCGGCCACAGTTGGTGGAGGAGGTGGTGGCCGCTCTGTTTCCATTACAGGCGGAGCACACTCCTCCGTCGATGGTTCCGCCTTCCATGGCGTCCAGCGCGGACTTTGACGACGACGTGGTTCCCGAAGTGACCCAAGTAGAGTTGCGAGCGGCGGTGTCGAGACTTCGCTCGAAAAACACCGCCCCAGGGCCCGACGGCATTCCAGGCCTTGCGTTGGCCCTGGTCCTGGAGGAGCTCGCGCCCCGACTCAGGGGGCTCCTCAGTGAGTGTCTTCACCGGGGCCAGTTTCCGCGCCAGTGGAAGGTGGGGAAACTGGTCCTGATCAGGAAGGAGGGGCGCCCGGCGGACTCTCCGTCCGCTTACCGGCCCATTGTGTTGCTGGACGAGGTGGCTAAACTCTTTGAGTTTATCATCGCGGAGCGCCTCGTCCAGCGTCTGTCTTCAGTGGGCCCGGATCTGGCGGAGAACCAGTATGGTTTCCGCCGCGGGCGCTCAACTATAGACGCAATCATGCGTGTGAGGAGCCTGGCGGAGGATGCGGTGTCCCGGGGCGAGGTCGTCTTCGCGGTGTCTCTAGACATCGCGAATGCCTTCAACACCTTGCCCTGGAGTTGCATTAGGGAGGCACTCATTTTTCATCGAGTGCCGACCTACCTCCGCCGCATTGTCGGGGCATATTTATCAGAGAGGGTAGTAGTCTACCCGGGTCACGACGGTTGGAGTCGGCGAGAGATGTCGTGCGGTGTTCCACAGGGATCGGTTCTGGGTCCGCTCCTGTGGAACATCGGTTACGACTGGGTGCTGCGAGGTGCGCTCCTCCGTGGCGTCGGCGTCATATGTTACGCTGACGACACGCTTGTTACTGCGAGGGGTAAGTCGCACCGGGCGGCGGCCATACTGGCGACCGCTGGGGTCGCACAAGTCGTCAATCGTATCCGGCGGTTGGGCCTCGAGGTGGCCCTGTCCAAGTCCGAGGCCGTTTGTTTTCACGGCCCTCGGAACCGGCCACCTCCAGAGGCCCATATTATGGTAGGAGGGGTCCGCATCGGCGTCGAGTCAACCCTAAAGTATTTAGGTCTCTTGCTCGACGGCCGATGGGACTTTACAGCCCATTTTCGACGTTTGGCCCCCATTCTTCGGGGCGCTGCAGGCGCGCTCGCGCGTCTGCTGCCCAACCTTGGGGGGCCAAATACCTCCTGCCGGAGGCTCTACGAGGGGGTCGTGCGGTCCATGGCCCTATATGGGGCCCCAGTTTGGGCAAACAGCCTGACGGCCCGAAACATTTCGGCGCTTCGTGCGCCACAGCGCGCCATGGCCGTCAGGCTTATAAGAGGATACCGCACGATCTCGTTCGAGGCTGCGAGCCTCCTCGCCGGATCGATGCCATGGGACCTGGAAGCGGCGCTCCTGGCGTCGCTCTATCGTTGGCGCCAGGAGGCGCTAGCTCGGGGCGAAGGACCTTCTCTTTCCGCTGTCGAGGCGGCGAGGTCCGAGCTCCGCCAGGTCCTAGTGGCGAATTGGAAGGAGCGACTTGTGCACCCCAGTGCCGGGCACGCCACGATTGTGGCGGTAAGTCCCGTGTTTGAGGAGTGGCTGGAGAGGCGGCATGGTGCCCTCACCTTCCGGCTGACACAGGTTTTGACCGGCCATGGTTGTTTTGGCCGGTTCCTGTGTCGCATAGGCCGGCAAGAGACGCCCGGTTGTCACCACTGCGGTGACTGCCGCGATGTTGTGGAGGACACGGCGCTGCACACACTGGCGGTTTGCCCCGCCTGGGCATCGCAGCGCCGTGAGTTGATTGCGGCAGTCGGTTCGGTTGCCCTCTCGCTCCCGGCCGTAGTTCTGTCTATGGTCCGGAGTGAGAGGTCGTGGAACGCCGTCGCCTCCTTTTGTGAGGAAGTCATTTCCATCAAGGAGGCGGCGGAGCGGGAGAGGGAGCGTTTAAACCCTCTCCCCAACCGCAGAGCCGGGCGCCGGAGGGCGCGAGACGACCTCCAGCCACCGTGAGGTTTGACCTGGGGGTGGCGGGCTTTGTGGGCCTGCCCGCCATCCGTTCAGCACCAGGTCCGAGAGGCGGCGTGCGTGTTCCCACGCGCGCCTCTATGTCGAGTCCGTCTCCCCTCTAGGGGGGGGACAGTAGGGAATATTTAGAAGGTACCAGCGGGTAGATCTTTTGTGTAGTGGCCTGCCGTTTCATACGGCGGGCCGTAACCTCGGCGGGGTCGCGACTGCATGTGAAAGTGATTCGCGCGGCCCCGCCGATAGTGGTTTGTCGAGGAACACCGTGGTAGGTTTAGTCGGTATTCCGGGAGGTACATTATTATTTCAACATCTTTCTATTACCCCGGCGAGTCCGACATAACCCCTCCGCCCGCCCCCGCGGAGGGGTATGCGTCATAGCATTCCCCCACGTAAAAAAAAAAAAAAAAAAAAAGGTTCGGGCACGCCACCCGGATTTGGCGGAGAACCAGTATGGTTTCCGCCGCGGGCGCTCCACTATAGACGCAGTCATGCGTGTGAGGAGCCTGGCGGAGGATGCGGTGTCCCGGGGCGAGGTCGTCTTCGCGGTGTCTCTAGACATCGCGAATGCCTCCAACACCTTGCCCTGGAGTTGTATCAGGGAGGCACTCGTTTTCCATCGAGTGCCGACCTACCTCCGCCGCATAGTCGGGGCATACCTATCGGAGAGGGTAGTAGTCTACCCGGGTCACGACGGTTGGAGTCGGCGAGAGATGTCGTGCGGTGTTCCACAGGGATCGGTTCTGGGTCCGCTCCTGTGGAACATCGGTTACGACTGGGTGCTGCGAGGTGCGCTCCTCCGTGGCGTCGGCGTCATTTGTTACGCCGACGACACGCTCGTTACTGCGAGGGGTAAGTCGCACCGGGCGGCGGCCATATTGGCGACCGCTGGGGTCGCACAAGTCGTCAATCGTATCCGGCGGTTGGGCCTCGAGGTGGCCCTGTCCAAGTCCGAGGCCGTTTGTTTTCACGGCGCTCGGAACCGGCCACCTCCAGAGGCCCATATCATGGTAGGAGGGGTCCGCATCGGCGTCGAGTCAACCCTAAAGTATTTAGGTCTCTTGCTCGACGGCCGATGGGACTTTACAGCCCACTTTCGACGTTTGGCCCCCATTCTTCGGGGCGCTGCAGGCGCGCTCGCGCGCCTGCTGCCCAACCTTGGGGGGCCAAATACCTCCTGCCGGAGGCTCTACGAAGGGGTCGTGCGGTCCATGGCCCTGTATGGGGCCCCAGTTTGGGCGAACAGCCTGACGGCCCGAAATATTTCGGCGCTTCGTGCGCCACAGCGCGCCATGGCCGTCAGGCTGATAAGAGGATACCGCACGATCTCGTTCGAGGCTGCGAGCCTCCTCGCCGGATCGATGCCATGGGACCTGGAAGCGGCGCTCCTGGCGTCGCTCTATCGTTGGCGCCAGGAGGCGCTAGCTCGGGGCGAAGGACCTTCTATTTCCGCAGTCGAGGCGGCGAGGTCCGAGCTCCGCCAGGTCCTAGTGGCTAATTGGAAGGAACGACTTGTGCACCCCAGTGCCGGGCACGCCACGATCGTGGCGGTAAGTCCCGTGTTTGAGGAGTGGCTGGAGAGGCGACATGGCGCCCTCACCTTCCGGCTGACACAGGTTTTGACCGGCCATGGTTGTTTTGGCCGGTTCCTGTGTCGGATAGGCCGGCAAGAGACGTCCGGTTGTCACCACTGCGGCGACTGCCGCGACGTTGTCGAGGACACGGCGCTGCACACTTTGGCAGATTGCCCCGCCTGGGCATCGCAGCGCCGTGAATTGATCGCGGCAGTCGGATCGGTTGCCCTCTCGCTCCCGGCCGTAGTTCTGTCTATGGTCCGGAGTGAGAGGTCGTGGAACGCCGTCGCCTCCTTCTGTGAGGAAGTAATTTCCATCAAGGAGGCGGCGGAGCGGGAGAGGGAGCTTTTAAACCCTCTCCCCAACCGCAGAGCCGGGCGCCGGAGGGCGCGAGACGACCTCCAGCCACCGTGAGGTTTGACCTGGGGGTGGCGGGCTTTGTGGGCCTGCCCGCCATCCGTTCAGCACCAGGTCCGAGAGGCGGCGTGCGTGTTCCCACGCGCGCCTCTGTGTCGAGTCCGTCTCCCCTCTAGAGGGGGGACAGTAGGGAATATGTAGAAGGTACCAGCGGGTAAATCGTTCGTGTAGTGGCCTGCCGTTTCATACGGCGGGCCGTAACCTCGGCGGGGTCGCGACTGCATGTGAAAGTGATTCGCGCGGCCCCGCCGATAGTGGTTTGTCGAGGAACACCGTGGTAGGTTTAGTCGGTATTCCGGGAGGTACATTATTATTTCAACATCTTTCTTTTACCCCGGCGAGTCCGACATAACCCCTCCGCCCGCCCCCGCGGAGGGGTATGCGTCATAGCATTCCCCCACGTAAAAAAAAAAAAAAAAAAGGTTCGGGCACGCCACAATCGTGGCGGTAAGACCCGTACTAAGAGAGTGGCTGGAGAGGCGTCATGGCGCCCTCACGTTTCGTCCGACGCAGGTGCTGACCGGCCACGGTTGTTTCGGTCGGTACCTGTGTCGAATAGGCAAACAGGAGACGCCCGGCTGTCATCACTGCGGCGACTGCCGCGTCGTTGTCGAAGACACGGCGTTGCACACATTGGCGGATTGCCCTGCTTGGGTCACGCAACGCCGTGTCATGCACGCGGCAGTCGGTAGGGTCGTCCTCTCGCTCGAGGCTATGGTTCTGTCCATGGTTTCGAGTGAGAGGTCTTGGAATGCCGTTGCCTCCTTCTGTGAGGAGGTGATGTTAGTGAAGGAGGCGGCGGAGAGGGAGAGGGAACGTTCAATCCCTCTCCCCAACCGCAGAGCCGGGCGCAGGAGGGCGCGAGACGACCTCCAGCCACCTTGAGTAGAAGCCTGCGGGCGGTGGACCCATTGGGGCCGTCCACCGCCCGATCAGCGCAGGTCCGAGTAGGCGGCGTTCGTGTTCCGCGCACGCCTCTCGATGACGGAAGGGGGAACAGGTCCCCCGCTTTACCGTAGGGGACTAGGTCCCCCAATCTTTTGTTTCGATGGTTGTGTGGGACCCGCCATGTCCATCGGCGGGTCGAACCTTCGGCGGGGTCGCGATTCGAATGTGAGAGCGATTCGCGCGGCTCCGCCATAAAGGTGTGAGGAACACCGCGGTGGTTTTAGTCGGTTCAGCCCAAATCCATCGTAGGGGCTGGATCCCGACATATCCCCATCGCCCGCCCCAAAACCGGCGATGGGGAATGTGATTGCACATTTCCCCGCGTAAAAAAAAAAAAAAAAAAAAAAAGGTTAGGTTAGGTTAGGTTAGGTTAGGTTAGGTTAGGTTTTTTTTTTTTTTTTTTTTTTTTTGTATTGTTTCTTTTTTTCCCCTATCGTAGATAAGGCCTTTGTTAATAAGGAGTTTTATTTGTATTGCCTTTAGTTTTTTTTTTATTTTTTATCGTGTTAGTTTTAAGTACCCATTAAGGGTAGGTGTATCGTGGATTCATTTTCTGAAGATTGTAGTGTTTTATTCTTTTTGTTTATCCGTTATTTTATGTCTATCTATATTAACTATATGACATACATTATAAATCATTATAGTTATATCATATGTTTTATTTATGCGCTTTTATTACTTTTAATAACTTTTTCTGCTATTTTGGTGCAGTAATTTATTAATTTGTTTCTTCGGCATCCTGCCATTATATGCGACAGGTTTTCTGAACACATGTTCACTTCCAGCTCCTGTTCAAGGTCATAGCGTTCGCGACTGAAAATTGGGCATTCGAAGAGCAGGTGCGGTACATTTTCATCGACAGCCGGATCGCAGGCACACGATGAGCTCTCCTTACACTTAAATCGTTTTAAGTATGAGGAGAACCCACCGTGTCCTGTCATGATTTGTGTGGTGGTGCCAGTTGGTACAAATTTTCTTACAATACTATACGCCGTCAGGACGTCTGGGAAGAACATTTTCGTAATGGAGGCGGTTTCGGCAGATTTATACCTTCTATCCCATTCCTCAATCGTATGCAGACGGAGCATACGTTTGACGAATGAGATAGGGCAAAGATCGTAGTCTGGCTTCTTCTTTGACTTCAGAGCAGCCTCCTTCGCTAATTGATCTGCTCTCTCGTTCCCATCCAGACCAGCGTGGGCTTTTATCCAGAACAAGGAGACGCACTTGCTCTGGAGCCTACAGCGTCTTATGGCGTCTCTGGTTTCCGCTGCTAGTGGATGGGTCGAGTTGGGGTTAGCCACAGTCTCTAGGGCTGCTCTGGAGTCACAGTAGATGCCGAAGGTGGATTCGTTCATTTTCAAGGCCTCGCCCGCTGCCTTGAAAAGTGCCAACAGTTCTGCCTGATAAACCGTACAGTATGACGGCAATGTAAACTTGAGGGCTCTGTTTTCGACGTCGCCGACCCAAACGGACAGCGCCGCTCCAACTTTGCCCTCAATTTTACTGCCGTCAGTGTAGATGCGCACCGCAAAATCGCAATGATTTTGGTACTGTTTCTGGTTTATCAGGCATTCGTATTTTAGGGGCAGTTTATCGGCTGGGTGCGGAGCCTCGAAAAATGGTGACATAGTTTCCACCTCTCGGTCACCTAGTGCTGACCGAGATATCCCCTTTTTGGCTTCGTACAAACGAGCTACTTCTTTTATACGAAGGTCCAATGGGAGGATCCCGGCCAGCACCAGTGCCGAATTCAGCGAAACAGTGCGATATGCTTTGCACAGTTTTTGTGCAAAGCCCCGCTGAACTACGTTCAATTGCTTTTGCACTCCGAGTTTGTCCACAGCTGGCGCCCAAACGCTTGCGGCGTAAAGAATAACTGGCTCAACCGCCGCAGTATAAATAGAACGCAGCACTTCGGGGTTAAGCCCCCAGCTTACGCGGGCCGTTCTGACGAGCTGGCCATAGATCCCGATCGCTTTTTTACAGGCGTTCCCGACGTGGGTGTTGAAAGTGAGACTTTCATCAATGGTGAGACCCAGCAGTTTCATCTGCGGAGACATTCCAATGTCGATCCCACCCATGCTCAAACGTGGTGTATCGTACTTGAGCCTACGCGTTATGACCATCGCGCAAGTCTTATGCGGCGCGAACTTTAGCTTATTTCGGATACCCCACGTTCGAACATGGTCGAGAGCGGCATTGGCTTGCCGTTCTATGTCTCGTGCTGTCTCACCACAGAAAACCATCACGACATCGTCGGCGAACGCCTGACAGTAGTCGCCCCTGCCCTCGAGTTGTTGGAGGAGAGGATCCAGCAGAACGTTCCAAAGGATGGGCCCACCAATGGATCCTTGCACGCATCCTTTGCTCGAACTTCGTTCGTGCTGCTCCCCCGCATACCTCACCGTGACTTTTCTGTCACTCAGGTAGCTGTCGATTATTCGCCTCAAATTTATCGGACAGTTTTCCTCAGCCAACCGGACTCTTATGGCCGGCCACCATGCACTATCGAAGGCTCCCTCAATGTCAAGTGACACTAATGTAACAATCTTTTTAAGCTCCAATTTGGAACGGATGTGCTGCACTAGTGTAAAGAGGGAGTCTTCGGTGCTCTTTTGGGGCATGAATCCGTATTGGCGAGTACTAATCCTCGGCAGTAAATGAAATTTGAGGCGAGCAACCAACATTTTCTCGTATACCTTACCCAGCACAGGCAAGAGACCAATCGGCCTGTACGATTTGGGTTCGGTATACGAGCTCTTTCCCGGCTTTCTTAGGACGACTACCGTTGCTTCCTTCCAGATCTTAGGGAAGTGCTCTAGTGCCATACACTTGTTTAGCAAGGCTAAAAAGTAGGCAGGATCGGAATTTATGGCCCGCACGCATATATCGGCGGTGAAGCCGTCGGCTCCAGGAGCCTTTTTGGGGTTGAATGACTTTGCAGCCATTTCGAGTTCGCTCGGAGTAAACGGTGGGTCATGATTACCATGACTCCGCGAGTTTACGATTTTAGCTTTTTCTCGGATCCTTTTATGGTCTGCATCGTCATTTTCCCCCCTATCCTCAGGATAAAAGGTCTCAGCTAACAGCCTCACCGATTGTCTCGCATCTAGGGTTCTGTCTCCTTCACGCAGCGGCATATCCTCTTCCCTTTTTGCAGACCTGGCAATAACCCGATAGATTCCTTCCCACATTCCTTCCTTCTCTTGCTTCCCACAGAAATCTTTCCAGCTATCCGTTATTGCCAGTTGCACTTCCCTTTCATAATCTTCTTTTTCTTTCAGGTATATGCCGACTACGTGTTCTCTCCGAACCGGTGCTGCGTTTCTGATGCGGCGCCTCTTAGTATCCACCTGCTTCTTCATGTCCTCGAGCTTCTTCGACCACCAGGGAATGGTAAGTACCTCTTTTTGCTTTTTATAGGGTATAGTTTCTCTGCATGTTATGGTTATTGCTGTTGTGTATTCTCCTATTGTGTTATTTAATTTTTCCGGAGTGTCAATCTTTTGCAGTTTTTGTAGGGTCAGGCTTTTTTCCTGCATAATCTGGCTCAATTTCGTATGAAATTGATCCCAGCATGCTTTTTTAGTATTATAGACCCTCGTCGTCCTTTCTATGCATATACCCTTTGCCTTTTCCAAGCTTAAGCTAAAAGAGATTCCCTGGTGATCCGAACTCGTCAGACTCTCCACCACTCTCCAGTTGTCTACCAGGTTTAGTAGGTCCATTGTGCAGGCCGTGACGTCCACGTGACTGCAGTACCTTCTTCCACCCCTTATGACATCAAATGTCGGGGTGTCTCCAGTGTTGAGGACATGCAACCCCATCTCGTCCAAGGCCCCGCACATCTCCTTCCCTCTTACGTCTTCCTGGCTACTGCCCCACCAGGTGGACTTGGCGTTAGTGTCACCTCCAAAGACTAACCTGCCGGGTCCCTTATTTTGCTGGATAGCTTTCAAGCGTGCAAGGTACGGCTCCAGGGGTACATCCGGCTCAAAGTAGTAGGAGACAAGTGTGATCTCCCAGGCTCTGGTTCGGATCCCCACCACAACGATGTTGTTTGTGGTGAGTTCCGGGTACTGTAAGACGTCTAGGTCGTGATCGAAGACAGCTATTGCTGCCTTGACAGTACCCTCCCCTACATCAGAGCTCTGGAAGACTCTAACACCTCGGTGACTCCTAACACTCTTCGCGGCACCCACGTACGGCTCCTGGAGCAGCGCCACTGCTGCCTTGCGCTTTACGGCTTCCAACAAGAGCTCGTTTGTCGCTAATTTGCTCCTCTGCAGGTTAGCTTGGAGGATTTTATACTGGAGGGAAACAGTTTCGGTGCCCTTAGCAGTAGGCCACCGACAAACGGGCCATTGCGTCTCGCTTCCTCCGAATGGGACAGTCATTGCTGAAGGCATTATGCTGTTTGTTCTCCAGCTTGGCTAGGACGCAGTTCTTACAGGCAGGAGCTTCTCCGATCAATCGGTTGGGGCACTCGGTCGCCATGTGAGGATCACCGCAATGGCTGCACAGGTCGGCTAGCTCCTTGCAGAACCGCCGACCATGCCCGTAACCCAAGCATCGGGTACATTGTATAAGTGGCGATTGATCCATCACATGGACTGCCTGCAGGTCAATCTTTATCTTTTTGTGGTCAATGGAGCGTCTCCATATGGTGGGCGACACACTTAGGACAATGTGACCACAGCAGGGGTTTCGTGCTCTTTTCCGATATTTGATCGAAGCTCTGCTTTCCCCCTCGTCGAGACCGCGAAAAATGTCCCTATTCTGGTTCCTGAAAGCCTTGATGATTTCGTCATCACTGTGCACAGTGAGCACGTCTTTCAGGACCAGAAGCGGGTCCTTGTTTTTCACCTCCTCGACGACGAGGTGTACTCCAGCCGCCTCCAATCTTTCCTTGACCTTCTGCCTGTCCTCTTGAGTTCTGCAGCCCATTATGATTTTACGGTCCTTAGCTTTCCTGACCCTTTCAACCTGTATCCACCCTTCCTTGGCGTCTACGGTCTTTCGCACCCTCTCGAGAATTTCCTCACCTGTCTCTTCTTGTCTCGTTGAGGAGACAACTACCGAGTGCAGTGCGGTCTGCATTTTAGGCGCTGGATCTGTGCCACCTGCTGCAACTACACTCGCGTAAGTTGTCTTCTCAAGAGCTTCTTTCTGGCTTTCCAGAGCCTCCTTCAGCTGTTCTAGCTTCCTCCCGTTTTCAGCAAGAAGCCTAGTATTGGCCTCAATTGCTTCCAGGAGGATGCTGTCATCCCTGGTCTTTTCTGCCGCCTTTTCAACAATCTGCGGCTCCACTCTAGTAACTGCCTTCTGCTTTGCTCCACTTCCTCCCCGCTCCTTTGTCAACTCCAGTTCCGACTCTTTGACTAGTTGGAATAGTCTATCAATAGAGCTGGAGACTTCCAGCTTAATGTCAGTTTTTAAGTTGCGGGAGTTCGAGAGATGGAGCTTAGCCTTGTTACTTGCCGCTCTTGCTTCGTCCACTCTGGTCTTCTTTTTAGGTGGCGAAAATATTATCGCCATCGATGCCTTCTGTGTCTGCACTTTGTCTTTTTGTGAAGGTTCTGGATTCGGCTTTGGTCTAGAGGGTGCTACGTCAGTTGAACCAGCAACTGGTGGGGTCAGTTTGGGGCTTACGCTTGGTCTGCCGGTTTCCCATTCCCCAATGCTACGCCTAACTTTGGAGGTGAGATCTATTGTGTCATTCTCTTTTGGAGACTGGGAGGTCACATCAACGGTCCTCTTGGCTGGTGTTCTAATGCCGAACATCTTGTCAATAGATAGGGGACGTCAATATAATAAAATAGAGTAAATTTGTATAAGTTGTATAAGGTGTATAGTTATGTATATGAATAAGAAAATATAAAAATAAGGTAAATAATAAATATAAAAACAAATGGTAAGTTGTAAAAACTTAGGTCATAGAGTATATAGTTTTCCTCAATAAAGGATAGTCATAGGTAATTAATAGCTTAATATAGAGTAAAATAACTTAATAACTAAAGGTAACTTAAATCAAGTAGTAAATAAACAAAGTAATCTTTGCTAAGTCCGATTTTCCTCTTTCAGGTATCAATGGGATCCAGTTCGTCGTGTCAATTCGATAGAGTAACCTCTAAATGCGTCCAACTAACCTAGATGATAATAACAGGGTAGGTTTGCAACCTAAATGATGGCAACAGGGTGGGTTGGGTGGGAGTAAAATTCAAAATATTTCGACTTCCCACTATCGGGGGTGGTCCGGAAGGGTACCAATCGAAAGGAATAAATTATAGGCGTTAATTAACGCAGGTTTAAATAAAAAATTTGAATAAATTTGGACAATTTATGAAAAAAGTATGAAAATTTTAATGTTTTTTGGCTATAAAAAATTCAAAAATGCTGGCAACACTCAAAATTATTATAGCGTTTATCAAGACAAACTGAATTACAACTATTCGCAAAAAACCCGGTGAAAATCTATGAATATTTAAGTTAAATGTACTGAAATTTCGATTTACCACATCACCTCGGTTCGATATAAAATTTTACAAAATTCAAAATATTTCGACTTCCCACTATCGGGGGTGGTCCGGAAGGGTACCAATCGAAAGGAATAAATTATAGGCGTTAATTAACGCAGGTTTAAATAAAAAATTTGAATAAATTTGGACAATTTATGAAAAAAGTATGAAAATTTTAATGTTTTTTGGCTATAAAAAATTCAAAAATGCTGGCAACACTCAAAATTATTATAGCGTTTATCAAGACAAACTGAATTACAACTATTCGCAAAAAACCCGGTGAAAATCTATGAATATTTAAGTTAAATGTACTGAAATTTCGATTTACCACATCACCTCGGTTCGATATAAAATTTTACAAAATTCAAAATATTTCGACTTCCCACTATCGGGGGTGGTCCGGAAGGGTACCAATCGAAAGGAATAAATTATAGGCGTTAATTAACGCAGGTTTAAATAAAAAATTTGAATAAATTTGGACAATTTATGAAAAAAGTATGAAAATTTTAATGTTTTTTGGCTATAAAAAATTCAAAAATGCTGGCAACACTCAAAATTATTATAGCGTTTATCAAGACAAACTGAATTACAACTATTCGCAAAAAACCCGGTGAAAATCTATGAATATTTAAGTTAAATGTACTGAAATTTCGATTTACCACATCACCTCGGTTCGATATAAAATTTTACAAAATTCAAAATATTTCGACTTCCCACTATCGGGGGTGGTCCGGAAGGGTACCAATCGAAAGGAATAAATTATAGGCGTTAATTAACGCAGGTTTAAATAAAAAATTTGAATAAATTTGGACAATTTATGAAAAAAGTATGAAAATTTTAATGTTTTTTGGCTATAAAAAATTCAAAAATGCTGGCAACACTCAAAATTATTATAGCGTTTATCAAGACAAACTGAATTACAACTATTCGCAAAAAACCCGGTGAAAATCTATGAATATTTAAGTTAAATGTACTGAAATTTCGATTTACCACATCACCTCGGTTCGATATAAAATTTTACAAAATTCAAAATATTTCGACTTCCCACTATCGGGGGTGGTCCGGAAGGGTACCAATCGAAAGGAATAAATTATAGGCGTTAATTAACGCAGGTTTAAATAAAAAATTTGAATAAATTTGGACAATTTATGAAAAAAGTATGAAAATTTTAATGTTTTTTGGCTATAAAAAATTCAAAAATGCTGGCAACACTCAAAATTATTATAGCGTTTATCAAGACAAACTGAATTACAACTATTCGCAAAAAACCCGGTGAAAATCTATGAATATTTAAGTTAAATGTACTGAAATTTCGATTTACCACATCACCTCGGTTCGATATAAAATTTTACAAAATTCAAAATATTTCGACTTCCCACTATCGGGGGTGGTCCGGAAGGGTACCAATCGAAAGGAATAAATTATAGGCGTTAATTAACGCAGGTTTAAATAAAAAATTTGAATAAATTTGGACAATTTATGAAAAAAGTATGAAAATTTTAATGTTTTTTGGCTATAAAAAATTCAAAAATGCTGGCAACACTCAAAATTATTATAGCGTTTATCAAGACAAACTGAATTACAACTATTCGCAAAAAACCCGGTGAAAATCTATGAATATTTAAGTTAAATGTACTGAAATTTCGATTTACCACATCACCTCGGTTCGATATAAAATTTTACAAAATTCAAAATATTTCGACTTCCCACTATCGGGGGTGGTCCGGAAGGGTACCAATCGAAAGGAATAAATTATAGGCGTTAATTAACGCAGGTTTAAATAAAAAATTTGAATAAATTTGGACAATTTATGAAAAAAGTATGAAAATTTTAATGTTTTTTGGCTATAAAAAATTCAAAAATGCTGGCAACACTCAAAATTATTATAGCGTTTATCAAGACAAACTGAATTACAACTATTCGCAAAAAACCCGGTGAAAATCTATGAATATTTAAGTTAAATGTACTGAAATTTCGATTTACCACATCACCTCGGTTCGATATAAAATTTTACAAAATTCAAAATATTTCGACTTCCCACTATCGGGGGTGGTCCGGAAGGGTACCAATCGAAAGGAATAAATTATAGGCGTTAATTAACGCAGGTTTAAATAAAAAATTTGAATAAATTTGGACAATTTATGAAAAAAGTATGAAAATTTTAATGTTTTTTGGCTATAAAAAATTCAAAAATGCTGGCAACACTCAAAATTATTATAGCGTTTATCAAGACAAACTGAATTACAACTATTCGCAAAAAACCCGGTGAAAATCTATGAATATTTAAGTTAAATGTACTGAAATTTCGATTTACCACATCACCTCGGTTCGATATAAAATTTTACAAAATTCAAAATATTTCGACTTCCCACTATCGGGGGTGGTCCGGAAGGGTACCAATCGAAAGGAATAAATTATAGGCGTTAATTAACGCAGGTTTAAATAAAAAATTTGAATAAATTTGGACAATTTATGAAAAAAGTATGAAAATTTTAATGTTTTTTGGCTATAAAAAATTCAAAAATGCTGGCAACACTCAAAATTATTATAGCGTTTATCAAGACAAACTGAATTACAACTATTCGCAAAAAACCCGGTGAAAATCTATGAATATTTAAGTTAAATGTACTGAAATTTCGATTTACCACATCACCTCGGTTCGATATAAAATTTTACAAAATTCAAAATATTTCGACTTCCCACTATCGGGGGTGGTCCGGAAGGGTACCAATCGAAAGGAATAAATTATAGGCGTTAATTAACGCAGGTTTAAATAAAAAATTTGAATAAATTTGGACAATTTATGAAAAAAGTATGAAAATTTTAATGTTTTTTGGCTATAAAAAATTCAAAAATGCTGGCAACACTCAAAATTATTATAGCGTTTATCAAGACAAACTGAATTACAACTATTCGCAAAAAACCCGGTGAAAATCTATGAATATTTAAGTTAAATGTACTGAAATTTCGATTTACCACATCACCTCGGTTCGATATAAAATTTTACAAAATTCAAAATATTTCGACTTCCCACTATCGGGGGTGGTCCGGAAGGGTACCAATCGAAAGGAATAAATTATAGGCGTTAATTAACGCAGGTTTAAATAAAAAATTTGAATAAATTTGGACAATTTATGAAAAAAGTATGAAAATTTTAATGTTTTTTGGCTATAAAAAATTCAAAAATGCTGGCAACACTCAAAATTATTATAGCGTTTATCAAGACAAACTGAATTACAACTATTCGCAAAAAACCCGGTGAAAATCTATGAATATTTAAGTTAAATGTACTGAAATTTCGATTTACCACATCACCTCGGTTCGATATAAAATTTTACAAAATTCAAAATATTTCGACTTCCCACTATCGGGGGTGGTCCGGAAGGGTACCAATCGAAAGGAATAAATTATAGGCGTTAATTAACGCAGGTTTAAATAAAAAATTTGAATAAATTTGGACAATTTATGAAAAAAGTATGAAAATTTTAATGTTTTTTGGCTATAAAAAATTCAAAAATGCTGGCAACACTCAAAATTATTATAGCGTTTATCAAGACAAACTGAATTACAACTATTCGCAAAAAACCCGGTGAAAATCTATGAATATTTAAGTTAAATGTACTGAAATTTCGATTTACCACATCACCTCGGTTCGATATAAAATTTTACAAAATTCAAAATATTTCGACTTCCCACTATCGGGGGTGGTCCGGAAGGGTACCAATCGAAAGGAATAAATTATAGGCGTTAATTAACGCAGGTTTAAATAAAAAATTTGAATAAATTTGGACAATTTATGAAAAAAGTATGAAAATTTTAATGTTTTTTGGCTATAAAAAATTCAAAAATGCTGGCAACACTCAAAATTATTATAGCGTTTATCAAGACAAACTGAATTACAACTATTCGCAAAAAACCCGGTGAAAATCTATGAATATTTAAGTTAAATGTACTGAAATTTCGATTTACCACATCACCTCGGTTCGATATAAAATTTTACAAAATTCAAAATATTTCGACTTCCCACTATCGGGGGTGGTCCGGAAGGGTACCAATCGAAAGGAATAAATTATAGGCGTTAATTAACGCAGGTTTAAATAAAAAATTTGAATAAATTTGGACAATTTATGAAAAAAGTATGAAAATTTTAATGTTTTTTGGCTATAAAAAATTCAAAAATGCTGGCAACACTCAAAATTATTATAGCGTTTATCAAGACAAACTGAATTACAACTATTCGCAAAAAACCCGGTGAAAATCTATGAATATTTAAGTTAAATGTACTGAAATTTCGATTTACCACATCACCTCGGTTCGATATAAAATTTTACAAAATTCAAAATATTTCGACTTCCCACTATCGGGGGTGGTCCGGAAGGGTACCAATCGAAAGGAATAAATTATAGGCGTTAATTAACGCAGGTTTAAATAAAAAATTTGAATAAATTTGGACAATTTATGAAAAAAGTATGAAAATTTTAATGTTTTTTGGCTATAAAAAATTCAAAAATGCTGGCAACACTCAAAATTATTATAGCGTTTATCAAGACAAACTGAATTACAACTATTCGCAAAAAACCCGGTGAAAATCTATGAATATTTAAGTTAAATGTACTGAAATTTCGATTTACCACATCACCTCGGTTCGATATAAAATTTTACAAAATTCAAAATATTTCGACTTCCCACTATCGGGGGTGGTCCGGAAGGGTACCAATCGAAAGGAATAAATTATAGGCGTTAATTAACGCAGGTTTAAATAAAAAATTTGAATAAATTTGGACAATTTATGAAAAAAGTATGAAAATTTTAATGTTTTTTGGCTATAAAAAATTCAAAAATGCTGGCAACACTCAAAATTATTATAGCGTTTATCAAGACAAACTGAATTACAACTATTCGCAAAAAACCCGGTGAAAATCTATGAATATTTAAGTTAAATGTACTGAAATTTCGATTTACCACATCACCTCGGTTCGATATAAAATTTTACAAAATTCAAAATATTTCGACTTCCCACTATCGGGGGTGGTCCGGAAGGGTACCAATCGAAAGGAATAAATTATAGGCGTTAATTAACGCAGGTTTAAATAAAAAATTTGAATAAATTTGGACAATTTATGAAAAAAGTATGAAAATTTTAATGTTTTTTGGCTATAAAAAATTCAAAAATGCTGGCAACACTCAAAATTATTATAGCGTTTATCAAGACAAACTGAATTACAACTATTCGCAAAAAACCCGGTGAAAATCTATGAATATTTAAGTTAAATGTACTGAAATTTCGATTTACCACATCACCTCGGTTCGATATAAAATTTTACAAAATTCAAAATATTTCGACTTCCCACTATCGGGGGTGGTCCGGAAGGGTACCAATCGAAAGGAATAAATTATAGGCGTTAATTAACGCAGGTTTAAATAAAAAATTTGAATAAATTTGGACAATTTATGAAAAAAGTATGAAAATTTTAATGTTTTTTGGCTATAAAAAATTCAAAAATGCTGGCAACACTCAAAATTATTATAGCGTTTATCAAGACAAACTGAATTACAACTATTCGCAAAAAACCCGGTGAAAATCTATGAATATTTAAGTTAAATGTACTGAAATTTCGATTTACCACATCACCTCGGTTCGATATAAAATTTTACAAAATTCAAAATATTTCGACTTCCCACTATCGGGGGTGGTCCGGAAGGGTACCAATCGAAAGGAATAAATTATAGGCGTTAATTAACGCAGGTTTAAATAAAAAATTTGAATAAATTTGGACAATTTATGAAAAAAGTATGAAAATTTTAATGTTTTTTGGCTATAAAAAATTCAAAAATGCTGGCAACACTCAAAATTATTATAGCGTTTATCAAGACAAACTGAATTACAACTATTCGCAAAAAACCCGGTGAAAATCTATGAATATTTAAGTTAAATGTACTGAAATTTCGATTTACCACATCACCTCGGTTCGATATAAAATTTTACAAAATTCAAAATATTTCGACTTCCCACTATCGGGGGTGGTCCGGAAGGGTACCAATCGAAAGGAATAAATTATAGGCGTTAATTAACGCAGGTTTAAATAAAAAATTTGAATAAATTTGGACAATTTATGAAAAAAGTATGAAAATTTTAATGTTTTTTGGCTATAAAAAATTCAAAAATGCTGGCAACACTCAAAATTATTATAGCGTTTATCAAGACAAACTGAATTACAACTATTCGCAAAAAACCCGGTGAAAATCTATGAATATTTAAGTTAAATGTACTGAAATTTCGATTTACCACATCACCTCGGTTCGATATAAAATTTTACAAAATTCAAAATATTTCGACTTCCCACTATCGGGGGTGGTCCGGAAGGGTACCAATCGAAAGGAATAAATTATAGGCGTTAATTAACGCAGGTTTAAATAAAAAATTTGAATAAATTTGGACAATTTATGAAAAAAGTATGAAAATTTTAATGTTTTTTGGCTATAAAAAATTCAAAAATGCTGGCAACACTCAAAATTATTATAGCGTTTATCAAGACAAACTGAATTACAACTATTCGCAAAAAACCCGGTGAAAATCTATGAATATTTAAGTTAAATGTACTGAAATTTCGATTTACCACATCACCTCGGTTCGATATAAAATTTTACAAAATTCAAAATATTTCGACTTCCCACTATCGGGGGTGGTCCGGAAGGGTACCAATCGAAAGGAATAAATTATAGGCGTTAATTAACGCAGGTTTAAATAAAAAATTTGAATAAATTTGGACAATTTATGAAAAAAGTATGAAAATTTTAATGTTTTTTGGCTATAAAAAATTCAAAAATGCTGGCAACACTCAAAATTATTATAGCGTTTATCAAGACAAACTGAATTACAACTATTCGCAAAAAACCCGGTGAAAATCTATGAATATTTAAGTTAAATGTACTGAAATTTCGATTTACCACATCACCTCGGTTCGATATAAAATTTTACAAAATTCAAAATATTTCGACTTCCCACTATCGGGGGTGGTCCGGAAGGGTACCAATCGAAAGGAATAAATTATAGGCGTTAATTAACGCAGGTTTAAATAAAAAATTTGAATAAATTTGGACAATTTATGAAAAAAGTATGAAAATTTTAATGTTTTTTGGCTATAAAAAATTCAAAAATGCTGGCAACACTCAAAATTATTATAGCGTTTATCAAGACAAACTGAATTACAACTATTCGCAAAAAACCCGGTGAAAATCTATGAATATTTAAGTTAAATGTACTGAAATTTCGATTTACCACATCACCTCGGTTCGATATAAAATTTTACAAAATTCAAAATATTTCGACTTCCCACTATCGGGGGTGGTCCGGAAGGGTACCAATCGAAAGGAATAAATTATAGGCGTTAATTAACGCAGGTTTAAATAAAAAATTTGAATAAATTTGGACAATTTATGAAAAAAGTATGAAAATTTTAATGTTTTTTGGCTATAAAAAATTCAAAAATGCTGGCAACACTCAAAATTATTATAGCGTTTATCAAGACAAACTGAATTACAACTATTCGCAAAAAACCCGGTGAAAATCTATGAATATTTAAGTTAAATGTACTGAAATTTCGATTTACCACATCACCTCGGTTCGATATAAAATTTTACAAAATTCAAAATATTTCGACTTCCCACTATCGGGGGTGGTCCGGAAGGGTACCAATCGAAAGGAATAAATTATAGGCGTTAATTAACGCAGGTTTAAATAAAAAATTTGAATAAATTTGGACAATTTATGAAAAAAGTATGAAAATTTTAATGTTTTTTGGCTATAAAAAATTCAAAAATGCTGGCAACACTCAAAATTATTATAGCGTTTATCAAGACAAACTGAATTACAACTATTCGCAAAAAACCCGGTGAAAATCTATGAATATTTAAGTTAAATGTACTGAAATTTCGATTTACCACATCACCTCGGTTCGATATAAAATTTTACAAAATTCAAAATATTTCGACTTCCCACTATCGGGGGTGGTCCGGAAGGGTACCAATCGAAAGGAATAAATTATAGGCGTTAATTAACGCAGGTTTAAATAAAAAATTTGAATAAATTTGGACAATTTATGAAAAAAGTATGAAAATTTTAATGTTTTTTGGCTATAAAAAATTCAAAAATGCTGGCAACACTCAAAATTATTATAGCGTTTATCAAGACAAACTGAATTACAACTATTCGCAAAAAACCCGGTGAAAATCTATGAATATTTAAGTTAAATGTACTGAAATTTCGATTTACCACATCACCTCGGTTCGATATAAAATTTTACAAAATTCAAAATATTTCGACTTCCCACTATCGGGGGTGGTCCGGAAGGGTACCAATCGAAAGGAATAAATTATAGGCGTTAATTAACGCAGGTTTAAATAAAAAATTTGAATAAATTTGGACAATTTATGAAAAAAGTATGAAAATTTTAATGTTTTTTGGCTATAAAAAATTCAAAAATGCTGGCAACACTCAAAATTATTATAGCGTTTATCAAGACAAACTGAATTACAACTATTCGCAAAAAACCCGGTGAAAATCTATGAATATTTAAGTTAAATGTACTGAAATTTCGATTTACCACATCACCTCGGTTCGATATAAAATTTTACAAAATTCAAAATATTTCGACTTCCCACTATCGGGGGTGGTCCGGAAGGGTACCAATCGAAAGGAATAAATTATAGGCGTTAATTAACGCAGGTTTAAATAAAAAATTTGAATAAATTTGGACAATTTATGAAAAAAGTATGAAAATTTTAATGTTTTTTGGCTATAAAAAATTCAAAAATGCTGGCAACACTCAAAATTATTATAGCGTTTATCAAGACAAACTGAATTACAACTATTCGCAAAAAACCCGGTGAAAATCTATGAATATTTAAGTTAAATGTACTGAAATTTCGATTTACCACATCACCTCGGTTCGATATAAAATTTTACAAAATTCAAAATATTTCGACTTCCCACTATCGGGGGTGGTCCGGAAGGGTACCAATCGAAAGGAATAAATTATAGGCGTTAATTAACGCAGGTTTAAATAAAAAATTTGAATAAATTTGGACAATTTATGAAAAAAGTATGAAAATTTTAATGTTTTTTGGCTATAAAAAATTCAAAAATGCTGGCAACACTCAAAATTATTATAGCGTTTATCAAGACAAACTGAATTACAACTATTCGCAAAAAACCCGGTGAAAATCTATGAATATTTAAGTTAAATGTACTGAAATTTCGATTTACCACATCACCTCGGTTCGATATAAAATTTTACAAAATTCAAAATATTTCGACTTCCCACTATCGGGGGTGGTCCGGAAGGGTACCAATCGAAAGGAATAAATTATAGGCGTTAATTAACGCAGGTTTAAATAAAAAATTTGAATAAATTTGGACAATTTATGAAAAAAGTATGAAAATTTTAATGTTTTTTGGCTATAAAAAATTCAAAAATGCTGGCAACACTCAAAATTATTATAGCGTTTATCAAGACAAACTGAATTACAACTATTCGCAAAAAACCCGGTGAAAATCTATGAATATTTAAGTTAAATGTACTGAAATTTCGATTTACCACATCACCTCGGTTCGATATAAAATTTTACAAAATTCAAAATATTTCGACTTCCCACTATCGGGGGTGGTCCGGAAGGGTACCAATCGAAAGGAATAAATTATAGGCGTTAATTAACGCAGGTTTAAATAAAAAATTTGAATAAATTTGGACAATTTATGAAAAAAGTATGAAAATTTTAATGTTTTTTGGCTATAAAAAATTCAAAAATGCTGGCAACACTCAAAATTATTATAGCGTTTATCAAGACAAACTGAATTACAACTATTCGCAAAAAACCCGGTGAAAATCTATGAATATTTAAGTTAAATGTACTGAAATTTCGATTTACCACATCACCTCGGTTCGATATAAAATTTTACAAAATTCAAAATATTTCGACTTCCCACTATCGGGGGTGGTCCGGAAGGGTACCAATCGAAAGGAATAAATTATAGGCGTTAATTAACGCAGGTTTAAATAAAAAATTTGAATAAATTTGGACAATTTATGAAAAAAGTATGAAAATTTTAATGTTTTTTGGCTATAAAAAATTCAAAAATGCTGGCAACACTCAAAATTATTATAGCGTTTATCAAGACAAACTGAATTACAACTATTCGCAAAAAACCCGGTGAAAATCTATGAATATTTAAGTTAAATGTACTGAAATTTCGATTTACCACATCACCTCGGTTCGATATAAAATTTTACAAAATTCAAAATATTTCGACTTCCCACTATCGGGGGTGGTCCGGAAGGGTACCAATCGAAAGGAATAAATTATAGGCGTTAATTAACGCAGGTTTAAATAAAAAATTTGAATAAATTTGGACAATTTATGAAAAAAGTATGAAAATTTTAATGTTTTTTGGCTATAAAAAATTCAAAAATGCTGGCAACACTCAAAATTATTATAGCGTTTATCAAGACAAACTGAATTACAACTATTCGCAAAAACCCGGTGAAAATCTATGAATATTTAAGTTAAATGTACTGAAATTTCGATTTACACATCACCTCGGTTCGATATAAAATTTTACAAAATTCAAAATATTTCGACTTCCCACTATCGGGGGTGGTCCGGAAGGGTACCAATCGAAAGGAATAAATTATAGGCGTTAATTAACGCAGGTTTAAATAAAAAATTTGAATAAATTTGGACAATTTATGAAAAAAGTATGAAAATTTTAATGTTTTTGGCTATAAAAAATTCAAAAATGCTGGCAACACTCAAAATTATTATAGCGTTTATCAAGACAAACTGAATTACAACTATTCGCAAAAAACCCGGTGAAAATCTATGAATATTTAAGTTAAATGTACTGAAATTTCGATTTACCACATCACCTCGGTTCGATATAAAATTTTACAAAATTCAAAATATTTCGACTTCCCACTATCGGGGGTGGTCGGAAGGGTACCAATCGAAAGGAATAAATTATAGGCGTTAATTAACGCAGGTTTAAATAAAAAATTTGAATAAATTTGGACAATTTATGAAAAAAGTATGAAAATTTTAATGTTTTTTGGCTATAAAAAATTCAAAAATGCTGGCAACACTCAAAATTATTATAGCGTTTATCAAGACAAACTGAATTACAACTATTCGCAAAAAACCCGGTGAAAATCTATGAATATTTAAGTTAAATGTACTGAAATTTCGATTTACCACATCACCTCGGTTCGATATAAAATTTTACAAAATTCAAAATATTTCGACTTCCCACTATCGGGGGTGGTCCGGAAGGGTACCAATCGAAAGGAATAAATTATAGGCGTTAATTAACGCAGGTTTAAATAAAAATTTGAATAAATTTGGACAATTTATGAAAAAAGTATGAAAATTTTAATGTTTTTTGGCTATAAAAAATTCAAAAATGCTGGCAACACTCAAAATTATTATAGCGTTTATCAAGACAAACTGAATTACAACTATTCGCAAAAACCCGGTGAAAATCTATGAATATTTAAGTTAAATGTACTGAAATTTCGATTTACCACATCACCTCGGTTCGATATAAAATTTTACAAAATTCAAAATATTTCGACTTCCCACTATCGGGGGTGGTCCGGAAGGGTACCAATCGAAAGGAATAAATTATAGGCGTTAATTAACGCAGGTTTAATAAAAAATTTGAATAAATTTGGACAATTTATGAAAAAAGTATGAAAATTTTAATGTTTTTTGGCTATAAAAATTCAAAAATGCTGGCAACACTCAAAATTATTATAGCGTTTATCAAGACAAACTGAATTACAACTATTCGCAAAAAACCCGGTGAAAATCTATGAATATTTAAGTTAAATGTACTGAAATTTCGATTTACCACATCACCTCGGTTCGATATAAAATTTTACAAAATTCAAAATATTTCGACTTCCCACTATCGGGGGTGGTCCGGAAGGGGTACCAATCGAAGGAATAAATTATAGGCGTTAATTAACGCAGGTTTAAATAAAAAATTTGAATAAATTTGGACAATTTATGAAAAAAGTATGAAAATTTTAATGTTTTTTGGCTATAAAAAATTCAAAAATGCTGGCAACACTCAAAATTATTATAGCGTTTATCAAGACAAACTGAATTACAACTATTCGCAAAAAACCCGGTGAAAATCTATGAATATTTAAGTTAAATGTACTGAAATTTCGATTTACCACATCACCTCGGTTCGATATAAAATTTTACAAAATTCAAAATATTTCGACTTCCCACTATCGGGGGTGGTCCGGAAGGGTACCAATCGAAAGGAATAATTATAGGCGTTAATTAACGCAGGTTTAAATAAAAAATTTGAATAAATTTGGACAATTTATGAAAAAAGTATGAAAATTTTAATGTTTTTTGGCTATAAAAAATTCAAAAATGCTGGCAACACTCAAAATTATTATAGCGTTTATCAAGACAAACTGAATTACAACTATTCGCAAAAAACCCGGTGAAAATCTATGAATATTTAAGTTAAATGTACTGAAATTTCGATTTACCACATCACCTCGGTTCGATATAAAATTTTACAAATTCAAAATATTTCGACTTCCCACTATCGGGGGTGGTCCGGAAGGGTACCAATCGAAAGGAATAAATTATAGGCGTTAATTAACGCAGGTTTAAATAAAAAATTTGAATAAATTTGGACAATTTATGAAAAAAGTATGAAAATTTTAATGTTTTTGGCTATAAAAAATTCAAAAATGCTGGCAACACTCAAAATTATTATAGCGTTTATCAAGACAAACTGAATTACAACTATTCGCAAAAAACCCGGTGAAAATCTATGAATATTTTAAGTTAAATGTACTGAAATTTCGATTTACCACATCACCTCGGTTCGATATAAAATTTTACAAAATTCAAAATATTTCGACTTCCCACTATCGGGGGTGGTCCGGAAGGGTACCAATCGAAAGGAATAAATTATAGGCGTTAATTAACGCAGGTTTAAATAAAAAATTTGAATAAATTTGGACAATTTATGAAAAAAGTATGAAAATTTTAATGTTTTTTGGCTATAAAAAATTCAAAAATGCTGGCAACACTCAAAATTATTATAGCGTTTATCAAGACAAACTGAATTACAACTATTCGCAAAAACCCGGTGAAAATCTATGAATATTTAAGTTAAATGTACTGAAATTTCGATTTACCACATCACCTCGGTTCGATATAAAATTTTACAAAATTCAAAATATTTCGACTTCCCACTATCGGGGTGGTCCGGAAGGGTACCAATCGAAAGGAATAAATTATAGGCGTTAATTAACGCAGGTTTAAATAAAAAATTTGAATAAATTTGGACAATTTATGAAAAAAGTATGAAAATTTTAATGTTTTTGGCTATAAAAAATTCAAAAATGCTGGCAACACTCAAAATTATTATAGCGTTTATCAAGACAAACTGAATTACAACTATTCGCAAAAACCCGGTGAAAATCTATGAATATTTAAGTTAAATGTACTGAAATTTCGATTTACCACATCACCTCGGTTCGATATAAAATTTTACAAAATTCAAAATATTTCGACTTCCCACTATCGGGGGTGGTCCGGAAGGGTACCAATCGAAAGGAATAAATTATAGGCGTTAATTAACGCAGGTTTAAATAAAAAATTTGAATAAATTTGGACAATTTATGAAAAAAGTATGAAAATTTTAATGTTTTTTGGCTATAAAAAATTCAAAAATGCTGGCAACACTCAAAATTATTATAGCGTTTATCAAGACAAACTGAATTACAACTATTCGCAAAAAACCCGGTGAAAATCTATGAATATTTAAGTTAAATGTACTGAAATTTCGATTTACCACATCACCTCGGTTCGATATAAAATTTTACAAAATTCAAAATATTTCGACTTCCCACTATCGGGGGTGGTCCGGAAGGGTACCAATCGAAAGGAATAAATTATAGGCGTTAATTAACGCAGGTTTAAATAAAAAATTTGAATAAATTTGGACAATTTATGAAAAAAGTATGAAAATTTTAATGTTTTTTGGCTATAAAAAAATTCAAAAATGCTGGCAACACTCAAAATTATTATAGCGTTTATCAAGACAACTGAATTACAACTATTCGCAAAAAACCCGGTGAAAATCTATGAATATTTAAGTTAAATGTACTGAAATTTCGATTTACCACATCACCTCGGTTCGATATAAAATTTTACAAAATTCAAAATATTTCGACTTCCCACTATCGGGGGTGGTCCGGAAGGGTACCAATCGAAAGGAATAAATTATAGGCGTTAATTAACGCAGGTTTAAATAAAAAATTTGAATAAATTTGGACAATTTATGAAAAAAGTATGAAAATTTTAATGTTTTTTGGCTATAAAAAATTCAAAAATGCTGGCAACACTCAAAATTATTATAGCGTTTATCAAGACAAACTGAATTACAACTATTCGCAAAAAACCCGGTGAAAATCTATGAATATTTAAGTTAAATGTACTGAAATTTCGATTTACCACATCACCTCGGTTCGATATAAAATTTTACAAAATTCAAAATATTTCGACTTCCCACTATCGGGGGTGGTCCGGAAGGGTACCAATCGAAAGGAATAAATTATAGGCGTTAATTAACGCAGGTTTAAATAAAAAATTTGAATAAATTTGGACAATTTATGAAAAAAGTATGAAAATTTTAATGTTTTTTGGCTATAAAAAATTCAAAAATGCTGGCAACACTCAAAATTATTATAGCGTTTATCAAGACAAACTGAATTACAACTATTCGCAAAAAACCCGGTGAAAATCTATGAATATTTAAGTTAAATGTACTGAAATTTCGATTTACCACATCACCTCGGTTCGATATAAAATTTTACAAAATTCAAAATATTTCGACTTCCCACTATCGGGGGTGGTCCGGAAGGGTACCAATCGAAAGGAATAAATTATAGGCGTTAATTAACGCAGGTTTAAATAAAAAATTTGAATAAATTTGGACAATTTATGAAAAAAGTATGAAAATTTTAATGTTTTTTGGCTATAAAAAATTCAAAAAATGCTGGCAACACCTCAAAATATTATAGCGTTTATCAAGACAAACTGAATTACAACTATTCGCAAAAAACCCGGTGAAAATCTATGAATATTTAAGTTAAATGTACTGAAATTTCGATTTACCACATCACCTCGGTTCGATATAAAATTTTACAAAATTCAAAATATTTCGACTTCCCACTATCGGGGTGGTCCGGAAGGGTACCAATCGAAAGGAATAAATTATAGGCGTTAATTAACGCAGGTTTAAATAAAAAATTTGAATAAATTTGGACAATTTATGAAAAAAGTATGAAAATTTTAATGTTTTTTGGCTATAAAAAATTCAAAAATGCTGGCAACACTCAAAATTATTATAGCGTTTATCAAGACAAACTGAATTACAACTATTCGCAAAAAACCCGGTGAAAATCTATGAATATTTAAGTTAAATGTACTGAAATTTCGATTTACCACATCACCTCGGTTCGATATAAAATTTTACAAAATTCAAAATATTTCGACTTCCCACTATCGGGGGTGGTCCGGAAGGGTACCAATCGAAAGGAATAAATTATAGGCGTTAATTAACGCAGGTTTAAATAAAAAATTTGAATAAATTTGGACAATTTATGAAAAAAGTATGAAAATTTTAATGTTTTTTTGGCTATAAAAAATTCAAAAATGCTGGCAACACTCAAAATTATTATAGCGTTTATCAAGACAAACTGAATTACAACTATTCGCAAAAAAACCCGGTGAAAATCTATGAATATTTAAGTTAAATGTACTGAAATTTCGATTTACCACATCACCTCGGTTCGATATAAAATTTTACAAAATTCAAAATATTTCGACTTCCCACTATCGGGGGTGGTCCGGAAGGGTACCAATCGAAAGGAATAAATTATAGGCGTTAATTAACGCAGTTTAAATAAAAAATTTGAATAAATTTGGACAATTTATGAAAAAAGTATGAAAATTTTAATGTTTTTGGCTATAAAAATTCAAAAATGCTGGCAACACTCAAAATATTATAGCGTTATCAAGACAAACTGAATTACAACTATTCGCAAAAACCCCGGTGAAAATCTATGAATATTTAAGTTAAATGTACTGAAATTTCGATTTACCACATCACCTCGGTTCGATATAAAATTTTACAAAATTCAAAATATTTCGACTTCCCACTATCGGGGGTGGTCCGGAAGGGTACCAATCGAAAGGAATAAATTATAGGCGTTAATTAACGCAGGTTTAAATAAAAAATTTGAATAAATTTGGACAATTTATGAAAAAAGTATGAAAATTTTAATGTTTTTTGGCTATAAAAAATTCAAAAATGCTGGCAACACTCAAAAATTATTATAGCGTTTATCAAAGACAAACTGAATTACAACTATTCGCAAAAAACCCGGTGAAAATCTATGAATATTTAATTAAATGTACTGAAATTTCGATTTACCACATCACCTCGGTTCGATATAAAATTTTACAAAATTCAAAATATTTCGACTTCCCACTATCGGGGGTGGTCGGAAGGGTACCAATCGAAAGGAATAAATTATAGGCGTTAATTAACGCAGGTTTAAATAAAAAATTTGAATAAATTTGGACAATCGGAAGGGTACCAATCGAAAGGAATAAATTATAGGCGTTAATTAACGCAGGTTTAAATAACAAATTTGACTAAATTTGAGCGC